>CARXXK010000003.1:29077086-30407889 GCA_949089665.1 Macrosiphum euphorbiae | reverse complement strand
AGAACTGGGGAGTGGTCACTGGACAGTTCTTCAAGGTTTTTTATATTATTATTTAAGTGGTTTGGTAGCGAGGTTATGAAAAAATCAAGTATGTCTGGGTGACGATTTGTGTGGGATGGCCAGTTAGTTGGGGCGCTAGGCGAAATGAAGGATAGGTGATTATTTAAAATTGTATTGCAAAAAGTTTGGCCTCTAGGGTTAGTTGATCTACATCCAAATACGGTATGCTTTGTATTAAAGTCACCGCCAATAATGAATGAATTTTTAAGTGTTCTTAGGAATGTTTGGAGTCGAGGTGGTGTTATTTTTTTATTAGGAGGGCAGTAGACTGATGATATTATAATGGGGATATGGTTAAGTACTATTTGTATATAGGTCTTTTGATATATCGGTAATGCTTAGTGTAATAGCGTAGTGGATATTAAGATCGCGGTACCAGCGTGTGCAGTACCATCGGGGTGATCTGTTTGATGTGTTGTATAGCCTGGTATGTTGAAATGTTTCATTGGTGTGTTTCTGTAATTAGGGCAATATTTATTTTTTTGTCGTAGAGTAAGTGTTGTAGTTCATTTTTATTGTGAGTTAATCCATTTGCGTTCCAGAGTAATATTGATTTTCCGAATTTAAACGTCTGTGAGATTTGGGAGAGACCTCAGCCCATTCAAAATTGAAAACATCGTTCGTATCAGCCTCGCTTAATTGGCTGTTATTCTTTATCTTTTGTACGGTGTTTTGGTAGATAATTTTAATTGGGGAGATAGTTTTAGATTTAGAGTTAATTTTAATTAGGTGTTGTTACGTAAGTGAAGATACGTGGCTGGGAAGACAGTTTGTTATACGTTATATGGGTTTGAATAATTAAAATACTCACAGAAAGTCTTGTCATGGGGTTTTGGGCCCCAGATGGCAGCGATTTTTTTGTTAAAAAAAAAGCACTTGAATTTCTTGTTCTTTTAACACTTTTCACAACAAAAACGATTAAGTATCTAGTTTGATTTTTAATAAAATAGTAATTATCGAATAAATTAGATGCACACATTACGAGTGCGGGACGCTTGAGTTTATAATTTGTTTATTACTATAGTAGCTACCTTATTAGTATGGTTGTCTCAATATCTAACCTGGTATAGTGTTAGTCACATTAATGTATCAAACACCTTACAATTCTAAACATATAGTGCTGTATCTTTGCAATAATATAATTAAACACATAACATAATATTTCCTGTGTACTATAACAATATAAATTTAATTCAAGGAGCACTAATGATCAATTAAAAGTATGATAGACACACATGTGGTGTATCCATTTTACAAATGTACAACATACCAAAATAACTTGAATGTAAAAATATTATTTTGGGCATCTAGTAGGATTTTATTATTTTAATTTGTGTACCTAAAATATTACAATGTTCAGAACTAGCATTAAAATTTAAATATCATTAAAAGCTTACAAAAATGTCCTAGTAAATTTTCTACACTGTTCATTGGTAGGAGGTACCCGTCAACAGACAAAAACCTGTTGTCTGGCATATTAACTTTTGACACAGTATAGTATAGCTAAAAATGAAAAAACACAAAATTAATTCTGCTGAACACAAATTTTCCATGTTACACATTAATGAGACAAAGAAAATTGTAAATACTAGTGATGGGCACTACCGAGTACCGAATAGTTTGGACAATTGATTGTCTATCGATAGTTTCAAAAACTACCGAGTGATTTTTCAATTGAATGAATATTATTATTCATCGATTGTTTTTAAAACCATCGAATGAATTGCTCGATAGTTTTCATTCGTTAGTGGAACAGACTAGTTTTAACTATCGATACTTTTCATCCGGTAGTAAATAGTAATACACGTCTAGTACCAGTTTTGACTATCGAGTTAAAAAAAAACAATCGAGTGATTTTTCGGTATTATCGACTGCATTTTCTTGATAATTTTCACTCTTTAAATTTTCATTATGTAAGTAGGCCTAAAAATTAATCAAAACAGGTAATATTTAATCGGGAATATACCACCTAAAATATTGGAACGGGGATGTTTTACATACAACATACAAAATCCATATAACTTATTAACTTTGGTAATTCTTTTTGTATAAGTTTTTAATTTATTAGTGTTAATTAATACAATCTAATCGTAGGCGAATGGTGAGGTGGTGGGTTGTCTAAGGGGACTATAGCCCCCCATTTCGTGAATTTTTGTAGTTACATTTTTAGAATATATGTTGTGTACCAGAAATTGGGGGGGCCCCCATATAAATTCATCACCATACCTATGAATCTAATTAATCTAAGTATTAAAAACTATGAGAATTGTATTATGAGAAGAAAATCATAATAAATTATAGGATATGTTTTTGGTAGGAAACTCTTATTTGGAAAATAGTAAATACTAAATACTGAGTATTTTAGAATTTTATACGCTATGTATGATTTGTAGTAGATGGACAGTTGATACTTGATATATAACTAAAACACTATAAAAGTACATACAATTTATCCAAACCAGTTGGATATATTTTACTACTTAGAGTTTAAAAAAAAACAATCAAAATAAGTTTTCGATAGTCCGATAGTTTTTCGATAGTTCGATAATTTTATAAAACAACTGAGTAATTAGATATTTTAAACTATCGAGTACTTCGATAGTTTTCACTCGGTTGTGCCCATCACTAGTAAATACATGCTTCCAATTAAAATTAAAAAACTAATGTACCAATATTTGTTTATAATTTAATAAATACTCTTCATATTTTATTTTATATCAGCTACCAGGCCAATAACAATTAATGAGTTCAGAAAATAATTTTACTGTGGCATTAATAGACTGCCAGTTAATTAACTGATAACAACTGTAATATCATATAATTGTATTTATTTTTTTATTTTTGTATGTTTTTTCTAGACTAAAATTCATGTTAAAGAATTGAATGAGAAAATAATTATATTGGAAAAAAAGTTGGATGATTATGAAACTCATAAGGATGAACTGATAGACAGATTCTCAAACAAAATAAAAGAACTTCAAGAATATCAAAAGAAAAATAATAATTTAGAAACAAAAATTAAGCACTTTAAAGATACTATCAAAGACAATGAAAATCATATTCAATCCCTGTGCTCTAAATTAAATAAAAGAGAAAAGCAAATAGAACTATTGTCTGTTGAAATAGATTCTGTGAAAAAATCAAAAACCATGATTGAACTAATTTTAAGCAAAACTAATACAGAAATTGAAGCAATACATGAAGAACACGATGAAAAAGTAAAAAAATTACAATCAATAATTGATGAATATAAAAATTCAGAAAAACTATCTCATCAAAACATTGTAGATTTAGAAAATAATATGAAAAATGTTCAAGATAATTTAGCAAACAAAGAACACATTATAATTTTTTATGAAGAAAAAATGGCTGAAAATTACCAAATTGTTGGAACTCAAGAAGAACAATTGAAAACTATGTACCAAGAAAAACTTATGTTGGAATCCCATTTAAAAAATATAAAAATTGAAATTGAAACACAACAAAAAAGTTTTAGTGAAAAAAATTGTGAAATGGAAAACTGTTTGGAATATTATCTTGACGAGTTGAAAGATCTCAAGGATGAAAAAACAAAAATTGCAGACATTTTACAATGTAAACAAAATGAAATAGAGCAACAACTGAAACTGATTAACAATCAAAAAGGTATAATTAAAACATTACAATCAGAACAATGTAGCCAACAGCTAATCATAAATGATCTTGATGAAGTTTTGAAACAAAAATCTTCCGAAAATAACAATTTATGTGCGAAAGTACTGGAATCTACATTAGATTTAGATAAGTTAAAAGAACAACTTAATGCAGCATTGGTTGAAAATAATGTAATTAAAACTAATTTAAGGAATGATGAATTGCAAATAAAAACTATGAATGAAGAATTTCAATGTCAGCTTAATGATATGAAAAATATATTAGCAAATCAAAATAATCAGTGTTTAATAAGGGTTGAGAAATTACAAGACACTTTAGAGAAAAAGCAGAATGATTTTAACGAACAACTTATGACGTGTAATAAGCTAACAGAAACAATTTCTCAGTTACATTTGGAAAAATATGAACTAGAAGAGAAATTAATATCAAGTGGTCAAGAGTTAAATCAAAAACAAATACAATTTGAACAAACCACTGAAGAAAATAATAAATTGAAAGAAACAGTTGATTATACTGAAAATGAATGTATTAACTTGCAACAAGAATTAAAAGACTTGAAGAACATTATATTACAAAAAGAAGAAGAAATCAAATTATTCAAAGGTCATATATCAGAATGTTCGGTTTCTAAAGAAAGCTTACAGAAACAAATTATTGAAGTACAACAAATGTTGAACAACAAACATATTGAGTTTGAAAATCAAATTCACTGTTGTAATGAGCAGAAAGATACTATTATTAAATTAAATGATGAAAAAGAGTGTCTTAGCAATAAAATAAAAAACCTTGAACAAACCACTGAAGAAAATAATAAATTGAAAGAAACAGTTAATTATACTGAAAATGAATGTATTAACTTGCAACAAGAATTAAAAGACTTGAAGAACATTATATTACAAAAAGAAGAAGAAATCAAATTATTCAAAGTTCATATATCAGAATGTTCGGTTTCTAAAGAAAGCTTACAGAAACAAATTATTGAAGTACAACAAATGTTAGACAACAAACATATTGAGTTGGAAAATCAAATTCACTGTTGTAATGAGCAGAAAGACACTATTATTAAATTAAATGATGAAAAAGAGTGTCTTAGCAATAAAATAAAAGACCTTGAACAAACCACTGAAGAAAATAATAAATTGAAAGAAACAGTTGATTATACTGAAAATGAATGTATTAACTTGCAACAAGAATTAAAAGACTTGAAGAACATTATATTACAAAAAGAAGAAGAAATCAAATTATTCAAAGTTCATATATCAAAATGTTCGGTTTCTGAAGAAAGCTTACAGAAACAAATTATTGAAGTACAACAAATGTTGAACAACAAACATATTGAATTGGAAAATCAAATTCACTGTTGTAATGAGCAGAAAGATACTATTATTAAATTAAATGATGAAAAAGAGTGTCTTAGCAATAAAATAAAAAACCTTGAGGATTTCTTATCCCACAATGAATACAAATTTAATTTATGCGAAGGAAAATTGTACGATTGTAGTAACACAATTGAAAATTTAGAAACTAAAATAAACACAATGAATAATGAAAAGTCGTTTTTAGAATGGAAACTAAATGAAACTATTACTAAATTAACAAATACAAATCAAGATCTTACCCTGAAACTAGAAATCAAAGAAACAAATGTATTGGATATTCAAGAAAAATTAATTCTTGAACAAAATGAGTTAAAGAAACAAATAGAAACAATATCTTTATTAAATGCTGATAAAGATAGATTACAAGAAGAAACCAATAAACTTCATAAATGCATGAGTATAAATGAATATACTTTGAAATCATTGCAAGAAAAAGTTCTTATTTGTGAAAAAGAGTATGAAGAATTACAAACATTGAAGACCAATTTAGTATCTGAACTCAATGAAAGCCAGTTGAAATTAACAAATTTACACCAGGAATCAAAGGAAAAACTCGAGAATATGGATATAAAATATATTGAATTACAAGAAAAATATAATAAAAACCAGGTTGAACTTGATGAATACATTAGTAAATATAACACCCACATGAAAAGAATTACTGATTTAATATCAGAAAGAGATAATTTAATTAATAAAACAGATGCGCTCGAGAGTACTTTATTAGATAAAGATAATGTTATAACTGCTAATCAAGAAAAATTGCTTGAGTATGAAGAATTAAATGATAAAATAATAATCGAAAAGGCTGTAATAGAAGTTCAATTAGAGAACATTCAACACAATCTGACTCAAAAACTTGAAGCAACCAATAAAAAACTACAAGAAGTTGAAGAACAGCTTATTAATCAGAAAGAGGAATTGGATAAACAGAATAAATGTTCAATTGAACAAGTAGAAAAAAACAATTTATTAATGTATGAAAATAATAATTTGGTAAACCAAACAAATAAACTTAAAGAATGTTTAGCTCAACGTGAATTTGATTTAGGGTTAAATCAAAATAAACTGCAGGATTTAGATAAACAAAATAAAGAAATAGAATGCCAAAATATGTCATTGATGATAAAATTGAATGAATTCAAATGTCAATTGAATAACTTAAGTCAAAAATCCACTGAAGAAATTGATAAATTGGATAAAAAATTGTTGGAAGCTCAAAAACAACTTAGCCATATGCAATCTGAAATTAAACTGAAGAACGACTCAATAACAGATATTTACCAGAAAATAAAATACTTAAAAGATGTGAAAGTTGAACTTGAATCAATACTAAAAAAAGAAAGAAAACATTTTGAAACCTGTTTTGAAACATGTTTCAATTATTCATTTGATTATATTAAAAACAACCCCATTGTAGATCATCATCATGATTCATTAATCGAAGTTATAACTTCTGCAGATACATTTATCGAACAAAATGGTATTCAGTTGGCTCGAGTTGAAAACTGTGATGTAAACTCGATTATTGAAAGGGTGAAAAAAATATTTGAAGCACTGAAAATGTTTATAATCAATTTAAAAACCCAAGGAACCGAACAAATAATGAATCATACTAATAATGAATCCAATGAAGCTTATGCCGAATTACTAGCTTTATCAAAAACGTATGTAATTTATAAAATTTATTATGAACAATAAAAAAAAAAATTTCATTTCAGTCAACAAGAAACTATTAAACATTTGGAAACCGAAATGTCAACATTGAAAACGGAATGCGTTTATAAAATGACAAAAGTGCAACAAAAAACTCAAGAATATGTAACTTCAGAATACGAAAAGAAGTTTGAACGAAAGAGAGAACAAATGGTAAAAAAATAAAAACTATTATAATAGGTAAATATTAATATCAAATGAGTTTTTCTTTTTAGAAACAATTTTGTAAAGATTTAGAGGCAAAAATTCATCAAGATTTTGAAGCTAAACTGTTAAAATACAAAGACAAAGTATGTTATGTAAGTTCTCTATTAATTTCTACTAACATAGATATTTTTTTTAATAGATAACCAAAGATGAAATTCACATTAAAGAACTCGGTCAGCAGTTATGGGAAGTTAGTGAAAAATATTTAAGGTTACAACAAAAAGATAGAAGAGAGTCTACAATGTCATTACCATTTGAAATGTCAATAATTTCTGAAACCGTAAGTATTTAAAAAAATATATGAATATAATATAAAGGTGTTTGAACTGATACTTATCTTACAGGCGGCCACTCTTCCAAAATATAATTCTTTTACACTGCCAAAGTCCAGCTCAGCCGGTCAAATCAGGTAAGAATTTATAACAAACAATATATTTGTGTAATACAATACTTTCATTCGTTGTATTATAATTTTAGATCACTAGTAGAAGAGACCACTCGTTGTTATCCAGATAGTAAACGAAATGTGCCTGCAGGAATTGGTAAAAAATTCAGCTTATCGTCTGGTGCGTTACTAACAAAAATCTAACATTATTAATATTTTTGACTAGTATAGTAGTATCTAATTAAAACCATATTGCCTAATATAATAATAATAAATTAATACTAGTTATTTCACCCAACAAAATAAAAACTTGACTTATTTTAAATATTTTTTGACCATCAAAAATAGTAATTTCTAACTTATATTATATAAAATTTCAATCTTTAGTCATTATTCATTATAGTTAGAAACCAGAATTATATAGGTTTGCATATTCAAAGTGAGCGATTGCACAACCATGAGGATTTGAAATATGAGTGTAAATCAAACATTTCTATTTCGTGGAACAATTTTTTTTTTTTTCATATTTGAAGGGTTAAGGCATACTTTGTCATTAATGCATACAATTTGAATACTTTATCTAAATAAATAAGTATTCCTATTTACTATAAAGACAAATTAATATGTCAAACAAAAATTAATTTTAAATTATCTCTGAAAAATTTATAATAATCAAAAATAATATTTCAAATATCTATGCTACTAATGGCTAAAGAAAAAAAAAATAATTAGATAGCTACCAAGGTTTATGATGGACCTTATCTTTATCTGGAACTGGTTTACTTGTCTTGTTATCAATGTGTATTAATTTGATGCACATTTTTTAATATCACTAGATGCCATATTTTGAAAAATTTTGTCATTTTTATCTTGCATGCTTATGCATGCATATCATGTTTTTCACATTTTTAGTCCAAACAATTTCGTCCCTAGTAAAAGCAAATTCCTAAGAGATTATGAAAACTGAAATCTTTTTACAAATTGAATAAAAAATAATTTTAGTTGCATAACTTTAAATTTTAACTAATCTTTATTTGGTTTCGGTTTGCATAATATGTTAAATTTATATTAGAAAATAAAATAATAAATATGCTTTGCTACTCTAATTCATTAATACTTCTGTTGAACAAAATTAATTTAATATATAAGATATTCATAAATTTAAATACATTGTTAGTTGTTACTAGAAATAATGCTTGGATTAATAATGTGGGTTTTACTGTTACTTAATTTGCCTTTATTAAGTTTGTAATTAAATAATATACTTTGTCTCGTGTCAACCATTTCACGCAACATGTACGAGATCCAAATTATGGAATACACTATAATATGTAGTCAATTGTCATCAAAAATTTTAATCCAAAAAAAAATTGATAATTTTTTTTTTTTTTATAATATTTATAAAATATTGTTTATTTTGTGAAAATGTACAATCTGTACAATAAGTAAATGTGAATGAATGAGGCGGTGAGAAAAAGACAAGGAATAGTAGTTTCACATTAGAAATTCCTGTGATAAAATTTGATCTAGGAAGTTTTTATAAAAATGTACTTAATATTTATTTTGATATAACTATAATTAATTCATCATTCAAACAATTCATTTGTTGTTATAATTCAATTGTTATTTTTGTTGATTGCGTTTAAATTTAATGATTTCCTAATATTATTTAAAGAATCTCCCTGTACAAACATTTAAATACAATTTATCATTTTTTTTAATGCATATTTTATTTAAGTAGGTAACTTTAACTATTTATTCTTTGCTTAATTAATTTTTACTTGTTTAATTTCTATTCAATATATGAATGGAGCTTGATTATCATTATTCCTACATAATCTATATTATATTTGATCAGTTTTTCCTCTTGTAATTGAAGCATATTTATTTTAATTTCTATTTTCACAAAAAAAATATTTAAATATACTTTTGATAAAAACATGATATAGTATGCTTCAAAGTAAAACATTGACATTTCCACAAACTTTTCAATTACTGTCTGATAATAATTACAGATATTAACTGTAACTTAGTGTTATTATAATATAATTTACAACTCCAATTATAATAAAGCAATTGAGTAAATTAATGGACGAACAGCATATCCTATATGGCTCTATTAAAAGTCAATAAAGATTATTATGCATATCTATTATGTAATTAGGGATGGGCCGATTCCTCTTTTTACCGATATCTGATACTCCGATATATGCAACCGATAAAAAATCGATACCAGATATATTTGAAAAACAACATTTTCAGCATAAACAATGAACCGATATTAAAAGATCACCTATACTATCAACCGAAATACTATTATCATTTTACATTTAACTATTACAATTAATAATCAATGCTATTATGCTGATAGATATGGTTTTTTGTTTTTTTGGTATCGGTTTAAATGAAAAAACCGATACCGTCAATATTGGCCGATATCGAGTATCGGTTTTAGTATCGGCCCATCCCTAATTATATTATAAATAATAGGTACTAAAAATCTACCAAATAAGGAGGTATATTATATAAAATAGATTTTTGGGGACAGAGTCGCTGAGCTGGCTATGCCTTCGGTTTCGACGCCGGTTTGAATCTCGACCATGGGTGGCTCCTCTCTCTGGCAGGCAACTATCTAGAAAGAGAGCCGCCATCCACCGACGGGGCATGTAGTTCTACAGGTGCCCAATTTGAAATTCTGCCAAAATCCAAAAACTTGTGTTCGCCCAACCCTCCTCCACAGTTGAAAAACCAACACTGGCCTGACTTGCCGCGGGTTAATCAATAAAAAAAAAATAGCTTTATTTCCGCGTCAACTTTGAGACTTGATGCAGCAGTAAATAATATTATGATTTGTAATATTTAATATTTATACTTAACTTTCTATAGCAACATTATTATCGACTCAATATAACCATGCACAATTTTAAAATGATAATTCTGTACATTTATTTTAAATAAAATCTGTCTTATAGAGTTTGTCAAAATAGGGACTACCTACATCATATTAAGAAAAAAAAATGTAGATCATCTGACCACCCAACCTCTTAGTCCCACCACTAATCATAGATATTTAAAAATATTATTATTTTCTTATTAGGTAAAATATTTCCAAAAGAAGAAGATGAGGAAGGTGAAATGTTCAACCACTCATGCCTTGCCGATCTAAAAGAAGGGAAAGTAAGACTCAATGATAATAAAAAACAATATAATGAAAGACTGTCAGAACTACAAGCCCGCAACTCACTTTGTCCACCACATTTAAGAAGTTGTTATGCTGCAGAAACTAATTTTTTGCCAAATACCTCATTAGTTACAGAAGAAGATATTAAGGTGATTTGTTATTATTTATTTGTTACAACCAATCATAATTGTATAATCAATTAAATCTAAACCCTATATTATAGACAACCGCTAATTATAGTGATTATGAGACTGAAAACCTTATCCCGAATGATCGTACCAAGAAAAAAGATAGAAATCAGGTATTTATATATATATATATTACTTGATACATATTTAATTGTTTTACTAAATATTATATTTATTTTCAGACATCATATAAGAAACCAGGACCACCAACTCCAAGCAAAAATGGAGGTCGTGTTTCTTTATCGGTATGTGTTTTATTATGATTTTACAAATAAATATTTCTTAATTTGTAAAATTTAAACACCTTAATATTTTTTAAGCATCTACAAATTTATCCCACGTTATACTTGTATATAATATATATTATACAATTACATACATTTTTACATTTTTTTTTATTTTTTTATTTTTTTTTGAAAATTTACAATCTGTATTAATAAAACACAGTAAGCAAATGTGATAATATGTACAACAAAACAATATAATATAATAACAAAATGACAGGATAAGGGAGGCCATCCAATAATAGAACCCTTCAGATTTAAATTAAACATAATTTATTTATTTTTTCATTTTTAATCGTAAAATATCACGACACCAGCGTCTTTTAAGGCGGCTAGGGGGATTGTCGAGAAGTGTACGTGATGATAGGTGGGAGATAAGAGGATTTTGTTGTAGATGTAATTTTTTTGTGAAATTTAGTGTAATATTTTTTAGTTGTTCAACAGTTTGTATTTTTAAGTCCATGTGAATTATTTGTTACGTACCATGGGGTAGATGTTATAAGATGGAGGGATATGGACTGGAATGCTTGGATGGTTTGTAGTTGGGACGATTTGGCGCTACCCCAAATTTGAGAGCCATAGGTACATATTGGTCTTAAAAAAGATTTGTAAATTGTTAATTTTGAATTTATAGAAAGTTTGGATTTTGGGGCCTGAAATGATTTTTCGGGGTTTATTTTGACTCGCCATGTTGTAGCCTAGATACTTATTAAATCGAGGTGGTTTTTATACATAATCTTGTATTTGTTTATTCTTAATGCTGCTTTCTAATTAATTGTCAGTAAATAAAATTATTTCTTATAAGATTCAAATTTCAATAAAATTAATTTCGCCTTTTACATTTTTAAATATTATCAGCACCATAAATTGTAATTGAGTAGGACGGTACTTGTAGATTTTTATTTTATAATTCATTAGAGGAGGGTCAAACTCAAAAGTATGGTCTTGAACCAAACTTTTTAATCGTATGTCGAACTTGAACCAAAAATTTCTTTCAACATCCAACCGAACCCGCACAAAGTAAATAGTGCAAACCCAAAGGCCTAAATAATTATATGTTAGTCAGTTAGTCTATAAAGTATAAATAATTCAATAACAGAAGAATAAATTGCTGTTCGGACAATAATATGGTTTTAATTTTATTAAAATTAAAAATATGAATTATGTTACTAGAATGAATATTTAACTCTGCACTTTAAAAAAAATAGACAAAATAACAAAACAAACACTGCAAACTTTTCTTGTTTGCAATGTTTGATGTATTCTAATTTTTTTTCGAGTTTGTAAATATTGTTGGAATTTGAACTATTTTAAAATTTCGATTAATTATAGAATTTTGAACTTTTTGTTCGTGTTTGGTTTGGTTAGATATTTTTAAAACTATGATAGACTTTTGAACATCAAACAGTTTAACCCACTTTCAATTAGCATGTTGTCATCAATGTAACAAACTAATTTTATAAATAATTTCTTTATGTAGAGGGTGATGCATGCTCACCCCCCATTTTTTCCTTTAATAATGAATTTATTAATATTCTGATTTTTGGAATTTTTAAATATACTTATAGAACATATTTTCAAATTCTTGAATTGTTTTGTTCTACTTAATTAATGTCCTGTGGCGATACAAACTTCTGTTTTACAAATGAGAATCCACAGTTTTTACTGTAAATTATTTAGTGGATAGTTTTTTTGAAAATATCGATGTACCTAATTCAAAATTTGAATGAGTAGTTTCTTAGTTATTAAAACATTTGTATTAGAGCTGTTGAAAGTGAACCATTTTTAAGGGGTCAAATTACATAAACATAAAACGACCTAGTATTTATTATACATGCGCCATTTTACAAATTATTAATATTAATGACTACAATTTTCAAATCACCATAGCCCACATAGTTTATATCTTATATTATAAACCCATTATACCATGGACTTTTTATCTATAGAAAATAAAATGAAATAACTCAAAAACTACACTCACAAATAAATGTCAGAAAAATTATCCACTGTATAATTTACAGTTGAAAAGGGTGTTCTCATTTGAAAAAAAGAAATTTGTATCTCCACAGGACACTCCTTAAGTAGTACAAAAAATCTCAAGAATTTGAATAACTGCAAAATTGAAGGGAAAAAGGGGGTTGTCCATGCTTGGTGAATCACCCTGTGTAGTGTATATATTTTTTCTTATTTAGAGATCATTTATCAATACAAAAAACAGTTTTTGAAATTAAATATTTTACGAAATAATTAATTAAATTACAAAATATACGATACATTTGAAAGATACCATCTTATGAAAACAATACATTTGATAATGGCATAGTCTAAAAAAACACCCTTTTCTAAAAAAAACAAAAAAATAATGAAAAATTTAAAAGTGTGTGGTATAATATGTCAAGTTTAAGAGCGCCACACACTTTTAAATTTTTCATTATTTTTTTGTTTTTTTAGAAAAGGGTGTTTTTTAAAAATAATTTTTTAATTTTTTATTTTCTACTTTTTAGTTAAAAAAAATTTTTTACGGATTATTGTATTGTCATCCAAGACCAAGGTCTATACAAATTTTCAGAATTTTTCATCTTCAAAAAGTGCCTCAAATCGAGCGCGCAAGATTTGATCACAGACAGACGTGTAACCAAACTTAAGAAAAGTGTTAAAAAGAACATTGTTTATACCAAAATAATTTTACCTGAAATTTGTTTTGTATAATAATATATATAATGTTTTATAAATTATAACGACCTTAAGATATTAAAACTTGAAGGGAACTAAAAACATTAAATGGATTTCAAAAAGTATAATGTACAGGGCTTGGAATTCATACTACTATAAAAGTACCGTAATATGCCCTAAAAAATAAAAAAATAAAAATGTTAAATGTGTGTTTATTAATTATTATGGAGGTATAGACAATAGACATCAATTATATTTAATGCAGGATATTTAACTTATCTAATAAAATAATTATTTTCATTCAAATTACGAGATTTATAACAATAAATCAAATTTATGTATATTAGTAAAAAGAGCACTACAAATTTAAAATGTGCAATAAATAATTGTATAGTTAAAATGTCTGATGCATAAAACCAATGTTTATCATATATTGTTTTTTTTTAATCTGTAATAATTAGCAAATACCATGGAATCTTGGCTGATAAAATGTATACATTATAAGATTTTGATGATATTTAAGTTAAAACTATCGATAGGTATATTCAACGGCGCAATTAGACCTCTATAATGTGGGGTGCTATAATATTTCATATCTTAAAAAAGTAAAAATTATGGTATTTCACTATATTAATGATAGCTAGACCTAAAAAAAACAAGGGGTGCTAAATTAGAACTTGGGGATGCTAAATACCCTTTTGCACCCCTCTAGTTGTGCCAATAGGTATATTAAATTATAATATGTTGACATGTTGTGTTACCAATGAATAGTTAATTTTAACAATTCTAATATGATTTCAGAGCAATGCAAAAAACACATTGAAAGAATCTAAAGAAACAAATACTAATAAAAGACGAGCTAGCAGTACTCCAAACAAATTATTTAGCTTATTTATGAGCAAAAAGAATTAATTTTATATAATTGTTTAGGATTTTGAAGTATCTAACTGTTGCACAATTATTTTTATGTTTATAAAATTTGTATATCTTATTACATTTTACACAATCCTTTTTTTTTTGTTTTTATGTATTTTTATTGTCAATATTATTATTAAAATGTATTTAAATATTTAAATCTCGTATAATAAAGATAGTATTATCATTGATTAATGAATGCTAGTTAGTAGTTTCTATTACTATTATTATTTGTTGGCCCTTATTGGCCATTTTGCATTTTTGCCTATACCTATAATCAAGGTGTATTTATATAAATACGCCTTCTCTGTAATATTTGGCAATCCAGATATCTCCCATGCAATAAAGCTCCAACTGTTCTTAATGTTCTTATACTTCTGATGCAACCTTCGACCATATATTTATGCCATTGACTTTCATACAATTTTTCTAATTTATTGGTTGTTTCCTTACACAGTTACACTCCTAATATAATATTAGGATATACTAGATGTGAATGCTGAAAAATAAATAAGAACTGCTCAAAAGTATAAGTGTAAAAATTCTACTTTAGACTTTTTGTATGGAGTAACACCATTCTAGTAATTCGGGACGCAACGTACATATTGCATGTGTCCGCCTATCTAATATACCTGTAAATATCGAGGGAAATTATATAGATAAGAATCAAAGAAGTCTGTTTTAAGGAATAATAATATTATTTGGTATCTGGATGACATTTCTTATAGTAGAAAAAATGCTTCAATCTTTAACTTTGAGAGTGGTGTGGTTTCTGGTAACAAATTGCATCTATTGGGTACACTTTTTTGTCTACCAACATCTAATAGGTATTACCCAATGGTTGTTAAAATTTGACCCATGTCTTTTAAACAATTTGAATATCTGATCCTTCAGAGAGTTTGAAATAGTTGACAAAAAATATTTTT
Source organism: Macrosiphum euphorbiae (assembly GCA_949089665.1). Taxonomy (NCBI): domain Eukaryota; kingdom Metazoa; phylum Arthropoda; class Insecta; order Hemiptera; family Aphididae; genus Macrosiphum; species Macrosiphum euphorbiae. Next base: position 30,392,318 of record CARXXK010000003.1, on the reverse strand, counting down.
TTAGAAACTGTATAAGAGTAGGATTTACATTATTACTGTTTTGGTGGTATCGGGACATACTGATCCGGGGACATATTGATATGGGGACATTTTGATCCTTGGAGACATTTTGATTTGTTTTATCAAATAATGTAATTTTAAGAGCGGATCAAATTATCCTCCGGGGACTTTTTAATCCACGTTTTTTTCAAAAGGACATTTTGATCCGTTCGGTAAAAAAATGAAATTATGATTTTTTTTTTTATATTTTATCATCTACCATAATATTTACTACTTATTTATTGTATATCTTTAAAGATTTCTTTTTTTTCGTTGAATTATTATTATAAATTATAAATATATAAATACAATGGTCACCATTGAATGGTGAGTTTAAAAAGTGGGTAAGTAGATATCTCTCTGCTGTACAGTAGGTTAATTACAAGTGGGTCACTGTAATGGATGGTGTTAAATTTGAATTCTATGATATAATATCATAGTATAAGAAAAACGATTCTGAGCGAAAACGGTCAGTCAGCCTATGATATTACTAAGTACCTATATTTGATGATATTAAGATGAATAAAATAATTTATATATAATATATTTACGTGGAATCTTGTTTTAAATTTTCAATCCTTAGCTATAAAATTTGAACATTTTATAAATTTTTAAGTACAAAATAATATTATTAAATTTAAAATGTGCTAAATTTTGTCAACATTTGAACTTTAAATGCTTATAAAAAAAATTGTGCCTGTGCATTTTTAATATTTTTCCACTGCTACTGTAACAATATATCAGGAGCCTTGCATTACATTTTCACGGTTTTTAGTTTTTACCCAACAAATACAATTTTATTGATATTCATAGAAAAAAAAAAACTAAAAAAATTAAAATTTGAAATGGTCCGTAAAAAGCTCAAATTATTTTCAAAATTGTATGGTTATAGTTGACACTCAACAGCTTTATGGAACATTTGGACTTTTAGAATGAAAAAAAAAAATTCAAAAATAAGTGTAGTTACTTATTGTTTTTAACAAGTTAGATAAGTTTTATTTTCATACATTCAATTATTCAACTAGTTAAGTTATAAAGTTACTCAAAAATTATAGTAATAAAATAAATAAATAAAAAGTAATTTTCTAACTTAGGTAATTTTAACCAGTCCCAAGTCCTATGTTTGAGTAAAGCTAACAACATAAATTGAGTTCTTCTTAACACAAAATATCAGAAGAATAAAAAAAAACCAAATTTAACCATTTTTAAATTAGCCTGTCTTCTCCCCAGAGGTCTAATATACACACAAACATTCATTAATATATATACTGACAAAAATAATAATACAAATCAACAAACATGCCCGATTAACCAATCGCAACCTATTTATAATACACTGTTGTATTATTTTCATCCAGATTTCCAACTTTCCCGGCGAATTTTCGTAAAAACTTTCTCCTGGCAATTACGAACATCTTTAAAAAAATTTGACCCAAATCGGACCAGCCGTTCTCGATTGATGAGGTATTACGACATTTTCACGCTTCATTTATAAATATATATATAGATATATTTTTTCTAATCTCCTATCTTTCTAAGTATCATTTTCTAGAAAAAATACAATTACAAATCTCAGATGTTCCTTAATTTTTTGTTTTTTTTTGCCTGACGCTTTTGAAAACTATTGGGCATTTTTAAATTTACTTTCCGATCAGAAAGGATGCTGTTGAAGAAAATTTAAGCTATTTTAGTGTCCAAATGTGATGACAAAAAAAAACACACACACATAGTATTGTAAAATCAATACATTCATCGCTACGCTCAAAATCTAAAATATTCAAAGTATTTTGAAATTAATTACCGCATGGTCTCAAATTATTACCACAAGTGATTGTTGTGTAATAGTGATATTTTATTTTGATAATGCCTTAGAATTTTAGTGAATTTCTATAATTGTAATTAATTTATCAAGTTAAAAATGCTAGTGATGTCACGTAAATAAATGTTCAAATAATTACCTACCTACCTATTCAGTAACAACGGTTATATAACAAAATACAAATATTAAAAAAGTAAATATTACTATAACCTAATGTAATATTATTAAATGGGTAGGTATTTTAAATTCATAGAGTGCATAATATTAATATGCATTATATATTTTAAGTACCTACCTACCTATTGTAGATGAACTAAATTAATTTTTAATTTTCTGTAAAACGCTGTTCTAACAAAAATATCCTATCTATCTAGCCTAATCCATCTCATTTAAGCATGGGGTCCATCGTTGAAAAGTGTAGTTTCATATGTCCATTTTAAGCATTTGAGAATAAATATTTTGGAAATAAAGCCCATAAATCAATAAAGAGTTCAAGAATCTTCATAAAGTTGCACACTAGGATAACATATCTTATCTGTATTAAGTATAATTTTATAAAAGTATTAACCATGATAACTAATTTATGAAAGCAAGCAAAATTTGGCGAAAAATATTGTTTTGCCAATTTCTCAAACTTAAATACGAGACGCGGCTTTTTTAAGAACAGCAATAATTTGATCTATAGGTGTCACTGCATTGAACCTCGAAGATTTCCAGACGATACAACCCATATTGGAGGAGCTACTACTTTTAAGTAGGTTTTGTATAATATCCCAAAAAACAGTATTGATTTAATATTTATGGCCTACTCATACCCCCTTAAAACGGATATATTATATATATACATATAATACAATTGTAAAAAATTGTTAAACAACGCAGTTTAACTGTTTACTTGATAATGAAAAATACCGTTACTCTTTTTTAAAAGCTGTATTTCGTGATTTTGTAATATAATATTATTACATATTATACGTATCTGTGACCTATTCTATACAACATTAAATGTGCTAAAGATAATTTCGTTATAATATTATGTTATAGCTGGGAACTTAATTATAGCGAAGTATACCAATTATGTTATATTTTCAGTAGGTACCTATAGATATATAGTACAACATTTTTGTATTTATTGATAATTTTTAATTCAAAATGAACAAAATAGAAAAAAACTTTTATTTTTTGGGGCTGCACATTTTAAACATGGGGCGCACATGTCCTTTGTGCAACCCCCCCCCACCTTTCCTAGTTACTATAATGCTTTAAACATGAAATTGATATGGTCAAAAGCAAATTTGCTAAGTTGTTCATTTGCAAGTCATTTATAACAAATGCAGCATTGGGAAAAGTGTACTAGTGAGGTTGCGAATGTACGTATTTTTAATAATATTATGAGTACCTATGACCTATCGCACCTAAAATGATTTTTCATCACACCGCAATACCTACCGCATGTATCAAAGTTATGCATGTATACGCCACTGATACCATATATGTATATGATGTAAGAACTAAGAGTAGTGAGAACTACTGAGTAGTCAGTAGGTGGTAGGACTGGTAGGTACTACTCGTACTATAGGTACAGTACATTATATATGCATTATGCTCTACCTTAAGAATGAAGCATATACGATCGTACGACATCTGAATCACGAGAAGGATAGACCTACGACTTATCGAAAATGTAAATACGTAATAAAAATTACGGAACATGGGTGAAGGCTATAGTGCTATACTAAAAAATTACTTATTAGTTCTATTTGTAAAGTAGGTACCTACTATTAGTAGTATACAGTTTATTTTCACAGACGTTTTTTTCAACGTTAATTACACCATGTTCAAGTGGGAATGTCTGCCTATTAGAGGACACTGATTTTACTATATTGCACATCACGAGGAGATTACCCACTCATCGTCCACCTATTTGCGGCTCACACAAAAATATTTACCGTATTACATTTTATAGGGAGATTTCACAATTTTTATCCTCAAACTCACGGCTAACCCAAAATATTTACCATATTTTAAAATTACTGGGTGATTACAGGCTCAAAATCGGTTTCACCACTTACTCGAAAATATTTAACGTATACAAACCAACATTTTTGAAAAAATATTTATTGTATTTACATTATTTTATTCATGCTGGTGTTATGGACATTGGACACGCACTTGGCGATTCCGCACAAATAAAATAAAACGAGTTTTAAATTACTTTGGCTCAAAATAATATTCTTTATTTAATTTTAATAACGTTTTATTATATGAAATGCTCTGAAATGGTCTGTAATGGTCTGTTGTGACACCAACACTGACTCTAACTGCTACGTGTGCGAGCCCCGCATAAGAGCTGGTTGTCCGTTCAAAAAGGGTTTGTTCAGCAGATTCCTTAGACCCGTCGTATGGAGAAGGGAGCCCTACTCGCCTGTGTCACACACGTATCAGTTTACAATATTATTAAACAGAAATTTACATTAATACTACAAGAACTATAGAATAATATAACTAACAGCTAGTATTCAGGGGTTCTTAACACTGGTTTCACTGTAGTTCATTTTTTCATAAATTTTGATGTGAGAAGAATTTGATTTTTCCCTTATGTAATTATATTTTATAATAAACGGATCAAAATGTCCCCAAAAAAAAACGGATCAAAAAGTCCCCAGTGGACCAAAATGTCCCCTGAGGACGATTTGATCCGTTGGGGACAATTTAATCCGTTCATAAAATAACATTTTTGATAAAACGGATCAAAATGTCCCCAAGGAAAAATGGATCAAAAAGTCCGCAGTGGATACAAATGCGGATCAAAAAGTCCCCGGATCAAAATGTCACCTTACCGTTTTGGTTACAAAATTGCCCAACCATCCGAAAATGTCATTCATTAGTAACATCATTATTATTACAATTTATATCTATTGACTTTTTTGGTATTCAGAACTGCCAGAACTCTCATATGTTTAAATACATCAAGCAGATATGGAGTATAATAATATTATGTTCTCTCTGCAGGTTAGCAGTCGATTTAAACCTTTACTTCCAGATTTCTTTCTTGAATTTAACAAATCAAATAATTTGTCCATATAGGTATACCTACTCGATAAAAGTTACCTAGTGTAGTTTCTGTAGTTAAAGGTATAAACCACCTTGAGCGCAACTTGCATAGCTGCTCCTATTGTGTTGCTAAAAACTTGACTTACATATCTCACCTTTATTTTCTGAAATGGTCCCGGATTGATGTGGATTGATAACAACAAGCAGATTCAATATCGATATATTTTATCTGTAGTACCATTTAAAATAGTTAAATTGCTTTTGGGGTAGTAAAACTGCTTCGATTTTCTTCAACAGTATCTTGTTTGATGGGAAAGTGAATCTAGTTAGTGCATTCGGGAGGTCAAAAATTTTGAAAATAATAAAAATACTATTAAAATACTGACGATGCCAAATTGCCGACAACTTTTACCAAGTGTCCAATTTGCCGACTAAATATTTAAAAAATCATGAGTGGGGGGTTAGACACCCCCCACGCCCCCCTCAAAGGACGGCCCTGGTCAAAATATAAAATTCCCAATAGTTTTCAAATGGGCAGGGAAAGAAATAAAACCTGGGTAAGAAAAAACATGAATTTTACGCAAAATTTTTGGTTTTTTGTGTAACTCTAAAACAAATGACCGTAGATACATACAATTTTCACTGAATGTTTATAATAGCATATACTATAAGCGATAAAATATTTTGACTTGTTTTCGGACATTTCCAGTTTAAAATTTTTTTAGTTTTTTTTTCTATGAATGTCAAAAAAAATGTATTTGTTGGGTAAAAAGTTTGAAAATGTAATACAAGTCTCCTAATATATTGTTACAACGATATTTGAAAAATATTAAAAATCCAGTCACAATTTTTTTTTATAATCATTTAAAGTTTAAATCTTGACAAAATACGTAAAAATGACGAAAATGAGCAAATTATTTTGAGTTAAAAATTCATAAAAATTTTCTAATCTAAGATTTGAAAATGCAATACAAGATGCCTTATAATTTTGCTACCTTTATGGCTTTATCAAAAAAAAAATTTCTACAAGACAGTCAAATTAAATTTTTATGAGCTTTTGAAGTTCATATTTTTACAAGATTGGATATTCACTCGATTTCTCATGTAACAATTTTCTAATTTTGTTGTAATTAAAAAACGAATGACTGTAGATACTTGAAAATGTACACCATCATATGTTTATTTTATCAATTCTTATACTTTATAAATTGTTCAAAATATTTTCACTCTTTTTGAGCTATTAACGGGCAATTTCAAAATTCAATGTTTTAGTTTTTTTTTCTATAAATATCAATTAAATTTTATTTATTTTGTAAAAACGCGTGAAAATTGAATGCAAGGCTCCTGATATATTGTTACAATAGCAGTTGAAAAATATTAGAAATAAATAGGCACAATTTTTTTTTATAAGCATTTAAAGTTCAAAATTCAAATATTAATAAAATTGAAAATATGTAAAATTTATCCCAAACAACGAAATCTGCTCTGCGGTTTCGGAGATCTATCTCACTAAATGAAAATGAAATGATTTTTTGTGGGGCTTTTCACACCGACATTTTTATGGATTCTATTTTTAAATACTATTACCTATACACTACACACAAATTATATCATATATTATGGCGTAAGAAACAATATTTTTGAAAGTCAAAGACATTATATTAAACACGTGACTATATTTTGTTTTTTATATTACTCTAAATAAAAATCGATCTGAACTTGTTTAAGGCCCGTGCACACTTTGTGGAAGGATCAGCAATATCAGCTATCCATAAAAAGTTGGAAAATCCTAACTGCAGTAAGTTGGAGAACCAGGAATCAGGATTCTGATGATGAAAGCTCGTCATCGGCGAGTCAACTCACCGAAAAAACTGTCGAATATGAGTATGTGGAACACAAAGTAAGTACCTACTTACGTATATATTAGACACTCGTCGTCGTTCTATTAATTTATCATTATAAGTTTATAGTTTTGAGTTATTTTATTAACACTGCTGTAGTGCTGTGCACAGTCTTAGTGAAATAGAAAAGTAGTTACCTATTACTATAATAGAATTCAAGACTTAACTAAAAATTCTTATAATATTAAATTAAAATTAGCAAAATAAGTAGCTAAAATTATTTTTATTTGAAAAAAGCCCATAGTATAGGTATACGGTATACCTACAAACATGTTAAAAATCTAAAATATAATTAAAATTGAATGATAATAATAACTGGTGGGAAGGCTGTAAGTTGGGTGAAAGTGAAAATGGATCTCAGCCCAGGATAAAACCATCCCTGAATATATTGGTTCTCTATATTTATATTATACTTTTAATTTCATAAACCGAAAAGGAATTCGTTTGTTTGAACAAATTGACGATTGGCATAAATTATAAAATATTAAATAACACAAATATAAATAAATGTGTATTATATAATATCTATTGCAATTTGTAATAGTAGTCAGTGAAAGTAGTAGTCAGTACAAAATAAAAATACAAATCATAGATAAGTCTCTACTCTCTATGACTCTATACAAACGTTTTTAGGCTAGGTAGCTTATACAGTGGTGTAGGCAAGGGGGGACGTGGGGGTCAGATCCCTCCCCATTGGCTTTTTATTACCTTAGTAAAAAGTTTTGAGAGGGTGGGGGATTTTCCAATTTTTCCCTCCCATTAGCTATGTCGTTTTTTTTTTTATCTCCCCCTTTCAAAAATCATGTCTACGCCACTGAACTCATACAATATACAGTTCCTACCACGGTTTAAGATAGATTTATCTTAAACCGTGTGCAGCATTGTATTGGTGTGTTAAAAAAAAAATTATCAAGGCACTCTAGGGAAAAGTAGCAGTGAACCAGTGACCGTATATTTTAATCTATTAGGTGGTATGACTGTTACTTTTTAACACCACTACGATAATATTCTGATATCAGGATAATTATTTTGGTAATGAAAATATGCTCTAAGATAAAAAGTTATAGTGCTCACTGCTCAATAGTAAATTATATTCAAATAGTCAATACCTACTCAATATTCATTATTCTATTCTGTAATTCTGTGATACCATGAACAACCATTGAATCATGGCACAAATCACATCTAAATTCTATTAAATATATTGAATAATACAAACAACTGAATTCCTAATCTCATCGGTTAAGAGTTTTTACTACTTAATCGTATTAATGTCCATATTATTTTAGTTTTGTGGCTTAACTTTATAAGAATATGGCTGAGTTGGTGTTGGACATCAATATTCGAGGTTGGGTCTTTTTACCAATTGTACTGATCACATTCCTTGTCGGTGTCATTCGGCATTATGTGTCATTGTTAATCACGTCTCAAAAAAAAGTTGAGCTGACGCAAGTACAGGATAGTCAAGTGCTAATTAGATCACGCATGTTACGTGAAAATGGTCGATACATATCTAAACAAGGATTTTATATGCGCCGTCACTACTTTAACAATGAGGAAAATGGTTACTTTAAGACCCAAAAACGAGCAGCTCCTGCTCAAACAGCTATGCCTGATCCAAGTATGATGACTGAAATGTTGAAAGGAAACGTAACCAACGTCTTGCCAATGGTGGTCATTGGTGGTTGGATCAATTGGATGTTCTCTGGGTTTGTCACTACCAAAGTACCATTTCCCTTAACCCTGCGTTTCAAACCAATGTTACAAAGAGGTAATTTGCATAGTATGATCGGTTATTATAAGTTTTAATTGTTTTGTTTCTTTGTTAGGTATTGAATTGGTTTCATTGGATGCAGCTTGGGTATCATCTGCTTCATGGTATTTTTTAAATGTATTTGGACTTCGGAGCATTTATGCACTAGTTTTGGGTGAAAATAATGCTGCAGATCAGTCACGTTTGATGCAAGATCAAATGTCCGGTGCTGCCATGTCCATGCCTATGGATCCAAAAGTAGCTTTTAAAGCAGAATGGGAAGCATTGGAAATTAGCTCTCATAAATGGGCCCTTGCAGATCTTGATAATGAAGTGCTTAATGTATTATTGAATAAAAGTATTAAGTAACAATTCGAGATTTGAAGTGAACATGGTTTTTCTATTCCAAGTAAGGTGTATAAAGAGTTAAGTAATACCTATCATTGTTTTTCTTTTTTAAATTATCTTACTTTTTATGTAGTGTTCATGTATTTAATTTTGGATTTGTATTAATTAAACTTATAATTAAAATAATCTATTTATTCATTCATGTGATTGTTTATCTTCATTATGTTGTGTGGTAGGTACTAATTTATAGCCTCATAAAATTTTGTTTTTAATAATCAAATTTCTTATTCATGTTTTCATTCTTGTAGCATACATTCTTATTGTGCCCTAGAGGCTAGGGCACATATTGTATATTTCTAATAAAATAATCAAATTTTAACTTAATATAATAATAAATGTATACACAGTAAATTAAATTTAAATAGTACTTGTTAGTTGTAAGTTATTATGGATGACACACACACCGGGCAATACTCAGTTATAAAATAATATTAGGAACTAGCCACGTGGTAATTAATAGAAGTACATATTATATAGGTATGCACACAGGGTGCCAGGGCCCATGGTTATTTGTACAACTTCTATTCATTACGGGGCTTTATTTAATATTCGAGCTACAAAATAAATAGTACAAATGATATCCCAGCTTAGGTATGAACATTACCTCAATCTATGAAAATAGATTATTCAGTTTTAAAAGAATTTCAAAATTTTTAATAAAGATTTGTACTCTAAAGTCAAATTATTAGTATTTAGCATCAATTAAAGATATTCCAATTGGTACATGTACTTATATGTCATACTATTTATAAATAGTTAGTGGATTCAAATAGACAATATATTTTTACCCATTTTTATGAAGTCATTACCAAGTTTGTTTTCAAAGTAGAAACTAGTCAATAATGTTTCAAGAATAATTAGAATCACTTATTTTTATCTGTTTAGCAAGAAATAATCAAATCAGTTGATTTGAATTGCGCCTACATTTTGATTATCAAAAAGATTTCTGTAATTATTTAATATTAATTGTTGATATAATTGTTATGTAACATATTAATCCTTGTTTTATTTTGAAAAGGACCATGGAAAAATTAAGTTATTTTTTTATTAAAAGTGTATAAAATAATGTATCTATATGACTATATTATAATATAATACATTATATGATTTAATAACAACATACGCCTTCAAATATGCATCAATATGCAAAATAAAATTTTGTCAGTTTGATTTGAAACGCCCACATTTTAAACCCTTATAGTTATGCTTACACTCAGTATAAATATGTAAACGCATAAAACTCCAGTCTTTAATAATAAGTTGGGTACATAATAATCTAGTAATGGCATAATGTAATAGTATAACTTTTTCTAGACAAATAAAAGTTACATTTTTAATGATTTTTGTTTTTGTGATAACTGATAAGTATAATTTGTAAGTGTGATTTTATTGTTGAAATATTACATTCATATTAATTCACATTATATAAAAAAATATCTACGACTCTACAAGTCTGTATTTGAAACACAAAAAACATTATAAATTAAACCGTTACGTAATTTGGTTTGAAGAATTTATCTATTAATAACACTACTTGAAAAGTACTATTTGTTATACATTTAGATCAAATTCAATATGATCATACAGAGTACAGACCACAGACTACAATCTAATCTACAGTTGTATATAAGCTGTTTGTTTTGTGAAGAGTAAAAGTGAGAAAATCAAAAAAATCTGAGACATTTAACCAAATTGTACAGTATTTACTAATATGTTATATATTTTTTATAGATTTAAATAATTAATAATATTGAAATTGGTTTACATTTTAATATTTTATTAATATTTTAAGCAGTAAAATATAAGATAATATTTTAGGTATTGGACAGTTGACGTCTGGTCCAAAAGTTTTCCCTTGCCATTTATTTCTGTTGTATTTTGGATGTTCAAGAAAATAACTAAATTACAGGCTAATGAGTTAATATTTTATAAATAAAAATAAATTTGTTATTATTAATAAATCTTTTATAATATAAAATACAAATATTGTATTTGTTAAGGGCATTTAGTACAAAAACATGTCTTACAGGAAAAACTCTCACCCTGTAGAATAGTTAGAACTTTTAAATTATGTTTTCTAAGAGAACATTTAGCAGGTCAGATCAAAAGTCGATTTTCAAAATTATAACTAGATGATAAAATATACATTTGAAAAATGAATAATTTTTGCTATTTTTCTAGCACTATTTAAAGCAAAATAAAAATGTTGGCTAAATATTGAAAAAATGTCTCATCTTTTAAATAAAAAAGTCGCTCTGCTGTACAGTAGGTTACAAGTGGGTCACTGTAATGTATGGTCTTAAATTTGAATTCAATGATATAATATCATTGTATAAGAAAAACGATTCTGAGCGAAAACGGTCAGTCAGCCTACGATATTACAAAGTATATTTGATGATATTAAGGTGAATAAAGTAATTTATATATAACCTATTTACGTGGAACCTTGTTTTAAATTTTCAATCCTTAGCTATAAAAGTTGAACATTTTATACATTTTTAACTACAAAATAATTATTAAATTTAGTCAAAATTCAAACTTTAAATGCTTATAAAAAAAAATTGACCTACCTATAATAAATTCCAAATTAATCATATCACAATATCCATTAGGTACTTATAACACATTATACATCAACAACAAGCCGTGATACTATCATAAAAATATTATATATAGTAGTATACTTTAGAAATTTCCAGTACCCACGAATAATATTATATATTCACAACAAAATAACTAAAATAGTTATTCTAGGTTTTTTAATACGTAATTTGTAAATTTATATATAGCGCATAAACCAGAAACTTTAAAAATGTAATACAAGATGTCACCTAAGTTGTTGTTGTTATTCTAATTTAAAAAAATTTAAAATACATCGCCACAATTTTATCAATGGACATTGAAGTTGACATTAAAATAAACATAACGATTTTAGTTATTTTGTTGGGAATCAAAAATATTTGCGTTGAATGGGAACCTTAAACTTTTATGTATACCATTCATTATTTTATCTTATTTTACAAATTGAATTTTCAAAATATTTAAATTAATTTTATGCTGTTGCTTACTTATACCATTCACACCGTTCAACGGTAATTAGGTATTGATTTAAAAGTTAATTACCATAGTATATGATATAAATAAATTATATTATTATAATAATTACCTATAAAAAAATAAATACAATGATTTTGGCAAAAAATAATTCAACCTATCGTATTACTATTAATATGTAGTAAACAAATATATTACTAATTAGTGTATAAATATATAGTAAAATGTTTAGTAATAAACTAATAACTAAGAAAGGAAGATGTACAGTATCCGGTTACAATCTTTTATTTTGTATGCAACGATTCATCATTGAATTCAAATTGAATACATCTATTACAGTAAACAACTTAATGACGAGGTAGACTCGTAGACTCATTAGAACAGTCATTCGGTATCTTTTTTTACATTTACCTATTAGCCATTAGGTAATATCAGTTGTCATATAAAACTACTTATTTATATACATATTATAATATGTAAGATGGTTCCTATTAAATATTGTTTAATACTACAGCAGTTAATTTTCCAAAAATAATTATTTCTAAAATGTCAGTTACATTAATAATTGAACTTGACACTTTATAATCCACTGCTACCGGAAATTAAACGTTTAAATTACGACTTTATATGAAAAGCAATATAAATGTATTTTCATGTTTTCATATAACATATTTTATTTAAAAAAAAAATTCCAAACTTTATAATTATAGTTAATAAATTTGTAATATGCTATGGAAGGAGAATATACGATGGCTGTTTTTGAATAAAGAGCTCAAAATAAGTCTAAATATTTGAAAAATGTTATGGTGTATAGAAAGTGCTAATATAAACATTCAGTCAAAATTTAATGTAAATACGGTCATTTGTTTAAGAGTTGCACCAAAAACCAAAATCGATTATCTCGAAAACAGAAATTCCCATTTTTCCTTAATTTTTCACGGAGCTTTGGAAAACTACTGGGAAATTTTTACTTTTGACCCCCCAAAGTACCAACTAGATTCACTTTCCTATCAGAAAAGATATTGTTGAAGAAAATCCAAGCACTTTTACTGTCCTGAAAGGTGATGACAAACACAAAAAAAAATAAAAAAACACACATCATTGTAAAATCAACACTCAGAATCTAAAAATTATCAAAAATCAATATATCAACATAGGCGCATTTAGGGTGACCATGCTGAGGGGCCACCTAATAAAACTATTGATTTGAAATAACTTAGACGGCTTATATCTAAATCAATAAGGAATATTAGTGCTCCACTGCATATCAATGAGGCATGAAAGGAGCTTTTCCAGTGAAGTCATTTTTGTTAATATAATAGACTGAATCAACCCCCTCCCTCGATAAATAGAAATCAGGCAGTAGATTAGTGGAAAAGTATTATAATTAAGGTAGAAACTAAAATATAAAATATAATTTTTAAATTTAATAAAATTGAAAAACTCAAATAGTATTAAAATAAGCTAAACTCAAACTGATAAAAATTGAATAAATCATGCCGCTAGCCAAAATTCTGACACATATTGTTAATATTACCCTTTTGAGTTAGGACTTAGGAGGACGTGATACCCAGATGTGTTGTCACCATCTTACAAGTTGAATTTTACGCTCAGCAGAACACGTGTAGCTCCGTTAATTTAATAATTAGATGGAATTTACCTCTTATAAAATGTAAAGGTAAGAGATAATTATCTAGACAACCTTATGGACTTTTTATTATATTTTAATTTTAAAGCGAGTTATGAGTATTTTAGGATGTACAAACAATTTACAATTTACAATTTTAAAATACTCATAACTCGCTTTAAATTAAAATATAATAAAAAGCACATAAAGTTGACTAGATAATAATCTTACCTTTAAATTTTAGAACACAGACCACAGTATATTGGTTTGTATAATAATTGGTATTAGAACATTACATTTAATATATTTACCAATTTTTATATTATACTTGCAGAGAAAATTCATTGTAAAAATATAAATACAAATACCTTTACATCTATTGCACATACAAAGTTGTATTTTATTTCTGAAATGAAGTGTAATAATTATATATTAATATATGTATATTTCTTTTAAATGACATTATTCATTAGTCTGTTGAGACTCAAATATAGGATATTTAGCTTTAGCTACATTCCAAACTGTATTGCCTTGTGATAAATTGTATATCAAATCCACAACATCTGACACCTAAAATAATAACAATAATGTAAATAAATATTAACAACTAATTGTTTATCAAAATGCTGTTGTTCTTACAGGTACTCGGATTTGTTCCATTGAATCCCTCTCTCGTATGGTTACTGATTGTGGTTCGACCAATGAGTCAAAATCTACGGTAATGCAATAAGGTACTGCTATCTCGTCGGTCCTTGCATAGCGGCGTCCAACAGACCCACTTGAATCATCAATTTTATTTGATACACCTTTCAGGCATAAGCTTTTGGCTAAAAATAAATTACATTTTTTTTTAATTTAAACGATAGATCTTAAGTTAAATTACATATTATTAATTTCTAATACTTACACAACATAGATACTAGGGGTGTAAACTTATCATTGTCAAGCAATGGAAGAACACAACATTTTAAAGGCGCTACTAATGGAGGCAATGATAAGTACTGAAAATAAATATATTTTATGAAATTTGTATTTAGTTATTCAAATAATTGTAATATATTTACCGTTCTTTGCTCATCCTTTTCACGAATTTTAAATGTATGTTCTAATAATGTATAAATAATTCGGCCAATACCAAATGATGGTTCTATTACATTAGGAACAATCTCTTCAACATGTATAGTTTTTGAATAAGATTTGAGTGGAATCATTTCTTTGTTTATCTGGAATTCTTTATTACCAATTTTACACAAAGTTAATCCAGTAGTTGGATCACGTGTTCTTCAAGTAACAAAAATAATAAAATTAGATTTATGTATTTATCTTTTAATTAAAAGTATTTATAATTTTTAGATTAACTACCTAAATATTGGAAATAGTGTTTAAAGCATTTCAAAATTATATTACCCATTATCAATGAATTCGTGTAATTGTTTAACTTCGTTTATTGATAATTTTGATAATTTTTCAACACACTCTTTGGAATCTTTGCGTAGTGTCTTACCAATCAAACCTTTATCCATTTCCAATTCTATAAAAACATAGCTTCAAGGTTAAATCATAAATTAATTTAATTAAAAAATAGTACTTACCTGTAACTTGAATTGTTTTAGGTGCAGGCAATTTTCTTTCAGCCACTAACCTTTGTTTAGTTTCTTCTCCATGTTTACTGAGGTCATATGCTGACCGATCAGCACAACCAATACACTCTACCCAACCCTATAAAAAAAATTATAATTACTGTTAAATAATGTATTTTTCAATTTTAAGCCTAAATTAATAAAAAATACCCACATAAGAAGTTAGACACTCAGCATCCCAGCAGTCAACAGCATAATGAGCCATTTCATTTGACATGTGTTGTCGAAATCTTAATTTTTCTTTGTTCACTCCAATTTTCATCATAAACAAGTAAATACGAGCCATGAAGTATCCCAATGTTTGATTAGCTACCATACCCTGAAAATAAATATTTGTGATAATAATTAATTAAGTACTTAATTTTTCTAATGTAATATATGATTTTTACTTTAGATACAGCTTGGCCAATTGTGATGTCAACAGGAGGTTGTCCATCCATTTGATTACAAGCACTGTATAACCTCATTATGGTATTTTCTACATCACTAAATTTTGAATGTGATTTATCGCTTGGGTCACAGAAATGTTCTATTTCGGCCATAGTAAATTCCCTAAGATGAGTGTATTTCATTTTTTATAATACTCTATTTTATATCAAATATAAAAATTAATTTACCGAACTCTTAATAATCCAGAACGAGGAGAAATTTCATTTCGAAAAGCATTACCAATTTGAGCAGCAGCAAATGGCAATCTCCCTTGATTAAACTCAAGTAAACGTTTGAAATTGACAAATATACCTTGTGCAGTTTCCGGTCTCAAAAATCTAATTTAACAGTAAATATTTTTATTTTAATAAGTCTCACATTATAAAATTTAAATTTAAACCACAACTACAAACCCCTTTTGGTCTCCTGTAGGTCCAATCTGAGTTGCAAACATGAGATTGAAATCAACGGGTTCAGAAAGATCATTTCCAGTAGTAGGTGATTTCATGTTAAATTTATTTACAATATCAGACATTTGCTCTGTAGTCATACCATCCAATTTAATTATAATATCTTTGCATTCTTCTTTAACTTCAGGAGTTTGTTTTTTATCCTTGATTAAAGTTTCCAAGCGATTCTTGATTAAATGGTCAAGTCTGAAGCATTCTCCAGTTTTTTTATCCTTCACCATGGTATCAGCAAACTTCTCCACATGTCCCGAAGTCCTTAAATGGATTAAAATACAGGATAAATATCAAAAGTTACCTACACAGATTCTGAAATAAAGTCTTACTCTAAAACTCGTTCCGGTGTCAACATTGAACAATCAATTTCAAGCATCTGTTCTTCAAGAACAAAAAAACGTTTCCATTGTTCTAAAATATTTGATTTCAATGCACAACCCATTGGTCCAAAATCATATAATCCAGCAATGCCTAAATAATATTACACAAAAATGTTAAAATTATGAATTGCTGTTAGTATTCCATAAATCTTGACATACCTCCATAAATAGAAAAAGATTGGTCGTAAAAAAATCTACGGATCATAAGGTCTGCAAATTTAGACCTATTAAATGTTTCTGAGGGTGGTTGTAAAGCTAACTCTTTATCATCTAATTGTTTCTTCAACGCTTTCAATTCTCCAACGGCTTTTTTCACTTCCGTATCTGAGGCATTTGATTCCTTCATAGACCTCACCACGAGACCCTGCCAGAAACAAATGAAAACACACATATCACTCATTGTTTTGTTAATATATTTACAAAATAATCTGTGCCCACTCACTTGTTTCTTTACAGCCTCTCTCAAGGGAGCCAAAATTTGTTCGACTTGTGTATCCGCCATGGTATCCGGATGATGGTTGACTATCTTCACGTTGGTAGCTGACTTTTTAGTGCCCCAATTACTCAATTTCGAAAAATGTCGAGTGTTGGCGGACAGACGAGTCTGAAAACCGATTTGTCCAGCAGTAAGTATTTGTTTGATGACCAATTTCAAATTCGGACATTGCAAACGTGACATACCTATAGATCAGGATAAATAATATGAGAATATGACTGATATCATTGGTTATATTTTTTAAGCCTTTTTACACGAGTAGATGGCGTATATTTTCATTAGTTAAATGCACGATGTATATAGATAGTATTATCTTTTTGAATTTATAATAATCGGTATTTTTAATTTCTCTATTTTTCGAATTGCGATAGTACTATAAAAAAAAATAAATAACTCTCTAGCCACTGTCCACCGTCTACTGACTACTATTATAATATGTTCGTGAACTGTGGGGGGTGGTCACTGTGGGGACGTGGGGTTATGAATCAATGCAGTATTTTTCAAATGTTTGCAATGCGTCCGTACTGAGTAGACTGATTTAAGATAATGGCATAATGCTAATCTCTTCTAATCTCTTAATATCTTAAACCGTGGTGGCATGGGCGTAACTTGGGCAATTTTTATGGGGGGGCAAATTTTATTTTATGTCGATATACCGTATACTGGTATTTAGATATTAATTAAGACACTAAATATACTTAATCAATGGAAACTGGAAAGCATAACATAATAATATTATCTAAGATAAATCTTTAATGTAGCATGTAAAATTAAATGACATGACGGAAAAAGCTTGATAAGATGATGGTTTATTTAATAAAAACATTCTGCATTTATATATTCTACCTGTTGCTTTATTTTTAAATAAAATGGAATTTATATTTATACATAAATACAAAGATTATACTTATAACATTATTAAAATTTAAACCTAATATTATAATGTTGTAATAAGTCTATGACAATTGAAGTCTTCTACCTCTTTCTGTTGAATCTGCATCAAACTGATCAATAATTGTATCAAAGTTAATTTCAAAAGTTTTTTCAATATGTAAAATAGCCAAGCTACTAAGTCTTTCTTGGCCAATCGTGTTTCTTGTAAATGTTTTGAGGCGACGAAGAGATGAAAACGAACGTTCACTTGAAGCAGAACTCATTGGAATAGAAAGAAAAATTTTATAAAGAAGGTAAATATTGTCAAATGAGCCAATCAAGTCTTTTTCTAAATACAAAGTTAAATGGGCTTCAAAATGTTCATCAATATTAGTTGATGAACACATTTTCCCAAACAGTTTTAATTCTGCCTTTAAGTCATCAAAGTTAATATTGTAGGTGTTACAAACTACTAAATTCTGTTATCGTGATGAATTAAGATGGCATATCGCATATTATGGCAAATGACAATGAATAAATACATTTCGATTAATCAATTAATTTTTTTTCTATAGATAATCTTTTTAAAATATACTTTTTAGTTTTTCGAAAAAGTAATTCTTACAAATCTAAAATGCATTTTTGATAATATTTTTCAAATTAATTTACAAAATACCAAGGGGGCATTGCCCCGTTCAATTTTGTGAGAGGGGGCAGTTGCCCCCTCTCGCCCCCCCCCATTTTACGCCTATGCGTGGTGGGTACTCAACTGGACGCATTGCAAACGTTTGAAAAATACTACATTGATTCATAATTTTTTTGAAACACATTTTTTAAATGAGATGCATTGTAAATTGTAATTGACATATTAATTAATCGACAAAGTTTGAAATGTTATTTGTTTAAATATGCATTGAATATAATTGTTATGCTTTAAAAATTACTCTAGTTTGAATTGAAATAACATTGGTAATTAACGATACACGTTTTAGTTTACATGGTCTTGAATCGACAGAGTTTGAAATCGTATTTTTCCAAATATACATTGAATATAATCGTCATCATAAAGGCACAAATAAAAATTCATGCTCTAAATCTTATGACACTGCTAAACAATATATAAAAAAAATGGCTTTTCTTATATTTAGAAAATGATTACTCTAATTAAAATTACCTATACATAAGCATGTCTCACAGCAACCTCTTAATTTATTAAATTTCTGTATATTTTTCTTTTCTTTATTTCTCGTGTTTTCTATTTTAAGTCTCATAATATAAAGCTTGTAATGATGTAAAAAAAAAAAAAAGTATTCCCTTATTTTCATTTCAAATTGTTTTATATTATTTACTGTATTGTTTTTCGTTTTCTTTTTTTGTTTATTGGTTTAAAAATTATCCTTTTTGTTTAACGTTTTTTATAATAGTAACGCGATATACATAGATGCATTTAAAAGTTAAAAATTAAAATTAATTATTCTTAATATTTAAATTTTAAATCAAAATTATAATTTATATAAAAATTAAAAATAATAAAATTTCTAATTTCAAATTAAAATCTTTTTAAATTTTAAAAGTGTATTATTGGTAAAGATTAAAAAGAAGACTTAAGTGAAATTCTTTTCAAAAATTTTTTTTTCGTTGAATAAATATAATATAATTGTCCATCCATGGTTAAAAGAAATATTATGATGGTCAGTATGGTTTGTATGTCACATTAATTATAATAATCATTGCATATACGAAAACAACTAAATTTTTAAACAACTAAAATTATAAAAAAAATACATAGCTTCTAATAGTTTTAGAAATATTAAGCAATACCTACCTATGATGTGTTTATCTATTTAGTTTCGAGTACGCAATTAAGTTGTTTGTGTAAAAATACTATCCAAAGAATGACATAATCATTAATTTTATGACATTTTTCCGTTCAGTATATCGTCTGTTCGCCACAATGAGCAAACCTCAAGTCGTTTTTGTCCTTGGAGGCCCTGGTGCAGGTAAGGGTACGCAATGTTCCAACATAGTATCCAAATTTGGATTTGTCCACCTGTCTGCTGGTGACCTGTTACGAGCAGAACGCAGTAAACCTGACAGTATGTTTGGAGAATTGATTGACAGTCATATCAAGAACGGTACAATTGTACCAGTAGAAATCACATGTAAACTTATTCAAAATGCGATGGAAGCATCAGCAGCTAGTCGATTTCTGATTGATGGATTTCCACGAAATAAAGACAATATGATTGGCTGGGATACAACAATTGGAGACCAAGTTGATCTTTTATTTGTGCTGTTTCTAGAATGTTCCGAAAATGTATGTATACAATTTAGTATAAAGTAGTTTAGAAGGCTTATTGTACTGAAAAACTTCTAGCAAAATTAACTATTATTTTATTTTAATAGGTATGCATAGAACGATGCATGAAAAGAGGTGCTGCTGGAAGTGGTCGTGCTGATGATAATTTAGAAAGTTTAAAAAAGAGGATTGTCACATTTGTGAATGATTCTATGCCGATTATAGAATATTTTAAAGAGAAGAATTTAGTGAAAAGAGTTGAAGCCGAGAAAAATGCTGAAGATGTATGGTCCGATATTATTGAATTATTCAAAAACATTTGAGTAGAGAAACAAAATAAATATTTAACTTATTAGACAATTTCCTAAATATGTAGATTAAATTACATTAATTTTTATTCTTGCACTATCCCAACAAAAGTTATTATTTTAAAATATGTATACCAGTGATTCAAGATATTTAGATTAGTGTTTTAATTAGTTTTTTTTTATTTATTGAATGATCCAATAAAAACACAATAACATAATTTTAATTATTTTGAATGTTTTTAATTTCCATTAACCCTTCATCCTTAAAATGTAATTCTTAAATTTTACATGATAATTTAATGTCATGCCTAATTTTATAAAATGTAATAACATCAAACAAAAATACTTTCAAAACTTCAAAAGGGTTTTTGTATTGATTATCTAAAACTATCAAGGTTCATAATATTCAAATAATTATTGAAAAAATGCAATTAAAATATAGAATGTTTATTTTATTTTAATATTTTAATTTTTCTATGGTTCTAAAATTTAACCAGTGTTTAATAAATTAAATTAAATCATTTTTAATTATACGAATATGACATAAGCCTATTTAATGTTTAACAAATATTACCATGATATTGATGTTTGATTTTATTTGGTGATAATTTAAATGTATAAAAATGAATATGACAAGTTACAATCCCTTACCAATCAAATATATTCTAGTTTAATTTTTGAGTTCAGAACTCATAAATTTAATTTATTTGTGTTTTTTTTTTACATTGGAAGTAAATACAAGTTTTTTTTTAATATAGATAAAAATGCACATTTATTGACGAGACAAATTAATTTGTATTTTGGATTTCCTATATTATGTTTAAGGGGGCTGCAGCAGGTTTTGTCAAAAGTCAAAACTAATGTAGATTTGACCAATCTAAACATTCATTTTGTTTCTTATAATGTTTTTCAATATATTTAAATTCCGTAGGTATCATAAAATGACCTTAAGGGGTCTCATAGGCGCAATTTCAACTTTTGGCTTGGGGGGGTGGGGCTGAATATATTAAAGGCAAGCAGACCATTGCAATATACAGGGCCGCATATTTAGGGGAGAGCGCTATTTACAACTGCCCCGGGCGCCAGAATTTTAGGGGCTCCAACATTTTGTGGTCAGAAATAACATGGTCGTTATAAATTCAGGGAGTAAAAAAGGGTAACCCTCCTTAAATTGTACCCATTCTCAAATTCCATACCCAATTTGACCCACTTTTATATCCCTTTACTCGTACCCGGTTTCGGACGCGAAACCCGCAAACAATTTTACCCGGTTTTGAACGCAAAACCCATAACCCACGCGCAATTTGACCAGCCTATGCACCCCATACCCTAAACCGCTAACAATTTTACCCGGTTTCGGACGCGAAACCCGCAAACAATTTTACCCGGTTTTGAACGCAAAACCCCTAACCCACGAGCAAAATTTTTTACCCGGTTTCTAATATACGAAACCCGAAACATTTTAACTCGTTTTGACTACCTGGCCTTATATAATACCATGGGACAAATACAAATTTCCCCAACGCGCCTGCAGCGCCTCGCTCGTCTATTTTCAGAGGCTGTAATGCACTTAAATTCAACACAAGTAAGCTGGAAATGGGCGAATGCCGTCAAAGTTAAAAATTAAAAGTTAAAACCTATATTCAATGAATCATTGGGTATTTATTTTATTTTATTATATTTTAAATTAATGTATCTATTCGCGTGAAATACAGTTTTCTTAATACCAATCTATATTAATTCATTTTATTGTAGTCGATCGGCGTTCGCGCGTTTTAGCTTACGATGTGGATTAGGCCTACCGGGGATATAACTTGGACGATATGACATTATATTATCTTGTCTTTTAACAAGCCAACAGGTGGTGTGGAAACTTATACATAACCTTGTCGTACATCGTATTTAAAGTTGCGATAATATATATTAAGCTACGTATGCCAATAGCAGGGCGATTATTTTTTTAATAATTAAACTATTATTTTAGAAGTTATAGCCTTCTAAAGTTTGTGATTTTACGTTTATGTGCTTGCGCTCAACGCTATTTGACCGCCAAGCGCAGCGCCTATAACAAATTAAAATTTTTTTTACGTATTTTAACATGTGGGACAGTCATTTTTTGGGTGAAAAAAATGTTGATAGAATCAGAATTTGACGTACGAATTTAGTTTCGTAGTTATAGCTAATCGAAATTTTCAGTATGCTCCTTTAAATGCTTCGTGCATAGTGTTACCCGGTGTATAATATAGGCAAGCTAGGTACATTACGGCAATAGTTTCCAATGTTTCCATAATTACATTTTAGCCCTACGCCACTCCGTTTGCCGAGAGAATATGGTAGCGGCGTAGCGCACAAACCAAAACGCGCATACCCCATCGAAAACATAAGTCCCCACTCCTCAGCACCGGTCTTATACACGAAGTAATCGCATACTCAGTAGTATATTATTATGTGTGATAGGTATGTATTGATGTATCCGATTTTGTGTAGTCAAATACGAGAATATCTGAATACAAATAAAAATCTGTAAGATAACGGGGATGTATGTCTATGAAAAATGTTAAATTAAAACAAAAAGTATACAAAACCATTACATTAATAATTGAAAAATACTAATAAAATGTAATTTATAGCTAAGAATGACCATACGCTCTAGTACCTACTACACAACGAGTGATATTATAGACGATAGTGGTGTTTGTGATTGTTTATACCTACAGACACAGAGCGCATTTTATTTATTTAGCGTATGGTTTATGATTAAATTCAATAAGCCAGGCAATGATTAAAAGGTAACATGAATATATAAATAAAATAAAATAGAACAAAATTTAAAGTTTTATGGAATAAACTATAAACAGATTAACAGTGAATAATATATAATAATACATTTGGTATTAGATTAGGAGATCTTGGTTGCCCGCCACTAAACGTGGGCGGGGTTGTGAGACAATCTATTCTGGGTCCCTGATATAGAAGCGGCTTGGGCATTCGAAAGCGATATGATTGATGGACGGTGGTCTGCTTCTCTGCACCGTAATTGTATTCTGGTGAGTTTATTATGTCCCATTGGCCATTTGTGCAGGAAATCTGCACACCTACCATGGAAAATGGGAAGAATGGTCTATGTTAAGTGTGCACCACGCCACCGCAGGTGGCGCTACAACCATTTTCAATGTAGAGTACATAAAAAAAATATACATTATATATAAAAATATTATGTTGTTCAACTAACATTTATTTCTACAATAAAATTCATTGTTTATATGATATAATATAATTCCGAATACCCAATATCTAATAATAATTTCAGTGGCGGCGGTCTTTTCACCATACATTTTTAATCGCACCTCGATAGTGACAGTAACACCGCAATATTTAATTTTAATTCTTGTCTTTCTATAAATATATTAAAAATAAAGTAGGTATTTAGTGAAAAAATACCAATTAATGTTTAAAATACGGACATACGGTGATGTAACTACCGATAAGCAACTAGGTGTGCAGTAGTTGCTAATTGCTAAACACCTAGGTCCCTTTAATTTGTCAACACCCCCCCCCCCTCAACACTGAACGTATTTTACATGTGTATTATTGCATATCTCGACTACATTTTAGGAGTTTAATAATTGCCATGTATTATTATTTTTTCTTTATTGGTTAAGCATTAACTAGTCCGGTTATTAGCTTTAACAAGATAATTACTTTTTTACATTGTTATATACTTATATAGTTATATGCAATATGCTATTGTACAATTCAAATTTTTTAAGTTTAAAATGAAGTTTCGATAGTTTGAAAATTTCTTTGTACAGGTTGTTAGGGATGTTGAAGTCTTTCCCAGCTCCGTTGGTTTGGGCAGTGGATGATGACAACGATAAGTTTGATAGAGTAGTTTGTATTGCATGTTAGGCATTGCCAAGTATCATTATTATTAGGTACTTATTATTTATATTAAACGTTTAGGCCATATTTTTATTATTTGTCTATCCCAAATTCTTAATGTAATAAGTATAATTTATTTTATTTTATTGAAAAATAGGCCGATACCTTGGCAATCCGGTGCTGGTTTAGGGTTTCACCACACTATGTGTTTTGAAATATTATTCTAAGTATGAGTTTTGTTATACTAGTATAACACTATAACTAGTTATAAGTAAAATTATAGTGTATATCAGCAAAAACTTCGTTTTAATTTTTTAATACTACGTAATAAATTGATCACTGATGTATGAGAAGTAGTATAATTTCATAATCGAGACTGAAAAGAACTGTAGTGCCATAGTGACATTATCAAGAAACTAAACTATGCAACATCCAGTTCTACATCTCTAAAAGAGCAATAATCAAATTAAATTGTTTCATTTTTCCTTAAAAACTCCAGCACAAATACAATTTGTATACATTGTAAAATACAACATTTTTTCAATTGTTTAGTTGTTTAAATCAAACTATCCAGCAAGAGAACGGACTGCGACTCGAGAAAAATTTATTTGTTTTGCACATAGAATGCCTGTTAGACACTCACCCATCAATCTGCATGCACGCATTGGTAAATTATCATGGTGAATAGAGTATACACCAAAATCAGTTTTTCAAAGAGACAATTATTAAGAAAAACCTTTTCTCAAGTTTAGAACTAAAAAATCTAACAGGTAGTTAGAATTTAAGAAATATATTCATATCAGCATGTAAATCTTGTTTAAGAAGTCTAAAAATATATATTCATTTTGAATAAGTTATAAATAATATTTAACTTAAGGGTTTTTAGGAAATTAGGATTTGTAATTTTTTTAATGGAAGATGTCAATTAAGAATTTAGGCAGGCATCACACATAGCAGTTTAACGCATGGGCGAAACACTGTAAGTACTGTTGATCTGTGCGGTGTGTATGGCACTACCCGTCTATTTTGGGCTGTTTCTATGATTCTGAGGTTGTAACTGCTATGTGTGGGGCAGTCCTTAAAGTTAAAATAAATAAATAATAACATGTTTGGAAAATTTGTTTTACTGAATCATAAGCTGTTATAACGATTGTCACATCATGTGACTCACATGTCTTAATTCCTCTTGGGGTACTGGGTTCCGCTGAGGACAAGTTGTAATCCTGAGATGTTTTGGAAATCCTTAAAATAAAAAAATTATAATATAGCTAACTACTTTATTATAAAGTATAAATAATAAAAAATAGTAACATACCAGCATTTTCAACATGTCTTTGGTTTCAGTATCGACTTCAATAACATCTTGTTCAAGAGCAGAAACTTCTGGTACATAGTTGTCTCTCCTCTCACGTTCTTCTTCTTGCAATTTAATGGAAATACCACGAACTTGACTTGTACGCAATCGTTTCATTAAATGAGTAACAAATCTGTAAAGTCAAGATTTAAAAAAAAAATTAAACATAAGAATATAAGATTGATATCTTTTGATGTTGGGCAAGACTGTTGATTTCTATACAGGATGATTCTTTTATCATGAACTCATTATTTCAAAAAGTATTTGTTTTTGAAAATATACTTTTTTGACATAGTTTTAATTAAATCTTTGACAACGGAGTATTTTGTTACATTTATGATATGTAGTTTATGAGTTATAACCTATAAATATTTGATGGTTACTAATATTACTAAATTTGATTGTTATGATTGTTACTTTCAAAAGTTTTGAGTTAACATCCAAACATTTTAAATAGCTTTGTGTTTGATTTCAATATATTTAAAATATAACTAATCAACTTTATATTATAAAATAGCCAATATCGAAATTTCTTTTTGGAGTATTTCAAGTATTAATGATAACATTTCGGAGTAAAATAATTTCAAACACATAATTAAAAGAATATAATATTTTAACTTTAAAGAAAATTAATATTATTATCATTATTTTCAATTACAGCAATTCATTTGTCGGAGATGGAGATGGATATTTAGGCAACATATTAAATATATACAGTAACTCAAAAGAACAATAACTATCTAAAGAAATAAGCTGGATTAGATGTGTCAAACATACGGAGACATTATCCCTAACTAACACTTGAGTTATTTAAAAATTTTAGAGAACCTATATGGAAACACTTGACCCAAACACTGATTTAACACTTAAATACTTATAACTTTTCTAAAACAATCAAAATTTTATATTTTTAAGTAGTATAAAAACTCGATATTTTAATTTTTTTGTAATGTTTATTTAATTTATCACAGCCTTTGTTGTTTAGGCTTCAATAAATAAATTTAAAAATAAAGAACTGAAGAGTACTTATTGATTTTATTCAATCAAACGAGAAGTTCTATTTAAATGGTATGAAGAATTAAAATTTAATTTTAAGTTATAAATTATATACCTAACACAGAATAACAGTTACGTGTATCATAAAAGAAATTGATGTTGCTCAAATATTTTTAGGAGACCTACCCCTCATAATACCGTCATACCAACCTATAAAATACCTATATTTTTACCTATCAATACCCACCCAACCATATTTAAGGTGTTGCCCAAACACTCGGACCCTATGTTACACGCCACTGTAGAATAATAATAATTAACAATATACCATCAAATGGGCCAAAATTATTATCTTATAGTTTTACCTCCATAATAGTCTCTTATCAATAAATTAATGTGAAACTACAGAACAAACAGGAGGGAATCTTAAGGCTCATCGAAAAACCGTCCGACATTTCTAGATTTTAAACGTGCTGCCACGTACCGAGAAATTTCCTTTTTTTTAAAGTTTTCTGTGGTTTGTGGCTACACTGTTAATCTGCAATTCCACTCATTATTGTTATTTTAACTTTATTATTTTTGTAATTTTTTAGTCAAGTACTAACGTACTTTCATAATTAATATTCCTCATTTGGTAACTATCAAAGTCTGAGTTTTCCTATTAAATAAATTATAATGTTAACTTGTTATGCGTGTTGATTGTTATATTTGTTTTATTATTTGTAATAATTGATTACGATGATGTAATTTGTTTTTGATTTTGTTTACAAAAAAATAAAAAAATAAATTGAATTTATACGGTGTAATTATGCTCAGAGAGTATTAAATGTGAATTTGAGGTATTCCTACTGACTATAGATACAGGTTATGTAACAATGTCACATACTTCTACCAGTATATTTATTTAGAATAAATCTTCAATTTGTCTTAGCAATTGCGTGTACTAATTACACAAGTTCCAAAAAAATAAAATAAAATTAGTACTGCTTAGATTATTTAAAACCAGCGTACGTAATTTGTTTTGTAATCTTCTGTGTACCTATGCATTTTTGTTCATTCATCAACTAAATATAGTGATAAATAAAATATGTATAGTTTTTGTTTTTCTTAGATTCTGTACTTAGATAAATGGTAAAAATGCAATTTCTTAAAAAAAATCGGTTTGATTGTTTGAATATAATAATATATTAGAAATTTGAACGAATAAACAGTGCTGCACAATATAAAGAAAAAGAGAAATTCCCGGTACGTGGCAGCACGTTTAAATTTTAGAAATGTCGGACGTAGTTTTATCATCTCCCATAAGAGCCTATGTTAAATGAAATAAGATTCCCTTCTGTTAGTTCTGGGGTAAAACAAATAATTTGGTAGTGTAGCAGTATGAAATTTAAAATGTAGGTATTCATTTTATGTTCATTATTTATCGTTTTGCCAATGTCCAAAAAAATGTGGTTGGATATATGTTTTTAGTCTAAATAGTACCTATACTCTAGTTATTTTTATTTTGTACAGATGGGTAAACGTCGGAGAAAAATTGGTGACAATTATAAGAACAAAAATGTTAGGTTATTATTTTTATATGTTAATAAACAAGTTACAAAATATATTTGTTAAGCTCAGAAAAATTTTAAATAGTGCCCAAAGTTGGTGGAAGTGAATATACTAGATTTTTCAAAAGAAAAATATGAATACCTCAATATTCAATACAACATGGGGCGAGTAGAAAATAAATAAAAATCAGAAGGAATAATTTGTATTGTTCAAATGCAATAGAAAAAAAGACCAAACCTTAACCAAACATTGAAAATACATTAGATTAATTAATCTTAAAGTTATTTACAATATAACTTCAAAACTGCCCAAAGTTGACAACGTTTAACGGTAGGTAGGTTCATTCAAAACTAACCAAGTCAGTAATCATTAGTTATTAACGATCTTTAAAAAATCGTGATTAATTTTATCTGTGAACCAACCACAGTTTTGGCTAACGTAATATCAACAATATCATATTTAGTAATTAGTATTTACCCAGCGATTTTGTTACGCAGTGGCTTTGTGGGGATGATAGCGATTTCCTCACATATCCTCTTGTTGGTGTGGAAGTCTAGTGTTAATCGAGTGTAATACTTCTCGATGATAACTCTGGCAGCCTTCTTGACAGTCTTCGTCCTGACGCGACCCTAATTCATAATATTATTCATACATTATTAAGTGAACAGAATTTAAAATTTAGTCGGCCAAGATTGGTTTTTGACACCGCCTTTGGGAAATTGATCGTTTGAGTCGGTGTCATTATCCATAGAGTGAAAAGGCTTAGAGTTTCACGTATATTATTAAGAATCAACGTTTTTCTTCAAAACTAGAGGATTATTAAGATAAATTCAGATACTTACCATGATTGTAGTTTCTTCAACACAAAATCTGAAATACTCGAGAAGTAAACAAAATCAACACGAACGAAAAGGACTGATCATAATTATCGTTTGAGGTTACTTAACAGTTAACAGTGTGGCCACGGATTACAAGATAACACACAGTGGTACCATGGTACATTTTTAATAAGTTTCTCATGATACCGGGAGAATAAGGAACTAACCATTATTCAAATATATAAACATATTATAATCAAGGTGTTAATTTGTATTAATTTGCATTAATTTATAAATTAACCTTGAATATAGTGGTTGCCCAACGGGCTGAGCACGGAATTGCCGCTCTCAAAATTAGTAATTACTCTCATGAGTTATGATAAGAACAATTCTGCAGCGCTCGTAGAACGTAGTGAAATTTTTAAGGACTATTGTACTATATTATAATGCTATCCTAAATTACGTGGGAATATACCATCTAATGTTTCATGTAATATTTTAATAATATATAACATTATTTTCACGAATAGAGATCGCACTCAGTTAGATTCTGAGAGTAATATCAATTGTCATGTGATATCGCTTATGACAGCCCGTCGAGCAACCATTATATATTTTAATATTTATATCTTTAATCGTGGAACCACAGAATATATTTCATATATTTATTTCATATACCACGAACTAAGATAATTATTAATTATAGTTCATGGTGGCCATGTTGGCCTTTTTAAGGCCAGATCTGGCCTTTTCCATTCCAATCTGGCCGACAAATTACCCAATCTAGCTCCTGGCTTTTTTCTAGCCATTATTTTGGCACTAACACATTACACTCAGACCACGATTTAAGATATATTAATATTTAATATCAATACACCTTGATTAGTATCATAGACAAAAAAAATAGTTCTCTAATTTTTAATTTTAAAATCATTCGTTTCGTTTCCTGTATAACATTTTAAATCACGGTCTTAAGATCTTCTGACCGTGTCTTAAATCTTAATTCGTGGTTTCAGCATTCTGATAATATGCTTAGATCACGATATAGAATGTAGATAATATTATAATTATCTATACATCGGGGTTTAAAATACTTTAGATCTAGGGTTCTATGACAATATCAATGCTTGATTAGAATTGGGGGCGGGAAGTCCTCAAGCACCCCTTATTTTTAAAAAATGTTTATGCGGATCCTACAGGTTCTATGCCTACAGTATACCCATAGATAATAAAGATATGGATAGAACATAATGGTCTTATCAGCGGTTTTCGAGGGGAAAAATTGAGGCCAAATAAAGTATATCTATTTCGAGTATCAACTTTCAATCACGGCTATAAATAAAGAAGCCTCAATTGCCTCCCCTGTGATTGTATATCTTATCTAATTTTTTGAGCACTGCATAGTTGTAGTATTCTGTATTCTGTTTTCTGTATTATATATAATTATTTAAATGATAAATATGTTATTTTTATTTTTTTTTTTTATTAATGAGATTTTAACATATAATTATAATATCTCGACAATTATGTACATGTATCTGAAATAATAAAAATTGGTAAAGCTCACACACTTAAATTCGGAGGCCTGATTGCAGAATAAAATAAATATGTTATATTTATCAGAAATAATATTCAGAGCGTAGTGACTATCTACTATAGACCTGCCAAATAAAAATTGATTCTAGATAAATTAATACAAAAATTATGAACATTTTATATTAATATCAAGAATAATTAATAGTGTTAGAAATATTCCCAAAAATAATATTTTGAAAAAAGTTATCGTTTCAAATTAATTTATTCCGAAAAATATTAATTTCTCAAAAATTTAAAAACTAACTACCCGATTTATTTAAACGTTTTTACTCATCAAATATTGTACTAAAATTAAAATTTTAGATTTAATTTAAAACTTGATTTACAGTATTAAAAAAAAAATTGTATGCTGTATTTGTAACGCAAACGTCTATAAATTATATATATGGAAAAAAATGTTTAAATATTGATTAGAAGTTTAGAACGAAAGTTATTTCATTTGTACAGTATTTCTGTTACATTTTTTATACCTATATAAAATAATATATTTTGCCATGCTAGTTGTATTATATACTTATGCCCAGTGGAAGTGTGGTTATAATTTATAACTATTAAAAGTATTTGGTCAGGAATCATTATTGAATTAGTTTATTTAAATCTATATATATAAAGGAATTTGTCCTCCTGAGGGATCAACGTAGAGCCCAAACCATGGTCATGGTCATGAGTTTATTCTAATTTCCAATTATCGTGTCATGAAATTCTTCAGATTTTCCATCTATAATTATTGCCTTAGTTCAAGATGCATGTAGCACATCTTAGGATATATTATAATATTATCTATTCATCTATTATCATGGTCTTAACTAATAATCATAATTTAGGCCATCAGGTATATGACATAAAATGTTCATAATGATGTAAGTTGTAGGTATCAATGGGAGATTGAAAGTTAGTTTAATACATTTGTAATACAATTGATTAGGTATTTTAAAATATCATGCAGGTTCGCAGTTTTGTACTAAAAATTCAAAATATGCAAACAAATGCAATTGAAGATGTTATAATAATTACAAAAATATTTTATATAAACTTTTATACAAATAAAAATGGAATATTCTAAAATATGTTTTAATGGTTATGTCTTACGTACAACAAATTTTAATAAAAACACAAATAAATTAAATTTAAGAGTTCTGAACTCAAAAATTAAACTAGAATATATTTGATTGGTAAGGGATTGTAACTTGTCATATTCATTTTTATACATTTAAATTATCACCAAATAAAATCAAACATCAATATCATGGTAATATTTGTTAAACATTAAATAGGCTTATGTCATATTCGTATAATTAAAAATGATTTAATTTAATTTATTAAACACTGGTTAAATTTTAGAACCATAGAAAAATTAAAATATTAAAATAAAATAAACATTCTATATTTTGGTTGCATTTTTTCAATAATTATTTGAATATGAACCTAGATAGTTTTAGAGAATCAATACAAAAACCCTTTTGAAGTTTTGAAAGTATTTCCGTTTGATGATATTACATTTTGTAAAATTAGGCATGACATTAAATTATCATGTAAAATTTAAGAATTACATTTTAAGGATGAAGGGTTAATGGAAATTAAAAACATTCAAAATAATTAAAATTATGTTATTGTGTTTTTATTGGATCATTCAATAAATAAAAAAAAACTAATTAAAACACTAATCTAAATATCTTGAACCACTGGTATACATATTTTAAAATAATAACTTTTGTTGGGATAGTGCAAGAATAAAAATTAATGTAATTTAATCTACATATTTAGGAAATTGTCTAATAAGTTAAATATTTATTTTGTTTTTCTACTCAAATGTTTTTGAATAATTCAATAATATCGGACCATACATCTTCAGCATTTTTCCCGGCTTCAACTCTTTTCACTAAATTCTTCTCTTTAAAATATTCTATAATCGGCATAGAATCATTCACAAATGTGACAATCCTCTTTTTTAAACTTTCTAAATTATCATCAGCACGACCACTTCCAGCAGCACCTCTTTTCATGCATCGTTCTATGCATACCTATTAAAATAAAATAATAGTTAATTTTGCTAGAAGTTTTTCAGTACAATAAGCCTTCTAAACTACTTTATACTAAATTGTATACATACATTTTCGGAACATTCTAGAAACAGCACAAATAAAAGATCAACTTGGTCTCCAATTGTTGTATCCCAGCCAATCATATTGTCTTTATTTCGTGGAAATCCATCAATCAGAAATCGACTAGCTGCTGATGCTTCCATCGCATTTTGAATAAGTTTACATGTGATTTCTACTGGTACAATTGTACCGTTCTTGATATGACTGTCAATCAATTCTCCAAACATACTGTCAGGTTTACTGCGTTCTGCTCGTAACAGGTCACCAGCAGACAGGTGGACAAATCCAAATTTGGATACTATGTTGGAACATTGCGTACCCTTACCTGCACCAGGGCCTCCAAGGACAAAAACGACTTGAGGTTTGCTCATTGTGGCGAACAGACGATATACTGAACGGAAAAATGTCATAAAATTAATGATTATGTCATTCTTTGGATAGTATTTTTACACAAACAACTTAATTGCGTACTCGAAACTAAATCGATAAACACATAGGTAGATATTGCTTAATATTGCTAAAATTAAAAATAATTAGAAGCTACCTATTTTTTTTAAATTCAGTTTCTGTTGTGGTTTTGACGTTGATCGTTGATAACCTACTAGCTAATATTGATAAAAAAAAATGAAAACAAGATAATTTTATGGATAACATGTTGATAATTTTATTTCGTTATCTGAACGACATATTTTTTTTATATACAGTTTAAATGTGAAGCATAGAAGTCTGTGGGTAGTCACAAATGACAAAATACGAATCTCGTTTCACGATGTAGATAAAATGACAAAACGATTAATGATTATTGAGTGCAATTATTCACGCTGGTCTTATCTATCTCATTGAAAAAATTTTTGCATTGTGCTTATATTATTTATTTTTCATCAGAAATTAGTCGTTAGTTTGTCACAAAAATTAAAGGTACGAACTACGAAGTATTTATTGAATATTGGCATAGATAGACAATAGCGAACTTCATTAAGCCATAACTTCGAAACTAAATCCGACCGCCAAATTCGGACTACACCATTGTTCTCAGTAGGTATAGTAAACTACACGAGTCTTAAAAAAAAAAATTTCAAAAAAAAGGGTGTCCGGTAAAGTAACAATACACCGACGATAGTTAAATAGTCCATACAAACTTACTACGAAGACTTGAATATGTGATTGTGATAGCTGGTTAGGTATTTACATCGTATCTACTTGTTAGTTGTTCTCCTTTCTCCACTATTCGTGTGTCGTGACTTCGTTTATAAATTATAATAAGTGATAAGTAAATTATAACAGTACATACCCTCTTGTCCCCTGACAAGAAACTTAATAAAAGTAGAAGAATACAAGTGTAAATTAAAAATCATACCTTTATCATGAATCCTGAACTTGGTGTAGTCACTGCACATTCCCTTCTCTCAAGTATACCTAACACGATAACTTCTAACATAACTTTTACTTATTGTATTGTACCTAATACCTACCTATAGTACACCTGTATGGCTATTTATAATATATTATGCAAAAAAAAATAAATAAATATAAAATATATTAATAAATATATTATGAAGAATTGTCTGGGAATACAACTGAAACTGCCCATGTTGAAAATGAGACTTCAGACACTGAAAAAGTAGAAAGCAATAATTA
The DNA here is from genome assembly GCA_949089665.1 of Macrosiphum euphorbiae. Lineage (NCBI taxonomy): Eukaryota > Metazoa > Arthropoda > Insecta > Hemiptera > Aphididae > Macrosiphum > Macrosiphum euphorbiae. The sequence goes on along the minus strand of CARXXK010000003.1, from coordinate 30,357,837 downwards.
AAATTTAAAAATAAAAACCATACAGCGCAATTTGATACAAATTATGGTTTATTATTATAATTTATGTTTTTTGTGTTTAACAAAATATTCTACAACTATTGTTCCAATATTTCATTTACATTTAAGATTGTCTTTTGTCTGTTGATACATTATTTTTTTTTAACTTTCGTAGTTTTCATTTGTTTAAGCATTCTATCATAATAATAGTTCAGTGTGAAGACTGATTACACTGAAATTGAATGTGCTTATATAATATTCAAATTGTCTTACAGATTATATTATTTAGTTTGAGAAATCATATTTTTAAAATTACACTTTAAGCAAGTTTTTATTTGTTTATCTTAAAAACTATCTAAATAATAATAAAAGATTGTAAAAAAATATTTTGTCTTATATGTATTTTTTAAGATTTTTAAGAATACATACCTATAATTGTAAATATATTGTTTTATAATAAAAAACAGGTATATAACACAGATTACAGATACATAGGTAGTCAATTTACGTTTGGTATAAAGTTTCATTTATACTTCTGCCCCCTCCCAACAAAAAAATTGTGCTATTTACAACTACGATACTAATAGTTTTTGGCAAAAATGTATTTAACCTACCATATACCATAAGACTATAATTTTTTATAACAAGCCAGACATTTTTCCGCAGATAGGTGTTTAAGACAAGTGTTCATTTATTATAGCAAACTTAATTTTTAACTTTTTAAAGCCAAATTGTATAACCTGTCTGGCTGTTTGATATGTTTTTATAGGTATGTTAATATTATATAAAAGTATTTAATAGCGTTTTCCACCTGACTGCACTAGTGTGTATACAGGTGGCATGATAATGATTAGTATCGTCAGTGAAATAATCATTTCGTATTATGGCGCAATGTAATTTTATTTACAGGAGTGCAGAAAAACGACACCGTGAATTTTGGCGGTGTGGAAAATGCACAGATTTTTATATGGACATATAGAAGCTGAGGGAAAATAATTTTATGTTATCCTTATCATAATGCAAGACATTTTCCACTTCATTATTATACACCACGATTTAAGATGGTGTTAAACTGTTATACATCAATGTAGTGTTGTAGTTCTCAGGTACACCATTGTGGTATTACATGTCATTGTCCGCGTGTTTAGTGTGCACTAGCCACTAGTGCAGTCGAGTGTAAAACCCGAAAACGCTATAAGTAATGTGTGTAAATTTTATTAAATATTTTACAAGAACTTATTTTTTTAGCTAATAATGTAGGTATAACATTTTCAAAATAAGATTTCTCAAAAATATTTATAAAAAATTATATAAACACAGTTTCTAATAGATAATTTAAGTTCAAATTTGGATGAAATTAAATATTTAAACGGAGAATAACGATTTTAGTTTTTTTGTGTTATTTAAAAATATTATTCGTGGTACCATTGTACCAATTAAACTTTTAAAGTACCAATATCAAATGAAAATCAATCATTAATTGGGAAGGTACATTTTAAGTGTGTATCAAAATTCAGTTGGGGGCGAATTTTTTCCGATCTTTTTCTTAATTCGACTGGACTAACATCCATTAGGTACCTGCTAGACACCTAATTTATAGCAGAGCGGTACCCACGTCCCACATACTCTTATTTTGTTTTATTATTTATGTATTATTAAATGGTAGTTTGTATATTTAATATATTCGAGTACATACATATTATATATTATAATATATATTTATGATAACTTATATTTAATAAGTAATTCAACCAAATAAATTATGTATACAAATAAAAATGCAATGAGCAAAATTGCAATTATATCTATGTATATTGCGCATCATAGTACCTCCAGTATATATAAAGTAAAAAAATAAAATATAAAATATTTGTTAAAATTAAAATAATTCAATTACATGGATTATAAGATACCGTTTTATTTTCTAACAAAATTAACTCAAATATTAAATTTTAAAATTAGCTCGTAAAGTGAATTCAACCCAGATACCTAGGCTGTATTAGTAATACCAATATTAAATAAATTACTTCAATCAATAGCCATAATATCACAAAATATATTTCACGAAAATTAGTCGTTATAGTCAAATAGTATACATATTATAGTCTTTATATTATTATTATTATTATTATAATTTATAATATATTGTTGTTTATTTTATTTTTTTATCATATCTTTCAACACAAATTAAAACTTCAACTCAAGGGTGAAAAAAGGAGGGGAGATTTCGGCCCAAGAGAATACAAAAGTACCGGCCCTTACTAATTTAATAAATATTTAATTTTAGCCAAATTATCTAATATGAGTACTTGCTGTGAAGGTATGAATTATAATTAAGTAATTGAGACATTTGCAAAAATTAAAAAAAAAAAAAGGTTGGCAAGTGGGTGTCGCTCTGCTGTACAGTACGTTACAAGTGGGTCACTGTATAGTGGATGATATTAAATTTGAATTCAATGATATAATATCATTGTATAAGAAAAACGATTCTGAGCGGAGACGGTATGTCAGTCTAGGTATAAGACATATTATATACATAACTATGATATTAAACAAAAAATTGACCTATAATAGGTATCTATAATAAATTCCAAATTAATCATATCACAATATCCAAAGGTACTTATAACGCATTATACATTAACAAAAACCGTGATACTATCATAGATATAATAGTAGGTACACTTTAGAAGTTTCAAGTAGCCACGAATAATATTATTCAATCACAACAAAATAACTAAAATAGTTATTCTAGGTTTTAGATTCTGAGCGGAGCGATGAATGTATTGGTTTTACAATGATGTATGTTTTTATTTATATTTTAGATTCTGAGCGGAGCGATGAATGTATTGGTTTTACAATGATGTGTGTTTTTATATTTTTATATTTTTATATTTTTTTTTGTGTCTGTCATCACGTTTTGGGACAGTAAAAGTGCTTCGATTTTCTTCAATAGTACCTTTTCTGATAGGAAAGTGAATCTAGTTGGTACTTTGGGGGGTCAAAAGTAAACATTTTCCAGTAGTTTTCACAAGCGCCGGGAAAAACAACATAAAAATTAAGGAAAAACGGGAATTTTTACGCAAAATCGATTTTCCAAAAAATCGAATTTGGTTTTTGGTGTAACTTTAAAACAAATGACCGTAGATACATGAAATTTTCACTGGTTATTTATATTTGCATTTTCTATACACGATAACATTTTCAAAATATTTTGATTTATTTTGAACTGTTTAGGGACATTTTCATTTTTCATTTTTTTTTAGTTTTTTTTTTAGAAATATCAATAAAATTTTATTTGTTGGTTGCGAAAGCTTGAAAATTTAATAGAAGGCTCCTAATATATTGTTTCAAAGGCAGATGAAAAATATTAAAAATCCTTAGTCACAATTTTTTTATAAGCATTTAAAGTTCAAAAATTGACAAAATATGGAAAAATCACGAAAATTAGCAAATTATTTTGAGTTAAGAATTCGTAAAAATTTTTCTTTTTAAATCTAAGATTTGAAAATGAAACACAAGATTCCTTATAAGATTATCTACCTTTATCAATAAAAAAATCTCTACCGGACAGTCAAATTAAATTTTTATGAGCGTTTGAAATTCAAATTTTTACAACATTGGATTTTCACTCGATTACTCATGTAGCGATTTCCTTATTTTGTTGCAATTCAAAAACGAACAACTGTAGATACATGAAAATTTCACTGAATGTTTAAATTAGCATTTTCTATACACCATACAACTTTGAAAATATTTTGACTCTTTTTGAGCTGTTTATGGACATTTTCAGTTTTCAATTTTTTTTAGTTTTTTTTTCTATAAATATCAATAAAGTTTTATCTGTTGGGCCAAAAAGTGTAAAAATTTAATACAAGGCTCCTGATATATTGTTACAATATCAGTTGAAAAATATTAAAAATACATAGGCACGATTTTTTTTTAAAAGCATTTAAAGTTGGAATTTTGACAAAATTTATCAAAATCTTAAAAATTATCAATCGTTGGAATTAAAAAATTATAAAATGTTCAGTTTTTATAACTAAGAGTTGAAAATTTAAAACAAAGATTCTCTTAAATAATTCATACTGTAACCAAAAAATCTAAAAAATATATAAACACACTTATTTTTTACAGACATTTTAATTTCAAATTTAGACAAAATTTCATATTTAAACCAAGAATTACGATTTTAGTTATTTTGTTGTGATTGAATAATATTATTCGTGGGTACTTGAAACTTCTAAAGTGTACTATTATATATCTATGATAGTATCACGGTTTTTGTTTATGTATAACGCGTTATAAGTATCTAATGGATATTGTGATATGATTAGTTTGGAATTTATTATAGGTACCTATTATAGGTCAATTTTTTTTTAATACCATAGATATGTATATAATATGTCTTATACCTAGAAGGACATACCGTCTCCACTCAGAATCGTTTTTCTTATACAATGATATTATATCATTGAATTCAAATTTAATACCATCCATTATACAATGACCCACTTGTAACCTTTTTTTTTTTTTTTTTTTTTCCGGTTTGGAATCACGGACAGGGAGGGAAGTAGGTTTCCCCATTGCTGCCTCCCTGGCCGCATCGTTTATTGATACAATATACATCACATTACATAACATCATATAAATTTAGTTACAAATAAAAAAGGGGGCCTCTAACCACCCTGAAAAGTTTGGCCATTCAGCCTACAACAAACAAAATCTCAACTAAGATGACTTGACAGGTCGCCTTTATTCCACCGCAGCTTCCCGCTGTCTCGCCCTCTCCAGCTCCTCCTTGCGGCCCATGATCACCTCAACCATCTGAGCGAACTGGACTTTCCTTTTCTCTGCTGCAGCCAGGATCCTACCCCTGAGTGGTACTTCGGTTGGTAACTCCGCTGCCGATGGTCCGCACAGGAGGTCCATGGCGTCCTCCGGGCGTACTGGCCGGCCCAGGGATTGTTCAACCTCTTTCCTCTCCTCACTCCAGAAGAAGCACACAAACACAGTGTGCTCAGCGTCGTCGACCTCTGCGGTGCAGTGGGGACAAGCTGGACTCGGCGCCTTGTTCCTTGTCCAAAGGTAATTTTGGTAACAGCCATGGCCACTAAGGGCCTGCGACATGTGGTAGCTCACTTCGCGTGGACCACATTGCCACCACCTGGACAGATTGGGTATCAGCCGTTTAGTCCATGCCGCCTTTCCGGTAGAGTCCCATAGATTTTGCCAACGTCTAAGGACATCGGCCATCATATCACGCTTGGACAGAGCGGCGCCGGCTTTTTTCGCTGCCGCAATCTGTTTCCTGACTCCCGCTAGGAGGGTTGCCGGGGGCATCTTGGCCAGTACAAGGGCTGCCATATCGGACACTGTACGATAACACCTTGCAACCCTCAGTGCCGCACACCTCTGCGCTTGTAGCATTACGTTACTAGACTTTTGAAACCTGGATACTTCTTCTGACCAGATTGCTGCACCGTATAGCAGTCGGCTATGGACCACACTCATTAGGAGCTGTCTTTTCGCCTGCGTCGGGCCTCCGACGTTAGGCATGAGTCTGCCCAGGGCGGCTACTGCCTTCCTCGCCCCAACAGCTACAGTGCTCGCGTGTTCGATAAATGACAGCCTGGTATCCAATTGGACTCCCAAATATCTGATGGCCCGCTTGGACGGGATCTGATGACCATGGATGAAAAGGTCCGGGTTGCGAAATTTCTTCTTGTTTGTCAGAACTACACACTCCGATTTCTCAGGTGCTAGCTGCAGGCCATTGGTGGTCATCCAGGCTGCTATATCTTCCAGGGTGGGATTCGCAATCTGTTCGACGAGCTCTGCATTGAAAGCAGTTACCACTACTGCCACGTCGTCCGCAAATGCAATTAGCTTGGCGCCATCTCTCATTGGGATGCGCAGCACACCGTCATAAAAAAGGTTCCACAGTGTGGGGCCGAGGACTGATCCTTGCGGGACCCCGCATGTTACCCCCATGTTAATGTCATCGGTTATTTTCAGATTCCTGGCCTGCATGTAGGAACGCATTATCTCAACTAAGTACTTGGGGACTACGGATTTCCTCAGTGCCTCATCGATAAGCCTCCAAGGCGCAGAGTTAAAGGCATTCCTCACGTCCAGGGTAATGAGGACACAAAGTTTCCTGGCTCGAACTGGGCCGTGGTTCGCTTCGTGAGCCGTCTTCATGACTTCCTCTATTGCGTCCGTGGTTGATTTCGACCGTCTAAACCCAAATTGGGAGTCACTAATTGCGCCGACCCGAGTGATATGGGCCTCGAGTCGGTTTAACAGCACCCTTTCGAACACCTTGCCGGCTCCATCTAGCAGGCTAATCGGCCGGTAGCTGGAGGGTAGGTCCCGTGCCTTACCCTGGCCCTTATGTAGCAGTACTAGTTTTGCACATTTCCACCGGGATGGGAAGGTCCTATTAGTTAGGCACGCGTTATAGCAATTTATGAATCTCTCCGGAAACTTGGCGAAGGCCAACTTTATTATCTCATTTGGCACCTGATCTGGCCCTGGCGCCTTACCAGATGGCAGTCTATCGACTGCGCACTTGACTTCGTGCGCAGTAATTGGTGGCGCCATTGGTGCACAATCGGATAGATCAATTAAGACTGACGACTGCTGTATAGACAGGGGGATGTGAACCCAGTCCGTAGCTGGTGGCGACGGAAAAAGGCCATGTGCCACGTTGCTTACAGTCACCAGATCCATGGCAGGAGCGCGACGCCCAAGCCTCTTTGTAACCAGCCTGTAAGGGACGCCCCAGGGGTCATTATTGACTGCAAGACACAGCTCATGCCAGCTTTTTTCCTGCGCCTGTCTAATTGCCTTCTTGATGTTCATCCTAGCCGTGTTATAAGCTTCGCGTTCAGCCACCCGTAGTGGAGCACCTGATCTGCGGCCTGCGCGCTGATACCTCCTTAGGGCGGCAATGGCAATCCTGCGTAGTTCGGCAATCTCGGCGTTCCACCAATGCACAGATTTTTTCCCCGTCAGCGCTGCTCTTGGTGGCATCGCCGCCTTGCAAGCTTCTGTTAGAAAGCTGTTGAGGCTATCTGCATGACAGTCTGCCGACGCGCCTGTTGACGGCGGGAGGGGGGGAAGCACTAGACCCCAATGTAGGTCCAGCAACGCCGGGTTGAGTTTTTTAATCGACCAACCTGCGACCGCAACTCTGACTGGGTTATTGTTTGTGCGACGTTCTGGTAGCGCGATTGCGTAGGAGATGTACACATGATCGCTGGCCGAGTATACGTGTTCCAGCGCCTTCCAGTCTTTTACCAACGGGTGATTGTTGGGTAGAGATTTAGCAAAGGTGACATCAACAACCGAGCTTGCATTCACCCTTCTATATGTGGGTACGGAGCCTCTATTGCTGACTACCATGCCGAGGGACGACACAAAGTCCGAAAGTAGTGACCCTCTCGCACCTTGCCTGGCCGATCCCCATTCGGCAGAGTGCGCGTTTAGATCACCGGCCACTACAAGGTTTACCTGTCTACAGGGTTGTAGGCGGATGGACGCTTCGAGGCCGCCAAGGAAAGCGTCAAACTCTTGCAGAGTGCAGTTAGGGCTGCAATAACAGCTATATAGTACTAAGTTGTCGATTCTTACCCAAACGAAACCTGGTCCGGCGCCGTGATGAGTAATAGTGGGACATGAATTACCCGTTACGAAGATTGCAGATTTTCCGTCGACACTGTTGAACCACCGTTCATCGCCACCCATTGGTCTATAGTAATCGCTAATGATTGCAATACTAGATTGCAATTCTGCCATTGTCTGGAGAAGCAATTGTTGTGCAGCCCAACAGTGATTCAGGTTAATCTGAATTACTTTAATTCCATCCGAGAGAACTGCGTGTGTGGGGTCGAAAGGGTTCATCATCATCATGGCGGTACAACTTTGGCTGCGTTAGCGTCGACAATCTTGGCGAAGGCGCTCACCACCAGGGCATCTGCACTACAGCTAGCCGCCTTATGTCCAGCTTCGCCGCAGCGCCTGCAGCACTTGGTCCTATCAGGGCCATCGCACGTCTTCGAGGTGTGCCCAAACGCTAGGCAGCGAAAGCATCTAGTCTTGGTCTCGGCCAGCCTCACCCTGCAGCTCACCATGCCGATCCGCAGGCGTCCCGAGTTTATCAGTCCCTTTGATGCTTCTAGCGGGAGGGATACTAGGGCCATTTGGGTGTCGCCAAACCTCTTTCTAAGGCTTACTACCTTAACTGATTCCAGTCCAACGCCCGTAGTGTTGGCCACTACGCCCAGCACCTCGTCGGAACTGGTCCATTGGTCGAGGTCTCGCACTTCTAAGAGGGCCCTTTGCTGCAGGGCACGAACTTCCACCTCCGAACCGGCGGACCTTGCGACTTCAGCACGTACAGCTTCTACCCGCGTTTGGTCGCCTCGGACCTCGATGAGGAGGCCACCGGATTTGGCTTGCCTCATGCTCACTACGCTGTCACCGATTATTTCAGCATCGACTCCGCCCCGTATCCTCCTGGCCAGTTCAGGGAATTCATCAGTGCTAACGTTGACAAGTATTGCCGACGGGCGAGACCTAATTCTCTGCTGTTTGGTTGCCTTGCTAGCACTAGCATTTTTTTCCAAAAAATCGATTTTGGTTATTGTTGTAACTCTAAAACAAATGAACGTATATACATGACATTTTCACTGGTTGTTTATATTTGCATTTTCTATACACGATAACATTTTCAAAATATTTTGATTTATTTTGAACTGTTTAAGGGACATTTTCATTTTTCATTTTTTTAGTTTTTTTTTTTTATAATTGTCAATAAAATTTTATTTGGTGGGCCAAAAGTCTGAAAATTTAATACAAGCTTTCTTATATATTGTTACAATATCAGTTGAAAAATTTTAAAAATACATAAGCACGATTTTTTTTTATAAGCATTTAAAGTTGGAATTTTGACAAAATTTATCAAAATCTCGAAAATTATCAATCGTTGGAATTAAAAAATTATAAAATGTTCAGTTTTTATAACTAAGAGTTGAAAATTTAAAACAAAGATTCTCTTAAATAATTCATACTGTAACCAAAAAATCTAAAAAATATATAAACACACTTATTTTTTACAGACATTTTAATTTCAAATTTAGACAAAATTTCATATTTAAACCAAGAATTACGATTTTAGTTATTTTGTTGTGATTGTATAATATTATTCGTGGGTACTTGAAATTTCTAAAGTAATCTACTATATATATCTATGATAGTATCAGGGTTTGTTGTTGGTGTATAACACGTTATAAGTACCTAATGGATATTGTGATATGATTAATTTGGAATTCATTATAGGTCAATTTTTTTTAATACCATAGATATGTATATAATATGTCTTATACCTAGAAGGACATACCGTCTCCGCTCAGAATCGTTTTTCTTATACAATTATATTATATCATTGAATTCAAATTTAATACCATCCATTATACAATGACCCACTTGTTACCTACTGTACAGCAGAGCGACACCCACTTGACAACCTTTTTTAATATGTAATTTCGTCCAAATTTGAATTTAAAATGTCTGTAAAAAATAACTGTGTTAATATATTTTTTAGATTTTTTGGTTACAGTATGACCTATTTATGAGAACCTTTGTTTTAAATTTGCAATCCTTAGCTATAGAAACTGAACATTTTATAATTTATTAATTACAATGATTGATAATTTTCGAGATTTTGATAAATTTTGTCAAAATTCGATCTTTAAATGATTATAAAAAAAAATTGTGCCTATGTATTTTCAATGTTTTTGAACTGATATTGTAACAATATATCAGGAGTCTTGTATTAAATTTTTACACTTTTTGGCCCAACAGATAAAACTTTATTGATATTTATAGAAAAAAAAACTAAAAAAATTGAAAACTGAAAATGTCCGTAAACAGTTCAAGAAGAGTCAAAATATTTTCAAAATTTTATGGTGTATAGAAAATGCTAATTTAAACATTCAGTGAAATTTTCATTTATCTACAGTTGTTCGCTTTTGAATTACAACAAAATAAGGAAATCGCTACATGAGAAATCGAGTGAATATCCAATGTTGTAGAAATTTGAATTTCAAACGCTCATAAAAATTGAATTTGACTTTCTTATAGACATTTTTTTTGTTGATAAAGGTAGATAATCTTATAAGGAATCTTGTATTACATTTTCAAATCTTATAATTAAAAAGAAAAATTTTTACGAATTCTTAACTCAAAATAATTTGCTAATTTTCGTGATTTTTACGTATTTTGTCAATTTTTGAACTTTAAATGCTTATAAAACAAAACTGTGACTAAGGAATTTTAATATTTTTCATCTGCCTTTGAAACAATATACTAGAAGCCTTCTATTAAATTTTCAAGCTTTTTTAACCAACAAATAAAATTTTATTGATATTTCTAGAAAAGAACTAAAAAAAAACGGAAAATTTTTGACCCCCCCAAAGTACCAACTAGATTCACTTTCCTATCAGAAAAGCTACTGTTGAAGAAAATCCAAGTACTTTTACTGTCCTAAAACGTGATGACAGACACACAAAAAAAAAAAAGGTGGGTAAGTGGATGTCGCTCTGCTGTATAGTAGGTTACAAGTGGGTCACTGTATAATGGATGCTATTAAATTTGAATTCATTGATACAATATCATTGTATAAGAAAAACGATTCTGAGCGAAGACGGTATGTCAGTCTAGGTTTAAGAAAAATTATATACATATCTATGGTATTAAAAAAATTGACCTATAATAAATTCCAAATTAATCATATCAACTTATCACAATATCCATTAGGTACTTATAACACGTTATACATCAACATCAATAACAAACCCTGATACTATCATAGACGTATAATAGTACACTTTAGAAATTTCAAGTAGGTACCCACGAATAATATTATATAATCACAACAAAATAACTAGGTTTTAACTAAAATATCCAGATTCTTAAATAGATAAAACTATTTAAAATAATTACTGCAGGTTATCATTGTTCACATCTTAACAAAAAAATTAACTACAGTTAAATCACTAAAAAAAAAATTTGAAGGGGGGTGTTGGCGCCCGAAGGAAAATGCGTTTTAGAAAACAAAAAAAAAAAAAAATTAGAAATTAAACAATAGGACCACACATGAAAGAGTTCAAACTAAAATGTCCAGAAACTTAACAGAAAAACTATTCAAAATGATAAGATCATTAAAGAAAGATAATTCATAGGGCCAATGCAGGTTATCAACGTTCAGGTCTAAACAAAATATTTAACTAGAATTAAATAACTAAAAAAAAAAATTGAAGGGGGAGTTGGCGCCCGAAGGCAAATGCGTTTTAGAAAACAAAAAAAAAAATAGAAATTAAACAATAGGACCACACATTAAAGAATTCAAATGAAAATTTCCAGATTCTTAAACAGATAATACAAAACAAAAAAAAAAAATAGAAGAAATTTAACAATAGGCCAACACATTAAAGAGTCAAATTATAAAATGTCCAGAATCTTAAACAGATAACACAAAACAAAAAAAAAAATTAGAAAAAATTAAACAATAGGACCACACATTAAAGAGTTCAAACTAAAATGTCCAGAAACTTAACAGAAAAACTATTCAAAATGATAAGATCATTAAAGAAAGATGATTCATAGGGCCAATGCAGGTTATCAACGTTCAAGCCTAAACAAAATATTTAACTAGAGTTAAATAACTAAAAAAAAAAAATTGAAGGGGGGTGTTGGCGCCCGAAGGCAAATGCGTTTTAGAAAACAAAAAAAAAAAAAATTAGAAATTAAACAATAGGATTACACATGAGAGAGTTCAAACTAAAATGTCCAGAAACTTAACAGATAACACAAAACAAAAAAAAATAGAAGAAATTTAACAATAGGACCACACATTAAAGAGTCAGGTTATCAACGTTCAAGTCTAAACAAAATATTTAACTAGAGTTAAATAACTAAAAAAAAAAAAATTGAAGGGGGATGTTGGCGCCCGAAGGCAAATGCGTTTTAGAAAACAAAAAAAAATTAAATTAGAAGAAATTAAACAATAGGACCACACATTAAAGAATTCAAACTAAAATGTAGAGATTCTTATACAGATAACACAAGACTAAAAAAAAAAATTAGATGAAATTAAACAACAGGACCACACATTAAAGAGTCAAATTATAAAATGTCCAGAATCTTAAACAGATAACACAAAACAAAAAAAAAAAAAATTAGAAGAAATTAAACAATAGGACCACACATTAAAGAGTTCAAACTAAAATGTCCAGAAACTTAACAGAAAAAACTATTCAAAATGATAAGTTCATTAAAGAAAGATGATTCATAGGGCCAATGCCATCAACAGGATTTCAGAATGTTTAGCTTATATGAAAGGGAAATGCGAAAAGGAAATGTACTTTAGGTTAGGTTGCGAAGTGTGTGTAGCAGATATGAGAATATTAATTAGGTGTTGAGGTATAAAGGAGGATAGAATAGAAAATGTATTAACTAAAGATTGTGTAGTGTTGTGTTGTGGCATATATTGTAGTGAAAACAAGAGAGAACAGGTTTAGGTGGCTCTGTGACTGTATGATAAAATATTGTGCGAGTGGCTGTAGAAGTTAGAGACTGAAGAAAAGATGGATAGACAGAATACCGATAATATAGAGGTGTGGGATGAGAGTGATTGAACCTGAACAGTTGTGAGGTAAGGGGGAAGAAAAAGTGTGAAGGTAGAATAGTTATGTTAACAATGCCGAATACGTAGTAAAGGATCTTGAATTGCAAAGGTCACTTGACTCTTTGGCTGAAACTACCGTTATCAGTTGATATAGGTTTACAACCTTAACTTATGGGATAAAATAAAAAAGATCGGTTGCAGGTTAGGATGTCAGCGCCATAGATATATACAACAACTAGATAGCCGTCTCCTTTTTGTCATCGAAGTCGACCCCCCATTTACAAAGCAGGCAATGTTTACAAAATAATATTTTCATAGTATATATGTATATAAATAAATGTAAACATTGCCTGCTTTATAAATGGCGGCCGATTTCAACATTGGTGACAACTGTAATATAAAGACGGCTATCTAGTTGTTGTATATATCTATGGCGATGACATCCTAACCAGGAATTCGGGGGAGGGGGGGACAAAAGGAGCAGTTGCTCCAGGCAGCAGGGACGGCCTAATAATTAAGAGTGGCAAAAAAATGTCGTTTGTAATATAATAAAAATAAAATATTTAGTAGAATAAATATTAATTTTTTTTTTACGAATTTTCGATGTCAATATTTTCAGAATATCTAAAATCGTAATGGAATCTTATATTAGAACTTATATGTCTACTTATTTTAAGAGAACGCTGTTTGTAGACCTTGTTTTACTAAATAATCTAGTATCTGCGTACTAATTGAACTATTTTTAATGTTATCACTATTCATCACTATATAATTATATATTGACATGTTATAGCCGCCGGGGCACCGAACTGCCAGAATTATAAGATATTGCCACCTACCATTATATTGCAGTACTGACTACTGAGACTATGTAGCTTGTTATTCGATTATAATATCTATTATATTCCTATATATTTGTATCTTTACTATTTACTTGTACAAGAAATAACGAAGGTTTTGAACTTGGTCAATTTTTAGGATAATGTTAGTGTTATATAATATTTAAAATTTTAGACATAGTACCTATACCTACTTCCTTAGTCGTTTATCATTACAATAATTCATAGGTATAGGTATAGAATATACCATATAAGAGACATGCGTTTGAAATTAATAATGAAACGTAGATATATTGTGTATGTAATAATTTATTAATTTGTATAAATTGTATCTGGTTCATGTGTTTAAATATATTGTAAAATACAATACCTGCCTAAGTTTAGCATGAGTATATAACTAATGAGTAGATAAGCATATAGGTTTTTTGTAAGTATATTGTATAATGTTTGTTAGAGCGTAGCGATAAATTTTTTTTTTTGGTTATTTAGTTGTAAAAAAAATGCGTATACTGAATTATTGGCGTCATATTTATGTTTGCTTCCCCATAAATTGTCCCTTGATACACCCCTGTGACACTAACTCGTGTAAACAATTTGAAGCACATATAAGCGATCAACGAGTCTCTGACGTTTTTATTGATACATACCAATTCGCATAGATAAATATGAGACATTCCTCTTCTCACATCTATCAGAGTCAGAGACTTGTCATTAATATATGCTCAAAATTATCGGGATGTGGACCCATTCATAGTATATGATTCAAAGTTGACACAATAAGACTGTGATCACAACTTGGAAGTTGGAAGTATGATTGGATGTAGATTGTAAAAGTAATAAGTAGCTATTAATGATTTAATACATATTAATGATTTATCAGCATGTATTCTCCCGTCTTGCAAGTAGGTATCAATTTCAGCGAATCTTAATTAAATTTTTAAATGTAATCTTTAATCTTTGTTAGTTTTAATATTAGAGTGATTAATATTTTTTAAAACTATTGATGCCGATAATGATAACTACTGAACGGGCTACTGAATGAAAAAGTGATATCTTTCACACTTGTAACACACACTTGTAGGCAACACATGCAGATGAAAGGTTTTTTTTAAAAAAACAATTTTAATGATTTTTTTTAGCTTCATGTTTTTTAAAAAATACTCGGATAATGTCGAGGTTTGGAGCAACTTTAGAACGTATTCAATTAGAGAGTAGTCCTTTTGGTCATCCAGTGTCCACAAATATTTCAATTCATAATATGAAATCCCAGCCCTGTCCCCCATACTCTGATTTTAAAAGCCCAGGCCACCTTCATATTCTCTATGCAAAAAGTAAATTTAAGAAATATTTGTAAATCAAGGCACAGTCTCTCTTTTGTATAAATATTTGTGATTTCATTAATGTTCAGTATTGTGTATAGTTAGATTGGGAAAACATAAGACAATACCATTTAGACAAGACTGTGACTAACACAATCATGCTTTTATAAAAGTTTATGATGTAGGTACCTTCTATTTTTTGAATTAATCTTCTTTTTTTTATGGTACTTTATTGGTGGACGGCATTTCCTTTTAGGAAATTAATTAAATCCTCAATCATAACTCTTAATTTAAGAGTTTGTAACTAATACAATCATAATATAATATGAGTATAGTACATTTCGTAATTTTTATTATAATTTACTGTTATATTAATTTTGTATTTCTAATGTAATATGTTCTGATATTTATGGACAGCGCTTGCACCATGGCCCCTCGATATAGTAATGAGGCGACCAGGCCCATCTCTTTTAAATAAATTATTAAATACCAACTCAATCAGGTCTTCCAATGTATACAATCATAATATAACATGAGTATAGTACATTTCGTAATATTTTTTTATAATTTTGTATTTCTAATGTAATATGTGTTGATATTTATGGACAGCACTTGCACCATGGCCCCTCGATATAGTAATGAGGCGACCAGGCCCATCTCTTTTAGATAAATTATTAAATACCTACCTACTCAATCAAGTCTTCCAATTTACATTTTAGTATTTTACATTTATATTTTGTAGATAATTTGGGATAATTTGAAGAAAAATTTAAAATTAAAGAGAGACTGTGTGAAGTAACAAAATATGGGGTGTTACTTGTACATTTCAACACTTGTTATAATGTATTATATTAAACTTTAGTTAATTTTTAATAATGTACTATAATAAACATTTGAACAATTATTACAATAAAAGTATTTTATAGAGAAACCTGGGTAAGACGAGGAATAGAGGTAGGATGGGACATCGTTGTATATTCAATATAACGGCCATAGGCGATGTAAAATTTTGCAGAATAATGGACATCACATAATCTGGGACATCACTATTATTACAACACCGTTGCCAATATGCTTAAAATGTTTTTATATTTTAGGTTCATTCGTTCAAAAACTAAATAGGTACCTACCTACGAAGTGTATAATAAAGAATTTTTTTTTGATATACCAATTTTAATTATTATTTATTAATTTAAACAGTTTTTAATAAACGCGTTTTCATTCAGTATTTTTTCGAATTTTAAGTGCATATTTTAAATCATATTTTGCTTGTTTTTAGTGCATACATGCGTGTAATATATAACACTTTTTTGAATGAATTAAATTCACAGCCCTGTTAATTACTTTTACTTCCAATCATACCTACCGGCTACCACAGTTAATGTTAAATGTTAAATTGTCAACAATCAACTGCTTCTTCAACTTGATAACACTTATAAGGGATGTCGGATTTTTAGCGCACCATTTATTTCTCTCTCTGACCCACGCACAATCATATTTACGTTTAACAGAATCAACCAGAGCCGGTTCAAGGACTTAATTTCGTACAGGCATAAATATATATTTATAAGTAATTTATAGTTGATAGGCCAACCTAAACTCCCAAACACAAATATTTTTTTGCTTTACTGTTCAAAATTGAATACCAAAAAAATTTAGATTTTCTTTACTTTTTTAATAAAATAGAATTTTTTTATGTTGAATATATTATATAATTGTAAAAAATCGTATAATATAATATTATTAAACTAGATAGCCGTCTTTATATTACAGTTGTCACCAATGTTGAAAATTGAAATCGACCGCCATTTATAAAGCAGGCAATGTTTACATTTATTTATATACATATATACTATGAAAATATTATTTTGTAAACATTGCCTGCTTTGTAAATGGGGGGTCGACTTCGATGACAAAAAGGAGACGGCTATCTAGTTGTTGTATATATCTATGGCGCTGACATCCCAACCTGCAACCGATCTTTTTTATTCTATCCCATAAGTTAAGGTTGTAAACCTATATCAACTGATAACGGTAGTTTCAGCCAAAGAGTCAAGTGACCTTTGCAATTCAAGATCCTTTACTACGTATTCGGCATTGTTAACATAACTATTCTACCTTCACACTTTTTCTTCCCCCTTCTCTCACAACTATTCAGGTTCAACCACTCTCATCCCACACCTCCATATGATCGGTATTCTGTCTATCCATCTTTTCTTCAGTCTCTAACTTCTACAGCCACTCGCACAATATTTTATCATACAGTCACGGAGCCACCTAAACCTGTTCTCTCTTGTTTTCACTACAATATATGCCACAACACAACACTACACAACCTTTAATTAATAAATTTCCTATTCTATCCTCCTTTGTACCTAAACACCTAACTTAATATTCTCATATCTGCTACACACACTTCGCTAACCTAACCTAAAATTACATTTCTTTTTCGCATTTCCCTTTCATAAGCTAAACATTCTGAAATCGTCAACAGGATTTCAGACTTGACATTCTCATATCTGCTACTCTCATCCTACTTACCTACCCGAACCTAACATTTCTTTTTCGCATTTCCCTTTCATACGCCAAACATTCTGAAATCCTGTTGACCTCTTTCCTTATCTTCGCCACATCATACACTTCCTAATTCCTATTCACTCAGTCTCTAGTTACCTACAAGTCATCGTACTTGATTATCGGTGAAAATATTTAAATATCATTGAACGAATTATCTACTCAAAAGAAGTACCTACATATCAATAATAGCATACCTGACCAATTTCCTAATTTTTATCACGACTTTATTGATAGCCAGAATAATGTTATACCAGTATAGTTATAATACAAATAATTGAAAAGTTGTAGGCAATAATATATCCCCTGGGCCCTGATCAATTAACAAAAATAAAAAGAAACATACTGAAAAATAAGAAAATACATACCCCGCGTCCGTGGTGAATCAAAATCTGCTATAAAACTTGGTCTTCGAAACACTGCAAAGTCTTCTCATTTCAGTCTGCTTATGATATATTTTATTCCCAGCTAACAAATCTTCACTGACGAATTAAATACCATTTCTGAAATAACACGCAGCCTGCAGTAAAATGTTCAACAATATTCTTATGACTGTCGGGGCCAAAGAGGATATTAAGTAATTAAAGTCCGTACTTTGGTTTAATAATATTTATTGTTTTTAATCGAATAAACGCGGAATACATGTATAATAATTTTAATGCAATACTACGTAATGTGCCGAACGGTGTCTTTCGTCCGCTAGCTATGACGCTACTAATTTAGTGTTCACGTACGGTGCGACAGAGTCGCCCGACCGACGTTTTATCTAAATTATCGATCTACCTGCTGTAGCGATAATATTATTGTATTGGCTCGAACACACCGCCCCACATTTTACGCTTGCGTAAAATTTCAGCAGACTAACGTACTGACCTTGTTACATAATTAAGAAATTGGTAATTAAAAAAAAAAAAAATAATAATAATTCAATAGCTGTGGATCGCTTATTAATACAAGTAAGAAATTAATAAATTATAGTAGACAAATACACTTATTATATAAAGAAATAATACATAATCAAATTTACATAAATATAAGCTACTTAATCATCAAGTGGCAAGGGACACAAGTTTCTAACGGCTTGTTTGGACTGACCCCTTTCCGTTCTCACAGTGACCACGCGAATGACATCGTCCTGACCGGGGTGTAATTCGATAATTCGACCCAGTCGCCACTGTGTAGGTGCCAAATTAGGTTCCCTTATGACCACCAACAAATCCTTTTTTACCGATGGACCATTTTTTGATGACCACTTGGTTCGTCCCTGTAATTGGCTAAGATACTCCCGACTCCAACGCTGCCAAATTTGCTGTGTCAGTTGAGTTACCAATTGCCAGCGGCGAAGACGGTTGGTTGGCACGTTTGCCACGTCTTTATCTGGTAAACAAGTCAGAGAGCCACCCACAAGGAAATGCCCAGGCGTGAGCACATTTAGATCGGATGGATCAGAAGATAACGGGGATAAAGGACGGGAGTTCAAGCAAGCTTCTATACGGTTTAATACGGTGTATAGTTCTTCAAAAGTTAAAGCTGTACTACCTAGCTGCCTGACTAAGTGATGTTTTATCGACTTAACGGCGCTTTCCCACAATCCGCCGAAATGAGGGCTATATACGGGAATGAATTTCCAATTTATTCCAACTTCGGTCACGCAACGTTGCACTTTCGCTTGGTGTTCCTTGGAACCAAACAAATCGCATAATTCTTTTAACTTTCGATTGGCTCCAACGAAGTTTTTGCCATTGTCGGACCATAATGTTGTACAGTACCCGCGCCTTGACCAAAATCTTCGGAGCGCGGCTAAGAAAGCATCCGTGCTTAGATCGCTCACCAACTCTATGTGTACTGCCTTGGTGGCAAAACACACGAATACACATATATATGCTTTTAATATCGGCGCATTACGGCGAGCGCTCGTCTTGATTTTTATAGGACCGGCAAAATCCATACCAGTGGTTGCAAATGCGCGGCCGGGTTGCATACGTGCTTTTGGCAGGTCACCCATAACTGGTTGGAATGTAAAAGGTTTGGTTTTAAAACAAATAACGCATTTGTTTACCACTGATCTGGCGATATTTCTGCCGTTTAATGGCCAATATTGATCCCTAATTGTCGCTAATAGCGCTTGAGGACCTACATGTATTTGGCGATAATGTTCGTGCATAAATATCAATATTGTTAATTTGGACTGTGCAGGTAATAATACTGGGTTTCGCTTATCGGCGTTGATTGATTGCATATTGTTCAGACGCCCGCCAACCCGTAATATACCGTCCTTATCGATATACGGGCACAATAATTTCAACTTACTTCGTTTACTAACATTTTGTTTTGCAATTAAACATTTAATTTCATCATGAAAATATTGTCCTTGTACCAATTTAATTAATACATTTTTAGCGGCATCGAGTTCTTCCGTATTGATTTCCGCCGTGAAATGCTTATTTTTACTATTGTACGTTTTCCAACGCATGCAATACGCCGTAATACGAAGTAATTTTTGTAAACATGAATATTTTTCAATTAAACCGTATTCGACCTTTGTAGTCAGCACGACAGGCCTTTCACCTTTAAATTCTGGCATTTCTTCAGGTGGTAACGGCACCTTTTCTTTAGCATTTGTCCACGAATTTTCATCTGCCTGCAGCCATTGTGGGCCTTCCCACCACAGTTTATGTTCACGTAACTGTTTTGGACTACAGCCTCTGGAAAGTACATCCGCGGGATTGTCTTCGGACTTAACGTGTGCCCATTCCGTTACAGCGGAAAACTGTTGTACTTCTCCGACTCTGTGCGCCACGAAGGTTTTCCATTTGGACGCCGGTGAACTTATCCACGCCAAAACTATTGTAGAGTCTGACCAAAAATAACGTCGAACACAATTTACGCGCAAACTGGGCAGTATCTTATTAACTAAGCGCACGAGTAAGACTGCCGCACACAATTCTAATTTTGCCAAAGAAATTACCTTTAGTGGGGCTACTCGTGATTTGGCGGCAATTAAGCGTGTGACGTGATTGCCGTACTCGTCTGTCGCGCGTAAATACATCGCTGCCGCGTATGCTTTTATTGACGCGTCCGCGAAACCGTGTATTTGTATATGGAGCGCATTGTTAACTCCCATTACACACCGCGGTATTCGTATTTGTTCTATTTCAGGTAACTCTTCATAGTACGTGTTCCATTCGACGTATAATGGTGGCGGTAGTTTTTCGTCCCAGCCGATTTTATTTGTCCATAATTGTTGCATGAAAATCTTCGCTTTTACTACGACTGGGCCGATTAATGACAACGGATCGAATATTGTTGCGATCGCGGATAGTACCGTACGTTTCGTAATGACCTTGTCATTGTTTACTTTTTCGAACTTATATGTATATGTGTCGTTACACGGATTCCAGCTCATGCCTAGCGTTTTTACGGCGCTACCGTCTAAATTTAACACCCGCAGCGGGTCGTCGTCGTCATTAGGAATTCCGGTTAATAGACGTTTATCGTTCGACACCCACTTCCTTAAATTAAATCCCGACGAGTTTGTTATCGCCACTATTTCGTTACGCAATTTAACGGCTGCGTCGATCGTTTGTGCGCCGCCCAGATAATCGTCCATATAGAAATCTGTTGTGACGGCAGAGCTGGCGTCCGGAAATAATGGTCTCATATCGTCGGCCAATTTTTTTAAACACGCTGTAGCTAAATAAGACGCTGGACTTGTTCCGTACGTTACCGTGTTAAGTCGGTATTCCTTTACTTCGTCCTCTGGGTTCGCTCTCCACAACACGCGTTGAAAATCGCGGTCTTTTTTGGCGATCCAAATTTGCCGATACATTTTCTCGATGTCAGCGGACATTGCGTATTTATGTGTGCGAAAACGAGTTATGATGCTAATTAGGTCATCTTGAATTGACGGTCCTTTTAATAGGATGTCATTAAGGCTCTTCCCGGTATCCGTTATACACGACGCGTCAAATACAACCCGCAGCTTTGTTGTTAAACTGTTATCGCGTAACACTGCGTGATGCGGTATATAATAAACAGGTTTATTGTTTTCGTCGTTATCCCGAACTTGTTCCATATGACCTAATTTTACGTATTCATTTATGAACTGTACGTAGGCTTCCTTTAATTTCGGGTTAATACGTAATCTGTTTTCAGTAGACATAAATCGTTTTAATGCGACTGCTTTCGAATTACCTAATTCATTTGGATTTTCTTTGAAGGGCAGCTGCACAATGAACCTTCCGTCTGCGCCTTTGGTTACACTTTTTTCGAAATGTTCTATACATTGTTTTTCTTCGAGGCTGAAACATTCCACTTTCCCTAACTCTTCTAGATGCCAAAATTTGGAAATTTGTTTTTCTATTTGTCGACAACAATCGCTTGGTAGTGTCTGCGCGACAAATGTATGCCCTGAATTACTCGAGTGCTGTTGTACTGATCCTGCGACCACCCATCCAAAAGCAGTTTCCTGGTAAACGAGTCCGTTGGCCGTCGGTTTATACTGACCAGAACGAAGTGTATCAAAAAATACTTCGGCTCCTAAAAGCAAATCAATTTCTCCCGGCGTCGCGTACGTCGGATCGGCAAACTCTATATACTCCGGTACGTTGTACGAGTTGCTAACGTGTATCGGACTGGTCGGTAATTTGGATGTTATTTTTGGCAATGTCATAAAGTTGATTGACCTCGTATACTCGTTTGTACGCGCCCGCACTTCTGCCGTGACTACGTGCGATACCCGGCATTCGGCGGCGTTCACACCAGAAATGGCGCAATCAAATTTGTGTTTCGCGAGTCGTAATTTGCATACTAAATTATTAGTGATGAAATTGCCCTGAGAAGCAGAATCGAGTAATGCTCGTGCAAAAAATGGTTCGTTTGTACTGCTAAAAATTTTTATTATTGCCGTGGATAATAAAACCTTTGCACCCGGTGCGCTAGCAGCTGCGTGCGCACTTATTGACGTAGGTGGTACGGTTTCCGCGTTTTGTTCGGAAACGTTTTCGTGTAGCAGCGTGTTGTGGTGTTCTCCACATTTTCGACACCCTTTCGCCTTGCACTTATTATCTTTATGTTTTGATAAACAATTAATACACAATTTTAATTTTGTAACATTTTCTCGACGCTGTTTCACTGCGAGATCTAAAAATTGTTTGCATTTATAAATAGCGTGCGGCTCTTCGCAAATGTAACATTTGAATTTTACTGTTGCGGCGTGTGTAAACAATGTTTTATTTTTATTCTTTATCTTGTTATCTCTTATCGGCATTTGCGACGGTCCGTTTGTGGTTTTATTTAAACTTTGCGCGTTTTCAATCGATTCTAAGACTTGAAATCGGCTCTTTAAAAACGCAATTAATTCTTCGACCTTTGGGACTTCTGTTTTAGGAGCTTGTGTTTCCCATTCACGTAAGGTAGTATTGTCGAGCTTTGTTGAGATAACGTGTAACAACATCGGGCCCCATGACATAGGTGTGTATCCGATCGCTTCTAGTGCCTTTATGTGACCGAACAGCTTGTCGACAAACTGCCGCAACTTTTCTGACGATTCTTCTGTTATTTTTTCTAAGTCGAATATTGCCTTTATGTGTGCCTGCACCATAATCCGTTTATTATTGAATCGCTCATTTAAACACTCCCATGCAATTTGATAGTTGTTTGCGGAAGTTTCAAAACATTTTACGACTTCAGCTGCGTCTCCAGACAGTGCGGCTTTTAAGTAAAACAACTTTTGAACTTCCTGAACGTTCTCATTTGAGTGTACCATTATTGTGAATATATCTTTAAACGCTGACCAATCTTTATAGTTACCACTAAACTCGGGTATTTTTAACGGTGCTAGCTTTACTATTGATGCTAGATGATTGCAGCTGTTTGTGCTTCCCTGTACTTCGCCATTACTGTTATTACTTATATTTGGGTTTGCGTTGTGACCGGTTTTAATTAGTATTTTTTCGCTGTCTGCGATGGCTTGAAAGTACATATCTTCAAATTCAAACCGATAGTTTTCTTCGGCTGTAGCTTGTGCCTCGTCTTCGACCTTGATTTCTATGGCGGACTGTATTTTTTGAAATTCATCCCAACATTCTTCGATTTTTTGTTTTCGTACTCGGATTTGCGATACGTCTCCGTCATCCGTGAAATCTTGTAAGAATTTTAGGAATTTTGTGATACGGCCTTTTATTGCACCCCTCCGTATAGTTAGAGTAGGTACGTCTTCCATATTGTATTCGTAGGTAATTGGTTTGTACCTGAATCGTTATCTTGGCCGTGCTTATCGTACGATTTGCGCTGTTGCACTTGATCGTGCTAATCTATAATTTTTATTGCAACGTTGTATGGCTAATGGCTATGTCATACGTGCGATTGGGAATTCTAGCTTTCTATTATTGGTATGGCTTGCGGGAAAAAGGAAAGGAAAAAATAATGTGACTCTCTTACCTTAAATTCTGCAAGTGCTGCATATCCTCCAATGCTAGTTGACTGATGTGTTTCTAGTGATGAGTGTCCAATGTCGTCCTTGTTCTGCTGTGAGTGTGTTGTCCTGACTTCACTGAACTGATGGAACTGAACTCGAACTGTAAAATGCACTCGAGACACTTTTTGAGTTAACTGTGTGCACCGTTCGGCGTACTGCTGTTTAGTATTTACATAAAATCCGGCTCGAAGGACCAAAATGTCGGGGCCAAAGAGGATATTAAGTAATTAAAGTCCGTACTTTGGTTTAATAATATTTATTGTTTTTAATCGAATAAACGCGGAATACATGTATAATAATTTTAATGCAATACTACGTAATGTGCCGAACGGTGTCTTTCGTCCGCTAGCTATGACGCTACTAATTTAGTGTTCACGTACGGTGCGACAGAGTCGCCCGACCGACGTTTTATCTAAATTATCGATCTACCTGCTGTAGCGATAATATTATTGTATTGGCTCGAACAATGACCTAAGCGTCATGGATATTATATTTTATATGTATAATGTTTAATTTGTATTACACCTACCTAACTATTATGTGTTAGCAAGCCCAGATTAAGGATCAATTGGGCCCCGAGACACCATACACTTAGTGGGCCCCCTTTCAACTTTAACTTCAAAATAATTTTATTATTACATATTAACGACTTTATATTATTGTATAATTTTTTACTATGCAGAAAATATACAGAGTGAATCATACGTCATAGTACCAGTGGCGTATTTACGATTTTGGCGCCCCTTTTTTTCTCAGTTTCCTTTTATTCATTATCACAAAAAACTTTTAAGCCACCTTTAATTTAAAATTTACTTTAACCGGTATTAAATTCAATTGAAATACTCGACAAAAATTGCATACCTGTATAATAATTAAAAACCGAAAATATAATTTAAAAAACGGTATTTTTTTTTTGAAAATCTTTGTATCTTGACATTTTTGAAAGTTTACTTTACACGAGCGATCGGACGCTCGATCCAGCGATTCAAAAAAATTAATAAACTAAGAATGAACGTAAACAGTCCAGGTATTAAAACCGATTTTAGAAACCGGTATAAACCGTTTAAAAACTGAAACCGATGACAAAATCAAAAACAAAATCGGAAAAAGGTATTAAATCCAAAACCAAAACCGAAAAAAACCCACCCTTTCCCCCCTTAATCCGGGCTTGTGTGTTAGCTTGTATTTTAGAGTGGACTACTGGAGCAATGAATATTTTGATTTTACAATGATTTGTATATGATCCTCGTATAACTATTTTCTTATTTCGTTGTTATTCAACAACTATTAACCATCGGTATTTAAAATGTCCATCAAATGTTTAAACTTTAAACTATCATAATATACATTATATAATGTTCAAAATATTTCGACTCGTTTTCAGTGATTTATAGACATTTGAATTATGAAATGTTTTTAGTTCTGTATTCTATGAATTTTATTCGTTAGGTCAAAAAGCTTAAAAATAATACAAAGTTAATCGTAAGTTGATATAATAGCAGTTAAAAAATATTAGAAATATACAGGCACATTTTTTTTACGGGCATTTAAAATTCAAATTTCTACAAAATTCATCATAATCTTGACAATTTTCAAAATATTTGGTAGTCAGATATTCATACAAAAATGTCTTATTTGTTTATCTATAATATGAAAATGTAATAAAAGTTTCCTCATGAGCAGTTATAATAGCAATTGAGAAACAATAATGATCCATATAAGATCCATTTTTTTAAGAAATTATACCTAGTTCAATTTTTAACAAAATTTATCAAATTGATAGTTTACAAATTACTATTTAGTAGTAAAATTTATAAAATGTTCAACTTTTATTGCTAAGGATTGAAAATGTAAAACAAGAATTCTCAAAAATAGTTCATAGTGAGTGTTCATACTCTAACAAAAAAAAACTAAATAATCTATTAAAAACACAGTTAATTTTTACAGACATTATAAGTTCAAATTTGGACGAAATTACATATATTAAAACAAAGAATAACGATTTTAGATATTTTGTTGTAATTTAAAAATAGTAGGTGTTCGTGGATTTATAAAACTTTTAAGGCCGTTCTTACAATGTCCGGTTAAATTTAACCTACACATAACCCGTATAATCCTGCAGCTAATAAAATCTGTTATTAGTCGGTTAGCGTTAACCGACACTTTACCGGACATTGTAAGAACGGCCCTCAGAGTATATTATTATAATTTATGTACACCAAGGGCGCACCCAAGGGGGTGGCTAACGGACTCCCCCCCCAAATGGCTAGCCCCAAACATTTTGATAATTTTATTAGGTTTATTGACATATTGACATTTTACTTTAAATTGTTATAAAAAAAAATTGCTAATGAAACGAAATTGCTAATGCTTTAGAACTAACAATTACTATGCCCAGATTAACAAAAAATCAAACCAAACGATGCAATGTACCAGCAGAAAATGAAGAAGAATATTATAGACGTGCCATTTTTATTCCATGGCTAGATTCTTTTATAAATAATATATCCGACCGATTTTTAAAGCATAAATGTATTATTAAAAGTTTTAAGTGTCTTTTACCAACTGGAAATTCTCCTAATCAAACAGAAAAATCACAGTATTTAAAACTTTTAGAATTTTATAAAAATGATATACCAGAAAATGGTGTTAACGCTGCAGTAGCCGAATTTGATTTATGGTATCAAAAATTCCAATGCCCAAATCATTCATTACCACATAATGCAATCGATGCATTAAATTTGTGTAATGATACTCTATTTGAAACTATATTTATACTTTTAAAAATATTCTCAACATTGCCTGTTTCGACCAGTACAACAGAAAGATCATTTTCCATTTTGAAAAGAATAAAAACATACTTGAGAAATACAATGAGTCAGAATCGACTGAATGGTTTAGCTATGCTTCATATTCACAGAGAAATAGATGTTCAAACTTCAGAAGTACTCTCAGTATTGGGGAAAAAAGGACCAAGGCATCTCAACTTTATAATTTAAAAGGTTAGACTTATAAAAAACAATCATTATATTATTCATAATTAAATAAATAATATTTATGTTTTACAGGTATAACATCAAGGCTACGGCGACACTTAAAACCGGGACAAAAATAAAAAAAATTTGTTAGTAAAAGATTGTAAAAAAGCTTAAAGATTTCTGTACATATTTCAAAATAAATACTACCTATTAATATTAAAATTATGTGAATTTAGCCCTCCCCAAAAAAAAATCCTGGGTGCGCCCCTGATATACACGAATACACGATGACACTTTTAAATGTAATTTTTTGGGCAAAAATGACTATAAACTACTGCTGTACTAATGCTTAATAATCTGTAGGCAATGTGGTTATGATCATAAAAAATTATTCCACTCAAATTTAAAATACTTTATGTTTTATTATTTTTTTTATAGCGAAATATGATTTATTTTTTACCATATATTTTAGAAAAAATGAAAGTAAAATTAAGCCCCAAAAGAATATGAAAAATAACTTACTTTAATAGTTTAATTATCGACTCTTTCGGCGGAATCCGTAAAGTGTGAGAACTGTGACGCCGATGACGAAACGCTTCAGAGAATACAGAACTTAAAATATTGTGATTTATGAAAAATAAAATTATACGGGACGCAGTAAGTTTTTTACTCATATCTGCTTTGCTTATTGAAATTTTAGAATTTTTAATCGACTGTGTCGTCTGCAACGACATTGAGATTTGCCATAGAATATAAATGATAGATATTATATTATACTAGGTAAAGTCAATATGATGAATCCACGGATCATATAATGCAACTTTTTACATCAAAGAGTTCCGTGTTAAGAAACAATATTTGTTCGTTGAAATTTTATATGACAAAAATCAAAATAGTTATTAGTTAATGATTTTGAATTTAAATTATAATAATATGATATTGATATGGGTATTATTTAAATTACTATTTTTGTTTATTAATTTAACTATTGATTAAGATGGTGAATAGATATCTGCAGAAGTACAAGTATATTTTTATAAAAGCTTATTGTATTTTATAAATCATTAAACAAAAATGTGATTACTGGTTTTAGGTAAAATAAAGGTATACTCAGTAAATTCATCAAATTTACAGTATCGGCTATAATACCAACTAGATTCTAAAATTTTAAATCTAACATTTTCTACGAATACTGCTGATCACAAAATTATTAATTATTATTCAATATTATGAAAATTTTAATTGTATCGGGGACCTATAATTTGTATTTTAGATTCTGAGTGGAACGATGAATATTTTGATTTTACTATGATGTGTATTTAATTTTTAATTTTTTTTTATTATTTCTTTGTTGTGTTTGATGTATACACTATAAGTAGGTAGTCAAATTCGACCTTCGTTTTCCATGCATAATATATTATAGGTACTCCGTATGTAATCAATGATCATATTGTTTATTTTTAATTCAATTTTTGTAGAAAAGTGTTTTGTGTAGGCATAATAAATGTTACATTAAAATTTAAAAAATTCAAAAATTAGAATATAGGCACTACAGTTTCCAGCTTCTACTACAACATTACGTTATACCTATTATGTTTTTAATTATTAAAATGCCTAAAAAGTAAACGTAAATCCCAAAATAATATGAAAACAAACTTACTCTGAAACATCGACTCTTCCGGTGAAACCTAGCTAGAGTGCATCAACAATGCAAACGTCTAGTACGTGAAGCCACCGAAAAAACAGCTATCTTCATCCGTCTTCATCTCGTTCTGAACTGTAACTTGAAACTTTCGAAATATTTCATGAAAATTACCTGAACATAACGAAATGTGCGAATTCGTGTTAAAACTTACATTATAATATATACTGCTTAACGAACTATCTGTATATTATATTGATGGCTTATTATTTTTTTTTTTACTAAAATTATTAGAATTGTTAATAGTCGCAGACGAATATCGACAATTGGCGATTGCCATAGATGATATAAAAATATATATTATTTAATATGATAAATCCATAGAACTTCCACACTCAACACACATACACGGTCTATTGATACACCGTGTGTTCTTTTACAGAAATCTTTGTGGTCTGCAATGTATTCTTGTTTTCTATTTCAGTTATTTATCGTATACTAAATTTAACCAAACTAATTAGTCCACAAGTTTATAGACATCACAAATATATACTATAAATAGAGTATATTATTATAATTTATATACACGAATACACTATGCCACTTTTAAATGTAATTTTTTGGGCAAAAATAACTATAACCTACTGCTGTACTAATGCTTAATAATCTGCAGTCTGCACTTTGTTCCGGTGATTTTACACGTAATATAATAAAATTGATACTAGTGATTTGTACCCGATTGTTTAATTCAATTATTTACAAGATTTCAATAAAAAAATATCTATGAAGTATAAACATCCGCATTTCTATTAACTATAAATTCTTAATTGTATGAGCCATACATATTACATATATTTTTCGAAAAAATTATTTAATGTCTCACGGGTTGATCTAGCAACTGACTGCTACGACAACTGTACAATTTTTTTAAGCATAATCCGTTTTGATAACATCCAGAAAAGAGTTTGTCTTAAGACTGTCTGTCTTGATAACAACTAATTTAATTTCAAGTGTATTGTTATATTATATGATAATGGAAAATAATAATTATAGTAAAATATATAATTGCAAAACATTTAATATCTAGCTAGGTATATAGGGTATAAACTACACTACAAAATTTGTGAGTATGCTAATAAAATACAAGAGGTTTATAATGTATTTATGTATATAAAATATAAAGATTGATAACATTATATTGTTTTAAATACTTCACGCAAAACCTAAGGTGATACCCGGCTTATAGTATACCTATGCAAAAAGGCACTTATTAAACTTGGAGTAGTGAAACGAAGACGGACTTTGGACTGTTCGGTCTCGCGTATTTTATACATGGCGCTTTTAGGATTAAACTTATAAATGCTTCTACGTCACCCAGTTAACAGATTGTCCGGGGCAATAAATATTTAATTTAAGTCTTAAACTAAATGTAAAATACTAAAATAGCAATAATATGAAAACAAACTTACGCGTGAACATCGACTCTTCCGGTGAAATCTAGCTAGAGTGCCGCCGTCGCCGAAAAAACGGCTATATTTATTCATCATCATCTTGCTCAGAACTGAAACTTGAAAGTATCGAAATATTTAATGAATTTAATCTGACCATAACGAAATGTGTGAATTTGTGCTAACAAACTGTCCGTATATATTGATCGCTTATTATTTTTTTGTTCACTGAAATTATTAGAATTGTTAATCGTCGCCGACGAATGTCGACAATAATTGACGATAGCCATAGATATTATAATAAAATATATAATTTACTAAGATAAATCCATAGAACTTATATACTACACTAAGTACCTAAACGGTCTTTGGTAAATCGTACGTACTTTTACAGACATTTTTGTGATCAGCAATGTACTTATTCTGGTTTAATTGATATGGTAATTCAATGATACATTATTCTATACGAAAAACGATTCTGAGCGGGAATGTTCTGTAAGCCTATATCAAGTATACATTTCATAAATCATAATATGTTTTTTGATATTACTATTAAAGTAACTTATTTTACTATTATAGTACGGTGGGTTGATTTCATTTTTGTCAAAATCATTGCATTTACATTATTTAGGTACGTGATTTTTAAAGTAAAACTACTGAAACTTCTTTAAAAAAGGTATGAAAAAAACGATTATCATTTATCGGCCGTCATGACACACATAATACCGTATTGCTCAATAGTCAATACCATGAGCTATTATCCACGCGCAATGTTGATGGTTCGATTCAGGTAGAGGGAATCATTATTTTTGCATTTTTTTTTAAAGAAGTTTCACTTCATCCACGCGTACTCACAGTGACACAGCATACATTTTTTTGGTTACAGCATGAACTACTTATGACTTATATTATGAGGACCTTGTATTAAATTCCCAAGCCTTATCTACACAAATTGATTATTTTAGAAGCTTTTAACTACAAAATAATTTGAAGATGTTCGTGATTTTGACAAATTTTTTCAAAATTTGAACTTCTAACCCATTTAATGCTTATAAAAAATCATTCAGTAGAATAAGGTGTGACCAGGTATAAATAGATTTAAATTAATAGAAATATTTTTTAAATAACGCACACAATATTGTGCATAGTAAATAATAAATATTAATACGTGTATATATATATATATATATATAGCTAAGATGCTACGTACTACGTATTATGTCGTAGTGCAAAAAGTTTCAAGTCCCAACGATTATAAATCATTTTTGAATTAATTACAACAAATAATAACTTTTTTTGTTGTCTAAATATTCAATGTTGTCCAAATTCGAATTTAAAATGTTCTTAAAAAATTTGTGCATAAATAAGTTTTGATATTTTTAGGTTTATGTAAAAAACCCTTGTGACATGCGATCCCTTATATTATATTTTTAAACCTAAGGTATTAAAATAAGAACTTTTATCAATTTAACATACCATTAAATCAAATTAATTCTAGAAATTGCAGCTAATATAAATATTTGGTGAAAATGATAAGACGTTAAGTATCTACAGCTATTTTTTTTTCAATTACAACAAAATAACGAAATCGATAGTGTCGAAAATTGGTGTGGCGTTGATAGGTATTACCATTTTCCTTAATTTTTTTTAGTTTTTCCAATCATTAAAAATGTACCTACTGGGAATTCCAAGAAAATATATGCTACCAAAAGGCAGAAATGAGCCTCAAGGTTGAAAATTGAACTATTTTTACCTCTAAAAGGTAATCACACGCAGACAAAGAAAAAAAACAATACTTAAAACCAATGTATTAACCGCCATCACTCGGAATCTAAAAATTATTAATACTTTTAGGAAATTGAGTTACATTTAGAACCAATTGAGTTTCAGAACCACAATCTGCAATTATTGGTATACATGTATAATATTGCTATTTGATAAACAATAAAGTTACAATAACACATATTATTACTAACGTACAACTACCTACTCAGTTTTGATTATTTTGAGCTAATAAAACAATTGTACAATCTAGTTTTAAAATCTGATATTTATATTATTTAATTATACAATCATGCTTAAGAAAGTAATTTGCTTGACTCTTCTAGTCTTATTTCTTAAGATTAAACTATTACAATTTACAATGTTTTAACACTTAACACGTTGACTGCCATGCGACCGCCGGCAGCCGCCAGCGGCCATAATAATATGTATCATTGGTACGCCAATCAAATTTTCCAGTGTCATTACAAATTTGTATATATACTATCGAATTGTATGTTAACTAAAAAATTCAAAAAAAATATTAAAAATATGTTTATTACATCAAAAAAATTGTAATTATTCCCACTACGCCACGGCGCATTTTTCAGTTCATTATTGTAGCGCCATGGAAAAGCTAATAATATAAATCTAAATTCATTTATGGCAGCCCGCGGCCGTATGGCCTCCTAGGAATGATATGGTGCGGCAGCCGGCGGCCTAAAAATTATCGATACGTAATTATTTTTATGTGGCCGCCGGCGGTCGCATGGCAGTCAACGTGTTAAAACTAAATAGGTAAAAGAAACATGAAATTGATCAACTTTTGCATTTTTTTGTAACCTGCAGTAGGCTGTAAGTACCTATAATGGAATCCGATATAGGCAGGTATACATATTATAATATACAAGTAGAGTAGATACCTAGTAGCTATATACAACATAAAGTTATAATTTATAGGCCATTAACCGAACAATTTTGTATGGATAGTTAAAATTATTTTCATTAAGTATCATCTATACTAACCTGCTCGTAATAATATTATTATGAGATGAGCTTATGTAATAGGATATTAAATTATATGAAAAATTGCGAATTATACACGGTTAAAAAGGTATATGGGGTGTGTACCGAACTGACCTTTTTTTTTTATAGGTTTGCTCTTTATAAACCAGCAGACACTAGCAATCGCCTGCGTGTGCGTGTTGTCAGGGTAACACCCGTAAAGTCGCTTTTAGTGGTCAAAGCGCCGTCTAGCGGCCGTCCCTGAATACCAACAAGCTTTGCATTAGAGTCCAATCGGTGGTCTGGCCGGGATAAATATGGGTCAAACGCACGTTCTACAAAAAGTTCCGGATAAAAAGTGAATAACTTATACAATAATTATATATATACTAAACACTTATATAATAATTAAAAAATATACATTTAACTATCGATTTTTTTGTATTACTATTAAAGTACTCAAGTGTGCCATTTGTGAATTATAACAATAGTAATTTTTATTATCTTTGTCTTCAAGTGCAGTGATTGTAAAATACGTGAACTATCAAAGGTAGTAACAAAATTTAATGCATCAACTCATTACGCGTAATATCTATCCTGAGGATATCCACTGCGAGTATGCTTATTCGTTTCCTCTGACCTATATATTTAAACAAAAATATCATAGCAGTTATAACGATTGATTTGTTGAATTCGAATAATTAGTTGCATAAATATGATCTAAATTTTTAAAAATCAAATTATTAACTATGTAACATTTATCCATAAATTAACTGGATACCTACTATATAATTCAACGTTTTATTGAAACTGATAACAATACTGTATATTTATGTCGATCCAATTTAACTTTTATTTTTCTTATTTATTTATAGCTAAACAATTTATATAACATGATTTCTATGTGTTCGTATTTAAAAAAAAAAAAATTAAGATTCATATTTTGTTAGTAAAAAAAAATAAATATCCAAAACTGATACTTTGTATGGAGAAGTATAAGTGAATTTGTGATTTACTCTTTTTCAACAAATGTTATAACTTATAACTATTAATAAAGCATAACTAATATAAATAATAATTCTTATGACCTAGTCAAAAAAATGAGTAATTAATAATTATTAATTAATATATTTTAATATAATAATTTTTATTATTTTTCACATAACAATATTTTGAAATTTTAATTGAAATTGGTTTTGTATAAAGAGCGTAATTTTTCAGTAAAATAATTATCGACGTTTTAGATTTGCTGTAAAAATAATTTTCATAAAGAGCATTTTAATTAGATCACATTTAAAAACACTGCTATAAATATGTGTTTTTCTAGTAGAACACTAAGAATTAATATATTTTGTGACCATGAAATGAGTCCGAAGATAGAACTAATGTTGTTATTATGAGTGAACTTCAAGCAACTGTAGAATTTGCTGTCGAGTACTGCAAGTTTTATAACATAGATCTATTCCAAAGAGGGTAAGTTATACCACTTATTTATGTATGAAATAAAATATAAAGAATATGTTTTAATAGGATTTGTAGTTAGGTATTATTCTAACAGTACTTGAACATTTTCTCGTGATATGAATAACGAATGGTTCTGTAATGAATAGTTGTGCATCAAAAAATAAGTCGATGTGATATTTAAATGTAGTCTGAATACTGAATAGAGTGTATAGCATAATATGAAAAAAGTAATATTGAATTCAATACCACAAGCTTAGATTCTACCTATATAGTAATCTATACTCTGTACCTACTCTATGGTTATGACTTATGTTCAAGCTGTAGATTATTGTATTGGTACTACACATATATATTACATATAAATAAATATAATATAATATACACAGATGACTCCAAAAGACACTTTAAACAAACCTATCCTAACCTAAAAAGTGGGCATTTATATACTACCATACTGCAAGTAGGCATATCTAGTATATGAATTACAGTATAGGTACTCATTACAGTTTATTACTAGACCCTTACGGATTACAAAGGACAAATAATCTTACAGTTTATTGATGCTACTTTATTGATAGTTTATATTATATTTAGTACAAATCGAAATAATTAAATTATTTTAAACTTGGGGGCTCTCCCCTTTATTGCAACGCTCATTAAACTTTTATATTTTTCAACCCCTAAAATTACTTTTACATTTCAATACTCATTAAGTCATAACTCTTTACTTTTTACATGCTCTTCCCGACTGCGCTTATTTTTCTCTAGAATTGCACTTTATATACCTGCTTAGTTATAATCCTTGTCAGAATGTATCAATCGTTTACTATCCACTGTAAAATTTAAATTCTATCCAATCTATATACAATTTGGAAAACAAATTAATCTGACATCCACTGTCACTGTGTATGAACAAGAATATCATATGTATTTAGCCGCGGGTTGACATGCTGACGATGCTGATGATTATCATGCAAGCAGGTCTCAAGATAATACGATAGGTAGTAGCTTTCACAATAGTTTGAATACCTAGTTTTATAGTTAGGTAGGTATCTACTATATCAGCCTGTTCACACACGACACTTCGATGCGGGTTTCACGCGGTACTAACTATCATCGTGCGGAGACACAGCTTAAAACTATATTTGAAAATATTTTTTTAATATTTTAGGTTGCTACAGCAATTATAAAACAATGAATAATATTTTTTTTTAATGTATGTTATAAAGAGAAATGTGTCAACATTGAAATATTCAGATATAGATCTACCTATATAAATTAAAATTACTTAGGTATATCTCAATCAAAATGTATACATTTTTCTAACTACTAAATACTATCGATATAGGTACTATCAGTTATAAGTTATAACTTAATATATGTATACAACACACAACGTTAGATAATATAACAAAAACTTAAGTTCCAGACTCGTTATGCCAGCAACACTATATTTATTTACTCTTTTCCTTACCTACGTTGTGCCAAGTTTAAAATTAGCCTTGTAAGGTCAATGGCAGCTAGCAGATGTAAACATATTATCACCACGCTGCACGTGTAACACAATTGATTTTATAAATTATCTTACGTTAGATATTTGTATTTTATAGATTATATCGTATTCGAACTGAACTTAAAGTTTCTCCTAAGCTCTCTGTTCAAGTGGAAGTCAGCTTAAAAAAACATCAACAAAGTAAGTACATGCAGGTTTAAAATTAAATTGGATATGGGTAGCCTAACCAGTAACCATACACGTTTCGTTTCACTTTACTCGCCGTCATAACGCAAGATGTATACATTATTATTATTATAAGCTATTCGGTATAAATTGGAAAGAAATGACAAATGTTTGCATTGAAAAAAACAAATGTGTGTACCTATTACCTACCTAACTGTTATCATCTGACCTATATTTATATATTTACGATTACTGATAGATTAATACAACATTTCTGATTGTTTTCACTTTTTAATTTTTATGTTTGAATAAATTATATAATTGTAGGTATATATTTTAAAATCATTGAGAAATTCACTACATTTTTATGAAGGGTTAAGGCCAAGGAATAATGGTTAGCGTAGGTAGAGCTCTTGAGGATGTCGCACCTGCTTATTATGTTGTCTCCGTTATCACGTACGACATAGCAAATTTTACACTCAGCAGATTACGTCTAGTCTATGAGAATAATCTAGCCTTTCAATTTTATATGAGGTAAATTCACTCTAATTTTAAAATTAACGGAGTTAAACCTGATCTGCTAAGAGTAAAATGTAGTACCTATGTCGTACGTTTGTATTAAGACGGAGACAACATATTATTATGTAGGTGCGACGTTCTCTTAATTATTATAATGAGCCATCTATAATTGTTATATAGAAGATATATTCATAAAATTACTAATCAAAAAACTAAGGAATTCGCTCTGCTATAGAGTATTCAGTATACCTAGTCATTGAGTCTAGTGGGTCGCTATGATGGTTCGATCCTGGACATTATTATCAACACTATAAAAACTATAACTAAAAATTTGGGAAAGTGAGTGTCACTCTGCTGTACGCCTGTACAGTAGATTACAAGTGGGTCACTGTAATGGACGGTGTTAAATTTGAATTCAATGATATAATATCATTGTATAAGAGAAACGATTCTGAGCAAAGACGGTCAGTCAGTCTATGATATTACCAAGTATATATTTGATGATACTATTGTGAATAAAGTAATTTATATATAAGTTATAACCTATTTACGTGGAACCTTGTTTTAAATTTTAAATTTGATAAATTTCGTCAAAATTCGAACTTTAAGTACTTATAAAAACAAATTGTGCCTATGTATTTTTAATATTTTTCAACAGCCATTGTAACAATACATTAAGAGCCTTGTATTAAATGTTCAAGCTTTTTCACTAAACAAATAAAATATTAATGACATTTATAGAAAAAAACCTAAACGAATTGGAAACTGAAAATGTCTTTAAACAGGTCAAAATATTTTGAAAGTTTTATGGTGTATAGAAAATGCTAGTATTCAGTAAAAATTATCAGAATGTATCTAAGTTCATTTTTTTTTTAGAGTTACACCAAAAACCAAAATCGATTTTGAGTTAAAATTCCCGTTTTTCCTTAATTTTTTTTGTTTTTTTCGGCGCTTTTAAAAACCAACTAGATTCACTTTCCCATCAAACAAGATACCTACTGAAGTTAAAAATCGAAGCATTATTTCAACTACTTATTGTGTAAACAGACCCCCCCTCCCAAAAAAAAATATAACACATTATTGTAAAATCAATATCGCTCCACTCAGAATCTAAAAAAAAATAATGAAAAACAGAGATTTTTATGGAAAACCAGTTTTCTAAAAAATCGATTTTGTTATTTGGTGTAACTCTAAAAAAAAATACCGTGCAGTAGATAAATGATAGTTTCACTGAATTTTCTATACACAATCAAATATAGGGTGTACAATATTAAAATCTATACTTTTAACTTTTCAGGACAAGATAATCAAAAATCACCCCAATTATACTATGTTGAAAATGGAGAAGACCTTGGGGTTAGTAAGACGTTTCGAATACTATATCGACATGAAGAAATTATGCTCGACGATATAATATTATTTAAAGCACATGTGCTTGTAGACAGTCAAAAAGTAAATTAATTTTCAACAATTATTTTTAAATACTCTTAAATCAATTTTTTTTAAATATATATATTATATTTATATAGCTACAGGATAGTCTTGAAAGAGCTGGATTTATTTTAAATGTCGAGTTATGGTTTGGGGAAAATGGCTCTATGTGCTGCGTCTCCAGCAGAACTCTTCAACTGCATGTCTGTCCAGCGAGAGGATTACATTACCACTTACCAGTATTATTCGACTACTTTCATTTATCAGCTGTAACTTTGACCATACACGCGAGTCTAGTCGCTTTACATCAACCCTATATTAAGTAAAGTTCATTATTCATTATAAAATAAAGTATCTACCTATTTATGTTTTTAAAAAACTGCATATAACACACATTATTTTGTTACTTTTAGAAAAAGTATACTGAATTATATGCAAAGTTGGTAAGTAATTGTTATTTATTTGCAGTTTTGTTATACGATGAAATTATTTTATTATTTTTAAATTTTAATAGTGCTCCTAGAACTGGTAAAACATGGTTAACAAATAATACAAATCGATTTAATTTTCGGCCATCACATTCCATAGAATCGGTATTTTTTGGCAACGCGGTAATTAAAAATACAACAGAATTTTGTTGTACTTATAATAGGAAAACTTTCAACTTTAATTGTAGTTAGTATTAATTTTTATTTATGTGTACAGAATGGCCAAAACGGGACCACTAAATGTGTCGGAAGCTCAGGGAACAGTAACAATAACAATCATGTCAGTCGTATGCTCAATGCTCGACTTATTCATCGTGAAGTTTGTTCATTGTTATCGGAAGCTTTCGACAATCTTCATTCCACAATTGCTCAATATAATAGAATAATGCCAGTATGGCAACAAGTTGAAACACCTGCCGGCCTTAAAACTGCTGTTACAATTCCTCAGACAAACAAAGTACCTACATATGTTCTATTATGATAATTTTTTATGTGATCAATTAATGATCTAAAATTGTAACAAAATATGTCAATTAATTGAATAATAAATAAAACATATTTTTGTTTAGATCCTAGATGAAGATGAATTTCTAGCCTTAGCCAATAGTAGTATAGCTCAGTTGTGTGCTCAAAACATATTGCTATGGCATCATTTTTTAGACAATTTTACAAAAAAACAAGCCATAAATCAACATCTTTCCAAAAAACACCATCAACTTCGTGTAAGCAAATATGAAATATTATTTCCTTTAATGATTTTTCTCTATGTAGGTATAATGTACCAGGGACTGGAACCTATTGATGATTTTTGTGGTTCCTGTTCCTGTTCAGTTCCCAAAAACACTAAAATTTCGGTTCCGGTTCGGTTCCCAAAAAAACTAAAATTAAGGTTTCGTTTACTTTTCGGTTCTTAAAAAATTAAAAATTAGTTTCCTGTTTTGGTTTTATACTTATGTAAAAACATTGTAAAGTAAAAGTTCCGGTAAGGTTTCGGTATTAAAATTAATTTAAATAAGGGTTTCGTTGAGGTTTTGATTCCGAATATTCAAAGGGTTCCGGTTCCAAAACCGGTTCTTTTCGGTAAGGTTTCAGTCCCTGTAATGTATATACACTTTAAACCACACAATATCATCAATTAATATTCCCTCTCTGCTATTATATCAAATATAACATACCTATTATATCAAATTTTTAAAATATCATGACAAGATTGTTAATTATTAATGTTTCTGGAGGCTGATTTTGATATTTGATTATTATTATTATTAATTATTAGTATTAGTATTACTGTTTTAGTAATTTGTCTAGGTACCTACATAATAATTTGATCGTGCATTATACAATACCAATGAGCTAAATAGCCTAAATAGCAACCTAGTCTATAGCTCCAACAGCAAAATTGAAAAACAAATGTTGTTTAATGTTCAACGAATTTGATATAATATTAATATAATTTATATAGGTACCCAATAAATTAACTGGCCAAAATGAAAAAGAAATGTTATTTTATAATTTAACTATAAAATAGTTATAGTACATTTATTTAGTACCTAAATATAATATCTAGGTATACCTATAGGTTTTATTATTTAACATCATAATTCAGTAGGTAATTCATGTATTTAGTGTATAGGTAGTTGATTATTGTTATATTTAAATAATCTATAGTTTATTATTTATGTAACTGAAAGATATAATACATAAACGTAACTAATCACTAGGTAATTTGAATTTGGGGGCTCGAATCTCATCTAAAATTATTTTTGCAGACAACATTTTTACGAAATTTAAAAAAGATAACTAAATTGCTAAACTATAGATTTCCAATGTACCATAAACTTAAATGCAATTAAGGGGCCCGGTTCTAGATTTTTAAATTTACCGTCATTCTATACAATTTGAAAATAATGTATTATATTTTAGTTTCCATCTTAATTATGATCCTTTTCCACTAATCGACACCCCGATACATATATAAGGGGGGTAAGCAAATCGGGGGGGGGAGCTTGGGGGTTGCTAAGCCCCCTCTCAAACTTAGCCGTAGCCCCCAAAAAAATCTAGGACATAAAATGTTTATTATATGCTATATGCAATGATCGGCTTGCCTTTAATATATTCAGCCCTCCTAAGCCAAAATTTGAAATTGCGCCTATGGAGGTACGGTGGGTAATATTAATATATTACTAATATATAATTATATGACTTCACAGGAAAAATTCTCAGGCCTTGTAGAATTGCTGGATTTTGATAACTGTCTATTTATCTGAAAGAAGGAGACTTCCTACAGGCCACATTGAACTCTCCATTATTTTATTTTATTTCAAATAATTTATAAATAAAAGTTTAAAATTGACTTATTTTTTAAACATATTATAAAGATTGAGATTAAAAACGGAGTTCAATGTGGTCTGTAGAATACTACACTATATAAGTGGAAAAAAAATTATCAAATTATATAAATATATTTGATTTCAATAGGTAAGGAGATTTTCCGAAGCATTTTTCGTATTAGAAAATCCAAGACAAAGTGCAGCAGGCTG
This sequence comes from Macrosiphum euphorbiae, assembly GCA_949089665.1. Classification (NCBI taxonomy): domain Eukaryota; kingdom Metazoa; phylum Arthropoda; class Insecta; order Hemiptera; family Aphididae; genus Macrosiphum; species Macrosiphum euphorbiae. The sequence continues at coordinate 30,316,982 of CARXXK010000003.1, read as the reverse complement.
TTATGATGACCATAATAATTATCAACACTATAGATCAGTATCAGAAGCAGCTAGAAGATCTAGATACTTGGCTTCATTGCCACCTTTACCAGTTCATTGCTCAGCAACGGATGGTGATCCAATTACTTTACCTGTAATTTTTGAGGATCAGTACACAAAACCTGGAAGTAATACTAGAAGATCGGACGGTGATAATTAATTAACTTTTTTTTAATGATTGAAGAGTATATTACCTATTATGCATTTTTAATTTTAGAATCTTTTATTAACTCTTGTGGCATTCCACTAAATACATTACGACAAACACTCTTACTTAACCAAGATTGTAGTTGTGGGATCGCAGCTATATTAGAATCTAGAAGATGCAGTCAAATGGCATCAACTGGAAAATTACTTAAAGTTAAAGGTAACTTTGTGCTAATACAACTAGGGCTTATAATTTATTGTTAAGCTTTGACTATGATTTTGTATAACCAATCAAGCTCAGATAACTTAATGACTAATGTGTTAAATTAGTGTAATATACCTATAACAACTTAATAATTTTGTTTGTTAATTGTTGTAAATTATCATTACCGTTTACACTTTTAAGGTACGGATACTGATCAAAAACCAGAAAATCAGAGTATTAAGACTAGACACAGCAAATCGTTAGACCAGTTGTTAAGATCTACTGTAATGGATACACCTATGTTATCATTACCACTTAGTTTTTCTAGAACTTTCGAAACAAATAATAATGGCAATCCTACTGAAAGATCAACTATACCTAAGCACTCAAAATATAAACAATTAGATCTTATTCAAAATACTAAAGTTATGACACTGCCTCGCCGTCAAAAAGATAATATCAAACCTCCAGAGTTTCGAATACAGCCAAATGGTTATGCCTCTTTACCAATACGGAGAAATGATAGACGATTTTATCGACCTGTGCGTATGGCAGAGAAAATAAAGCCAATAGCTGTAAATAAGACTAGATCACCATCGTCGGGCGAGGAATCTCCGATTTCAAAATTGGGGACTAGTGTTAGTGTTCCACTTCAGTTAGAGGCACTGAACACGTCGCCAATAATGGTTAAATATTCAAACAGTACGACTTCTATACCAGATTTAGTAAATGATAAATTAATTTCGACCGTAGCGAATAGTAGTGAGTCAATGCCAGACTTACCGTCAACGGCAGTGACACGATTTTCCTCAGTTTCTGATAGTGAAATCACTTCAGAACAAAGTGGGTGGGTCTCTAGTCGTCGGTCTTCGATATCTTCATTTTCTGGTCAAATTACTCCAAAAGGTCAGTTTTAATCGGCTTCTTAGTTTATTCAGTAAATGGTTATAATGTTCATTTTATTTTCAGTGGATGATCCGTATGATACAAAACATGATTTGTACATAGGAAGAGAATTACAAAGAAGGTTGTTAAAATTACTCGAAGAGTCACCAAACAGAAAAATGACTGTAACTGAAAAAAAAACAAAACCGTCTAAATTTATTAAACCATCTGGAGCTAATAGGTTAACGACCAATGACCAGACATATGAAGAAGTTAGCTTACCACCGCCCAGACAATTTAGAGATATTCCTCTTCCACCTGAACCTTTTAGGGATACGATTCCTCCACCAGATTCAGTCGACAATTTATTATATCATATGTATGAAACCGTAAAAGAAGCTAGATGGAATGATCAACATCGATTAGCGATGAGACAGAAAAAATTTTCAGAAAGTTCTAAGAAACCTATAGCCAGGTATCAAATTCAAATCAATATCAAAATAATAATAATATCAAATTATTTCTAATTTAATCATTTTAATATAAATCTAACAGAACCAAGAAAAGTAGTATGGAACCGGAGTACTACGAAGACGAAACACACAAAGACATAAAAGCTGACGGCCGTATTCATTCGTATAACAGCGTCGAAGACAATTCAATGTTTCAGAAATATAAGGAACAATTTAAAAAACAAATGAGTTTTACTGGCGTTATTTATAGGTACCTAGGTACTTCAAATGTAATATATTTTTTTTGTATATTAATAATATATGTATTATTAGTGACGCTCATATATTAGCTTCAACATTACCATACTTTCACATCAGCGAAGATTTACGCATGTTTTCACCAGAAGGTGTTCACCTCATAGTATGTGTCCATGGACTGGATGGTAATTCAGCTGATTTACGTTTAGTCAAGACATACATAAAATTAGGTTTGCCTGGTGCTCATCTAGAGTTTCTCATGTCCGAAAGAAACCAAGTAATTTATTATAAGCAAATCAATTATAATTATTTAATTTAAAACGGTGTTGTGAATTTCAGGGTGATACATTTTCAGACTTTGAACGCATGACTGATCGTTTGGTGAATGAGATTCTTAGTCACATATCCTCGTTCCAACTACCACATTATCCATCTAGAATAAGCTTTGTTGGTCATTCCCTAGGAACGATCATCATTAGAGCAGCAATTGCTAGACCTCAAATGAAACATTTACTACCAAAAATGCATACATTTTTGTCACTTTCAGGTCCTCATTTAGGAACTTTATACAATACTAGTGGATTAGTGAATATGGGTAGGTAACTAATATTAGTCATTAAATAAATATATTTTATAACAGCGATTCCCAAAGTGTGTTCCATGGAACCAAAGGGTTCCGTCTTCCGTGGGACAATCTCAAAGGTTTCCCCAGATGTATGTGAATATTGGGAAAATTATTTTATATTATAGGTAGGTACTAGGTACTTGAAAAAAAAAAGTTCAAATAAATAATAGTTACAAGTATAATATTGCTATAAAATATTAATTTTACAGACATTGGGGTTCCACCTTCCTCCACGAAACAGGAAACTATTTCCTAAGTTTGCCTTGGTTGTAAAAGTTTGGGAACCGCTGTTAGGTTTATAATATACTTACCTATATTATATTATGCGATCAATTTGTAAGACACATAATATAGTTGACAATCATAAAATATGTTTAAGAATACACTGATAATATTTGAAGCAGCAACCATATTAGATCTGTACCTACCATAGAAATCAAGTAACGCAAGTCCAAGTTTTGTTGAAATATTGAGTTAGTTCTATCTTCTGTAATCAGAAAATCTTTTTTTGTGGTTTTTTTGAAGGTATTAAAACATACGTCCAGAGTGGTAATTAAGAATATTATTAAAGACGTATATAATCGTAAGTTCATTAGCGCAACAATTTTGTTTTGTCTCTCCTGTAAAATTTGCATTTTCTGACTTGCGTTACTTAACTCAGTTATGTGATTAGTACCTACAGTTATTAGAATGATTAGTTTTTTTTTATAGGTTTATGGTTCATGCAAAAAGTAAAAAAAAGTGGTACTTTACTCCAGCTGTCTTTGAAAGATGCTGCAGACATTCGACAAACGTTCCTTTATCAACTAGCTCAAAATTGTCATTTAAGTTATTTTAAGCATGTTCTATTATTTGGTTCATCTCAAGATAGATATGTTCCACCTCATTCAGCAAGAATCGAGCTCTGCAAAGCTGCTATTAAAGATACATCACCTATCGGTGAACATATACCTTATATATTAATAGAAAATAAATTAATGTAAAATGTTGTATGTTAATTACTAATTTGTGTGTTTCAATATTATAGGATTGGCATATCGAGAAATGGTGAACAATATTTTATGTCCAATAATCAACAAACTGGATGTTACGTTTATCCGTTACGATGTACATCATGCATTGCCTAACACCGCAAACTCATTGATAGGAAGAGCAGCTCATATAGCAGTATTAGATTCAGACTTATTCATTGAAAAATTTTTAGTGGTAACTGGGCTTAAATATTTTAGGTAGATGTAACGAATATTTTGTATATAATATTATTTCATGGTTTTTTGGTCTTGCAAACTGAATTGTGACGCAATCACTCGCAGTATTATTATTTCAACAGGCTTAAAATTATCAAGCCGTTTATATTAATAATTTTTATGCATTTGCCAAGATGATGCCAAAGTCCAACAAAATGTTTATAAAAATAAAATAATAATAATAATAATAATAAACAAAGAAACTTATTTGACATTTTTTTAAGTAATATTATAGTTACATACATTATCAGGGTTTATATTAATACCTGTATAGGCTAAACACATTTATTATATTATAATGTTATAATTAAAACATTTGTATTTTTAATTTCAACTAAATTAATTAATTAAATTTCAATTTAACATTATTTATAACAAAAAAGGTCTTTAATGAATTATATTGTCTTTGTAAAATAAGAAGTATTCATTAATAACATACAACAAATAAAATACAAACTAATAAATTTCAATTTCAAATCAAAATGTATTACATAAATATTTGAACAGTTTTTCAGTTGACTCCACTAAATCATCTAATGCAATGCAAAAATAATTGTTGGTTAATTCATAATATATGCTTATTATTATTATATCCAAGTGTTTAAAAGTATTTAGATAATCTCAGTAACCGACCAAAAATGCACTCAATTGATATAAATAAAATATAATACAATTTAAATTGCTATTTAATACACAGAAATGTTCAAAATATGTTTATACTTCATTCCAAAAGAGAATATACCAGACAGCAACCGGTTTCCGTACGGCGGCGCGTATCTTGCCTATAATGGCATACGTAGTTACCAGTTTAAGGGGGAAAAAAGGCGCAAGACTGGCAAGTTCTCTTTTGGAAAAGAGTATTGTATGAATATTTTAATTATTGGTATCTATGGGAGAAAACTATAATATTCCATCATTATTACATTAAATCTTATAATATGTTAATGCTCAAACTTACATCATTATTATTAAAATAAATAAAATGTTCATTAATTATTAATACGATAATGTTTAAGAAGAATAAAAACACAAGGGTCAATTAAACTCAACATTAATTAAAATATAAATATTTTAATTAATTATAAACTTTAAAATTACATTGTAAATTATTTTTATTTTATTATTATAATTTAAGAATTGTTAAGTAATTTTATAAAAACAAAAAATGGAAACATAAACTTCAATATTATATTGTATATTATGTATATTTCAGTTAATTTAAATAAAATAACATTATATCAGTTTAGATACCTAGTTGATATGAGTATTTAAAAACATTACCTTGAAATATTACACAATAATTATTTATTATAAACCTATGCACACCACATTCAAGTCATTAGTCAATAATTTTTTAATGTTTATTAAAATATTATAACTTATAAGTTATAATTACTGTGGCAGCCTTACTGTGCAATTTATTGTACTGTAATCATGGCACATATTTGTGCAGTATTTAGATAAAATAACAATACAGACTAGAACGCATGTATTATTTTCAAATATTCTCAACTTTAATGGATTTAAAAAAATGTTTAATACACAAATATTAAGTATACACAATCAAAATATTATAATTAGTTTTGAGCAGTTACATTCAGTAAAAACTTTTGTAGTTGGACTTGCTGCGCCAAGACTGAACATGTTATAAATTCCGGTAAATAAACAACTAAAAAAAAGTATTTTAATTCATAAATGTTCACAAAAGATTAACTATGTTTAAATTATTATACCGTTATCAATATCCGATAAGTCATTGTACAAACAATAATCTTCTTCACATGAGATTATAAAATAGGAATTGGGTGCCACACATCGAATCGACTCCAAAGATCTTCTTATTCTTTCAATTTTACCACCAGAAGAAGAAATGATTAGCTCCAAGTGTTTAGAGGGTGGATATATAATTCCAGGAGTAACAAAGAATGATAAGTCTTTAAATAGTAGACGACGGTTCTTCTTTTCAAGAATTGGCGGTAAATAACATGACCCCAAAAATTTATCTTGTATATGTTCTATACAATATTTTTTCTCATCTGAAAATTAAGTTTGATTATCAACATCAACAAAAATATTAATATTTGAAATATCAACATAAATTATACATACTATACTCCGGCCCACGAGAGTCCATACGTAAACCGCGCATTGATATAGTAATACGCGAAGTCTGTTTTCTCCCACCATGATGTCATTCCCACTATTCGGCAACATGCAGATGCCCAGAGACGGACGCGTTTCGACATATGGACTCTCGTGGGCCGGAGTATATATTCATTAGTCATAACCAGGGATCGGAACTTTAAATACAGTTACATTATAATAAAATAATATGCATTCAAAAATAATTTAAATTTTGGAATATATTGCAGTCACACATTTTATCACCATCAAAAATAACAAAACATCACATTTTGATTTCACTAGATCAGAGGTTGGCAATCTTTTTGATGTCAAGGGTCAAAAATAAATAGAAATTGTTCAAGGGTTACAATTTGAACATACCATATTTTATTTTAAACAAAACTGTATAATCATATCAAATTTAGTTTATATCTGTTAGGTTTATTAATTTAACAAGGTATCTACAAACAAACAACGTTTTAATCCACAGACTCTAGTCCATACTTTCTTATAGTTTGTGACTTTTAAACTAATTATAAATTTTAGTCGTGAGCCACATAAAATTACGATGAGGGCCACATGCGGTTCGTGGGACGCGGGTTGCCGACTAGGCTATAATAATACGAGTGACCTAATTATAAAATAAGATCATAAAATCGAAATAAAAAAATTTTCTCTAAATTTAAAAATTAAATATTTTAAACGACAAATAATTAAGTAATTCTCTTTGGGCATTTAAAAAAGGTAATCTGATCATTACTTCAAATTGTAACAATACATTAGGAGCCTTGTATTAAAGTTTCAAGTAGTTTTACTCCACAAATAAAGTTTTATTGACATTCATTGAAAAAAAAATTAATAAAATTGGAAAAATTGAAAATGGAAAATGAAAATGTCCCTTAACAGTTCAAAACAAATCAAAATATTTTGAAAATTTTCTAGTGTATAGAAAATGCAAATATAAACAACCAGTTAAAATTGCATGTATCTACGGTAATTTGTTTTAATGTTACACCAAAAACCAAAGTGGTTTTAGTAAAAATTCCCGTTTTTCCTTAACTTTTCTTTTGTTTTTCACAGCGCTTTTCAAAATTATTGGATATTTTAAATTTTGAAATTCCCAATGCACTAACAATATTCACTTTCCCATCGAACAAGATACTGAAGTTGAAAACCGAAGCATTATTTCGATTACTTGTCATGTACACAAAAAAAAAAATAAAAACACACATCTTTGTAAAATCATTAATCAATACATTCATCATTCTCCTCAGAATCTAAAATTTAAAATATGATTTAAATTTCTTTGGAAAATTCAAAATAGCGCGAGGCCGTATCCAGGAATTTTTTTGGGGGGTCTAAAACATGTATATTGTAATTTTATTGAATATAAGTTTTGATATTTGGTTAAAAATAAGACATATTGAAGAAATTTGGGGTTTGGGAGGAGGGTCCGGGCCCCCTGGAACCCCCCTCAGATATATGGCATTGAAATATCTAATTTGTAAATCTTATTATAAGAACAATTTTGAAGGTAAAACATTTATCTAAGTCTTGAAGTTTATTTTTTGAATTTCTTAAAATTACAATTAGCATCATATTTTTATTTTTTTGTCAGGTCTTCCTAAACATAGTAGTATACAGGATACTATAGTTGGGTGAATGAAATTTGGCAGCTGGCGATATGATAGCAACCTTTAGTTTTATCAAAACAGGGGTTCTAAAACTCTTATCCAACACCATTCTAATATATTTGTATAAGATAATTGTATCTATATCTAATACATTTCAAAATACGCGCGCTCTATTTTGCGAAACCATCACAATAATTCACCACCAGAAGCGCGCGTATCAGCAGCCACTTTTCATTCATCCAACTATCAATATTTTTGTTCATATTATGTTAAATTATCTTTTATTTTGTTTAAGAAGAATATTTTTCAAGTAAAAAGTAACAAATATTATATTTTGAGATACTTGAAAATTATGATACAATAATGGTTTTTATTACTTTATTGGTTAAATATTCTATTTAAATTGCCTTAACACGTTAAGTGCCATGTGGCCGCCGGTGGTCACTTGTAAATCTCAAATTGAAATTGTATGCTTTGCGACCGTAAATGAATATGGTTTTATATCATTAACTTTTCCATGGCGCTACAATAATGCACCAAAAAAACGCCATGGCATAGCGCGAATCATTACAAATTTTTTGATGTAATAAATATATTTTTAAAATGTTTTCAAATAAATAGTATAATATACAAATTTAGAATGACACTGAAAAATATACTTGCCGTACAGATGGTGCATAATCGTGTGACCGCCGGCGGCCGCATGGCACTAACGTGTTAAGGGTCCCATTCCAGTTTTTAAAATTTTATATTTTAGTTGCCACCTCAATTATAAGACTTTTCCACTAATCTACTACTCGATACCTATTTAGGGGAGGTTAATAGGTTGTATTATATCGAAAAAAAATGACTTTACGGGAATAACTCTCAAGCTTTGTAGAACTGTCAGATTTTGATGACTATTTTTTTTTTATCTGAAAGAAGCAGACTTTCTACAGCCCGCATCGATCTCTGATTTTGTATTTTATTTCAAATAATTGTGTTAAAAAAATGCTTTTTATCTTGTATTCTTTTAGAAATATTATAAAGTTTCAGAATAAAATATTGAAAAACAGAGATCTATGCGGGCTGTAGAATATTTCAAAAAAAAAAATTATGAAATTTGGTTGATTCTACAAGGCTGTATTGTTATTCCCGCAGAGTGTAATTTTGAGGACAAAATGGCATCGGCACTGGGCGCCTTAAACATTTTAATCACTAACCAGTAATCAGCTTATCTAAATATTATATACTACAGATTTGAGGAATACTTAAAAATATCAAAGTTATTTATATAAAGCAATTAAGCAAACTATTCACCAAAGTTTTCAATGTTAAAAACTTTATTTGTAATGTAATTACTAATAATTAAAAATAAAACTTTTACCTTGAAATTTTAAACTGGAATGTGAATCTTTTAACCAATTTTCATTGAGAATAAATTTAACAGTAGGAAGACAACCAAACAACTCTATCGATGGTATAGGCTTGTTCATGACTAAATGAGATGCTTCCAAACAGTGAGTGGTTGCTGTACCGCCCAATAAAAGTAATATCTAAATATAACACCAGAATTTAATAGTATATAATAAAAAAAAAAAAAAAAAGATAAAATACCATTTTAAATATTTCTTGATCGTCATTTGAAAAACCACAAAACATAGCACATGGTTTTGATGGTAAGCTTTTTATATAAGTAATGACAACATCATCGTCATCATTGTCATCATTGTCATCATTAATTAAATTTTTCATGTTATGACATTCAGACATTGTTTTTTGTCTTTTACATTTTGTAGGACTATCTGAATTTAAAGTCAAATCATATACTTGTTGATTTTTATTAATAGACAAAGGAGTTTTCCAGGCCTCTAAAAATTTTATTTTATTATTTATAATTTATATTAATTTTTTTATTCTTAAGAGGATGTCCATACCATGTGTTGTTTCCATACTATTTTATTTTAATACAATATATAAACAACAACACAGCAAATTTAAGTTGTTAGTTTAAAATTTAGAGTGAATTGACGTATTATCAAACTTATAAGGAAAAAAACATGTGTTTGTAAGGCGGTTTTTTAAAGACATTTTAATTAGTTTAAATAATAAGTTATTGACATTTTAAGGAAAATATTTTAAATTATCATAAATTTTATATTATAAAAACAGAGAAACAAACACTGGTACAATTTTTAAAATTAAACCTTACAATGTAAAATTTATTTGACTGAATGCCAAGGATCTATGTTGTTCATAAAGGGGAGACAACACATTTTGGTGTGAAATCCTCTTAACCAATTACAATATATTAATTATGAATTATGGATAAAGATTTGACATTGAGGGCGGGTTGCATAAAGATAAGTTTGTAAATTTGTTATCGGCCCTGTAATTTATTCATTCTATAAAGTTAATGATTGTGTTAGACTATGCTAGTATTATAATGAATAAAGAAGCTTAAAGAAATATTAAATTATTGATAAACCACCAATATCATTGATATTTCACCGATCTGTAATTTACCGAACCAAAATCCAATCTATAGTTTACAGGTCCAGTAATCGATAATTTACAACACCATTAACACTATCGGGCATTCAAGCAACACTCAGTTTTATTTACAGAACCGGTATGGTAAGGCGCTACAAGACGTTTATGCAACCCTCCCTGAGTAGGCAACTATAAAACTATAATTTTATTGGCAAACAATTTAAAAGATACAAAATAGCATTATTAATTGATACCATACCCATTAAACTTGATACCATGTCATAATTCACTAAAAATGGATCACATATATCAAATTGTTGGTATTTTATATTTCCAGGTTCTTTTATTCCGAGTCTTGATCCAAAAAGAATGTCATTTAACCACTGGACACTCACCACTGGCTTATTAATTGCTAAAGCTTTTTCTACAAGTTCACCTTCTAATCTTCATTTAAAAATAAAAGTACATGAAATTATTAAACAATTAATTTTTTGATAGAAATCATACTGTTTAAATAACAAAAATAAGTAAAATAGTTACCACGTTTATATGCAATCATTAATGCATATTAACTCAATGCGCATTGAGTTAATCTGGGAGTTGGGTGCATATAAATACATTATATTTTGCATTAAGACTAATGCGCATTTATTATTTAATTCATCATTCTTCAATTGAATTAACTTTACTCCGGGATTAAGAAATGCATGTTAACGCTTTAATGTGAATTAATTTTTTCGCGGGAATTTAAAAATGTTATAATTGTCATGGAATACAAAATATAAAACATGGACTAAAAAACATTCGCATTAACTTAAAATTTTATTTGACATCTAATCTAATACCCGCTCCCTAACACGCATTAACTGCTGCATATAAATGAGGTTAAACTTAAAATAAACTATCGCTTTTAACAAAAAAAATTAAAACATTTACATAATCTCAAGAAAATTGTATATATTATACAGGTTGTAACAGGAATACCTGACACGAGAGTTTTAGATTCTGAGTGGAACGATGAATGTATTGATTTTACAATGATGTATGTTAATTTTTTAAATTTTTAAATTTTATTTGTGTCTGTGTACACAATAAGTAGTCGAAATAATGCTTCGATTTTCAAGTTCAGTATTTTGTTCGATTGCAAAGTGAATATCGTTGGTGCATTGGGGATGTCAAAATTAAAATTCCCAGTAATTTTCAAAAGCATCAAGATAAACAAAAAAAAAAATTAAGGAAAAACGGGAATTTTTACGCAAAATCGAATTTGGTTTTAAACTTTAAAACAAATGACCGTCGATAAATGAAATTTTCACTGGTTGTTTATATTTGAATTTTCTATACAAGATAATATTTTCAAAATATTTATACAGTTTAGGGACATTTTCAGTTTCCCATTTTATTAGTTTTTTTTTTTTTATGAATATCAATAAAATTTTATTTGTTGAGTAAAAATACTTGACAATTTAATAGAAGGCTCCTAGTATATTGTTTCAAAGGCAGATGAAAAATATTAAAAATCCTTAATCATAGTTTTTTTTTATAAGCATTTAAAGTTCAAAAATTGACAAAATATTGAAAAATCACGAAAATTAGCAAATTATTTTGAGTTAAGAATTCGTAAAAATTATTCATTTTAAATCAAAAAATTTTAAAATTGAACACAATATTCCTTTTAAGATTATCTACCTTTATCAAAAAAAAAGTCAAATTAAATTTTTATGAGAGTTTGAAATTCAAAATTTTACAACATTGGATATTCACTCGATTTCCATATAGCGATTTTTTTATTTTGTTGTGATTCAAAACGAATAACTTAGATACATGAAAAATTTCACTGAATGTTTATATTAGCATTTCCTATAAACCGTACAATTTTGAAAATATATTGACTCCTTTTGAGCTGTTTTACGGACATTTTCAGTTTTCAATTTTTTTAGTTTTTTTTTCTATAAATATAAATAATGTTTTATCTGTTAGGCCAAAAAGTGTAAAAATTTAATACAGGCTCCTGATATTAATGTTACAATAGCAATTGAAAAATCTTAAAAATACATAATCAACAATTTTTTTTTTATAAGCATTTAAAGATCAAATTCTGACAAAATGTATCAAATTTAAAATTGAATAATTATTTTGTAGTTAAAAATTTATAAAATTTACAAATTGTATATCTAAGGATTGAAAATTTAAAACAAAATTCCATGTAAGATTTCCAAATTAGCTATTTTGAAACTCTCAATGGGAATTTAACTCAGATTTAAAAATATTTAGTTTCAGTATTAAAAAATAAAATCAAAATGTTTTATAACCGTCAACAGTGTATATATAAAAAAAAAAAATTAAAAAATATGTCGTTTGAACTTCATCAGGTTTTTCTGTTACACTGTATTCTTTTGGAATTTAAAATGTTTTTAGTAAACTATCAATGAATAAATTCTAAAATATTTATATCTTATAATATTAGTTCTTAAACTAGAAAAACAAACATAGTGAACACTTTTATAGGATAACTAGTGTGGGTATGGATTTAGTAGTTGCGAGAGAATTGTTTTTTGAGTCAAATTCAAATTTAATAGTTGAGTACTCAAAATTTCCTGAGCATTTAAAAGTTTTTAGTGTACACCAAAATTGCAGAGTTCCATTCTTTCTAATTGGTATTATTCTTATCAGAAATATTGGAGGTCTAGAGTCATTTATAATTTTTAAATTCACTTCAGAATAAAACAATTGAGAACTCGTATTTATGTATATATATAAAAAAAAAAAAAGCTATCAAGTCTACTCAAATTCCTTTTGAAAGTCGAGTAATCCCGCAACTTTAGAATTCAGGCAATGACTCAGGGTGGAAGTCTAAAGGTAATTTTTTGAAAGTGACAGAATATGTTCACTATGTTATTTGATTGTTCCGTTTTTGTTTATGAGCGTTGTTTACTTTGGTTTTATAGCTTTTATAAGTTAGTTAGAAGACATTAAAATGGTTCAATTTATTAATATAATATTTACAGTTATTTATAGTGCCTATTATATTATTATGTATTCATGTATTTTAAACATTTGATGGGACCAAAAAAAGTTTAACTGTATAATAATAATATATTATGATTATTAAGTAAATATAATATTTAATGACAATGGCGTGCCGAACTGACAAGAAGACCTGAGGCAAACTATACAATTTGATCTCCCTCCCCATCAACAACAGTTTTTTCACTATTTCTTTTGTATTATTAAGTTTTTTTAGGTATAAATTGCACATCTATACTAACAGACCTACCCGCCTACCAGAATTTTCCCTGAGGCAATTGCCTCAAAAAATTACTATTCAGCACGCCTCTGTTTAATGATAATGACTTACTTCCGGCTAATAACAACATCAGTTCTGGAAGTAACTTTTTTAAATGAATAACCACCACCGACTTGTTCAATCATTGCTTTAACTATATGACCTTCGTTTATACCAAAATTAACAATTGAAATTTGAAAATTTTGACATGGCAAGTTGTCCATTCTAAAAAATAATAATAAATACAATTTAATTTTTTATGTTTTTTTAGATTCTGATCAAAATTAAAAATTTAAAAACTTTAAAAAGTTTTTAAGGTTTTACAGTGATACTAATTGTTCTACGAACATTTCAGTTTGTATATGTAGGAGTCCTAAAAAATTAGCATCAAGAATCTTGTAAGATTTGAAATTGAAAATGTACGCTTAAGAGGTAATTTTAAGATTTGTTCAACAGTGCAAAAAATAACTGTTAAAATATCAGCTTATTCAAAAACTAAGGGTTACCAATTAATCAACTAACTTAAAATAAGAAAAACATATAATAGTTTTTTCATTGTTATAATTTATAATAATATTAAATGTACAAAAATATGCTGCTGCATGGTATTTATTATTTAGAGTAGAATAAATTATAAAACACTAAAACTTATTTATTCACTTTATATAGCAATAGTAATTATAATATTTTCTCTAATGAAGGGAATTTATCAAAACTTCTTTAAATTATATTACATACACTTTAGATATTGTTTCTAGTTTTCTACCTGAATTATTATTTTTCTACTAGTAATATTTTATTAGCCTGTACCAATTTTTTTTTTTTTTTTTTGGTATAATAATAAGTTATTATTAATTATTAATAAAATCAAAACATATTTATTTTCTATTCACTATACAGTATACACACTTTTTCACTCTTATATTTATCTCAAAACAATAAAATGAAAATTCTTGAATTTGTTTCAATTAAGACAATTTTAGATTTAACTCCAAGTTTGTACTGCAATATTTAAATTATTATACAATGTATTTTTTTTTTTTTTTTACCTGTATGGTATGGGAAAATGGATGGCTCGCCAAGGTTGTATCATACTTTTTTTAGAAATAATATCGCTGAGCCAGTAATCAGTGACGCATCTTTTACCATCTTTCATACCCTGAAGAAAGTATAAGGAAAAAATAAAGTTATCAATTATTATATATTTGTATAAAAAATCAATATCATTTTTACTTGTTCAACTATACAATGTTTTTGGGTGACACAAATTACATGTGTAATACGAGGAGAATAAAACTGCTCAACTAATCCACCATATTTAATAATATTATCCTTGGGCGTAGTTTTATTACATATATTATTATCTTCCTGCTGAATTTGGCCCTCGACAAATAAAAATACACATCCTAATAGAAATCGTTTGGTAGGTGCTATAGATTAAAAAATAAATTGTGTTAATTACATATTAAATATTTAATATATAAGTAGATGGTATCGTACTGTTTAACTGAGGATCATTTCCATAATATTCGCTTTTAGTTTTATTTTGAAGTGACATTGCATTTTTGTTTTCAATATTGATCTAAAAATATAGATACATAAATAAGTTCAAATATTTTACAATATTTTAATTAAATATAGTTCAAATATTTTACAATATTTTAATTAAATATGATATCATTGTTAATAAGATTAACAATGTTTATGTTTAAAATTAAATGTAATATTAATAAAACATTTAAAATATATCATAATATATAGTGTGCCTAAAGTTAAGAGTAACATTAAATCTTTTGATTGTATGACACTTAGTTTGAAATATATATTTTGGAGAAATTAGATATTTGTAACACCACAGTGGTGTTAAAAGTAGTTGGTACACAAAATAATAATTAAAAAGCTTTAGCTTTTAAGTCACACGTTCTTACTGTTTTAAATTAATATATTATCTTATATTTCTCAGAAAATATCAGCAAAATTGGCATGGCACACTGCCAATCTGGCCCAAGAGGGAGAATATCAAGGTTCATATGATAAGATCGCGGTGGCTCATTGATATGCCTGAAGCAGTCCGGCGTGTGAGTCAAATCCTGCACCGTACTTATTTTTTCATTAACTTCTCAATATCTCTCCAAAGACCGGCCACAAGTGTCAAAATGGATCCCCGGCGGGGAATCAAACAGCCGTGACGAGCAAGGATAATTACCACTATACTACTTAGGAATTATATTTGGAATGGTAGTCAATGGTAAAGTGACAAATATATTGCCACACATTTTGGTTTATAACTTTTATTAAATTTAAATCCAGCCGAGGTATTTCCAATGTTTTAATTTAAATTTTTCCTTATTTGTATAAAAGCAGAATTTAATTTTCAAAAGTTTTTCTACTGATATTCAGAGCTCTAAAAGAGTCAAAAATTAATAAGCAGCATTATCGACCATTCAAAATACAGAAATCAGAATACACTTGCATACTGTTTTTACTTTATGAGCACTAATAAGTTCACAACATAATAGTTCTTTACAGAAAAATGTTGAATATATATATATATATATATTTTTTTAATTGCACCCTGATATTCAACAATTTATAAAGATTTGATTCTAAAAAAAATAAAAATAGTTTTTAGAAAACCCATAGGAGCGTTCTATTTCCACGCCTTAGCAAGAGCCACCACTATTGTAACACTTGCCTGTAATAACCAAGACTTATTTTAAATAGTTTATGATAAATAGTGCTTGGATGTTTATGAAATTGCATATTTTTTTCTATTTGTCCAATTTAATGCTAACCTGGATACAAATTTTATTCATGTTCTACTGAATCAAATAATACTATTTTCATTTCGCACATTTTTGCATATTTAATGGTTTTGTATTTTAATTGCATATTTTGGGATTTTAAAAACAAAATTGCTCATTTCAGAGTACATTTTTTTTAAAAAACAATTTAAATTGATGAACTACAAAATTAACTACACAATTTTTATATAAAAATTAGTACAATCTATCACGCATTGACGTAAAATATAAATGTTTATTATTGACTTATTGTGTTTGTTCGAGACTATTGTACTTTATTACATATGATAACGTAAACCTATAGCAATAATAGAATATTTTATACGGCGACAACCAGACAATGTATTAGTACGAGTTCAATCGCCGTGACAGTCAAAACGTGTATTATATTTTTCCGCAGTTGGTTTTAGTTTTAATTAAAAATATCGAAAGTCATTTCATTTGAAGGTTGATGATCTTGCGTTTTTTCAAATATGCTTCAATAACATCAGTTGATGTAGAACAAAGTTTTTATCGCTACAAAAACTTACTTACCGATAACAAATGAAGTTACAAATTTGAGCAAATTAAAAAAAACCATAGTAGCACAGTGTAACGCTAATAATGTAATAAATAATAATATAAATAAAAGTAAATAAAACACTATGTAAATTTAAATTGTATTAAAAAAAATAATATATAAAAATAACTACTGGGTAATAAAAATATGATATTTTTGTTTTATGAATTGTAATATATTTTTTTGTGCTAATTTTTGTTTTTATTGACTAAAAATGCATATTTTATAATTTTGTTTGCATATTTCGTAATTTGTTAGTGCATATTACAGTAGTTTTAAGTGCATAAACATCCGAGCCTTAATGATAAATCTCGTTTATAAAACTCTTGACATACTATAATATATTATTATTTATTATACTGTTTTTATCAAAAGTGGTTCTCAACAAATGTACCGCAAACTATTGAAAATACAAAACATGCATACCACAAATATACTATACGATCATACTGTAAATAAATAATTAGTTGCATTCTTGCGTGAATTTTTAAAAAACATCCAAGGGTGCCAAGAACAAGAAATGATTGAGAACCACTGCATTAGATGAAAGACAAGAAAACGTAAAGTAACAAAAAAAAAAATATTAATTACCTTTGATGTACTTGGTTGTTCAATATTTATATTCTCTATATTATAACATCTGCTTTGAAAGTACGCTTTTTCTGATTTTAAATTAGCTATTTCAACTTTTAATTCACTAATTGATAAATAAAATAAAATTAGTAATCTTAAATCAACACAATAC
The DNA here is from genome assembly GCA_949089665.1 of Macrosiphum euphorbiae. NCBI lineage: Eukaryota > Metazoa > Arthropoda > Insecta > Hemiptera > Aphididae > Macrosiphum > Macrosiphum euphorbiae. Next base: position 30,299,500 of record CARXXK010000003.1, on the reverse strand, counting down.
ATAACTCGTCTAAATTAAATAAAAAATACATTACTCAATAACAGATGAATTTGCAGATTGTAAATCGTAAAGTTCGTGGTTAAGTGATTTAATTTTTGATTGCAGGAGTGAATACCCAGCCTGAAATTTGTTTCTCTCAATTTCCGATTCATTGCATTTTCTAAAAAAAATTAATAACATTAAATGCAATAAAAAAACTTAATCACAAAATTGTAATAAAAAAATTGCATAATATTATGCCAAGATTACTTACATAGTCTTTAATGTTAGTTGATCAGAAATTTCAGAATTATACTTTTTTTGATTTTCAGCTTCTTTTTTACATGCATGAAAAGATGCTTTGCTAAGCTCTATAGCATTCTTTGAATGTTTTAGTTGAGTTTCAAGACAATAGATTGTGTTAGCACTATGGGTTTCTTTCTCTTTTAATCTTCTTAAATTCTCCCTAAAAATTAAAAAAACTGTACTCATTATACAATAAATATATTAGTTTATTGTAATTAAAAATTAAATTGAAGTATAAATAGAAATTCTTTTCAATACAATTTGTTACTCAATAGTAATAAATTATTTATATTTAAATATTCTTAGTTCTATTAATTTGTCAGATATCTATCAAATAAATAATATCCCAATACCGAGATTTCCAAACTGTGGGTCATAATTTAATGTTTGGTGGGTTGCGGTCAGTTTTGAAATATACATTTATTTTATGTATAAAATAAAGAGTATTATCCGTGTAACTGTATTGTACCTAAATTTATTATTTTGGTATAAATGCAGTTTAGTTCCTAATTTCCCATGTGATTTTTGAAATGTTTTGTCATTATCTGTGAGGGTTACCAGTGACAAAGTGACCTGTCGCCAAAACTCTGTCATTTAAACATGGCTTTGATCATCAATGAAAAAAAAATAAAAAATAACAGTCGTTAATATGTCGTACTGTAATAAGTTTGGGAACATCTGCTCCTAAATATTGTAAGCTAATTAAATTTAAAAGCATTTAAATTATATTTATACATTTTTTATTTGATTAAGACTTATTATTTTTTTATAAATTTATCATAATAGGGATTAGTACTGGAAAATGAATAGTGAAATTTGTACAGTTAAAAAAATTAATTTATGTCATAACATATTTTATAAAAGAACATAAATTCAAATATATTAACTAAAGAAGATAAAGTAGAACCTCTTTATAACAGACTCTAGGTCTCCATATAAGATGGAAATCTCCCTACAATGGAAAATAACATTAGTCCCGTATACTTTAGTCTCCCTAGTCGGACCCTTCTTTATAATGGAAAAATCGGTTTGTACCGATCAATTCCGTTGTAAGGAGTTTTTACTGTCCTTAAATAATTAATGAATCATTATTTTTCTTTAATTGATTATGCTAGATTAAATGTAAGAAAAAAACCTTTTATGGACAAAACTATTAGTTAATAAATTAAACAAACAAGATGGTAGGTAGTATTATTTACCTTATGTTGTATTTTATTCAAAATGAATTAAAGATTGATGAAATTAATTTAATTTATCATTAAATATTCCTTATAAAGTTATATGTGAGTTCAAATATTAATAATTACAAATATTTACTTTAGTCTAAATATTGTTTCATCTTTTTTATCAGCCAATGTTACTTGAGCATTAGAATCAACTTGCAAAAATAATTTAATCAGATTATTTTCTAGTACCGGTGAACGACAATGTGGGCAAGTTTTTGATCTATAGACAAAAAAATATAACATAAAAATACAATTTTTTTTTCAAATAATAAGTTCATAACAAATAAAATTAAAATAATATATTATTTTACCTTGTTAACCATTTCTTAAGACATTCATGATGAAAGACATGGCCACACTGTGTTGTATAAGTAGTGTCATGGTGAATTCCAACAAATGTCTCATTACAAATTGAACAAGTAAACATTTTTCTAGAAAAAAAATAAATAATTAATTTGAATAACTAACTACCTACATTAACTAGACAATAATAATAATAATAAAAAAATGGCTTATTTTTACTTAGGCAAAGTAACCAGAAACTACACCAAGTTGATGAAATATTTAAATATTTTATTTAGGAAGCAAAATCATAGTATAAGAAATAATAAGAGCACCCAGGAAATGAACAATTAACAAATACTAAACCTCGACAACTATACTCTGTTCAGGTTAAGAGTGCCCAAAATCGCGCATGCATACTGAGCCGCCGACAGCCGTCAGACCCCCCAGGCGACAGCAGACGTGCTGTGATTGGTCAGCGTTGTCGACCGCTGTCGGACTTCGGATCGACCTGCCGCCGTCTAAATACAGATGGTTGTGCGTCGGCACACCAGAGCGCTCCCCATGCATGCGCGAACAGAACCAGTTTTCGTTCGAGCAACTGGCCACTCTTAACCTGAACAGAGTATATAAGAATCTAATTTGTTTTATCAAAAAATGATAATTTGATACAGACAAATATAAAATGTTTATGTAGATATAAAAAAGATTTAACAACAATATAAAGTGGGAAAAATTCATATTCACATAAAATTATTAGACCCAAAATGGCAGCCTAGCATACCTAGTATCTACAGTGCCCTGCTTAAGTAGGTAGTACAAACAATTTGAAGAATTAAAAATAATATTTAAAAATTTCAAAAATCAGAATTTTATTAATTCAATTATTAAAGGAAAAATGAGGGTGAGCATGTTTGGTGAGTCACCTTGTTATAATAAAATTATAACTTATAAGTATATAAAACAAACTAAAAAGTTACCTTGAAAATAAATATTTTTCACACTGCTTGTTGACTTATCAACACATAATTAATAATATTACCTAAACATTTTATACTCTGATAAACGTTATGAATTATAATGTATTAATAGAAAGTGTTTACTTTAGTAAGGTACTTAAGTTAACATGAATAGTACAATAAAGTAAAAGTAAATTGTTGATAGATTTATAAATTTAGAACACACAACAGTCTTATTGACAATTTAGAATATTATAATTGTAATTGGTATTTTTGTGGTACAAATTAAAAATACAAGGTGTTAAGTTACCTAAAACTGTTTACAATTCATCCTTATAAAAGATCGATACAATTCCAAATTGTGTGATATAATTATATAAATATAAATATAAATTATAACAAGAATTATTACATAATAGAATGATAATACATTGTAAGTTGTAACTTGTAACTTAACAACCTGTATGTGATGTGGTGGTGGTATTTCAAAAACATAATTACAGGGAATCACGTTCACACCATAGATAATATAAAAATACTCACGTTTATACGGATCACCCGATCACGATGTCGTAAAGAAGAAATGCAGAAAATTGCATATCTATTATTTAATATCTATGGCAATAATCACGATTTACGACGTACAGAAGATAATATGGTCCGTGTCCCGTGATCACCTATGAAACCACGTCTTGGTCTCCAGGCCCTGGACCTAACCTCCTGGAGGGGCGAGGCATACGTGCAATGCGATTGGTAAACAAGCTGACCACGTGTAACATATTCCAACTATGTGGTGGTAACACCGAACTCTAAACTGTGGAACGCGCATTGGGAAAAAAAACTGTCCCACCACACTATACCACAGTATTCAGTATTGTTCTGTGGACTACTGGACTGTGACCACAGTAAGCTGCCATTTTCATTCAATTCATTCTTCTCATAGAATGAACAATAAAAATTATCTGCATAATATACGATCCACCCTAAAGCCCTGTTCACACGATCAAATAATTTGTCAAATATTTGACATTCGTCAAACTCCAAATATTTTAGAAACCATTTCTAAAATATTTGAAGTTTGACATACATCAAATATTTGACAAATTATTTGATCGTGTGAAACGGGGCTTTAGGCTTTATAAGGTATTAAGGGTCTATGGATCCACGAATGGATCTTCGCAGGAAAAATCACAAATTATTCCAATATGGCGGCACTACACTGTTATCACAAAATATAATGCTTATCACAAAATAATATTGAATTTTTACCGCCAACTTTTGAAATCAATAACTAGCAATAAGAGGCAATATGTAGGTCGTGTAAAAGCCAAAATTTATATTAATAATAGATACACTAGTATTATTGACTACTTCATATATTCGCGATTATGTCGATATGCAACCAATTATCCGTATAATATTTAGAGTCTACGAAAAGTTATGAACGGTTACAATGTACCTATCAGTCAAATTTAATAAGTACAACATTTCTGTTTCTTATAAAATGTTTGATTCAAGAGCAAATATAACATTATTGTTACACTACATATTTTTTTTTATAGTATGGATACTTTGCTTTCTATTTAATAATAGAAATAAAATTTGTGCACAATAGAAAATCCCGAACATAACTCTATGTATGGATCGGGATGCGGGTACTTTCCCCGAAATTTCATGTCGAGGAAAAAAAAAAAGAAAAAAGAATGATAACCCGACCTTGCCAACATCAAATAAGTTCAAATTTTCAATTCAAGATTAAACACATAAAAATTAAGGAATAATGGGAATTTTTACGCAAAATCTGGTTTCCAAAAAATCGATTTTTTGGTGTAACTCTAAAACAAATGAACGTATATACATGCAATTTTCACTTGTTGTTTATGTTTGCATTTTCTATACACGATAACGTTTTAAAAATATTTTGATTTTGATTTTCCATTTTTATTGTTTAATTTTTAATCTAAAAATATCAATAAATTTTATTTGTTGGTTTCGAAAGCTTGAAAATTTAATATAAGGCTCCTAGTATATTGTTTCAGATGAAAAATATTAAAAATCCTTAGTCACAATTTTTTTTTATAAGCATTTAAAGTTCAAAAATTGACAAAATATGGAAAAATCAGGAAAATCAACAAATTATTTTGAGTTAAGAATTCGTAAAAATCTTTACTCTTATTACCCAATAAATACAATTTAATTAATTTTCATGTATCTACAGTTATTCATTTTTGAGTAACAACAATATAACAAAATCGTTCATGAGAAATCGAGTGAATATAAAATATTGTGAAAATATGAACTTAATAAAATTGCAGTGTCTTGGAGATGTCAGATGTCCGTGTTGTAAATCGTATATGACAACGCTATCTAACTAGGGAATTAAGCAGCTGCGAGTGCCAGTTCTTCAAGTGTTAAAAATTATTCGGCGACGTTAGATGGCGCTGCCGTTATCGAAATTATTTAAATCTAAATAATAATACCAGACAATGCCTTTAGCAGCGTTAGGTTAGATTAAACCTCACTAAACCTCACTAAACCTCACTAAACCTAACGAAACCCAACTAGACTTTCGGCACTGGTGTACTACCGACGAACAACGCCGTGCATACATCTATAATTCAGAACCCCCTTTTCTCTTCTACAATATATTTATAATAAGTGTTTTTATTCTTATAATACTTTTATATATTTTGAGCTGTTTACGGACATTTTCAGTTTCCAATGTTTTAAGTTTTTTTATTCTATAAATATCAATAAAATGTTATTTGTTGGTCAAAAAAGCTTGAAAATTTAATAGAAGGCTCCCAGTATACTTTCTCAAAGGCAGATGAAAAATATTAAAAATCCTTAGTCACAATTTTTTTTATAAGCATTTAAAGTTAAAAAATTGACAAAATATGGAAAAATCACGAAAATTAGCAAATTATTTTGAGTTAAGAATTCGTAAAAATTTTTCTTTTTAAATCTAAGATTTGAAAATATAATACAAGATTACTCATAAGTTTGTCTACCTTTATCAATAAAAAAATCTCTACCGGAAAGTCAAATTAAATTTTTATGAGTAGGGAAAGGATTTTAATTTAAATAAATATTTTTATGTAATAATAGCATCGGAAAGTTTTCGATATATGTATACGTTTCATTTAATTTTAAGTAATCTGATGCTAATTTTATTTTAAATATTTTTAAATATTTTAGAATAATTAAATATTTTTAAATATTTTAGAATAATTAAATTTTTTTACAAATAAATACATAAATTATGTAATATTGTAGAATTTCCGTGTATATTTTAATTATTTTACAAATAAATATACGTATTCTGTATTATTGAAGAATTTCCATTTTTATTTTAGTATTTTGCGATACGATTAGGTCTCTGTACTGTACACTTTTGACATCAAACGACAACGATTCGATATCTTATCTAGTTATCATCGTATAGCTGAAACAATTAGATTTCAATTTTCAGAAGTTTCCCACGTAAAAAAAATATTTTTAAAAGCGCCAAGTCGTATACAAACATTTAAAGATATGTACCCGGATTTAACTCTACCTCCCGAGCCTATTATAACTCGATGGGGTACGTGGTTATCAGCTATATTATATTATTCAAATAACTTTGAAAAGATTAGAAACGTTGTCTTAAATTTAGATCCCGAAGCTGCAATAGCAATAAAAAAAACTGTTGAGCTCATAGACAGTAAAAATTTGCAAAACAATTTAGCATTTATTTCGACTAATTTTGGATTTTTGGTTGATACTATTTCAAAATTAGAAACTTCTAAAATGCCACTAACGGAGAGCTTAGAAATAGTTGATAATGCCATAAAGCAATTAGAACGGGTTCCTGGAGAAATGGGAGTTTTGACCAATTCAAAATTAAAAAATGTATTGGAAAAAAACACAGGTTTTAATACTGTAATATCAATAAGGGACATACTATTAAACAAAACTTCAAATAACAAATATTCAGAAATTGAATACACTCCAAAAGAAATAATGTGTATGAAATATGCACCTGTCACATCCGTTGATGTGGAGAGGTCATTCAGCCGTTACAAAGCAATGTTAAGACCGAACCGCCGCCACTTCACATTTGAAAATTTCAAGCTATATGTTGTTTCTAACTGTTTCCCACATGAAGACTATGATGAATCAGAAAAGATTTTTAATTTTTTTATATTTTTAATTAATTATTTAATAATTCTATGTTATTTTCAATTTAAATATTATACATTTATAAATAAATATTTATTAAGTAATAAACAAATATATATTTAAATATTTTTAATTTTATACTAAATTAAAATCCGTTCCCTATTTATGAGCTTTTGAAATTCAAATTTTTACAACATTGGATAGGTATTCACCCGATTTCTCATGTAGCGATTTCCTAATTTTGTTGTAATTTAAAAACAAATAACTGTAGATACATGAAAATTTCACTGAATGTTCATATTAGCATTTCCTATACACTGTACAATTTTCAGTTTTCAATTTTTTTAGTTTTTTTTTCTATAAATATCAATAAAGTTTTGTCTGTTCGGCCAAAAAGTGTAAAAATGTAATACAAGGCTCCTGATATATTGTTACAATAGCAATTGAAAAATATTAAAAATACAGAGGCACAATTTTTTTTTATAAGCATTTAAACATCGAATTTTGACAAAATGTATCAAAATCTCGAAAATTATCAATCATTGTAATTAATAAATTATAAAATGTTCAGTTTTTTTAGCTAAGGATTTCAAATTTAAAACAAAGGTTCTCATAAATAGTTCATACTGTACACAAAAAATCTAAAAAATATATGAACACAGTTATTTTTTACAGACATTTTAAATTCAAATTTGGATGAAATGATACATATTAAAATCAATGTTAACGATCTTGGTTTTTTGTTGTAATTTAAAAATATTATTCGGGAATATATGAAACTGAAAAATCAAAATATTATGGCCTATCCATACAATCTACCATAGTATAAGGAGTAAGAAGTATGCTCAATGATAAGACTGTGCATATTTTAAAGGACAATGAATAATTTATTCATTAATTCCATATAATTTAATATCATAGATAAGTAGTATAATATAATATGTCTTATACCTAGACTGACATACCGTCTCCGCTCAGAATCGTTTTTTCTTATATACAGTGATATTATATCATTGAATTCAAATTTAATTCCATTCATTATACAGTGACCCACTGGTAACCTACAGTACAGCAGAGCGACATCCACTTTCCCACCTTTTTTATGCATTATAATATAATTACGTGGGTAAACATGTTTTTTTCGATTTTACAAATTATAGTTACTGGTTTTTTTAAATTTTAATAATATTACTTTACTGTATGAATATTTTTACTACTAAATTTTTATACCATTATATTATGTCATGTACCTTCATCGTTGTATTTTTACCTAATTAATTGTTTATTTAAAAAAAGTATAATGTCATGTACATAATTGTAATTTAACTATTGCATTTCTTACTAATTACATGTCTGTATATAAAAAAATATATTATAATGTGTATTATTGTGATTTAACTATTCAATTGTTTATATAGAACAAATATAATGTTATGTACGTTCATCATTGTAACTTATTACTTAACTATAGATTCTGAGTGGAACGATAAATGTATTGATTTTACAATAATGTGTTTTTTATTTTTCACATTTTATTATTATATTTTTATTATTATTTCATCACATTTTAAGGGTAGGTAATCGGAAAAAAAACCAACAGAAAAAAAGAACACGGAAAAAAGGACAATTTACAATTTTTGAAAACTTCCATTTCAAATTTTTATATTATTTAACTTCAGTGACTGTCAACAGACTAAATGTTGTTCACTAAAATAATAGCATAAACGTATGAAAATGTCTACATAGGTCACTGTGATCTCTGCATAGGGAATTTCCAGTAATAAAAATTTATTTTACTCTATATTATACCACAAATTATATTGTATTTAATAAAATATTTACTTTATATTTTACCACTAGTTATATTTTATGATAAAGTGTGAAAAGGTCACTGTGATCTCTACATAGGGAATTTCCAGTAATAAAATTTTTTTTTTACTCTTTATTATTATACCATAAGTTATATTGTATTTAATATAATAATAATATAATAATATAGAGATGAAGATTTGTATTTTTAAGGAGTTCAATATAGGCAATTTTCTGTGTGTATACTGTTTACATGATGGTCGTATAAATAATATTATGCAAATTTGTAATGAAGGTAATTTCTCCTTTTATTAAATTTAAATTGTGTATAATATCCAAAAAATATATTATAATGTACATATTAATTATAAAATTACAACAAAATAACTAAAATGATTATTCTCGGTTTTAAATGTAGTTTTCAAAAATTGTAAATTGTCCTTTTTTCCGTGTTCTTTTTTTCCGGGATTCCATTTTAAGGCAGTAAAAGTGCTTGGATTTTCTTCAACAGTATCTTTTCTGATAGGAAAGTGAGTCTAGTTGGTACTTTGGTGGGAGTCAAAAGTAAAATTTTTTCAGTAGTTAAACAGCCGTAAAAACAAAAGAAAAGTAAAGGAAAAACGGAAGTTTGTACTCAAAATCTGTTTTTGAAAAAATCAATTTTGGTTTTTGGTGCAACTCAAAAACAAATGACCGTAGATACATGACATTTTGACTGAATGTTTATTTTAGTATTTTCTATACACCATAACATTTTGATTTGTTTTGAACTGTTTAGGAACATTTTCAGTTTCCAATTTTATTAGTCTTTTAACGTGTTTTTCAACGCTGATTTCGAAACTATTGTGTCGAAAAAATTTCGAAATTCGTGAGGGGCCTGGTAAAGTGCATTTGTTATCTTTTTTTCAACAGAATAAATGAAATCCGTAATTATATTTTAGAACTTAATAATATATTTAGCTGTTAAGTTATGTGTGTATCGCTGATATGAGTTTTAAGCCTATTGCCTAATTATGGGGTTAAACCAGAGACGTATTTACGGTGGGAGGGAATCAATCCCCGCCATAAGTTAGGTTATACATGTATGATATTCTTCGGAGTCCTAATTTAAGGCCTCTAGCATTAAAAGCGGGGATACTGGATAAAATCATATCCCCCAAATGACAAAAACCCAAATACGCCATTGGGTTATACAGACTTATATAGTTTATACAAAGTTAACTTTCTATTTACGAAAATATATTAATAATGAAATAAGTCCATTTTATGTTTTACTAGAATTTTTTGTTTTTTGTTATAAGAAATTTTCTGAAGCTCTATAGAATTGAAATAGATGAAGATTAGTTAGATAGATTAATTCTTACTCCTAAATTAGATAATAGGTTAATTTGCTATTTTATGTTTTTATAAAAACAGAGACAATGCATGCAAATGTAACATCCTCTTAATAGAAGACTAATTGAATAAGTGTATATTATGTAATGCTATAATATTATATTAACTATATACCTATATAAATAAAAAAAAAATGGTTGTCGTAAAAACATGCAGATATTTTAGTATTGAACTCTTGATATTTACAATATTTAATTTAATAATTTAATTCAAGAGGACATTCTACCCTCATGTGTTGTCTCCGTCTTACAGATGTACAACATATACAAAACTGTTTTCCGCGCAATAACTTTACTCCCGTTGTATTTATAGTAGAATTACCAAAATTCTACAACACATAGGGAAGAACTTTGTCTATGACGTAGCGTTTTAATTTTTTGGATAACATAAATACAATTGAAGTTATCAGATTGAGAACATTACGTTTTTTTTCCTTTTAATTATTAAAAATGAATGGTTCGTGTTATCAAAAAAATTAAAACACTAAGTCACAGATTATGTTTTTCCCTATGCGTTGTGGAATTTTTGTAATATTCTACTAAAAATACAGAGCAAATAAAGTTGTTATCTGCAAAACAGTTTTTTTGCTACGTTGTACATTTGTAAGACGGAGAGAACACATGCGAGTAGCACGTCTCTTGACATTTGCTGTTGAGAATGGGTTTAATTTTTGATTTTTAGTATTTTGTAATTCATTTACAGATAAAATAACAAGGTAGAACACCCCTGTATAGATAAAAACAATTTGGTTGATTATTGCTAACATTAATATAATTAATATTATAGCAAGACTAAAGGGGTAAAGTTATTCAGATAAGTAAGGAATAAAATTTGAGATAATATTAAAAAAATTTGTTTTTAGTAGGTATAAAATGTAGTTATTACTAAGCAAATTGGTTTTGTTCAGATATAAATTCTATACATACACAGAAAAAAAAAATTTATTTCATAAGTAAAAATGTATACTAAATGAAGGAATAAGAATATATATCAATATTTATACTGAAAATAAACATACATATTAATATAATATAATAATATGTATGTTTTATTCTAAAGTATTTGTAAATAAGCTAGATATTTTATAAGTACAACAAAATACTCAACATTCTGTTGACAAATTAATGAAAAGTAATATTAATAAGAATAATAAAAATAATATTAGGGTATAATGTGACCATACATATAAGTAGAAACAAATAAAATATATATTTATAACTTAAATTCAAATATTAAATAATAGACTATCTCCACGTTTATATAATGTTCTTTTTTCATTAATTTATACATATAATATATATATATATACTCAAGACAATAACTTTGAATCTTGTTAGAAACTCAGCCAAGGAGTATGTTGATAATAGACAGCAATATTCCAGGAAATGTAATAATTGACTAATAATTTAGCAAGCACAATTATCACTGCCCGAGGATCTGTTGTCTGTAGAACCGCCGTCCAACTTTATTTGATCTGGAAATTCATTATATAGCTCTACATCTGATTCTTGAGCTAACGCATTTCGTGCTATCGTTTTGAAAGCTTGTTCAACATTGACTGCTTCTTTAGCAGATGTTTCAAAGTATGGTAAGCCATTCTTGCTCTGGCACCATTGCTGAGCCCTTTTAGTGGACACCTATAGGTACATTTGTATAAAATAAATAATTATAATATATTAGAAATAATAAAATCATCTTACAGCTCGATTATCTAAATCGACTTTGTTGCCTAGGACCACAAAAGGGAAATGATCAGGATCAGATGGTGATGCTTGTATTAGAAACTCATCCCGCCATCCATCCAAAGATTTGAATGATCCTGGTGATGTTACATCAAATACTAATACACAACAATCAGCTCCACGATAAAATGCCACTCCTAATGACTGGAAACGTTCTTGACCGGCTGTATCCCATATCTATTATAAGCCATAATAACAAAAAAGTATAATGAATAAAAATATTAATTGATTGATGAATAGTGAATTTATATTATACAGTGAGTGTAGTTTCATTGGAGAAAACTAGGGATGGAAAACATTTTTAAAAAACATTATTAAGCAAAAAAAAAAGATGATAGTAAAACAATAACAAAAAATCCCAAAAACAGAAAAAACATAATAACAAAATCAAAAACGAAAATAAATTATAGTACCTATACCATAAAAAAAAAAATTTCTGTTTTCGAAAAATTGATAATTCTGATAACTAATAATTGTTGACATTAAATATAAATTTTTATTTTTATTTTGTACTTACTATTTATTATTTTTGTTTCAAGGCATAAGAGCAAATTTTATTTTTGATTGTTAGATGTGTTTTATATTTTTATTTTGTTTACAATTATCGTATGTTCAGGATTGTTTTTATTATTTAGTTATTTACTCTAGAAATCTTAAATAGTGTTTCAGTTTACGTCTTTAGTCTTTACCAATGCACTTTTAAAAACCTTTCAACTTGATATTTTGAATTTTCTAATTTTCATATAAATTATAATTTTGATTTAAATCATTTTAGGCTTAGCCTTCCCAGTTTTTTTTAATCATATTTCAGTTTAAAATATAAATTATCAGGGTCTATGCTGATGATACAATTCTACTCCCCCAGAAAAATGTTCTTAGTTGGACTTAAGCATAATATGCTGTTACCTAGTTCCGTTTTTTGATTTGAATTTTAATGATCCCAGAAAATGATCAAAATTCCCAATTCCCTCCAAAAATATTAAATGGTAACCCCTGCCCTATTGGGACACCACTGTATATAATATTATGTTATAGCCAAATACTTAATAGGCCAGGTAAGTGTATGCAATATTTGAGCATAACCTAATAAGTCTTTTAATATTTTCATTAATCAGCTCGCTATAATTATAATAAAAAAAAGATTTTATCCCAAACTTGTAATGCAGCAAGTAATAAATAGATTGGTACAATAGAGATCTGCACTGGCAGTGCCATAATATAAATATTGTGGGTTGGTTATGGGTGGGATCGTAGTATATTTCTTTGGACCAGGTCGGTTAAAAATAAAACTCCCTAATTAAATTCGTAACACGGTGGGTTACAAACAATAATCTTCACAAAGACCTAAAAATTCCTACACTTAATCAATTAGCAAAAGCACATTACTCTACATTTCACTCCAACTTAAACTCTCACAGTTATCCATTAATAAAGCAACTTTCTTCCACCTCACTTCCTGGCAATGTACGTAGAAGACTTAAAAGACAATGGCCTAGAGACCTACTAAAATAAAAAAAAAATAAAAAAACCACAACATCAACATCAAATCACAATTTTCTCGTTCGGGTGGTGCTGCTGAGTGCTTGCCCTTAAATGTTAAACTCTGTTATTTCACATTATATTAACTATCAAATTTGCTCATTGTACATATTGTTGTATAGATTTTAAATTACTTAAATATATAAAAAAAAACACGGTGTGATTGGTGTTTACAAAAAATATGCTAAATTATATAAATAATTTTTTTTACCCCACTATTCGCTCACTGATAGTAGATAATAGGGGTAGTAGGTACCCAGTCATCACGGACTGGGCCTAGTTTCAGGACAAAAAATAAAGGCCTGTGCTGGTCTCTAGTACCTACCTAAGTACAAAAATGAATTATGATAATGAGGGTTTTATATTAAAAGAATCACTCTGAATATATAAATCACATTGTCTTCATATTGTCTTTGAATTTTTGTTATGTATTGATTCATTATCTACCTATTACAGAATGGGTATTTCAAGTAAATAATATGAGTATTAAAATTGTGTTTATATAAATGGTGTGTCCCCATAAGATAGAGTTATAAGTTATAACATTAATACATCATAATTATAAATTATTCAGAAATCAATTGATATCTAGTTCAATATTTACTTTGATTATAGGACATAAAGTATCAGCATAGGTACAACAGATGGATTTATTTGTGACATAAGTACATGCGTTATAATAATTTAGGTAACTGTCAGCAAAAAATCTATTGAAACAAGTGAGACGGCCAGACGGAACATGTTGTCGAGAAACTAGACTAGAATTGATCCCACATTTTACAGGTGTCTTAAATCTTTCATCTGACATTACTACTGTGGGACACCGAAAGCATAGTTAATATACCTATATATATATATATATATATATATATATATATTACAGTATAAAATATTAATGTATAATAATTATACCAAAAAGCAAAAATTCATAAATCATAATAAAATTGATTATTTAGTGTTATAATTTATTGATATCGGATATAAATATATGCGTTCTAGGCGGAAACCACGATTATATAGAATATAGATAGAAATATAGAATTAACTGTAGTCATGGCCGAAATCAAAAATTAATAATATTACGTCTTATCAATGATAACAACGACGACGTAGCCACGGTTAAGTAAGTTGTCGACGTGACGACGTCGAAATCAATCTACCCGACGTCCATTGACCTTGGTGGCCGACGTGCACAAAGCCACAAAGGATTCGGACCGGGTGTGCTTGCTCACCTGCATTGTGACGATCCGATCGTCGACCATCACCTCTTTGGTCAGAAAATCGGCGCCGATGGTTGCCTTGTACTGGTTGGTGAACTTCTTGTTGACGTACTGGTTCATCAGCGACGTCTTACCCACGCTCGAATCACCCAGAATGATCACTTTCAGCAAAACCTTCTTCCTGGTCGCCATGATTGCGTTGCAATGCGCGTGACCAGCGACAATTAGGATAGAACTTGACTGCACGCGTCAATACGACCTGCGGAATTGCGTCAACAGTTAACACCCACACAGCAAAACACTAAAGCGTGCCCGTAACTCAATGTTATTTTTGTTTGCTACGAGTAAAAACCGTAAAAATTATACAACAGAGAGACGAAGAACACTTGTCACTTACTTGCGTCCAACTGAAACACAATTTGTTGTACTTTTTTGTAGGCTGGTTAAATGCAAAAGTTTGATACGAAAACAATAGACTGCGTGCGTCGCAGTAAACACGAATTATAATAATAACGACCAAGACACGATTATGCAATAAATATGACAATGTCTGTTCTGTTAGAACGCATTAAATTATGTATATTGTACACATAAATATATTATGTTTATGAAGTTAATGTTTATTATGCGTGCTGTCCGCGGAGCTGCGCAGTGGAATGTTATTTCCGTCAACGTCGTTCGTCATTCGTCACTGACATACTCTTCAGTCTTCACTGAGTACTGACTACTGACAACTGACCAGTCCGACCAGTTCTGACCACTGGCCACTTGGGCACTTGGCAAACAGCGTTGAGAGTAGGTATAGTACCCACTACCCATAAAACAAAACTTTTAACTACGCAACGTAAAATAAACGTAGTTATCTGCCAGCGGTTGGAGGTGGTAGACGGTTTGTTGTAGTAGTGAGTAGTGACATTGTTGTGGTGGTGTCTTGGTGATGATCGGCGGGGTGGAGAGTACCCATGTACGTATTATTATTTTTCACAGCACAGCTGTTCGGCCACGATAGCAGTGTGATCACGCACTGGGAAAGTATAAAACGAGGGACGCAGCCTGCTGTTAAAATGATTGATTTTATTTATTGAAAAATATCATGGAAGCATATTTTAATATGGCCTACCGGGAAATTTTAAAATCGGCCCCTACTTGAAAAAAACCGTCAAGGAGTCATGCGTCAAACGATAATTAGTACCTAAAGGCTAAAGCCCCCCCCCCCCTATTTGCGTCTATGACTCTATAGCCATATATTGTCATCTATATTCAGTCCTGTAAAGAATACTTTTGAAAATTACTCGAATAAGTACTCAAATACATTTTTGTTTAAGTATTTAAGATACTACTCAAATACTTTGATTGTATAGTATTTAAAATACTACTCAAATATTTTGAAAAAGTATTTGGAATACTTTTCAAATACTTTTGGTTTTTAAAGTGGGTTTCTAATTATTGTAATATAGACACATAGGTAGTAAATTTATAATCATTTTTATTTATTATTTATTAAATAAATGTTTATTACATTTTTTTTTTTATTTTTACATGAAATTTACAATCTGTTCTTAACTAGAACAATAAGCAAATGTGCATAGGGTATTTGCGTATGATTGATATTTTGAGGGAAGAAACCACCCATTGGTGATACTACCTATTTTGTGTTCTTAATTTATTCTAAAATTTCTAAAATTATTTCGAATAAAAATAAAATGTTCGAAATAAAAAACCAAAGTATTCAATACCAAAAAGTATTTAATACAAAAAAAAGTATTTAAAATACCATTCAAAATACTTCATGCTGAAAGTATTTAAAAAGTTATTCAATACTCAAAAAAGTATTTGAATACTTTTACTCAAATACTTTATAGGACTGTCTATATTAGTATAATATTATAATAAAATATAATGTAGATATTATTAATTAATAATTTGACGATTTGCGAATCGGCCCAAAATTGAAAATAATTATCAATACCTAATAGTGCAGTTTAAAAATATAGATATAATATATGTTTTACACTTTTACCGAAGGATAAAACAATTGTCTATGTTGTGTATAAAGAATATAGTCCTAAAAATACTTCCTGGGATTCCTAAAATTAGGACTCCAGTAGGTATTGGTCATTGGACACCACGAGGACTCCTGTTTGGTTCCTTGGACCATCTGTGCTGTGAGAGTTCTCCCGGGTCAACATGCAGTCTTGAAGAAGGAAATGTGGAACCAGTTTAATCTATTTTCTATGGTGTAAACTCTCCCTAGATGTTTTAAATTTTATTACTACACTACAGGCCCTATTATTTGTAAAATTTCGGACTGCACATTTCATTTTATTCTCGCTACCATCTTAGCAAAAGGAATGTATTACATAATACATATTACATATATAATATATATATATTATATACCAAAATTTCTATTTTTTAACTTTTATCCTAAACTATGATACCTAGCTAGAAATTTGGTTGATAACTCATTAAAAAGGGATTATCAGGTAGACACTAAATATGGAATTAATTTTTTTTTTAATAATTATTTAATTTTTCACAGATAAAAAAAAAAGAGTTATTTTCTCTAGATTTTCATTTAGAGATGTAGATCTCCGAAACTGGAGAACGGATTTTGTTGTTTTGGGGTCTTGTTAAATTCACATTTGCTTGGAGAATTGCAGTGAAGATTTTCAGAACTTTATCTAAAATCGTTAATTCATTACAAAGCTGTAAAGATGAAAAACATCAAAAAACGCCCAATAAAATTTGTTTTAATTTATTTTAATGTTCTGTAGTGAATTAACTATTAAAGATAAAGTTCTGCAAATCTTCACTGCACTTCTCCTAACCAATGTGATTCTAACAAGACCAAAATCAACGAAATCCGCTGTCCGGTTTCGAAGATCTATCTCACTAAATGAAAATGAAAATGATTTTTTGTGGGGCTGTTCACGCCGACATTTTTCTGGATTCATATTGTTTGACCGCTTGGGTGTGATTAAATCAGTTAAAAAATTTCTAAAAATTCAAAATCAAGAAAGTTTACATGCCGATCCCTGACTTGGCAATTTTTGTTTTGTAGACCGTAGTGCACACACGTTCAAATCGTAGTGCACACTTGTATATTCGTAGTGCACATTGTGTGTCGTGGTGCACATAAAAATATGGCCTGGAGTGAATTAGAAGCTGTGGCTGAACATCACATCAACCTCAAATACATTGGCAGTGGCGTCCGCAGGAATTTGCAATGGGGGGGGGGGGGCTTGAAAATTAGTTACAAATGTATTTTTATTTTGTCCAGTCTAATAATTTCAGACGTTTATTTGAGGTATTTTAAAATGTTAGTAACTTTTCAACTTTTCTAGTAGAAAATATGCTCTTATCATAAGCTTTGATGGTACTTTTAGAAGGTCGAAATTGAATCTGCTCAGTGCTTTTAAAAGTACCTAATAGGAGAAAAAAAATGAAAACTTATTTAAATTGTTTGGTAACAGTAGCTTGGTTTAACAGTGACGTATTTATGGGGGGGGATATGGGGGATAGATTCCCTCCCTTACCCATTTTTTTCCATGTATAAAGTACAAACTGCTGCAGTACTGTTGTTATTTATAATTTTGTTATCCTGTGGGCATGTGAGTGACATTACACAACATTTATTATTATTATATACCTTACATGGAGTAACTAACAAAAAGTTGCAACAGCACTAAACAAATTTTGATATCCCCCTCCTCAAGAAAATCCTATATACGCCCCTGCTTGGTTATACCGTCCTCACTTGGATTGTATTTGATTGATTAACTTTTTTTTTTTATAAATGTCAATAAAAAATTATTTATCCGGTCAAAAAGCTTAAAAATGTTATACGTTAGTTTTTTTATTATAGCTAAAATATTAACGATACATATGCATTTAAAGTTCAAAACAATTTAACCACAGTTAATTTGTAGTTCAAAACTTATAAAATATAAAATATGTACAGCTAAGGCTAGACAATTTAATACAAGGTCTTTCGTACAAGTAGTTCATTCTTTTACCCAAAAATTACAGATAATTTATGAAAATTGGTATGCAAATACAATGTTTTTTCAAAAATGAATTCATTCTGGTAAGTCATATATGAAATTTACGTCTTGCTTACTATAGTTGACAGTTTAAACTTGATTAATATATTTTTTTAAAGTAATAATAATACGGGC
This sequence comes from Macrosiphum euphorbiae, assembly GCA_949089665.1. Classification (NCBI taxonomy): domain Eukaryota; kingdom Metazoa; phylum Arthropoda; class Insecta; order Hemiptera; family Aphididae; genus Macrosiphum; species Macrosiphum euphorbiae. Next base: position 30,280,701 of record CARXXK010000003.1, on the reverse strand, counting down.
AATGGGGGGGGCTTCAGCCCGTTAGCCCCCCCCCCCTGCGGACGCCACTGTACATTGGCACATCTGCCATAAGTCCATAAAGCTCATAATTCTTAATGTTTACATAACTATTATATATATTCAATTTTAATATTGTGTTTTACAATTGATGTTACCATGTTAGAAGTTCGGGTTTATTGTTCAAATAAATTATTTTAGTATATGTTTTGAAGTATACCAATTACCAGTATACTTGCGTGTTCCATGTAGCCATGTAAAAGAATTATACACAATTAATTTCAACCAAGTTATATACCTACAATGAACAACATCAATAGATTTATAAAACAATATTGTCACGTATACGTGTTAAAATTTGTAGAAGATGAAAAGGACAGGAAAAATTACGGATTTATACCAACCAAGTAAAAATAAATTGCCAAAGGTCATTGATAATAACAATATATAGAAAATATCCAAAGCGTCGAAAATGAAAATTTAGTTTCCAATTATCTTCAAATTATTTTGAGTTGAGAATTCATAAAAAATTTTCTTTTTAAATCTAAGATTTGAAAATGTAATACAAGATTCTTCATAATTTTATCTACCTTTAAAAAAAAATTCTACAAGCAAAGCAAATTAAATTTTTATGAGTTTTTGAAATTCATATTTTTACAAATTGGATATTCACTCGATTTCTCATATAGCGATTTTGTTATTTTATTCTTATTCAAAAAAGAATAACTGTAGATACATGAAAACTTTACTGAATGTTTATATTTTAATTTTCTATACACCATCAAATTTTGAAATTATTTTGACTATTTTTGAGCTGTTTACAGACTTTGTCTGTTTTCAATTTTTTAATTTTTTTTTTCCTTTAAATATAAATAAAATGTTATTTTTTGGATAGAAAGTGTGAAAATTTGATACAAGGCTCTTGATATATTGTTACAATAGCAAATGAAAAATATAAAAAATACACAGTCCCATTTTTTTTATAAGCATTTAAATTTCAAATTACATTTAATAATTATTTTGTTGTTAAAAATGTATAAAATGTTCACTTATATAGGTAGGGAATGAAAATTTAAAACAAGATTCTCCGTAAATAGGTTATACATAAATTACTTTATTCACCTTAATATCATCAATTATACTTAGGAATATCATATTCTGACTGACCGTTTTCGGTCAGAATCATTTTTCTTATACAATGATCCATTATAATATATCATTGAATTCAAATTTAACACTATCCATTACAGTGGTCAGTGACCCATTTATAACCTACTGTACAGCAGAGCCACATCCACTTACCCACTTTTTTCTATTCTATAGTTATATTATTATTATTATATTATAGTACAAATGTAGAATCCCACCGGGCACCGATAATTTCGTTGTCAAATGAGTGCGTGTTGCGAACTATAATAATATATTAATATTTCTTTACATTTTAAAATATTATCCATAATACCAATATTATATCTATGTAAAACATTTTAAATGTTATTTTATTTGTCATTATTATTTGATCAGATAGGAATACAGGATAGATATTCAGTCTGTACTATGTACTCTTTGCCTGCAGGCCGCAGGGTCGTGCTCAGAAAATTTATGTGGAGGAGGGGGGTTCCAGTAAAATTGAAGGAGCTAGTCTTTTACCCAACGACCATTTTTTTTTTTTTTTAATCAACAAAAAATTCAATTTATAGATTTAAATATTATATTGTTAATATAGGAACTGTTATACTAATATACAATATACATTCAAAAATTAAAGAACAAAATCTAGTCTTCTTGATTTTTTGCTCAATTAATTTAAAACTTCTTCTGCTGTTAGTCTAATTTCTTTATGAACAGCTAACATAGCTAAGCCATTAAGTCGAGTCTAAAAATAAAAAATGTTAAAAAAATTGATATAAATTTTTATTTTAATATCCAGAAAATACCTCGGTCATTGTGTTTCGTAGATAAAATTTCAATTTTTTGAGACAAGAAAACATTCTCTCGGGGAAGGATGTTAAAACAGGTAAAGTGCGTAGTATTTTTAATAGAAAATGTATATTGGTAAATATTTCTTTATCACACTGGCTCAACGCTTCTAAACAATTTTTTGGATATTTTACATGCTTATTAAGATTGGTATACCATATGATATGTAGCTTATAATTCGACAAGTACATTATAAAGATGCATTATTTGTTTTATAATAAAAAATAAAAATAATACGGTCAATGGTGGGGGGGTTGAACCCCATATTCAATAGTTTATTTTTAACATTTTTATACATATAGTAGAATTTTTATGATGTAAACATTTTGAGGCATATTTTGAGTGCACCCACCCACCCACCAAAAAATCAGGGCTAGCAGCTGCTATCCTTGAACTCTTCAGTGTGCGCCACTGGATTAAGTCAAAAAATCTTTTCGTACAATATGTAAATCAGTATTTTTTATAGGACATGGTGGCAGATATTATGGGCGGTGGCAGATGTAAAACAGCATAGGCAAAAATAAAAAAAATAATATTTATGACATCATCAGCTGCATTGTACATAGCTGCATTTCATTTGTATTATATTATATTTAGTTGAGTTTCGGGTAACTTGTATAATATATATATTATATACATATTGGTATGCATTATTTTAAGAGGACGTGATACCCGCATGTGTTGTCTCCGTCTTACAATTGCGTAACATAGTAAATTCTACTCAAAGCAGAACACGTGTAGCTCTGTTAGTTTAAAAATTAGAGTGAATTTACCTCTTATAAAATCTAAAGGTAAGATTATTATCTAGACAACCTCATGGGCTTTTTATTATATTTTAATTTTTAAGCGAGCTATGAGTATTTTAAAATTGTATATTGTTTATAGATCTTAAAGTACTCATAACTAGCTAAAAAATGAAAATATTATAAAAAGCCCACGAGGTTGTCTAGATAATAATCTTACCTTTATATTTTATAAGAGGTTAATTTACTCTAATTTTTAAATTAATGGAGCTACACGTGTTTTTCTGAGCGTAAAATTTGCTATGTTATGCACTTGTATGACGGAGACAACACATGCGGGTATCACGTCCTCTTAATTAATCAATAGTATCGACCATCAATATCAAAATAAAATTGATTTTGTATATCAGGTAGGTTAATATAGTACTACTTATGTATGTAATTATGTAAAAATAATTTATTAATTTGTTTTTTTTTGTTCTATATTTTTATTTTATTTCTTTGGCCACTATAGCTGCTCTAAATATTCATTTTGACGTCAGTAGGTATAAGATCTGAATTATAAATACCTACTCGTTACCTTGCTAATTCGAAACGTCGTTTAGATTTTATATCATGAATTATTTTACTTTTTTTAGAATTACAAAAATATTAATATAAGTATATTATATATTTTCTCAAATTCTAAAATATTATTAAACATTGATTTATATTTTCATGAACAATGTATTGTACATATTGTATACCTATTGTATATAGACTATAGGTATCAGATTATTTTCTTAGTCAATAGTTAAAATTTCTATGATAATCTATTCTAACAAGTATGGACGGGGGCCCCCCCTTGAAAAAATTCTGGTTGCGCCACTGGACCCACTTGTAACCTACTGTACAGCAGAGTGACATCCACTTACTCGTTTTTTTATTATTTATGTTAAACCTCTTAAAGAAAATCGAGGAATCAAATTATAATTATAATTTATTGGAATTTGGAATATATAATATTATTTCAATTTTATGATGCATAGATGACGAGATGTAATTCGATAAAGAATATTTCAAGGTACCGCTAGTACCTACCCACAAGCCACATATATCTATACTAACTATACTGTACTAGTGTACTATATAGATATCTGCGTAGGTGCCTACCTATTTTATAACTATATATTATTTAAGGTTATCACTTATCATCAATTCTACATCAGTAATCACTTATTACATACCTACCTACTTATATCATACATTTATGAAGAATGACGAATGTGTGTAGTACAATAAGCCAATTATTTAATGACTAATATTTATTAAGTGTTTCATATTCATTATTCATTATTATAATTTATAATCATTTTTATGTAAACTAAAAACTGTGATTGGGTGTATAGTGTATAATTACATATTTTACTGTTAAAAATATATTATTGATAACAGTCATAATATTATTAATTATAATAAATTTAAAAAAATGTTTACCTATTTTATTTATTGTTATTTTAGTTAGTTTAATAACTTTAAAATTATATAACATAATATGCATTTTATATATTTTATGTTGTATAGCAGAATATTGTTCTAAGAATGGATATATATCATATACCTATTGTACGGATTGTTTTGTATAGAAATCTAATTTTGAACGAAAAGTTAATTAGTTATAACTTATAAGTTAAAAGTATTTAAAGTTCAGATTAATACTGGCCTGTAGCCACGTAATTGGGATATTTCCTCCCTGGACTTAATCATTACCCCCCCCCCCCCTAAAATTTGGTTTATCTCACCTGAAAGTTTAGTCTGGACATGACCCTACGGGCCTGGATTAATAGAGGAGTATGATCCGTGGTAGGTCGACATCTTACGGTGACACCGGTGTACAGTGTGTTGTATGAGTACCATTGGAATCTGACCGGTATTGCGGTATGTCACTCGTTGGTATATTGACATATAATAAAATAACAAATAGGTAAATAACAGCTACTAATATTATTATACAAGGAAATGTTATTTAATCTTTTCGAATTTAGTAAAAAAAAATAGTATATTAATAAAAAAAACCTTATCATCAATGTTTTTATCTTTGTCATTTTTAAATTGTAAGGTGATTCCTTATGACATTGAAAAACATTGGCCAACACAGTAGCCAATTTCAATATTAGTAGGTAGCGAAAAAATGTCTACTGGGCTCATAGACAAGATACAATAGACAAGACTGGGCTTTCTGAGTTTCTGGAATTTGTTAGGTCATATTATTACTAAGAGTAACAATAAGTAAGAATTGTTGAAATGTATTTAACGGGGTTAATAGTATATTGTGTGGCAAGGGCGGAAAGTGAGCAATTTCAGTCACGCGTGGCTTACACAGACTGAAATTGCCTTCCCGCACGAGCCACACGGCACACATACTTTTTCTGTCACGCCTCTGAGCTCATCGATCCCGGCAAAGGTAATGCACTATGCAGGGATCTATGCAACAAGCAGATTATTCTACAAAAACATGAAGGAAAAATGTTTACACATCATGCAGGGAGGTTATAATAATATGAACAGTGGCGCCGAAGTTTTTAAAATGTGGTCGGGCAATTTTAAAACTTCCCGGCCTCAATATCTTAATTATTTAATATAGAGGTACCCTAATATAAATTTATTCATAATCATGGTTTAAATTTACTCATGCTTATAATAAAGTTATGATGTAAATTAAATATGGCCAGCCGGCCACATTTTTCAAAAAAGAGGTCGGGCCACGGCCCGACGTCAGCATGGACTTCGGCGCCACTGAATATGAATATTATAAGATGTCCTAACTTCAAGCTTATGTTTTGTAAAAACCATGCCACCATGATACAGATTTCAGTATGTCTGGTTGTGCAGGGGATATGCCCATCCCTTTTGGGAATTTCCACTTAACCAGTTACCACCCGTTGGACGGAAAAAGTTCGATTTACAACGCTTCAATTGTCATCGAAAACTACATTTTCGGCGCAGGAGTGACAAAAACTACTTTGTCTGAATAAGTTTTCGACTTTCTTTTCATTGTTATAATTATTATTGTCCATGGTTAGTTTGTTTAAATTTTGAATTTTATACCATTTTTTCTACGAAAGATAATATATAATTATTTTTTCTTATCTCTTTATATTAATTATGTTTCGAATTATTTTGATTATAATTTGTATTATTATATTCCCGAGCAAGATATTCCGATTTCCCTCTTGACTAGGGTTCTACTCATTTTTTGAATTTTTCACAATAAATTGTTAGGATAATGATTGCTAGGATAATGCCCTGTTTTAATGCTCCTGTATAAACAGGTTACTCATTCCGTATCTTTATTTAACTGTCTCTCTTTTGACTTTTGATACATGATAAATCTATCAGTACGACAGTACCTAATTTTGTCCATTTGATAATCTGTGGTCGATTTTCCGTAATTACCTGTAATTTGAACTATCTGCAGGGTATTGACCTTTATCTCTATTTTGCGATTAATCTTTGTTTTTCCTATCATATTTTAATTGTGTACTTGAGTCTCTATTGTTATACTCTGAAAATTGTGGGTAGAAAATGTAGTAATTGTTGTCAAAGTTGTTTTTATCTCTGGAGTAGGTAATCCCTTTTGTCATCAGAGTATTTTCTATCGTTCAGTTGTATATAGATAGTATACATATTTTACAGTTGTATACCTACGTACCTATTCGTTAAAATAATCGTTTTTATTAAAAATGACCTCGAATATTTATTTTGCATATAATATGTTATTTGTTTAACTTCTTTGGTTAATTGATCTATTATTTACCCTATGATTTTTGTTTCTTAATTATATTTTTTGTTTCAATTCTTCAATTCCTATGTCCATTTCTTTTGAGTGCCGTTCTAATTATTTAATATTTTGATTCAAACAATCTGTATATTTATTGCACATATGGCTTATTTCAATGTTATTTATTCTAATATATTTATTAGATTATTTAATTAACATATAATATATGAATTAAAATTTAATTTAAAAATATTATTTAATTATTTCAATGTCTAGTAAAAACTATATTCTTCTTATTGAGATTTTGTCATTGAATTAAAAAGTTATATGTTATTAGAATTATCATTCGTTTTAAAACAATTTTAAATATGTATTAACGCATTGCCACATTTATCTTAGTTGAAAGTTAAGAATTTATTAAGATTTTTTAAATCACTAACAGAAACATAAAAATATGGTAATAGGAAAAAAAATCCCCGGAAATAAAATCCAAAATCCCCAAAAGCAAATACTTATATATAATTGTACATCATAAAATATACCTACTCATAACTCGATTTAAAATTGAAATATAATATAAAGCCTTTGATATTGCCTAAATAATAATCTTAACTTTAAATTTTAGGGGAAGTCAATTTACTCCAGTGGCGTATATAAAAATGTTTTTTGGGGTGAGGTATATAATATGATTGATTATTAAATGATACTTTAATTTTACAGTAAAATCTAGACAAATATGTTATACAGTCGTCGAAATTACCTCCAATTAAATATAAATAATTGCGGTGTTATTACTTTTTTTTCGTCTAGATAATGTTATTAGTTATGAGTTATGACTTTAATACCTATATATAATAAAATTGATAATTGTAATATATTACATATTAATACTTTAGTTAAAAAATCATTTAAGATGTTAAGATTCATAAACAGGATAACGATTAATTTTAAAAATATTAACTCATTTATAATATAATATCATTTAATTTCAGTATAATATTTGTGGAATTGAGATTCAACTTACTGTACTTTTAATTTGTATTACCATTTGTGCATATGACTCCGGTTACTCTACCCAAAACACATGGGGTAGATGGTATGATGCCATGATGGTAATGGGTACCTGGTAAGGGTATACCTCACGGGAAACCCTGTATAGGTATTTACTAAAAAAACTACTTGATCGATCTGAAATTCTCAGACATCGTTTTTAGAGACGTCAGAAAAGTTTAGAAAGTAAGTAGGTACTCAGTAGTTTGTAATAAAACAAGGTGATCAAATAAATAATAATAAAACTAATATTAATAATGGTAATGAACTAAACTTTCTAAAGGCAATCACTACTGGTAATATAAAAATTGTTAAAAACAAGTTTTAACACAAAAAACTGCACACGGGTGAACCTGGGTTATTCAGTTGGTATAATATAATATTATCAATAGTATAAAATATTCAATATATTAGTATTTATGTTATACTAATAAGACTAATAATAGCCCACATTTACTCAATAACTTATTTTATTGTATCGCTTCTGTAGACAAACAAATTATTTTATTATTTAAACATAATGAATACCTATAAACTATAGTAGCTAGTGTGATTATTATTAAAAAAATATTAAAATATGTAATACCTATTTAATATAATTATTATGTAATATGTAATATATATTATATACCTATTTATATGTAACATATTATATATTATATTAGTATAGTCGTTATGCCGTATAGGTATTAGAGTATTACTGTATTAGCATTGATTAAATATACGTATACCTATATGTATATTTAATCAATGGTATTAGTGTATTACCCACCTATAAAAGTATATTAAGCATTACAGACAATAGATAACACTATAACAGTATAGGCACGTTTAGCTGTTTTCTATAATACTTGGTACCTAAATAGGTATAAAGGTAAAAAATATAAATACTTAATGCATTGTATATAATATATAAATTTAATATACACAGGGTGTCCCGTGAGGATTTACTCATTGCGATATCTCCTGAAATAATGGAGATATCGTAATTATGTTTTTTTATTAAGACTCGCAGAGGTAAGCACTACAAATATTTTATTTTTTAATTAAATTAAATTTTTTAGTAAAAAAGTTAAAAAAATTATTTTTTTATTTTTGAAAAAATTGAAGATAGCCATTCTATAGAGTATATTTTTGTGAACATTTTGAGCTTTTAACATTTTATTTTCATTAATCTCATGATTTTTAATAATTTTTTTAGTTTATTAGTAAAACGTCAATAAACTGGTTTTTGTCCGGGCGGCGAGTCCCTCTCTACAGCTAATGAGTAAATCCTCACGGGACACCCTGTATATATATATATCTTATAATATAAATATTTTCACAGCTGCGATTACAAAATTGTTTCCCAATTATACATTTATAGGTAGGTACTATAAAATTTGTAACCAATAACCATATGTCCATATTATCGTCATATTGTACAAGGACATTTATTGTACAGCTTTTAGTTTTTACGGATTCAGAATCTCACTAATCTATAGTTCAAATATATATAGTCATTATGGCGGTTGCCGGTTCCAGTCGGTCATTTTCTGGCTCTGTCTAACACACACGCAACCCATGTTTATAGACGTGTTTTATTCAGGTTCTGCAGGAACTGGAACCTGTAAAATATTAAGAATTGGAATCGTTCTTTTATTTTTTTATCTTTTAAGCTTTAAAATATTTGTCTATATACTTATTAGTTATTACTTACTGTTTTAGACATTGGACTTATATATATATATATATATATATATATTATAATATATTATATGCGTAGTCATTATTTTTTATTGTATATAAATTTATATAATACTATATTATTATGTACCTACAGACGCAGTTGGTGTGAATAATTATGAATACAGGTTCACTATTTACATAAATACATAGTATAGAAGTAGCAATATTCACACATTTACATAAATAAAATATTATTATGTAATATAAAAACGTATATTTTATTAAATTAAATAAATTGCATAATAGCCAATAAGTACCTAACTAATCACATGTTCTTTTTTTTTGGAGGGGGGATTTGGTGGGGCATCGCACCCTGGCTACCACAGATACAGAATATAATATCAAGTAGGTATGTTTTATACACCCACTATAATACCTAGGTAGATAATAGAAGTCTGCGCGGATAATTTACAGGCCCTGTAATCAGTGGCGTATTTTGAAATTTTTTCTGGGGGGGGTCTAAATATTAGGTACCTACAAGTTTATAATATAAAAAAAACATATACGAGTTACGATGTAATAATTATATTATATTATATTTTTTTCTGGGGGGGGTCCAGACCCGGGGACCCCCCCCGTAAATACGCCACTGCCTGTAATAAAGCCCGTCCTGGGAATAGTTTTTGGTGAGCTTACCGTGGAGTGGATACGACCATGTGGGATACCATGATGAAGACAAGAGGTATCTCTAATCTTCATGAATACGATAATCCGTTATCACAAAATCATTGATTAATCAAAAAATGTTATACAATGTTATACAATAAAAAATGTTATATAATATTACATAATATTGTTAATCAATATTACACATTTTGTGTTAAAAAAAAATATAATAATACACTCAACAAAATTGCCGCCCCTAACACTGTTAAAAATTCGCCCCCTTCGCCCTCCTAAATGTGCCACTGAGCAGAACTGTGGAAGAACACACTTTGAATCAGTGGCGTACGTATCTAAGGGTGGAATGGGGGGGTCATAATATAACATGTATATAATAATATAAAATATAATCTGTTATATGTGTATACTGAATGTCTATTTAAAATTGTATATTATCCTCCCCTTGAAAAAATCCAAGATACTCTACTGGCGGGAACTAATACCCATTATAAATTTATTATTATCATGATACCACCGTCCATGCTCCGTCTATGAGTATAAGGTATAATTCGCACTCCTAGAACAAGACAGCCACAACTCAAAATTCATCAATTTTGAGTTATGACTACTGTTGAATAGAGAAAAATAAGCTCTATAAAATGCAAGAGCGCCACATTCAATATCATTTTTCATTTAGCCACTATAGAGATGTGTCAGTATGGAATTATTTAAATGTTAGTTAATTTTCAATGCAAGAGGGCCATATTTACTTTATGGCAGTATACTTATTTTTATTTATCCAAATTATCACTGAAGTCAAAATTCAAGACTACCTTATTTCGACTTGTGGCGTTCTTGCACTGAATAAAAACTAATTATCGTGTAATATGTTGAGTGCAAAACAGCAATATTTAGAGTTGTGGCAGTATTGCATTTTATAATTTGTGATACTGCAGCCACAACTTCTGTATGAAATACAGTCACATCTCAAAATATGGCAGTCTTGCATTTACTTAAAAAATTATAAATGGCCACAAGTCTAAATTTTTGGGTTTAAGAGTGAATTTCAAAATATTTGAAAAATTAATATTATAAAGAATGATTGTAAGTATTTAAGTGTTAAATTTCAAACGCATAAGTAAAAAACTCATTAAAATATCTAAGGTCCAAACTTCAAATTGATTTTTCTCAAAACTATAAATTTTGAGTTGTAGCAGTCTTGTTCTAGGAGTTATGACGTTAGTACATGAAATTAATTGTAATATATAAATAATATACAAATTAATACAAATTAAATTACATTTATCATGGTCTATGGTAAATATAAACCACCAGCTAAATATGCGACGGTTCGCCGATCGGCTCACCCATGATCTATTTAAAATTATTATATATCAGTGCGTGCAGTGTGTGTAGCAGATATCAGGTCGAATCGAGGATGTCGGTCACACTGTTTTGGCGCGCTTGCGCAACTTTAGGAAAACGCTACCACCCGCCGGCCGCCATCGCCCAACGTCGCGATCAATTCCAGTAGATAAAGTATATTATACCTATAGGTAGGTATAATATTATAAATTATTATAGTACTGTAATGATATTTATTATATTAATAAATATAGTAGTAAAAACACATCATATTTTATTAAGTATTCCTACGTTCAATAAATAATAGTAATATGATACATCAGTTACTTTGTCGTGTCAGTATCGCTAGTAATTAATATTCGTAATTATTGTCTCAACGTCGTCTTTACTTTCGCCACGGCAAAGCATCTCGTCGGCGTTTGCCGTCTTTAATCCTTCTAACAGTTGTATTGTCATCTACTACTCGCGCGCGCGCACACGCCCGAAACCTCACTATGGACTGTCGTACGTGATACCGGAAAATTCGACAACAACGTTTGCGACAGTATCCTCGTCCATCTGGCTTTTACCGCTTACGGGTCCACGAACGTATTGATAAGGCGTTTCGAAGTTTTCATTTTTTCATTACCATTCATCCGCCACCGTCGAAATGGACAAGAGGAAGTTGTCGTGAGTATATTTAAATAATAATTGTAAAATAATACCGCGAACAGCGTACCTACGATATTATATTTGCCGGGTGTATATGGCGCATAGCCCACTAGATAAATTTTACGATAAACGGCCGCCGCCGCCGCAGCTTAGTATTGATTTTGCGAAAACCATGGCACACGACAATGCGTTTCGACCTACAGCTGCCCGTTGTCGACGGATACGTGTTATGAAAATGGCCATTAGCGTATGGTTGTTTGAGTTTTTATTCTACCCAGGTCCATGAACCTGTTCAGCTGATGGTGATCAGTTAGCGCGTTAAATGTGTGTTAAAACGGAGGGAAACAGCGAGGTACATCCCCGTAGTGTTTTTGCAGAAGGAGAATTGCAAACCCCCTCCCACCCCTTCCCCGCCAATAATGTACCCACTAACCAATACAAAGTCTGTTGCACGCAATCACCAATCTTCTGATTGCCCTATTACCCTAGGTACTTATTTATATTTACCTAAAACTATATTATTATTAACCTTTGAGACTTTTGTTTATGTAACACTAATCCTGGTTCGCTGTATCATTGTCGTGTGTCATGTACCTATTTAAAATTTAGGTTAAAATCTAAGTTATGTATTAGCTAACGAGTTGAATATATTCAACTTCAAATGGCACTATGTAGTGTGAGTCCAGCTACATAGTATAATTTATCTACATATGGTTACCATATTATATTATTATAAATAAAATAATAAATTCAAACGAAACGTGTTTCACTCATGTTTCACGTCTTGTAAACAGTTACACATAATTTGGTGGTTGGCGACGAGAACCAACATTTTGATAATATAGTTGAGCATTTGTATATATTTGTAAAATATCTTAATGAAATAGCATTGTACGTATATTTAATCAATGGTAATAGGTAAAACTTAAAATATACCTTAAATATAACGGTATATTTGAGGTTATATTATAGGTACCGGTATTATTCATTTAACCAACATCCCAAATAAAAAAAAGTTCAGCTATTGTCCATGTTTGTTACTTACACAAGTAGTAGGTATTTTATTGATTTTAGTACACATTTTAATAGATAGGTTGGTGCAAGTCAATGATGTAACAATAACCTACATGGTAGTAATCGGATAACCATTACTAAACTCTGGTTACAGTGTCATTTTATTTTCCCATCTCTGATGACCGTAAATACTAAAAAGTAGTACCAAGTTAACTATACATAATAATATATTATATAAGCAAAATAGTAGGTATCAATATTACAATATGGTTTTCAGTACCTATATATTAAATAACAGTTTTTGTTTTTATGCTTTATTTTAGTAATATTTCAAATAAAATCAATATTAATCATAAATAATTTGGTCTAGTTTTATCTTTACTGATAAACTTTACAACAGAAAAGCAATTAGTTTTAAGAATTATTAAAAAATAATTGACAAATAAAGAGTAAAATATAGCTTATTACACTACATACATCTAATAAATATAACTTGATTATTTAATTCTAATCTTAATGTTAGTATCTACTGAAGTAATAAATAAAAATTTTGCTAGTGTTGTCATAATTGTATGTTTTGACATATCAATTTATTGAATAAAATAAAATGGTAGTTAAAAAAAAAATATTTTTGATTTGATTGCATACAATTTAGAATATTGTGGTGTAAATTGTTTCATTGACAGCTATACATATTTGGTCTATTTGATTTTTATCTATAAAATCATGTATAACACTATGGTTTATACGATGTTTGACACTTTCCATTAGTGGACCTTTAAAAAACACTTCTACTATGTATAATGCTCCATTAAATAAAAAACTTGGCATATATTTAGGTAGTTCTGACACACTCACTTCCATTGTTCCGACGGTATTTAAATTAATATTGTATGACACCAGGCAGTTGATCGGTCTTACAGCCATTTTCACATCAAATTTATTTTCCAACATAGTAGCCCAAAGCTGGCATTTAATTCCAAAACAAGTTGAATTGTCCCAAATCACATCTAGATGTTGCACAATGAAAGACATTTCTATCCATGTTTCATCTTTTCCGGGGTGCACAATGACATTACCAGTTCGTTGGATGTTTGATATTTTATTAATACGGCCACCTGATCCCTCAAACAATCCAACTGAAAAATCATGTATTCCTGTTTGCAGCAATGTTTTGTATCGATTCTCGTGGCTGTTGTCACTCAATAAAGCATCAAAAAATGTATTTAAAATATTTTTTCTATCTGCTGCTGTTATAAGTAATACATTGGAAAATAAGATATAAAAACATATTTTTAAGCTCATTTTTAAATTTTTTTTGAACATTTAATTCCTTTTAACTTTGTGGTTTATATTCATTCAAATGAATATTAGCTTTAGTTCATGAGACAGGATGTGTTATATTAAATTCATCTCTTGTAAAATGATTATTAAATAATGTGATGACTGATGTTAACGTTCACACCGAACAAAGATAATATGTTTAACCCCTTCCAATACAGACCTATTAATTTTTTGAAATATATTTGTTAGTTACGAGGCTCGATTAAGGGGTTGCTGAGGGGGCACCTCCCCACAGATACAAGCTTTTTAAAAGCACATACATTTTTACTTACAATATATTTTATGCTATTATAAATCACTGGGGATTGATCCAAAAATACTTATATTGTGCTTGAATAATATTTATTTTGGTAGTTATATTATATTTGGTAATCAATTATCATTTATGTTGTAAATATATTATCAGCAATAATTTGATATTTTTTAATTGATACCTGTAATAAATTTTCAAGGTGTTTGAAAATTTTTTTATTAACGTGTAAAACAAAAAACTATACCTAACTAATATCTATAAATACTTCAAAAATAGTCAAAATATTTACGGTTATTCGTTTTTGGGGAATGCAAAATAAAATATTTTGTTAAAAACTGATTTTGCTTAAAAATTACCATTTTTCCTTAATGTTTTTTTTAGTTTTTGCCTGTTATTTTAAAAAAAATACTTGGCATTTTTTACTTTTAACCCCTAAAGTACCAACCATATCCAATTTTCTACCTTAAACCAATTTCTAAGTTAGGCATTTTTACTACCCTAATAGATGATGATAGTCACAAAAATAATAAAACACATCATCGTAAAATCAATACATTTATTGCACAGCGTCTAAAATGGAAAAAAAAAATTGTGGTTATATTAATAAAGAATATATGTAAATCTAATATTCCGATGCTATTTTGATAACTTTGAAACATGTATATTCTGTATATACGTAGAGTATAGACACAACTTAACATAAATATTACTGATTTATGTTTTTACTTTTGTTTAGAACGTCTGGAGATTCTCTCTATGTTACACTGAGTTTGGCAAAAACAGCAGAAACTGAAGAAATTAAGAAAACTTATCGAAAACTTGCATTAAAATTCCATCCAGATAAGAATACTGGTAACCCCGAAGCGGAAGAAAAGGTTTGCTACTTATGTTATGAATTAGTATATTAAAACCAATGTTTTATTTTCATGATTTGTACAAGTACATTTATTTATGATTTTAGTTCAAAGAGATCAATAAGGCATATAGAATATTGACAGATCCAAGCAAACGTAATATATATGACAATTATGGTTCCCTTGGATTGTATATTGCAGAGCAGTTTGGCGAGGAGAATGTCAATGCTTATTTCTTTGTAACCTCAAAATGGTGCAAGGTTTGTTTAAATTTTAATTGTATTTTTTTTTTTATATTTTTGTTTGTACAGATGATATAAAGCATCTCACTAATTTTCAATTATTATTTTCAGGCTTTAATAATTGGATCTTGTGTAATTACTGGATGTTGCTGTTGTTTCTGCTGTTGCTGTTGTTGCAATTTCTGTTTTGGCAAGTTTAAGCCTAATGTACCTGAAGATCAACAAGCAAATTATACAAATTTACATGTAAGTATTCATAATCATTGAAATGTTTTATTGATTCTATTTGCATGCAGTCAGTTTGGAAATGTTAACAAAAAACACAGGTTTCAGGTTTGTTTTGTTTGGCTAAGGGCACTTTTAAGCATGTTATATAACAATAAATTTAGTCCATTATATTCAATAATTTAAAGTATAGTTTATAGTTTCAATTAAACCAGATTGGCTAATAATTAAATAAATAATGGGAACAAAATAATGTATTACTGTGACTGATTAGGTTTTACGATAAAATTTACCAATTAATATATCATATACATTGAACAAATTTATTTTATTTTATCATATCACATTATTATTGAATAGTATTGAATAAATCATAATATGAGTATAGATACAATATGGTACTGTTGCTATAGTCCGCGCAACGAAAACTGGCCGGTTACCCCCGAAACCCGCCCGCCATGAACGTGCCGCTAGCCGCGGGTTCTCAAACTACGTTTCGCCGCTGTGATGGTATACAATAGGTGCACGCGGTGTGTTTGTTTTAATAACCACTTATTGAAAATTGCCACTAGAGTCGCACCAGTCACCGGCCAGTTTTCGTTGCGCGGACTATAGTAAGTATATAACATATTGTGCAACAATATTTTGAATATATAATAATATAGTATAAAAATATTTATCTTTTTTTTATTAATCAAAGACGTGCATAGGAATTTGGTATGGGGTGTACCATGAAGAAAATGTGCCACTTTCCCTTAAATGGGCCTTTACAAACCTAACCTAAACCCCCTTCCCCTGAAAAATTTCAAACAAAATTTAATGCAATATATAAATTCATAAAAACTCTTATTGGTTATTTGTATCTACTCTATTGTACCTACTCGTCTTTCACAAAAACATTTTTATATGTTTCAACAAATAGATTATTATTTAAAAAAATAAGTATGTGCCTATATTTTATTATTTTTTCATAGATAACTACAAATAAAAAAATCATAAATTATAATACACCTACTAATGTAGGTTTAATATTAAATAAAATCATTACATAACTCAACTGAAAATCAAATTTTTAATAATAGAAAGTTACAGGTTTAAGTTTTTTATAAGAAAAGTAGAAACACACACCTTGGAATAAAAATGTATATTATCACGATACACACAACATTAAATGGAAGTAATGAGATATATTACTATTAGTGGTTGTTTTATTAAACTGGTTATCTAAATATGTTCATACCTCATCCTCCTGCGTTATCATTTCTATAATTTATTTTATAGTTTAAACATTAAACAAAGCCCCAGAACTATTCGTGACAAGTAGACCCATATAATTAATTAAAAATCATTACCTATTCTTTCTATTGTTTATTTTTCTTAGAACATTTACGTAGAATTAAACACATTTTTTTTTAATGGGACTAACTAAACTAATGATTACAATGTATGTTGAGACTTGAATATCTTCTAAAATAGCTATACTGCATAAAATATCAAAAATAAGTGCACAGTAAATATTTTTAATAAATTCTACCATATCGTCAAAACATTACTTATACTCTCTCACCAAACATGTACTGTCGAACGTTTAAAAATATTTAAGAGAACGTTACATTAATTTGTGTTATATCTGTTATACACTTTACACAACATGGCAAATCTATATATATGATTCTTACTATAGTTTATTTATAGTTAATACGAGAGCAAATTTACCTGTTACCTAATTTGTACAGGATTTTATATTATGCTGTGCCCAATCAATGTTATTTTTTATATATTTATTTTAAAACAAGTTACATAGATTTAGAGAAATGAATTATTCAAGCACTTATAACAAATTAAAAAAATTAACTGCTCAGGCATAGTATTCTCCTCTAAAAATTCAATAATATTTACATTTGCACTAATATTAACTATAAATAAACGGTAAAAGTATCTAGTAAGTAGATTTGCTATGTTATGCGAGTGTATGACAGACAAAATTTTGTGCGTGTAGTGCCTGCTTAAATGCATAGTGAAAATATTGAATACATCAAAGTAGTAATTTTATTTTTGTGTGTATTTTTACTTTTATCTCTGCTCTCCTTAATTTTTATAATATTATATTGTATGAGATAATTACAAATTTAAGATGTTGATATCTGATGTTACACAGATTTGTAATTTATTTTAAAAATAAACTAGTAGATGTTTTAATTTGCTGCAACTATAATATATTATTATATTATGCTAAATAATAATAAAAATAATAAATTGTTAATTTTAGAATTTTTAAAGTTTTGTTAAAATATATATAAATAGTTAATTAGTAATTACCATACAATTAGTTGCATGTTAGCAATATGTCTTAAAACTTTAAAGTAATAAAATATTTGTATTTACATCAATTCTTATTTGACTTATATCATGTAGTTTTATTATTTTTTGTATGTCATTGGTCCCATTTTTTGCATTTAATGTTTGCTTGTTTTCGGTGTTTTATTTTGTAGAATGATGGAGCGAATTCAAATATAGATGGTATACATAAAAAGGTAATTTTTTACTTAAAACAAAATAAATATATGTTTATATATTATGTAATTTAGTATATTATGTATAAATAAATAAGTTTAAACATATTTTATATTATTTTTAATTCTTTAGTTGATAATCATGCATAGTCAATACATTTATATTTCACAATAAACTGAAAATTACTTTTAGTTTTATTCATACATTTTGTTAGTGCATACAGAAAAAAATCTTATTCCACTTATTACTAATGTAAAATTTATAATTAATAATTACAATACTAATATTAAAGATGAACTACTCTATTGGAATGTCATACCCATTTATATTTTTAGGGCAGTGCTCACCCACAATATAATAATTTTAACTGCTGTCCTTTAAAGGGAACATATCATCTAATTTGTTTGAAAATAATTAATACTATTTAAATATGTTATTTTATGTATTTTTTAATTTAGCTTTTATACTAATTAAAAATAATTTTATCCAAATAATTATAAAAATAAGTAAATAATTACACTGTTATGCTAAATACTGCCATTATCAATAAGATAAAACATCTAGATTCGGTTGCGGCGCAGCCATTGCCGGTTCGATACTCGGCCACTGGGCGGGATTTTTCTTCGGGCAAGTCACGGTGTCCGGAGAACAAGTGCCGTCATACCCCACCCGTGGCATGGCAGAAATCTACGGGTGCCCCACTAAAAATTCTGCCATAACACACACATGTGTACCAAACCTTTCCAATACAACAACTCACCATTCCACCCCCACCCAATGGCCTATGTTGCTGCGGGTCATCTAATAAACAAAAAAAAAAAAAACATCTAGAAATAATGAGTAATTTAAATTATAATATTTTTATTTCTTATAATTTACACTAATAATCTTCTAATATATAGCAATATGTGGTGGCAAAGAAGTTTTGGAATGAAATAACTTAGCGATATTAACATTTCATCTGACAATATTTTAACCTTCAAAATTGGCACTAACTATATTTTCCATAATATATGAATAGTTTGTATAAAATAATAATTTGTTTAGTTCTTAATTTTAATTGGCAAATGGTAACTTTAGTAAATATATTAATGCATTGTGTGCTTGCTTATCAACAATGTTAAAAATATTCTATTTTGTATGAAATAGGTATAACAATTAAATAAATGGGTATAATTGTTTTAAGTTATTTTTTTTTAAGTTAGTCACTAGTTACTAGTTTGTATGTATACCAAGAAAAATTAATAACAAATTTTTGTTTTAACTTTTACATTTAGGTACTAATTGGTGGCTCTGATTTTATTTTAAATACCTATGACAAATTGCATTTGTATAAAATACCACCCATCTCTCTTTATAAGAACATTAGTTATGTTATAAATATTAATCTAATTTTATTATTATTTATATGGTATGGTTAAAAATATTATTTTATCACATTACTTATATAATGTTGTATGTAGGTAGTAGGTATCTCTCAGCCACCCATTGAGTTACCTGTGATATTTTTCATATGTGAGCTATACTACTCTAGGATTAACACCAATAAAATTCTAATGACTATTGAAAACAATAATTATTACTCATCAACTATATTCATAATAATATGTAATCTGTTTATATTTTTTTATAATCCAGGAGGATAGCGAAGATGATGTTGTAGTGAATCAGCCATCTTCTACAAACAATGCTACGGGAGGTGCAGCACAGCACACTAATGCGTTTGCCATGCCACCACCCCCTTCGGCCAATGAGACCACTGCACTGAATCCAGATGGTACTCCCACAAAGTACTCTGCAAGCAAATAATTATCTTTTGAGTCATTAAAGCCCGTCCCCTCAGACACATTATAATACTCAAGTATGACAGAGTAATTGTCCTTAAAATTAAGGAATTATTACTCTTATCCAGTGGAGTTTTATCACAGAGCATTACAATAAATCATTTTTTTCATATTCATTAATCACATTTTAAAAATTTAAAAATAATTTTAACATTTTGATTAGTTATATAAAAAATGTACCACCAATACGTGTGTACATACAAATTTTTCTTGTGTGTTTTCTCCTATAGCTTTTACATGTATTTATTTTGCATGGTTTTACTGTTTTAGTAAATATAATATTATGAAAACTTATTTAAAAATGTGCCAGTTTTTTTTAAAATTCTTTTATATAGAACCTTAATAAAATAACATAACAGATCATTTATATGATTTGAACAATGTAGAAATATGTTTTACTCATTAAAAATAAAATAAAATAAACTTATACTTATTGACTGAGTTTCCAATATTATTTAACTATATATTATACATACATACAAATAAATTAAATTTTTTATTATTATATTTTGTGAACATTTATATAATGTTGAACAATTTATCCAAACAGGGAAATTTGGTAAATACTTTAAATTAGTTCTAATATATATAAAATAGATAATAGTCACAAATACATCAAGTCATTCTATAATATTTTAGATTTTATTTATTATTTAATTAAGAAACAATTTTTTGGCATGTGATTTATTCTATTTTAATCTAGCTTAATTTGTATTAAGAATTACCTATATTAAATGTATAATTACATTTTAATCATTAACATTATTCATAGCTTATAATAATACAATTATTCATTAATCATTTTAATATGATACAATAATTATCTATTCAGTTTTACATACTTTGTTTATTATTGTTATTTGCTACTTGTTAAAAAAAAAAAACTGTGTTCGTGAACAATTTGTTCTCATTTTTTATGTTAATTATTATTTTTATAATTTTTTTTAAATTATTGTTTACTCAATGAAAATAAGTAGTGATAGCCAGTATAAATTATTCTATTAATTCTATGTAAAAAACAAAGTGAGATATATTAGAGACAAAATGATCCTGTATATTTTTTTTAATCATAGGTACACCTGTCTTAAAATATATAATTATTTCATTTATACATTTTATCCTGTAACATTTGTGTTATTTCCTAGAGATTTTTAATTTTTTGTTTATAATATTTAAGTTACTTAAGATTTTTGAATCTCCTCCAGGAATACATATTTTGTAAATAACAGAACCTCCTTTATTAAATATTTTTGATTTATTGCCTTGCAGAAATTATTTGAATTTTGTATGTGCAGCATTTGAATATTTGTGTAGAGTTTTAAGTTTATCATTTTTTATTTGTATTATAATATACCATCATCTACTTCTATTTCTAAACAATAATAACAATATTATATTCCTTACACTGTTAATTGTTATTTTTTAAAAATTTTACTCATAACTCCGTAGAACATCTTATATCATAATATATATTTTATAAGCAATCTTTAATCTGATGAAAATAATGTTTGTTGAACAAGTAAAACACAAATATTCTTAAATAGCTTTAGAAATCGTATTTTGATTTTTATCTACTTAAAAACAACAGATAGATAGGCGTGTTTTACTATATTACTATTATAAATTATTATTTTTAATGTGAGACATAATAAATAAATTATTAAACACTTGTCAAGTTCTTGGTTACATATTATAAGAATAAATAATAATTTATAAACTCATAAATTTGTGTGTTAAAATTACAGAGGGCATTGTGCCATGAACACAACTGGTTAAGTTAATAAAAAGTAAAAATACCTCATTCCTAATAAAATGATAGCCGATATTCAATTTTTATAATCATATTTCCGTGGTGGGCTACACCTCCCACACATGCTTTTTGATCTATCAATTTTATAAATCATGATTTATCTATTATTATGAAATAAAATAGATTAAAGGTGGGCAAGTGGATTTCGCCCTTTCGGTGCACACTTACACGGTGGTATGCAGGTACCATGATAATTGCATGACTCAAGCCATCATTATTTAGGATCTACGTTGATCAGTCAGTTAGACGTTCGATTATATTATATTAAAGCCTTAAGTTATCCCAGTCAGACCGACATTGCACTTCGCCCGTGAGCACAATTTAATCAGTGTTGTAAAAAATACTTTTAAAAAGTATTTGAGTAATTACTCAAATACTTATAAAATAAAGTATTTAAAATACCACCCAAATACTATCTATTGTAAAGTATTTTTTAAAGTATTTTTTACGTCTTTTAGAAGTATTTGAAATAATTTTCAAATACAAAACAAAAAAATACGTACGTATACGACATACCTTACCTACCTAATGTTCGTATTATATTTCGCTATGATAATATACTATATTGGTAGGTAGTAGGTACCGAAACGTACCGTTCCAATCGTCGTCGAGTGTCGACGATAAACAGACGGTTTCTCAGAGTAACTAATATTAATTAGCTATTAATAGACGAAAACTAAAACCAATATAGAATTGTTCATAAATGATAAATATAAATTATAATATTATTAAGACATTATTATTATTTGACAATGAATAAAAAGTTGAAGGAATAAAAAAAGTATTCAATAAAATAGTATTCAATAGTAAAAAAATGTATTTAAAATACCGTTCAAATACTTCAAAAATAAAAGTATTTGAAAAAGTATTCAATACGGAAAAAAGTATTTGAATACTTTTACTCAAATACTTTTACTCAAATACTTTACAACACTGAATTTAATATATATTAAATCTTACCCTTGAGACAAGCTTGTTATTATGCGAGCAGTATATTTTCAGGTAGGCCAACCACCTGTGGTGGATTGCAGACACCTTGAGGAGCATACGTAATTGCAAATATTTTATTTTCACAATGACACGTTGTTTATGATATGCATGTGTAGGTTCCCGAGACAGCGGGACAACAGTAAAAACATTAGAGTTATGAATACCATTTTTACTACGTTATTACTAGGGCTCGGAACTTCATGCACTTAAAAAGTACTAAATATGCATGCACTTATGCGCTTAAAAAACTACAAATATGCTCTAAAAATATGCACTTATATTTAATTATTTTACACAACATTTTCATTTGTACAAATATTTTTTTTAAATTTGTAAATAAAAAAAAAAAGCAAAGTAATATAAGTTATTAATTTATTATTATTTATATTTTCTAATCATAATTTAAACAAAAAAATAATAAAAAAATCGCTTTAAAAATTAAAAATGTTCCTTGAATAAAAAAATGCACTTCTGTCGAGTTATATTTATATATCTGAAATACCTAAAATCTATAAATGCCATTAACAATAGTCAATAATCATTGAGTTATTTTCCTATAAAAGTATTTATAGAAAATCGTCGTATTTCGATAGCAGCTGTTTCTATTTTAGATTTGTATAATATTCTATTTTAGATAAAGCTAGCTGTAGTTGTAATTTATATAATATCATATTAACCAATAGAGGAAAAACATAGTTTTTAATGTCAAATGGAAATTTGAATAATAAGATTCAAGAATATCTAGTAAGGTCTCTGAATATGAATGTATTTATTTTTTTATTTACAAATTTTCATATTAAATATCCATAAATTATAAAATTTGCTTTAAAAAATTGTAAAATTAAGAAATATGCTCTAAAATCTAAAAATCACTAAATATGCAAAAATATGCACTAAAAACTTTTGATATGTTTTTCGTAGTGTCTTGAAATGAATTTCTAGCTTACTTAGCAATAAATCTAATGGTTCAAAAAAATCATGCAAATGCAACAACTTCCGAGCCCTAGTTATTACTTACTATATGGTTTTGACCAAAATAATATATAATATACAGGTCTAAAATTGTATTCGATCTGAACCAATAGCCTAATAGTAACCTTACAATAAACAAAAATATATTATTCCTTATTTTATTTTCTTGCTTGGCAGATGGCTCCACTGTTGTATTTTTGACATCCAGATTTTCCAATTTTCCCGTGGATTTTCCTAAAATTTTCTTTCATATAAATCTTGTTCTGACAATTATGAACACAACAGAAAAAAAAAAACAGCCAAATCGGTAAATGCGTTCTCAAGTGATGCCATAACAAAGGATTAGGGTCCATTTTTATATATGCCTATATAGATGACCATCAAACTTGAATGCGGCACACTGCCCACAAACAACGTCCATTTGACCAACGCGAACTAAAGGATGCGAGCTGTAATCATTTGTGCAATTGTATAAAAAAGCTGCTAGATTCAAATCAACAATTGAGGCATTTCTCCCTGCGCTTCGAAGATTATTTCTTTGTTGTTCTCAACGATTTCTCATTGCAAACCGAGCCGTTTCGGTTCTCTTTGCTCTTGAGTGGATTGATTCGCAATATTACGAAGCCTAATTATTGTAATTACGGCCATGTTGAGGGTACTGTTGTCTTCGTCATGATCTCCCCTATCCATGGCCGTACTTGCGATGTTTGTTTTATGTAAGGGGAGGCTTGGAAGTCCCCCCTAAGCTCATAAATCGTGTGTTGCGTTCATACTTTGCTGTGATTGGTTGTCATATGTTACGGGTTGTTGGCTCTGACGTGGATTTTCCCGTCAAGGACAATAGTTATCAACAAAAATACCAGCAAAGTATAAGGGCAATTAAATATACAGAACGATACAAAAGACCACAACCGTGACCACATAAAAACCATGATGGTGGTTAAGGACAATGATGAAGTACCATCTAACGAAATAACTGAAATCGAATCCAAAGTTGAAAAATCAAAAACTGGAATCGGGAGGCAGTCAAATGGACAACCATTAGTCATAAATCCCCAAAAGTACATAAATCAAATAAAGCGAATCTCGCATACTATCAAAATACAAGCTCATAAAAAATTAATAATCAATACAACATCGATAATGTCAGCAAATGAACTGACGAAAATTGCCGAGGTACGTCCGTATTACCATCACGGAACTACGCAATAATACAACTAAAGGGTGGAAGGCAACAAACGCGACGATCTGATTGGCCAATTGAATAAAATTCGGTCACACATTAAAAATGATTGTATATAAGCAATAAGCAAGAAACTGAGTGAGCCACGGATCATGCAGCTATGCAGCCAGTCAACATGCCTCCTAACAGATATTATGAACAAGTAAAAAAGAAGTAGGTAGCTGAAAAAAAAAATAAAAAATATTCATGAACCACAAGGGAAGTCACGTAGGAGCACCACCTGTCGTGACAGTAAAAACAGCAAAAGACCGAATACCTACAAGTACAAGATGAAGAAAAACATTTATCAATACATTTCTAAATGGGTAAATTAAGTCATTGAAGCAGACAATAAACTAACAAAGATTGGAACACACTGACAGACTGGAGGATGGTCAGTTAAAAACAGTACACCGATACATATACCAATATACCATTTGATCAGCAAAGGGTAAACTTGTCCAAAGTGGTAAAATATGTTATACCTACACAATTTAGGGAAATACGAAAAACCAAAACACCCCTGCAAGGTGATCGATGAGAACACACCATTGTGGTATCTCTCACATAACGCCATTAGACAAGCATTGTATAGGGCATCGATAAACCGTACCAGACTCATACAGTCATACTACCATCATGGTCCATGACAAGTTAATGCTCCAGTCGTTGCAGAGACAAAACTCACCCGGGTACTAACTGGAGGGGGGGAATTGTAACGGGACAATCCTCAATAGAGCCAACAACCTGTAGCATATGACAACCAATCACAGCACAGTATCAACGCAACACACTTTGTATGAGCTTAGGGAGGACTTCCAAGCCTCCCCTTACATAGTAACATCAAACAAACATCACAAGTACGGCCACGGATAAGGGAGATCATGACAAAGACTACAGTACCCTCCACATGGCCATAATTACAATAATTTAAGTTAGTTTATTATCTATAGTAGGTATATAACATATAAAAATGTACCCTTTAATGGACTCTTCAGCCTGTGGTTTTGCAATTTTCTCTTAAAACTTGACTATCTAATTTTGTCTGAGGAATCGCAGCAGTGCAGCATGACTATGGTTGCCGAAGAAGTCGCAAAAAAGAGTTTTTTCTGGTCCAGAAAAAATGAGCGCCATACAATTTTTATTACTTGAACACCTCCATTTCAAAACACCGTCTTTTTTACGATACCCAACAAATCTGTACTTATATAAATCAACTAATGCTAATTCTTTTCATCGCTCTGAACTAATTAACTATATAGTATATAATATGTAGAATCGTGAACCGATAATTTTTAAAAAAGAACTCAATGTAGTTAATATGGAAGTATATATCACTGCCTAAATTCATTTCACCTGTAAATGTTAGGGTTTGGGAAAGTATTGGAACGAAAATAATTTTATCTCAGTGCAGTAGAAATGTAGAATATTATATACCTATATGGCTATATAATATTTGCAGCTATAGGTATACCTATATTGTGTTACGTAATTGCCATTTATCGTATACTTTATTTGGCAAATTAATTTAATGGGCTTTTGACAATTGGTATTTGATAATGTTGATGTAATACGAAAAAAATGAGTTTTTGTATCAAATTAATGCTTATGAAATTTCTTTTATAAAATATGTATAGGTATCTCAAAGAAATAATTAGCCATAAGTCGAAAGTTTTATTTTCAAAAGCACAGAATCAGTGGCGGATCCAGTGGAAGGGCAAAAGGGGCACCCCCCAATCGCCGTAGTTTTTCTTTGTTTTACACTATGTTTAGCCAATTTTGAAACTTTTTGTACTTTTGCCCCCTCCCAAAATTAAGCCCTGGATCCGCCACTGCGCAGAATTGTTTGAAGCACAAAACGATTTGTAATACCTATGTATATTAGTATATTACATTACCTATGTTACATTAATATAATATATTTTGTTTTTGGAATGGCAACGTTGTATTTAAAACCACTCGGAATCATGTACCTAATACCTATATATACCTATACATATTAATATATATGAAATTTGTGGAAACGTCCTCCATCGCACCACTCGGGGTCCACGATCTACTACAGGTAAATTGCCTACCTGATAATCTTAGATCATATAATTACTATTGACTATCGCAGTGGCGTATACAAGGGGGGTGTTTGGTGGATATGACACCCCCCTTGAGCCGTATCATATATTACATTATTATTACATATATATTACAATATACATTATTATACATAATAAAATAGGAACATAGGTAAATACTAAATCGTAAATACAATATGAAATATAAAATAATGCACAATACTAATTACATAATATATAGGTATACAGGTTAACAATATCGCGATTGCGGTATCGCGATAATATACGCTTTCGACGACGCGCGACGGGTACTGCTATGTGATAACCGCGCTTCCGTGGCGACCACTTAACAGGTCGCGTAACGTAAAGTGGACGTATAGCACGGAAGATAGTAGAAGAAGTAATACAAAAATTGTCGTTCAATCAAAAACGACGAACGGATTTTATTTTATAATATATTATTTTTTTTTCATTATTATCTATTGATAATACCATACAGACATTATGTATAGATAATTAATTAATTAAAATAAAAGTTTTAGTTTGTACGTATCATATATAATATTTAATGTTTATAATTAACACCCCCCTTCAGAAAATCCTAGCTACGCCACTGTGACTATGACATATTGATATATGTATACTAATTACTAACTGTATACATAAGCGCAAATAGTGTTTGGATTTGGGGGGGGGGCTAAAGCCTTACTTTGATAATATTGAATAAGCCTAAAACAAAATGTTGTATCTTAGGTTAGTTTCTGATGTTTAAATTTATTTGCTAATACTTTTTCCTTTAATTTTTTTTTTTTTTGGTTGTCCAAATTATTTTGGTTTTCATTTTGGAAGATCTAATTTACATTGCCGTATCTAACTGCATTGGTTTTATTACATCCAACAATTTTTAAATATGAAGGTGAGTGATGAAAAATTCAACCTAATCAAATCCAAACTTAAATCCATCCCAAACAAAACTGATTATGTTTAACTGGTGTCGTCTGGTGATGATGGTGTAATCTTCAACTGATACCTAATCAGTAATTGACAAAATTATTGCATTCAACAAATTAATCTGTCTGGGAAATATTGTAGGTATGTCTTAAAAAAATGATATATTTGAACATTACGGAAATCGATATAATAATCGATAGTACACTTAAGACTTTCGATATATATTAATTAATAATCTATATTGCTAAGAAACCGTAAATATTTTAAGTTTAAATTTATTAAACTGAGCATTACAATTTGTACACCTAGTTTATTAAAAATAATTTTTATCATTTAGTAGAAAAAATAAAAATATTAATTCGAGGCTTACCTGTATAGATTAGCGTGATTGGTTAGCCTATACCTAGTATGTGTACCACGTATCGACGAAAACATGTTTTTCAGATGTGGGAAAGGGACTTAATGTCTTTGAGGCCAGTGAGGGCAACAGTAGGCGAGGATGTCCCGCTTGATACAATTATCACCATCATAATGACATAATGCAAAACGCAAAATGGGATATAGTAGAATACCAGAATGGTACACATCATATATCATGAAGGCTATAAGAAGGAAGAGGAGTGATAGAGGCATTATCATCGTCCTTAGTATGAGACAACTTAGACAATAGGTTGTGCAGCCCAGTAGCGACACAGGATATTAGTTCGGTTAGGGTCTTACCTAATTTACATCATTTTTTTCTAAGTTGTTTTTATATAATTGGTTATAACAAATTATAGTTAGTCTCTAATTTAGTCTACATTTAGAATACTAGAGTGTTTAACCTGGACACCTGGTCGTCTATAGAGCCTTTTGGGGTCTTAATAAAAATGGTATTAATTGATGGACGATGATACATGATGATATACCCTACGACGATTATGGAAGACAATGTTGAGCAATCTTCTAAATCAGTCAAAAAATTGAAACTATGATTATCGACGTCATTGTCATATTTCACAGTTTACTTTATATATATTAAAAATGACCAACAATTTATCGACTCTGTCAGTCTTTGTGTATTGACTTATTGACATTGTGGTAAGTAAGATTTGTTTGCAAAAGTAAGACATTTCAGGGGCGGGGGGGTTAGAGCTCTAGAATCCTGCTCCAGCGTATGCCACTGTGAACACTGGTCTGAGAAGTGAACAATAGTTTCCTGGTACAATGCATAGGTAACGTTGTTATTTTTGTTAAAAAAAAACTGTAAGCGATCGCTATTACGATAGTTCGATCATTTAGATGAAGCCTATATATTTGTTTTAGTTATCATGGTTACTTAGACGTAAGTCATGAATCGGTATTGACGAAGTTTAGACGCAAGTCTTGTAATTATTGTATGATTTCATGGTTTATTAAAGAATTTATTTCGGCCTGGTGATTCAAAGATAAAAAAAAAAACAAAAAAATTTGTAATAGTAGTAGTATTATAAGATTGTCCTAAAATTGCTTTTTCATTCTGATACGAATATTGTTTTATCCATTCAATCTGCACGCATACACTTTTATATAAAACAATATACATATGATAATAATAATATACATTATGGCTAAATAACACGAGAAAACAATTTAATTTATTTAATTGACAAAAACAATATCATAATGTAAATAACGAAACTAAGGAACTACATAACATTTTTTCTCGTATCTACATCGATAGTACTCGTTTACTTTATGTTTTTTCTCTCTAAAAATGTAATTTACATAAAACGCAAAACAAAAATAGAATAGAAAAAAAAAACAACAATATTAATTATAATACGATTTAAACGGCCTCGAGCGTGCGTGGCGTTGGAACGTCGTCGTTTCTTGGTCCCGTAATGTATGATTTGTCTTCTGAAAATAATAATAATACATATTATTTTTTTACCATTATAGTATTATAAGAATCTATGATGTGATGGTCGATGGAGAATATTTTATTATTTTATTATATGGATATACTGCAGGAACTAAAAAAACGCTTAAGACACTTGACGTAACATAATATACCAACCCGTTATAAGTTACAAGTTATAATATTATAATATAGTCCAACATTTTTGTTTGGTTTCAAGTGTATACGTCGAGTGTAGGTGGAAATAATAATATGACGTATAATGTTTTACAGATAATATATCTTATAGTTTATACTTACTACTGGCTATTGCATAGTGCGGATGATTCCCCTTTTTTATAATTAAAAATGAATAGGTACCTACCTACCTAGAAAAAGAGTTTTTAATAATGTTTACTTCGACTTTAAGCTATTATCATTGAGTATATAATAGTGTATTAGTGTATTACAATCAGTGGCGTAGCGTATGCGTATGCTGTGTATGCATACACTTCACAATATGAAAAAATATTTTTTTACATATTAATAATTCTATATTTTTATAAAAATGTTTTAAATTTCATTGTACTAATTTAGTGCTTCGTAATATAATATTTTGTGGATTTTTTTTCAAGTTCATTAATCATTATTCATTAGGATTAATTAATCCGTAACACCACGGCCGCGCGGCCGCCGACGCGCTATAGTCCTAGTCGCTTAGATCTAGTCGCTGTAGTACCTCAGTACCTTGTTTATTATGTAAGCAGTATGCAAGTAGGCGATTGCATACGGGTACAGACTTTCAGCGACTTCAGTTATTTATAGTTCTTATCGATAATATTAATAACAAAACATAGAACGCTTATGGTCGTATATTCGTCACTCGTGTATGCGGGATCAGTATTGCATACGCTATCGTTGACAGTCTATTATAAGTTATAACGTGCATTAATTTTTAAAAAGTGATTTACTTTTTATTTATTGAATATAATATTTTGTTATGTACTAGATAATGTAATATATATTAATGGATAAGTAATACTTTGTATGCTTAAAGTAAAATTTTAAAAACAGTATAGGGGATGTGGGGGGCATAGCCCCCAACGAATCGCGGAAAAAAAGCCCACGGAAAAAAAGCCCAAGGAAAAAAAGCCCAGAAAAAAAAGCCCACGGAAAAAAGCCCAGAAATACAAATATAAATGTGAACAAAATATAATATATTCAATAAAATATAATATATATAATATAATATATATATATAATATATATATATACTATATATAATATTATATAATATATTTTATACTTTACAACATATACAGAACCTTTTGTAAAAACCTTTGTTACCACCTTTATTTGATTTGATAATCTCCATATTCACAAAAATTGGTAAAACAAAAGTATAAAATATATAACAAATGTATAACTGGATAAAACTGTACTAGTAGGACGTGTAGATAGTATCTCAATAACCAAGTAATGGAGTACTATATGGAGTGTCAATATTACCCAGTTATTGATAAATTTTAACATTTTGACTGGTTATATATATAAATTATATTGGTAAGTACCGAACAATATAAATTAAATTAAATGTAAAAGTGGCAAAAGTGCTTATCAATAGTTGTGTAATAAAAATGCAATTTATTGACAGGTGGTTCATCAGTTCATGGCAGTATCAAACCCTCTATATAATAATATACCTTAATAATATTTCTTAAATTAAAATACATTAAAAATTTTCAATAGTTATATATTATGTATAAGTCATATTTGAAATTTTAATATTTTCTTTTATAAAATTACCTATATATGCCTCTTATACAATTATTTATGATTATTATCTGTTATAGTATAGTAATGTATTATTAATATATTATTATATTTTGTTCACATTTATATTTATATTTTTGGGCTTTTTTTCCTTGGGCTTTTTTTCCGTGGGCTTTTTTTCCTCAGTGTATTTTTTTTTTTGGGCTTTTTTTTCTGGGCTTTTTTTCCGCCTACCCCCCCAACGATTCCATTAACTTACTATTTCAACGCATACGCTAAGCTGAAACCCACTCTACGCCACTGATTACAATATATACTCAAAATTATCTTTGATATTTTCCACTGATAGGTAAGCGCAGACACAACATTTCTAACTCGACTCCATTTCCACCCATTCTATAAACATTAATTTTTCATTTTTAGTTTTAATGCATTGATTAATTGAATGAAATCAAAACCATGTACGTTGGAAGACATATCGATCATGTGGGTTGTGCACAGAAAAAAACATACATTTTGAACTAATAAATATTATAGTACCTAACTTATTAATTATTTCAAATTAATTATACTAAATAAGCCTATCTGCATTTTTATAGGCCCTGAAGATTAGACGTACACAAAGTTTTATTCATTATATTAGGTATATACAGTCCGATGTGTTAAATTATATTAATAATAAACTGGATATTATGCTCTCCTTACGCGACTTAAAGGCATCTTGATATCACTTATTATATATTTATGGAAAATGAGTTTTATGTTTATATATTGTTATATGTACCGTTGATCGAAGAGAATTTTGATGAAGGTGCACGTAATAGGAAGGTACCTAGGTCCTACATAAATAAAAATCGTCAAGACAGCAGGGATGGCTGCAGTGTTCAATAGCAATCGCGTGAATATTTTATTAAGTATAGTGTAACTTACACAATAGACTAAAGGTACCTACGTCATCGTAAATCTATTCTTTTCTCCCCGACCAATAAGGTTTTACCTTTTTTTGAGAGACGCGTGAAACATTTGCAAAATTTATAAATATTGCATCGTATATCGAATATGTAAATGGTGACCAAAGTTGATGGTTATAGGTACCTACTTACTTATGACATATTTAAGAAAAACACTTTAAGGGTAGTCTAAGTGTAATAATATAAGTTAAAACTTATAGGTACTTGAAAGTATAGTATGTATTATTATGTATAATATAATATATTATGTGTATTGTCAAACGAGGAGTAAAACGATTTCGAAGAACATTAATTGTCAGTTTTTTTTTTGTGGACAAGAAAATATGAGAATAGGCATCTCCTTTTCAGGTAGGTAATAAATATTTTGTTTATAAATAGTAATATGAAATACGCTATCAACAATGAAACTGTGTAGCATAGGCGTGCGCAGACCTTGCTGGCAGGGGGGGCAGAATGTAATAATGTACCTATAGGTATATTATATAATATATAGGTAAGTAAATATTATTTTGGTTATTAGTTCAATTAATGTAAGTGATGGAAGTATTTTCATTTTATGTATCATTAAAACTACAAATAACTACAAATTTAATATAGTAATTGAAACTCCAAAGTTTTTTTATATTATATTAATATACATGAACAAAGAAAATTATTACATTCATACAGTGGTGGATCCAGGGGGATGGCAAAGGGGGCATTTGCCCCCCCCCCCCAATAACCGTAGTTTTCCTTTGTTTTACACTGTGTTTAGCCAATTTTGGAACTTTCATATACTTTTGAGCCCCCATGCCCCTCCCAAAATTAAGCCCTGGATCCGCCACTGCATTCATATATATTTTTATGCCCGATGTGTTGGTGAAATCTGAATTTACTAATTCTACTTACTTTTTATTTACAATTACAAAAAAAGTAAATAAGATAGGTAAATTATTATTTGCACCAACACGTTGAACATATAAATATCAACATTTAAAAAAAAATGTAAATCCTTAGTATTGCATTTACATGATTTTTCCAAAAATAGTACCACTATTATATCATGCATTAATGTATCAATAATATTCTATTCTTTGGTAATATTGAAATTTATACATTATTGTAGGCATGTAACCTATTATTTAAACTGTTTTATAAATTATACTTTATAGGTATTTAATAGTATTAGGTATATAATAAACAATTTGATTTGTAGGTTACAGTATAAATAAAAAATTAATTTCAATATAAAACACCACATTAAAAAAAAGATAGGTATATTCTGATTTAATCAACACGTTGAGCATAAAAATACTAAAATACTAAAAATTCCGAAAATTGCTTCGGAAGTAAAGAGCTATAATATTTGTTCGTATACTGCATACTAATTATTATAATTATTAATTACTAATTATTTAAAGAACCGACCTTCTTAGCGCTTCCGGTGAACGTTTTTCGCATTAAATGCCGTCAAATTACTACTCACTTTCATGTCTCATCACATCTCAATCTACATCATGCTATAATAAGATTATAAGCACTCGTTATCACCGCGGTATCGCTTGTGGTTCGCTTAAAGTTGGACAACATAAAATCATCGTGCACTGTACATCGAGCACTCAATGTTTACATAATATTCATTATATAAAACTGTATTATAATATTTTTTTAAAAACTTTGTTATTTTGTAAGAAAACTTGAGCCCGCAGGAGGGGCAGCTGCCCACCCTGCCCCTCCCGTGCGCACGCCTATGCTGTGTAGGCATATTTTATGTACCTATGTGTTTAATAGAAATACAATTTAACTACATATTTATAAATTTATCAAAAATATTTATAGATGACCTTTGATTTAAATTAAATGTGACTACCTATAGTATTAAACACTTTTTAATGTGGTTTTTCATATAATATGTTTCAGGAAACAGTAGAGCAGTAGAGCTTGCCATGTACTATCAGATAATATTATAAATATATACCTAATCATGAGTCAGGTACCTATTTAGGATGTTCATAGAATATTTGAATAAATAATAAATAATAACTAATAACATCATACCAGAGTTAAGTTCGCAATTACCTTAAAATATCGAGATAGTCGACTTGATTTTCGATATATTGTTGCCTGTTGGTTAAATTATTAAATTACTGTTAAAAGGTAACAGTTGTTAAATTTAGTCACTCATTAGTCAATAGACATAACCTACAGAATGAAAAACCTAATGAAATTAATCAACTTTAGGTAAACCTACTTATGTAAAAACTTCGGGTTTCAAACTTATTTTAATGTTTTGGCTTATTCTTTTTATTGGATAAGTATATAGGTAGTTCGTTTATATAAATCATTGTGGAATTATTATAGTATATTTAGGTAAAAATGTTTCTAATCCGCCAAGTAGGTTAGGTAGTTGGTATAGCTGGTAGCTGGTGGTCTATTTGCCTGGGTCCTAGGCAATTAGAAAGTCCGACATATAACACTTTCGATAATCCTTCATAGATTAAAGCAGAAATGTATAAAATAGGTAATACTGTTTTTACTATAACACAATACATCTATTATATTATTTTACAGGGTCTGTATAGGAATATGAATTAAAAATATATCACTTAGATTACCTATTTTGTGGTTTTGTGTAACATAATCGTATAATGCCATCAACTAACATATTATATTGTAGTTACCTATTTGTCTATTGAGTTATCGTATATGGATATATGGTATTATAAAATAATGATGAATCATTATGATACTAAGATCAAAGGCAATAATAATACGAACCTATAAATTATAATTAATGAGTATACATAATAACGCTATTATAATATGTTTAATATAATATAATATAGGTACAAGCTGCATAACCCGACTTTGCTCTGGAAAAAATGACGGGACATAAAATATGGTGCTATTTGGTGTATCTCGATCTTAGTGTAGAGTGTAGGTAATAGTACCTCATTTCACGAACAAATTGGCATCGGTGTAGCTCGCTTTGTGCACTAATTCGACCGTGATGAGCAATCCCCGAATCCCCCTGTGGCGTGTTGGATATTATAGTACTTATGTTTTGTAATATATTTACGAACATGGTTTAAACTATTCTCTAAACTTTCCCGATATCTCGAAGAACAATCACATGAACCATAATGGACGTAACTTGGGCAATCTGTATGGGGTGGGGGAGGGAACTTTATTTTATGTCGATAAGACTAGGTCTAGGTACCTACTTATAATTAAATACCAAGGAAGCATCCCCCCCCCCCCCAATTTAATCTTCAACTGGGAATTTCGTCAAAATAGGTCAATTTGATTTTGAGTTATTATAAGCTACAAATATAAGCACATGTCACATGACCGTACATTTGAATAACAAACAATTATTGAGATTATCCTATAGCAACGCAGGTAGGTCGGCTAGTCTATAACAATTTTTATTTTTTGAAAACTGTTATAGATTCTATTTTACTGTTCAGATGACGTCAATTGGTTCTATAAAACTATGCTTAAAACAATAAAACCTGCTCCGTAATGTATTCTTTAAATTTAAATTAACCCTGTTCGAGTTCATCGGATAGTTTCTGAGATTACCCGTTACTAAAAAACTCGTTTCACATTTATACTGTAACCAGTGGCGCCGAAGTTTTTAAAATGTGGTCGGGCAATTTTAAAACTTCCCGGCCTCAATATCTTAATTATTTAATATAGAGGTACCCTAATATAAATTTATTCATAATCACGGTTTAAATTTACTCATGCTTATAATAAAGTTATGATGTAAATTAAAAACTGCACAGATTTTTAACACAGTTGTTTGGTCTGTTTTGATAAAATCTTATTGCACATCTAGTGGTCTAGAGCTTTAGAGAAACCAAAAATCTAAATTTAAGTCCATACGTTTGGCCATTTTTGAGAAATGGCGATAAGTGAGTGGTATTTGGCTTTCATATGTATAGATATATTAGACTACATTATAATTTTATTGACCCACCTACGTCATCGTAGTCTTCAAATCCGTTTTGGCGGCAATGGCACCGGCACAGACGATACGCGTGCCAATTAGAGGTACTCGACGATGTCGCACTTGACCGCTATGTTGGGACACGACGCGATCGACGCCCTGTTGTGGTGGTGCGGTGGATGCTGCTGTGTGTGAGCGTTGTGTTGGTGGTGGTGGTGCTGCGACGTTGACGACAACGAGTCGTGCGCTCGCCTCTCGGTCAAAAGCTTTTGGAATATCGGCAGAATGGCCACGTCAAGCAGCTCGCCCTCCGACAACGTGTTCACCCGGGACATGCCAGCGCCGCCAAGCGTCGGTGGCAAACCTGGCGCGTTTGTCGGCGACCCTCCACCCGTCGAGCCCCCAGACTCGCGCCTCCGGCCGTGGTACACGTTAGGCGTGCTGTGCATGTGCGGCGCCGAAGGCCGCCTGAGCCCCGGGCCCCGGTTCCGGGTGGACGATGATGACGCAGCACCGCCTCCACCACCGCAAGATCCGCTTTTCTCGGACACTGAACGGTGCATGGAACTGGCCGTATTCAGCGACGATGAACTGTCATCTTCTGACGAACAAAAAAAAAAAAGATGGGTAAGTGGATGTCGCTCTGCTGTACAGTAGGTTACAAGTGGGTCAATGTATAAAGGATTGTATTAAACTTGAATTCAATGATATAATAAAATCATTGTAAAAGAAAAACAATTCTGAGCGGAGGCGGTTTGTCAGTCTGGATATTGTTATTATTTATTATATCCTGCAAGTTGAATTTATATTATAATAGGTATTTTTAATTTTAATTCATTTTTATGGTGATAAACAAAGCTTTAGAAATTAAAATCCCATTTTTAGCGGTTTTTTCGTAATTTGTCGGTGGTTTTTCCTGTGGCATTAAATAACTATTGAGAAAATCGAAAGTACCATCTTGATCAAATTTTCTAAAAGATAAGGTACTATATGTTGAAATCGAAACACTCCTTCTGGTACATATTTTGTATACAGGATATATATATATAAAAAAAAAACACCATTGTAAAACCACTAGCTTCCTCACACCGCTCAGAATCTAAAAATAGTTTTAAAAAAAATGTTAATAGGTACAAATATTCAATAATGCTTGTGTTGATCCCCCATTATCATGGTTGCACTCTTACTTAACTAACCATCAACAGTTTACTAATATTCAGGGTCATATGTCATAGGTACACTTATACTGTTCCATCAAGGCTGTCAACCCTTTTATTTTTTATTTTTATTAATGACAACTCATCTGTTCTTAATAATAGTCAATTACCTATTAGTATTTGGCGATGACCTAAAATTATTTGATCGAGTATCTTCTATCAATGCTTGTACAATTATACACAATTTACTTGAAGTTTTGGTTAAATGTTGTCAATATTATGGAAAGAGTTTAAACATAATATCTAATAAGTCATTCGATGAGCTTTTATACAATTTAACTAAATATATAACTATCAATAACGATATATTTTGAATGGAATCACATGGAATCTATCACGAAGACATTTTCAAAAAATTTAGCGGTACCCACTTGCCTACATTTTTCATATTATATTAGTAATATATATGAACTAAATTTTAGAACTTTACCAAAAACAAATTGCATCATTTGTCATAACATACCGTACACATAGACTATTGGTTGTGAAAAAAAATTACATAAATTGATGCAGATAAATGTACCAACTGGCTATAATTATGACTTATATAGTTATATTATATTATGTAGAAAATTATTTACAACCTTTAGAACTCCAATG
Source organism: Macrosiphum euphorbiae (assembly GCA_949089665.1). NCBI lineage: Eukaryota > Metazoa > Arthropoda > Insecta > Hemiptera > Aphididae > Macrosiphum > Macrosiphum euphorbiae. The sequence continues at coordinate 30,242,167 of CARXXK010000003.1, read as the reverse complement.
CCTTTCTAACAAGACACTAATAACTAATAAGTAACAATGTTGTTTGAAAATTCCCCACAATTTTTCATTTCAAGGTATTTACACAAGGTATTTAATTAATATCTAATTATATGGGAAAGTTTATACTTTTACACAATATATTGTAGCAGCTTTATTTCTTGAAAGAAAAATGTGAGAACTATACTGTTTTTTTCTTATTCGCTTTTGGTTTGTGGTTTGAATGATAAAATATGTAAATACTGAGACATTGAGTCAAATTAATAGTTTTTTTCATCTCACACAAAAATGTCATTCTTCCACAAAAAACAAATGACAAAAACAACATAACTAAAAAAAATAACGTGTACAAAAAAAAGTGAAGCAATTTAAACTTTCTTATTTTGAGTTCACCTCTAAATCGATTTTTCATCTCAAATAATATTAGAGTACTTATTTATAGCTTTATCAGAATTAAAAATAAAACAATATCAGTGTTCTGCCGCTAGTTTTATGCAGGATAAAGAATATTATTTACAATAACCAAAATAGAAATTAAAAATTAAAATTTAATATTATACTTCATAAGTTGAATTATAAAATATGGAAGAAATATTAAACGCAATGTTACTACAATCAATGAGTAACAGATACAGATCTGATACGAATGGTTTCGATTCTACTGTTCCGAGCAACTACGCCTATGAAAATATTTTGACTGCATTAATTTTGGTAATAGATACATATTTTTGGTATTTAATTTGAAATGTTTCAACAAAAAACGATTTAATTAGTTGAAATATTGTTGTTACAGACGAATAACTATTAATTATATGCCGTGTAAAATACTGAAACAGATAATTTGGTGTTGGTTTCATTGGTTATGACTTATGACCTACATCATCGACAGTAGGACACGGTAGTTGAGTACGCGAGTTTCCGATGGAAGACAAACCCGATTTTCAATATTTTCTCCACTGTAAATGAAAATAAACTTTTGTTTGTGTCGATGGAGCCGCTGAGGTGATTCAGCGGCTTATAACAGATGACCGTGGCTCGTTTGCGATCCATCACTTACGCCTACAAACCCCTAAGGTCTTATATGGGATAACAGGACTTTTGAATCGCCACTAGCATAGTGTCAAGTCGACAATCCTCGGGGTGTATGCCACGGTGCTCGTCGTGGGAGCTGGGTGGGTCAATAAATCATAAATTGTCGGTTACCGTCGTCGGTCGGCGAATCCGCATTATTGTTGAGCAATCCTCTGGTGACGGGCGGCGGTGACCGGTTCGCGTGTCGTTGCGTTTGCGTCAGCCACAGCTCGTCCTGGTGCACGAACGTGGGTTGTTGGCACGTCCTCTTGGTCTGCGGCATCGACGGCCGCCTGTGCGCACAACTGGCCGCCGCCGTGTGGGACGCAGCGGCGGCCGACTGGTGTTGTGGCGTCGTTACACTACCACTGGCTCGCCTCTGATGGCCTGTGCCACACGACTGTGAAAAGGCACGACAAAATATTACATTACAAACGTTAAATAAGTTTTCCGGTAGCCTTTTCCATCATATCTATTTTTAGAAAGTCAAATCTACAAGATATTTACTCTCCACATTCCGCGTCATTTGAACGATATTTCCAAAAAATATTATAATATTATGTAGCCGTTCAAAAAAAAAATGTCATTATAGGTACCGCAAAAAAATAAATCAAATTCTAGATACTAATATTATCATTAATTATGTTGGACGTATATTTTAATCAAACAATTTCGGAACAAGAAAAGAATATTCTGAAAATATTTATTTAATTGTATGGCTGTACGGATGTCTTCTTGTGATTTTACCGAAGCGAATAAAAATCCAGTTACACTTAACCGAGCACTTTTGTTATTATAATTAGGCACATAGTTAACCACACTAAATGTTTCAATTACAAGTTAATAATAAATTGAAACGATTTTTAGAAAAAATGATTTCGAGTTTGACCTAGTGAGAATGTGAGATGTAATAATAATAATATAGTTTATTTGCTGGATATGGAATTTTCGTAATAAACGGATCAATAGAGAGGAAAATACTTTTTATTATTCAAGTATTATTTAAAAACGCTTTCGTAATTTTCGGAAAGTTACATTATTTTTCATTTAGAATAAAAATTCATTTTAATATTCCGGTCCTGACAATTTCTCTTTAAGAGACAATATAAATAATGTCAAAACAAAGTTAACAAAAAATAAAACAAAACAAATAACCGTTTTTTTTTTGTATATAATGTTTTTACATTTTTCTTTTCAAAAAAGTGAACAATAAAAAGTTCTAGCTTTGAGCAAAATGTTATAATGGCAGGAATACGATTGAGAACGGTCATTATTGGCGATACCTTTCTTAGACCCTTTTGACTATTACGATTGAGAACGCTTAGTTTTTATTTTTCCGCCCAACGTTGCCAAACTTTGCCGTATAATAATCGGCTATGGCTATAGCCTATATAAATATATGTGACTCTTAGCACTGCTCACACACTATGTAGCAGGAATAAACGTCTTTAAAACTCAATACTATTCAACAGGGTACTGTTAAAAAGGCATCAAAAGCAGATGAAGAAAAAATTTCAAAAACAATACAGTCTTATATTAACTACTGTCAAAAAAAATCTTCTGAAGGATTAGTAAAATATTTAACACATATGGGAAATTTATATAGGGAAATTAAATTGTAAATTATTTTTAAATGTTTGTATTATTGGTACCTGCCAATAATACAAATTTTTTTAAAAATTATGATATTTTTAAAATTTATAATTTTTAATTATTTTATTCAATGTTTTATTTCATTTTTATTTTGACTTGAATATAGTTCGGCAACGTTGCACTTAATTTCGTTCTCAATAGTACTGTTTTATTGGGTCAGCGGTTATTTCATTGTTCCATTTCGAGTGATCTCAATCGTACGCTAAAAAAGGTCGAACGTTCTCAATCGTATTACAGCCGTTATAATACATACTCGTGTAGGAGACGGTGTGAAGCTCACAGGTTCGTCTGGTGGTTTGGCCGGTTCAATAGAAATAGATGGGATCCTGGTATGCCTTTGACACGTTTTTCTGAAATAAAAAATCACTAATTGTTGATATTGTTTGAAAATAGTGTTATTTGCTTTCAAATTTTGATTGGAATTAAATATAAGTTTAGGCCTCACTAAATTTTTATTAAGTATTTAAAAAATTAAAAAATCGAAAATTCAATAAAATAAAGAATCTATTGTCACTAACGGCTAACGGGTGACTTCTTTTTAAAATCGTCCATGCCAGTAGTTGTTCTAATAACAAGTAATTATGTCCTCGTAATTATTTTGATGATAGTAATAATTTAAAAAAAATATCACTTCATTAAACTGTTGAATGAGGATAGAAAATAAATAATCCATTTATAAATGCTTTCTATAAATAATAAAAGTATGAAAAACAGTACCTAAGTTATGTTATATCACGAATCTAAAAAAATATTTCATACATGTGTAACTAAACGGTTACATTATACTTAACGTGTTTCGGGTGAAGTTATTTTTTAGGGCTCAATAAAGATAATTAGATGAAAGCGTTAGGTTAAAAAAAATATTACTTTTCTGGAGAAAACTGTTCGGGCACTGCAAGTACTTCTATCACACCATTTGAATCTTCTTCTTGTATAACATCGACTTTAGTCTGTTTCTCTTCGGCTATCTTTTTTAGTTCTGTAATTATATTTACATAGAAATTAATCATAATTCGATAAAGTCACATTTATGTCAAAATAAATTCCAATAGTAATTTTTAATAATCTTAAACTAACTGATTTCTGATAACTTGAGAGCCCGGAACGTATCTATCTTTAATACCATAGCATCGATTTCTCGATCCACGTCCAGTATTTGCTGTCTGTATTGTTGATTTTTATTTTTTTGTGCTCGAATTTGTTCTTCCGTGTCACAAACATCTTTGTAAGTCTTAGACATTGGCCTTAAAGTAGCTCGTATTCGTTTATCTACTCCTTGTGGATTCCTTTTTAACTCTACAATCTGTATAAAAAAAATAATTTTAAAAAGAGTACTTCTATTCTAGTTAGATTCAATTTTGGGCATATGGCATTCAAGTAATTCATAAGTAATTCAAATTATTTTTATTTAATGAAATACTTTTTTTTTACATTTGTAAGGCAATTGTAAAACATCAAATTATAAAAATACCATGCTGTTTCTAATTGTTTACAACCATAGATTTTTAATGTGATAATTTCCAGCGTATAGTACCTATACATGTACAACACGTACATACAGTGAGACATTGTTGCAATATGTCTGGTACTCACTTTCGGTATGAACACCAGGAAAAGCGTGGCAGTGGAACAAAACAATATAAACACTGATATGATGATGAAAGACGCGTCCTGCTGGTCGCTCAGGACGAAAGAAATTGCCGCGCCGGCAACGCACATCAATACCACGTTATACACGCTCATGCCCACGTACTTCGAGTCGTTTAACGCGGGTATACTCACGTGTCGGGTTTCCCAAGCTAGAAAAGCTCCAAAGACCTAAAAAGTGGGCACACAAAAAATGTACCACGGTAAGTTTTATACTTTTCGCCGTCTCTCGGTAAAAAAAAAAAAAAAAAAACAATAACAAAGAAGAAAACGTTTACGTACCATTAGTGAACCCTTGTAGACGTATATGATGGCAAGAAATACGGTCATGTGATCGCTCTGACAGTACTCGTTACACGGGATGATCACAATGTCGTCACTGTGCGGGTGCGGCTGAAGAGTACACAACGTTTGAATGCATAAAATATTATGTAATAATAAAATAACGGTGATAGGCACCCGAGTAAATATTTCAATAATGCCTGATATTATTATTATTATTATCATTTTACACTTTTTCAGCCGAGTCAAATAGTTTAAATGAGAAAAAAAATGGTAAAATACATAAAACGTGTTTTTGTATTAGAATAATGGCGTGATACACATACGTTCGGTCTTTGATTTATAAATTATATTTAACTACCATATAGTTGGGTCATATATGTTTGCTCTGTATCAACCGCACGAGAAAAATAACAATTATATTAGTTTATGAATTACAATTCGCAATCATCGTTTCATTCAAAGTATAAATAATTAATACTGTCTTAAATATTTACAACGTGTGGAAAAAAAAAGAAAGATATGTCACGAATTATTATAACAACATTATTTGTACGCACTTATTAGAGGCACCTAGATTATTCCCTATGGTACTTTTTGTGTTTTCGTGACCTCTGAATAATCGGATCAAGCGTGAACACGAAAGACCATGAGTTTTGCTAAAGTTACCCTATGAAAATGTTTTTTGGATCGTTTGCGACACCACACCCATTATATATTATTCTGGAGACTATACAACCTGAGGTTAACAACAAAGTACAAACACGTACCCACCATGGCAGAACTAACCAAGTGTGCTTTTAATTTTAAAACAGTACAAAGGATTCATTTACAACCCTTTTTTTCTTGTTCCTCGTTGTTTTTAAAAAATATATTTATGTAATTATTTTTTTTTTCATCAACTGCTGTTTTAAATATTTTACGATGTCATTTTTGGTGGTTGTTTATTTTTTTTCTAGGAACAATTTTTTTTTAAACTTATTATTTATGTACTTTTTAGTTATAATTAAAGTAATTAAATAAATATTCTTTTGATTAAAGTTATAATCCACATTCACACATTATTCATAAATTCAAAGGTAATTTTGAGATATTTTTTAAAACTATTTGATAGAAATATCTTTCTTTTTGTGAAAAATTTTTATAAAGGTAGACTAAAAAAATAGTTTAACTATTGACTTAAAAAGGTTCAATTTATTGTGAGAAATTGTATTTTAAATCTCAAGACTCAAAGTTTATTAAGAATAATAATTGTATGTTTCTTCAAGTTGATATATTAGATTAGGTAACATAAAGCTTATTTCTCTACCTACGTTATTAGAAATATAAAATTATGGCTGATGAGGTATACTTATTTTAATATTTTTAAAATTTATTATTTTTAAATAAATTTTGTTTATGATATAAATAGAGATTGTTTATTAAACAAGTAGTAATAAAAAAACAAAAAAAAAACAGCAATTTGAATAATATTAAAATTATAATCATTGTGTACCTAATTTACTTCATGGTTTCCAAACACAATTTAATTTGCTCTTATATTTTTCTACAATTTGAATTTAATATTAAACTTTATAATATATATGTACTATAACTGATTACTAGAACGTGTTACTATATGTACCTATACGGCTATGCCATGTTAATTTTATCTAAGCACCTTCATAAATACATCTAACTTCGATTGTAATTTAATGGTCAGTTTAGTGGCCTAGCGAACTTTAAGTCATATTTATTTATGACCTACCCCATTCCACTCCAAACTGATGTATACGAATACGATAGGTACTCATATGCTCAAATAGGGTGGTGGGGTAGCACCCGAAATAAAGTTCAAAGACTGTCCGTGTACGTGGGTTTTATGAGGTACCCACCACCACCCCCCAGAAGACAGAAGCAATTGCTTCTGAAAAACATGATTCGCTACGCCACTGGGTCAGTTTATAATTTTTGAATATAAATGAAACTTTTAAGTCTAAAATATTTGAATATGTCAAGCACCTAGTTAGATAATATACTGAAGTTTAAACACTAAACAGTTACGTTTATAAATGTAAAATTTACGTTTATGTAGGTATTATTATGGTTAGTGTGAAAGACATTCGTAGGTAGTTTTAAGGCTCGGGATTATGAAGGAAAACAGTACCTAGGTTATGTCATTGTATACATGATGTTGATATATTTTAATATTCGCTGCCACGCTTCAAGTTTTTACTCACGTATGATTCCATTTGTTTAGTTTCCCTGTAAAACGGATCTGAAAACTGCCACGTGAACATTATCCCTAAGTCGATGCATAACAGTATGCCAACCATGAGGAAAAGCTGTGTGTCTTTTACGATCTGTAACGTTACAAATAATTCGTGTTAGTTTAGTACCTAAATAACTTGAAACACGTGTTTTTGATATAAAAAATGATAAAATATATACATATTTATTTATTCTATATCCACATAATAGGTATTAAAACAATAAATATTTTGGTGTTTGATTTATTTTTATTGTGCCTCTAGAACGTAAAGTACTTTATAAAAGTTTGTCGTTGCTGAGAGTATATTTCTAAAATTATTGTATCGTTTTGAATGATTGTTGAGATCTGTGGCAAATAAACAAAAAAAGAATAAATAGAATCAAGCGAGAACTGTTTTTTTCCACAACGTTTTGTTCAACAAACAATTATAATAAATTATGTATAATTTTGCAATTTTTTTATACAATTTATAAAATACTTAGACACTTCCTACTGTTTTAATATGGTAGTCGAATCGCCCGACCCGTTATTATATTTTAAATAAGATTTTTTTTTCTTTTTTAGTTCCATTTTCCGAGCTCACCTTTTTGTTGATTGTGATATCTGTAAAAATGGAGTGCACCCTCCAGGTTTTGGAGAACATCGCACCGAATGCCAGTGAAAACCCAGCCATCAGCAACCACGCCCGCGCAGCACATATGTACGGAAACATATTTATGCTGGTCATCCGGCTGTTGAGACCCAGAAATATGACACTGCTGTACGTCAACATAGCTCCGATGATTATTAAATTGTTCAAGTGTGGGCTGGACATTTTTATGTACCTGAAACATGCGACAAGCGTGTTGTAGCTGTTAATATTATTGAATTACGCATAACAATACTAATAAACATAATATAATAATGTACATAAATATTAATTATCGTCTCTATATTCTATAATTATTACAGTGTAATAATGGTGTTATACTGGTGATAATTGGCACACTCGCGATTTATCCAATAATTATAATTTCCACGAGTACACAGTTAATGTTGGTCCTTTTATCCTTACAAACATCAACAAACACAGGTTGTCAGACATTTTAAAAAACAAAATTACATTAAACATTTTGTGTAGGTATTTACACAATGGAAATATGTATAAAAATTAAAGTCTCTTTTCAAGTTATTCACATAACGAGCCAAACATATTTTAATAAAAATGTTATGACGTCTAAACGATAGCTTTTTTTCAATTTTTTTTTCCTGGAATATAATATTATAAAGGTACCTACCGTTTAATAAAATACCTACTTCAATGAATATGAGTTCGTAACGTTTGTTTCAAAATAGATTGTAACGTAGATATGAATAAAAAAAGTAGTGTCATACCACTTGTAAGACGTTCCTTTACACACAAAAAAAAAAAATAAAATAAATTTAATAAATAAAACTAAAAAAATGACTATTATTTTAGTATAGATCTATATACAGTTTAATTGCTGTCGTTCCCCATTGAAAGGATCACTGTGTGGTTTGAAGCAGTTGTTTCCTTTGTTATCACCTACATAGTTATGCATTAGTATGTTATAAAACATTAACAGAATACTCAATTGCAGCATATAATTGTTTCAAAACTATAATATTAATATTAGTGATATTAATTTATAATTTACTGGCTTGAAATAATAAAATTAATTTGGATTACAGACATTGCAGTGCAAAAATTAAAAATATAAAAATTCGCTGTAAGCGCAATAAGGAAATATCAGGATTTAAAAAAGAGCTACTCTCGTAGAGACCACGTTTTATTAAAAAATAAAATAGATTATGGAAAGAATAAATTATAAAATAATCATTCTTAAACGCAACTTAGTAAATAATATTAGTATAGTAATAGTACGACAATCGTTACAAGTGTACCAAGAAAATTAAATTAATTATATTAAAATGCATCAATACACGATTTCGTTTTTAATATTTATAAATGAATAATGTAAAGATATTTTTTTTGTATTATGACATGATACATGAACAATTAATTTTGAATGTATAATTGTATACATTGTATATATTATATTGTAAGTTAAATATTCGTTAATATTTTGATAAATAAATATAAGTATAATATAATATTTTATTTTTAAAAGATTATCTAAAATAGTAATGTCTGTGGACAGTTTAATTATTTGAGGACAAATGATAATTTTTATTTTGTACACTATAATTAAAGGACTTAAGTAAATAAATATAGGTACCATATAATCAACGAACAAGCTTAAAAAGGTGATGGAGTCGGGACCTACTAACCTAATAACCAACATGTTGTAACATTGTAATTGTAAAAATAATCATTCCAATAATTTAATTTTTTTTAATTTAGTCTAACTTACATTATTACTCTTAACAACTGTTAAAGTTCCTTCACCGGAAGGTCCCTTAAATCCGTTACTCAAGTCATATAATGACTGTCATCACTTACACTTATTCGCATCTTGTAATTTGTAACATCTTGTGGATTATATTATGAAGTAAAAAAAAAAATAATTTTATACCTTCAAAATTTAATTTTCAATGAATATTTACATTAATTATTATACTTGCTAAGTATTTAAAAAAAATTATATAATGGCTTTCGTAAATGAATTTTTTTAGTGCTTCTTTGATATTGTTCGGATCTTAAAACATTTTACGTGCGTCATTCGTTTTATTTTATTATATTTTGTTCACTAATAACATTGACATTTGCATAATTTTAAATAAATTGTTTAATTCAACACAAAGGGTTTAAAAATAATGCCTAATTACTTATTTTAAGTCCCAAATATATTTTTGTTATTAAAATAATTGAATTTAAATTATATCTACAGTACCTATGTATTCGTTAAATATTTCATATTTGGTAACTTTTATACACGTTATTTTTCCATTTAAAAAAAAAAAAAAAAAAAAATGTAGGTTAAATTAATTTATTCCGAGTAAGTTAATTGCGGCGTACGGTTTATTCGTGAAGTTTTATTTATAATTTATATAGAGGCCGTAGACACCACTTACTTTTGATCTCTGTACCGTATGTTGACAATGAGGAACGCAGTGGCAATGACGATACCAACGACCGCGGCAACGGCAAGTCCTATGTAAACGCCTACGTTAACATGAGAGTCTTCGTAAATAGTAAGAGTCCGATCTTTAGGCGGTCCTTTGCCACCGGCTCTCCACTTCACTTCTTCGCCGACACTCAAGTCTAGTGTGCCCGTCACTCCGTTATACTCTCCAATCTTCACTTCTTTGTCCCCTAAAGTAAAGTAAAATATCTTTTTATATAAATATATAAGAATAGAAGACATACACGGCTTGTGTGGCAAAACAACAACACTGCAGTGTAAACGACGTGTTATCAGTGTTTTTAAATGAATGACGATAATACTTTATTGTTGAAAGGATATTGATATAGTGATTTAATATTAAAAAATCAGATATTATATATTATGTATATGTATATTAAAATAGTCGTACTTGTGTAGGTACATTACTATTTTCAACTTGTAATTAAATTTAAAAAAAAAACTACCTATACCTATGAAAAAAACAGTGTAAAGTCAATTTTTTTCGATTTGTACAACGTTTGAGATAAATAAATATACCTAGTATATTTTATTAATAAAATATATTTTATTTCAGGGACATCAGGGTGTATAAATGAATAGTTTATATTTGAAGTGAATATAAGGTTATACTTTTGATCCAAAAAAATGCATGATGGCCAATGTGGTTTTTTTTTATGTACTATGGTCTATAAATAGTATAATATTAATAATAGTAATAGTCAATAGAATATTGAAATGTATAATTTTCCATATACCAAATATTCAAGTAATTTGAATTATAAAGGTATTTCTTTGTTCATACTGTTTAAACCAAAACCAACTACCACCTCCTCCCATATTTACTAATTTAAAGCAAAATATGATATTCATCATGAATATTTTACAATAAACAGGTAGTGAAAACGTAATTTTGCCTCTATGTAGGTACCTAGCAGTAATCGTCTGGCTTAAGGAGCGTAAAATGGGAATTGTAATATTGAAAATTCAGATCACCGGTGAAATAAATAAATATTTAATGATGTATCATAAAAAAAATTGTAGGTAATAATTTTTTTAGATTCTGAGCGGAGAGAGGAAGTTAATGGTTTTACAAAGGTGTTTATTTTTTAATTTTTTAATTTTTTTTTTATCTTGTATATAAAATTTCTACCAGAAAAAGTGCTTGGATTTCAGCATATAGTATATTATCTTTGAGAAAATTAGAGAAAGATGGTACTTTAAAGAGGTTATTTTTTGATTTTCTCAATAATTATTTAATGCCACGGGAAAAACCACCGAAAAATTACGAAACACCCTCTAAAAACGGAAATTTTAATTTCCTGTTTTTTTTTGTTTACCACCATAGAAACGAATAAAAATAATAATTCAATTTACAGGCTATAATAAATAATAACAATATAAAATATCCAGACTGACAAACCGTCTCCGCTCAGTATCGTTTTTCTTATACAATTATATTATATCATTTAATTCAAGTTAAATACAATCCATTATATATTGAACCACTTGTAACCTACTGTATAGCAGAGCGACATCCACTTACCCCCTTTTTTTCATTGAAATTGGTGTAAGCAATAATATTATTTTATAATTTTACTACCAAACCTTAAATATAAGCGATAATTAATTATTACTAATACCTACTACTTAAAATTTACTGTTGATCGAAATAAACACGTCAGTCCATTAAATAATCCACTTAAAATTTGATATAAAACTATAAGATATGAATGTTTGATATTTTGAATTTACTATGATTAATAGATGGTATCCAAATATTTAAAACCAGTTATCAATAATGCTTAATGGTTTTGGATGAATTACAAATATTTTCATAGACGTATTTAAATGTTTTAGGATTTATTTGAAGTGTTGTAAAAGTATAAGTTTATTTTTAAATAAATAAAAAAATAAATTTATTCTAAATTTTTATAATCAATACTATGACTGATAATGGATTTTTGATGAATGATATAGAGTCAAGAAAAGTTCGAATAATTGAAAAACCATACAGTTTTTTTTCTTCCTCAGAATTTATAATTAAGTAAGTATATAGGTACTCCAAAGAAAATCATAACATATCATTTTGAAAATTATTAATTATAAAATAAAAGATTTTCTTTTAAAAATGCGATACAAATGTTAGCTGGACATAGTTAAAATATTGATTTTTTATTCTCATTTAAGTTTTTTTTTTGAAAAGAAAATATAAGCTAGGACATAAAGGAAATTATGCCAAGAATTGGATTCTTTATAATAATTCATCAAAGAAGGCTATTGTCAGGGGCGGATTGGCGAATTTTTTCGGCCCGGGAAATATGTATCAAACCGGCCCTGCACCACAAATGTAACCCCCACCAAAAAAAAATTTTCATCATTTTACTCACATTTCAAAATTTGTTTAGTTTCACCCATAAATTAGTAAAATATATAATAGGTACCTATAATTAAAGTTATAACAGTTTAGGGTTAGTCAGATAAGGTTAACCGGTTCAGACTGTTCTAACTCGAACTTGAAGTTTGATCTTATTACATTTTAGATTCTGAGCGAAGTGATGAATGTATTGATTTTACAATGATGTGTTTTTTTAATTTTTTAATTTTAATTTAATTTTTTATTTTTGCGTCTTTCATCAAATTTTAGGACAGTAAAAATAGTAAATACTTAGATTTTCTTCAACTAGATTCACTTTTCTGATAGGAAAGTTAATCCAGTTGGTACTTTGGGGGGTCAAAAATAAAAATGTCCTGGTGGTTTTCAAAAGTGCCGTGAAAAACAAAAGAAAAATTAAGTAAATCGGGGAATTTTTACGCAAAATCTGTTTTCGAGAAAATCGATTTTGGTTTTTGAAGCAACTCCATAATAAATATTATGACTATATAGGTACACGAAATTTTGACCGAATGTTTATATTAGTATTTTCTATACACCATAACATTTTGACTTACTTTGAGCTGTTTACGGACATTTTCAGTTTTTTTTCTATAAATATCAATAAAATTTTATTTGTTGGTTAAAAAGCTTGAAAATGGAATAAAAATCTCCTAGTATATTGTTTCAAAGGCAGATGAAAAAAATTAAAAATCCAGTCACAATTTTTTTCTATAAGCATTTAAAGTTCAAATATTGACAAAATACGTAAAAATAACGATTTACATTTTTATGACCTTCTGAAATTCAAATTTTTACAACATTTGATATTCACTCGATTTCTCATGTAATGATTTTCTTATTTTGTTGTGATTAAAAAACGAATGACTGTAAAATGTATATACTTGAAAATTTATATTAGCATTTTGTATACACCATACAATTTTGAAAATAATTATCTCTTTTTGATGTTTTAACGGACCATTTCAAATTTTAATTTTTTTAGTTTTTTTTTCTATAAATACCAATAAAATTGTATTTGTTGGGCCAAAAAGCCTGAAAATTGAATACAAGGCTCCTGATATATTGTTACAATATCAGTTGAAAAATATTAAATATACATAGCCATACATTTTTTTTATAAGCAATTAAAGCTCGAATTTTGACAAGATTTATCAAAATTTAATAATTATTTTGTTGTTAAAAATGTATAAAATGTTTAACATGTATAGCTATAAGGATTGAAAATTTAAAACAATTTTCCAGGTAAATAGATTCCATTAACCGTTTTTTCTTTTTTTCTCGTACCTTTTCAGCTCCACCCTTCTTTCGTTTTTCACCAGCATCACACATAATTTAAATTGCACAGTTCAATTGAATTTGTACACTAAACACACTTCTGTAAGTACAGTAACTCGTTTGTGTAAAAAGTTCAAAATAAAAAAAAATACAAATAATGATAAGATAAGGTTATCAATGTTATCACGTAACTAATTCTACCATAGAGTATAAAATATAAATACTAAAATACCAATACCACAGATTTCTAAATAATACATTAGCATCACGGATTAATAATCCGTGATTAGCATGAATTGGAGGGATAATAGTGTAAATACAAAAATTCCTACTATGAATTGCAATAGTTTAAGATATTAAAAATAATACCTTCGTAGGTATTTGATTTTTAATATATTTTATGCTTAATTTATAAAAATTTAATTTTTTTTGTAATTATATTGTAATAATTATAGCGGCCCTGCAGACCCTCACAAGAACCGGCCCATCGGGAAGATTCCCGATTTCCCGATAGGCCAATCCGCCCCTGGCTATTGTACATAATTTGAATTGAGTAATTTTACCATAAAAATATCTTTAATGTTATCCAAATATAGGTACTATTTTAACTATAAAGAACTAAAAATAAAAAGATAAATATTTTAATAATCATACATTTATGGCGATTACTTAAAATGTTATATCTTGATGTTCAAACCTAAAATGTTATTTTAGTTTAAGTTCTAAGACAAATATTTACTAACGGAAGCTAAGTTTACTTAATATGATATTAAATTTTGTTATTATTAACATTTTTCTTCATGTGTGATTGCCGACATAAATAAATTTACTTAAGAAGATGCTGCATATTCTCCATATTGTTTTCTCCATATTCTCACTATTGATAGTTTTTACTTACATTTTGTTAAGACAATTTATCATAGTATATAAAGTGGTTACCTAATCTGTTATTGTATGTTTGTTATTATTATAGAGTTCACACCATGTATATGTTGTAGATTATTTAATAATATTGTTTAAATAACTTCTAAGCTCCTTAAAAATATTAAAAATATCACTGTATTCTTTAAAATCCTTAAATATGTAAAGAAGAAAATGCAAATATGCATAAAATGAGAAATTAAACTATTTAAATTATATATCGAGGTTTAATTCAGAACATTCTCCAGTAATATTTAGACAATGGTGTTGTGTAATTATATATTAGGTATATTATATATATTATATACTTTGAGTAGGTATTCAATTTACAATTTTACAAAAATATGAAAGCTGACAACAATGGTATGCAATATTGTATTTTATGATATTTAAATATAAATGTTTGTTTTTTGTTCAGAAAATATAATTAAATCCAGACTTAAATAATAATGTTATTTACTTATTTTTTTACCTACAACAGAATTTTAGAATCTTGTTGTGATAGATATAATGTCTTGAAGAAATTCAATAGATTCACCTATTCTGGTTGTATAAATTAATAATTTTATAATAATAATTTAAATCATAAAAAAAATATAATGTAGGTACAATGTTTATTCTTTTCAAGTACCTATTCACTATTGTACATATTGTACGTATTGTACCTCTTTCCGAATAATATTTTGGTACAAATAAATCATGGTCGAGTTAATTATGATTCATAATAATGAAAAGAGCCAAGTCGCGTACAAAATATTAAAACTAGACCCAATGACGTGCAGGTCCTAAGTAAACGGAGAACTGAGGGCAGAATAAAAATATAATTTTGCAGTATGTCACATTATACAATCTTGAACTTTTGTCATATTAATTTCAAATTAATACTACGGTGTCCATTACATTAAGTGTTAAATTCGAAATCATCGAGATGTGGGTTTCTTGTAAATTATTATCAGAGCAATAACTTAATAGCATGACTGTCATAAACGATTAAGTTGTATGTCGAAACAAAATTGTTGATCATTATATAGTATGATAAATGATAATTATTATAATTATAATTGCATGAATATCAGTATTTTATTATTGTATACTAATTATTTACCTAGTAACAATATTGTGTTTGTTTACTATTTTTTTAATCGATATGCAACATACATAATATTTTATTTACTACCTACAATATGAGTACATGTCTAAAAAGTTATATCTAAGTAATATAAAATTACTAATTTTTGTATTAATTTCACATTATAAGATAGACCGATTAATACTTATGTATCAATAAATGGGGTTTTTTATAGAACACACTTATTTGGATGTTAAAAAATTAATACTTGCTGTCCAATAGGACAAAATTATTTAGTTTTATAGAGTTACGTATTCAAACACCCAGATTTTTATTACTTTCAAATCTAAAAAAAAACATACAACCCAAATTACAGAAGGATAACCCACCAGCTCTTAAATCTATACCTACATGATTTGTTTGGCGAAATTATTCATGTATATATATGTATGTATGTACCTATGTATGTATGTAAATAGATAGGAAGAAGGAGACACTGAGATATAGTGACATTTAATGTTTCAGACGTTCTATGTATAGTTTGTTAGCTAACAGAGATTGAGCAGGTTCACTGTCACGTGAGGAATATGAATTAAAGGGTAGACTTGAGTAATATAATAACTGAGATTAGAGGTCTTAGCATAGGGATAGGATAAGCAGTTACGCTACTGTTTTAATGGATATGATGTTTTTCCACTGTGCCCGGCTGCATTAAATGTCCATTAATATACACTGACCCCTAAACACTTCAATATCAGACAATAATGTGAAGTGATTAAACATTTAATTAGTCGAAAGTACTAATAATGTTTGTATTTAAACAACAGGTACTCAAAAATAAAAACAATTTGGAATCATAATAAAATAAAATCACTAAATTTACCATAGACACATTAATAAATATATTATTATTAATATGTCTATGCTATTTACTTATGATTGGGTTAATCAATAAATTGTAAAGTGATTTAACTAAAAGAATATTTAAATTTGACATTAAAAAGGTAAATATAAATAATAAATCAACCTTAAAGAAATGCAAGATGTTTTTTATAAGTCACGCGATTTATAGTAGTATTTCCATCACTATTATTGTATTTAGACACTTGTCGACAATTTAACCAAAAACTGAAAACAAGCTGTTAATCTAGAATATTTACTGCCAAAATATCAAGATTCAAGAATGATAAATTAATCTAAAATCTATATTTTAATAAACTATACATTTTTACTGATAATTACCTTGAAACTGTTTCAATAATATGCTGGCTTTTCTTTCGTTGTTGTAAAATCTCACCGGACCCTGGTATAAAAAAAATGTTTAAAATGAATCATATGCAAGAGTAAACACACACAATAATATATTGTGCATAATAATATAATTTATTACCGTGACTCCCTCGAAACTAGTTTTCGTGAGAGCCTCTAGAAAGAGATCCTCCCACTCTTTGTCCCTGTACTGAAAGTCTGCTATGGTTCTATTCAAGATGCCTTTGTCGTGCGATGATTGGTGCACTTTACGGGCCACTTCCTGTATAGCTAAAGCGGCGGTCCATACCCCGTCGTAAGTGTACCCGTGAAACCTGGAGTATTCACTTCCACGCCTCATGTCATACTCTTGCTGGTATTCTTTTGAAGTCTGTAAATAAAATGTACATCCGTCAATTTCGTATCAAATTTGAATCAATTACTCTCATTTCAATCATCTGCCGTGTTTATCATATATATACAATGTTTGGGAAAGATTTCCATAGTCAGTTGGGTAAATATTCGTTTATCTGTTGTGGGACGCAATGAGTCATAATCAAAATGTAATATCTTTTTAATATGCCGTTCGGTACCAATGAACGATTTGATCCGACTAATAGCAGTCTAAGATTGATTAGAAACGTAATATATTTTATATTATGTACTTAAAAATTCAGAATGAATTATCTGTCATTTTCTAATGAAATAAACTAAGTTTACCTTTCCGAAAATGTATGAAAATATTATTTTAAGCTTGAATATCTTGAAACATATTGTACTTGTTTTATTTCATTTTTAACTTAATACGATCGAAATACTTTTGAAAATATTAACTCACAATAAAAAAATTGTACCTACCTAATAAACTGTTTCCCTAATTTATTATAAATATAAATTAAATAACTAACATTTTTTCTTTGTTAAAAATACCAATAAACGATCATACGTCTTAATTTTTAGGTAAACATAAACATATTTACAATATTATAATATATTGTGATAAATATAATATTGATACATAGATAATATTGTATATAAAATACATAGTACTTATTGCAAAATTGATATAATTTATAAATTTTTTTTATAAGTTATAGCCTAGTTATGGGAAATTTATTTTTATTTAAAATTGTTATACTTTAAATAATGTTATTATAATAAACTTTTTAGGTATACTTATAATTTTATTTTTTTTTGTGCGTGAATCTTAAAAGTTAAATCTTAGTAATATATTATGATTCATTTAAAAAGTGTATTTTTAAGTACTTTTTTGGATAAATAAATAATACATTCAGGTATAAAATATGATATTATATGTTTAATAATATAGCCACATAATACCTTCACATGGTATTGGCAGGTTTATAATGAAAAAAAAAAGGTGGGAAAGTGGGTATCGCTCTGATGTACAGTGTTACAGTGTTACAGTGGGTCACTGTAATGGATGGTGTTAAATTTGAATTCAATGATATAATCTTCTATATATATAAAAATGAATGTATGTCAGTGTGTCAGTGTGTCTGTGTGTCTGTGTGTCCATGTTACCATGGTTACCAAGGTTGCCATGGTTACTAAGGTTACCAAGATTTCATATCAATCTATATATATAAAAATGAATGTATGTCAGTGTGTGTGTGTGTGTGTGTGTGTGTGTGTCCATATTACCATGGCAACCATATCTGTATATAAAAAACAGTAAGCTGATTGACTGCTATCAACGCACAGCTCAAACCATTGGACGGATCTGGCTGAAATTTGGCATACGGATAGCTATTATAATATAGACGTGCGCTAAGAAAGGATTTGCCAAAATTCGCATTTTAAATAGGTGCTGAAACAGGGACATTGAGATTCACGATAGAAATTGGAAATTTTATTTTTATTTATTTATAGTTGCCATTGGTTACAGTCTACATTAGAAATTAGCATTTATTTATTGGTTGCCATTGGTTATTCGGGCAGATCAGGTACAAGCTTGCATCAAATCGAATTATTGAACAATGCTTACCAGGGTGGCAGAGTTGCACTTACCGCAGAAAATTACACCCAAAAGGAGTTCAACAATCATAATTTTTTTAAGAGTTGCGATTTTTTACGAGCAACCAAATTTATTATATTAATCCACAGTATTACATCAAAATAAACTTGGTATAACTTTGATACTTTAGAGTTAAATCATACACTTCCGTACAAACAGCACGGGGTCCGCGATCTACCGCAGGTAGATTGCCTACCTGATAATGTACCGCTGCGATTCAGAATTTTTATTCAGGGCAACGGGAAAGATAAGATAAATTTTGAACACCATACACGTTAATGAATTGAACAAAGTTTGAGTAGGTAGTATTGAGTTGATCCATTTAACGGGCGACGAAGTGCACGGGATCAGCTAGTATAATTATATAAGAGAAACGATTCTGATCGAAAACGATCAGTCAGCCTATGATATTATACTATGTATATTTGTTGATATTACTGTGAATAAAGTAATTTATATATTTACCTATTTACGTGGAACCTTGTTTTCAATTTTCAATCTTTAGGTATAAAAGTCGAACATTTTATAAATGTTTAGCTACAAAACAGTTATTAAATTTTAAATTTGATAAATTTTGTCAAAATTCAGACTTTAAATGCTTATAAATAAAAACTGTAACTAAGGATTCTGGATTTTTAATATTTTTCAAATGTCATTGTAACAATATAGGTAGTAGGAGCTTTATATTAAATGTTCAAGCTTTTTTATCCAACAAATAAAGTGTTATTAACATTCATAGAAAAAAAGACTAATAAAATTGGAAACAGAAAATGTTCCTAAACAGTTCAAAACAAATCAAAATATTTTGAACATTTGATCGTGTATAGAAAATGCAAATATAAACGAAAATTGCATGTATATACGTTCATTTTTTTAGAGTTACCTACTAGAAAAACCAAAATCGATTTTGTGTAAAAATTCCCGTTATTCCTTAATTTTTATGTTGTTTCACTTAAGGTACTGTTGAAGAAAATCTAAGCACTTTTACGGTCCTAAAAGGTGATGATAAACGAAAAAAAAAAACAACAACAAACATATCATTGCACAATCAATACATTCATCACTTCGCTCAGAATCTAAAAATATACCTGTATATTATACTATATGTATACTGTATACTGTATATATACATTATATTATACAAAAGTTAATTTTATTTGGACAAGTTGCGTTTATGAAATTTAATTAGCTATAGTATTAAGTGTGAGCCATAATAATATTGTGTATTAAATTATAATACCTACTTATACAATAAAGAGCAAAGCACTTTTAAATTAGATTCAGTCAAACGATTTTTGAATGCAAAAATTATTTTACTTATCTAAATTAATAGACAATAGTAAATATAGAAACAATTTCTTTTCAATTAATGAGCAATTATGTATTTATTTAAATATTTTATAATTTACAAAGTTTGCTGGGACGTAGTAAAAGAAATTATAATTATAATGTAAAATTAAAAAAAGAAATGCAATTAAAAATGATTTTTATGAATATTTATTTAGGTACTTTATCTATAGTGTAAAAAACCTTAGTTGTAGTATTTATAAATGGAAATAATTTTCTGTATAACAGTATTGCCCGTTCAGAACATAATCTTCCTTGAAACTCTATAGTAATTTTAATGGTATTTAACAAAACTGTTTATTTAAATTAAAAATTTTATTCTACCCTTCATGATAAGAGATATTTAAAGTTAAATAAAGTTTTCAAATTTTCAATAACTAAAAACTTTAGTTAACTAATGTTTTAAAAAAAATATCATCATACATTTGAATAACTATAACACCCCATTATTTATTATTTTAACTTTATGCATAATAATATAATTACATATAGATATAGGTACCTACGTTATAATAATTTATTATTGACATAATAGGTTTTATTTTTAATTTAATTTTCATTTCAATACTTATTATATTGTGTGTGATAATATGTTGAATGTATAAAACCTAATATCCAAATTATATATCTAATTTGTTTTTAAGCTATATTACTAATTCTTAAGGCAACATGTTATTAACTTATCCTTCAAGTGAAAGTAATTTTAAGTCTCATAATATACATTTAAGAGAAGTCATCTTAAAGGCTTAAATGGATTTAAGAGAATTTAAATCCCAGAATAAAAAAAACTGAGAGAGTAGCTCTACGCCTCTACCGTATAGCAGGTGTCGAGTGTACCTATACCAGGTACCTCGTCATTATGTAATAATTGGTAACTGTGCAACGTGGTCGGGGGAACCTTGTCATGGTATTAGTTATCCAGAGAAGGTTTTATATTCCTTATGGAAAGGTTTTCGGTAGCTGGAGATTAGAGCACTCTTTATAAATAATAAGACATGTTTGGTTTATAAATCGATGATAATAAATTATTATATTTAAAATAGTACTTTACTGTCTTGGAAGATTGCTGTTAACTATATACTATATATACACTTAGTAAAACCGTATAGGCGAGTTCACTCGTGTTGATGGTTATTGTCGAAATAACTGTCATGTGCAGTCATTTTAGTAATAAGTAATAATTTGGATGGGTTGAAAAGTGTTGAGTGTGTATATTTTGTATTGGTCAATTCTATAGAGTGTTATATAATATATATATAAATAATAAATATATATATGGTATTAGGGTGTAACAATGCTACAACAGTATGTATGTGTTTAATTTGAATTTTTTTGTAACAAAATTCTATATTACGCCATTTGTCACAATTATTGAACAATAAATAATAATAGATAAAAACAAAACAGACCGAAGAAACAGAGGGAAGAGGCCTCCCATCGAAAGTACTTAAAACATTTGAATTAAATGATAAATCATTGCATAATAAATACAATTATGTGTGGAGACGGTATCTGGCTCAAATGTTAAGGTTATTTTATAATTTTTCTTTTAGTAGTAAACTTAAAACTCATATTTTCCAAAACCATAGCATATATATTCTACTATCAATTATTATTATAATATCATACTATATTATTATTTTTAAAATTGTTCTTAATTTTTTTTTTTTTTTATTGAATGTCAATTAAATTGTCAACTGAATTGTCAACAAATGTTCGGTAAGGATTTGTCACTAAAGACCCGGGCGGTCACCCATCCGGAACTATTGACACCGGCTGGTATTTGCCTCAGAACACGTTTAGTGACTGAACTCGGCAACCGCGCCACACCGCTCCAATGTTCTTAATTTATGCGTCTATAAAATGGTAGATATATATTATGGCGATATTGTTTGTCCATCATTTTTGAATAACAATAAAAAAAACGATATCAATTTAGTTAAAAACCGGTTTCTCGTAAAATAACGTTTTTCAATAACTATTTATTTTTTTCCAATTATCTTGAAAAGTAAGAGGAGTCTGTTATTTTTTACTCTACAAAGTACTAACTAGATCCAATTTACTTCCAGAAACCATCTTCGAAGTTGAAATCATTAACAATACATTAACTGTTCCACCCAGAATCTAAAATAGTATTTAAGTTAAATAATAAGACATAAGAAATAAGCATTCAATGACAGTGTCTTAATTATTTTATGAATTATTGAAATTATTATTATAAGAAAAACATATAAAGTTATAACCTTATTTTCATTGTTAATAATTAACATATTTTAAAGTTATTGAAATTAGCTTATATACAAATAAAAGGTCATACTATGGTAGTAACTTGAAATAACTGAGGTGTTTTTTTTTTATTGACTATTTAAAATTAAATTATTCTGTATAGGCAGGTACTGTTTTAGTTGTAATATTTAGATATCTAATTTAAATCTGGAAAATAAAACCATACTCGTTGTAATTTTCATTGTGTACAAATAACTAGGTAATAAGTAAATATCTATATAGGTAAGTATGAATAAAGTATAATATTATAAATATGATAAATTAGAAAAATAAAAAATGTAAACAGTTGGAGTTACATTTTTAATATGAACAATTGTACTATTTTTTTGTAACTCTGTATAATGGATTATATATTCAAACAAAATCAAGGATGTAAAATATAAAATATAATATTATGTCCCATTTTAAACTATTGATAACTGAACTATAAAAATGTATGAATTGGTTACCTAATTGATTTGATTTGGTTTGTTATATGCATGTAAGTATACTGTGGCTTTATATTCAATGGTTTATCTATTTATCGAAGATCAAATAATTATTCTAAACGAAAAGGTGGGTATATAAAAGCAATATTTGGTTCGACGGGCAAGGGAAATATACTATCCATTTTTCAAACACTTTACGTTGTTTAGTAGAATTTAGTATAGGGCAAAGGAGGAAAATGTATTCCGCGTGTATTTTACAGAGCATAAATAATTTCACTGTAACGTCAAGCATTGAATAGAATTTCGCGGGTATATACTTGGGCAATAGCCAGGAATACATTTAAATATTTCTTATGCACAATGTCAAATTCCCCATTAAAATATGGCAAGACATTTTGCCATGCACCTGCAATGCAAATCTTGTTTATACATTTTCTACTTTACATATTGTGACCATCTCCCTAGAGACTCGTTAGGTAATGTCTTGCAAACTTGTAGAATAAGACATGAGTGCTGTTTGTGTGAGATATTATGACTAAGATTTTATATAGATACAACTCTAATGAAAAATTTTCACTAAATATTATGATTATGATTAACACTGGTTTTAAGCTATGAAAGTATTAATAGAACATACTTATTATTATTTTACTGTATTTAATGTTATATACATATTGTTACCAAAGTAAATCATTTAATATAATATAAATACATTACGTCTCAACCTTTTGATTGCATATTTGCATGTTGATTTTTTCATATAGGTGTAGGTAGTTTATTCATTAGAATACAAAATATGATAAATGCAATTTAAATTTTTAGAATGGTTCAATGGCTGTGACATGAATTGAATTTGTTTTACAGTATAATATAACGTATGATTTCTCATTTAGTTATTTTATTAAATGTTATATTTTACAGTCCTGCAGGGCGATGAGGGTAATTTATTTTTCACTGTTAAAATTGTTTAAACGTATTGAAACTAAAAACATTTATCGTTTGGTTACTCATTTAACGACAGTCTGAACAATATAGATTTCTTATAAGTAACCCACATTTATGTAGAATGTAGATTCATAGAATATTATGAAAAATATTGGAAACGAATATTGATTTACGACCATTTGATACATACAAATTCAAAAAAGGTTCAATTCAATTTTCCTATTTATTTTCTTTAATTTTCGGTTTATTATATTTTAAATTGTTTTAAACTAACTATTACACATTTTATATGAACAGATTTTATTTTGGGCAGATGTCCAATTACCAAGTCTGAGTACATTGTATAATTTATAACAATGGATCGAAAAATAGGAAATACAATTTCAAAATTATTAAAAAGAATCTATCGCAGTAAACCAAAAAAGAAATGTGCGTTACGATTGCTGAGTCACATTATCTGAACTTGTAATGCCACATTAAATGCTTATAAAATATATTGACTTATAAATAGATATAACTTTTATTTTACATACAAAAATGTAAAAAAGTAATTCAAATATCATTAAATGCAAATGTGTCGTTTGAATGAGACTTCTTGGGTGATGCGAGCGAAACATTCTGGATGAAACAGCATGTCTGTTAAAGACGCGTTCACATCAGTCAAAGTCGTTATTTACATTGTTAAGACTCCACCGAAAGAAAAGGGTGGCGATCGTTGTTTTAAGGGCCACGGGGTAAATAATTTCCACGGTCATTAGCATCGTATTCGCTTTCGTCGCCGCCTGAAAGGAGGCCAACTTTTTTCCCTTCGTAATAGTTCCTTGCACTTCCCATACAGCATCTTGGTTTCTCTCTGCAGGAGAAGTAAATTATTTTCCCTTTCTTTTTCATTTCATTTCCTGAGAAACGTAAGTAACAAAGCCGCTACTATATCCACGACGACAGAGGTGGTGTTCGTGCATAGGAGTTAATTACACGGAAAATTCTAAAACGCGATAAGACGTTTTTTCTCCGGTATATCTATTCTACATCAGAAGTCACAAATGTTATGTTGTCTCTGCCGTTTGTGTTTATCGCAATGCTCTAGAAAAACGATTTTATTCTATTTACGGAGTATGACACAGATTCAAAGGGTATGGGTGTATTTATATCAGAACATACATCGTTATAATAAAAGTTCTCTCTAACATGCCCAAGAAATATATAGAAATAAGTCGTTTGTCTTCATTCTTTTAAAAGTTTAAATTATATTTTAAATGTAATCATGATTCACTCAATAATAATGGTAAAAAAAAAACTGTTGTATGTGAAATAAAAATCGAGTATTTGGCACTCATCTCGATTTTATAAATTTAGCGTAAATACCTTATACAGGTGAGAGGAAAATAATGATAGATAATGATGATATAAATATAAAAGTAAATATTAAAGAAGAACAAACACTACGCTTCAATGTTTCGTCATGTTAATCATAAATTGTATTTACAGATTAAGTGGTGAACTAGGTGAAAAAAGTTTGGTTTACTTAGTTATAAGATATGATAGTTTACTTCAGTGGCGCTCAACCTTATTACTAGGTGTAGCGGTCGCTACACCTTGAAAACAAGGAGTGGGTGGGTACATAAAATAATCAACTTGAATTATGTTCATAATTAATCACAAGTTATATTGTTTGATACCTTAATATTTACTCATATTATCAATTTAAATATGATAAAATGTATAAAATAATATAATTTTGAGTTTGTGAGGGGGTGGGTAGGTGGATACAATTTTTTCTCGCTACACCTGAAAAATATATCTTGGGAACCACTGTAGTTTAGTGAGAGCTCAAACGGTTGAAAGCTTTGGAAGATAACACTATCTTAAGCAAGCAGCTCTTGAAATACTGAAAATAACTCAATAAACGATAAACGGGGTCTAGAATAATGTTTCATTTATTAATTTGAAGCTCTTCTGAAGGGCGATTGTAAACTCCACCGATTTACAGGTAGTCGATTTTAGGGTTGGATTTATAACATGTAAATTCCACCGATACATTTTTTTTACCTGAAAAAAAAATGTAAACTCCACCGATACGTATTTTTGACCTGAAAACACGTAAACTCCACCGATGGTAAAATCCACAAATCAAAACTATATGTATAGTGTATACACATCAACTTTCGACTGACTTATCTTAAACTTCATCTTAACGACTTTAAAGCTGCATCTAAACATTATCAACCCAAATTTTAAAACCAAACAAATTTTTTTAAAACCTAAATTTTCTTTAAGTAATTATTTTTTTATTCATTTATTTTAATTAACATTATTTTAACTACGTACTAGTGATCACTATTAATTATTATTATATCATTTATTTTAATATTGTGTAAAAAAAGATATAAGTATCTAAATATAATATATATAAATAATAAATCAATACATAAATTATGTAGGAACGTATTACCTATAACGTAATGTTAAAAAATTATAGATTTTTCTATTTTTTTCTATTTGATTTTTATATGATTTTTTTTTTAAATTATTGTTAATTAATAATTATATATTTTTCAATTTTCTATTATTGCTATTTGATTTTTATATGATTTTTTTTTAAATCATTGTATTTAAATACAATAAATATATTATAATAAAACTGCACCCACATAAATTATGTAACCTTAGTTAATCAGATTGGATTTGGATTACAATTTTAAAAAAAAAACATACCAGTGGAGTTTACATTTTTTTTTTCAGGTAAAAAAAATGTACCGGTGGAGTTTACATTTTTTTTTCAGGTAATAAAAATTTACCGGTGGAGTTTACATGAAAAAAGGTCTAAAAAGGTCGCAATCGGTGGAGTTTACATGCGCCCCTTCTGAAATACTTCGTAAATATTTAAATACCTAATTTTAAATTAATAGTTTTTTAATTATTAATCATAAGTCTATAACAATTGAAGAGTGGGCTGGTAGACCAACATTTTGGGAGGGTATCATATTTTTATGAACTTAAAATACTTTATTATATATAACAAATCTATTTATTCAATGTTTAATCTAGTTAATAAACACCAACATCATTAGAAAAGTATTATTCTTCAGAATATGATATAAAAATATAGGTTGATATAAAAAATAACAAAAGTTGATAATAGTGGTTTAGTCAACATACGTTGTACACGTTTTTAGAATATCACACGTTTTTAAGCAGAAATGTTCTATAAAATATAATCATTTACTCGAAATAATTAGTGTTTGACATTATAATAATCATAATTTAATAAGTTATATAAATTTATTATACTATAGTACATTTTAACTAGCTCAATAATATGTTAATCGCCAATGTTTTATGTTGGATTCTTAAAAAATTTTGCATACCATATAAAATATTATTTAGATTACCAGGTCCTAATAATTATTGTACTGTAAATCCCGAATTAGTTTTTATCAACATTTAAGGGCAAATTATATCTTGGACGCACTGTATTAATTGTGAATTTAAGATATAAAACGAATTTTTTTAAAAATATTAGGCGATCACCATCCATATAAAGAAAATAAGCAAATTACTCACTATTCCAGACACGGTGATTTCCCCTGTAGTGGATAGAGGCAGGTAATCTGTAAGTATGCACCCGTCTAACGCCGCACTCAAATGTTTCACTGGACAAGGCGCTCTCATTTCATTCCACCAAGTTGGACCATAAGTACCCATTAT
Source organism: Macrosiphum euphorbiae (assembly GCA_949089665.1). NCBI lineage: Eukaryota > Metazoa > Arthropoda > Insecta > Hemiptera > Aphididae > Macrosiphum > Macrosiphum euphorbiae. The sequence goes on along the minus strand of CARXXK010000003.1, from coordinate 30,214,517 downwards.
AAGCCATTGGTATTTGCCACCAACCATACCGACCCTAAGTTAGCGAAGGTTTCATTAATTAAAATACATTTGAATAAGTAAAATTAATTTTCAGCGGGTAATAAATCATAATATAAAATTACCTGTAAGCTTCACAAAATACTTTTCTAGCCCACGTTTCATTGAAATTACCCAGAATTATACGAATATCTTTTTCTTGAAGTTTCTTGATCGGCAGAGATACATCACCAGCTATGTTTTGAGTGTCATCAACAACAAAATTGTCTTTCTCCAGCATAGCTACCAGTTGGTTGTGGGCCTGTGAAAGTAGATAAAATCAGACAGATATAAAAACAACAGACAAAAACAACGAATTATTACTTATTAATTAAAAACAATTATTCTAATATTTTAAAATTTTAATTCCAGTAGCCGTAATGTTTTCCTTTTAGTTTTATTAAGTATTAATAATAAAAGATAATAGTTTAAACATAATAATAAGAATAATGAATATTATTATATTGTATTTTTAATTTCTGATTCATAACAATATATTATTATCATATTATAATCAAAAACACTCTTGGTAATTATAAATCCTAATACATTTCAAATGTCTTAATAATATTGTCTAAAATTTTTAATTCTATGAAATACTTGCGATGATAATTATTTTGTTTAATATGATAGCATTTTTAAATTAAGATTTAAGAACTATTTAATATTTATGTATTATTCATTAAATATAAAATACAATTATGAGACATACCGTTCAAAATGTGGAAATAATGTAACTTATAAAGGTACAGCACTTTTTTTAATCATTATAATTTATTACGATGCACGTCAATTGAGATTATCCTTTTATAATAGTTTTAATAATATTCTATCGAAAGATGCTATAAATGACAAAGTCAGTCAGAATAATTTCTCTATTACATAAAAAATATCGACAATAATTTGTTAAATTAATATTTTCATATACATTTCACAGAAAATTATTTAATACCAAAATAAAACCTATTTTATTTATAATTAAATCAAGAAAAAGTATTATTTTGTTAATAAAACATCACGGGAAAAAATAGTTCGTAAGACGGCTTATTGTTTTAACAACTGAAAACAATAATCTTTGCAGTATTTAAAGAAATTGTTTTTTTTCTCAAAGATAATTTTTGAAAGAACGTTGTAAAAGAATAGAATTAATTGTTTTGTATATTATATAATATATTTATATATATCAGGCATTGAGAAAGTGTAGTACTTATAGTTATTATATTAAAGTACTAAAATCATCTACATAATGAAAAAAAAATAAACTACTATTTGACTGAAAGATTATTCTGACAATAATATTTAGGTACAATACTCTATTCTTTATGCAAATTTAATTTTTTAAATACTTTTTGATGACATGAATTTCTGGTGTAATAAAAATGCTAATTTTGTTTTCATTAATTTGGTATTAAATTTTGTAATATTTTTATATATAAAAAAAAAATGATTTAAAAACAAACTGTAGTACCTATACTATTCAAAATATTTGAACATAATTTTTTTCTGTTATTAATATATTTTTATTGAATTTATATTATTATTAAGTTTGAATGATTATTCTATGTATAATAATTTATACCATTCGGTTAAAGTGTGCCCGGATACTAAGTCAATTTTTTATTTTTTATTGAAGCATGACTAATTATCATTAATTAATTCACATAACATACAATTTATTATAATAAAATATCATTATAATTAGTATCTATTTAAACTAAGTATGTAATTGAGAATAACGAATAATTTGTATTTAGCTAATAACCTTATAACAATTAAAATCTGTAACAATAATTGTAAAAAATTATAAAAATATAATTTATAATTTTAGATTCCTAGTGGAGAGAGGAATAATAGGTATATTATTGATTTTTTTACGACGTGTATGTAATGTGTATAATTGTTTTTTGTAAGTTTGTAATCACGTTTTGGAGCAAAACATTTTCATCAATCTTCATTATTGAATGGTTTATGGCAGATTTTGAAAATACATTGTGCAATATTAAATATTCTTTGTAAACGTTTGAAGTTCTAATTTTAACGAAATTCATCAAAACTCGAACATTTGCAAGTTATTTAGTAGTTAAAAACGTAAAGAATTTTCGATTTTGATTGCTGAATCTTTAAAACTTAATAAAATGTTCCATATAGGTACCTACGTTTCTTTATAGGTTTCATCATAAATACATATTATACATTTCATTGAAATTTCAAGTGCAAATTTTTTCGGAATTCGATATTTAAACGAAAAATAACGATTTTACTTATTTTTTTACATATTTAGGAATAACTGTAGAGACTTGAAATTTTCATTTTCCCCCAAATTGGCGACATGAAATAGTTCTTAGATATTTTAGCTCTTTTTGTATTGTATAAGTGCTATATTGTATGCACCGGGGTGGATTTCCGATTTTTTACGGCCCGGGAAATATGAATAAAATCGGCTCTTAAACCGCAAATATAACTATTTTTATACCCCAAAAGCGTAATTTTTTTGTTTTTTTAATACATACAAGAAGGTGCTCCTTAATTTAGAATTTCAATATTTGTTTGGTCTCTCCTCTAAATTAGTTAAATATTTAATAACTATAATACTCTTGGGTTAGTCGGATAATGTTAAGCTGTTCCGAACTTGAAATTGAAGTTTGTACACAATACATTTTCAATATTTACAGAAAATATCCTTAAATATTTTGTAACCACTATAATTAATATAAAAACATTTTGTATGGTAGTCAAAAATGAATTACATTATCGAACCCTTTTATGGAAATACATTTTATTATATTTCTTGTCTTAATATAACTATATTCTACATTTTCCTTACTGTATGATAAAACTGGTCGTTTTTTAGTGCATTTAAACCAATAAGCAAAAAAAAAAATTATACTTCCAGAAGTTCAATTTTAATTTTGAATAAGTTTTTTTTGAATTCTTTATAATATTCTTTATTCTCTTTTCTATAAGTTATGTAGGAAATAGATTTTCGTTTTTTTTTTTTTTAGTATCACTAAGTTATATGAAATATTTTTGATCTCAAAATATAGTGACTTGTGACTGCGGGTATGTACGTGATGGATATCCAAGAATCTTAGAATAAAGCTTTCGGGGAACTTACTCACACTGATGATCAGTCACTACACAGACAGTAACACATCACTCACAATGGATATGGAATATTTCCTGAATCCTACCCCTTAAAATGGTTCGCTTTCAAAATCCTTAATTACCTACTGCCTATTGGCTATTATTATAATATATAGGGAATATAGGCTATGATGTTATAGGTATTATGATTTTGATATGATTTTTTTTTTCTACCAACGCACTAATTGCAATACCTATTATAGTATTATTGCATTAATATTTATTAATTTACACGTATTCACACTTATGATATCAAAACATTTCTATGTGAATTTTATAAAAAAACATTTTTTCATTGTTATCATATATCATATATGATAATATATATAATTATAATGCAACCCACACAAGGACCGGCCCACTGGGAAGATCCCCGATTTCCAGATTGATCTATCCACCACTGCGGTATGCAAATACATTTGTAATACTTTTATATATATTATATAACATAAGATATCTGTTTTTTATCCTAAGTTTTAAATTTCAATAAATATTTATGTATTTCAACAAATCTGCTTCTTATTATAATGTTTAAAATACAAACATTTAATAATATACATGAGTAAAATTTTTTTGTTTTTGTTCAAAAAACTGAAAGTGCTATACAAAGTTAATCATAAGTTTTTTTTTTACAGGTAGAAATTAAAAAGTATCGAAAATTCAAATAGGATTGTTTTTTTTATAAAGTTCAATATAATATACTGTTATGAACATTGGATATTCAAACTTATAATAACGATTTCTCCTCAAATTATTTTTGTTATTTTAGAAAATGAACATTTCTGAATATTTAGATTAATTTTAGACAAGTACATTATAATTCACTATGCATTATGACATTTTCAAAGTATTTTGATTAATTTTAAGTTATTTATATCACTAACCAATTCACACCCTCTTGTGGTTCGTCGGTAATGACTTATTACTTAAAAGTTATTTAAAGATAATAACGACGAGAAATATTATATGAAATATTGAAATAATATTATAATAATTATTATATACCTAATTTATGCTGCTAGTAAATGAATTCAATCTACCATATTACTAATGGACTAATTATCTACTTATAGTAATTGAAATATATAAGAAATTATTGATAGAAAATAAATAGAGACTGCGACACACCGTCTCTGGCTTCTGCTTAGATTTTTTTTATGTTCAGTGATTTTTTCTTTGTAAATTTGAACACCTCCATTATTATGGTGATCTAATTAGAAACCTATTATATAGCGGAGCGAGTTCCCTGGTTTTTGTATAGATAATATAGTTAGTCACAGTCCATATCAGTAAACAATGCATCTCTAAATATATGCAAAATTAAAAATAAAATTAAAATAGTATTAAATAATAATTACTCATACTAGGTACGTATTGTATGCTTTATAAATTATAATTGTTAGGTCGATTTTGGTTTTCATGAAATTCCCAAAAATTGTTTAATTAACGTTTTGTATTAATTAAATTATTTTCTTATATCTTTTTAAGAAGTTTTTAATAAGTTTTTTAAGAACATTATACTTATATAATTGTACTTTAAATGTTAGTGAGCATGAGAATATAACGAGGAAAAGACATGTTTCAATTAATTTGTCGAGAAAGAAGAGTTTATAAAAGAGATGAAAAGTACATAATATGACAATAAACAATAAAGTAGAAGAAGCTCAAAAAAATGTATGTTCATGTTTTTATAATCAATTACCCTTATTATAATAATATGCTAGAACATGAAAGTAAAAAAAAACATTCTCTAATTTTTTTTTTAACAAACACTGCACCTGAGACTAGCCATTATATTTAAGACTTGTGTTTTTTTGTATATTTTTATTTCAAACGCATATTATATCTTAAGGCTAAAAGAGAAAAAGGGAGGAAACTTCTTAACTGGTCGTTAGTTGGAAGTTAGTTGGTTAAATAAATCATACCACGAAAACTTTTTACTGGCTTGCCAGAAAAAAGTAAAAAGTTGATGCAATAATTATTATAATATTATGTACATATACATAATAGTTCAAGTAAGTATTTTAAACTACCAGAAGTTACTATTAATTCAATTAACATTCAGGTCACGTAATGTTAGATAAGTAAAATAAAAACAATGTTATTTTTAAATTTAAAATATTTGTAAAATAAAATACTATGGAATTTTAATTTTCTTTATACAATTTCAAATCTACATACAAGAATTCATTATAATATAAGAGTGTGATAAATAAATATGAATTAATTATACGAATAACGAATTGATTAATTCTTCTGTATTAGAGAGTAGAAATCATAATTGTTCTTATTTATTGTTAGTATAGTCGTGATTATGGTTAAAAAATTAATATATTCGTATTTCGTTGTTTGTTAAAAATTAGGCAAGTAACGAAAATCTATTTATATATATAACATACTATATTAATACTTTAAAAAATCGAATTAATAATTTGAATTTTATAAGTACAATAATATTTAGGTACCTATGTCCGATTTAAAATTTAGTCAGGATACGGAAATAGCATAGGTATCTACATTACGCATTATTAGTATGCTTATTATTATAGTGTGCCAACAACCGGGTATGTACGAGGACAAACGCGCGGTGAGACACCCTGTTATATTATATGGAAATATAATATTATGTAGGTTGAAAACAGGGAAATGTATGAATTATTGTTCATTAGTTAAGAGTGGAGAAGGGATACTTTTTAATTAAAAATATAATTAATTGATGGAATAATCTATATATTTTATCGTTTTATGTCTAGAGTTAACTTTTTTAATATTATACTTTTATTTGCATGCAAATTTATGATTGCCTGGGTATTGTTATTTTAGAGAATTACATTTTTAATACTTCGACAAATAATTTTAAGGTTTAAAATAAGAATTAGTGAAAAAAGTTACACAATAATACGTATTTAATAATAGACAATATGACGTACTAATAATCAATAACTAAAATATGTACCTAATACATATCTAAAAATCATTTAGAAAGTTATGTAATAAATATAATAGTTTTGTATTAATACCTATCAAATTCATTTTTTTAAATCATATAAATTAGATTTAATGTAGGTATTAAAGAATACTATTGATACTTATAATATAAAAAAGTCACTTTAAATTAATTTTTCAAAGGTTATATTGATTTCAAATACGAAGTTACAATTTTTAATCTAATGTCTTTATTATTTTAATTAGGTACTTATTTAATTTTTAATAAAAAGTTATTTTTAGTTTTATATAAATTATATTAGATATACGCCATACAAGTCTTATAGAATGTTAATAACAATAATAATAATGTGTAATCTGTGATAAAGGTAGACTTATTTTTTTAATTTTTATTTATTAAACATTTTATTTACAATACATGCAATACAATTAGTATAATGGGTAAATTTTATACATGGTTATTAACAGAAGGTAGTTTGTATGGGCAGTGCCACCCGACCAGTTACTTTTTAGGTATTACATGTTGTTTTATTTTTTTTATTATTTTTATTTTAGTAGGTCTCTAGGCCACTTTATTTTGAATCTTCTACGTACATTACCGGGAAGTGAGATGGAGAATAGTTGCTTAATTAATGGGTTACTTTGAGAGTTTAATGTAATATGAAATTTAAAGTAAAATAATTTTTCTAGGTAATTGATTAAAGGCAGGAATTTTTTTTAGGTCTTTGTGAAAATTATTGTTTATGAAATACTAAGGAGAAGACGTTACTAGTCGTGAGCCGATGGAGTGAAACTCTTTGATATTGGATTGTTTTGCAGAACCCCATGACTGAATACTGTATTTCCAAACGGTTCGAATTATTGACTTGTATATGTAAGTTTATTGGATAGTGAGAATTTGGATTTCAAAAGAGTGATCTTAAGAGTAGGACTATTTAAATACAAAAAAAAGATTAGCTTCGTTATTCAAAATACATTTTGGATTATTTTTTATTGAGTATTATACGGTGGTCCAGTTTGGACAATTGGACCTGTTCAGCTCTAACAAATCTAATCGAACCGTTCAGTGGCAGCCAGAGCTCACCATGGTTTTATTTTTTATTACTATGGAGCTTTTAAACTCCGATTTATTTCTCTTTGTTTATATTTATTTTAAGAGCTGTTTTATTTTGAAATTTGAGCTTGAATGTTAAATGAAAGTAACTGAATAAATAAATTCTTATTCATGCAAAAAAAAAAAAAAAAAATGTTTAACAAAAAAATAAAAAGGAACATAGTTTATTGAGATACAGAACATAAAGTCATTGTGATGATATTTTGTTAACACAGATAGTCCTATCGACGATTTGTTTGATTTTTAAATTAAAGTTATATTCCTCATTCTGACATAGGTACTTGACACTGAACACATTTCACACGTTGAAATGTTGAATACACTTCATCCTAAATCCTATCGAGTCATAACTTACTAAATACACCCCACATTAACTAAAATTCAATATATTATTAAGCAATTTTCTAATATCAAGGAACCAAGAAAGTAATAACAAATCGAATCATTAAACAATTACCTAAAAAATCAACCATACATGTCACACACATGACATCTATCTTGCGTCTATATAGGGTCCGTCTATTCATCTTTTATTCTTATTAAAAACACTGTCATTATCCTAATTCATAAACCAAACAAATTTCCTAATCCCCCTTCGTCCTACCAACCACCTAGTTTACTCTCCTTCTTCTTAAAAAATCTTTGTCTAATTCTATGTTTGTAATATTTGTTTTAATATTTTCACCAAATATCAGCTTACAAAGTTTCGTGGTATGCCATAAAACCACACGCTCTTCTCAATGGACAGTGACCTAAGAATTTCTACTCTCTTTGCATTTGCTTACATTTACTATAAAAAATTCCTCTTTGACATTTGTAGGTCACCCGAATCCTATAACCCCTAATTTACCCGAAACCTTAAAACAAAATTTTCTAAGTAACTTCCAAAACAATAAAAAATATTTACATATTAATAATCTAATTCAATCAAACTAGCGTCACTTCCAACACTTCATCCATTTTTTTATAATATTAGACCAAATTTACTAAATTTTTAAAATTGTATTTTTGTAAATTGTAAATGTAAGTTTTCATAATATTATTTAAAAAAAACCTTATATTAATACACGAATATAAAAATATTATTACTTTACTCGATTCTTATACGGAATTTAATACTCCCCTCAAGTCACGTAAGATAATCGACAATGCGTATGAATGAAATTCGAAGGCCCTACATTTTTCGATGAACTTAAATGAATTCAACGACCAAAAAAAATATAATTGTTCCTTACATCCACATCCGCGTGTAAAAGTGTTGGCGCACTGCGTTATCAATAGTTATTGGTTATACATGTAACATGTTTATTTATAATATGGTAATACACGTAGTATAAATGTTGTGAAATATTCAAATATATAATTATTTTTTTGGAAATACCTAGGTACATTATCATTTTTTTTTAAACAATTATTAGTTTTATTATAATAGAATATCATTGCGTAAAGATTATAATTGTATTGTTTTTCTTGTTTTAAAATGTAGTTAAGTCATATGTTTTAGTCTTTAGATGATATATTTTAACTCAAGACAGAAAAAATGTTTTTTTTTTTTTTTTTAAACAGAACTGTTTTGATTAATTAAAATCAACAAAGTGACACCTTTTTTTAATCAATTTAAAAATGTTCACTTTTGTAGAATTAAAAAAACAAGGTACACTTTCCAGTATTTTGTTAAAATGTCACTGCTAATTAAAATTGACAACAATTGATACAGTATTACAAATAATTCTTATACATTATATATTAAATTACTATTTTAGAATATTTCTTTATAACAAGAAAAATATTAAACACTAGTCGAACGTTTATATTAAATCTTTACTAAATTTTTTCAAAGTTTTATTTATGTACTATTTGAATTTCGAATCAAACTAAAAATTCATGTTTAGTATTTAAGGGGGGCTGGGGTATGCATGAATTGTGAGATGATACTTTTTTTTATTAACAATTTGTTTAGGCAGTAAGCTAGTAAAATATTTCAAAAATAAATTACTTTCAAATTACAAATAAAATTACCGAGTTCTCAATAATTTTAATCCACTTTTAAACCATTGTTCAGACTTTTTATTGTTGTATGTATTTTATTTTTGGAAATCATGTATGTTTACTATTTTTGTTCGTAAGTTTTTAAAATGTAATCTAATATTCTAACATAATTATTAAAACATAAAAAATAGACATTAAATTACTTTAATTCTCTAGATCGCATTGAAAGATATAAAAAGTGTTTTAAACCATTTTAAATATCTAAATAAACAATTATTATTTAAAATGTGTAATATCAAGCATGATTCTTGGGTATGACATCAACTTGTTTTACATATGATTATGGATTTTTTTTTTAAAATGTCTTAATTAATTAAAACAACGTTCATTTTTAAAATAAACGTTAATGGAAAAAGTTTGATTCTTAGAATAATCGTGTTTAACACAGCTCATAGCACGGTTTCTTGGATAATCCCCTCGACATGAATAATCATGATGGATTAATCTGTTTAGATCCGATCTTACGCGAAGGAAACTAATGAATATACAGTAATGCATTTACTGTAAATGTTATTTGATTTTGGGCTGTCACTGCCGTCGGTATTGCATGTCATGAAATGTGCTATTGACGAGATTGTAATATCATTTGAAAACAACATAATGCAATATGTGACGGTATATTTGGATACATTTTAGGAACTATCAGATTATTAATTGCATATATTAAATTGTTATAATATCGGAATTTCGTTTATAATTCTGTCATTCATGTAACATGCGCACCACTCTGTCATTATGTCAGTTAAAATATATAATTAACAAGCTATACGTGCTTTTACGTGCATTAGGTATCATCATACTCGTATACATACATTAACATCAAAATAAATAATATTTAAATTGCTGCCGCAGTACCAGTGAAATCATTGTTGAGCACATTCGCTGATTGTTATTTTTTCATAATTTTAATCATTTTTACTAAGGATTAGTAATTTGAAATTAATTTATACTTTTCTTTTAACCGCATGCGTTTTCATATGGAAATTGTTTATATGGCTTATTGTTAATATATAAATTATAATTTAATTTTCAAGGTATCTAATTTTCCATACGCTGACTAAATACTAATATTATTTTAATCGACTATAGTAGAGAATTAAAATTGAATTATAAAAACAAAATTACTTAACTGGTTCGACATTTATTTTAACAATTTAAAAATTGTTTACAATTAAATTTTTGACTCAACAGTAACTATTGATGTTGAATCGTAGAGTTTCCGAGCTTTTAAGTAAATTGATTTCAAAAAAAAAAAAAAAAATCAATCGTAAATAGACGTCCTAACAGATATACAAAATACATATTATGATGTCAATTTTTTTAATTTATTAAAAATCTACCTACGTCAGGAGAAATATCAGCTCTTCGCATTAGATGCATAATATAAAAGCAATATGAAAATGTACAAAAAGATAAAGATCGGAAGTGAAATATTAGGTTCAGTTTTTGTATAAGATATTATTATTTTTATTTTATTAAAATTACAATATGGCGTAATGAACAATAATTGTAAATTTGAGATTGTTATTAAAATATAAGCTTGAAATAATTTATGAGGTAGACAGAAGAGTGAGAGGAGTAAAGTAAGACACTTCCAGTCACTTAAATTATCGTTATATTTTTACATTTTATATTATCAGACATGTATCTTATTTTTATATTTTTATTTAAATTCACTAGCTTTTCAACATTATTTTTTTTATAGATGTTTATTTACTGAACAATATAGTTTCTGTCGTATTGTTTTTTTAATTGCTACGAAACTAACTGACTACAATACACAGATTCACAGAATGTATAAAAAAAACTTATCTCAATAAGAAAAAAGAAATAATGACATCGGAGAAATACATTTTCTATTTTAATACGCACTTGTCAAATTGTTAAAATATTCCTCAGGTTACAGTTTTTTACAGTTGAAATTAGAAGACATACCTTCTCTGTTAGTAATTGTTTCAATTACGCAATAGTCAATTAAAATAACATAAAATAACATCTAGTCATCTAGTCAAATGATCAATTTTAATTGTCTCGTTTTAATTTGATAGTCGTATCCACAATACACATTAAATAGATCTAAGCCAAATATTTTTGTTTTTAGTTATCGATTTAAATGTTTTTGTAAATATTAACTTGAAAATGTATGATATCTATATTCAATTATTATTCACATGTGATATATATTGTGACAACATGAAAAATAATAAATTTTTTAGTAAAATGTTTTTTTCTGAGGGTTCAATTCACCTTTTTCTGATGAAATGTTGTTTCCTGTATCAAATAAGATTTTTTTGAAGTACCTAGCTGAAGTGTCAAATGTCTATTCATATTTCATTGGTTTAGGCACTTAGATTTAGATTACAATAGTAGAAGCTATGTGGAGTGACAAATTTTAAATTATGGTTTTTGTTTACTTTTTATTAGTACAGTGATTGTGTTGAAATATAATAATCCGTCAATAATAGAATATAGTAAAACTATATGAACTTTATAGTGTACACCCTATTTTTGGAATTTTGATTACTAGAAGTAAGTATTAAAGTATTACTGTACCTACAGCTGGAGATGAACATAGCATGTTTGAAATTATAATATATTTTATTCCGAGTGCCCAGATTATAGCTTATACAAACTACAAAAATCCATTAGGTATTGTGTAATTTGTTTGCTAAGTTTATCTTAAAATAATGAAGATACTGTTTTTGAGAATATTATTATAAAGTAGGTACCTGTACAACTTAATCTCCTTGATTCAGTCAGGTATTTTTACAAAAGATTCCAAGGATATTTCAGATTACTGATTTTAGGCTTATTACATAATGGAGAACAAAATCACAATAATTGTTATTTTAGAAATGATCACCAAAGTATTACCGGTGCACCGTAACTCCGCACGGATGGTCGCCATTTTATAATATATCATCTTAACTCCGCATAGAAGGTTTTTTTTCGACACCTTAACTCCGCATACAAGATTTTTTTTAACACCCTAACTCCGCACACAGTATAAATATATTATATATACATAATAGGTATTATTTATTATTGTATTAATTTATTTAATTTAAATACAATATATTATGTTATTAAAATTAAATAAAAAGGTAATACTGGAAACGGCTTAAACAGCCTAATCTAAACATTGTATAATAATAATAATAATAAAGACAATTTGCAGCAAATATTGTCGTCATCGGTAAAATAAAATAAAATAAATATAAAATGCTTCTACGTTATTGGCTATTTCAAGTTTTATTAACTTGGAAGAACGATCAGTAATATAATCAAGTCCCTTTCGTTTTATCCCGTTACTAATCTTTTGTCGAACAATAATATTGGTGTCGATACTTTCATGTGTATGTGTCCCTGATTCCCGCGAAAAATTATAATCAACGCCAATTGTGTATAATTTTGCTGTACACATTTTTTGTATGCATTTCCATCCAATTTCCCCGGATATTAATTCTGTATACTTAGAATATTTGTAGTTACTTTTTACTAATAGCACATTTCCTCGTTGACTGTATACAACACTTATTTCACGTTCACTTACCATCATATTATTTAAAATTTAAATAAAACTTAATTAAATATATAATATAATAATAAATATATAATTGATAATTTAAGCTAATAAATAAATTAATAATTAATAATTAGCAATTATATTTTAAGCAAACACTCCGAGATCAGAGAACTGAATTCGTCCCGTAAACGTTGGATACTAGGGGAAATAAATATATTGGTTATTAGTTATTACCTATAATAATATGTTATCAATTTTATATTTTATCAGTTTTATGACATGTGGACTTTTGGTGTTTGAAATATTTTTAGAATGCGGAGTAACGGTGCGTTCGTGTTTTCGACCGTGCGGAGATACGGTGCATGCGGAGTTACGGATTCACAAAATATTTTTATTCATGCGGAGCTACGGTGCGTCCAGTATTACACCAAGGCTGCCATTACTTTGTGATATTTATACAATTTACATTAGGTCTAAAAATGAAAGCAATGTGTACTTTATTATCAACATGTTTTTAATAGAAAAATATACTAACTATACATAACAATTTATATAATAAGTGCTCATGTGATATATTACATTATTATAAAAGTGTAATAGGTAGGACGTAGCAGGTATATTATTATTTATAATGTCAAATGAATTGTCCACTGATGATGGTATTATCACAATTATTATTATAGTAATGGCGAATACTACGTAGATACGGGGGTACACGTAATATAAGTACACGTGATCAGGTTCAGGAACAATTACGCACTTAAGAAAATACATATTTGATAGCCTTTGCTACAATTTGCGGGGCCGGGGACATAAATTTTTTAGCGGGGCCTATAAAAAAAATGTAAATTTACGTAAAGTATTTTTACCTATACCTTTTTTACCAGTATATACCTCACTTATCTATTTTACGATTTGATAACAATAATATATAATTTTAAGACCTCGGTGCAACAACAAGACATCTATAAATTAAGTAATTAATTGAACATTATTAAGAAGAAAAAAACTCCGTCGTTTGTTGCAAAAACCAGAAAATGGTATCCGATTGTTAAATACACAGATATCATATAAATAGAGATGACAGGACATTTTTAATTTATTACGAGTATGATAAATACATACTACCTATATTTTGAGATCATACAAATTTGATTAAGGCAATTTGTCACTGGCTATTACTTGTATGAACTGAAAAATCGTATTAATTGGTGATGTCTTGTTGTTGCTCCTAGATCTTCATTTGTTTAGTACCTACCTGCCTACACTACTAAGAAAACTATTCACTTTTATTACTATAGTGTAAACTATACAACTGTACCAGTACTTGATATAATTCAATTCAATTTTTTTATATAATATTATCAAATAAAATTATAAATATTCAAATTATTTTCATAATATAATATGTAAATTTGCGTGTTAAATGAAAACTTAGGATTTTTCAAGTGCTTGAGCCCCTCGCACAAACGAGGGGTCCAAAAAGCGTGGGCCCAGGCTCGCTCCTGCCTTGGGACGGCCCTGCCGTTTTTTCCCAATATTGTTGGATAGGGTCCAAATTACCTACAAACTTTTTCAAATCAATACTTTCTCATGAATAGATAAGAGGAAAACGTGATGTACTATAGGTAATTTAAAAGCAAAAAAGTATCGACCAAGGTTTTATTTAAAACCTATTGATGTGTTGAAACATCAATATGTCATATGAAAAAAACGGTAAGAAATAAAGTAAAATTCAAATTACAATACTAGTTGAGACTCTAAATTTATTTATTTTATACAGTATACAGATGATAATATTTAATGTGTAGTAGCATTTTTGTCTTTTTGGTATTAAATTAATTAAGTTTAAAAAATACAAAACAATACTTCATTTCACCTTAAGTTTTAAAAGAAATAAAAGTGATACAACACAGTACTTAAATATCCTATTTTATATTGTGTACCAACTAACAAGCTCCCTAGCTAAGTTTGTATTTTTAAAGTAGTGTCACTTGAGTACTTGACGCTCCTTTCATTCACGCCACCTCATTCTATAACAATATATTTTTGTAGGTACAACACATTTGCTTGTTAGTTGTTGTACAATATTGAATACAGATTGTACCTTTTCTATTTTAATAAAAATAAAAACCAATTTGTTTATATATAAACATAGAACGTAACTTCTTATGTATAATTATGTTATCACCTCGCGAAAAGGTTTAAGGTAAATATTTTTATTTTGCTTACTTTATTACATTTTTCCGAAATCCTATTAAACTCTAAGACTTATGAAACTTTTACTTTTAGTGTGGTGTTTGCCAACAAATTAGTAGACGCATATCAATTAATAATTATTGTTTTCTTACTTATAAATAAATATATAATACAAAATATTAAATAATGCAAATATTTATGTGATATATTTTGAAACTTACCAACGCGTATCTTGGCTCGTTTTGGTAGATAGTGCCTACTCTTGTCCAATTGAAATGTCTCAGCAGTGCTAGTCGAGGAGCGTTGAATGCATTTTCACTTGGTACAACTCGAAAGAAATTTGGGAAATCTGTGTTGCTGAACATTGGATGGGTATCAGCATACGACAACTACAAATTAAATCAATTGATAATTAAAATAAAAATAATTTTATTTGATATGGGTAATTGCGTGCTTGTGTAAATAGTTAACTACGAATTCATAATAATATGTGGGTGGGCGCGCAGGCTTCATGGCAGGGCCGCAAGGGAGCAATATTGAAGATGTCAAGGGAGGGAAGAATTGGCCTCTCAAAATTCTCTAAAACCTCTAAAAATTTAATATCATTTTTCATTAAGACAAAATCTAAATATGTAGTTAGTAAACATTTGTATTATGTAAGTACCTATTGCATGGTTTCCTTAAAAATAAATTACTGTTTGCGGTTTAAGCATATAACCACTTCAGCCATGACTTGAATTTTAAAATAAAACTCAAGTTTTAACTTGTAAACATCATAAAATATTAAATCTTTGCATAAAATAAAAAAAATACATCATAATATGTTCAGTACACTTTTAAGATAAATATATAACATGTATTTTTATGGAGCTCTATACGTTTTACAACGTTTGGAAGTGAAGTTTAAATATTGTCAATGACTTCATTAAAGTTAATATGTTAGGCCTCTTATTTCTCTATAAATATGAATAAGAGTAATATTTTCTAGCTTTTTAGAACTCCAAAAATCTGTCTTTATGAAGGCAGATTTCAAAAAGATTCTCTAATAACAAAATTTATTGTTACAGGTATTAAACAAAAATTTTCATGTTATTAAAACATTATAAAATAATATTGTACAGATCAAATTTTGAAATACCAAACACTAATATAATAAACTAGGATAGATTAACATTTTTATAACTGTTTATTTTCCAAGGAGGCGAGATACTACGAGTTTAGTTTAAATTATCAACATTTTATTAACTAGGTATGATTGTTCAATAATATGTTGTAAATATTATTTTTTTAAATTATTTACACATATACACTACCGGTACATATATTGTATATTGTACCGGTATATATACGTTAGTAAAAAAATAATATAACTAATAAGAATTGTTCATGATTATAAAATAATATAATTAGGTATATGAGAAAACATGTTTAAAATAGAAATATGTTTATTTAAACAAGGTTGTTGGTATTTATCATATTACTATCTATAATTTGTGTTTAGTTTTGATTTATTTTATTAATTTTTTTTCTTCCCTGAACTTCATACAAATGTTCTCAATTATTTCAAGACAAATTCATTTGACCACCACCACCTACTACATGGGGTATGTATATATTAGTGTAGTGTTGAATTTTATTTTATAGGTTGAAGTAAACTTACTATCAGGTTAATAAGCTAATACTTATTAATTTGATATCCTATCAGGTTATTAATATATAACAATTTATCGTTAGTGCAAAATGAATACAATATAATAATATATAGATGCATTTAATTTTATATAATTTTAAATTAAATTATATTTATTGGTTTTTTATATTTGTTGTAGGTATACCAATTTAATGTGCCTTATATTTAAGTTTCCAAAAGACATATAAGTTTCATTCCAGTTATTAAATTCAAATATTTAATGTGTTATATGCTTATTGCGGTTATCCAATGTTGGACATTTACATTAATTGACATTTAGCTTAGGATTATAATCTTCAGGAATACTCCGTCACAAAGTTTTCTTCCCACGGGAAGTCTATAAATGTCAAGGAATTTACGTTTATACTATTCTTTGAAAATCCCAACCAAGACAACCTGTCAATAACTAAGCTTTAAATCTAAGGTCCACCCGTACAAAGTAAATTTGAATTGAGGGAAACATTTATTAAAATATCGTTTGACATTGGATAAATAATGTTCGCTGCTGGAATTAACTTTGTCTTTTTTTTAATTTAAACATTTTTTACTCTGGTCATTCATGGCAGTACACAACTACCTACTGTATAATATAATTTAAATTTAGAGCGTATAATATAGAAATCAAAATCAAGCAAATATCTTATACAGCTTTTAGCCTTTTAGCTACACCGTATAGGTACGCCAACTCCATTTTATTCCATAACAATTTGGACTGATCATAAATTATAATTACCTCTTTTAAACTTTGATTTAATATTAAGTCATTAAGAGGTACGGTTCTATATTATAAAACAATATGAATTTATGTAATAAATATAAATTTGTAAACAATAATTATATTCGTAATTACCTATATTATATTCAAAATTGACAAAAAAATTTGAAATTTTAGTGATGCTCAAGTAATGGGTTGCGTAAATAAATTGTCTTGAGAAGACACTTATTTAATTAAACGTAGAAATAGTTTTCCTGGTGAATTAAATTAAATTAAGTACAAAACATTTATTCTTATAATGGGTGCGTTATTATCAAACTAAATAAAACAAAACCAGCATAGACACTTAATAGATTTATGTGACAAATTTTGATTTTTAATCAATTTACGTGCATAAAAAAAGCTTCGAGTTATGGTAAATATTTTACTGAGGATTTAAAAGAATAATTTTGTAAGAAAATCATGAAATATTATTTTAACGAAATAAAATATACTAAAATACCTCAATAATGCATAATTATTCATTAGGCACAAACTTCCTTAATTTTTGGACCTAAATAATCTCTTTTAAAATTGTATTTTGTATGCCGTATTCTATAATACAATCATAAAATACATTTTTAGTTAATTTCTTATAAAACTTATTTAACCAATTCATTTATTTCTTTATTGTTATTTATACTATAACTTTGATTTTTGTTTAAAAATATAAAAGTAATTACCCCATTTTTTCCTTCAAGAATGCAGTTATTTAAAATCTGATTTTTTGAATTTTTAAATACACTTAAAGACCATATTTTCTTAAGATTTTTTGTACTACTTAAGAATTGTCCTGTGGAAATACAAACTTCTGTTTTTCAAATGAGAACCCCAATTTAAACTGTAAATTATTCAGTGGATAATTTTTCTGAAAAATGTTAAGTATCAAAATCAAAATTTTATATAATATATACGGGGCCTATGATTATATGAACCTTTTTGGTCATTAATATTAATCCATCGACATTAGTAATTTGTTAAAATGGTCCAAGTATAATAGTACTAGTTTCAATATTACGTCTATTATAAATTTTTGTAAAATCATTTTTAAGGAATATTACCCTTAGAACAAACATTTTAATAACTAAGAAACTACTCATTTTAATTTTGAATTAGGTACATCAACATTTTCAAAAAAAATATTCACTAAATAATTTACAGTAAAAAGGCGGTTATCATTTGAAGAACAGAAGTTTGTATCGCCACAGGACACTCCTACCACAAACAAATGCAAGAATTTGAAAAATTGTCTTTGATTATTAAAAATCAGAATTTAAATAAATAAATTATTAAAATAAAAAATGGGAGTGGCTTGGTGAATCACCATGTGTACCTAGGTACATTGTTTATTGATAATATGAATAATGTATATGTTTTTATTTATTTGATAAAGGAGTTATTAGTTATTTATAACTTATTAATATTATTTTATTTAATTTTGTTTGAGGTTTATATGTAGGTATGTATGCTTCAAATCCAATTAAATCAAAATAATATGTTATGTAGAATAAGGGCACCAAATATGATTGCCCCAGGCCTTCAATTATAGTTAACATGGCAAATGAGGCTGATATGTCATATTGTTAGATTATTATAAAAATAACCTACTAAGAAAATATCCATTCAGTATAGATATTTATGTTTCAGAATACAATAAGCTTATACCAAGTAATGTAAAAGAAATAACAATTTATGAACTTTTTTAGTTATAGTTTATGAAATTCTCAATTGATATTAATTGTTCTTGAACAAAAATTCATCTAAAAAAATAGGCTTTACAAAAAAAGGTATTTTAATCGATTTTAGGTAGGTAACAAAAGTTTTAAAATTATTGTAATAAGCCACAGACTCCTAATGTACAAAGTTTCTCCGGAGAAATATATGTTTATGAATTGAAAAACGTCTGTTCAAATATTAGCACAGCATGAAGTAGGTATAAATAAGATATAAAATGGCAGTATACCTAAATAAATTGCCCAGTATACAACTCATGTTATCTGTCTCATCATATATACTTATGTCATCCGATATAGATTGTCTACATTTTAGGTTAATAATGGTTCCAGTTGAAATTTGTTTGTCGGGTCGTCAGATATTAATATTGGACCTATATTTTTAATAACAAGTTTAGTGCATTGGTTATGTTTCGATATAGAAAACCGTTGTAACTTGTATAGCACAAATTACAAGATTGTTGACAGTATTGACTTTTTAGTTTGCGTTTATCACATAGGTACCAGAGAATGCCAGAAATAACACGAATAGATACATTTTGAAATACCTGTGTCCTGTAAGAACGATTAATATACTCAAAATATATACACTGTAAAGTAGTATAGCACTAATATAACTACTAATTTTCAGATAAATTATTTTAAATTAGTTTTGAACAAAATCGATTTTCTCGTTTAGATATAATTAAAAAACGAGAAATCGTATCATAGATCCTTGAATTTTTCACCTTGTAATACATGGTTCCTTATAAGTTGTTATTAAAGATTTTTAAAAATATTAGATACATAATATTACATAATATGCATGATTTTTTTTATAAGTATTTGAAGTTTTAATTAAAAAAAAAATAGATATTTTAACAAAGAATAGCGATATTAGTTATTTTGTTGCAATTTAATAATATTTTTCGTGGGGCTTTGAAATATTGAAGTACCTATATTATTATATTTTATATAGGTACACAATAATTTCACAATGACATTTTCAAAACATTTAGATTCATTTTATGGTGTACATCAATAGTCAATAACAATAAGTTATAATAAATTGTATAAATATTATATACTATTATTATAATTAAATATTAATAATATAATAAATGCAATATGTTTTTTGGTCAAAATTAAAACAACAAACCATTTTATACAAATAGTAAAATAAACTATCTAGCAATCTAATTAATACTAATAAAATATATTTTAGGCTGACGACAGTTTACCTTTAGAATTGTTTTTCGTAAACTATATAATATATTTTTGAATTTAAATTTAATATATTTTATATAGTAACCTAATCGAAATCTATTGTGGGGCAGAATAGTACTTAGCCACTTGCACATCATTTTAACATTACATTTTTGTAACTAGTTTCGATCAGTGGTTAGTATGTAAACGAGATACGAGTACTGATATAAATAACTATAATTATTATGATCTTGAAATTAATGATGAGTTACTAACCACGTAACAACTAACGTAGTATATCTGGATACTGTGAAAGAGGTGAATTATAATTCCTGCCTATATTTTAAGCGATTATATACATGTATTTATATATTTATTATATTTTCTAAATTATTCCAGAACTTTTCCAAGTTCATAGGTTTAATTTAACTCTAATATAGTATTAAATATTAGTAGTATGTGTTAGCACTATCACACCGATAATCCTGTCAATTTAAACAGTTAATAGTTAGTTTACCGTGAAACACCGTGGTTAATGGTGCATAATGCATTAATAGTGCATATATAGTAATCTTTAAAACAAATACAGTTTCATGCATAAAGCCTAAAAACTACTTATGTCTTCGGGGTATAGTGGTATAAAATAATTAAAAATACTATACGCTAATTATAACTAATATTCATTATAAAATAAATGTTTCATAAATAAATATAAAAAAAAATCAACTTTCAGTTAGTTTGAATTTGTTTGAAATGTTTTTTTTTTATTTATGTTCTCTGATCATTTCAATCATAAAAAATCTATCCTTATCATTTGAAATTCGACTATGCATCATTTTATATTATTCTCAGCCGATTATTAAATTGTATGCAAAATATAAATTACCAATGTATACCCTACATACATTTTAACATTTATGTAGTAATGTAGTAATATTTGTCCAACGAAGAGTTTAAAAACTTTAAAAGCAGGATAGTGGTATTCACTAGATAAAGATGATGATAAATATGATTGTGCAAAGAGTTAAGTCAACAGTATTATTTACCTGAGTTATTCTCCAATGTTTGGACGCTTTTGCAATTGGATCTGTCACTTGGGTACAGGCAGCGCCGAACAACATTACTTTGTGTGGTCCTTCGTGCATCATATCAAAAAAAGCTTTCATACCCACAGCTGCATTGCACTGAAAAGAAAATATATAAATATTATAACAAAAAAAAAAAAAAAAAAAACATTTGTACATTTTACTTTATATATTTTAATCTAAAATGTTTAGAAAATATAAAAGAAAATTATTCTTTGTACGCTGTATACAAGTGTACTTGTTTTATGTTTAAGACCTTCTAAAAGGTGTTTTCGGGTGGGTACCATACTAGTACGAAAAGTCATCTATCAGCCGGCTACAGTTAATAATTCTAAAATACATGACATGCACCAGTGTAGATCATTTAACTTAACAGTTTGTCATTATTAATTATTTGTTGAGAAAAATGTTGAACATTTTGAGTTACCTAGTTTGATTTTGTTTCAATTATATTCCATACATAATTAATTATTAATCCTATATTAAAAGCAAAATATAATGTTATGATGATATAATATCATCATATAATTTTATGAACATATTCTTAGGATTTGACTCACGAGGGTTTTAAAAATGCATTCCCAAACTTTTTAGGTTAAATGTATTTTATGCAACAATTCTTTAAGATAATTTTAGTGAAAAAATACCGAACACCACAAGAAATTTCCATTGTAAAATGTAGATAGCAGAATGAAAGAGGTCATAGCATAATACATAATATAATATAACAATATTTGAGACATAGTTTTGTTGTAATCTCTTTTATACCATATGTTTACTTTTATAATGAAATACAAAGAGAACAAACACAATATCCATTAAAAACATATTAAAATTTATAAAATAAGCTCACACCTATACATAAGGAAAAAATACTTACTGTATATTATATTTTTAAATTTAAATTTGGAAATAAAACTTGCTTGAAAAATATTAATAGTTATTTATTCTCTAATTCAGTGCTAATAACGGTTATTTACTAACCAAAGAATGAATACATATTATGTAACCTGTTATATAACAATATGTTGAATACAAAATATGTGTTATAAATATATATATACATTTTTTAATTAAAAATAACTGTTTTAAACTACTATTATGATTTTATGAAATATTGTTACAGATTTTAATTAAAACCGATTAAGTTATATCAAACTTACAACTTATGATTAAATTTTGTATCTTGATTTAAAAATTGATAAAAGCCAAAAGGCAATATTTCTATATATTTTCACTAAGTGATCGATAACCAATATTAGTCTTCCTGAAAACGATTTCTTCAATACTTTGATTATGGAAAACATCAATAATGAGAAATTTGTTCTTATGTTTTAATTTTATAAAGTGCAAAATCTTTAACATAGAAGATTTATTTAATTTATTAATTTTTATTTATTTTGATATTAAAAACTAAAACGATTACAGGGCGTGAGTTAAAAACTCGTGTGAAGGCTCAGATATATTTGGATCATGATACAATTTTTTTTTTGTATTAGAATTTAGTTTATGTAAAATAATATAATACGGTGTTAAAAAATGATGCAAAATATAAATGGACCTATATGGAAGTATGAAACGCTATTGTTTCAAAAATTTTTCTTAACTGTTCGGGCATACTTAAATGTGTTATCTATTTTTTTATTATCTTTTAATGTCAAGCGTTCAGATTCTATAAAAGAGTGTTCGAACTGCAATTGTTTAAAATAAGTAAAGGACTGGTTATAAATATATAATATAATATAGTGTAAATTGTTTTTATGATAATAATTTCGTCATCAAAAGTCAAAAAGTATTGAAACAAATATTATGTGAGATATTTACGTACCTACACCTACCAAGTACCACCGTTACCGCCTACCGGTATGGCGGAATGAGCTTTCTGAGGACCTCATTGGTACTTTTTATTGAGCTTAACTGTTATTTGGTTTAACTACATTAAAGGAGAGTTTATAACGGCATTGCACCCTGGGCGTTGTGTGACCATAACTTTTAATTAAATTTGGCTCACTGTTCCTTTTCGAATGTAATTCATTATTTTATGGGCCACTCCCTCGAGTGATGGTTTACAATCACAACACGTACACAGTACACATCCGTGACCGTAGTTTTGATAGGAAATATTTCCAATAACAATAATATTCGTCGTACCTAGGTTAAAACTAAAACGACAGTGTTGTTCGCACTAGTTTACGAATAAAAACTCAGTACAAAATAAAATAATTTAACAATATTTGGCCGGGTGCTAGTCTTAGGTATTTCGCCAACGATTGACGCGTTAAGACTTTTTTTTTATATTTTATTTAAACTGATTATATGCGCAATTTATCGTTGATTATACTTATTATTAAAATTCATTATACACATTTTGATCCGATATATTATACACAACACATATATACCCAGACACAGATAATTCGTACTAATGGAAAATTAAAATCCATCCATTGACAGCTTTTCGTATCGTGATTGGACAGGTGCAGCTGTATGTTTACCCGGAAATGTAAAATAATTTAACATCAAGCCCGTACGATAAAACTTACGATGGTCAGATGAATATAAATTTCACAATGTAAATATAAAGGTATACACCTAGGTATTTTACACAATTTAATATTATAAAAGTTCGCAGTTATTTAAAATACCTATTCATAAAATGTTCAACATTATAAGTGGTAACGTTAGCGGCATATTACGTATATAAATAACAACACATACAATATGGAACGAAAAGAAAACGGTCTACGCCGTGATGACCATAAAATATGTATAAGATATTACTTTATAACGCCATATTTGAATCCCAATCTATTGTCGTTAAACACTTTATAATATATATTTTTATGACAGGCAAATGTGTGTCAAATTTTGATATTAAAAATGTAAAAAATATAACTGATAGGTATCTGCGAGGATGTCACTCGCAGTCGGAAATTAAAAATTATAGAAACTTACGCGTCACGCGTCGGAGTGTCATTCCTAATTTCTTTATTCCTAAGTGATAACCAATAGTCGTGGGGCTCAGAAATACCAACAAAATCAAATCCACCAAAATATTCAATAATTATTGGGAAATTAGAAATTATTATTCTAATTAATGATTTTTAAATATAATTCAAGATATTGGATAGTTATTGTTATATTAAAGCCATAATTTATAATTCATACTTTGTCGTAGTTTTTATTTCTTTTAACTCTGAATTATACAAAAGATTCGTTTTTGCGTCGCTTAAACATTTGAAAAAAAAAAGTGTTTAGAGATACTTTATATGTAAATATTCGAAAACTTTAACTCTTAATTTTCATAAGATATTCAAATAATTAGATAAATGTTAAAGTTTAGGTTTAGAGGAGGGTATAAAATAATTGGTGAGCTGGTCCACATCGTCTTAAAAGAAAACGGAGTCGCCACTCGTGACTTATTACAATTCAATTTCACAGATGAAAGTGTTGCAGTCGAGACACTCATTTCGCAAAACTAATGTCAAAATAAAATTATCAACAGCCAAAAAGTATTATTATTGTACAAACAATACCTATGTAATTAAGGGGGCTAGAGTGTAATCCATTCTAAGGAGTAAAATCTAGGCATTTTATATTGTAGTATATATGGGTCATATCAATGTGTGTTGTAAGTAAATGAACATTAGCAATTAGCATGTGTAATTCGTAATACCTATCACGTTATATAGGGCCTTCGCAGTGACCGGATATGTACGTCAGTCATTTTACCTATGCTCATGCACGTGTCACCACTTATTACCTCATAAAATTACATACATTTTTTTAATAAAATACACTTGTGATGTTCCTATTTCAATTTTGAAAGCAGTTTTGAGTTCTTCTCTAAATTTACAATGCTTTAACTGTCCTAAACTTTTCATATTCTATATCAATATATTTAAATTCGAATTATGAATATGATCCAGTTTTACTCTTTTCGTTAGTAAATTTCTAAGTAAAAAAAAAAAATCAGAAAAAAGAAATAATTGTCAAAGCATAGACAATATAGTGACGAATACAAATCCGTGTTCAAAATTAATATCAGAAAATTATATTGGGCATAGTGATTGAAGTTGTGGGCTATATTTTAGACCAAAATTGATACACGCTCTAGTCCCCTTAATACAACAATTAAAAAGAAAAACACATATTTTTTATAATACATAGATATAATAAGTATTTTACGTAATTCTATACAACAAAATTTGTCTATTTAGTATTTTAATATCTGCTGTAGTCTTTGGTGTTCATCATTAAATCAAGTAATATTGATAAACTTGAATGTTTTATTTTAAACATTAACCAATGTGATTTATTTTATCATAGGTATCCACCATTTTATTTTCAGTAAATCATGATAATATTAATTCGGTTTTATACCAAGGATAAATGTCATTAAATTTTGAGTTGGGATTGTGTTGTGTTTATTTAAATATTCACTACATAATTTGATAATCATAAAACAAACCAGACTTTACTAAACTAATAATAGTTGAAACCCGTGTGCATTGTATTAATTTTTAAACTTTGAACCATTTTGACAAGTAATACATTTTATGACATTTTTGAATTGACAAAAACATTGTTTGTACAATTAAAAAAAGTAATTTTGCTTTGTAAAACATAAAACTAAAATTTCCCATTTTCATTCCAAAAAAAAAAAATGTATAATAATTATATACATAGTAGTAAATAGTAATAAAAAACCACTTAAAATTATGTTTGATTAAAGAAGAAATAATATTTTATATAAATCAAATAATTCATTCTGCGATTTGACTTCTTTAGGTACTGTAAATTGAAGTAAATGATTTTGTAATATCATTATATCAACAGTGTTATATATCTTGATTATGTTTGTTTGTATAATTCTAGTAAATTTATAATTTATCATTTATGCGAATTGTGCATAATGTAATAATATTATAATATGTATGCATTACATGTAATTGCTTAAATAAAAAATGTAATACAAATAGGTATAAATGAACATTTTCTATAGTGCAGTTATGTTAAAAAAAGTAATTTTTATAAAAATATTCTTTGAAGGAAGCTCTGAAGTTGGTTTGAAATACAAATTATTTTCCATCTTTTATATATTAAAGTCTTAAAATCCTTTGATTTGATATCATAACTTACTCAAATAAAAACATATTCTAATAAATTACTAAGTAAGTTATCTCCAGGCTTCAAGGATTTTTGTTATATCTACTATCATAAGATCAATAAGTATGAACATGTAAATTCATATTCATTATAATGTGTGAAATTATTATTTTGAAGTTTAGTCAATTTAAAGACACCTTTTTTTAAAAGGTCATAAATTAATGTTACTTGTGCTGTAATAACTCATTGAGGAAAAATTACTTCCATAAATGTGGCTTTAAGAAGAACACAACACGCAAGTTTAAACAATTTCTTACTGTAATCAATCAACCTATTCATTTTTATAATCTGGATATTTAACACTTTTTTTTTTTGGTTTTTATTGATTTATTTTACATCTTAGTTTAAAGTTCAGTCTTAAATTTGTTTTTTTTATACTTTTATCGATATTCGATGTATACCTAATATTATATTAATTTAAACATTAAAAAACATTTATTTTATGATTTAGATTTCAAAATATTTAAAAATTAGTACCTATATCTGGAATTAGTGTTTGAAAATTTCATGAAATTTAAAAAAATGAAATATTTCGTGAAATATTTCATGAAATATTTCAAAATATGTGAAATATTTCAGTATTTTAATATATTTTGTTTTATTTTTAAATAAGTTTTATATTTACATATAATTGTCATAAATTACCTTCATCACTATATGGTACCTGTATGTATACCTAACCTTGGTATTATACATTTAAATTGGTATTCAAAATTTTTAAATATTTTAATGTTTAAATGATACAAGTAGGTATACAATATTATACATGTATATTGTATACTTATTGAATTCTGACATTAGAATTTAGAACACTAAACATTGTGTTAAAAAAATAAATAAATTGTGTTTTTATTTGTGTTAAAAAAATTTCAATGTTTCACGTTTTTGTGAAATATTTCACAACTTAGTGAAATATTTCAAAATGAAATATTTCATTTGAAATATTTCATGAAATATTTCTCATACTTCAAACACTATCTGGAATAAGTAACTAGTTAATTGAAATAAATGAGTTTTTATACAATTAATTCACAAATGTTTATATTGCAAAAAATACATAAAATGTTAATATTTTTTTGTATTTTTTTAGTACCTACAATTGTATTATTTTTCTTAAAACTATTATTCGGAAATGGTACATAACTTTTATTAGGTCGACATTATGCTAAATCGAATTTATTTATGTTTGGCAAAAAAAATCAATGTATTGTATTACAAACCGATTCTTTTTGTGAAAATTAACTTTGAAATAAACAATAACGATGATAATAAAATAAAATAAGTATAAATATCTGGAAAATTAAAATAAAATATTCTCAATATAAAATAGTATACAAATTTATCGTTCCATAAATAATACATAATATATTTATCAACTCTATGGGAATGGTAAAACAAACTGAACGTTGGAAAACTTTGCCAAAATAATTAGATACAAGTTGATTTAAAAAGCTGTACAGAAGTACAATATTGTTTCAAGTCTAACTTAAGCGTATGTTTTTCCAAGTTTTTTATTAGGAATTTTGTGTTATATTTTTAAATCTTAGACGTAATAGAAATATTTTTATGAACTAATTTGGATCTATTTTGACAAATCTTATCAAAATTCTAATTTTTGACTCTCAAAGAATAATTGAAGGCTTTTAACAACAACCAGGTAAATCCACTTTTTGAAATTTTTCAGGGCTGATAAAAAACTGTTTCATTCCATGATTAATCGATACTAAAACTATAACAGTTACATTTTTCTATTATTAACTTGATGAAAAATAATGCTGTGGACTTAGAATTTAGTTAACCTTTTTTTTTCTTTAGACCAAAGTTATCCAAAGTTATGAAGCCTATTTATTTATCTGGTTATTGCGCCAAAAATAATGTTTTTGGAATGTATATTCTAGAAATTTAAAAAAAATGATTATATATATCGGATTTATCTGGTTGTTACATCCAAATGTATGTAATTTTTTTTTACACAATAATTCATGAAAAAGTGCATTTTCGAAAAAAATGGATTTACCTGGTTGTTGTTCCCAGCTCTTCAATTATTGTGGATTTACACTGACTTTTTATTACATTTGGACTTTTATTACATTAATATAAACTTATGTAAAACCTTTTACCTATCGCATTTTTAAGATATTTGACCGAGCAAAAAAATATTGATCGACAGTAATTAAAAAAAAAAATTAGGCTCCAAAGTTAAAAATCAAAGCATTTAAATTTTTTCTACTAATAAAAATGTTTACAGACCTACAAAAAAAAATTTTATTGTAAAATCAATTCATTCATAAATCTACTAAAAAATTAATATTAAATAATAAAGGAATGTAAGTATAATTTCCCCTAAAAATTTCCCTCAATTTCTTTATGACTTCAGTTGCATAAAAATGATGCAATAATTAACATAACAATATTATACTTGGTATTACCATTTATTAGTAGGTATGCAAATTGTTAATGCATTTTATTAATCCACTTTTATGTACTAGTATATAGTTATTTACATTTTTTTAAATTAATATTGAATTAAAAAAAAATCGAACGCTGTTTGTTTCTAAAATAAGTGGGTAGGCTGAAATAATTTAAAAGTTCTAACGATGTCGGGATAAAACCGAAAGACATTCGGTTCATGAATACAAAGGTACATAAATGGTATAGTAGGTTGTAAGTATATGTAATTTACTAATTTAGCATACATTTAATATGCATTTATACATTTTCAATTATTTACACTGTCACTTAACACATGGAAGACAATTAAACAGGCTAAAGTGTGATCATCTCGCATAGCTTTTGTCGACGATCGAGTCACCACGAAATATACATCGAAGTATGTACCCATATTACCTATATATATGTTTGGTGATTCAGTAATTGAGTAGACTTATGCAACTATTTTTAGCCGATCCATCGAATGGAACGTGTATTGTCTAAAATATGATATATCACCGACACGACACCACTGAAACTGCAAGTGAAATAAAAACAACGTAGGTACCAGGTACATGCGGATTGGAACCATCAAAACGACAAAACGTTATATTATTATACTCTTATTACGAAAGACGCATTACCCACAGACCGACGTTATTATTGCATAGTGACTATAGTAGTTCGATTGCAAAAGAATAATTAGATGTTAAAGCTTAAACATAAAAAAATTATGTATTTAGGTTTTTCACGAATCACGGCTCATAAGTACCTACGTCAATAACATTGGTATGACGGCATAACTGTGGTGAGTTGTGTGAAGACCGTGCAATGCGTATATTTAATACGAATTTCGCACCCGGTGGGAATAATAAAATGCTTATTTTAAATAAAATATAAGTGTTCCCCCCATATTGCTTATTGTATAAATTTATTACAGATTGTATTATTATATTCTTGTTTTCTAAAAAAAAAAAAATGTGTTTGGTCTTGCACAGCGATTGCTGTGTGTACAAAGTTCAACTAACAAGATGACGTATTAAAAACCTTCCAAATACACGGAGATGAACATTGTGAGTAATAACATTGCCAAACTAACATACTGTCATTGTATTTACCAATTGGGAAATATTCCTTTGCAGAGCATGTCGATTGGAAAAAGCAATTAACCGATAGGATTATTTCAAGCCATTTAGGTCTTAGTGTGGATTATAATTTATAAACCACCAGTTTTTATAAATCATTTCTTTTCGCCGGTTATGCAGCTGAACGCAATAATTTATTTGCAAAACTATTATAATAATAATAATAATAATAATATTATGGTCATTATTATATTTTCAATAACCATCGATGGCATTACAAATACATTTTTTTCACTCGATATAATTTTTATACAAATATTAATTTGCATCACAAATGAAAACGAATCAAAACATGTTAATAGCTTTTGAATATTTTTAAATATACATTTATTCAATTATTTTATTGTAAAAAATAAAAAGTGTAATTATAATTTATAATACATTTAAAAACGGCATTAAACGAATGACCGGACAAAGTATAAATAATATTATATTGTTGCCAATAACAAGAATTATAATTATCTACAAATCAAATTGTCTCAGTTCCAACTTAATTTTTCTGATAAAAAAAACTCCTTTGCAAATTCATAACAAGTTTTTTTGATACCGAAAAAATTCTTATTTGAAAACGAAAAGTGAAAATTAACATTTTGAAATTTAAATATTATATTTATATCTACACATAAATGTATAACTTGCACTATGAGTGATTAATTAAAAACGCATAAACTTCATATACGAATATTACGCTATTTTTAATTAGTTCCATTTATTTTAATGTTATTGTATATTATTTTGTATACACTATAAATAATATGCAAGTACATACAATTAAAAATACTAAGAAAAATATTAAAAGGCATATAAACACCGGGTACCTAGTTCAAATTATGAAAAAACATACATTTTTAAAAACCTTGATATTTTTTTTTGTTATAATGAGTATTTACTTTAAAATAACCATTCTATATTTAAATAATAAACGTGTGTTTTTTTATTGAACAGAATATTCTTACCAGAAAAAATAATCTACCTATGTATATTTATAATTCATATGCGAGTATTGTTAATGTTAGTTATAAATACTTATAATTATTATAATAATATCATATATTTTATATAATTTATCTAAGAATAGTACCTACGCTTTATATAATATAATATTATAATGTATAATTATATTTATAGTTACCTAGTATATAACATTCATATAATAATATAACACTAACAACAATTATAGCACTAACTGCATTAGTGCTCATTCCACCAATTATGCCATGAAATCAAAACCGGAAAAATTGAAAACCAGTATTCGAAATTTAAATTAAAATAGAAAAAAATTAAAACGATTATAAATATCAAAATCAAAATCGAAAAAATAAAAAACTGGTAACACATATCAAAATAAAAATCAAAAAAATCAAAATCCGGTAACCAATATCAAAATCGAAATCGAAATTTATTTTTTCGGTCACTGAATTTCGTCACTTTCCAATGCTAATAGCTTAGATAAAATAATATCTGTTAAATTCACATTAAAAAAAAAAAACAACAACATTGTTATTTGTTTTCTAATTGGACGAACAAGTTAGATTCTAAAGAAGTAAACAACAAATAGAGAAAATTAAGATACCTAATCAGTAGGTAATCAATAATATGACGGTACCTACTTGCAGAACAGGGAAGCGCTAGTAGAATAAGTTAAACCTTCATGCGTCGAAAATTGGTATTTAATTAAACGTATTCAATGTGTATAATGTAATAGCGTAAGTAAATACACGATCATTGCAATGCATTATTCAATTAGTATTATGTTAATGGAAGTGCGTACATGTGGATGTGGATAAGGGAATAATACCTAATAATGGGTCTGCATCATAAATTGCTAACTTTGAATATAAATATGAGGATGAACAACTAGATGGTATTGACAAATTGTTTACTTGTCTTATTCACTCTTCGGGGAACCGTTGTTCTCGTGTTGATCAAAAATCATTCTGTATGGCATAGAGTTTTAACTGGTTTGTCTGAAGGGCATAATATTATGATATTTTTGAATATGACTTTTGATCAACACTATAGCAGGTAGACCGATTTTTTTTTTGAAAACAACTAGACAATTTACCTATATCATTTGGTCGTAGGTAGACCTTATGATTCAGACTAAATTAGTTTATTTCACTACCTAGTGTTTACTTATGGGTCACCTGTCCAAAGACTATGTGATTGAAAGTCACATATTTAAGAATTTTCGCTTGAAAGGTCTTAGGTCTTGTTATCGAAAACCAACTTTATAGGTAGGTACTTCTTCGAAGTGGATGTGTTCGAAAATATATTTTATTTGTTATTCGTATAACAATTAATTACTAATATAATAATTCTAGTTCTAAAAATCTCAGTTTATCCTGACACTTTTAGGCACTTTTGTCCCCCCAATTCACCAACTAGATTCACTTTCCTACCAGAAAAGATGCTGTTGAAGAAAATCTTTGAAAAATTGTATTTTTACTGTCCCAAAAGGTGATGTCAGACACACAAAAAAAATACATCATTGTAAAATCAATATATTCATCGGAAATCTCGGAATTTCTGTATTTTTGTTTTACACAATATAGAGAAAAGAAAATGTTATAATATTATTTTTGATAAAAATTAAATACCAAAAGGCAAAAGCTATTATTATGGCAGAAAATGAATCTTGATAGAATTCTAAAGGAAAAAGCTTTCTACTAAAACTCGATATCTCTATCCGATTAAAGCGTGGGCTTGAAAGGGTTAAGCCTTAATTCAATAAAAAAAAAGAATACATTAATACTTTATAATTTTACATACAGAGTGTATCCTATGTGATTGTACGTGGGGTTTTTTTAACGAGTATGGATCGATGATATAGAATTTCGTTAAAACAAAAAAAGACAGGTTTCTTTATTTATAACAGGCAATTTTTTAATAACAATTTCAAAATTTTTAAACACGCAGGTGTACCAATAGCAAAATCAACTTTTTTTTTCAAATGGTAACGGTTATATTTATTAATGGATTCCGATAAGCTTTTTTTTCTGAAAATTTTGACAGTCAAATCATCCATTTTGGTTGGCTAGTTTATTAACTATGGTCCTCTAAAGTTTATTAAAATATGCATTAATACTTTTAACTGAAATAAATTGGTATAGGTTTAATTTGCAAGAGCTAAATAGTTTTTTCTTATAACTACCTTTTTATACACTTAAGTAGTTTAATTAGTAATCTAATGACACTCTAAAAAAAAAAAAAAAAAAACATTAACAAAATTGTTGGCAAACATAGTTCGTTATTTTTATTTTAACATACAATAATCAAAATCAGTAAGTATTATTATTTTAATTTGTTATTGCAGGTAATCGTAATTAATTACTTCACAGTTACTTTTCTTACAATATCATAAATTTCGATTCTTTATTAGGTGGCTAAAGTAATAATGGTAAATTGGTAAATGGTATTCGATTGTTGACATTATTGTCTTAGGTATGTATGGGGGTTAAAAAAAAATATGTAATGAAAAAAGTTCAATGTTTTGCGGTGCTTTTCTCGTAGTGGGATAAACTTAAATTTGAACCATATAGGTTCCCTATGTTGGTAGTTATCGCATGCAAAGTATGAATTTAAGAGTTGAAATTCATAACCTTTCATATTTTTTGGTTTTGAACATTTACATTTTATTTCGTACTTTTCCTATCATACGTCTTTTCTTATAATATCATTAATTTGGATTCTTTATTAGGTGGCTAAGGTAATACCTAATGGTATTTGATTTTAGTTATAATAATATTGGAAATCTGTAATTAACTCAGATTCCAAGTTTGCCTAAGTTAGGTACAAACCTATATTGAGATTGAATATTTATCTAAATATCTTGCAAATAGTTTATTTTAAATCACGATTATTAAATAATTCTTAAAGAATTTCAACTTCTAAATTCATACTTTGCATGCGCTACCTACCAATATAGGGAACTTATGGTTCAAATTTCAAGTTGTAAAAGTTAGTTATAAGAAAAAACTATTTAGCTCTTGTAAATTAAAAGTATTAATGCATATTTTATTAAACTTTAGAGGACCATAGTTAATAAACTAGAGAAACCAAAATCGATGATTTGACTATCAACATTTTCAGAAAAAAAAGCTTTATCGGAATCCATTAAAAATCTTGTAGTTACCGCAATTTAAACAAACAAAGTTGATTTTACTATTGGTATACCTGCATGTTTAAACATTTTGAAATTGTAAAAAAAAAATTGCCTGTTAAAAATAAAGGAACACGTCTTTTTTCGTTTAACGAAATTTTATGTCATCGATTCATAATCGTTGAAAAACATCACGTACAATGACATAAGATACACCCTGTATAGAATACAAATAATATGAAACATATTATACTATGTGTAGTGTGTAGTTTTCATCTAAAATTTGCACTGCATATACGACGACGACAAGTCGCAGTTGAGTGGTAGGACAACACTTGAAGTATCTCTTGACCCCCTTTACAGATATTCGCATCACCTGTTAGCAGCGGTCGTTCGTTATTATTTGTGAGCTAAGGACAACGATATATTGACTAGACCAAACATTATTTTTTCACCCCATATAATTATGTTATGCAGTTTTAAAATTACTCGAGAGCCTTTCGTTTGATTACATCCCAGACAAATAACATGTTAAAGAAAATGTCGACATGCATGACACATGCCAGTTGTCATTTTGACAAATTATAACTGCATTCACTCGACGATTATATTAATATGATGTAACACTGTTATTAGGTTAACCTGCAAAAAACCTGGAATTTTTTAATATGATACTTAAAGACCATAATTTCAAATTCTTGGGATTTGTTATAAGGAGTGTCCTGTGCAGACACAACCCTCTGTTTTTCAAATGAGGACCGCCACTCCCTTTCTACTGTAAAATACACAAGGCTTGGCATTAACGAGTTAAGTTAAAACGTTAATTTAACCAACTCGTTACTTTTTTTCAAAGTTAACTGTTAATTTAACGAGTTAACAAATAAAATACTAGTGAATTTTAAGTTAAGTTAACTTTATTATTTTAAAATAACTTAACTTAACGAGTTATAAAAAATCGTTAACTTGCCTAGCCTTAAAAATACATACACAAGTACACACACACCATCGCTCTACTCAGAATCTAAAATACCAAATATTAAATATTATCCAGTCAGCACTTGGCAGCTAAACGTTTTTTACTTTGAGATTTTTGCACTAAAAAAAAAATACTACAAAAGCAAAAGTATTCATTTTGGCTTTTACGCGTTAGATTAAATTATTTTTCGCATTCAACTCTACTCGTTAAGTTAGAAGGTTATTAAGAATAAAAACCAACTAGTTAGTGCTCAGCTTTTTTCACCAAGCATGCTCACTTCTATCTTTTATTTAATAATGCATTCATTTTTTTTAATCTCTGATTATAGGAATTCTTAATTATATATTTTAAAGACCATGTTTTCTGATCCTTAGATTTTTTTCTAAATCATTAAATGGGAGTATCCGTTAGCGTTCCAAGCAATTTTTTTAAATGAGAACCATTTTTATTTACTGTAAGTATTCATTTCTCCTCAGAGTTCAGTTGCTACTGCTGTTAAACCTTAATAAAGAACGATAATTGCCCCCGCCCCCCCTCAAAAAAAAATATATGTATAAAATAATACTAATTTAAATTAGCTGCTTTGCTCCGAAAAAAAAATATTAATTGTGTATAGATAATGTGCGTTTTTGCATAGGGAATTAATTAACTAATTCGGTTTAATCGAAAACTCAAGTCGTATATTATATTGACACGCTTTAGTTGAATCTTTACTATGGTGGACAATCGAATTAATGAAACTAAAACAATACACGTGGGTATTATAAATTAATACGAATAAAAATAATTATGCACAGTTTTATACGTTTTCTCTTATTTATAAACTATACCTATATTAAATGTTTTAACATATTCAAAAATATTACTCTTAGCTAAAAGTTGTAAAAATATTTAGTACCTATGTTGTAACAATTATTATTTGTTTGGTAAAATAAATTATAAAAAAATTATAAATATTTTTAGCTGATAATGCTAAATTATTCAAACCTATTCATATGCCCATAGATGTTACCGGTTTTCAGTTCAGTATTGACAT
The DNA here is from genome assembly GCA_949089665.1 of Macrosiphum euphorbiae. Lineage (NCBI taxonomy): Eukaryota > Metazoa > Arthropoda > Insecta > Hemiptera > Aphididae > Macrosiphum > Macrosiphum euphorbiae. The sequence goes on along the minus strand of CARXXK010000003.1, from coordinate 30,178,198 downwards.
ATTCATAAACTTAAAATAAATATGCAATAAATTAGAGTAGTCTTAAAAGAAAGAACATTATAAAAGATATAGGTGTAATATTTGACTAATATCTTACTTTCAGACTTCAGTGCACATATCAAAACTATAAAGGCATACAGCACATTAAAAACAAAGCTTTATCAAAACTATATTTCCTGAAAATAAACGGTTTTAAACTGCACTGTCCCGATGCTTTATAAACAGTTTCTTCTCTAGACTAGAGTAAGATATCGTCTCGACTCTCGAGTATGTTTCTCTCGTTTGATACAACGATTATGTCTCCCAGAATCATCAATTAGAGTCAGAAACTCAGAACAAAATCGTTTTCTTTGCTATTCGTCTTCCAAGTGTAATTTTCAGACTGATACACTCAGGTTATGATGACATTTTATGTTTGATTAGAATAAATAGATTAAGATATTGAAAAAAAATTAACCTTTGTATAATTTTATATAATTAATTAATAACAATTTAAATTGTCCAGATTTTATTAAAAAAATAAATTAAAGATAAATTTGGTTTATACTAGAATTAAAGATAAATTTCATACGAAATGTAATATTCTCGCTTCTACTCCCACAAATATTTTAATGCCCATGAAAATTAACCTAAACGTTGATACCTACTATAAATTTAAAAAAATTGGACCAATTTATATTGAGGTTAAAAAGAATTAAGTTTTAATAATTGTATTACCTATTACATTATTGTTATTATTACCATTGTTATGTATTATTTATAGTTTACTATAACGTATAGGTATAGGATGTATTAATTATTGTAATATTATATTATAATTATTTATTTATTAATTTTGTAAAACTAAATAATAATTAACTACCCATGTACAGCTATAATTTGTTATTTATAGTGTCGTAATAAGTAAAATTGAGTTAGTAAATATTTAATATTAATATTGAGTAATTTAATATACAGTTCACGTATGATACAAAATTCTACTTTTCGGGCGTTTCGTTCAAGCTGAATAAATAATATTGTAATTGTTTGAAGTTTTTTTTAGAAAACTTCAATTAGTAGCTGCTTGTTATATAATTTTCATCTAATTTACATTCGGATGCTTAATAGCATAGTGGATTCTTTGCTAGTTTAATATCTATTCCTTTTTTTTTATAAATCGATAACCGGGAGGTAACCTCGTTAGCATTACTTCCTCCTAAGTATATACTTAATACCACACATATAACTACTAAACGAATATGCATCTGAATAGCAAAACAATTATCGTCTTACTTGTACTTATTTATCCTATGTTATTTAAAACATTTAGTCTTAGCGTTGTTTTATTATAATATTGTCTACATGTGTATAGAATATATAGTATATGATTTAGATATACGTCAGATCGTTTACGACGGCTGTGATCATGTGAAATCGAACGTCAATAAATATTAAATACACACTATAACATATTCATTTTGAATTGAAAACAAATAGACACGAGACGGCAATGATTTAACGAATAAAAAAATATATTTATTATAATACAGTCAATCGTATTATGTGAGAAGGTAAATGTATAGCTTGAGTATAGCTGGTAATTTCACGGCATTTGTGCACATAATAATATAGGGTCACGGGGACTCTCGCCCGAGAACTCGAAATTATATGTCAAGTGGGTTAGTGAAAAAAAGTACACAGTAGGTATTAGGTATAATAGTATAATAATTTATTATGATATTCAGGAAACAACCCGGTTCGTAGGTACATGAATTTAGAAACGCTTTCGGAAGGGTCGAATTTCATGTTAATACAAATCAGTATGCTCCACCACGACGGTGGGTTAGCTGCAGGGCTGCTCTCAGGTTCTATACAACACACACACACACACACACACACACACACACACACACACACACACACACACACACACAAAAGCGTGAACTCATCCACCTGACCTGACTATCAAATATAGTAATCTCCAGTATTATACGCACACATATCATTGAAAGTGTATATTATTAATACCAGGTATTTACTTTACAGCGGAGGCGATTACTCATGTGTCATGTTAAGGCGGCGACAGACGAGGATCGCTGCGATCATCTCAATTCTCAGCCGCCTTCCTGTAATTGTTGCGAAACACAAAATATTACTGTAACTCGCCCACGTTCATGTGTCTTTGCATTTCATATTTACAGAAGAACATGGCCAGTGCCGGCGCTAGGGGAAGACAAATGGGACATATGTCTAGGGCCCAGAGCTTTCTAAAGGGCCCATCGATTTTTAATCATCATCTTAATACCGCCAAACACATTGACATTTTATATTAACAAATTATAAATCTATACATTCATCGTTCTATACTACACGTGTATAATATATTAATATTAATATTATTCCTATCATCGGTTATTTGGAAAATTATATCTAAATTTAGCCATAGTACAAAGTAAATAGTTATCGATACGACGAAGGAGTAATATTTTGACGATACTAGAGGATTGTAAGAGTATACTATAATAATTATTAATATAAATATTTATTATTTTTATAGTTATTGTTTTTTTCTGTTCTTTGTTTGGAAAAGCTTTGTCGTATGCTCGTATTATAAAAGGGCCAAGAGCTATATTCTTAAAATATTTATTTGATTATCTAATATTATATGTTCGATATTTGAGTATTTGACTGCAAATCGCTTTTCCCCTTACAGTATTTTTTCAACAATTTCTGTATAATATCATACACGTAAGTTTTCATTTTATGAAATTATTATTACAATTTAGTTGAGGTACAGTATTGAAGAATATGTACCTACTGCTTGCTTATCTAGTGTATCAGGATTAGTTTTAATGTATTTTATTGTTTACAGCCACCGCGTACTTAGATATTAAACAATTTATTATATAATTCAAACATTTTGATGATTTTGATGATTTTATTTATTTTTTATTGATGTTTTTATAAGTTGTAACTATTAAAATAAATATAAATTAATAAAATAATAAGTCCACCACGAATTTATTAACTTATAATTTTCAACACATATATATCATTTTATTATTTGTAAATAATTTTTTTTAACTCTTTATAATAAAAAAGGTGGGTAAGTGGATGTTGCTCTGCTGTACAGTAGGTTACAAGTGGGTCACTGTATAATGGATGCTATTAAATTTGAATTCAATGATACAATATCATTGTATAAGAAAAACGATTCTGAGCGAAGACGGTATGTCAGTCTAGGTTTAATACAAATAATATACATATCTATGGTATTAAAAAAAAAATTGACCTATAATAAATTCCAAATTAATCATATCACATTATCACAATATCCATTAGGTACTTATAACACGTTATACATCAACATCAACAACAAACCCTGATACTATCATATATATATAATAGTACACTTTAGAAGTTTCAAGTAGGTACCCACGAATAATATTATATAATCACAACAAAATAACTAGGTTTTTTAATATGTAATTTCGTCCAAATTTGAACATAAAATGACTATAAAAGTAAACTGTGATTGTATATTTTTTAGATTTTTCGGTAAGAGAATTAACTACTTACGTGGAATCTTGTTTTAAATTTTCAATCCTTAGCTATAAAAACTGAACATTTTATAATTTATTAATTACGATGATTAATAATTTTCGAGATTTTGAAAAATTCTATCAAAATTCGATGTTAAAATGCTTATAAAAAAAAATTGTGCCTATGTATTTTAATATTTTTCAACTGATATTGTAACAATATATCAGGAGCCTTGTATTAAATTTTTACACTTTTTGGCCCAACAGATAAAACTTAATTGATATTTATAGAAAAAAAAAACTAAAAAAATTGAAAACTGAAAATGTCCGTAAACGGCTCAAAAAGTGTCAAAATATTTTCAAAATTGTAGGGTGTATAGGAAATGCTAATATAAACATTCAGTGAAATTTTCATGTATCTACAGTAATTCGTTTTTTAATTACAACAAAAAAAGGAAATTGCCACATGAGAAATCGAGTGAATATCCAATGTTGTAAAAATTTGAATTTCAAACGCTCATAAAAATTTAATTTGACTTTCCGGTAGAAATTTTTTTATTGATAAAGGTAGACAATCTTATGAGTAATCTTGTATTAGATTTTCAAATCATAGATTTAAAAAGAAAAATTTTTACGAATTCTTAACTCAAAATAATTTGCTAATTTTCGTGATTTTTCCATATTTTGTCAATTTTTGAACTTTAAATGCTTATAAAAAAAAATTGTGATTAAGGATTTTTAATATTTTTCATCTGCCTTTGAAACAACATATTAGGAGCCTTCTATTAAATTTTCAAGCTTTCGCAACCAACAAATAAAATTTTATTGAAATTTTTAGAAAAAAAACTAAAAAAAAATGGAAAATGAAAATGTCCCTAAACAGTTCAAAATAAATCAAAATATTTTGAAAATGTTATCGTGTATAGAAAATGCAAATATAAACAACCAGTGAAAATTTCATGTATATACGTTCATTTGTTTTAGAGTTACACCAATAACCAAAATCGATTTTTTGGAAAATCAATTTTGCGTAAAAATTCCCGTTTTTCCTTAATTTTTATGTTGTTTTTCCCGGCGCTTGTGAAAACTACTGGGAAATTTAAATTTTGACCTCCCCAATGCACCAACGATATTCACTTTCCAATCGAACAAGATACTGAAGTCGAAAATCGAAGCATTATTTCGACGACTTATCGTGTACACAGATACAAAAAAAATAAAAAAATAAATAAATAAAAAAATAAAAAAATAAAAAAATAAAAAAACACACATCATTGTAAAATCAATACATTCATCGTTTCACTCAGAATCTAAAAAAGGATAAGAATAATCTGATATTATTATTTTTAATGTTTAAAATTCAAATATAAACAGCATTAATTTTAAAAAAAGCTAGAATTTTGTCCCCCTCTGGGTACCTATTACCTATGTCCAGGGCCCCGCAATACCTAGCCCCAGCATTGAACATGGCCAGGAAACGATATCCAGTTTCCTCTGCACAGTAGGTACACGGGAAAGATCCTGAATTTGTTGTCTCCAAACGCCAAAAGTGCAGAATGGAACCCCGGTATTCGGGGTTCGGGCTCCATGGCATAATATTGAGCACTCAATATAATAATATAATAGTATAAGAGGGCTAATTATAATGGTCTATATATTTAATATACATATAAATATAAATCGACAGACATGATAATATTATATATTATGTACATTGTCTAGATTATTTATTATTATATATTTATATGTATATGACGGTATCGTTAGATTCCTAAGACCGCTACCAAACAATATGTGATATGTTTTTCACTAATTATCGACGTTTCTATAAAAGACGTGTATAAGATGCCTAATCAATCGGACATGTTCAGTGTACCATCCACATAAGTTTTTTCCCTTGATCAATACTTCGCTATTACACACGTACGATATCCAGCGAAATACCCTTGGGGAAAATGTAATCAAATTGGTCATTAATGTTGATTCATATTAATACATGTGCTCGATTTTAAAGTTTTTAAAATGTACTCGATTTATTAATTTCATAGGTACGGTTATAGTTGCTATTGATCGCTTAGAAAATGCATCTTCAAAAACTGAATAAAGTTAATAAAGTTATTCGATTTTGAGTGGAGCGACGAATGTGTTGGTTTTAAAATAATGTGTGTTTTTTTTTCGGTCCATTATCACTTTATAAATAATATAATGCTTCGATTTTCTATTTTGATGGGGGTCTCTGGTAGAAAATTGCACCTAGTTGCGTTGCTACATATTTCAGGATCAAAATAAAACATTCGTATTACTTTTAAAAATAAAAAGGGAAATTAAGTAAAAAACATTTTAAAATTGAGGTTGGTTCTGGAAGTAAATTGGATACTGAAGTTTAAAATCGGAGCATTATTTAGATTACTTATCGTGTACACAGACACAACAATGAAAAATAAAAAAATTAACACACATCATTGTAAAATCAATACATTCATCGTTCCACTCAGAATCTAAAAAAAATTTAAATAAAATTAATATCTGTCTAGATTCTAGAGAACTGTAATTTTCGCCGAATATACATATAAGCATTTACTAAACTTTGTATGATTTTGAAACAATTTTTACCCTTCTTGTGCTATTTTTAAAATTTTTGTAAATTAAATTTTTATAAATTTATATATAGCGCATAAACCAGAAACTTTGAAAATGTAATACAAGATGTCACCTAAGTTGTTGTTGTTATTCTAATTTAAAAATATTTAAAATACATCTCCAAAATTTTATCAATGGACATTGAAGTTGACATTAAAATAAACATAACGATTTTAGTTATTTTGTTGGGAATCAAAAATATTTGCGTTGAGTGGAAACTGGAAACCTTAAACTTTTACGTATACCATTCATTATTTTATCTTATTTTACAAATTAAATTTTCAAAATATTTAAATTAATTTGATGCTATTGCTTACTTATACCATTCACACCGTTCTACGGTAATTTGGTATCGGTTCAAAAGTTAATTACCATAGTATATGATATAAATAAATTATATTATTATAATAATTACCTATAAAAAAATAAATACGATGATTTCGGCAAAAAATAATTCAACCTACCGTATTATTAATATGTGGTAAAAAAAATACATTACTAATTAGTGTATAAATATATAATAAAATGTTTATTAATAAACTCATAACTAATGTTGCATATTCAGCATTTACATTGTATACTAAACGTTTATATTAATAATAATAATCATAAGTATCATATTACGATCGGTGGGGATTGTCCATCGGTCATTAGCAAGTAGACAATTTTATATGTACGTCAGTTCGTTTTATACTTTTCACAATAAAAGACTATAATATACGTTTGTGTTATTATTCATATTAACAATACACAACAAATTGGCGACGAAGATAAACATTTTTAAACTCATCTCATATTAAATTAAAATATTTATAAAATGGGTGAGGATAACAAAAATATTACTCAATTCCATAATATAATAGGTTCACCAGGAACATTTGAATCTGGAAACGACATAACAATATTTGAATCAAGACTTACAAATTTTTTCATTGCAAACGGAATAAGTAACGAAATCCAGAAGAGAGCTATACTACTATCTTCAATTAGTGAGGAAGTTCACAAAATATTATTCAGTTTATGCGTTCCAGCCAAACCAGACGTTCAGACATACGACACACTATTAGGTTTGTTAAACAATTATTACAAGCCAGTCAAATCGTACTTCGCATCAAGATATGCATTCTACAACGCAAAGCAGAGACCAGACGAAACTGTAGCTGAATGGGGAGCAAGAGTAAAGAACCTAGCATCAAAATGTAATTTTTCAACGGAATTACAAATTGTAATCCGTGACATTTTTGTTGTTGGTATGAACTCGGGACCAATTCAAGATCGATTACTAGAGGAAGATGCCTCAAAAATAAGCATCACATATTCGCACCTTATGGAAATTTCTGCTGCAAAAGAATCTACAATCAACAATAAAACCGGATGGATAAAGGAAGAAGCTGACTTCAAATACCAAAAACAAAGTCAGCAAGCAAAATCAGCCAAGCAGTCAATCACGGAAAAATCAAAATGTGGAACATGCGGTCGATCAAACCACACACAAAAAGAATGCCGATACAAGGACTACAGTTGTAATATTTGCAATATCAAAGGTCATTTGGCTCCTATGTGTAAAAGTAAGAACAATAAACCAAAGTATGATAACCGCTCACACAATAAATTTTTATCCGAAAATTCTGGTAATAACACGAATGAAAATATTCATGATGACGCAATCGCGTACAATTTATCTGACACTTTTTTTAATATGATTGAAAATAACTTTCAAAATAAAGTAAAACCGTACATTATCAATTTATTAATTGAAAATAAAGATTTAAAATTTGAAATAGATACGGGGGCTGTGCATAGTGTAATGTCAAAACAATTATATGATACAAGTTTTAATAATTTAACTTTATTACCAAACGATATTTCACTACGCGATTACGTCGGAAATGATATAAGCCCAATAGGAAAATTAATAGTAAATGCTAAATATTTGAAAAAGTCTTTTAAAATGTGCATTTACGTAATACAAAACGGAGGACCGCCATTAATTGGTAGAAATGATTTAAAAATAATAAACTATTCTCCCATTTATAACACTATAAATGTAAACGAAAATATAGAGAATATATTGAAAAATTTCGAGCATTTATTCAAAAATGAAATCGGCACCTTTAATAAATACCAAATATCACTAAACATTAAAAAGGGGGCAATACCCAAGTTTTTCAAGCCAAGGTCAATTCCTTTAGCACTAAAATCTAAGGTAGAGTCGGAAATTGATCGTTTAATAGATAATAATATTTTAACTCCCGTGAACTACAGCGAATGGGCCACTCCAATTGTTCCAATTCTTAAGCCCGACGGTACAGTTAGAATTTGTGGAGATTTCAAAATTACAATCAACCCCGTATTGGAAGGAACTGAGTATCCCTTACCAAAAATAGAACATCTTTATGCGAATATAAGTGGCTCAAAATATTTTTCTAAAATAGATCTCAAAGATGCATATCAACAAATGGTAATTAAAGAGAGTGATCGCAAATACACTACAATAAATACTCACAAAGGCCTATTCAGTTATACTCGAAATCCGTTCGGAATAAAAAGCTCAGCTGGGGAATTCCAAAAAGCCATGGAAATATCAACCACAGGCTTAGAAGGGATTGGTATATTTCAAGACGACATAATAGTTGCGGGAAAAACGGTAGAAGAACACAATTATAGATTAAAAAATTACTTAACGTTTTATCCGAAGTTGGTTTAAGGGTTAAACAAAACAAATGTAGTTTTCTCAAAAATTCAATTGAATATTTAGGTCATAAAATCGATGAGCATGGCTTGCACACCTTAACTAAACACATAAATGCAATACAATCTGCCCTGGTTCCAGAAAATAAAACTATGTTAAAATCATTTTTAGGTTTAGTAACATATTACATTAAATTTGTTCCAAGAGCAGCGGACATTCTTAAACCGTTATACTCATTACTAAGACAAGAAAAAAAATGGCTATGGTCACCAGAATGTGATCAAGCATATAATAACATAAAAAAAATGCTTATCTCAAGTCCTGTGTTAGCACATTATGACCAAAAACTTCCCATAAAACTCACGGTCGATTCTTCGTCATACGCACTAGGTGCAATCATATCGCACACTTATCCTGACCACTCAGAAAGACCAATTGCATATGCATCACGAGTATTGTCAAACAGTGAATGCAAATTTCCACAAATCGAAAAAGAAGGTCTAGCCATAATTTTTGGTGTTCAAAAATTTTACGATTATTTATACGGTAGAAAATTTACATTAGTTACTGATCACAAACCGTTAATCCACATATTTGGAGAAAAAAAAGGAATACCAATTTATGCGGCAAATCGCTTACAACGTTGGGCATACGTTCTTTCTTCATTCGATTTTGAAATTAAGTATATTAAATCAGAAGGAAATACTGCTGATTTTTTATCACGCATTAAAACAAACCAATGCAACAATAATATTAATGAATATGACGACGCTCACATTAATTTTATTCACGAACAGTCACCATTTCCGCTAGATTGGCACAAAATTAAAATTGAAACGAAAAGAGATCCAATTACCTCTAGAGTATTACACGCTACAAAAACAGGTTCATGGAGTAATGACTTTTCAATAAATTCCGAATTAAACTCGTATAATACACGCAAAACAGAAATTACTGTTGAACAAGATTGTTTATTTTGGGGCTATAGAGTAATCATACCAACCAAATTCCGTAAGTCAATTCTAACTGAACTGCATTCTTGTCATATTGGCATGTCGAGTATGAAAAGCATTGCGCGTTCGTATTTCTGGTGGCCTAGTATAGATAAAGAAATTGAGGATATGGTCCGAAACTGCAATGAATGCATAAATGCGAGACCTAATCCTCCTAAGTCAGTACTAACTCCGTGGAAATGGCCACAAAGACAATGGACAAGAGTGCATTGCGATTTCTTAGGTCCGTACAAAAACAAAACATTCTTAATTATTGTCGATGCAACCACAAAGTGGCTAGAAGTTTTTCAAGTAAATTCGATGACAGCACAAACGGTCATAACAAAACTGTCTGAGTTAATTGCACGTTTTGGCATTCCCAGAACAATAACAACTGACAATGCAAAATGTTTTAATGGCGATGAATTCCAGTCATATTGCAAGACACTAGGTATCAGGCACTTGACAGGGGCACCTTTCCACCCAGCCTCAAATGGATTTGCCGAATCTGGAGTAAAAATAGTTAAGCAATTTTTTAATAAATGTTCAACATCATTACACCATTTGAATAAATTTTTATTGATGTATAGAAATACTGTACACTCAACCACAAATGAAACGCCAGCAAAACTTATGTTTGGCCGCTCAACACGTACTATTTTTGATTTATTAATCCCAAACACAAATGAAGTAGTTATTAATAACCAAATTACACAAATAAAAAATTCAGGAAAAAGAGATATTAATATAAAAGAGGGTGATTTGGTATTAGTTAAGGATTATCGAAATAAAAATGAAAATTGGCAAAAAGGAAAAATAACAGAAAACATTAGTAAAAACACTCATAAAATCATACTAGACGAGGGTTCTGAATGGATAAGACACACTGATCAGATATGGCCACACAACCAAATAAATAACTCACTGTCACCTACACCAGCTAGACAAGCAAATGAAAATTCTAAAATTACTGAAACAGTAGGTGAAAATCAAAATCCCGATCCGGCCGATCCCGTAATAGTAAATAAAACACCCAGACCAATTAGATCTAGAAAACCGCCTCAGCGATATTCTCCAAGTGATTATGCTTAGGGCAATAATTGCAATAATTAACTATTAATTATATCAGTTATCATATTATATAATAAATACTCGTATATAAAAAAAAAAATAAATAAATAAATAAATAAATACTAACATAGTAATTAAGCACTATACAAAATACTTTATATTTTTTTTAAAGGAAAGAGATGTTGCATATTCAGCATTTACATTGTATACTAAACGTTTATATTAATAATAATAATCATAAGTATCATATTACGATCGGTGGGGATTGTCCATCGGTCATTAGCAAGTAGACAATTTTATATGTACGTCAGTTCGTTTTATACTTTTCACAATAAAAGACTATAATATACGTTTGTGTTATTATTCATATTAACAATACACAACAACTAAGAAAGGATAATGTACGGTATCCGGTTACAATCTTTTATTTCGTATGCAACGATTCGTCATTGAATTCAAATTGAATACATCTATTACAGTAAACAACTTAATGATGAGGTAGACTCATTAGAACAGTCATTCGGTTTCTTTTTTTACATTTACCTATTAGGTAAAATCAGTTGTCATATTATAACACTACGCACTTATATACATATTATAATATGTAAGGTGGTTTCCATTAAATATTGTTTAATACTACAGCAGTTAATTTTACAAAAATAATTATTTCTAAAATTTCAGTTACATTAATAATTCAACTTGACACTTTATAATCCACTGCTACCGGAAATTAAACCTTTAAATTACGACTTTATATGAAAAGCAATATAAATGTATTTTCATGCATTCATATTATAATATAATATTTTATTTAAAAAAAAAAATTCCAAACTTTATAATTATAGTTTATAAATTTGTAATATACTACGGAAGGAAAATATACGGTGGCTGTTTTTGAATAATTTAGTATCTACGTTTTAAATGCGTTATATGGTACACGAAACAAAATTATTTTCTATTGAACCCCAACTCAGTAGTCGCTTTCTATCTTTAGTTTCTTCTACATTTAACACATATTTAGGTTAGGTTACTCTCGCACCTAACAAAACATTTTCAACTAAAATCGATTTTAATCAACAAACTTACCACCACGTTGTAAGATTAATTTGGTGGAGAAAAAATACTGTTCGAATGGTATGAAATGAAAGAATGGTAACTGAAATGAGTTATGAGATTAAAAACGAATTGTCGTAATTTAAATATAGTAGGTATTAGATGTAAAGTGATAAATATCAATAATGCACGTAATGCCTCTGAGTTTAAGTTTTATGATTATTAAATAATAAAAACAGGAATTATTGTTCTCTTCTCTTTTATTATTTTTGAAGACAAGCGCTCAAGGCAGCTCTGCACAAAATTAATATTTAACCCTAAAGGAAATTAAAGTTGTATTAATTAATTTTGACTTTAAGATCCAAACCACACGTCGCTCTTGTGGACGTTATTTCACCTAATCTACACCGAAAGTGTCTAAACTATTTGTCCGGAAAATACGAACAGCGAGTCTTATAATAATAATTATAATCGTTGTTTTACTAATATAATAACGATTATAATCGTTTTACTTCACCAATAATTCGTATTTCTTTAACTGACCGTCTAATCCATCGTGGTAGACATTTAAGCTTCTGAGCGGAGCGAATCAATGTGTATTGATTTTTCAGTGGTGTGTGTTTTTTCTGTGTGTCTGTCATTAATTTTGTAAAAATATTTTGATTAGTGTTCCCAAAGAGTGTGCCTTGAAAACTTGAACTTATTTATTTTAAAATCCAACTTTATTTTAACAAAGTATTATAACACTGGCATAGTATGACATAGGTATTGAAACGTTACTACAATAGAATACTATATTGTTAGATGTCGAAAGAAAAATAATATACAAATATAATAGTATAACTATATATAATAGAACGTGTGTCCATAAAAACAGGGTAACGGTATAATTAACTTACCATATTACTCAGTACACTATAAATATTTTTGAATTCTGTTTGTGAGACAAGAAACTAAGCTATTGGATTATAAATCTCCGGCAGACAGAATTCTAAAATATGTATAGGGTACTGAGTAATGTAGGTATAACTGAGTTATAGTCTATAGAGTATTAGAGTGTACCCATTTTTTACGGACACACGGTATATAATATAAAGATTATGATGTATAATATGTGTATTCACGTTTGTATTTCAAGGTTACATATTTTAAATAGTCATATAAACAATGTTAATCCAAAGTGTGTCGTGACCTATTATAACAAAAATAATAATGTGACGCGGTGGAAAAAATTTGGTTCACTTGCTTAGAGTTTCAATTTAATTTAACATAATATTATAAACAATTTTAATTTCACACTAGGGCCATGCATTTATATGTATGGATAAGAAACTAATATTAGAATTGACATGCATCAAAGCCACATGCATTTTCTATGAGTGTTTCAAGTTCAAATATTGACATTTTTTGATGCCTACAGGTATAATAATAATTTCTTCTCCGATCTATTTTAGTTATTTTGTTGTTACAATTAGTCATTACTCTTATACTAATAATTTTTGCCTATTATCATAAATGTTTGAAATTGCCGTGGATCATTGTGGATTTTCTTATTGCTCATGAACAATGTGGGGCCTTTGAACTTGTTTGTAAAAATTTGTACTTTACTGGAGAGTTTTGATTACATTTATAAAAAGAGACATTTTAACGAGGCTGATGACAATCGTAAGTAAGTGATGACTACCGGGTTTACTGAGGTGTATAATAACAGTGATGATTTTATTTGAATTATTGATTTGTAACAATTAGTTTATTTTATTATATAATATGATGGGCACACGCGTGTCTACTGTCCATCACACACACTCCGTAACCATAATATATTATATAATCTCAAAACTTTTCACCGTCAATATAATGTCCGTTTCAAACTCTGTACAAGATGGGCAACTGTAATCATTTTCACCGACAAAGTTAAGACAACGCACATTGTATATCTAGTTGAATTGTTTCAAACCTTGAGCAAGAAACGTCTGACGGATTCGAATATTTGTACTGTCATGTGGAAACCCATTATATTATATATTTTATTTATTAAAAATAAATAGTACCCTGTTCGGGCTCGCCAAACTTCAGGTGACGCCGCATCCGGTCCTATACAAGCTTTTGATGGACAATCAACAACAATAACAAAAATTCAGAAAATGTCACCTTAGGCGAAACTACCAACCGTATTATTATTATTATTATTATTATTATTATCTCATAGTGTTTATACAGCAACACACGCGTCGATATATTTTTGGCAGCTCTCCAATTTCCAAGTGGTATAAAGTATACTGGAGAAAAGGGATAGGTACCCCATCACAGTAGAGGACCAAAGATTTTGAATGTTCCGTCAAATTCACGAGTTTTATGGTTTGGCTAATCACGAAGAGCGAACCTCGGATGTAATACGATTATGCACCAATCTCAACTCTCAATTTTTCACCCTAAATCAGGATAGTTTTCTTAAACATTTTTATTTTATACTACTACCGAGTACTACCCACTAAATATACTACTTACTTAACATTAGTTTTTGAACAATTTGTCAGTTTTGTTTTTACTTTTGTTCATATTAAAATATTATATAGCTAATACAAGATAATCCTTTTAAGTATTAATAGTATAAGTAAAAGACCATATTACATTTTTTAAAACGTTTAACCACAAAATGCTTGGCATTGATGCCAACAAATAACTATTCGATGATATTTCTGGGAAGGAAAGTTGTGAAAAGTGCGCAATCGTGTTGCACCGGTGAACCTCTAACCAAAATCGTTATTTTATACTATAGGATAGACTGCAGGTACCCTATATGAGTGAAATATTTTTGACAAATATTTTTTACGAAATGTTTAATGAATATAGTCGGTGACTACTAACATTGGAGTGATCGTCATTGTTATAAATCATAGGTACAGAGTGATTTTTCTTTTTGATCTAAAATAAGCTAATACATCTGTATGAATTATTCATGTTTTTTGTTTTATTTTTGCAAACTTTTAATTTCAAACTATTCTATACTTGAATGGCCGTAAGCACAAAGTATTTAAACAGTAGGTATCTAGCATTTACTTTTGGTTTTCAAACGATTACCTATTATTCAAATTTAAAATTCACTGGGGGATACACTTATTGTATTTTTCTTTTTTGATAAGCGTTAATTTTGAATCAGCCTAATGGTTTATTAATTATAATAATTATTTAAAATGTATAGGTTAGGTACTAGAAAAAGTATACCTAATTCAACATTGATTTTAAATGTTTATCTCTAGATATTCATCAGAAAAATTATTAAATGATTGGATTTAATAAACCATTTGTATCTCATATTACCTATACGATTTATCATTTGTGTAATCATAAAATAGATATTTGGGGGACGGAGTGGCCGAGCGGACGGAGGCGTCGGTTCGAACTCGGCCACGGGCGGCATTTTTCTTCACGGTGTCCGGAGACAGAGGCCACCATCCCCCACCCGGGAATGGCAGATACGTTCGGGGGCCCACTTAAAAATTCTGCCAAAAACAAACACACACGTGTTCATAACCTTCAGTACCCTCTCCCCACAGTTCCACAGACTAATGACCTCAGTTTTCAAAGCCTCAATCACCCCTCAAAAAAAGTAGATAATTATAAAGACATTTTTAACCCGAGAGTTTAATTAAAATTAAAACGATTAGTTTCCTTTCAGAATTTGATGTTGATATTGTTTTTCAAATTATGTAGTAGGTAGGTGAATTCATATTAAAATATTTATAAATTAGTATGCATATATAATACTGGAATTATGTATGAATGTATGTATGTATATATTATAATAATATAATAGGTACTGAAATTGTTAAACATAACATAATATATTAGAAATATATAAGATGATTCACATTAAGAACAACATCCCATTTATCTGTAATGTGGAATCGATATTCTATATTATAATAACTTCTATCATATTAAGCAATGCCATTAACCCTTCTATGCCATTTTTCAATGAATTTCTCAAGAGCACTCGTAAAAAAACAATGTGAATAAAATCATCCATTATTATTATGTCTCCTTTCTTCTCGTTAATGTCATTATACATTCATTTTTGAATTATTATGTTTTGCTATCAATTATTAAATACACTTCAATAATTTTTGGCTAAAATAATAATTTTAAAAAAAATCAGAAAAGTTTCTCTGCTGTTGTATGTATAGTAGGTTTCAAAGTCTTTACTTTTAAGTTTTAAGGATACTTTATAATTTATTTATATTACTATTAGTAATAACTAATTTATTTTTTATTGGTTATTTGGTAGGTTTGAATTTTTTTTACTATAAACATCTCATACATTATAGAATAATTTTTAATTATATAATATCAATATTGGTACCTCAAAAGTCAATACCGACCTATACAATCTATCGGTAAAAATGTGTTCATAATAAGTATAAATGATTTAAAATTAATATAAATAGTTTGAAAACTTCATATTTATAGCTTTAATATTTTTTAAATTACAACAAAATAATAAAAATCATTTTTACTGAACCGTTAATTAAAAAGTATATATTTGTTTGATAAGCTCGACCAATAATTTATTTTTCATTTTGCCGATAACATTCAATGTTTAAGTATTGAAAGTTTGTGAGAAACAGTTGATGTATCGATAAAACTATGAAAGCCATAACAATATTATATAGATTTAAAAAACTAATTTGGACTTCAAAACTACGAATTTTGATAAAAATATCCCATTTGTAAGTTTGAAAATGACCAAAACGATTGGTAAAATATCATCAATAAGCATCTATATTTACAGGGTGATTTACTAAGCATGCTCATTCTCCATTTATTTTAATAATACTATTTATCCTAAATTCAAAACATCAGAATTTGGATAAAATATGCATTCTTAAAGGATAAAGGTGGGGTGAGGTAAACATGCTAAAGGAATCACAATGTTTATACGACCTATATAATAATATATAAAACTATTACTTATTTTTTTGATTTTCAAAAAAGTTATTTTAGCTGATGGTAAACAAATTCCAAATGTTTTATAAAACCCTATTAATGGATTAGATATCTATTTGGTACTACAAAAAGGTTCTTTTTTTATCTCAGTAGCTATCCCAATCGTTTTAATCTATGGATACAAATATATGAGAAACCTTAGCAAACTCTCTCTCTGTTAAACTGTATTTTAGTATCCTTTTCAAATAAAATAAATGTACTGACCACAGGGCCGGCTGGGAAAAAAAATTGGCCCGGAGAAATAGAAAATTTGGCCCAATTTTGGCCTAATAATAAATTAATCATAAGTTATCGGCCCACATTTATTCAAGCAGTCTAAATTTTCGCCCGGCCCAGGTGGGAATCGCTCACCCTCCACCCTAGGTAGTCCGCCCCTGACTGACCATTTATTCAAACACCTTTGGTATTCTCAATATATTATGGTCAATTTTTTTTATCATTATTATCAAAATAATTGTTCTTGGCTCTGAGTTTCTGAAACGTATAATTGTCTACATTATTATTTAGTTATTTAATTTTTTAAGCTTGTAGTTTCAGCCGTTAATAGTTGTTGCAGGCTAACGGGCATCTGACTCATTTTACAAGTTAAATATATTAACATAGGTACGAACTATTGATTTAATTTACTAGAATATATTTTAATCAATGTATGAACTATGAATGTACAATGAACATTGCACAATTATAAAAAAAAAAATATTTCACAGTTTTACAATAAATTATCCTTATTGTTTTTAAATGACGTTCCTCAGAATGTTTTGTTCTTTTTTGTTTTGTACATCGTTCAAAGACCGTTTCTGCTGCTCGAGTCCAACAGTAGTAGCAGCCACATGAGAATTCCTATACTACGCTAAATTGAAACCGCTATTATGTTCAGACTGTACATAGGGAATATACGGCGAGCCAATATTAGTCGTTACTGGAACGTAGTTGAACGTTGTATGCTGCTAGTTTTCTACACCGCCGCACCGACAGGGCATGATGAAAAAATAAGTAGAAAAAAAACATGGCACTCAAAGATGACTGAGATACTACCAACAGTGTTGTGTATACTATATTATAATACACTGTTGAGACTTGAGAGACAAAGCAAATACAACAATATATATATTATGTACTACACTATAACGTTCGTTGGTTCTTCGATGCCTTTCACAATTGTAAATAGGAAGGTACAAACCTACTGTGTTATGGTACACGCAATCGTTGGGAAAATCGACCCTGCACATTTTTTTTTCTCCTTTTATTTTTCTGGTAAATTACTCCGCCTAAATCGTAACGGATGAACGGGTTTGCGTTTGTGCCAAAAATGCAATCTATCTACGTGACGTCGAATGCGGGTTAACGTATACGCACGCGTGTCGTAGCCCGATATACCTAGCTGTCGAGTCGATTTTCAAATAAATATTAAATTATTTACATTTCCCGGTCCTTTAAACCTAAGTACGCAGTCCACATATAAAAATGTATAATATTTTAAAAGCGCTGCTGTTTGAGAATGAGAGGGAACAATATATTTTGAAATTGGATTTTTTTTATTTCCATCATTCTATCGTGTTGACAGCCGTTTTTCTACTCCGAGAACTTTGTTTCCGTCAGCCGTCAGGTATTATACATTTATACACTATAGTACATCTATATACTGTATATATATATATATGTATACATTTGAGGTTAACTCGACGCCTGATTTTGAGGTACGCAAAAGGACGATACTGCACTGAACGTAGGTAGGTTTACGTTCACGTCAATGCCGATATATTTATTTAATATGTTTGGTAGCAACAACTGTGTACGGCGCTGAACTAACTTTTCCTGTCAAATATCAATATATATATATATATATATAATACATGACCTCTGTTGTGTAAAAATAACGATCATGCATTACCCTTTTTATTCAATTTTCCAAATAACATTTTCAAAGCTGTGCCCTGTGGTGGCATTTCGAAAATAGTTTTTCGTTTCCACTCAAGCACATGCATCCATACCGTTATCTATGCTTACGTCGTGTCATAAACTGTATAATATTATTATGTTGGCCCTGGCGCAGCTTCTACAAATAAGCGGTCAGCTGAGACGACACAGGCCGATATATGGGAATAAGGAAAAATTAATGTTACACCAGGGTGATAAAGATTAGTCATAATAATGAATTATATCTCATTATTGCTATGGTAGATATAATGTTATAATGTTATAATAAAAACAGTGAGGTTATTTTTATCAAATTAATATTTACCTATAGGTACTCTGTCTTATTTCTCAAACAGGAGTAACCTCAAGCAATGTATTTTAAGACAGCCGTTATATACTAAAATATTGCAGTATTGCATTTCATATTGTGGCTGCAATACAACAAATTATAAAATGTAATACCAAAAAATATTGCTGTTTTGCATTCAACATATCACACGATAATTACATTTTATTTAGTACAAGAACACCACAAATCGAAATAAGGCAGTCTTGCATTTTGATTTAAGTGATTAATTGGATAAATTAAAATAAGCATTATAGGTACTGCTATAAAGTAAATATGGCCCTATTGTTTTGACAATTAGCTACAAATTTAATAATTCAATACTGACACATCTTTTTAGTGGCTAAATGAAAAATTATATTATTGAATGTGACGTTTTTGCATTTTATTGAAGTATTTTTTCACTATTCGAAAGTAGCCAGAACTTAAAGTTGATACATTTTGAGTAGTAGCAGTCTTGTTCTAGAGGTGCGATATTATATAATATATTTCTTGGTTCTCCATTTGTCACTTGCTGAACAAATATTTATTCATTTTACTATTACTTATTAGAATCATACAATAACCGATAAAAGTATAGAAATCTGCAGGATCTAAGTATATGTTCTTACTTATAGTTATGTATGTTATTAATTTATACTTTTCCAAAAACAATCGGCTATTCATAGTTATTAATATAGGTAATGTACTTTATCATTATCTCTAAGTACCTACATTAGTATTGATTTTATATTCATAAGTACCTATAATATGGAACGTTTTCACTAGGTATTTTGAATTTTCGTAATGATATTACAAGTTGGTTGGTACCTATACAATTTTGGTATTTAGTATTGCAATTTATTTTTAAAATACATAATATCAAAATTATTTGATGACTTGTTCGTCACTTCCACTGTGATTTTATGTTTTAATTAAATATAACTAAAAAATTGTCGAATATAAATTAATATCCTGTAACTTGCAGTAAGACGTTATATTATTTTTATTTTGTGAATATCAAATATCTGTTGTTTATTTTTAGATAAGTTATTACTTATTGTTTAGTATAATACTCTTGTTTCTCATCCGAAGAATTGCATTTTTAGTTACAGTATGGACATAAAGCATAAATTCATTTAGAGTGCAATATTGAAATGATTGAGAAAAAAGTAAATAATTATTGTGTAAGTTTTGACAAATGAATGTTTTGAAGGGATGACTAACGATGGTTCTTCATTTTCACGTTAAATGTCCGAGTCGTCTTTATATATATAATAATATACACACACACTGACAAGACGTGACAACTGATGCGCAAATACACATGCTAGTAAATTAGTGTATATGACATAACATTTTTACTAGACGCATGAGAAATTGTACTTATGTCGTCAACTATGAAACATTTACCACAAATATTGTAGGTTAGGTTACGGTTGTTATTATTTTGACGATTTGTAGATAATGTTATACACGTTTTTAATGAATTTCACATTTAATAGAATCTACTATAACAAAACAAAGTGAAAGAAATGGCAGATACTCATCACTGCTGTTCTTAATAGGTATTAGTTTTACTTTTTAGTAATCCTATGTATTAGTTAAGATTTTATTGTTTAAAAAACGTCATTATTAACATCATCAAATTGTCAACTTCATCACTTTATTGAGTCAATTACAACCAATTTTTTGTTTTATTTCGATAAGATTGTAAAATGATGAGTGTCTCGTACTAAAAACATGTCTTTCGTTCTATTTTTGCATTTCTTGTGTTTAAAATATGCTATCATTTTGATGAACCGTTGGTGTTGTACAACATTATTGTAATATATGGTCTAAAATATGCAATGGTTTTTTTTTATAATTATTATAATTAACATTAAAATATATAAGTACCACGTAAATAATTGTAGGTGAATTCAGTACGTCTCCACGCGAGCGTGTATGAATATGATCAGGAAAACACGCCCGCTGCAATACACAATATAATAGGTATATTATAATTTACTAGCTTGGATGAAACCATCATAATATTTAATAGCTGCAGTTACCGATGTCGCGTCAGGCTTTTGCGCACATCAAAGGCCTGGTTTCGTCGGAGCCTTTTGTTTTCGTTGTCATGAGCGACACGCCTCTTATTATTATTGTGTTTTTTTTTTTTAGTATACGACGCAGCTAAGTTATAAATCACTGTTCATTACCGAAAACTGGCATGTTCAAGCGCTCGTTGTTCCACCGTACAAAAATGCCGTTTGTTGTTAATTCGAACGGATTTTTACTGAATATCCTACTGAAACTCGCGATATCCCACACACACACACACACACACACACACACACACACACACACATTGGTTTTCTATACATGCGAAAGTCCCACCCCACCAATCTCGACATGCGCGTTCATACAAAAACAGAAGACTAATGGACGCGAGCGTTTTATGTGTGACGAGGGAGCCATTTCAAATGGAATAAGTACGATTATGGCGATGGATGTGTGTGGATGTGGAGGACGATGACTACGACGACAACAAAGAATACGATAGTGTTGTGGAATTGGAAAAAGTAAAAAACAATGGCAAAAAATAAGCCGATTTTATTCGATGAAAAAATAACTTTATGAGAAACGACCGACTATTGTATACAGTAATATAATTACGAATAACTTAATACATTATATATAATAATATAATGGTTAAAATAAGGATTTTAATTATGCGAAGTGTTTGTTCTCCAAAATAAAATATATTTTGTTTTAAGTAGGAACCGGGAATTAATTTGAATAATAAATTAATATTATAGATACCTAATTTAAAATCTTATAGGCCTCACATACAATTTTATATTTTTCGATATTGTAGCGTTAACCCTTTTTGTTGGTCTATTTGTATTATGAACATTTTGGTTTTTATTGTATTAGGTTATTTAATTATTTCAACTTAAAATAAATTCTTGTAAGAGTTAATAGGTTGGTTGTAGGTCGGTTGTAGGTCGGTTTGGTATAACATAAAAGATAAAGATGAAATTAGAGTTTAAGTTTAATTGATTTTGGTAATTTTAGTTGCTGAGTCGCTCTTTTTAATATTTACTTATAGTAAAATCGATGTCTGACATCTAATTTTGTTTACTCGGTTCATTTGCATTCCAAAAAGCTAGCACACGAAATTTACCAGGAAATATGAATTTAAGTTTTATATATATTACAATCCGGAAAACCCGAACTTGGATTACGCATCCAATAATGAATAAAATACATAAAATCATTTTGTATACAAGTCGTATATTAATTGTTATTTTACTTGCACTGTTTTTTCCTTGTTTTTTTTTTTTTTACTACGAGGTAGGTATGAACGAAAATAATATGTTTAATAAAATGTAGGTAATATATTTTACGACTGATGACTAAGCCACGTTGTTGATATGCTCCAAGTTACATTGTATAATACAAATAAACCAATACATTGTATATTGGACTAGTGTTGGGTACTATTCATTCGAATTTAATTAAAATCTGTGCAAATAAAACAAAATCATGGGATACCCACGAAGAGATAATTTTGACATGTGTGTGTAATATTGGAACCTAGATGGTCTGAAAAACCCACCATGATACATTAGTAGGTATATGTTTAGATGGGTCTTTTGAGTGACAAGGAATGACGGTTAAAAAAATGATATCGAAAATGTGTCAACGATTGATGATGTATTAATATAGGATGAAAGTAGATTGATGGTTAGGTTACTGATATTATTTAAAAATAAAAATAAATAAATTAGTCATTCAAAATGGAAAATTGTGAAAAAGCATGATGTTTACCAATCCGTTATTATTTGTTAAATTACAAATGAAGGAAGGTGTCAATAACAATTTAATTTATATGTTGTATTTTATATTAGGTGGATAAGGTGTAGGCGCGTAGTCGTGTAGGCACCTTACATACATAATATGAAAAATAAAATAAAAAAATATTATTCATGTAGAAAATTGTTTTGAACAGTTTTCCACTGTTTTATTACTGTACATTATGTTATGTTTTTTTGAAATTCAAATTAAATATTAACCAAAAATTCTTTTTATTGATAGTGCACAACTTCTGTTTCATAACCACGTTGTGGGGACCTTATTAATGTTGTTATAGTGTTCTATGATCAATGTTATCTAATACCTAAACACGTTATCACTGTTTACTTTTGTATGCTGATAAAATTAACAAGCAATTCATAATTACACATACCTACAACACACTCGGTATAGAGATTTTTGTATGATGTTAATTGTTAAAAAAAATTAAAAATTTGGTATACATGAAACGTATCGGTGGTATTATCACGAGGTTCTATTTTATAAACTATGTATGGTTTATTGTAGTTATACTAACATAATATTATAATATGTATCTTGTATAGGCACATTATACTGTAAAATATTATTACATTTGAACGAACCATAAAATATGTCAATTCTACCGGATTCTTCCTGACTTTCGGGCATCAAAGTAGGTATTCCAATGGATTTTTTCGTTAGGGTTCAGGAACTCAGTGGAGTTAGTTAATTATACAATCTTAAAAAAAATAATAATAATGAAAATCTGATAAATGTTATAAATTATATATATTTTTATTTGGTAGTTATTAGATTGAGAACAAACCAACCTAGCTATATGCTATCAGCTATAATATAAACCTAAGCAATAATATAATCAGATTATCCACTAAAAGAAGAATTATTTTACTTGGAACTCAAGTAAGAAGTGTTCATAAATGAATGATTAGACTAAGGTTCGACGCGTAGTAGATTGTGTTTTATGTGTAAACCGTTGATTTAAACTCTAAAGGTAAAAAACGAAGTGGAAAATGAATTGCTTCTTAATGTATATAAAAAAGAAAATTCCAAAGCAAAACAAATAACCGACACGTGAAAAGTAGAAATCACGTACGCAAGAAAAAAAAATACGAAAAACTTGACCATTTGTCACTACGCTCTACAGCTCAGCTATCACTTACAATTTTCATTAACACTTATTCGTCTTGGTTTAAACCAAATGTACTTGTGTGTGTGTATTATATATTGTGCATTTATTCAAATTGTTTTTCGCTAGTCTCGTTTTGATTTTTATCAGTTTCCCGTAGGTACTTAAGTATAATTTCTTAAATAAGAAATATTGATATTGATATTTTATCCTTTTTGAGATTTGGGTAAGCCATATTTATTAGTGTTATAGCATATTATATACTTTCATTTACTTAAATATTACATATTAATACATTGACATGAGATTTAAAAGTGAATGAAAAGTATTGTGCGACTATATATGTTATAGTGGTATTAAATATATGCATATAGTTCAATTAAAAATAATTTAATAAAAAAACATAAGTAGGTATTAGTATAAGACATCAATAATATTTACACGAATTATATTGCCAACATGGTAAGTCTTGTGAATGTTTTATTAAAATGAAACTATATAATTCTATCCTATAGGTTCTGGGTGATGCGAGGAATGTACCTATTGGTTTTTCAATAGCTTGTATTTTTTCTTTCAGAAAATACATTTTGGTGCAATAAAAACGTTTCATGCAATACCTTTATAGATTGGAAATTGAACACAGATTGTACTTTAAAATGTCTTATCATGAAAAATGTAAAAAATACCTGTGACGAAATTTAAGTGGATAAACTCAACTATTTTTGCCACTTGGAATATTTTTTTTTTAATTTAATCATTTTGGCTTTAAAATAATAATTTATCTCCGTGCTGTGAGCATACGACCAGTTAAATAAGCGAGATGAGGGGAAACAAACTAAGATTTAATATAATTCTGATTCATAGCGGAACATTACCTATTAGGTATTGATTTTAATTAATATAAATTGTTAAAATTATAACTATATAATGAATTGAGCTACGAAACGTGACTATAAGTGTTGTTTTGTCATACTGTATACACATACTAAAATATGATTTATGAAATACTCCTCTGTAATGTCAATCGTTTTGTTTTTTAAAATTATTATTTAGCTATTTTCTTGAAAAACATTTAACCTAAAACCCTAAACATATAACAAACAAAAAAATAAAAACAAATACATAACAATAGGTGAATTCGGTCGAAAGTCCGGGCAATATATTTTTAACATGTCAAAGAATTTTGCAGTCAAACTTTTATTTGTTCCAATCGAACTTTGTACATTCGTAAGCACTTTTTTCTTCCGTTCACGCGTACAATACACTCCTGTAGTATAATATTCCCTTCGTCAGTTTTCCCTTACGTATTACCATAATGAAATATCCCTTACTTCTTTGTAATAAGAAAAAAAAATCGTTTTGAGACGAACGAAGACGATGATGTGTAATTGCAACGGATCGAATAAAATGCAAAAAATATTTAATTCGATTACGTCACGGCGGCCGACCGGCGACGGAATAATTGCACTGCAACGGTGGAGTGGAAACGACGACCGAATCAGACATCTGACCTCTTCTTTTCTATCTCTTTCTTTATTTCTCTCTCTCTCCTCTCTTTCTCGTATGAGTATAATATACAAGAGGTTATAGTGACAGTGTTGTCAAAGTTTTTCTGTCTACTGTGTTTCTACAATAAGTACAAAGTACAATTTTAAAAATATTATAATTATTATTATATACCTAGATGTAACGTATAAAATAGCGTGAGTTGTAGTGGTATTGTACATTAGTTATAATAGCAGTAGTGTGAAATGGAGCTATAACTGGTGACGGTAACATAACGCCGGGAAAACTGCAGTTGCGGCGAGAATATTTTCAATATCCGCGACGTGCGCTTATGTTCGCCAACCCTCAGTAAAACAATTCGCCATCACCAAATCCCACGTGTAGTATTAACACTAGTATTGTGGCCCGACAGCATAGTATTACCCACTCCACGCAGACCCATGTTCGATAAATACAAAATTCTGGCCACACACACCACTGTAAACTGCACAGACAGACCGCCAGACATGTACGCTTTTTGGCGCTAAGTGATTTTCGGTGTCACTCGCGAGTGGTATATGTTACACTGCTGTATACGAAGCTATATTATATTATAACTTATAATTTTAGTTAACTGTATTTTGACACCTGGTATACCTTCTACACACCACCAATTGGCTATTAGCACTTACCAAACTGCTGTCTCTATATTTAATTATAGGAGTATTCAGAATTTATATTAAAAATAATAGGGACATAGGCGAACGTATAAAATACTATAATAAAAAAAAAAAAAAAACCGACGAGCTCAGGAAGATGTACCGGATGCCATACATATATATTGTATAGTCGAAATCAGAAAATAGAACTGCATTTTAGCCGGTCATGCGATTAGAAAATAAGGATCTAATACAGTACGGACTAGAGTGGTTTTTCATCGCACGTCGGACGGAGAAACCCATCTGGGAAAACCACGGATACGACGAGAAGGTCAAGTGAAAAGTGATGTAGAAGAAGAAGTTGGTCTAGTAGCTATAATTGCCTCGTTTTGGCCAATTGACAGGGAGAGATGGCAAGAAATATATTTGAAAGTTAGGATGTTATAGGTTAGATGAAGAAAATAAACCACGATCATAGTCCGTTTGTTTACGACACAGATCCTATTTAAATACAAATATCCTGATTCGTATTATACAATTCAAAATATAGGTAGGAATTTATAAAAATTTAAATCTAAAAAAGGTCATAATTACAACAATTTGTTTTCAAAATGTTAGACTTATATGAGTATTGTTCAAACTATGGTAAAACATACAGATCAACCGATATATTATAATAACCACGAGTGTGTTCCTATAAAAAATATCTCATAAAATAAATTGTTTTAAAACTAATTATTAACTATAATAATATACATAGTCTATTACCTAAACTTAAATTGTATTACTTTTTGTTAGTATATACATTATACAATCTATATGGCGTCTATATTGTTTTAACCAAATAAACAAATAAATATTAAGAAACTAATTAAAAATACTAAATAGTACATAATATCATAAAACGTCAAACATTTTTACTTTAGTTCTACAACATGTTAAGATGACGTTACCCTTGTGTTTGTGACTTATGAGTTATGACTTTATGGGGTTATATAGTTAGTATTAGTTACCTATGATGCAATTGTCTTATATCGATGCAAAATGGAACTTATTATGCATTATAATTATAATTATTATGTTAACAGTTTATCTTTGTGTCACACAATAATCGTACTTTTAAAAATATTTTCTGACTCTATAAGTACTTAGTACTTATATAACTACATTTATATTAAAATATAATTTTTTTTAATTTTAGGTTTATTAAAAATTTTTAATTTCCACATGACCGAAATGTCGCATTAAATTTATTTTAAATCCTTAGTAATAACCATCACTAATACCAGTGATACCCTACAACGCACCCAAGGCTCGAGTGTAAAATTATTACCACCTCGAAGATATCCAAATATTAAAAATCATGTTTAAATAATACATAACGCATTATTTGTACATTTATGTACCTATCGTTACAGCTATATATAGCACCAGTAGAGTACTAGAGTACTATTATTATTATACTCGGTACTAGGCACTAATATACAAGTGCTCGACCAGCGGAAAGCTTTGGATGGATTGAAATAATGAATTAATTAAAGCATCCATGGAGTTTTGTTGCCGGGATAAACGACGTCTGTGTGGAGGAGCGTTACAGTGACGATAAGTCTCAGACTTGAGACTTTTAAAACATTTTGTTCTAAAATCTTGCTAACATCTAAATTAACTCAGCGTGGTTTTTTTTAAGACGTTTAAAACAGAAAAAAACACAATGGTTTTGGATTTTTATTTTTTGGTACCAGATAATCCGTGGTTAATACAGACTAGACGCAGTAATGGCAGACAAAGTGAATTGTATTATTGTGTCAAAACATTAATTTTATTATTTCAGTTTTTAAATAATGTGCTAGTATCTAGCTATATCACAATATACTAGTATAGGTACCTACTTTATTAACAAATAATTAAAAAATCTATGTAGAAAATAGGTACCTAATTATAATTATGAAGTAAGTTGTTGGTTATCCTATGTCTTATCTATTTTTGTACCATTTGTAATAGTAGGTACCTACATACACGAAGTAATATAATAGTATATCTATACGTTGTTTATTCATGAGTATCTTTTTTTCGATAAATCAATATTAACCTTTATAATTTAAGTGATAAATTAATCAAGCTCAATATACTTTAATGTTTTAATAATGTATTATGAATTTGCTATGTAAAATTAGATCTTCTAGTAATTGTTATGTACCTATGAAATGCTAATAATGTGGTCCCTTTCAAGTGGAGGTTCAAAAAAAAAATTGTGTACTTATCTTGCCTAAACATTATCTTGGTATTACTAAATTGTACATTAATTGTATGAATGAGTTTAAGTTTTTTTTTATCATATTATATAAGGAAATACATTTTGGATACAAATTAAAAAAAAATATCAATGATGATGTATATAAATATATAAGAACGCATTGATATAATAATTAATTGGCAATACTTTTATTATTTAATCATCAATAAAATATTTATTTAACATCGTTATATGAAATCATTTAAATACATTAATACAATAATTTTCAGTAGAATACTGTTTTTGTGAAATTTGTATTTTATTATTCTGACAGTGAAATAAAATAATCTTTTAATACCTTGACAATGCTGACACACGGTAATCAGAGAAAGATAGATTTTACATAATACAATCATCATTAATAATAACCGTCAATGAGTATTAAGTACTAACAGTGGTTAAATTCGTAATATAATTCATATCTACAATCTATACATGCTAAACCACTATATTTGAGTTAATACTTGTCTCTTTTGTTACATAACATTTGAATATCCATTAAAAATTGTATATATTATATTATATAAGTCGGCTGTAATCCCAGCATTTACAAAATTTAGTAAATCTAATAATAATTGAAGAGACTTAAGAAGATATTGTATGAAGGCGCGTACTTAAAATGTGGGTAAGTGTGATACCACTCCAGTGAAGGCTACCACCCCATATCATTACTAAATACCATGTTGTCAAATAATTAGAAAATTTGTCAATCATAGACCGATATTGGTACTATGAGAAACCATAATTGTGTCACCCACTCACCCACAAACTTTGCTTTCAAAAAATAACTAGATCCACACAGATATACTGTTTGTCAGCTTACCCATTGACATCATAATGATCAGCAAAACAAACAAAATTAAATAAAAACTATAGCTGATCAAAAAAAATCATACTCAAATTGTCTCAACCTACAATTGGACAAATTGTATATTTATCTCATTGGATAATTTCATTATAGATAAATCAAATGTAGCGGACTTTCAAGTACAAATTAAAAATACATTATCTGAAACGTTCTCAAATCAAAATGGTGTAGTACAAGCCTCATCAATTAGCGTAACACTATTCCTTATCGCAATTAATGAAATAACAACACAAGTCCCACCACCTTCAGTGATGAAACTCTTTGCTGACGATGCACTGTTCTATTGTAAAGGAAAAAATTATTTTCAATTAAAAACCAAATACAACTCACATTAATTGATAAGGTTAAGTACATGGAGCTACAAAACCGGTTTTTCTTTCTCTCCAAATAAAATTAAGTGTATATTATTCAAATGTCAGAGAAAAATAATCGAACCAAAAATCCAATTTGAAAATGCAATACTCGATTACAGCGACGATGTTGAAATTCTAGTCTTAAAATTTGATAAAAAAAACACAACTGGTGCCAACATATCCAACAGTTAAGAATTTGAACTCTTAAATCCACTAAAATATAAAAAAAATTTAGATCACATAGAATTGGGCCCCGATTTAGACAGTCTATAATTATTAGAACTAAAATCGATTACGGTTCAATAGTTTATGGAGCGGCTAATCATAGAACAATACAATTAAAAATTGCGCTATTCGTTTATCTTTAGGTCTATTTAAAAGTAGCCCAGTGGCAAACATACTTTGTGCGGTTGGTAAACCACCTCTTCATCAAGGAAAAAACTACTACTCGAAACCAAACCAAATATATGATAAAAATAGCCAAACATCAAGGAAATTCTGTGTACAATAAAATCATAAAAAAACCAACCAAGTAAAGCCGTTAAATATATCTCATCTCTGGCTCCTGTACGAAAGACAACAAGACTTTATTTAAAAAAAAACGTAAATTCAATCAATAATATAATTCAAAGCACTGAATTGAATGTACCTCTTTAGCGATATAATAGAGATACAATAGACCTAAGCCTATCATACCATAACAAAAACACTACGGATAAAAACATTTATAAAAGCCTCCATTACGGGCATTACGAACTGTAATCGTACTCGGAACACGAACATATACCTACTATATACTGACGAATCAAAAATTTAACAGAAGACAGGACGATCCGTAATATCTATTGATAAAAATATACAATTAAAAACCTATGATATATGCAGGTTTTTTTTTACCGTAGAAGCCTTAGTGATATACTCACGGCCCTCCAAATTATTCATTACAGCATCAACCAGTTATCAGCCAAATAATTAATGAACTTAATGAACGTAAAAATAATATATCTCTGGCATGGATCTCAGGACACGTTGGTTTAATAGGTAATGAAGGGGCTGATTTAAAAGCTAAATAAACCATAGGCAGTAGGCACTTCTGTTTTTGAAGTATGTCGTCAAATATCAGACAAAAACTTTCGAAATTAAATTAAACTAAATTATATGAATGAATGGCAAAACCTCTGGATAAATTTCAATAATTAGAGATATCAAGCAAACAATATTACCATGGTCCAAACCATATGAGATGTCCAGAAAGGACGAGGTTATTTTTGTCTGCCTATGAAAAGGCCACATCCGCATGGCCCATGGATACCTCATGGCCAAAGAAAACCCATTCTCATGTCCTACTTGTGGAACACTCATTACTGCAGTTAAGAACATATAACTTCTCGAATGTCGCCAGTTCAATGAAATACGCATCAAGCAGGAACTACCGGATACCCTATACCTTTGAGATACTTGTCCCACTCCCGAGGAGTCTAGAAAACTAATAAATTTCATCAACAAAACAGAACTGCGTCATCTTATTTAATAATATTAAGTACCTAAGAAAACAATGTACAAATATTACAGTAATTAAGTTATTTAATATAATTTAATTTAGAGAAATGTAATGAAAATGCACTCTATTTTTCCAATGTAAAAAAAAATGTAACGCTGACTAATAACCATGTAGTTGATGCCTTATAAAAAAAAATTAAGAAAATCGTTGAATGAGAATTTGTTAATTTGTCTAACTTCAAACGTTTGTAAAAATTGAATTTGACTTTCCGGTAAGGTTTTTTTTTGTTAAATGTAGGAAAACTTGTAAAATATTTTCAATACTTAGATATAAATAGAAATATTTTTATGAATTTTTAGTTAGAAATAATTTGCAAATTTTTGTGATTATATTACATTTTGTCAACATTTTAACTTCAGAATCTCATGAAAAATGATTGTCTATTTAAGCTCAACTTTTTTTTTAAATTCCACTAAAAACAACTTATGAACGTTGTATTACATTTTCAAGCTTTGTACCAAGCATTAAATATTTGATCGACCGTAATTAAAACAAAACTAATAAAATTCAAAATTTTCTTATGCATATAAAAATCTCAAAAATCCAAATCAATTTGGTCAAAAACGAATTTTTCGTAAAACGTTCCGTTTTCCTTAATGTTTTTAAAGTCTCTTTTGAAAATGATTGGGAATTTTAAATGTTGACTTCCCCTTTGCACTTTTATGCACAGATTCACTTTCCCACCGAAAACACACACACACACAAACACATCATTGTAAAATCAATACTTCGCTCCGCTCAGAATCTAAAATAAAACAATTAGAATAAACAATAAACTGTACTCATGAATATTGGTGATTGATAAAGTAATAATTAAACACATTAAATTGAAAGCTTGAGAAAAAATTGAATAAAACCTTTTAATTAGGTATTACGAAGTACAGTATTTTGTACTTCAAACATTTATTTATTTGAAAAATATATGAATAGGTAGCTATAGTTTTATTTATTTCTCTGAATTGTTTGATTTTGCGTTATTCAAATATTTTATTGTATTATATATTTCATTTGATTTCTAAATATTTTATAATTTATTGTTCATAGATCGTGTGCTAGGAATTCAATAATAACTGTTTGGTTGGATAAAATATCGCTTATACTAATATATGTATTATATTAAAGTTATCTGCTATTAAAAATGAATATAAATAATGTAATAAAAATAAAACAAGTATGCAGATAAAGTATAATAACACTTACTTATAAGTTATAACTTATAACCCATAATCAATTTTTAATACAATATTTAAATTAAGCTAATTGTGTATTTTTATCATAATAACACAATATAATTATAATTTCCAATCTCTAAATACCTAAAAATGATGTCTTTGACAAGTACTAAATATGTGATTAAATATTTTCATTATTATTCCTTAACTTTATACAACGTGTAATTAAAATACATAGATTATTAGATTATAGTATGATAATTTTGAAGGAGCTCACGTCACTACTTTTCATGACTTGCTCGTATAGAGTTGAATTCATCCAAATGGATTTCCGAAATGTTAAACATATTCAACCAAAATGAGTAAAGGTATACTTTGTTATTCATGCCAAAAAATACTTATTTTCCAGCCTAACACAGCTACAATATATTTTTAAACAAAAAATCCTGTACAATTTACCTCTATCTGCACAAATCCCGACTGATTTGTCTACGGAAAATACGGAATTAAGTGTATCCTTGAACAATATTCGTTTAAATAAAATCGTACGGGAACGTACAAATAGTAATACAAAATCGGTTAATTTTTGTATTTGTTGTAAATAAGTAAATAAATAAAAAAAGAAAAAAGAAAAATGCTAACATTTTCATCAGAATTTATGTGTCGCCAAATGCTTTAAGACTGGTGTCTGGGCGAGTTTCACGGAGGTGATAAATAAAAGTTTACTCGCGAAAATTCCATTTTTGTTTTAATTGTCTGTTTGGTCAATTTTTCTTGTTCTTCTCCTCTTTCGTTTCAAAATTGTATACTTAGAAAAGTCACAAAACCAAACTAGTGAAATATAAATAAGAAATCTAAAATAGTTCAAAATATAAGTCTTTTTGAAGTTTGTGGATCTGACGTATCTACGGAAGTGGATAAAATGGAACAGTATGTTAAGTGTCAACTGGAAATACAAGTTTTGTCTCCACGATATATCTAGAAATGAACCAATTTTACTAACACCAGAATAAAATACCAACCACGAACACTTGTTCATAAAACTTTGTATCGTGATTAAGAGATTTGATAATCCTTGAGAACGTCTCTTAATGGCACGTGTTTAATGATTGTGATCAGCACTGTAATATGATGATAGTTTCCATGAAATGCGATGGTGAT
Source organism: Macrosiphum euphorbiae (assembly GCA_949089665.1). NCBI lineage: Eukaryota > Metazoa > Arthropoda > Insecta > Hemiptera > Aphididae > Macrosiphum > Macrosiphum euphorbiae. The sequence goes on along the minus strand of CARXXK010000003.1, from coordinate 30,144,456 downwards.
AGCATTTAGCAGTACAACTTATAAGTTACACTACGTTGTCAAAAACTTATCTATTAAAACATGCATTTTTATTATGTTTGAAACTCGAGTAAATGAAAATACATTATGAATTGCGTTTAGTTGTGATACCAACTTTGTAAAAGAACTTATGAAACATTATATTTAAAATTAAAATATTACTTTCTTGACTATGATCCCTGTATTTCATTAAAACACCTTCTACAGTGAACATTATATCTCATATAAAAATAAATTTAAAATTCTTTCAATAGTATAAAATCACTCATTGTTTTCAAGTAAAATATTTAAAAAAAAACCACCTGTTTCCAAAATAAACGAGCTAACAATACCAAACAAAAACACGATCATAATTCTAGGCATAACGTTCCACACATAACTATCATAGGCAAATAAATTGTTACCCAAAACAAAAATATAATGTATTAATATATAAAGCTAATAGGTACCTATATTATATATATATTAATATTATATTATAATAATATATACAGAATACAGATATATTATATTAAATATTTGATAAAAAAAAAACAATCATAATTTATAATTTAAGGTATTTAAAATTATATTATTATAATTTATTTGATGAAGAATTCAGCTAATACAAATTCTTTAAATTAAAACAAAATTAATTTTTTTATTGTCAAGTCCATACATTATATAGTCCACTAGTACACGTTAAACTTATTACGTAATACATAAATTGAGTTTATAAATTATTATATTCAGCAATTAAGCAATACTCAAATCCGTTCATAATATTTTAATTTATGCACAGGTGTTAATATTAAGCTTTAAATATTTAATTTTTTCTTTGTTCTTATGAATATTTTTATTATTATTATTATTTTTTTTTTTGAACATTGTAGAAACAATTAACTAGGATGCAAAAAAAGGATAGGTACTATATAGTTTAAAATTTTATTCAATTACCTCTATTGGGGTTATATTTTTCAAAATCTTTCACTTTATTTGACATTATATTTCATAGTAAATATTACATTGTTTTAGAAGTGCTTTAGTAAGTCTTCCTTTCAAAGTTTATAATTTTACTCTCTTTTAAGTACATTATTACGCAACAAAGCATTGAATAACGAATATTATACTAATTGAATATTGTATATTGTAAATAATGCTCAGTTTCATTTATTAATTTAGTATATTTTAGAAACAATTATGTAAGTACCTAGATTTTGAATCATTTATCGTATCAGGATAATATATTTATATATATAGATTATATATTATTTTTGAACAATTAAAAGAAAATCTAAATCAAAATAATTATGTTTGTTTTATTCACTCACTCGGCGGAATGTTCTTACTTTGAGTGAATTTGAGACATAACATTTACCTAAAACAAAAAAAAAAAAAAATTAAAACATTTGTTGAGATTTAAGTTTTATTACTACAGTAATACATGTTATATATTATCTAAAAACAAATGAATAAAAATATTTAAAATAAATTATACGGTCAACCGTTCAAAACATGTCATAAAATTGACTACATAATATATTGTTTTCTGATTGAAAAAAGTCACATAAAATACAGTTATCGTTTGAATTAGTAAAAATCGCTTACGTAGTTCCGTCAAAAAAAAAAAAATAAAATTCCTTTTAGCAGTTGTACGAACTGAATGTTGGGTGCACCCAATCGTCTTGGAAATAAAATTAAAATAATATCAAAAAACTCTGGTGCCCTGTCGAGGTGCTGTCGTGGTCTACTCTATCTAGGTTCATCGTGATGATTTTCATGGACAACCCCAGAAGAACGTACTAAGTAATATTATGTTTTATTATTTTGACACGTTGACCGTTTTCGTTGATCCCTATGGTATTTTTACGATTGTCAAACAAATGCCGAATTTACAAATATGTATAATTATATTATAAGGGTTCGAGACCAATATGAATAACAACGGTTTTTGACGATGCCCCAATGTGTCAGGCACGGCGGCGATTACGAGAAAACGTACAAATCGGTGGGCGGTAAAAAGTGAAATTTTTTGGTTGGCCGAATAGGTCAAAACTCATATTCTAGCTCCGCCATCATCGAATTCGATACCACTGCAGCTAATTTTATTCAATGGACCAGAGTAATATAGTATCCTTCAACTGACCATTCAATTATTTGTTTGTGTAATATTTCATATTTGTATATTTTGTCAACTGGGTATTATGTAAATAAATACCTGTTAGGTATTGCTACCTGCCAAAAGATTATTTAAATAAAAAATACGTTTTGTGTACTTAGTGGTGCCGATGCGGTCATAACACGAATATGTATACAATCGATAGTCCTGTCTGAAAGGTGTTATATTTTTTTTGTGTTATTTTTCTTAATTAAAATATCGGTTGAGATTGGGATAGGGGGTTGTTGCCGCCGACCCGCGACAAGTGGGAGGTGGAATCACCGACAGAGCGTAATATAGTGAGTGCGTTGAGCGTGGCATACAAAAAAGGGGAGGAAATGTTTTCAGTCATACGAGGAGAAAAAATAACCAATATGTATCCACCAGCATCCTTTTTTTTTCAAAGCACACAACATCGTGATTGATTGATAGTTGGGATTTTTCTTTCTTACTTTCGTTTTTATTTTTTCATTACTTTTGTTATTATTATTACTGCGTATTATTATATGTACCAGATTAACAAACGACAATACCACTATATGAGTATAACTTAGTCTATCGTATTGATGAAATGGATAGCTGATCAGCCATACCTCGAGGTATATAATGCTTGTTTGAAATTGAGTTCCATGATCTCCATTTTGACCAAATCATACTTGTTTTCCCTTCCAACGTAATACGCTTGTCATACTGCGTTAGTATGGACTTAGGACGGCTTAAGGTCTCGAAATAATACAATACTGACCACATTGCATGTACATTGAAATTGAAAATGTATTGCATTTTCGTATATTATTCAAATTAGTTATATAATTAGTATTTCAAGTAACCCGATCAAACGTGAACACAGCATTGACAAACAGTGGAGGTAAATTGTCTAATACAAACATGTAAAACTGTGTAGAGGTATTAGGTTTCTGTGTCCAAACAAAGTTAACCAATATTCAATTACAAAATAATAATAATAACAATAATAATCTCTATGCGAAAAACACAACAACAAATAAATAAGAAATTGCGATATTGTAGCCTTTTATCCTATCAAAGTTATAATACGACTTAAATAATATAAAAATTTAAAAGTAGGTACTTATACGTAGACGTATATAGTCAGTAGGTACCTACCTAGTTAATCATCGAAATTTTATGGGATGGTTGTATATCAAAACTTTATGCGATATGCATATGTTGTAATTCTGGACAATGGAAACGCTAAATATATCATATAAGATATTTTTGCTCATTCGACCGTATTTATAGATGCAATTTACTACACTATTTTTACTACCTAGGTTTTTCGAGTTCAAATTTGCATACGTCCATTTTATTAGTTTCGCGAAAGAAGAAAAAATGTTACACAATAGCACGAACATAAATTTAAAAAATATACTTTATGCTAAGTAGAGGTCGCGTTATAAAAACTTTGACTATTATATGATTTTTTTTTTTATGTACCATACATAATATTATATATATTAAGTATTCATGATAATATTTCCACGTTAATAACACACGTCAAACGATGTATAGGTACACGTATATTATATATTATTACTGTACACACATCATCAAAACTCGACGGGGTGTTATTTTTTTTTCACGTACTTAAATAATAACGCTCCAGTTAATATCCGGATCGCTTAAAATATCGACGCAGGCCGACACGTGCAAAATATTATAATACACATTATAATAATAACACACAAGTATAAAACGTACCGATTATGTTTCAGAACAACGTGATTATATAATTATATTAGTTGGCGGCCGACGGTTTTTGTTTTGTTTTTGAAGTCTATTGCTCACAAAATGGCAGACCATCGTCGTAATTGATATGTAACGGTCGAGTCTAATAGACGTGTATAATATTATAATTCCATTGGCGGAGGGGTGGAAGTCATTTTCCTCAGCAATATTTGATCACAAGGGATGGTGGTGGTGAGAGGGGTGGGTTTGCTGGTATAATTGATATTTTCCGGAATTGTCGCGTACGAATATCGATCCAGTGGAAATGCGATTATTTGGCTTGTACAAAATATGTACATAATATTATTATTACCATCGTTTATAATATTATAATTTAAAACACTACCGTAGTAATAGTGTATAATGTTAATATCCGTGTATAATGTATATTCTATAAAGTGGTAGGTATGCTATTGAATTTATGACGAAGGTAGTTAATACACATATTATTATGGTACAGTTTTGAATGTTATTTCTATAAATGTGACTAGATAAACTGATTAGTTCGATTCGTTTGAGATCAATATATTTTGATATCTGGATGCACAGTGCACACAGGCCACAGTACATTCATGGTCTGTGGTAATTGTTTTTCTGTTCAAGTATTAGTCTTCTGAATTTGAATCTACAAACCATTACACCGATGTCAGATTTTACCTTTTTAATCTGATAAAAGTATAGTTATTAAAACTACATAAAGTGACATGACCAGAAAAAATATCCATTGGTATGACTCAGTAGGGAAAATACGTATACTCACACAAAATAATAAGTTATGGACAAATTTTTAAAAATAAAACAATATTATCTGTATCATAAAATATTAAAATCCGTCATGTTTTTCGAATACAAAATGTTTTTTTTCTTTTGATTAGATTGTTCAGAATCTCAAAACATTATATTAGTTTTATACCAGTCCCCACGGTTTTTTTAATTCCTAAATATCCACGATAGCATCAACTATAATATCAATACGAGTAGTATTATTTTTACCCGGATTTATCTTTTATTTCAACATTGTTTGTGGTTAGTTCCGAAGATCGTGATCAAAGTCAATATTAGTTCGACCTCTCTGTATCCACACACCTAGATAGGTTTTGAGTCGTCTTTATCTTTATCCGGGTAAGAAATTGCAGTTACTAGGGTTCGACTCCGGATTTATAAAGCCGACAACAGATTCGGAACGCGTTCAACCACTATCGAACGACTAAAATCGTACCTGGCCGGACGGTGCCTGTCGGGGGGGGGGGGATTCACCTCCGTCGTGGAAGTGTGCTATATAGTTCAGGTCTAGTTTACCGAGGTAGGCGCCCTAAGTCGTATCGGTGGGCTTTTGTGCCAGTTAGTTTTAACGATTCGATATCCAACAGGAAACTGTACACCGCTTCCACGTATATTGTTCTCGGTGTTTCCACCGTTTACCACTTAAGTCGTGCGAAATCGTGTGTCGTCGTTTCTACTGCAAAGATTAATTTTGGCGCGGTATATCATCGGACGGGCGACACACTATTCCGCACGATTTATTTTATTTTTTCATAACCCCGCAAAATGTTTGTCTTGCAAAGGGATTTTATTTGTACCTCTGAAAGTAACGCGATCCTGCATAAACACTAGCTATATTTCGTTGCGCCCTAGGTGTATACAAAAAATAACCCGAATAAGAAATAAATCGTAAAAGTTTACTTTTAAATTATATTTTAATAAAAACCAAAACAAATAATTAGTTAGAATTAATAATTTTGATAATTTAATTACACAGTTGTATTAAATAAAGCCGTGTAATTTTTATCGAATGAGCAACAGCAACGCCACTTTAGAAGTGTATCACATTCGTATTACAACCATCGATATATCTATAAATGTTTAGATCTATATAGTCCATTAGCAAAAGCTAATATATTTTTTTTTCTTTGATTGCAAAACCTATATTAAAAAAAAAAATCTTTATATTCTAGTCATCGACACGATGATAATCATCATAGTAATTACAATGCGATATAACTTTATAAGTTCATTACATTTATACGTATGTCGTGTTAATTCGTAATAATATATAACTACTAATAATACTTTTCATCATATATAGGTACCAAAGCCGACATAATAACGTTCGATAATGCAGTTCGTATACTAACAACTTAATAACCGAAAGCGGAGTCATTTAAAAGTATTCATTGTCAAAATTAGTCATGTTAAAAATTAATATAATTAAAAGTAATTAAAAGTATAATTAAAAGTAATATAAATATGTTTTGATCTATCTAATCAGCAACATATTATTATTATCAAAGTGTGCGGAATCGTGTAGTACGGAATTGTGAACCGTCGCACAAAACCGCACAGACACCAGTTTGGTATACCATTATACTACCTTAGACAGTTAAACACTTATAAGGTTTCCAAACTAATTAATTATTTATTATCTATTAGAACACTGCTAGACTATAAGTATACAACAGGTACATATTATTATAGATTATAATATATTAAATTATTTGGTATAATGTATACTGCATCAGTGATTTCATTCATTTGTTACTTTTTTATGTTTCCACCCGTTAGCTTATTAATGTAGGTCCAGTCCATTAAGACTTTTAAATTATTCAAAATGTTTTATCCGCTTATCGTCAATGCCCCTTAGACGTGGGTCATTTATAACTAGGATTAGGATGTTTATGACCTAAAAAACTCTAAAAAATTCATTCAAACATGTCCAAAAATATCAAAGTATATGCCCTTAAATAATCAAAATATATGACATTATAAAATGCATTAAAAAATATTGCATGATCCTGACACTTGTTTGTTTGTTGTTTAACTTTTAAATTAAATTTAAATAAAAACAAATTTGATTGTAGATTAAAATAATTTGATTTTGATTTTTGGTTAAATTGTTCATAATCTCTGAATTGATTTTAAAAAATGAGAGGTTTTTTGAGATTTTAATCAAGAACTTGAGTCGGTTTAACTTGGTTGTCAAATCTCAAATTATTGTAAGATGAAAAAGTTTGTTCATTGTCGACCAAAGTAATGGGTGCATATTGAAATTTATCAATTTATTTGTTTTTTATTTTGATTTACACATCGAAATATGCGCTTGTTCACTGTTTTTATTTTTATTTTTTTTTCATATGCTTTTATTCCTATATTAACTCCTATTTATGCAAAATACAATTTAATGTAACTGATTCTATGTCATATAAAGCAAGTTTATAACTTGCATTGTCTGCAATGTGCACGACTAAAAGAAAACAATATGAAAAAGTCATAAACTTCCTGACCCTATTCATAACTAATAATATCACTCGGCTTTAATCAACAAAACTTTCGCACGAGGAAGCCCGAGTACATGTGTTGGAGATTTCACCGTGAAGGTATATATAATAATTAATTAATACTACAGACTGGATTTCAAACTGAAACCAATATAGACAAAACCGTAATGTGTTTTTCTTCTATTTCAATTTTATTTTAATTCCAAATCAGAATATACATAGAGAGATTTAATTATTATGTGGCACTGCACTATAATACTATTATACAATATACACAGTACATGATATGCATTAATATATTTTTAATACAATAATGGAATGTGATGTATTTATCTTAATTTATTATTCACATACCTACCTATAGTCTTGCAATAGATATAATATAAAACCTAGACGGTTTTATACTTTTGCACACAGCAATATACGTGGTCGTAATTAATTTAAGTTACAAGAATAATGTATTGTGTGATCTGATGTGCAAAGAATCAATTTTTATACTGTTATGCGCTCGTTATTCCAACCAGAGATATTCGAGTGTGAAATTATCGGTTCAGAGAGTTTATTTAAAAAGGAAGGAGAAAAAAGAAGAGGAAAACGAAAAGTTTATTACAATAATATATACAACGATGTAATATGTTTAAAAAAATAATGACTATACATATTATACGAGTGGGTATATGGACTAGTTGCCATCAATTTATAGTAGGTTTATAGTGTATCAGTGCAGCGGATACAAATTCCAACTACTTATTTGCACGCGATTATCGTTTCATATTTTGCCATGGACCGACCAACGGGACTGCAGAAATGGCAGGGAAAACATATTGCTTCGTGTCTTATCGCTTGTTTTCATTTTTCGGCCGGTCCCTATACAATAACATTATATTATAATGTATTCACGAACGTATTATTTTCTTATTATATATACCTGTATTGTAAATGTAACCACGTGTCGTGTCTAAACCAAATTTAAACCGGGGGGACCGCACGATGACGATTTTTAACCGCACAACAGTAAGTTAACCGTGTTCGAATGCCACCGAACGCGCTGTTATTATACAATAATGGCCGAGATAATAATCTAGTTAATTGCGTCGAGCCGAAATGTTTTAATAAACGACAATTTAAAAAGTGAAAATATTTTCAAAGCGTCATATTATGATGATTTTTCGAGATCGGTAATAGAACATCGAATAACATAATATTTTATACGATATCAGATAATGTTCAAAAATATTGTAAACACGGATATATTACAACATCTATATGAAAGGTATTATGGTCGAATCGAAAAACCCAAATAACACGATTTAGATAATAAAGTAACTTTTGTACTATCTTTATTTAAATTTTTAATTATATAATTTATAGACACTTGTTAATTTTTCGGATAAATTCAAAATAGCAAATTTGTAAATCTGTTTATAAGAACGATTTTGATATTAAAAACATTTATTTAAGTCAAGTAGGTTATATTTTAGAATTTTTTTTTTTTGAGTAAACTAATTTTAAACGTAATATATTTATTAACCAAATAATTTTCACAATAATTGTTTTTATACCTCTAAGTAGCATTATTTCTTTTTTTTCTTTTTGTCAGATCATTCTGTTACACCCTGCATAGTAAAAACTAAAGGTTGATATTGAAACTGGTAGGTACAATATATATTGTTCCGGCGATGGCCAAACTGTTGGACGTTTATTGTTTGAAAAATCATATTCATATAACAATACATGTATGATGCTTATTTTAATAGCGCAATGCATTATTACTATATATTTTTTTTTTTTTTGACATAATGCCTTTAAAATAAATATAATATAATTTTTGTTATAGCTGCAGGTGACTATACAACGTGTTAATTTAATAAATATAAATATAATCACTTTTTGGTATGTAGTATTTTATGTCAGTACATTATCCTCATTTACACAGTATAATATGATGATGAGTGATGACAGATAATATCAAGGTTTAAAACGTTTGAATTCTTTTCATTTTTTCCACAGAATAAGAATTAAAAGATCAATATTTTTATATATTTATTTCTACAACGTTAAAAAATTATTAAAAGTTAATATTATGTACCTATTTAAATTATATTTAATATTATGGTTACGAGTAACTGGTTGAGATTTATTTATTTTTTATAAAATATAACAAAATCACTTTTCTATGGTTGAAATAATATTATCAAATTTATTTTCGTTCGATAGAAAAATGTATACATTTTTAATATTATTATTATCATAAACATATATTTATAAATACAGTCATATTATTGTGTTTGTATGTTTACGAAAAATTATAGTTCCACGATTCTTGAAATAATATCCAACCAATTTAATCAATGAAAAAGAGATATCTATATCGCTGTTTAATATATAATCTACTTAGCTCAAAAACACAATTGAGAAAAATTGTATTGTTTTTAATATTTATCTTATTAAGTTAATACTTGTAAAAAAGGTCTTAAATAATCGATTTAAATAATCTAATATATATATTTTTCGTTATTATAAACAATACGCCACGTGCAATCTTCTTTTTATTGGACCTCTCAGTAGGCTATGTTTAAAATTATTTAAGAATTTTAACACACAATTTAATTTAATTTTGACGTTATATATACATTTAAATATTGTATAGTTATTTTATTGCATCTAAATAAATGCTGTATAATATTATGAATACTATAACAGTATTAAAAAATAATACATTTTTGTGTCAAACTAACCGAATTAAATAGAATTTAAATAGAATTATTAATTATTTTGATTGTAGCATTCATTGATATTTGATAAATCCTTTAATTAAAATTTTTGGAAAATGTACAACTAATTGAAAATTATAATTGAATTAAAATTAAAATATATACTATGTATTTATTTATTTTTTGTAACATAACTGAAAGTAGTTACTTACTGCAGTATAGTAACTGTTTGGATATTATTCAAACATTTATTGCAGTTAAAATAAAAAATTATTTTCTGTTGTATTTGAAATAGATTGTATTTAATTATTAAATTTATATATCTGTGAAATTAATTTAAACAGACAAATTCCAGTATATTTAAATACATTTTCATTTATAAGTGTTCTTTAGATATGATTCAATACTAAAAAATAAGTAATTAAAAATGTAAGTATAAGATACACATTTTAATGTAAACATGTTGTGATTGTTTTAATATATATTTCATTGTAATTCGAAAGTCCTTAAACTGAAATTGTTTTTATTTTTAACATTTATGCGATAAATTGTTCACGTTTATTTTTTTTATAACATTTTAAACTTTGAAAATCAATCAAGTAGGTGTCCTTTTTTTCGTAAGTAAAATATTCGTTATAGTAATTACGTTAAATACTATCCTACATAGACATACATCTGATGCATTTCAAACACAAGAGTATAACCATAAGCCCACTATATTATACTGTAAGCTCCAACAAGTTTTAACCATCATACCAAGAGAAACCTTATAGGAAACTTTCAACCAAGCCCGTGAAAGGGATCAAAAACTTTCAATCCATTTTTATGGAATATAGTTCAACGAGTTTTTAAACGATGTTGTTTCCTTAGAGATTAAACCTAATTCAAAAATTGAGTACCAACTGAACGAGGACGATGGTTAGAATGGATTGGTTGAAGGGTGTAAAAAAAAAAAGCGGTAGTAAAACAAAATAGCGTACTCAAAGGTTATAAGAGTATGTATATTGTTATATAGGTATAGCGGTTATACTGATATAAATATATAGTGGGAAAACGGTTTAACCACGTTGAGCCGAAAATATTGCATTTGGCGGCTGCTGAGGGAAATCAATTTCGCTTAATGAATATTATATTACATCTTGAGTGGTTAATAAAGCTGTTTTTATTGTATTACTTGTCGTGAAGTGGCCGGAGGGAAAGATCAGACGGGATAAGTCATGTGTGACGGCGGGTTGGTATGAGGGTTGGCAAAGCTGAAGAATGAGAGAAAACAAGGGCATGATATTGTTATGCCGTTATTATAAAACGGAAATTCCTGAAATAGCGACGGGGCGGGAAGCAGAAATGAGAAAACTAAACTTAATCAATACTTCATAATCAAGACTCACTGCCACGGCCGTTCGAATGTAAACCGTACGGGTTGTTCGGTTTTGTGGTAGGAGTGTAGGACGGCTGTGGTTGCCGTCGGGTCTTTCATAAATCATATTTCATATTTTCGGCGTGAAGGTGGTTCAGGGTCCCTGCGGGGAAACACGGCTACTCTCCGAAATAAAAACATTATGATAAGGTTGCCCTCGGGGTAAAATGAAATTTTTGAATGGCCTTAGAGGTAGAAAAAAATAAAAAATAAAATGTGTATTTCTTGTGCAGACACGAACAGGTTGACGGTACAATTTGTTTTCCGTGTGTTCGACATTGACAAAGTGCATTTTTTTTTACACTAAAACTCATACACACATAAGTTCAAGTGTTCACCGAAAAAGCTTTATTTTTATTCATACTATATTTATTCGGGTCCCACGGTGAACGTCCTGTGGTCATGTTATTTTATACTTAAATAATTTTGTAATGACATTCTTATTTACAGCTAGCGGTTTTATTGCGAAATAACTGGAACTGCTTCATAGGCAAAATAAGGTTGGAAATAAAATAATAAACACAACTACAGAGATGCGACGTTATTGCATTAAACCGTTTTCAAATGTAAAATAAACAAAGTATTATTTTTTTTAAACTCGTATTTTAAACTGTCATTTGAGAAAGGGGGGGTGAGGATACTAACAATACGGTCAGGTTAAGAATATTAGTTGTAATTCCGTTTTGAACAAGACTGGCGTACGCGATCGAGTCGAAATAATATGAACTTATATCCGAAAGCTGAAAAGTATAATCACATAATAGATAGGTTATCCGCCCCTGCATAGCACGCATTATACGCTGCACACTACACCACACACGCGACGTTTGTAAAATTACGCAGTGCGCCGGGCGTGTAATATATTATATATATATATATATCGTCAGAACTCTATCGGAGTTTTGCTCGTTTCGCCTGTCACTGCACTAATACAAACACGTCGTTGATCTTGATCGAGTTCGCACATTAATGTTTCGCCTAAGCGGTCGCCCGCCAATGAAGGCTCAAACAAACACACCCACCCCCCACCCACCCACACACACACACACACACACACACACACACACACACACACACACACACACACACACACACACACACACACACACACACGCACGCACTTTGGCAGCAGAGTGTGGCGCTCGTATCCATATGTTTATTGTATCACAAACCGTCGTGGTGTGAAATAGCTTAAATTTTCGTTGGCAGATATTTTCGGCGGCAGATATACACAAGTACATCTACAGACACGCGGTGGTTATGGATCGCTGACATGGTACGATGACCTAAATATAGACGTAGACGTCGGTTACGTATACGTTATGTATGTGTGTGTGCACTGTGTATATAAATGATAATATATATATTATATTCTGTTCTTTGGAGGGTCACGCCAGTCGTACAGTCACACGTCACAATAAATCATATCATGCTTCAACGCGCACGCTCGCGTGTGTGTTTGTGTAGTATTTATACACTTTAGACCGAAATGCACTTTCATCTTATATTATTTTATGTGATTACACGTTTATAGATCAGGGTCGACCTTGTAAGTATTTAGTTCTAGCTTTCGTCGAATTAGACTGCGAAAGAAAGCATAGTATTTTTCATTTTATTTTTTGTTCAATTAATATAAAAAAAAGCTCGCCGATTGCAGTTCGGTTTTAAAACAACGGCGTACCTATAAACAATAACGGATTTTTAATGCGATTACACTCATGTAATTAAACGTTTATCAGGGGTTTTTTTTATTCAATTGCACTTAATTCTTGTTATACTCGAATAAAACTGTTTAATATTACAGATCTATTTGTCGGATTTGTACGGCTTTTTGTTTGTATTAAATTTAAATATCATGTGTATATTGCATATTATATAAATTATTATAATATTACAAGGAATAATAGGTATACTATATCAACGGCTGAAATAATTATCTCCAATTTTTTATAAAAACATCTGCATATTTATAAATTGTTAATTTAAATTGACAAACAAAAAATTTTAACTTCAAATATTAAAATTATAAAATTGAACCGACTAAAACAAAAGCGTACAAAAAAAAAATGGTGATACACAAAACATGACTTCTACACAGTTATGTATCGATTTTGCATACACTATACGCCGTACCAATGTTTTTTATTGCATTATTTATTAAATTTTATTTTACCATCACAAATTAGTACATATTAAATAAAAACATTTACTAGTTGTATTTTATTATATACAGTTTATATAACAATTTGCAATATTTACGATTGCTCAAATGCTGTACAAATGTTTAAGTTGTGATTTTATTCTAGAAAATTACTTATATATTATTAATAATATAATATGTATTTTTATATCTTATAGTAACATTTACATAAATATAAAGAACAACTATAGATACATGGTTTATTATTTTAGAAATTAGCAAAATTTCGCTTAATTTATAACTCAAATCAATATCTCTTGTATACAATAATTTAGAGTTTTACAACTTGATGTGTATATTTTTTAAAATAATGGGTTTTAATACTTTTTTGTGTAGGTTGCTGTTTTATATATTATATATATTTTTTTTTAGTGTCACTTCCACTCACCTTTGCCTCCTATACGTTATTCAAAATATTTAAATTCTTAAAATGAACGACAAAGTTAAGAGTTTGTATACTAACAATAATAATTATCCAGGCACCAAGCTCTTGAAAAATGACAACAATGTCCTTGCGTTGAGACAATGGAACCAAAGTGGTAGCGATGGGAAAGGGTACAAGTTTGCGTGTAAATATAATTATGTATATTATTTAGTGCTTAAAAAAAAAGTAAAAAATACTCTTTATAAAAAATTATATTGTGACACGATGTAAATTAATTGTGTCGTTGATATTTACAAAATATCAAATATATTTTAATTACAGCAAATTTGCATACAAAATATTATAATAATAAAAAACCCGTCTCTTAGTCGTTCACCGTTCTTGTGAAACGTTAAAACGTAAAATATTTTGTTAGTTTTAGCAACCAAATAAAAGTTAAAACATGTAACGGTTTGAGAATTACTTCAATTCACGGGTACATGTTGAAGAGAATATTCATCATGGGTCACTTATATTATAGGTTCTGAAATGCTTAAAGTATATAATATAATGTATGTATTAGATTTAATATAAGCTTTCTAGTTAATGTGATATAAGTATTATTAATACTTTAAAAAAATAAATACGAGAAAATGGACGATGAGCATACTTAATGACTACCATGTATATTATTTATATACTATATAATAAAATAAGTGTATAACGAAATTTCCGTTAGGCAAGTCTTAAGCAGCCTCCACAATATCTCCAACCCGACGTAATTTGCCTCCCGTTTACCGAGAATTATGAACCTAGTGCTAATGTAAAAATAGTATTTCATGTATTATTTATTAAATTATTACAGTGTTTCAAATGACATAGTTAGCTTTGGTATGCAAACAAACTTATACTTTAAATAGCTTTATTGTGGCGTGTGATGTAGTTTAATTCGTGGTTTTGCATTTTAATTATTTTTGATTGGACCTATCACAGTGATAAATAGTATATTATTTTCCGTTAATATAAATTCTGATTTTTCTCAAAACAGACAAAATAGTTATTCAAATGGAGGATTTAAATATTTCTAGAACAGAACATCGCTATGCTATAGAATTTTCGTAATAATGTTATTCACTAGCTAATTTTAGTCGATTATATTATTTAAATATTAAACGCACAATCAGACAATTTCACCGTAACGAAATTCCACATAAAAATCAATACGGATAAATTATTCGCAATAATATTATGCGAGTTAATCGGATACAAATTTTACTATTTTGTTCTGGATGAATTTTCGTGTTAAGACTTACGAGTAAAGTTGTTTGATATTAATAAATTATTAGAAATAAAACGCGATATCGTGGCTTTCAATTTTCGAGGATTTGTAGTGTTATATTCCATAACAATAAAAATAAATAAAATCATAAATCATTCTTGAACTTGAACTATCTATGTACCTACTATTTTATACATAAAACCAAAGGTGTACCATGTTACGTCTTACGTACGTATGTATGTGTGTGTGTATGTATGTATGTATGTATGTATGTATGTATGTATGTATGTATGTATGTATGTATGTATGTATGTATGTATGTATGTATGTATGTATGTATGTATGTATGGTAAATTAATAAAAAAATAATCACTAAATATACAGTCAACTTGCATTGGAGATACAGATCAACACATAACTATCCTTAATGTGCTTAGGTACACTTTTTAAATTAACTTATTCATGATAAATATTTAAAGCTTAAACTCTAATTAAAAAATATCACATAAAGAAAACAAATACAATTTGTTTTTAGATTTATAAATATATAGTTAGAAGATATTATTTGATGACTAAATAGTACTTGTATATAATTAAGCTAATACATACTAGAAAGTGTAGTTATTTACCAATGCTACATCCAATTACATTATTATATTTGATCTAAATTCTCCACTGATGCAGTCTACGAGTTCAAATTAAAAAAAAAAACCTTTCGCATAACTCGTACTGCGGTTGAAATACATCCACCATACAGTAACAAACTAAATAATATATTATTATTATGAATATTATAATATTATGCCATAACGTAATGATGACATGACTGTAAATCGACCCAAACGACGACGAAAAATAAAAAATAAAATACATTCTCGATTTAAATGGATTGATATTTTTTGATATTACTACTATTATTATTTTTTTCGAATTCCCGCTACACATTGTACCTTCATATTATGTCGAAAACCCACGCATCCGCACACCTGATTTTGTGGGCATTTGAATATTTGAAAACTTTTATAGTCCTTCTCATGTGGGACCTTCGGTTATACTTCGGATAGCTGCACCGAATCGACGACCCACCACAGTCCTTCCATCACCGATATAATAATATATATACCTACTTGGTACACATATTGTCCGGGAACAATCTCCTTTTGTACTCCGCGGCTACTGCCTGCTCGCTATATAGTTGCCGTTATTCGGTCGAAATCAAGCTGCTGGAATAACGAGATTTTCAACTATTCCAACATAATAATATAATGTATCATGAATTCATGAATCGTATTATTGTTGTATCCCAGCCCCGACGGAGGGTTTTGTCAACAATAAGGTTGACGGAGAAAACGTGTATAAGTATACCATATTATATGTATGTGTAACTCATATAGGTACTATATTATTATATTATTATATAATATGCATTTGTATTTATTTATACGTCGTACTGCATTTATAAATTGTATTACACCATCTATTGTTATTATTATTAGGTAATGAATTAATATTATAATATCTGAGTTAATTTAATTTTCTTATGTCTCTAATGCACAATTTAAAAAAAAATCGGATGTTTTAAAAATGTTCTATTCCAAATCGGAGCATTTTGAATATTATTACGGTACCTATGTGTGTACTTGCCAGTTTCGAAATTTTCCACACAAGTCCTCGGGGACTACTAGCTCCGGTTTTGATATAACAATCGGTGCCACCCGCAGGCTCACAAACTGCCATATATATGCTTTTAATTTTCTCCTGTGACTCGTTGCATTGTTTTCAACGAACTTCAACAATTATTTCGCACGTATAAATAGTATTATGCGTGTATTAGGTATCGCTTCATGTCGTTTTATATTTTATATATGCCTTATTATTGTTGCGTCCATCTATTTTAAAATTCAAAATTTTAAAATTTGATGATTTCCCGCTATCGCACGCCTACGTTAAACAACATTTTTAAATATTGTGATTACTCACTAGCAAACTATACAGGTGTACTACTATATAGTATATTCACATTAAAACCTTGAGGTACATTGTTATTGCAATGTTCAATTTTATAGTAAAAAAAAACTGTGTTTCGATTCAAGTTGACAATATTTGTGTAGTAAAGTATCGTCTGATAAAAAAAAACGGGACTTATCTAACAGTTCGAATCCGCTATAAATTAGAAAATATCAAGATCCCTTATCATTTATAAAACTATACAACTATACTTTATCTTTAAAACTCACACAGTCTGACTTATCGACTGCTTATTTTGCAGTGAAAATAAAGTTTTCAGATACATCGATTCAAATCAATCAATAACGGGAACATATCAGATCAAACAAATTACGGATAATTTATCTATATTGTTAAGCTACTGTCATTTGCCAATAATAACGATGAACCTGATGATAAACACTTTTTGAATAAGTGGTTAAATGACTTTTGACGAAAATTTACTAAGTTCTTTGAATAAATATAAGTAGTATGGTATTTAGCAGCTTCTATCAAGTAATACAAGATCCTGGAAGTAGTTTTACAAAACTTACTCCAATACACTATTCATGGCTCAATTAGGTTAGCTCTTACCGAACTTGGAAATATTTATAGTTACACGAGTGTCCAACATCGTTTATCATTCGAACAAACTTCGGTTTCCACTATTTGTCATGGATGTCAAACACGCTGATAACAATTATTATTCTAACATAATGGCAAATTCAAATTTACTTCATCACATGTTACTTTCGAAAACTTAAAAAATCTTAGTGTTAATTACCATATTTCACAGAGAGATGGTCTAATTATATAATTAGAATTACAGTTACATAATAATATCGTATTAACACTAGTATTAACTCTTATTTTTATATCATCACTGATCCACAACGAACACTGAATAATGTATTTGTATTTTGTGACTATTCGTTATAATATAAAGTTAATTATTTTATTATATTTTTAAGAATGAGAAAAATAAACTTTAAAATTATTTCTGGAACGTATCATCATAAATAATATGATTACCAAATAATGTAGGCACCATAGACGAACCTTACACTCAGACTTCAGAGTATATATGGTAGGCACATATAAATAATTATGATAACATATATATATATATATCTTTTCGTAACATCATAGCCTTATCAAATTGCTACACCAATTAGAAGACATTTAGACAACGTATTATTTTCGGTCGTATTAATAATTAGTATATTTAATATTTGTTAAAAAAGAAACAAATTTTGTTTTGAAAGCAACATTATTGTAGTTCTTGTGAATTAATATTATTTTTGTACAATATTGATTTGGTCTAATATGCCAAGTGTTATCATATATAGTAAACAATATAGTGTTATTAATTTACTTATGGTAAACAGGAAAAATTAGGTATGTTATTTACTTAATATTAAACAAATAAATAAGTAAGTAAATAATACTTTAAAACGGTTTATTCTAAAAGCCTTTCAAACTGCAACGGATCATATAACAGTGTGATGATTTAAAGTTCAAATAATAACAAAAAAATAGTTTTGAAACTAAACATTCTGAGTGATAATTTGTGTATAATTTTATGTTTTGAAGTTTGAATTTTTTTTTACCATTAACACAACGCAATTCTGTTAATGACAAGTGTATGTTAACGGAATATTTTCTATGTAAGCACAAAACCACGTGGACTGCAATGTTAAAGATTCAATCTTCTATTTAAAAACTTGCTTGCATATCAAAAATTATACTATACAACATGATTGAACCGTCAACAATTTGTGATTGAAATAATAATTTTACTAAAGTATTCGTTATATTTTTATTTCAGTGATTCCAGCTAAAATAAATATCAAATATATTATCGTGTTATTTATATATTTTAAAAACAGTTACATACGAAAAATAAAATCATCTAAAATAATAACAAAACAATATTACAATGACGTACTCTAATAAAATATGTATAAGTACTTTGTACTTTATATTAACTCGGTACCTAAGTGATATATAAAAAAAAAAAAATTGAGTTGTATTTGTACTCATGCTTACTTATCAATAGTTATTGTTTCTTATATCTCGTTTGATTTAATATAAGTGAATGTAATTTTCGCAAATATAAAAATATGTATATCATCAGAATTCTATTTCCGAACTTTCGTATTTTTGTTAAATGTTAATAAATGAAAACTTTAATAAAGTGGAGAAGTAGTTAACCGCTCTGGATCTCTGGTATATAGTAGACCAGATGTGAAGTAGGTACCTACATCTCGCTGTTGAGTAGGTAGTTCATTGGGTGAGTTTAATTTGAATTTAATGATAAATCATATTGTATACAATGGGAAACTATTCAGAGTGGAGATGGCCTGTAAGCGAAATGAGGAGGTATAGTTGGACACATTAGATATTTAATATTATAGCATTTTAAGACCATATTATGTTAAAATATTAGAATTGTGCATAATAAATAATTTTTGCTAAAAATTCTAAGTAATAAGATCTCAAAATAAACACACACATCTATCTACTCTACAAAATCAATATGATATTCAAGTTTATAAATTATAATCTCGTATGTACGTTATGGTGTCAATTATCTAAGTATTAACGTAAACCAATCAAATGGCACATGTTATTTTTATTTCGGTGGGATTTTAAAATTAAGCACTTATATAATATTATATAGTTATTATAATATTAAACGTCTTGTGCTGCATATCTGTCCCCGGCATAAATTCTCACATTGTGGATATTACGGCAAAGTGCTTCTTAACTTCTTTCCGGGTTCACGAGTCGTCAATAACCATAAGCCGCTTAAAGGAAACTGCATGGTGGTATATAAGGAGTAAGAGAGAAAGAGAGAGGAAGATTGCGATAGAGAGAGAGAGAGTGAAAAAAAGCTTAATATCTTTCGACTCTACCAGCGTGTAATCTGGCTATACGGCGTATACCGCTATCACGGTACATATATATATACCACGAGACTGATCTGCTCGTATAATAACTTTTCTCGAAGCTATTGGTCGACGACAAAAGTATCGTCGCATAAACCGTACGATATCGACAGCGTACACTCGCGTGCCGACCGACTCGAATCCGACTGCAATGGATTTCTGTTGTTCTGAAATTACACTGTTTCATTATGCGCAATGTTTTTAGAAATATTATGGTGTTATCTAGTTGACGTTTGTGCATAAAATGCGTTGATGGATATGGATGCAACCGACATTGTAAAATATCAACGTGTTGTCGTAAAAATGTATTTTGGAAGCTACTAATAGTAGCTATTGATACGTTGCAGATTTAAGCAGCTACTGCGATTATTACTTTCAAAATGAATTTACAAATGGTCTAGGCATATCGCATATGTACTACATATACGTTTCGTTCAAGTAGGTACCCATAGATGTAAATTAAAACGGTACCTCTGGTAACTACATATTTTTTTAACTGATATGAAATTTTCTGTGGTACTAAAAAATTTTATTTTTCCACCCAACACTTTCTCCTCTTCGGGACAACAATAAAATACTAGACAGGATGATGAATCATGATATATTATAACTATATCTTTATTGTTATTATTTTTACATTATAAAATTGAATACGATATGATTATAAATTATATAACACAAAAAATAATTTTAGTGAAGCCATACAATAGCTAGAATTTAAAAAGCTATGATATGATTTACTTACTAAAATATTCAACAGAAATATTTTTAATAATATTGTATTGTGATACAGAATTGTTAGAAACAATGTCACTATTGTAAAAATATAAATCAAAATGCATGTTATAAAATAAAATAACATTAAATTGGTACCTTCAGTATTACTTTTATTCACTAGTTATTATAAGTACACATCAATACTACTTATAAACTAATTTAAATGACAGAATCATTTTCGAACTTTCTTAAGACTTATAAAATTATAAGGATTCTTGATATTTTACAAGTCTATATAGACTACTATTATAATATTTTACGAGATGGGAAAACTTGATTTACCACTACGGCGTATTCCAGCAGTAGATTTTGAATAAACATTTATTGTACCACGAATAATTCAAATAATTAATTGTATTATATTCCACGTGCGGTGAAAAACTAAACGACCACGTTATTGTTGTTCTCAATAATGATTCCCCGACTATAGATAGGTACTGATGCCGATATCTTAACTTCTTTCGGTAAAACTTCTTTCGTGCCGAACCGATTCCCACGACCAGTCTGTCGGTTGTTCATTTAAGTGGCAGCTCAGAACCATATAATATTATTATTCATTATTTGCTCAGCAATCATCTGAAAATTCTGAACACACAATAATAATGAAACGTTCGACGAGCCCTTTTCGATATTATATTGGATTTTATAGAGCTATTATTGTTTGTATTGTGATTATCATTGTTGTTGTTGTTATTATTGGTATTTCATTTTACCCTCCTATATAGGATGTTTATTGTCATTGTAATATTTGCTTATGTTTTTGAGTTTCAATTTTTAAATGTCTGAACAACGTATACCAACTTCGTAGTAATTTTTTCTCCTGCCGGGTACACTATATCACCGTCGTCGAAAATGCTAAGCTTCGACCCTAAATACGGTATTATAATATAATGCTGTATTTTATATTTTAACGTTTTCTATAATGACGTGGTGGTATAGTGGAGGGGGAATGACACTAATAAAATAACAGCAAGTCGAAAGAGTCAAAGGACACAAACGCGATTATTAAAACGACTTTGTCATTTTCTTTACAAGTGCAGAGTGTAATATTATATAACATTCATTTTCTTTTAATGGTTTAAGCTATTCTGCAGTTGCAAGTTCCAACGTGCCATACATGAACAAACGTTTTTGATCAAAACTTAAGCTTACATTTTTAATTTAATATTACAACTAGGTTTTTTTTTTCATTACTTTTGTACAATTTTAATTGCAATTTAAAAATATAAACATCGTTATTATACCGAAGCGATTGAAATAGTTCTCAAAGCATGGTTGATAGTATACCATAGTATGATTCATGACTAAGGCTTTCAGTCAAATAAAAAAAACTTGCATTTTATAATATAAAATATTTATGAATTAAATGTTTAATACATACTATAATATATACGACACACATTTATAGGAAAACAATATATAGACAAACGTTTATTTTTTTAGAACAAGACTGAAGACATAAATTATAAGAACAATATATACTAATATATGATGTTATGTGACGAAAGCTTACCGCTGATATGATGATTTTTCTTTAATAAATTCGTTTAAACATACGTCAGGCACCTAAACATACGATGAACAAGTTTATGTATATTATTTAGTCTTCGAAAATAGCTATCATAATTATTGGTAGCATATGCGTTTAATGTTAGCGCTACAAATTTACCTACATTTAGCTTCAAATCGCAAACGTACAGTGATTAAAAATTAGTGCGTTGTAGACGAAAACAAAATTAATTAAGCATAAACTTATCATGGAATATTATTTAAAATTCAAATTATTTTCATGTGGTCTCAAAATTGAAAATTAATTAAAAATCGAAATTTATAAAATGAAAACATAAAACTTTATTGTTATTCTAATTTATCCTCCCTTATCCTTCATTATACATTCATAAGTTATAAGGTATTTGATTAAACAAACCGGTCGAATGCAAAGGTCCGTTATTGTAATTTTAGTTGTGATCAGTCAAGTAGAATAATTTTCACGAATATTAAATTAGCAAAAATTTAATTAAATATATTCAACACGTAAAAATCGTATTGTTTTGATGACGTGCCCAGAAATGTTCTGAGAGCAAAGCCCCCTAGTATGATCAATTACTATCTTATTATTAATTATTGCATGATATATCAGTATTATAACTTTGATTTATTTGTTATGAGTTAAACTATAAATATTAGGTTATAAAAAACAAAATAACATTTCAAAATATATTCATATAATATATTATGAGTATAAAAAAATAATATAAATGCTTCATAAGATATTAAGTTTTTAAAAATTAGCTTAAAAAACCAATAAAATTCAATTCAATATTAGATTTATATTTATAAATAATGTGTAATGTGTATAATACGTAAATTACATATTACAATAAAAAATGAAGTCAGTATGGCACTAATATTGTTATTTTTAAATGTGAAAGCTATATTTTTTGAACAATATTTTGAAACCCAGCATTGTAGACATAACTTCTAGCAATATTTCCAACAATATTTTATAAACGTGATGAAATTGTGCTGCAACTTGCAGGAGAGTGAGCAAAAGAAAATGTAATCTAATAGTGGAAACAAACTACCTAAATTTATATGGGTTTAGGTTAGCTAGAAATTTCAAGGATGGTGGGTGGTCGGTGGATGAGAATGAACTACTAACTACTTACTCCCCACGAAGGTATTGTTACTGATTGTTACCATGTGATTTTGTAATCAACAATGCTTACGGTTTGTTGATGCTATATTACATTGTTTTAATATGAACATTTCATCATTTGATTGACTGTTCAAGTTTGATTGGCCAATAAGTTATTGTACACATTATGCATATTTGCGCGTTGTTCGTGATAATCAATTTGTTAGGCTAAACGTACTATAGTTTAGGTAGTTAGTTCTTTAGTAGGTACTAATAGTATTATGATATTATATTCTGTCAATATTTAACAACAATTATTAACAATAGGAAATGGCTAATTGACAATTGTGGCGTATCGAAAATAGACAATATTGCAGATTAGTGAAAATCAGGACTGTTATCATAACATGCAAGTTTCTTGAATTCGTATTCGAAAATATGTTTAATCTATAACGCTGATATCTAACCAAATTTGGATTATTTTCCAATCACTTTTCCGTAACATTATATTGTTTTCTACTTTATTTAGAATTATCAAAAATAGTGATAGACATGAATCGATATATGAATTGGATGATGATATGACATCGGCATATTATCTATTCAAAATAATTCAAGGATTAATATATTTGTTTTTATAATTGGTTCTATATTTCTATCGTTCACTGTTTATGAAATACTAATAAAAAAATACACGTAGTATTCGCAATTTAATTTATTCGCATCGCATCCATTAAACACACACACAACCAAATATATCGATTCAAATTGTAAAATAATTCACATAATGTGAACTAAAAACGGTTGACAGTTGAATAATTAGAATAATTTTTAATATCACGATTTGTATCGAACAGAAATATTGATAAATGATAAATAACTAGAACGGCGAGAGGTCCCTCAATTACACTTACCCATCCTCTGCCTCATTTCAAATAAATCATAATATTATATGTTTCTAATGTAGAGCAATGTTATAAGTTCGATGCTAAATTTTTTTTGTTCGTTACAAATATTGAAGGAATTGTTATTGTTAGATATTATTATTACGTTTTAATAACCAAAGCGTTTACATTATGTACAACAGATTCGTTCGATATAATGAATGTGAAATTTATATTTTATTTTGCTACTTAGGCACTAACAACATTTGGGTGAAATGATTAAGCGGTTTATCTACTTAACAGTTGGGTTTTATACCAGATCACTTTCTAAAACTTCTTCTTTCCTATATTTTGTTTCCTTTGGTATTTTTCCATAATATGTTTTCCTTGGGATTTACACAGCATCCACCTTAATTGGTCTCTGTCTTGCACTACCTCCATATTGGTCCACACAAAAACCTTCCAACCCATATCAACGTATCTCTGACGTCGATTTATCTATTTTGTTTTCCCTAACATATTTATTGATACCATTTATTTAGGTACGCTTTATTTTATTTATTTAGTTATTTATCTGTATAGATGTTGGTTTTTGGTTTTCGTAAAGGTGCACATATGAAATCGAGTCGAACATGATTTCGCTGATATTAATTTGTAATAGTTGATCGTCTTTTTCTCAAATCAACCTTTATAATACAACAGTACAACCGGTATTACAGATGACAGTAACTAGGTATAACAATAACTCGTATATAAGATCTTAGAGTTATATTATACATGGTATTATTGAATATAACCAAATTCATTTTGTAGGATATGATTATGAATAAAATGTTAAGATAAGTTAGTTCAACTAAACAACAAACAATATTACATAATTTAAAACAAATAAAACTGGAAAACCAGTATTAATGTTGTTTAAATAATATTATTTTAGTTTCTTTTGTTTGATTGCATTAGTATAAAATATATTTTTTTTAATGTGCGAGATTCACGGTTTGAATAAATCACATTTTTAGCCAAATATTGTATTTCAAATTAATTTTATTTGTGAAAGGAATCAAATTGATATCTATAATATTGCATTTTTATATTTTTTATTAAATACATTTATCCAACATTTTTTATATTGTTATATGCAAGAGAATGGTTTATTATTCGCTTTAAATTTTTTAAATGTACCTTACAGAATATTAAAAAATAAAATAAAAATATAAAATTATATGTAGGACGTAGGTCGTAGGTAGTGTTATTATTATTTTGTACTGATTCAATATATATTTGTCTAGCAATAATAACATTTTTGTAATTTTAAGCTTACCCAACTAAAGATATTTTACATATATTAGTTGTGTCAAATTTAACAGAAAAATATTTTATTTTAGATTATGATCGGAGCGAAGGATCTAGTGGTTTTACAATGGTGTATATTTTATTTTTTTTTTATCCTGTATATAAAATTTTTACCAGAAATGGTGCTTTAATTTCAACGTATAGTATCTTATATTTTAGCAAAGTGGATCAAGATTGTACTTTAGGTCAATTTTCGATTTTCTCAATAGTTATATTTTAATGCCACCGGAAAAACCACCTACTAATTACAGAAAACCGCTAAAAATGGGATTTTAATTTCTAACGCTTTGCACTATAAAAACGAATAAAAATAATGATTTTAGTTATTTTGTTGAAATTTATAATATTAATTCAACTTACAAGCTATAATAAAATATAATAACAATATAAAATATCTAGACTGACAAACCGTCCCCGCTCAGAATCGTTTTTCGTATGCAATGATAAGATATCATTCAATTGACATTTAATACAATCCATTATACAGTGACCCACTTGTAACCTACTGTACAGCAGAGTGACATCCACTTACGACTTACCCATGTGTTTATATATATTATGTAATAGTTAAATCTCAAATATCTCAATATTAAAGTTCATTGTATAGTTACTTAAGAAAATCATAAATGTCAACATATGGGGAAGTATTTGAGGTAAACATCTGAAATTATTATTAAGTATTAAAAAAAGATTAATTCTGATATACGCATTGGGGTTACTGGTCAATATACCATTCAAATCCCATTTAATACGAGTAGTTTTGTGGCAGGTAAAATTTACTATTGTTAAAAAATGTATTTTATATATTTTTTTTTTTGAACCTTTAACATTTTAAAATCCAATATTTTTACTAGAAGAAAATTTATAATAGACGGTTACGGTATTCATACTTAATACTGGAATTCCATAACTCGCTTGATGTTCCTTTATTCTTTCTATAATAATATTAATATACCACGATGTCAAAAGTTTAAAATGGTTTAAAGGCACTTGTTATCATATATATATATATATATTATATATATCTTTCGGTATAACATATTATATTGGAGAACTGTTTTGTGATTAAAACTAGGAAACTCCAAAACTCAATTTTTTATCAAGAAAATATTGTTAAAAGATACCTTAAGATGGATACCGCGTTAAACATATTATTATACGACGATGATGGATAGATAAAAAAACACAACAGAATTTCGTCATATACTAATATGATATGGTCACTATCGTTCGAATCTTGATTTGTTGATATATTCCTCTAGGCTTCTCTTATTATGTATTCATGTGATATGTGTGTATAGTGTATACAATATCACACCCTCTATCAGATACTAGCTGTTATACTGAACAGATTTATTATTGAGTCCGTCCTTCAGTCGATATAATATTTAAATACAACAAACCGTCAAGTCAGGCTATTGAGTGGCGTAAATGAAGTAAGAGGGACCCTTCTAACTTCTAAGTGACGTCTTCTACGTATATTATTATATACTATATTAGGAACGCTCAACGCGATTACCCTTAATGTGGGGATGATACTATCGGTGGTAATTTTAGAAACTAGCAAATCATTATACTATTAACCATCATAGTGAAATGACGACGGCCAGGATTATAGCGTAGAATACTACATACCTCTATCGATAATAGACCTTTTTGGTGGTATAAAAAAATTTTAGGATAGGAAACTTTTTATTTTATGTATATAGTCCCTATATTTCCTATAGTTACATATAGGTAAAAAATTATTAATTGGTCACTGATATTTTTGGCACAGTCCACCAATAGTATAAAATTATTTTATATAATTTGCGATATAACTAACACTGCATCAGGTTTGCCATATCAAACTTTAGCTTGAAAATGGTAATTATGGTTATAGTTATGCATATATATATACTATAGTATATAGTTTTTTATAGTTTATAGTTATTAAATATTACATAATCATATGGCTTAAAACTGTTTGATTGTTGTATCTAATGTTTTGTACTTTGCGCACGGGCTACAAGGTTTCTGTTCAAATGTTATGGTTATTTTACCTATGACTTACCGGAGGTGATTTTTCATATCAAGTCGAGGGATATTTTTGGATTTAAACTGTCCAAGCTAGCGTAGCGAGTGAGTTACCCCACGTCCGGTCATTAGTCGTGGTAGAAAAAATATATAGGTATATACTTTACGTATATACAAATAAGTAGGTACCTACCTATAATTACGTACCTATTTTTGAATTAAGTAGGTATACAAAAACACCGGGCATAAAAACTTTCCTTGGGGCGTTAAGCTCCTAAATATACGTCTCTGAATGTGGGACGTATATATTTCATTAACTTTGCTAGTCGTTTCACCGTTTACGTTTAGTCCTCCATATATACCTACATGGTTTTATACTATTTCTGGCATGGCGACAAACATGTTTTTGGCGTATCGTATGGAACCGTAATAATATATACAATTAAAAATAGCTATATAGTAGGTACTTATAGAGATGAAACTATATTGACAAGACAAATATTAATACAGCTTGATGTTCAATGGTTTTAATTAAATTCCAAGGCACTCTCGTTGTTGCCATACACAAACGTGAGAATATATAATATTTAACATAATTTATTACTGTGTTTCATCAACGTCTCGGATATGATGATGGAAACCATGCCAATGACGACGAAAGCAAATAATTCGGCTTTCTACAATTATATTATAGTTTTGGTATAGTAAACAATATATATATATATATACATATTGTACATTGTATGTACCTATATGTAAGTAAGGACTGAGAGATGAAATTTCATCTGCCTTGCGTGTTCGTTTTCTCTTAACTGCAACCATCCATATACTGTTATTTAAGCTATAACGCTGTTTAAGATTTTGCTTAGCAAAAAATTCATTTTGGATTAATACTATATATATTAAAACAATACATCTTTTTTTCAGGAAGCACTTTCGGGAAAAATATTCAAACACCTATATAGATATTAAACAAACAATGGTGTCTATAGCTATTAATCAAGTTAATCGTAGTCAATTATTATAGATAGATTCCCTAAGAACAATAATTAATATATTATAGAAAGTGTTGAAGTAATAGAAACATAAAAGTTGAATGCACTTGGTCTTTAAATGTGATTATTTACGATTTATCTCATATTTAAAAATACATACCCAAAGTATATTAACGCTGGTTTCATTTACAAAACGATACAATTACACAATGCACAATAATAATAATAAGGTAGGGATTCGTATTTACTACATAATAACATAATATCGTATTACAGACGAACTGTACCGATCACACAAATCACCAAAATTGACTAGAAATCCTCTACACATGCAATACCATAACGTAGTCACATATTATTTTTTGTGTATACCTATAAGCAATTTAATAGCTACGTGAGTGTACACAAAAAAAAGAATATTACGTGCAACTGAGCAAGATAATATTATTATATCGCATAATATTAATATATATATTATATTTTAATACAACGATTACGACGCAGTTGAGTTGTCTCGTCGAGCGAACGAATCGTTATGGAGACACGAGTGGGTTCATTCACATAATTCTACATATATACGTGTATGACATGTACTATTATAGTGTTATGTATACACAGTCCAGCCATTCGTGTTTATATTGTGTACGTTTTTCCCCCTTAGTTATGAAGCCGTAATGGCGTAAATAATAGTTTCCACCGACGCCTTTCCGTCGAGAGTAGTCCGTTAATTATGCACCACGGTTGTAGATTTTCCTTTTTTCCTGCTTCTATTTCATAATATTTACGCCCCACATCCGTAATAGTAACGCTCTATAATATGGTCCACGATTAGACTTAGTATACCCGAGCTACATAATTCTCCTGGTGTACAGCAGCTCTATTATAACTCGTATAATATATATACATAGTTATTATGTATAATGATAAGATACCCAGCGAACATTATAATATTATGACAACGACCGTTATCGAACAGCAGTTATAATAATTTGCATAAACGATAAAATAATATTCTGGTTTGCTTAAAGAGCAAACAAAAAAAATATATAGTTTATCAAGTGCGGATGATATTATATAGGTACTTCACACATAATTTAATATGAAGCTCAAAATATGTGTATAATAGCTATGTAAAAGTGTACGATAACGTACCTACACTGACAAATAGGTACAATCGGGTCACATTGTACCTACCCTAAATAATCTCATTATTACGTGGAGCGAAAATCAACGGAAATTTATAGCAATTTCTCGAGGCAGTATGGAATTCAAAATAAAATATATTTTTTTATCGACTTTAATTAGAAAATTACGTTTCAAATATTTACAAACACCGTATTACTATAGTAGTTGGATGTTGTCTGGTCGGCCGTTGTTTAAATTAAATATTAAATTTCTGAATTTTCCACAGTTTTAATTATAAAGGCTGAAAGCATCACAATTATACAATGGTATTTAATAGCGTTAAAATATTTTTTTATACCTGCTGAATTATAAACAAAATGTGAAACTATAATGTATAATATAAACAGATAAACGTATAAAATAATAAGATATCGCATTATAACTAGTAAGTAATAACCAATAAATAATTTAGTTTCTGCATTTGAAAAAAAAATGTTTACTTCATTCGCCATCATTTCAATACTATGTTATAGTATCAATATCTTATGGATATAATAAGCATGTACTAAAATAACGTGCTTACGAATAAAACATAAATCACAAACTGGAATCGCTGTTTTCACAATACTATAAATCATAATATGGTACTAACGTGTACAATAGTTGTTAAAGTGAACGTCTTTTTGAAACGGGAAAAATTATTGTTACTGTGACTATCGATGCTGTTTGTCTTGCCATATTGTGTTGTATATTATTCTGTGTAATATCATGTTTAGTGAGTAGCGACGAAAAGTGCATGAAAGAGAAAAGAAAAATAATAAATATTAAAACTATAGCATTGACATTAGGAAAGTTCTATAATAGTGCATAAATATTTTATATGGTTATGAACTTTGCAATATTCTACAGCGCTACTGGTTTCTACCACTATATGTGGGAATTTATAAAATTCCACGTTATGCTATAATACATATTTTTTTCCACAATCTCTTTGAACGAAATGTTTGTCTATGTACCATACTATAAATAATTATGTATATATAGCCGGTACGCCTCCAAGTTGTAAATCTATAGTATACCTACCTACACATAATCGCACATAGAGCTCGGAGCTTAAGCTTTTTTTTTTAGACTAATGTTTGTCCAAAGTATTATAATAATATCAACTTAAGCTTATTGATGTCTTCTATATACTCGTACTTCGTAGTAAATTATTCACAGGCCCAGGATTACTAAAATAACGTTTACCTTATATTTTATGATAAAACTATTTTCTTTATCGGATTAAAGTGTTCAACATAAACACAGGGTTCGCACAGGATAATTTGTACAATTTTGAACCGTCAAAAGCAACTGAAGTGTTATTTGCTATACATAATTAACAGAGTGCCTCTTCGACTTTATTCGCATACATATCTTGTTTAATAATTCATATTTTTAAAATTTAATCTTGGAAAATGTTTTCTGTATATTTTTTTATTCATCAAAAAGCACAATAATCACAATGTATTATACAGAGATAGACAGATAGGGTATGCATAAATGACTGCATGCTGGTAGATATTTTTAGAAGGATTATTAACCAATAGAATATTATGATTTCTGGTTTATATTTTATTGATATTATTATTTTGTACCCTTGGTCTTATTTCCCTTGATGTTGGTGCACAACTATGGAACCCAACAACGGAGACGATACGCAATAAAACTTCTTTCTTTATTTTTTGTTTTTGTTTTTTTTTTTTTTAAATAAAAGCAATAACCATAACAATAGTCAAATTATATCTCGTGTCGTTTATCAAATATATATACATGAATATAGCTAGAATCGTATAATATAATATTACACAAGTGCTGTTTCGGAATCGATTCATGTTGATGTCGATGATGACGGTGGCGCGCGGTGGCCTTTATTGTGTCACCACAGTAATCGTTTTTCGTTTACTGTTTTCGTAATATCACGAATAAAAATACCTCTTAACTGAAAAATTATATATAAATATTTCAAAGTTATATAGAGATTGAGGTCATAAATAATATCCACTGAAATCCTTGCATGTGATTAATGTCAACGATGATTATCTCAATGACTGCGGACCACCTGGATATTGTATAATATATAGTATATTAAATAAATCCTTACCTAGATAGAACGGACTGGGATGTTATAGATGACGTTAGAGGGGCAAGCTACCATAACAAAACGTCATATATATAAAAAAAAAAGTTGGATTATTACTGTATGATTGTGATATTAAAATTTGAAATAACATAAATAAAATATTCATCGCGTACTTTACCGTGGCCAGACGTCCTCGTGCGAATAGAAAAATAATAACACATTAATAACGGTGCCAAACCGCCTGCATTTTACACGCGTATATTATGGGTACCAGCTCACAGGTCTAGTGAAATACGATTCCAGCTGTTGAAATAAATCGTCTTCAAATGACTATTTTCCTTCGGGTCGTAAATAATTCATTTCTCGTGTACAATAAACGTCGTGTGTGTATTATTATTATTATTACTATTATACGAAGCGAACGACCACTAAACGCAGATATTACTCGTATATACGCACTATTGTGCACCAACTGCTTATTGGCCTCGGAGAACGCTATTTTTCAATTTCTAAAATTCTGGAAACATATATCTCACAAACACATACCTCGTAAATAATAGTCGGTATATAACCTCGGTATACCTTTAAACATACATACAACATATACTTACTTCTATAGGTTCTTTCGAACATTAACGAAAATACAGTACGAGTTTATATGACCATACGTCGATATCCGCATTGGACATAATTATTGTATTTACATAAACTACTCGTCTTTAAATTACACACGATGATTTTTTTAAAAGGAATTCAATAAAGTATTTTTTTACTGTAAATATTTTTCTTAACTTTTTACTTTACCGGAAGCAATGTATATTTTAACAGAATATTTTTCTGAGAATTACAATTCACAAAAATTATTTTATCACCAAGTTAATAAGTCATAAATATTTAAACTTTAAAAGTATATAATTTTATATGAGAGTAGTATCGGGCCGTAGTATATTAGTGTACTCATCTAAACTTTAAACACCTAACTAATAAACTGCTTGTATGAAATTTGACTTCATATATTGAGGTTCTCAGAGTACGAAATTACAAATGCTGGTAATTAGTATGCCGTCATTCAAGTGTACCTAGAACCCCTTTGTATATTATGCACATTATAATATATACAATAAAAATAATTAATAATATCGTTTGTTCTCTGCGTACCAGATAAAATATATAATATTTGTTATGCCGATGGTTTTTTTTTTTGTCAGAAAACTGTTGACGAATGAGTGGGAATAGGTTGTCCCCAGAGGCCAGAAGATGCGTGCCCGATTACCTCAATCGATGGGGCTACGAACAGGTCCCCGCGGAGTTTCCTACGAATAAATATACATAAATGTCCGTAACTACGAGTTCTGAGTTGCAGACAACCGCGGAGAACCTTGTATTTTATTAACCACGATGAAGTGACAAACCAAATAAAACCGTATACATTGATGCATATTATTATGAATTTAATAAATTTGTGATAATATAGCACAAGAGTATCAATATCGAAGGGCGATGACAATGAAAATTTACCGACTTGAAATACATTTAGGTACCTACGGGCTACGAGTATATGGTATAAACATAAATAATAAATAATATGATACATATATGAAGGCTATAACGAGTTAAAAAGATAAAGTTAAGTTACACAACGAGTTACTTTTTTTTAGATGTATCTTCTAACATAAAAGGGTTAAATTTTTTTTCATGTTATTAGTTAAATAATTATAATGTCACTCAAAATTATTATTTTTTTTTGCTAAAGCCACAGAGCTAAAATATATTCAGTTTTGTGAAATATGATTTTATAAAAAATAAAAAATATTAATCGGAAATGTCACTTCACCAATACCCTACGATCAAAGTCTACGCACGTCTTTGTACTATATCTGTTAGAACTATTATAGTTATGGTAGGTACCTGATTATATTATATTGTGCAATCAATTTAGGTAAACATAAAAAAAAACACAACATTTAATTTAATAATAATATGTCATACCTATACCTATATAAAATACAGTAGCTTAGTTGAAACTGGCGCAAAGCCATGGGAATTCTATGGTCTAAGTTTTATTTTACTCACCTTCTGAGATCGGTTTTTGACACTGTACTGAGTGTACAACTTATTTTCCTCGGGAGAGGTTGCATTTGTTATTTGGTGATATTTTTATTTTTAACCGTTATCTCAGAACTATGTTTGGAAGTACCACAAGAAAAATATAGGTACAACTTAGTTAGTGAAACCAAATTATTTAGAATATCAATATATAAATTAATATAAATAAATATATAAATTTAAAAAAAGTACAGTCAATCGTTTTATATAATTTTATGCCGACGACCAAATAAAAACTTACCTCTAAAACCTTCTAACTTGGTTATCTGCTTAACCAGTGCTTGAAATTTGATACACCACACTGGGTTTTCGATGTGAGGCTCTATAATATTATAGTTTAGTAGTTTAGAACTGCACGCAAACTGTGAACACCGACTACCAAGTTGGTACCTACCTACTAACTTACTTATTATATACGTACTATCTGTTGTAGTATTGTAAGGCACAAAGTCCCCTCAACGACTACGTCACGCGCGCCGTGGGATTATCTAAGGGAATTACATTTTCTCCACAATATATATAATAATTAAATGTAATTCGATTGGGGAGGACCGAACGAGAAACAACACATTTCGTACGCAATAAATCGATCAACGCTGCAGTGAAATCACTAAGGTGTAAAACCGTTTACGACCAACCACATCGGATATATAATATATACAATGTTGTTTACTAATACGTTCAAGGTCGTCCGTTGCAACCAGTGGCCCGGGCCTACCCTGATTTTTAACCTTTAAGTATACCCAAAATATGTATTTTAAAATTATACATAATATATAATAAGCACACCATATATCAATCATATTTTTTGTTGTAAACAAAATAAATATTTGTCTATAAATAAAATTAATAATCGTAAAATTTATCGTCAATTCTCAAGCGCTTCTTGGAAATACCCCATATTTCTATATAGATATTACACGACCCGACGACCGTCGTCGTTTGGTCCGCGATTACCGCCGTAGTGTTGAACGTCAAAAACTATGACAATATGGCTATTAGATAACAAATATTTTATTTAGTACCGACTTTTAATTTATTGTCACGGTTGACAACCAAGCCCGTGAGTGAGTTTCTTCGTTTTGTATTTTTTTGTGCGTATATTTTAAAACTATTATAAATTGTATTTTTTGTATTTTGTTAAAATTTATAATAAAATTATTAGCCAATTTTTGAAACCTGATTTTAAATCAACAAGAACATTTAATGATAATGACGATATAGTAGATCAACCACCAAAAAAAATTGTAAAACTAAACGACAATTCAATTTTTAACGATTCATTTAATGCAAAAGTTCTCGATATTACCTAGTTTAAATTGTGATAATGACGAGTTCGCCAAAATGAAAAACAGGCGAATTCAATTTATTAAATAAAATACTCATATTATAAATAGTTTTTAATATTAGTACGTCATGTTACACGTCATACTTATGACTTAAACAGTATAATAAAATTTTTCTTAAACTTTAAAATGTGTTGACTATACAAGTTATTTTTATAACCAGACCTGTCCTGAATTTTGGTCCTAGACACGCCTCTGTCTGCAATTTACAGTCGGAACAATAAAGATGTGACCAGAAGAGAATATTGTGACGTGTACGGGTAATAGTAGACTAGACATTAGTATGAATATTGAATTATGATCAGTCTACGGGCCTAAACTATAATGATGAACTCACACAATCTCACATGTTTGTGCAATTATAATGTCCAAAGAGGAACCCATCACGACTGTTAAAATCACATGCACTCATCACGTGCCAGAATTATAAACATAATATCGCAGATTATGACATAAATATTGAATGACAAGTGGCACAAAAAATGATACAAGGCCTAAATAATTGAATTTTATAAAAGTCCAGTGACTCACGTTTGGTTACTGAATATTATATTGTATACCGTATACACGTTCGTTTACAAACTTATAACACAAATTCGTTATCGGATCTTAAATAATATGTGAATATTTTGTAAACTATTAACGGGAAATGAACATTCGACTTGGAATAAAAAGTTTTGGAAAACAGTTTTTTTTTCTATAATTTTTGATGGAATTAATAAAACTTTGATCAAGTCCCGAGAAAACCGATGTCAAAAGTTACAGTTCAAAACTTTTCATTGGAGTCTAAGTACCTATTGGATGTAGGTCACCAGTTAATTGCTTAGAGTTAAATAATAAATCAAATAAAAATATATAATATAATGTATACATTTGTCTCAAATAAGTAAGTAGGTAGTAAAAAAGTTTAATCTGTAGAATGCAACGATAAATGTTTCAATTAATATACTGTTGAGTACCGAATGCTTTATTATGAACTAACAATGAATGATTTTGTTTTAAAATTAATAATATTTATAAAGTTACATTAACGTAATAGTTTTTGGTACGACCGTTGGGTAATTTACATGCTTTGGCCATACATATAAGTTTTATTTATAATTTTTAAGTTGATTTATGTTTTAAAAATAAAAGTCTGCAAGATATAACTGATCGATATTTTAAATATTTATATGGTATTTTTTATGATCAACGTTAAATATTTCTAAAACAAATTGGTTGCATTTGGCTAAAATGTGTTAATAATTACAAAATACCTAATAACAACATTTTAAATGGCCGTATAAAAATCTATGTAGGTGCATGATTAAATTAAATTTTCTTCACCTTAATATATGCCATTTTGTTAAGTATTTGAAAAAAGTTCTACTATTGAGTACCTACGTACTTCAAATCGTCTGCATACAACCCACCCATCACCATTAACCATGCTGAGAGATGCCTTGAATTTAAAATAAACTTGATTCAAACACATTAGCAAAAAAAACGAATTTTAATATTTTTATTTTTATTTTTATACAACACGTCTCGCTTATACGGAACATAAACAAATATACTGAGTGAAATAAATAATTTCCCAAGTGACTTGTGTTTTATATAATTATAACATTATAACAGCCATGTCATTATGCGTCAATATATGGTACTTATGTTTATGCTCTATAAACTATACTGCATCAACTGGTATTTTTTATTTTTAAATATCTTTGACACGTATTTCGTGAGTACGGTATTGTTAATTAATTTAATTGTGGTTGAGATGTATTTTAGCGTTTTGTTGAAAAGTCAAATATTGATAGAATATTATTACGTTAGTATATTATCATTATATGCGTTTCGAGTAGTTCATGTAGAATGTATAATATGGTATTTGGATATAAAACAACAATAACCATTATTATTTTGTGTAATTACACGTCCTGAACACTTAAGTATTTAGATGCCTTATTTTATCAATTGATATATTTTTTTAAAACAATACATTTTTTCCTTTCATTAAAGAGAAACATCATATTAGATGTTTTATGTAAATTAAGTAGCCAAGTAGGCTACCAGGAATATTTTTGGAACTGCGTGTGTGTAATATAGTTAACTTAAATATATCAGCCCATAATAACTTCATGAAATTAATGTTGCATTATTTCGACTATAATTATAATACCTAATTATTTTTCACCAATGTATACCCGTTTTTTGATGAAATATAGGCGTAAAATATATTTTTCAGCAGTATTATAAAAAATCGTCCTTAGGTTAAATTTATCATTTTTATGTGATGGGTTTTTGCGTGTTCAAAAATTATCTTCGTGATATTTATTTTATATTTTTTATACACACGTTTGTGAAGTGGGAAGTTGGACAAATCATTTTTGGCCATCTTCCGATCGCAAATACAACATTTCGATTTCGACTTTATCAATATAATATACTGTGTAGGGTCCTACGGATATTAAATTCATCGCGTGTTACGTGAACAATATTACGTTCATAGTCGGTCCTGTCTTCGGCCATTCAATACTACTCAGAAATGTTATTGTTATTATACTTCTGTACCGTACACCCACAAGTAGCTTTTTTTTAACTCACAACTATCATCTTGAAACCCATTTTCACGTCTCATTTGGACGTGTGAACATAATAATATTAACAACGGAACGATAATACAGTATATTTTATCGTAAAAATATTGATTTATTCACAAAAATATTATTAGCGGCCCACGGCGGTTATTCAATAAATAAATGACTATAATACGCGTTATGTCCAACGGACACGGACTATAGCCGTTTTCGACAGAATATATTTTATATATATATTATTATTTTAGATTCTGAGTGAAACGATGAATGTATTGATTTTACAATGATGTGTGTTTTTTTTTTTATTTTTTATTTTATTTTTTATTTTTATATTTATTTTTTTTGTGTCTGTGTACACGATAAGTAGTCGAAATAATGCTTCGATTTTCGACTTCAGTATCTTGTTCGATTGGAAAGTGAATATCGTTGGTGCATTGGGGAGGTCAAAATTTAAATTTCCCAGTAGTTTTCAAGAGCGCCGGGAAAAACAACATAAAAATTAAGGAAAAACGGGAATTTTTACGCAAAATCGGTTTTCCAAAAAATCGATTTTGGTTATTGGTGTAA
Organism: Macrosiphum euphorbiae; assembly: GCA_949089665.1. Taxonomy (NCBI): domain Eukaryota; kingdom Metazoa; phylum Arthropoda; class Insecta; order Hemiptera; family Aphididae; genus Macrosiphum; species Macrosiphum euphorbiae. Next base: position 30,105,861 of record CARXXK010000003.1, on the reverse strand, counting down.
CTCTAAAACAAATGAACGTATATACATGAAATTTTCACTGGTTGTTTATATTTGCATTTTCTATACACGATAACATTTTCAAAATATTTTGATTTATTTTGAACTGTTTAGGGACATTTTCATTTTCCATTTTTTTTTAGTTTTTTTTCTAAAAATATCAATAAAATTTTATTTGTTGGTTGCGAAAGCTTGAAAATTTAATAGAAGGCTCCTAATATGTTGTTTCAAAGGCAGATGAAAAATATTAAAAATCCTTAGTCACAATTTTTTTTTTAAGCATTTAAAGTTCAAAAATTGACAAAATATGGAAAAATCACGAAAATTAGCAAATTATTTTGAGTTAAGAATTCGTAAAAATTTTTCTTTTTAAATCTAAGATTTGAAAATCTAATACAAGATTACTCATAAGATTGTCTACCTTTATCAATAAAAAAATTTCTACCGGAAAGTCAAATTAAATTTTTATGAGCGTTTGAAATTCAAATTTTTACAACATTGGATATTCACTCGATTTCTCATGTGGCAATTTCCTTTTTTTGTTGTAATTAAAAAACGAATTACTGTAGATACATGAAAATTTCACTGAATGTTTATATTAGCATTTCCTATACACCCTACAATTTTGAAAATATTTTGACACTTTTTGAGCCGTTTACGGACATTTTCAGTTTTCAATTTTTTTAGTTTTTTTTTTCTATAAATATCAATTAAGTTTTATCTGTTGGGCCAAAAAGTGTAAAAATTTAATACAAGGCTCCTGATATATTGTTACAATATCAGTTGAAAAATATTAAAAATACATAGGCACAATTTTTTTTTATAAGCATTTTAACATCGAATTTTGATAGAATTTTTCAAAATCTCGAAAATTATTAATCATCGTAATTAATAAATTATAAAATGTTCAGTTTTTATAGCTAAGGATTGAAAATTTAAAACAAGATTCCACGTAAGTAGTTAATTCTCTTACCGAAAAATCTAAAAAATATACAATCACAGTCAGTAGCGTATCCAGAATTTTTTTTCGGGAGGGGTTATAATTTTTTTTTTGTGGAATCTTATCTTAAAATGATTTATTAATGAAAACGTTGTTATAATTTAACAATTTTCGGGGGGGGGGGGTTACAACCCCCTAACCCCCCCCCCCCCCCTGGATACGCCACTGATCACAGTTTATTTTTATAGTCATTTTATGTTCAAATTTGGACGAAATTACATATTAAAAAACCTAGTTATTTTGTTGTGATTATATAATATTATTCGTGGGTACCTACTTGAAACTTCTAAAGTGTACTATTATATATATATGATAGTATCAGGGTTTGTTGTTGGTGTATAACGTGTTATAAGTACCTAATGGATATTGTGATATGATTAATTTGGAATTTATTTTAGGTCAATTTTTTTTTAATACCATAGATATGTATATAATTTGTCTTAAACCTAGACTAACATACCGTCTTCGCTCAGAATCGTTTTTCTTATACAATGATATTGTATCATTGAATTCAAATTTAAAAGCATCCATTATACAGTGACCCACTTGTAACCTACTGTACAGCAGAGCGACATCCACTTACCCACCTTTTTTAACTTTATTTTTAAAACAGACAATTTGTAATTAATGCATACAATAAGCCTATTTGCAGAATAAATATATTTATGACATGAGACACGTGAGAAAAGTAGCCACCCAGCAACCCAATGACTTTACTTGGGGATTTGGTTAGTTTAGATTATGAATTTTAATTATTATTTATTCATATATTAATTATTATTATTAATTATTTTTTTTTTTTATAGATTTAGGTCACTACACCATGATCTCTTTAGCCTACGAATAGGATTCCCAGGAATGGTTTCGGAATTTAGAGCTGATATAATGGGATTTGAATGGTTTTTTATTCAAGAGCTGAAACGTTTGTATAGTACTTTTTAAATTTATTCTACTGTGTTTATTTTTAAATCAGCATGTAGGGTGTGATTTGATAATCATAATGGGGCATTTTTAATTATATGAAGAGTTACAGATTGAAAATTTTGAATTTTTTATACATTTGATTTTCATCCAGATATTAGCATCAAAAGAGTTTTGTAAGGCAGAAGCTCTGTTTTTATGCTGAGCTTAGAATAGCAAAGCTATGCTATGTTTACTAAGTAAGTAAGTAAGATAGAGATCTCCACCTTGAGTTCGTTTGCTTTTTATATGGTCATCCCAAATTAGACATTGGTCTAGGGTAGAGCCTATAAGTAGCGTGGGGACAGAATATATAACTATATAGTATTATGCGTTACGTGTATGGTTATTATATGTTTGTTATTATTCGAGTGTCCATCAACCACCAAATATTTTATTTTTATAAATCGATAACAATCATATTTTACAGTGGGTAATTTAAATATAATACGAATTTCTATATTTATAACAAAACGTTTTCGGGCACTGAGACATTCTCTGTTATTTACGAATACAGCTCTAGTTATAATATGGCGCCGTATGCCAATATAGACGACTGTTTTCATGGCGAACATAATTGAACCAATTAATTTTTTCAAATGTTGTTTGACTGTTATACTCCTATACATAGTGAATTGCTTTAAATTATAATGCTTCAGTTACTGTTATTATAATGTATATGCAATTATCTACAGTTGAACAATAAACATAACCGAACGTTTGAATTTTTTCTTTTTTTTTGGTCAATACCTACATTTTTAAACGACCGCCAATTAGATTTGAATATTAAACACAGTCGATATGGATGTTAACAAAAAAAAGAAAAGTACCTGTTTATAATATTCGCCGACTAATTTTCAAAACTATAATATAATAGGTAGTAAAACATTTTAAAATAGTTGACAATACTTGTAAGTTGTAATAGCAGTGTGTTGAAAGAATAAAAATATTTTTAAATTATTAACGATTAGTAAAAAATATTATACTTCACTTAATACATTTCTTAAAATGTATGTTTCACCGTAGTATTAAATTGTTAGTATTTGTCCAGAAATATTGAACAATAATAATGTTTAATAATTTACTACATATTGTAATTTTGCAGACTGGATTATTAATGCTTCAAAATATCGTTTAGAAGCGATTTGCAGGTAAATGCCACAGTATAAAAACAATTCCATAATCCAGTACGGCAATACATATATACAACACTAAAATATTTAGGGGGACTTTTGGAATCCTAACAATATATTCTCCGATTTCACGAGAACCCCTCGAGTGGTATAAAACAAATAACAATAAGGTCGCTTGGCTTATTAAAACGTGTACAAAATTTCAACAGTAAAATAATAATACAGTAGGTACGTGGGTTTATAAACACAAATGCCTAATACATAATATACAATATCACATCCATTACAGCATTATATAATTCGCATATTTATTTTTAATTACATTTAGTTGCTAAATTACGTTATTTGTATAAATCGTATTGTAGTATCAAAAGAGAATAAACCAAATATGGTTTGTATAATATGCAAGAAGATTTTTTTAACTAGGCATTAAAATCCGGTTAATTGTTATTTTTCCGAAATAATAATACTTTTTAAAAAAAACCATTGATTAAATGAAAAAAAAAAAAAATTTTGAAAGTTTAAAAGGGATGCGGGTGACTGGGGTTGAGCATTATGCAACGAGTAACTATTTTAGGTATCTTTTTGAATGTGAAATGATTTGTATGTACAGAATGCAAGTACATTACACATTAGTATAATTACTGCAGTTATGATATTGGTAAAGCCGTTATTCGTTTATAAACTATACGTCATAATATAAACGTAGTATAATTTCGATTCCACCAATTTTCGAATCAAAAAAATAGTCGAACTCTAAAATCTGTAAGACTAACTATTATTGGTAAATTCCAAAATCAAAAAGAGTTTTTATTATAACTGTATCGAGACATAGAGTATATTAATTTATTATCAATCTGGTATCTTTATTCGCCACGCCTATATTTCAAGAACGCAAACATTTTTAAAAAAAATATTTCTGATTCTAATTGACTTGTAGTAACTTAAGTAATATGTGCTTTCGAGAATTTGACAGAACCAACGAGTGACAGCATCGAGTTCGTGTGAAATTAATGTAAACTATAATAATAACAATAATATTATCGTAGAAATGATTATATAATAGGTATAATTATTGGATATTTTGTTTGCTGCAGACGATTTCGATTGGACCTGCTTCAGCACTTGGGTATCTGCGGATGTGCCGACCGGACATGTTTGTGCGTAGTTCGAAAACGGAAAGGAGTTGGACGGACTGGAATGTTGGGCATGAACCTGCACAGTCCGCCGCAGCTGCCTTCCCGATTCGTTCCTCCGCAAACATATATTCTACCATTCGACAGCCCTCATTAGGTTCAAATGCTGCACAGCGGCAATGGACAGGTGTTACTAATTTCGCGTTGACGACATAACTTAAAACAATATTATTATGTTATGCAGGATCAATGGACAATTTTCACAACTGTAGATGTGACACGAAATTAGAACACAAGTGCATTATGTATATGTGTACAAACATTATGATCCTCCAATAATTAGGCTCACCTCCGTTGTATTCTTAAATTATTACGCAATTTGTCAAATGTAATGTGAGATATTTTAGTATACTTAAATGACATATTTTGGAAATACATCGATCTTTTCTATTGTATTTTAAGAATTCGATCGTGATTGTCGATAATGACACAGTGCTTTTGTTAATTTTTATTTTGACGACCACGTTTCGTATTTCCATCCGTTTTTTTTTTTTTTAAACAGTGTCAACTTTCCAACCAGCCATACAACATATCTCGCACGTGAAAAGCAACTTCGCCTCTCTACAACTGTATTTATATTTAATTATGTAATATTAAACTAATTAAATTCGTCACTGATGATCAGTTGTACGACCCACGGCGTTACGTTAATAACGCAATTAATATTATCTATCGATAACAAACCTCAACGACACTATGTCGAATAATTATTATAAAACTGTTCCTCCACTAATGAATAATAATTCTAAAATCTTGTATGCACTGTTTGTAAGATCACTCTCTTTCTGCCAAACACAATCCACTTAAAATAATGGAATCATCATTCCCAAAATATCCAAACGTTTTTTTATCAAAATTTAAATTACTGAGTTTAGTCAACCACCATCAAAAAGAAACAAGAGATGTTTCAAAAAATTGTTTTCACCTTTTTTTAAAATCAAACTATGGATTCCAAAAATCCGGTCAACGACAAATCAATTTAGACGATATGGAATAGAACCTGAACAAAAATAACCCTCTACCATATAAACAAAACCATCCTCTCTACAGATAATTATTCGTTCTGTCAACTACGGCTTAAATTTTTCTTGTAAGAAAATCAAAGAAGTTAAACTCTCTACCCAATAATCAGACTAATATCGTTCTGTTAAAAATATCTACAAAGCTACAAAACCAATCAAAAAAATATGATGGAGTGTACCACGTTGTTATACGAAATCTCAACCATACCACTCCAATTGACAAAATTAAAAATGAACTACTGTCACATAGTCATAATCCGAAAAGGATATACAATGTTATCCAGCACAGTACAAAATCTCCTCTGCCCTCTTTTTTTATTGATCTGGAACCAGATCTCAATAATAAATAGATTTTCGATCTAACATTTTTATTTTACAACAAAATCAAAATCGAAAAAACTCGTAAAAAACAAACAATTCAATTTGACTGATGCCAAGGATTTGGTCATTCAAAAATCCTACTGGAATCACCATCTTAAATGTGTTCGTTGTGGTCATAATCACCTGTAAAACCCCCGAGCCTGCCAGCCAAATGTGCCCTCTGAGCACACGACCATTCCAAAAACTACAGAGGATCACCAACCCACAAGAAATTCAGGACATCACTTCAATCAAGAAAAATCTCCCAACCGAAAAATAATTCCTTTGTCCATCATACAAATGCAATTCCACTCATTTTACTCTACTTCAAATTCAACGACAGCTCCCAACAAATGTTATGCTCAAATAACCACAGCCAATCCAAAAATCTATCTGACAACCACTACCCAACAGAAGTAAAGAACTCGGTGGAATACTTCCATCAAAACTCTCTTCTTTCCTCTATGAATTTAACAATTTAATAAATCCCTTATTATCTCTTAAAGAGTCTTCAACTTTTTCTTTATTCAAGAATAAACACTGGTCACTCCATAAGTCCACAGAATAATCGATATTATATTATCTAAATTACTTCAAAATAAGCTCTTCAGGCATTTGACCGAGTCTGACACGAAGACCTCCTTCACAAAATTCACTTTTTTCCGGGCCCCACCTTTCTAATAATAAAATCCTTAATATCAAATTGATCTTTTGATGTTCGTAGTGAGAATAAACTCTCTCAAATCCGCTACCTTAAATCATGGTAGTATTTTAGATCCAACACTTTTCAATATATTTACATCCGATATTTCACGCCTTTTGCAATCTTTGATGATGATTTATAGCCATTATTTCAACAAATGTCGACCTAACCAGTGCCCCTGACGCACTCAAACACACCTTAATTAACTCCAAAACTGGTTTAACCTATGGGTAATTAAAATAAATCTGAAAAAAATCAACGTCCAGGACTCTTAATAACGACAGAACCCCCCCCCCCCCATAAACAAAAAGTCACCAGATATCTCGACGTCCAGCTAGGCAACAAACGTACATGGACCAATCATATAAAAACATCGAGAAAATACCTCAACATTAAGCTGCACAAATTTAGACACTTCTTCAAATCTAATACTCCATTCAATATCAAATTTTTATCATTAAACAAATTATCCGCCCATCTACGACCTACGGAATTCAGTCAAGGGGTACGGGAAAAACATTCAATATAAAAATATTCCAATCATTCCAGTCAATTTTCCTTCACATCATTACATATGCCCCTAATTTCCAACCTCACTTCCTTTCCACTTCCTGATCACGATTTAAGAGCAATTGGACGTCCTAAACATTTAAAAAAAAAAAATACAAAATTAAAAATAAATTAATAAAAACAGCTTAAAATTGTGAAGTAGGGTCATTGGACCCACTTCCATCAAACCATCCAGTATTGTATACTTGTACACACCCCTCCTCCCCATAAACTATTGTATACATTTTTATTACAGATTGTTTATTTATTCTTGTTTCTTGTTTGTTCTATAACATAAAAATAAATGAAAAAAAAAAAATTTATTTAATGGTTGTCCTGAGGCAATGCAATTTGTTTTCCCAACTATCAACCTCCATTTTATGGATTCAAGGTTATATAAATAAACTCTTTGTGATGATTTTAAAACTATACCATATTAAACAATTTTAAATTTATATCATTTAAAAAATTCAAAATGGTGTACCTACCTCTCTTAATATTTTCTTCAACCTATAATTGTATCCAGAAAAATATTCTAATATGGTTAATGTGCAATATAAGTTGAATGAATTTTAGGTATATAATTACCATAGTCTGTCATGTTTCCCCGTAAATGACAATATTATATTGCTTTCTATATTTAGGATTTCTGCGAAATTAAAATAAGCAATAGAATACTAGCCACTAGGTATTATAATTATTTCTATATTTAATTTCCATTAAAAAAATCTAATACCTAACACTTATTTGAGTCACTTAGTTAACTATTAGTATTACTAAGATAAGGTAGGTTAGTTTGATTTTTGCCGAAAATATTTGAGTTATTATAATAATAATTTATACTTAATTAATTTTATTATAACAAACAATAGTGTATATTTGATATTTCTATCATATTATACTATTAGGTACAATAATAATATACACGCAATACAAAATTAGTTTTACGTAAAAATTACTTTGTTTTCTTTTTTTCTGTTCTTAACGACGATTTGTAAAACAACTGCAAATAATTTTACTTTTTATCCCTCAAAATACCAATTAGATTCACTTTTCTACCAGAAAAGCTGCCGAAGAAGAAAATCGAAACGTTTTTAGTGCCAAAAGATGATGATAGGCAGTAAAAAATAACACACTGTACATTCGCTCCGCTTAAATCTAAAATTTTACCGTTTAAAATTAAAAAATAATAATCTAGTATTTATTTTATATTTTCTTAAAATATTATTTTTCATATTATATCCATCATGATAAATTGTAAAAAATAAAATATAGAAAATACCTAAAAATATATTTTTAGTATAGTAAAAAATGACAGTGTAATGTAGATTGGAAAAGGATAAAGTAAGAAAGCCTGGGTCGGACAACACTATTATCCAAGCAACAAAACATAAAAGATTTTTTTTTAAAAACTACAAGGTTTGGTCATTTATTTAGAAACCAAAATTCACTATTAAGAGTGACGAGATAATCTATTGGAAAGAAAACCTCTCGGGAGAGTGGAAGGAAAGTTTTGTAACAAAAGAATATATGAGGTGTAGAGTTGATTCTAAATAGTATGAGTGAGAATAATAGAGGCAGTTCAAAGAGCCAGTTGATGGTTTTATTATTGGGTCCAAAAATCTGAACAGAAGAACTCATCATACGCATTTGACATAGGTAAACACTTACTACATGAGGTACTTACTACTTACCTATATAGTTTATATTATATTATTATTTAAATTATGCACTGGAAATGTGGAAAAAAATTTAATAAATAGGTCTGTCAATAATTATATATACGATACATCTTGTGATGTTTAATATGAAGCTCTAATTTCAAATCAAATGTTTAGTGTCTAACTAGTTAGCTATTTCAAATTTAAAATTGGACTGAAACTTCAATTTAGTTTAGTTTAATTCATACCGTGGTACCTATAGGACTGAAGAGGCTACCATACGGAGAATGATCGATTGGAACGATTGTGTAATATGAATTTCCCGAATTTGTGATGGCTTTACACAACCCAAAATTTGGATCTATGAATATGGTAGGTCTTAAAAGAGATTTATACATACTGAGTTTGGTACAAATTGAAAACTTTGATTTTGTAATTGGGCTAAGTAAATTGGCAGTTGAACATTTTTGTTTGTGATTTAACACGAAGGCCCAAAGTCAGTATTTTATTGAACTTAACGCAAAGATATTTGGCTTCCAAGAAGGTTGGGATATGTATTCGTTGGAATTGAAGAGAAGGGAGGTAGGATATTTTGATTCTCCACTTGGACAACTAGCTGTCAATTAAGTACCCAAATAATACAATAAAACGACTACATCTACCGGAATCGTGAATTCCGACGATGTTTATTGACGGATATGACGCGGACACAATTCCATCGCCGAAAACAATAACATTATATTCTTCGATAAAATAAACATTTATGAGGGCATTACAATCTATTATTCTAATATTATAGCGCATGTACCATTTAATTCACCTCGTACAATAATGTTGAATTTACACAGTGGTCGACTATTATTATTCGCCGAGTTAGATGTTTCGATAACTTTTAATCTAGTGGTTCGTACTATAGGTATAATATACATAAATCCTACGATTTTAATGTATTCTTACTTAGCATATATACGTGTAAAATATTCTAATCGATTTAACTAAACGAAAAGTATTTCAACTAACTACAATTGTAGTGTTTATTATAAAGAAATAGAAAGAGATAATTAGTTAATAATATTATATACCTACCTACCAACTATATTACCTATGTAATAGTATGTATGAAATATGAATATTGTTCGTTTTACATAATATATTGCTTCTATTTTTCATACGCTATTAAATATTATGTATAGGTATATCAACATAGGACGGTCTTTTGTTTTGGACTTTTAAGGTCATGAACTTATTTTACCCCCTTTCAATGTTTCTATTAATTGGACTAAAAACGATACATCATAAAATTGTGGTTTGGAAAGTATTAAAAGGTATGTCAATAAAACTTTGAAATTATTACAAACTGTTATTTGTATTTTGTGAAAATCTGTATATGATAATATTATTTATATACTTACATTTGATCGGCATTTACGTATCATTATATGTGTAAAGTAAATAATAATATACGTAGGTAGGTAGTGACGACAATGTCCATGTCCTTACTAACAATATTTTTGGTATTATTACAAACAAATAACTTTAACCCTTATTTTTTATTTCAATATTCAACTTTGTTGAAATTTGAAAATCAAATGCCTACGAAAAAAAAATAGTGGATTAGTGTGTTATACAAAATATGAATGATGATGTATGAGAACCCTTGTTTTAAATTTGTACGCTTAAGCTATTAAAATTAAAAATGTAATATATATATACAAAACTGAAAACAGGTTGCTTATATTTGAAATTTTAATGGAATTGTTAACATTCCACAACATTTTTTTGTAAATTACTAGAATAAGACTTCACCAAAAAAGGTGATATCGGTGATTTCATCTAAGTTATAGGTTTTATAGTAATTATATATTATTATCGGTTTATCTGAATTGGTTCCGAAACTTCCGAATCAGTTCGTGGGTTGTTACGAATTGTAGAACTGAATTAGTTATCGAGTTGTTACGAACAGAGTATCCGAATTGCTCCTCAGATTATTCTAATAGAATTTTAGACTTAGGAATATCTACATAATATGGAGGTTTGGTTAAAAATTGTGTTTTTTAATTCAAAATAAGTCATAAGTAATGTATTTTATTTTTCATAATTTTTATTTTATTTTTTATTTCATATATTTTATATATTATTGTCAACTTATATTTTTTTATATTTAACCCGTAGATGGGAAATATGACGTATTAATATAAAATAATAATTATGTTATAAATAGGCAAGGGCTGCAACTTGCCTACTCACATTTATTTTTTTAAAACTCGACGGCGCACATAAATTTTAGTTACCTTAAAAACCTTTAAAAGTTTGCTAACTCATTTGCGCGCACAGTCACACAGATGTTAAGTATAAAGTACCTGCGGTCATAATGAGGAAATTTCAGCGTTATTACGTTCCATATTACAGCCTACAACTATTACTAACGATTTAACAAACTACACAGTCACCACCATGTTGTTCACTATGAAACTGTATACCTACTAAAAATTACGTAAAATCTAAAATGATTTAACACACATACTGCACATGCTTTTTTTTTATAAGATAATATATTAATATATACCTATATTGCTATCAGATATTCAATAATTTGTACTGCTATCTGTTGCCAATGGATAATATTTAGCTTGGGTAGTTTAAATTATAAAAAATATATTTGAGTGTACCTATGTGTGTGTTTTCGTTGTGCGCAATCCACCCATCAATAATTTTCAGGTAGGTAACAAACGCCGTCAGTGGTAATAGTTACGTGTTTTTATTTCGATCATACACCAGGAATTATTATGACCAAGCTCACGCTAGTAGTGGAAAATAATCACCCTATATATTACTAAACTCTATTTATTCTTATGTTTATTTCGGTCGTATAAGTATACCATATTATAGTTTTTCTGATATATGCGATAAATATATGTGCTCGTTATTAGCGTTCCACGTGTAAGAGAAAAATTGATATATTAATATTATAAAACTGCAAACAGGCTCTTGCACAGCGTTTAAGAATGCTGAGTTTAATGCTCTTCATATACGATACCACTTAAGCATCTCGTACATTTTTAAAAAGGAGCACCTGATCTTGAGGTCTGGAACGAAAATGTGAACGGCAAAATATTATAACTATACAAACAACTTGTGTTAAAAGTTCCCTTATTTTTTTCCTTTACTATAAAATATATATTATAATAATATTATAGATATTATATGGTAATAAGTTCCAAGCACCGAAATATAACCGTCACCCGATGGAGTTATAGAATACATAATCCATATTCCATACCTATGTGAAACAATAAAATATATTGTTATAAGTAAGATCGTTTTATAATATTGAATAAACTATAAATGCGTACCTTTTATATTTTGTGAAAGTATATATTTCATATTTCATAAACATTATCATATGAATATTCAATTATGTTATATCAATTAAATGGACAACTTAATTAACAACTTCTCAGATGAATAAAAAATGTATACATTTATAGAAAGAATCACCAATATTTGTCCTTTAATAATGAATTTAAAAATATTAGTCTATGGTAATAGGTAAGGAAGATAATATGAGGGACATTATGATGATTTAAAAATTATAGTTATTTATTAAATTATTAAAATTTTATAATTTTAAAAATTATCTGATTGTAACCACTAAATTTAATAACTAATCAGAACTAAACTAAATATTACAACTATTTTTATTTTATTAAAAACCATTATTTATGACTATAATGATCATTAGTTGTCAAATGAAGTTTAATATCTCAAAACTTACAATTAACTTACTTTACAATTTACAATAAAAAAGAGTGATTCTCGTTTGAAAAAAATAAGTTTGTGTCACCAGGATACTAATTCAATTGTATACAAAACTAAACATTTAAAAATATCGTCTCGAAGACGTATACTTTAACATTTTCATAAATACGTTATTAAAGTATAAAAATATGAGGTGAGCACGGTTGGTGAATCCTGTATATCGATGGTATCCGAGAACATAATCACCTGCTGAATGATATAACTCAAAAGCATTGAAGAATTACACACTCTACATGAAATTGAATCAAAAATAAAAATAATTGCTTTTTTTATGTTTTTTTTTTATAACAGGTGTCTGTTGGGATATGTTTGATTTCAGGTATCCAATCGACCCCTATAGGTGTTGTGGCAGAAAATCAACACCAATGAAAATTATCCTTGTTTACACAGTTACTTTTCCAGTGTGTACTTTACCATGTACATATTATAATGGCATAATAATTCGTTTTATCTCTATGCTAATACTGTTCATTTTTTGCAGTTATGTAATTAATTTTAGTATGTGTAAAAGACATATAATCATATAACTGTCATGCTCAAAAGCATAAAATCGGTGTTACGTTTTGTACACTTGTACCTATGCAGTAGGTATATAGAAGGAGGTTATGTAACATGGTAATAATGTCGTACATTATATTATTTGGCATGCCTCAATTATTAACCACACAAAATTAATATACGATTTTTACGGTAAACAAGTTTAATATAAATTCTATATAAGTATTTAAATAATGATCTTGCCATGATATATTTTAATTCTTAAGTAGGTATTCAATACTGTTTTGAATACAATTCACTAATGAATACAAATTGTATTGAACACTTTTTGTATTAATTTAATTTAATACATTTTTTTTTAGTAATTACAATATTTAAAATAATATAATAAATATGTTGGGGGATGGAGTGGCCAACGCCGGTTCGATCTCGGCCACAGGTGGCATTTTTCTTCGGGCAGTCCCAGTTTCCGGAGAGAGAGGCCGCCATCCAAAAATGTAATTATTTTTGAAATTATAGAGGAGTATTAATTACTGATATTATTAATTAGTAATTACTGAATACTGATTAAGTTAAAAATAAACTTAGTTGCCTTAAAAGTTACATGCTTCGTTGGGTATAATTTACCTAAAAAAGACTGCTAACAATTATTTAGCATTTAAAAAGTATTATACAATGATAACTGTAATTAAAAAAAAAATATTTAAAATATTTTTGCTTTCAACTCTGAGCACGAATATTGAAAATTAAATCAGAAGTAGACGTTCAAGAAAATTAACGTAAGGCAGCTCTTTACGGCCATTTCTCGTCACTCGCATACGTTTATTCTTTCAGAATGTGTCTGAAATATGTAATATATATCTATATTCCCTTTTAGCGAAACCAATACGAAACTTTTAACCATATTTTCGTGGGATTCGTGTTTTTCGACACCACGCTGAACTACTTTAAAAGAGCCGATTGTATGCTGGCAGAAGTTTATTTTAAAACGATAATAATATTGTAAAAACTAAAAACTTCAGTTATGAAAAAAGTTTTACCAGTGAGTTACCTGCAGAAATTTATTTTTGACGATTGAAGTTGAATTCAACTGAAAAAAAAAAACTGTAGAGCTTATGGGATAATTCTTCAACGTTACTTAATGATTGTACCTACCTACGTGTCATGAAAAAACGACTTATTTAATTTCATTCTACAACTTTTATTCCAGATCACTATGTAAAATAGATTTTATTAGTGTACTCTACATACATGTTTAGTTCAAAAAATGAGAATAAAAATAATAATTATGGCTCAGTGCGGCTGAAATCAATCACACAACGTGATTGAAAGTGACAACGGCCGCTGCTACTAGTTCCCGGATGGGTGACCACCTGGGTCGATAGTGGCAAAAACACATACAAGTGTTGCCAAACAACTATACCAACCGTTCCAATACTACCGGCTACCAACCATAATCCCTATAATAGGTATTGGTAATAGTGGCCGGGCTCTAGACCAATAAAAAAAAAAATAAATAAATAAATAATGGTTGTAATCCAACCATTTACATACTAATGGTTTTGAGATCTCAGCAATCATTATACTATCGATGGCCGCAGTTAACGTGTCGTTATAATCAAATAAAGACGTACCTAACTATATTTTTTACATCCCTTGTCTATACGAATATAAACTACCCGTAAAACGTATAAAACTGTTTAATGTGCAAAAGTAAAAATAACTAATGCGAAAATACATTGTATAATGTATAACATTAAAGGAACGAATTTTATAACTGCCAATGTACAATACGTAAAGCTTATAATTAATAAAGTATGTAACGTAAAAATAAAATAAGTAAAAGACATTATTTGTAGTACAATACAAATCAATAAAGGGAGGAAGACATTTAGGTAAAGGGAAGGTAAGTGAAAGAAGATATGAAATTAATAAATATGAGAGAATTGAGACAAATACAAGACAGTAGTAATATGTACTCTTATTTTTTACATGTGATGATGACGACGAACTTATAGTAGGACGTAGTTAAGAGATAGTTTCTCAGTGGGGTGGTTTTTTTTAATCTTTCGTATATTTATCAGTCTCTACCTTAATAAATGTTATTGTTATTTATTTATAATATTCAAGTGTATTCTCTATTTTCTTTATACCGTCTGTACGTACTTGTATATAATATATGAGTACACGACGTGGATTCCTATGTGTGTAATGTGTATATGTATGTTTTGAGACTTGAGGATAACAAAACTTCTCTCAACTCTCTCGATCCCTCGAGAGAAGCAGATTGTAATTCGAGTTGCTCTATTATTCGTAAACAGAGTTAATATTATAATAATGCACCGATGACGGATGTTCGTTAATAATTTAAAGACACCTAATTGAAATACATACAGAACGGCTAAAAACTATATGACTTGTATGACTATATGACCTGTTAGTCGTTGAACTTTTTAATTACTAGGTGATATTACTAGTTTTATTGACTTCATTCGTATGACTCAAATACAAGAACGAGAGATAAGAAATTTAGAAATGTATAGAGACAATATGTTTGTTAGTTAATTATTACATTAGAATAGTGAATGCCAATAAATCACTGACAGAGAGGCGACGTGGCTCTTCCAGTCTATAATATATTAGCTTAGTGGTATAAGTGGAAGTTAAAGTTTATATTTGAAGTACTAAGGACATAAGGTTTACGTTTGGTATTCGTGACAGGTAAGTGTATGTGATTTGTACATATTTTTATCTGGTCATTGAGATGTGTCAGAGTCCGAGTCTGCGTCTTATTGGTTAGTGTATATTTTTATATTTAGGTTTACTCGTAATGATCTCAAAAATGCTATGTTTTTTTTCATTTAAGTATACATATTTAATATTTATATATTACATAATTATTGCTTCAAAATATAACAGATACATTTATACATTTTAGCTTTCACTAAGCTAATCACTTAATAATTGTTTAAACACTTTCTAACGTTTATCTTGTACCAGCTATGAGTAATAAGTAATAACTAACAAAGCAGTATTTTATCATTATTTGTTTTCAACAAAACATTTTTATATTTTTAATTAATATTAGGTACTTAAATCTATGAAAAAATAATGTTATGGGTTTTCACAACATATTTCAGTAATAATTTTAAAAATAATTTCAAATTCAAAACGAGCACAACAAACAAAACTTTGTTTTTAACATTTGTTGTTCTTCTTATTACTAAAATAATTTATATTATTTTTTCGGCGTATAGAACATTTCTGTTTGTGTTTAAGAAAATGCGGTGATTTCAAATAGCCATTCTACGAACCGACTGTTATAGCACAGTTTAATTTTTAACCAAACAAATTCATCCACCCTTGTACAATATTATAGTACATGAAATTCAAAAAATTATTATTATTTTACCAACAAATAATTAAATTGTGTTTCTAAAACAGCACACTTTTCCAATATTACATAATACATAAACATATACATTTCTATAAAGCCTAAAGTAATATAATTTTGTATAAAATAATGCATGGCGTATAGATTAATATTATAATAAAATTGTGTCCATCGCTTGATCAGTTTTTGTAACTAGGTGTCTTTAGGTATATATATAATTATTGGCACATTATAATTATTGCCATAACAAATGATTTTAACGATTAATAGAGTTGTAGAAATGTAGACAGTAATAACTGTAGTTGGATAAAAAAAAATATACATGTATGTATAAATATATATTTTATATATTTGTGTTCAAAATAATGTTAAAATATTGTTATATTTTTCATACGATTCATAATAATTGTAAATGCGATTTAGTTATTATCAAATAGTACTAATAATAATTATAACGAATGCTATATAAAACTACACCATCGTCTGTTGTTGAAAAAAACCGATGGATCTACAATATTATAATTTATAATACATAATAATAATAATATGTAATCTGCATTAAATCCGTTTACCATAATATTATTATAATAATAACACGGTGAATAGCATAGCTTACATGTTATATATAGGTATATTAATATGCATTTACATGTAAATGGTTATTAATGAAGTTAACCGACACCGTGAATCGTACTATGATACTAATATAATATATTATAATGTAATACATTGTGTTGCCGCAGCGTTTATTATAGAGATGCTCGTCACAATATCGATTTCGTTTCTTACCGGTTATGTTGGATTTCTACCCTCGCTGCATTGTTCGATAATAGTTTTCAAATGGGGAAAACAATATATTAATGTACGCCCACAATATGCATTGTACGCACGCGCATTAACAAACATATATTATAATATGTATCGAACTAATTGTGTACGGCGAGTCCCACGCAAGTGTAGTGTTCACAGCTAGGCCAACATATTTTATAATATCAAAACAGTATTATAAGCAGTTATCACTATAAAACGTAACATCATACTATCGACTAAAATTTGACAACAGTATTATATATATTGTATAATGTACATCAGACGTTGATAAAATATTATACAAATTTATAATAATATAATATTTTTTTAATTATAATATTATATATGTGTCCATGAATACATGTGTGCTGCTGCAGTATAAAGAGATCGATTAGCCATAACGTAGGTACAGTACTGGGTGTAACAAAAAGACCTTTGAAATGAAATAACTTTTGTTTAAATCAATATTTTTACATTTTGTTTTTTGTTTTATTTACAGGTATCTGTGTATTATAGTATAACATTTTTATTTTCTAATATTGAAAATTTTAAATCTGTTATCATTTTTTTATGAAAAATTCAAAATAACCAATTTGTAAATCTGGTAGTGATTACAACACTGATCTTTGTTTCACGTCTAAATACGAAGAATAGGCACTCTTCTGGTAACATACCCAAAAATATTTTATTACATTTCCCACACACTAAACATTGGTCACTTTTAATTGCAATAGGCATAGACATTCATTATATTACCTAAACCATAATGCAACTTTCAGAAAGCCAAATGACCTTCGATAATGTACTCTGGATACTTTCTATTAACGAAAAATATGATAGATTATCTAACTTCATAATCTACACACCTGCAAAGAAGTTTATCACAAGTGTGGTAAGGAAAAATCATATATTCCCTTCTTTTACCAAGAATGATTATGGTTTATTAAAGTTACAATTATACTCCAAACACTCGGTCACTCGGAAACCAAAAGTCAGGATGACCCAAAAATATGAATGTAAGTCTTAAATAATCAACACATAAATTGCAAAGAAAATTTGATCATCTGAACATCTTAACCGTACACACTGGCGATTGACTTAACAATAGCTGTAGCCGCAAGCCATGGACCCTTCAGAGGCTCGGAGAAAATCACCTTACAGTTAACCAACAAATCACGAATACCACTACATCGATCTCAAAATATGTCTAGTTTATTTTATCTTTATCATATCATTATCATTTATCTACCTAGCAATGAAAGTTACGAGGGTGGTGGGTGGTGAGAAGAGGGAACTGAAAATATACTAAATACATGTATAATACAATTTGTTTATTTAAGCCTTGAATTATTAGTTATATCAAAATATTCAGCGACACAATAAACGACGTTATAGAAGAATATAAGATATAATGTTTGTTCATTTCAGGAGTGAATACAAAATATCAAGATAAAACTTGACAACAACTCGAAGTTAATTGATAACTGGTGAATTATTTCATCTACCTGGTACTTATCACTGGCAATTATGCAACAGAATAACTGTTATTATATTATGTTGTTACACGGTGCTAATTGTTGTAGCTACTGTCAATTATAAAGAATTAAATGCTTATGACCTAAGAACCAAAAGATGTTTTGCATAGAAATTTTATCTAACTATCAACTTTTCATCTTGTTGAAAATTAATAATAGTTAATAAAGTATCAACCTATATATAATATTGAAAGAATTTAAATTTACTCGGCTATATTAGTGAGAACTGTCTAATATTTATTTCAGCATAAATACTGTCGGTCTATTAAAATACAATTATGTTTCAAAACATGATTTTTAATTAAAATTATTAAGTATTTATCTACTTATTATAAGAAAACAATCTCTATTTTAAATAGGTTTATAAATTTTATTTATTTTTTATCCACGGTAACGAACATTCCTATAATCCTTCAGAAATTTCCGAAAACGATCCCGTGTGTGTTTTTGTAAATATCCAGACACTCTTGAGAACGATTCTGTTCTCATAACCCTCCAGAAATTCCTGAGAACGATCCTGTTCCCGTAATTCTCCAGTGCCAACCTTACTCTAACCATTTTAGATTCTGAATGGAACGATAAATGTATTGATTTTACAATGATGTGTGTTTTTATATTTTTTTATTTTGTGCCTGTGTAGTGTGTACACAATAAGTAGTCGAAATAATGCTTTGATTTTCAACTTCAGTATCTATTGTTCGATGGGAAAGTGAATATTGTTGGTGCACTGTGTCGTATATTGTAGACAGTCGTCACTGTAATGTACACACAATATATAGGTGGGAATATTTTAAATTGTAAATTATTGACATAGGTCAGGCCAGTGAAGCAATATGTGCTGAGGCAGAAATAATATTTTACTATATAACACCGCCCTACACGCAGGCACGGGGAGTCCCGTTGTCGCTGAGTGATTCGGTGAGGACGTAGGTAAGACGGTTGTACATGTGAGAAGTCGATCGTAGTAGGGGCTAGGCAATCTGAAATTGCTAAGTGATTTATTTATGTTTGTTTTAATATAATAAAAGTGTTTCCTACCTAAAAACCCGAGTTGAGTATTATTCCAAAGTCTTCTTCGTTCTTACCTTTAATATTGGAACAGTGCTCAGACCCACACACATATATAGTCAATAAGGTTTATTACAAAGTGAACAGTTCTCTAGCTAGTTGTGGCTTCCTAATAGTCATTCCAATTTAGGAAATGGACGAAGAACTAACAAAACGCATAGATACCATCGTACCTCAAAGGTTAACAGTGCTAATCTGAATTTGTTCTAGAGACAGTCATTAGCTTAGAGCAGTCATGCCCAACCCGCGGCCCGCGGGCCACATGTGGCCCGCCAAGGTATTCCATGTGGCCCGTTACAAATTTTTAAAATAAAACAAAATATTCCAAAAAAAGTAAAATTATTACAAAATACGATTTTAATTAATTTATAAATAAAAAATACAATAATAAAAATAAAAATAAAAAGTATATAAAAATGTTTTTAATGTGAAATTTGAACTTTTGTTTCTTTGACTAATAATGAAAAATCTGGTTGGAATTTAGTTGTTCCAATCCTCAAAATTGAATGAAGGTGTTCATCCGTAAGTCGCGATCTATGAACTGATTTTGTTTGTTTCATCCGTGAAAATATTTGTTCACATATATACGTCGAGCCAGGCGCGTATCCAGAATTTTATTTCGGGAGGGGCTGAACAAAATTATCAACATAGTCACATAATAAACAAAAAGTGGGTAAGTGGATGTCGCTCTGCTGTACAGTAGGTAACAAGTGGGTCACTGTAATGGATGGTGTAAAATTTGAATGTCAGTCAGCCTATGATATTACTAAGTATATTTGATGATATTATTGTGAATAAAGTAATTTATATATTTACCTATTTACCTACGTGGACCATTGTTTTAAATTTTTAATCCTTAACTATGAAAGTTGAACATTTTATAAATTTTTAATTACAAAATATTTATTATATTTTAAATTTGGTAAATTTTGTCAAAATTCGAACTTTAAATGATTATAAGAAAAATTTGTGCCTATGTATTTTTAATATTTTTCAACTAATATTGTTACAATATATCAGGAGCCTTGTGTTAATTTTCACGCTTTTTACAAAAAATTTTTTATTGATATTCATAGAAAAAAAAACTAAGAAAAATGAAAACTGTTAATGTCCGTAAATAGCTCAAAAAGAGGCAAAATATTTTCAAATTTTTTTGGTGTATAAAAAATGAAAACATTCAGCAAAATTTTAAGTTTTGTGATTTTTCCGTATTTTGTCAAGATTCGAACTTTAAATGCTTATAGAAAAAATATGACTAAGGATTTTTAATATTTTTCAACTGCTATTGTAACAATATAGCAGGAGCCTTGTATTAAATTTTCAAGCTATTTTACCCAACAAATAAAGTTTTATTGACATTCATATTTTTTGGATTTTCTTGAAATTTCAGGGGGGGCTGCAGCCCACCCAGCCTCCCCCATAAATACGCCCCTGCGTCGAGCCAAATACAGTTGCCATTTTCATCATTATGTCTCTCAAAGCAGGGAAATCTTCGTGTGAAAGCGTTGAATAAAATTTTAAAATATCATTTTTTTTCATTGTTTGAAATTCATCATAGTAAAATGAATTTGTTTTTAACTCGATAAGTTCAAGTTGAAAAGAAGTATCGACATCAATTTCATCAATATTGAATGGATTTTCAAATAAACGCAACGATTTTTCGTGTAATTTAACATCTGAAAATCGAGATGAAATATCGGTTTGCAATTTGTTTAACATACATACAAATCGATTTGTTGAACATAATGATTTTGTGTTATTCTTAAATATTTGGCAGTTCTCAAAATGACTGAAATAGAAATTTTATGATTTAAAATCGATATCACCCGTGCACTATAAAGAGCGTACTGATCAAGTTAATGCGTACCTACAACGTGTACCTCAATTTGTAATCTGTGCTATACTCAATAAAAAAGATAAGAAAACCAGTCCAACATGTACCTCCATATTATATTGCAACCTACGATGTGTAACTAAATTATATTAAGATTGAGAATATGAGTACTTTTATATTTGGTGGCCGGCTAGATTACAAATGTTTACCAAAGTGGCCCGCCGAGGAAAAAAGGTTGGGCATCACTGGCTTAGAGTGTACGATGTAAGGCATATATAGTTGGTTTACCGCGTATTGTCCAATACGGGTGATACCACAATTAGGGAGGTCAAAATTTAAAATTCCCAGTAATTTTCAAAAGCGCCAAGAAAAACAAAAAACAATTAAGGAAAAACTGGAATTTTGGTTTTTGGTGTTAGTTTAAAACAAATGACCGAGCTACATGAAATGTTCACTGATTGTTTATATTTTAATTTGCTATACACGTTAAAATTTTCAAAATATTTTGATTTGTTTTGAACTGCTTAGGGACATTTTCAGTTTAAATTGTATTAGTTTTTTTTTCTATGAATGTCAATGAAATTTTATTTGTTAAGTTTTAATACTTGAAAATTTAATACAAGGCTCCTACTATATTTTTACACTGACATTTGAAAAATATTAAAAATCCTAAGTCACGGTTTTTTTTTTTTAAGCATTTAAAGTTCAAATATTGCCAAAATACGTAAAAATGACGAACATTTGAAAATTATTTCGAATTAGAAATTCATGAAAATTATTCTTTTTAAATTTAAGATATAAAAATGTAATTCAAGATTCCTCATAAGTTTTTCTACCTTTATCAAAAAAAAATGTCTACAAGAAACTCAAACTAAATTTTTATGAGCGTTTGAAATTCATATTTTTACAACATTTGATATTCACTCGATTTCTCATGTAACGCGCGATTTTCTTATTTTGTTGTAATAAAAAAACGAATGACTGTAGATACTTGAAAATTTCACTGAATGTTTATATTAGCATTTTCTATACACCATACAATTTTGACTCTTTTTGAGATGTTTACGGACATTTTCAGTTTTCAATTTTTTTAGTTTTTTTTTCTATAATATCAATAAAATTTTTATCTGTTGGGCCAAAAAATGTAAAAATTTAATTCAAAGCTCCTGGTATTTTGCTACAATAGCAGTTGAAAAATATTAAAAATACATAGGCACAATTTTTTTATAAGCATTTAAAGTTCAAATTTTGACAAAAATTATCACATTTAAAATTTAATAATAATTTTGTAGTTAAAAATGTATACAATGTTCAACTTTTATAGCTAAGGATTGAAAACGTCAATAGGTTATATATAAATTACTTTATTCACCTTAGTATCATCAAATATACTTTGTAATATCATAGGCTGACTAACCGTTTTCGCTCAGAATCGTTTTTATTATACAATGATATTATGTCATTGGATTCAAATTTAATACCATCCATTATACAGAGACCCACTTGTAACCAACTGTACAGCAGAGCACCTTTTTTTTCTGTATTTGTTCATTGATACGACCTCAAGGTCTTTGGAATCTTTATCACAACTCACAAGTGGTTAGTAGGGAGATCATGTGATCTATTTATTTATGTATATATTATCACTATATGCACGATACTATACTGAGTGGTACCTAGTTGGAAAGCAGATAACATAATCGGACGACAGCACGGGAAAATGGTGATCTCGGGAACCACACATATTTTTTTTGTACTTTACTATGAATCGAACCGATGACTGCGTGAGTCGTAGTCAACTGCGCGACCACTGCGCTAATCCGGCCCACTCTATAGTCATATAATGACAGTTTTATCATACTGTCACATCATATTATACTGTACCTACTATGTTAGGGTGTTAGGTACATTCAACTACTTATTATAATACTTTTCGTTGTATTTAAATAAAAAATAATAATAAATAGTATTAAAAAATATACATAAAATAATTTATGCATATAGTATACATAAGTTTATAAATCAGCTACACGATAAAGCAATAATTATTAATAGTCGTCATCGGCGCTCACCTGCGTGTCATTCCACCAAACGTGCAACCGGTAGTTGCGTAAAAGTGTTGGGTTCTCGTTGATGTGGTCGACGGCCAGTTTGACGGCCGGCATGACGCCACGGCCTACACGGCCCTCGGGTATGCTTCCGGATACGCGGCCACCAAACGGGAAGAACCCTGCTATGTAGACGTCGTGTCGCTTGTTCGGCGTGGGCCGTTGACCGACGGCGGTGGCCGCACACCACGCCATCAGCAGCAACCACGACCTCATCCTAAATCCTGCAACAGGAGAAAACAATGTTTCAATCAACTTATTCGCTTGGCACGTCATGAACTTTGTAGTTTGTACATCGTATTATAACATGCGTTATACAAATTTCTCAGTTATATATTATAATCAACGTACATATAATATCATTCAGTACGTCATGTTATTATATATTGTATTATAAATGTATAACGGACTGCAGTGTAAACAAATTTATAAATTATTATAATAATGCACGGAATTGATTATAGATAAAATAATTAAAAAAAAAAAAAAAACAGTTGATAAACTAAAATATAGTTACATCCATTAAGTGTGAATGAAATGTACAAACTCTAGGAGTTGATTTATTCAGAATAATAGTTTGAAATTTAAAAATAAAACCATTTTTGGGGGGACTTTTAACTCATAAACGAATAAGCAATGGAGAGCCGGAGAGGTAACGTGAAAATATAAAATCTTATATGAAATCTTGTAAATAAAAAAATAAAATATCAAAAAGTTTATAACATACGAGACAATATAAAACAAATGTTGATTCAATTATCTGCAACCTTTTGATGTTCAAATAGGTACACATAAACCGAATAACACAAAAGTGAAACCACCAAAATAAAAAAAAAAAACAAACAAATAAAAATGGTAAAATCAAATAAGTTAGATGTATAGGAATCTAATACGTTTTATGATTTCGGTATTATATTGTTTCATTTTATTTATTTTTAAATTTTAGAGAAGAGAAAATAAAATGTATGACGTGCGCTGTGCTATGAGTACCTGGTACACATGATATGTATCTTATAACAAAATAAAGGATTTTGTTAATTTCCATTAACTACCTACTATTTTAAATGTTTCTGGCTTATACATCTAGTTAATTTCAGTGTTGGTTAATAAATAATGGATAACTTCATATTGTTGAAGGAAAACTCATCAGATTTGCATTTCTGATGACCGTAAATAATAATTAATATTTAGGGGCAACCCAATAGTGTGACGTCACCATAATTATGCACTTTGTAGTTTCTAGCCACCATGTCGTACTACTACTTTTATATTCAAGCAAAGTTTTAACTCACTTCAATAAATTAGTACACAATAACTTTAATTACTAAATAAAACAATGTTCAGGACCTCATTTCCGATACCTACCACATTAAAAAGTACATTATGTGAATGCAATTAATTAAAATTCTTTTTTTTTTTAAATTGATTTAATAATACGAAATAGAATATTACATTTGTATATATAAATTATATAATATAAAAATATTAATAAAAATAATAAAAAATATACGTATAAGGAAGCACAGCTTCTAATATTTTTCATTTAATTTATTCAATTCGCTATTTTTATTAAATTTGAATCCGTTGTATCCACCTATGCATTTTGTGCATTATATGTTTATATATTATATATTATATTAACGTAAACATTTCTCTGAAATATGTTCAATATAAATTATATTACCTAACATGACTAAATGACAAGTTTTTATGGAATATTACATTGATTATTCGACAAAAAGCTATCACAACTGACTGAAAGGTTATGATAATTTATATAATAATATACTATAATACCTTTACAATTATGTTATCTCTTCATTTTACGCTTTCTCAAGTTAGATTAAATTAACAAAATTGTTCACAAATTATAAAAACAGTTTCCATTACAAGTATTTTTTTAATTTTTATGCTATATATTAATAAATATGTATATTGAAAACCAGTCTAGGTAGCTAGTATATATGTTACTACTAATTAAGTTACCGTATATTTTAACAATTACTATATTCTGACTATTTAGAGATAAATACATGTTAACAATATTTTATTCTGCATTCAGATATATTTCAAATAATATTTATTAAATTTTAATAAAAAAAATAAAATAAAAAGTGGTGTTAACTAATAATATGAAACTATTTAAAAATTATTAGATTTTCAGTTTTCTTAAAAAAATCCAATACAGAAACCATATAAAATTTGATGTGGTATTTTATAAATTTTAAACATTTTTATTACCTATTTTTACCATACAAAAGCATAAAATTAGTTTTCGACGAAAACAATATATTTTTAATTGGTGTAAATTTTTTCTGAAAAAATAATAAATTAAAATTAATAAAACGGATTTTATGGTATTTTTATACAAGCATTTAAATTTTGTTAAAATACTTAAAAAAATACATTTAAAAAATCGTATTTAGAATACCATATAAATACTTCAAAAAGTAATTAAATACAAGTATTCAAATACTTGTCTTCAAATACTTTACAAGACAGCCACTCGCCCTCATTGGATGATGACTGATGAATAAAAATGAACTATTTTTACATGATCATAATTATTTTTAAATGAAAATAAATAAGTATAGTTCCATTCAAGTATTTTTTGGCGTATAATATTGCATTTATTTATCATATTAAAGGCCAGTTGAACCGTCTTCGATTACACTTCGATTACGCTTAATCAGCTGATAACAGATTTTATAACCGGGTAAATTTGGCCAATTAAACTTCGGTTAACTTTAATCAGAGATGGCACAACTAGCCCTAAATCCGTAAACCTAGACTTTAATAACCACTGTTAAGTTTTGAATGCTCTATCGTTGGTGTGCCAAGTTATAATAATATGACAACGACTAGATTCCATACTTGACAACTGACAAGTGGGTTGGATGCAGTAGCAGGTACCTACTCTGTAAGCACATCTCTTTGCACACGAGCCGCCGTCCGTAGTCGATAAATTGTCTTAATGAGGTCATTTCGGCGAAGTGTATATATTTGGGGGTCTAGTGGTTGAATTCAATCGATCCACGGAAAAATCACTGCCAAAGATAGACAGCTAGGTCAGCAGAAACATGACGTGTATATTGGGTATTTAGCGGTCAACCGTTGGAGATGAAAACGCTCCGAGCGAAAATAGACTAGAGTAAAACTATGGTCATAAGAGTGATAATGGTTCCAAAAAAAGCTTAGCCAAAAGAGGTTTAAAATTATTAATAGTAGCTATAATTTATTTTAAACACAATTGTATAAGAAAATACAGGACCTGCAAAGTTGTGAATAAACGTAATTATTATTAGGTTAGGTCGTATTAGGTAATCGATATGTTTTAATTTAACTGTATAAATAAATGATTATTTTAATAGGTACTTTTTTAAATTTTAAAAATGAAATACAACATTCTGCCATAAAAAAAACTGTTGCAATGATTACTTAATATTTGACATTTCATTCATTCATTGTAAAGTATTACGATATATTTAGGGAAGTGTATAATTATTATTTTTATTGTTATTAAAAAGTTATTATTACTAAATGATCTAAACATAATTAGGTGTGTTTTACTTCCTCATTATTATATTATTGTATTTTAAAATATTTAAATAATGCTTTAAATAAATATCATGATAATTATAATCATAATATAACTATAATAATAATTTTATTGGACTCCTGATTTGCCTATCAATAGCGCCACGAGATCATAATTTTTATTAAAACGCATTAAACATTTGTTTGGGCACAATAGCAATACTACAGTTTGATGAAAAAAAGAAGAAAACGCGTCAAAATTGCTTATTGAAAATAATATCTAAGTAATTATACCCATTGATTTAGGCATACCTCACGATCTCTTTATCCCCATAATTCGATTCAGAAACTATAACCCATTAATTATTATATCTTTAAACACGTGACTCTTAACCCACTCTCATCCAAACTCTTAATAATTATTATATTATTAATTTGTATTACTCTTAGAGGGAAAGCCGAGCAATTTACATCCACTACAAGTATAATATAAGTGTATATTATTTTTTTTTTAATACTTTCTTTAATATTAACAATCGTGTTTGGTCAAATTTTTTTCAAACAAGAATGCTACCATATTAAAATTAAAATGTTTCATTTGTATTTTCGAAACTAGTAAACAATTAAACTTAACTTATATTTTAATTAAATGTTATTCATTTTAATTCCTACATATGTCAATATTATAAGAACGGTTGTTATTAATATAATATTCAATTAATGTCAGATAAACAGCTTTTTAATTTTTAATTCTGTAGTGAATACGAGTTTCTTAAGAAATGCTATACCTTCGACCGTAAAACAAATACAAATCTCTGTTGGTTCCCGGGTGCAATTGTACAGATGTTGTTTAAGTAATGATTATACGCATGACCAGCAGTTAGTATTGTGTACTAACTCTTAACTCTAAAAAATGACGTAGATTGTTTTTATTCATTACTTATGTATTATTGTATTGTTGTTTTATATTTAAATAATAAAACATAGTCGCTCTAAAAAAGCAGTCTCGTGTTATATAATATCTAGTAATGTACAATTATTATTTATACTCATTCAAAAGATATGCAACCGTTTTTTTTATTTTATTTTTATAGGAGTGGATGCGAATTTCATAATAAGAGTTTAGCACAATAGTTTACAGACAATATTTTATTTAAAGTAAAGTAAAACAAGACAGCATGTACTTTAAAATAAACGTTTATATTTTAGTTCTCGTTTATAACACTTCCATTTCATCAACAAATCTAAATATAATGGTTTTTTCTTTTTACTTAAAATAGTCATACCTGCCTACTCATAAACAAATTGTACCCCCGTCTGAAATTAGATTAGTTTTACACATCAAAATTTAAAAGAATATATAAATTGCTTCCAAATTTTAAATTCAATGAATGGTAGTCATTTAAGAACATTTTGTTAATACGATTTTAACAAAGAAGTGAGCGATATTGGTATATAATTGTTTTTCTATTATAGAGACATAAATATCATTATGTAGCTAATTAGTTTTAAAACAATTAAAATACACATGACGAACCTACAATATAATTTCTGTGTAAAAATAAGATGATATGATTTTTAAATAAGACACAATACAATGTGAGAATTATATCTCATACTTCACAACAACATATTGACATAATATTATTCATTGACATATTATCCGTCAACAAATTATATGTGGAAACTGGAAATGTGCTTATAAATTTGACGAGTTAATTAAAAAATGATAACTGGACTTGAATGGTTCTCTTATAGAGGTCAACATTTTTTGTACCTTGTACAAGTACCTACATATTTTAAAACTTTTCTAAAGGTCTGTTAATTTTAAGCTCTTATTTCTTTTTAAAAATAAACCTCAGTGAAGTTGATAAAAGTTAAGGGTTGTAAGTACTATGAAGTATTTAAAACAAATTATGTTTATTATTATTTTTTTTTTTTAAACACTTATATTTACCGAGACAATGATAAAAGGTTCATCGTTAAATGAATCACTACTACAATAATATGTACTTGAAAACGTGATAGGTATTATACGTGTCATGGTATACTGATAACAATATTATATCAATGACACTTGTCTAAGATAACGCATTGGTTACAACTAATGTTACTCATAAATCATAATATTATGATGTACCTTCATGTATATAATATACCTAAACGAAGGCTATAAAATTGTGTGTAGTACAAAAAGTGAAGCGTGTACTACAAAACGTTTTTTTATATTATTACTCCATGTATTAATTTTCTATAATATCTTTAATCATGGTTGTATCTATTCATAGATATTCATTAGATTTTCATTTCATCTATTCAAATTTCAATAAATTATCAGTTGGGTATTGTTATTTGTCAAAAACCAAATTAGTATAGGTATTCAAGTTTAAAAAACTCAGTTATAAAATCAATACTCCACTTATTGACCTAAAACAATTATTTGATGAAGACCAAACATATAGGTACAATAGAAATAGTATAATAATTATGTTTCTGAAAATCGTTCTTTCACTGCAACACTTCATGAAATAGTTTAACATATCTTAACATACTTAAATTATCGTTTGGATACCTCAAATTGGTCTATATTGAAATCATTGGCTAAATTGAGTTATTTAGTTATTGCTGACGACTTAAAAAATTGCCACAAAATGATTTGTCCAGGTTATAAATTAAATCATATTATATCCTGAGTCCAGTGGCATTGAGACTTTATAAAATCAAACTATTTCAGAAATGGTTTTAAAAACATACTTGAAAAATATAGCACGGCAGTCACTCGGTGTTTCAATGGTTAGAATACTTTACTTTATAAACAATAGTACTAGTTAAAATGTATAATATTTTATGAATAAATTAAACAGATATATGATTAATATATATTGGATTTTAATTACAGGCTCGCATAATTTCTGCAAAACCTTCAATGTTTAATTTTCATTATAAAGTTTTTAATTTAAAACAAATACATGTCTTAAAATAATTAAGTAAGTACCTAGGTAAAAAAAATATGAGTTTAAAATGCATTATTTATTGGAATCACAAAAACAGCTACTTACATAAACAAATATTATAATTATTGGTTTGTATTTGCTTGATAAAGAAAATCAATTTTTCAGAATGGTCTTTATCATCTGTGTACAATGTGTACATCACTGGCTATAAACGTTTAATTAAAATATAGTGTGTAGAACGAAAAATTGAACATTTTAGGGCCAACCTATACGCTAGAAGAATGAGAGAGAGAGAGATAGAGTGAGACAGAGACAGAGAAAGACAGAGATATATAAAGAGAAAGGGATAGATAGAGAGAGGGAAAGATTATTATATTATAATGTTTTGAAAACGACTTGCTTATTATTTATTATTATAAATATCACTTTACGAGCATTATAAAGATCAACTAGGCCTATAATGTTGAAAGCAATATGTATAACGTGTATGGCGTGATACCATAATGAGATTTTGGAAATCGTGACCAAGCGCGGGCGGTTTTAATTGACTGGCACAGCGAGCATTTTGTCGACGCGAACAAGAGGCTTAAAGAGGCGCCCTCTCGCTTCGTCTGTAAACGCGGCAAGCGGATTACGCACATTGAAACACAGCGACTATCATATATGTAGGTAGGTATATGATATTATAATCCTGTCGGAAGCATTTATGCATATCATATAATAATAGTAATACAGCCGGTGGCGTTTGAAGAGTGTGGTTTGCTGCACCGGCAGACGTCTTAGCCAACGTGCCGAATATCATATTATTATGATAACATTATACCGTTGATACCATTGTACCACTAGATATTATTATTTGGAAATCGTTGGTTATGCTGTTCGATCATTACGATTAATCTACAACATACACGAAATATATTCAAAGCCGATATTGTAATAATACCTATATGAGGTACGAATATCCCCTTACCTACCATAATAGGCTTACAAATATACAACTGAGAATTAATTTTGAAAAAATTAAAAAGAGAGCTAAATTGATAATGTAATACTATTTAAAATATATGGAATCATATTATGCGAAACGGTGGAAATATATCTAATAATCATCTCTGCATTTCTGTGTATACATTGTATTTTTGCAGTCATTCATTTGCATTCACTAAATTAATTCATAAATTGATGGAATAAATACAAACACGTTTATTTACTTAGAATTTGTTGCAAATATGTCTTTTTTCACATATTATATGAATCAATTTTACCTACTGTATAATGTATATAGATAATATGTATAAGGCACATTAACCCTATAATTATACTATTTAACAAAATGTATTAATTATTAGAGTTTATCATTAAGCAAACTGTACTATTAGTTTGATACGTAATAACGTTTGAACGATATATACTTAACAGGGCACTATGATAATATTATTTAACGATTAAATAATTATGAAGCATAATATTTTAGTAAAAAGTTATGGAATGTACGATAATAATATACAGAAAAGTTAAATAAAAAAAAACGTATTTTGCCTCTCATTACTATATTATACCATTTATTTATACAGAGTGGGCCACGGGAATAGGGATAAAAATAGAATTGTTTTTCACAATGTTGAATGTGAGTAGGAAGGTCTAGATAAGCTCATTCAATCCGTCAGATAATGCCGTTTAGCTGTCACTATGGAGCAGTGGAGTATCGTTCACCGAGTGTTCAACAATGAATCGGTAGTTACAGTTACATTTGTTTTCTCTGTCTTACAAGTGCGTAACATAGCAAATTTTACGCTGAGCAAAACACGTTTATCTCCCGTTAGTTCCAAAATTGGAGCGAATTTACCTCTTATAAAATTTAAAGGTAAGATTATTATCCGTACAATGACATATTTTTAATATCTATACAATGGCTTTTTATTATATTTTAATTTTAAAGCGAGTTATGAGTATTTTAAGATGTACAAATAGTTTACAATTTTAAAATACACATAACTCGCTTTAAAATGAAATTATAATAAAAAGCCTACATCATTGTCTAGATAATAATCTTACCTTTAAATTTTATAAGAGGTCAATTCGCTCTAAATTTTAAACTAACGGGAGATAAAGGTGTTTTGCTGAGCTTAAACTTTGCTATGTTACGCACTTGTAAGACGGAGACAACAAATGTCACTGTAACGTCCTCTTAAGGTGCAGCCTGAATTCAGACGATACGACTCGGGAGTTGTTACAGTACGTTTGGGATCATTTGGTTTTTTTTTTATTAACTGTCTCCGTTCAAAAACTATCTACCCACCCCATAATTGTTTTTCTATTGAGAGCAGCACCACGACGTCCGACGCTGGAGTGAAATCTGAATGGGCGCTGCACCTTAACTACCGATTCATTGTTTTTCATAAACACGCGGTGACTACACTCCATTGCGCCATAGTGACAACGAAATGGCATTATCTGACGGATCGAATGAGCTTATCTAGACCTTCCTTCTCACATTCAACGTTGAGAAAAACCTGTCTATTTTTGTCCCTATTCCCGTGGCCCACTCTGTATTTATTAATGCGCCTACTATTATGCTATATAGATACTGAAATAACAAATGGAAAAAATCTAATAGTATACAGTGGGCGGTATATTGGACACACTTGTTTCGCTCCACCATACTTCACCGTAAGACAATAATGTAGTACATAGGTACTCCCTAGTTAACACGAACCAGGTTAACACGAATAATTGAATAATGTAAACTGTTTTCCGGTCCCTATATAGTTTAACATAGGATTTTTTTGGTTTCCATGGTTTCCATGAATTTTTCAGTCACCCCGATGAATCTCAAACAAATTTTAGGAACCATTATGTTGTTTAGTTGGTTAATACGAATAGAAGACACTTATTTTCGTTTTATTACACAAATATTATATGATTTTTTGTTTCGACATTACAGTTAATTGTTATAAATAAGTATATAACAATAATATTTTGTATTTTCGTTTTATTGAATATGATTTAATTTTTTGATATTATAACTAAGCAATTAGTACAACAATGATATATTTTTGAATATATATTATTGAATCTGCCAAACTGTGAAAACGTGTTTAAAAATCCTACAGGACCCTTCCACGCAGTAAGAACCACAAAATGGCCTAAGTTGCCGTGTTTTTAAAAAAAAAACCACAATTTTAAAAATATACTTTTTTTTATTTTCTTTGAAGTTTATTTATTTTTTAATTGATTTAGTATCATAGTACATTTGAACCTAATATAGCAAAATAACTTGTATGTAATTTATACCTAAACTATATAACATACAAATTTCTTAAATGCATAGTAAAATAACGTTCGTTTGTGTAAGTATAATTTATTAGCTAAACGCTGACAGGTCATTTTGCGGACCCGTCAAGTATTATACATTTGAATGCGAGATAGTGAATTATAGATTTTGAATTAACTATTTTGAACTTAACTCAGTTCAGTATAGGTATCCGATGTTTACGATAAATTATTTAAAAATTTTAAGCAAACATTAATTTACATCAAAATAAACCCTATAGATTTCTTTTAAGCCACTTACTTCTACTTAAATTTATTTAACATGGTAGTTTTTCGTTAAGCGTTCAGCAAAAAAACTGAGATGATCGAAAAGTTTGTTTTTTTTTTTAAAGTTCTATTGGTAAATAAGAAACATAATATACAAAAAATAACAGCAGTATTAATTAATTCATTTTCTTATTTATTTATTTATTATTTGTTAGAGATTCTTTAATGAAAGTTAACAAAAAAACTGTAACTTGTAAGACTAACTCAGAAACTATAAACTAAATCTTTTCAAACCATATAAATTAACAATACAATCAATATATAGATATCAAAGTCAACTAGGTACCTACCCATGAGTTTTGATTTGCCAATTTAGTTTATAAACTTAAAAACATACATTTTTAATAAAGAAATGATTTTATTTTACTATCTAGTTGTAGTACTGGATTGAAACGTTTCTTGCACAACCTCTTTGATGACCAATGGTGAATGAAGCTTTAAATAAAATAATCTTGTGAATATGTATTTATCTTGTCAATAAATGTTACCGTTTCTGCACATTACCCCGGTATCCCACTTTGCCCCATGCAGAGCTATGTAGTAAATAAAATTAAAATTATATAATTAAAAAGCTTGACATTTTACATTCATAACATATGATATAGATATATTCAGTTCATGAATTAGATATACATTTGTTTAATTAATAACAATGGTATTTTTAATGAATGAAAACTACCTAATATAAAAGTTTTTTTAAAAAGTTTACAACTTTGAAAAAATCATTATTGGTACCATAATATTTTTAAAAAAAAATGCACCATTATTAAAAATAAACATATATAGGTACCTAGTTATGATAAAACAATTAAAGATTTAAAAATATATATTAAATACAATATTTAGTTATAGGTAGCTATCTAACATATTTTTTGTAATTTATTACGAATCAAAGTATGTATAAGACTCATCTAATACCTCTAAGTGCTGTATTGGGGAAACGGTGTTTCAATTAATTAATATTTTTTTAACCCGTTAATTGAACAATTAGCCCATTTTATACAAAAGCATTAATTAATGGTAACATTAGTTTGGTAATCAATTATTTTACATCTTCACCAAGTTTCATACATTTTTTAATAACACAAAAATAATCTCTTTGACATTTAACATAGGTATTTAATACAACTTGTACAAATGCTGAAATGCGTCATGAAACCATCATTCATAAAAATAAATTCCAACTGACATAATATTATTCCTTTAAATCGAGAATCAATTATTACGAAGCAAATTAAATCGATAAGATATGACTTTGAATTTATTATAAATTAGAAAAAAAGTTATGATAATAATGAGATATTTTCCCTTCTGAAATATTTTTCTAGAAACAACATAAGCAGAATATTGAAAAAAATCAAATCTTCTATAACAAACTTGAAATTACAATGCAATGATTATTACAGGGTTATATTTTCATAAACAGACATACGGTACACATATTATATATACATAAAAGTATATTATTCCACTTGGGTTTGTATGTCATTCATTTTTTAACTATTTAATAACGAAGAATAATTGTATTGGTTTTAGAATCTGAGCTGAGCGATGACTGAATTGATTTTATACAATGATGTGTGTTTTTTTTGTGTTTGTCTTCAACTTTTTGGGCAATAAAAATGCTCCTATTTTGGACTTCAGTAGTTCAGCATCTTTTCCGATAGGAAAGTTAATTTAGTTGTTGGTTTTAAAAGGTCAAGATTCCCAGTAGTTTTTGAAAGCGTCGGGAAAAACAAACAACACATTAAGGAAAAACAGAGAATTTTACACCAAATTGATTTGGTTTTTTGATGTAGGTAACTCTAAAAAAAAATCAAATAAATAGCTTTCATTTAGAATAATTTATTTTCAAGAAAACGAATTAAGTAAAAAATTCAATTTTATTTTACAGACTACAATAATTTATTAGCATTTTCTGTTGTACATCCACTGGCACCTTTACAACTATACAACGGAACTTTGTTAGAAACATGGGACTATACTTAGATAACATAATTTAAAATAAATCCAGAAGGTACAGTAAAAGGTAACTCCGGTCAAGTCAAAACTAGTGTAGTTAAAATATTTGAAATAATATAACAATCATAAGATGGTATTATAGTGAATGTATTAAATAATGAATGTTAAAAAATTATGAATGTATGGCTTACCATGATAATAGTTACATTATGATTTTCAGGAATAAATAAAGATAATAATATTTAGGTATGAAATTAATAATACATTGTAAATATTTATATAACGTCATATAGGCATCACTCAGAAACATCAATATTGTACTTCTATTATAACTCTATACTATTGTACCCACGAATTTTTTGGCCTACGTGCATTAGAAAAATATTTATGTTTGGTTTTCAGGCGGTTATTATCTTAATACACGAAGTTAATATTCAGACATTTAGTTTATAGGTAAAATAATTAAATATTATTCTAAGAATTTATTATATATTGTTTTTTTTATTTTATAGTGATTTATTATTGTACATGCATATTCCATATACAAATGTATAAACGATGTAAAAACGGGATATCAATAATAATTGTTATGTATTTTACAAGTCAATTATTTCTAAGCCAGTATGATAAATTCTTAAAGAATAATAATACAAAAAAAAACTTGATGTATATTAATAGTAAGCTAGTATATTTTTCTCAAAAGTATTTCACATTTTAAGCTAACAACGATTGTATAGTCATAAATTTATTTTGTATAATTCAACTCAAAATAACATTTTTATAGAGTTTTATTTTTTTCACTTGATGAGTTTAAATTCAATTTCAAATATAGTGCCAAAAAGAACCATTTGGAGTTCATGGACGAAAATAATGTAAAACTAACAACAATAATAAATCAAATAGAATAGTACGAAAAACAACTATATTCAAAATGGTGCATCTACAATGTACATTTTAAAACAATGGTTCTACTCAATTTACATATTTTGTTCAAATTTTATTTTGAACGCATTATCTGTCTACACATGTTTTTGGTATCGAACTGGTTTTACTTTTATTTAACAAAAATTTTTTTTTTTTTAAGTTTTAACAAATTTGAGCTTCGAATTTTTTTCAAATATATTCCAATCATCATAGTGAAGCTTATTGCTAAGTATATAGCAATAATATGTAATGTTTAACGGAAAGACGTGACAAAAAGAAAAAAAATGATACTTTATCGTATGACAAAAATTGTGAAATTTACATTTAAATTAATTTACTCAAAAAAAATATTGATATTTTAAAAAATTCTAAAAAATAAATTATTTGACTTCTATAAATTTTACCATCAAAATTGTTAAAAATCAGATTTAAAAATTGGCTATTTTGAATTTTTCCAAAAAAATTTAAAATTGTTTATTTTCAGTATTAAAAAAGCAGGTAAGTGGATGTCGCTCTGCTGTACAGTAGGTTACAAGTGGGTCATTGTATAATGGATTGTATTAAACTTGAATTCAATGATATAATATCATTGTATAAGAAAAACGATCTCAGCGTAGACGGTTTGTCAGTCTGGATATATTTTATTATATTGTTAGTATTCATTATGTCATGTAAGTTGAATTAATATTATAATATTATTATTTTTTATTCGTTTCTATGGTGATAAACAAAAATTAAAAATTAAAATCCCATTTTTAGTGGTTTTTCGTAATTTTTCGGTGGTTTTTCCCGTGGCATTAAATAACTATTGATTAAATCGAAAAATGACCTTTTTAAAGTACCATCTTGATCAAATTTGCTAAAAGATAAGGTACTATGTGTTGAAATTGGAGCACTCCTGGTAGAAATTGTGTATACAGGATATTATATAAAAAAAAAATAAAAATAAAAATAAACACCATTGTAAAATCACTAGCTTAGAATCTAAAATAAAAATAATTTGTTTATTTTATTCATGTGGCGCAAGGACTATAAATTATATATAAGTATGAAAAAAAATATTGATTTGAACAAAATTTATTTTGTCTTACAGGTCTTCTTGTACACCTAGTAATAGTCTATTTAAAAAAAAATCTGAACATTTTTATAATTTTTAATAAATCCTCTTGTTTACAGTGCATTATTATCAAATATTATAATTTCCATTTTTACCATCCATACCGAAGATTTTCCTGTGAGTAGGAAATAATATGGTTGGTGTATGTGACAGCGTCTATACCAGCGCCACAACCTACTATAAATGATTTTCCATCGACCATTTTCGAATATAGATATATTAATTATTACTTGAGGCTTGATTCGTCCACCTTTCACATCTGTCCTTTTCCTAACACGGCTAATGTTTGGGAATCCTTACGCATGAATTCCCATTTCCCAGCTTTGTCTTGATGTATAATATATCCTTGCATAATATGTAATAGCTGAGTTTATACCCATGACATAATCTTTTATGTTTTTACAGTGATTTTTAAAAAAAAAATGTACCGATTTTAAATTAGTTTTTTACACATACCTAAGCCAGAATATACCAGGCACAGTATCATATTATCCTCCACAGTTAGAGTGCCCCCTATGGGTCATATTTTTCACAAAGCGTGGTACATGGATACCGAAATCCCGTTAACTGGAGTACACTCGAACGAAATTACATAGAACTCTGTATTTTATATTATTTTTATTTCTTCCCGTGAAATGTCAGGTTATGTGGCTAGTAAATAGTAATCATGCATAATAATGCAATGAAATAATAATAATAGTTATTTGTTAATAAATAAAATTTTTTTATAATGATAAATTAATATATAAATACACAATAACATAGAAATAATAGAGTGAAGAGACCTCCCAATGGAGATATTTCGTCATGAAATATTAGTTATATTAAATGTATAACAATGATAATGATGTTTTTTTTTTAAACAACCATGACACCACCGTCATTAAAAATCGGGTGGTATGACTGGTCCTTGGGGAACCTGTGTATATATTTTTTTGAAGAGTAAAATTAGTGGTTCTCTAAAGCAAAATACATTTTTCTACTAACCTATGCACCTGATGTATGGTGTAATGGCTTTTGTGAAAGCCAAATTATTACATTATAAAATTGTTAAATCATAACATTATGTAACATATTGAGTCGTCTATAATTGGTAGTATACGTTTTAATAAGAGTTTTTCAATTATTTTGGAAATAATAGGAAGATACTAATTGGCCTATATGGAAAGGGGACGTCTAGTGGCATTACATGTATTAGTATAAGAATATAATGTGGTAGAGTATTTCTAAAGAATATGGCCATAGGGGAATATGATAGTGTGAGAATCGTTTTATCTTGTTGAATATAATAATATTGATAAATATAAACTATATATATTGTGGCTGCACTATAAAGTGTGTTTTGTAAAATATGTTACGTTATAATGAAATTTACCTTTGTACACTGTATTTAACATCATTCTCGTTATTATTGAACTGATCTACCATAATAATATAATAAATGGTTATATTTTGTATAGCAAAACTTTAAATGTGATTTTGTTCAATTTTATGTATAATTTCATCATTTTTCTTTACATATTTTTACTAACAATATTTATTAAATATTTTATGCAATAACCATATCATTATTTATTATTTAATCATATTATAACAACATTTTCATTTTTATCTTTATCATCGTATTTTTCCAATATTTTTTTTAACTTTCGTCCAGTTTTGTGACAACTTCATATCTATTCTAGCTTTATTTTGTTTATTTAATATTTTTTTTTTAATCAAATCCTTCATACTCTGTACCTTTATACTCCTATGAATAATATTCCTTGTTAAATGTTCAGCACAGGACTATTTCAATATTTATTTTCTGTGGCTTTGACCCTAGGTTTCATTTATCTTCTTTAAAAGTAAAATTCATATTATTATAACCATAAGACTGTTATATTTAGAGATGTAAGCTCGGTAAATTTTTACCTCTTAAATTTACTGGTAAGGTAAATTACCGGTAAATTTACCAGTTATTTTTTTACAGGTAAATATTTTTTTACTAAAAAAATTAGTATGTGGCACCTCAAATTAAACGTCTTCATGGGGCCAATATTCATCAGTCATAATATATTAATAAAATGAAATAGTTTATATTATACAATGTAAAACGTCCACAACCACTGATAGTGTAGTACCTAATACCTATACTACATAAGTACATAACATTAAACATACGAATACACCATAAGAATATCTGTACGATCAGTTTATTATGGCAATTAATATTATAAATTTGATTTCATCACAGATATAGATAATAAACCACTTTTAAAATATTAGTAATGTTAGGGCTTTGGGGCATCGGTTAAACTTATCTGATTATTTTTAAATATTCTATAGATAACTTTAGTATTTTTTACACATATTAGAACTAGAACCCCAGTCACAAAATTTAAAAAAATTTAAAATAACGACTATCCTGTTCAATTGAACACCTTAGTATCCAGTAAATAAAAAAAATAAATGTTACAGCAGTTATAAGTTCATGGAAATGCGTCAGAGAGGAGTTTTTGGGGGAGTTCATATGGTAACATACCAAAATTATCAAAATTTATCAAATTTACCAAATGTACGTAAATTTTACATCTCTAGACTTATATCATGATTCATGATGAATAAATTCATTAGACATAATTTCACATTAAATTTTCACGTTATCTTATCAATCTAACTACCTACTATACATAATGCAAAAATGCATTTCGATTCAACGGGTAGGTACCTATATTGGTTAAAAATTGAATTTCTATCTGTATTAATTTGTTATTTAACACCCATTTTCGTTGGATTGGGCATTTATTCATGTTTGAAATATCACAAAAAAAAAAAACAATTTATTCTTCTCATTGCACTATTTGACATTAATCTTCGGTTATTATCTTTATAACGCGTGCATATATGAACGTCGATGTCCAACATTATCGCCTCATCGTAACGTAATTTTATATTGGTAGAAAGGTGTATTATATATAAATATTTAAAATATTCTCAGTGCAAGTAATGTATTCCTATTTCGGTAGTTTTTGACATTATTACTGGTATAAATGTCGGTGGCCATAATAATAATATACAACCGAGATAATATAGTTTTCCAGTTTCCCAGTGAAAAAATTAATCCATTAAAATATATCGATTATCGATATAATAAATTCGAATAATCTTTAGTTCTTTAAAATAAAACGTATTCCTCTTGAGGAAGTCACATCCGAACTTATTGTCTACGTTTCACAAATGCATAATATATTAATAAGCCGGGTCTTCCAAATTATGTAAGACACAAATGGTGGGGTTCGTGAAAGAATCAACATAATAATATAACATCCCCACAATCTTTGCCACATGAAATTGATTTGATGAAAATTATGAAAGTGAAAACTGAAATGCTCCGTGGCTCCGTCGATGGTGTTGCGGAAACGTCATAATAAAATTATATGGCAGTGATATGGGTCGCGGGTTTATTATTATTCATTACCTATCGAATGACTGGATAACATTTTAAATTTAACAATCATAAATTACGAACACAGATAACTCACTTATTTTTAGTTATACCTACAACCATAATATTAGTTATTGTTGTATATATATTTGATATTGTTTATATTTTATTGTCATTTCACATAGTGGGTCGTGACATAGTTTGATAAGACAGGATTAGATACTTAAATTTAATTAAAATTTGAATACCTAGTTACTCTCTTATTTCTAACTAATTTAACACATATTATATAGCCATGCGTTTGATAACTACGTCTTGAAATATCCTCTCCCATTTATAAAATTTGCATTTGACTACGTTTTATTTTGCACGTACCGATGCGATCCTCACATAAATCACATAATTTCTATTTCTCATCATTTCTGTAAGCGTCGCGCGTCGTTTTAGCTCATCACATAGGTTTACTATTTTTCAAAATTGTTTAACTTTTATTTTTATTTTAGTTTAATAACCAAGTGTTATCCTGTGAAATGCCTTATGTAGGTATTCTTTTGGAAGTATTCCCAGGTTTTTCGTATTTTATCCGGATTAGTGCGATTGAAAAATACCAAGTGATGGTGACATGATAATCTATTTCTAAAACAATTACAGTCGATATACAATAATTCTACCCCGTATTCGTATACGATCTTCTAAAACCTTATAAAACCTAAAACTAAAAAAACGATAAACTAATATTCGTTCACAATGTTAATTAGGTATATTTTATATATATTTTTGTTTTATTTGGAATAATATTTTTCATAATTATAATAGCTGCTGTATTTATTCATTTGTACCACATAATTAGTGAAAGATTATTTTGTGAAAAAAGTATTAATCTATAATATTAATAATACAATGTATGATCAATACTTTTTTATGTTGTAATTTACTTTTTTTTATATATAAAACTATATGATAGCCCATGGGTTATTTTTTAAATAAACGATTATTTTAATAATAATTTGTTTTTAAATTATTATTTATGACGCTTGGTAACTACTATAACTGCTTTTAAATAAATATACGAGTTATTACGTTAATAATTATAATTAATAATATATTAAATACACATGGCACAAGCACACTCCTTCAATAACACGTAAATGGTAAATACGACCAATAATGTTTATTTACTCTGTATACAACACATAACATCCTGTTGATGTACACCAATAATTTCATTATAAACACGATTGTCAACTGTAATTCGCATTGGCAAGTGCCAAAGATAATCAAGAGCTGTTCAAACAATGAAATGTATTGTGTTTTTTTTTTATAATATTTAACTCCATATATCCATTTGATTATAATTTATTAACGATCTCATATTTAGAACATTCAGTTACAATATTAAATTATGAACAAACATATTGGAACAAGTACCTATGGCGTTGGCGTACGCCACCCAAAAAAATTATTGTACTCAGGTGGGTATGTTATACTTTCAAAAAAATATTAATATTATCTATAAATAATAAATATATTATATTTATATTTATTTATATAACTTTTTTTGCTGAAATATTATTAATTCTGCATAGACGATGATATTGACTTATAAAAAATGTATTGAGGCATAGTAAATCTGGGGGTTGGAAGTATGTTATTTCATGGATATCAGGATATGGAAATATATCCAAATATAAATCAGCGATTATGTATTTTAAGAAAATAGAGAATATTATATCCTTTAAATATGCAATTTATGCAATTTATGGACTTAATAACTTATAGTTAAAAACAAGTTAAAATGTATAATAGTTAATAACTATGATAACACACATTGATGCAATACCAAAAATGAATGTCCATATTTATATACGTTTAATGATTATTGATAACACAAAAATAAAATATAGTAGGTATTGTTGGTTTTTGGATTTAAATTCTATAATAACTTATTTTTACTTAAAATTCTGCAGCATATTATTGCTTTTGATATTTTTATATTGGTATAAGTATAAAAATATTGATTTAATTAGTAAATTATTAAATAATATTTAAAAATTAAAAAAATTAAGTGTTAATCATTGAAATATACATTTTAATAATGTGTTCAATTCTTGTCTATCATAATTCGTACGATTTGCTTATGGAGAATATGATATTATATTGGCTATTATAATAATTAATAAGTAATTACAGAGGTATCTATTCATATATTACTATATAGAGGACTTAACCGTTGCAAATTCTAGGTCATCAGATTCAGGTTTCTCTATCTGATAGCTTTGCACTGTATTATCAACTATTGTGTTGGAGGTGAGTGTAAAAAAATACAATTTAACAAAAAAATAATCATGACTTTTGAATAATATAATACAATTCTATGTCAACGTTTTGTAATCGACCCGTAGCCTTTTACATTTCAATTAAAATAACGCGCGGCGAGGTTTCACAATTTTTTTTTTTTTAAAAAGAACTGCCAAAAGCGGTCCCGCTGACATTATTTATTTATTCCGTCCGCAATAGCCTAGCGGTCATGACAGTACAAAAACTAAACTTTTTGACGGATTCAAAGTGGATAGATTTTTTTATTCTTCACTGTGAAACTTTTTAAATTATATTATTTTATTATGTACCTATAGATATAATATGATATATACCTGTAATATTTTATT
This sequence comes from Macrosiphum euphorbiae, assembly GCA_949089665.1. NCBI lineage: Eukaryota > Metazoa > Arthropoda > Insecta > Hemiptera > Aphididae > Macrosiphum > Macrosiphum euphorbiae. Next base: position 30,062,027 of record CARXXK010000003.1, on the reverse strand, counting down.
CTGGGTAAAAAAAATCGTTTAACGCGCTTTTGTCGTTGCGGTACTGTAATATAATATGTGTACGGTTAGTGGTTACCTGTTCGTATAATATACATTAATACGTTATATAATTTTAATTGTTTATTTTATAGCCGTGAAGCGATATGTTCGTGTATACATTATGCGTACATATTATGCCTGAAAACCCACTTGTATTATCAAACAAAAATTTGAAAATTTTCTACATTTATCACGTTTACACTTGACTTTGAATTTTTCCTCACATATTACATATTTTTTTAATGGATTATCAACACACTTTGATGTTTGTATTACATACAAGCGGTATGGATACACTGGTGGCACATAAAATAATTTCAGAAGTTTTTTCATTAACGGAAACGGGCGTGAACAAGTGCCTGCTATAACAATATAAATTCATATTTATAATTCGTCTATATTTTGTAAGTACTAAAACAATAGACTCTGTGCGAATTATGATAGAAACAATCTACGACGTGAAACTTCAAACTGTTGATGTAACGAGGGTACTTGAATATTTCTTCTATTTTTATTGCACGTATATTATTATAGGTAATTACTGTGCATAGGTTATAGTTTTAAAGTTTTCCTTCGTATAATTTATCGCCAATATAATATATTGATTGTTGTATTAGTTTGAGTTACGGGAGTGAGAACTTTCAAGTTTCAACTAGATTGTTTCAAAATATATTAACTGGTGATTTTGTGCCAATTCGTAGTCATATTATGTAGGTACTATCTTTATTGAATAGTGAAAGTGAATAACTGTGTACGAACTCATACATTTAACTAAAGTCTAACTAGATTTTAAAGCCTATTAAATTTGAAATTCTAATTACCTTTACTTATAATGTTTGGCTGTAAAAGTGTAATACTGTCTAGTTGAGTTGCAATATATTAAAATAAACGTAAACTGCATACTATAAAGAACATGATAGTGTGTGATATTTACAACAAATTTTAGATGGGAAATTGTGGAAAAAAATAAAAATAAATATTTGCTTACACATTCAAAATTAGTATATAGTAAAAAATAAACAAGTAAACGCCGTTTCTTGAAAAAAATAAGTTTAATATTTTCAATAATTTTATTTTTTAATTTAATTATATTATGCTCAAGTAATTTTTAGTATGTCTGATAAACCTAGATACCCTTTAAAATAAAGACATGGACTAATGATTAAGTTTCATTACTAAAAATTACAAAGTTCCACCGAAAGAAAAATATTACTACCTACCTATAATGTAATTGACATGTAATTCATGAGGTTATAAGAATTATGACATTATACTATTTTTGAAAATAAAAATCGATTTCACTTTGGCCAATGGACATAATAGTGATAATATATGATTATGTATGTATACAACACGAACTAATAACTATTAATCGAAAATGGGTATGTTTTCAAAGTTTTTATCATGGCATCATGTTTGAATTAAACCATAATAATAATATATGTGCAATAAATGTATATCTTTTTTACTGTTAATCTATATCGTTATGCATAAAAAAATAATGTTTGTTCAATATATTTTTTAAGCAGTAACGTATATTAAATGAGTGTATATACTGTATATAATAGTAGTACATAATATTATGTATTATGGTTGTAAATTGACCATTAAAAAAAATCGTTAATGGAAAACAACGGAATGGATTGAGCTCAAAAATGTTAGTTTGATAATATTATAATATATGTAAAATATGTATGTCCGAGAATTCGAGCAATACATTTCACTTAAATTTGTGCGTGATTAATGTATGGTATGGTATGAATGATATTATTAATAAAATAATATGTGCCTATATGCGTAATATACAGTGTGTAAACGGTAATCGAGAACACTCAATATCTTTGCGTAGAGACCTACTATTTGAATTCCGTTTTTTCGGCAGTTGTTATGACATAAAAATACACATTTTTATGGTCTTTGAATTTTTTTTACTTAACTAGTCACGCGCATGCGCATGTCAACTTTTTTTTTTTAAATGGCAACCCCCTGCTTTAACCACTAATTATTTTTTGCCTATTTTTTTAATGAATTTTGGTAGTTGAATCAACTTTCTAAGTCCAAAATTGACCAAGTTACAGCCAATCAAAAAAAAAAAAAAAATTAGAAAAAAATGCTCTCGAATTTCAGATTTTTGATTGTAACTTTGAAAATAATTATTTTAGGATTGTTAAACATTGACAGTTTTGTAACTATTTATTACGGTGATATTCAAAGAAATAAACAACATACTAATTTACGTTTTTTCTGCTATAATAAGTTATATGATTTATTACACGAATTAAAGAGAAAATTATTCAGTAATTGAAGTTAAAATAACGTATGAATATCACCGTAATAAATAGTTACAAAAATGTCAATGTTTAACAATCCTAAAATAATTATTTTCAGAATTACAATCAAAAATCTGAAATTCCAGCGCATTTTTTTTCTAATTTTTTTTTTTTTTGATTGGCTGTAACTTGGTCAATTTTGGACTTAGAAAGTTGATTCAACTACCAAAATTCATTACAAAAATAGGAAAAAAATAATTAGTGGTTAAAGCAGGGGGTTGCCATTTAAAAAAAAAAAGTTGACATGCGCATGCGCGTGACTAGTTAAGTAAAAAAAATTCAAAGACCATAAAAATGTGTATTTTTATGTCTTAACAACTGCCAAAAAAACGGAATTCAAATAGCAGGTCTCTACGCAAAGATATTGAGTGTTCTCGATTACCGTTTACACACTGTATTTCAATCATCCGAACCAGTGATCATAGAACTATTATAGATATTATACTTTAGTTATATACTTTCTAGCCACTTATGCACACTATGCTTTGATTTGTGTAATTGACTTATAAGTTACCTAACTATAATAAGATATTATGATAAATTATTAGTTATTATACAATAATCATTATTATTTACGTAACATTATATTATATATTTTAATATAAAATATCCTTTTGTAATTGAAACTGACAGACCGTTTCCTCTCAGAATCGTATTCCGTATGCAATGATTTCTCATTGAATTGAAATTTAACACATCCATTACAGGAAACTACTCAATGGCGAGGTAGGTAAGGTATACTGCAGAGTGACTTCGTCGGTTTTTTTTTATTTATAACATTGCAGCTACGAACGACGTTGTATAGCTTTTTTTTTTTTAATTTACGGTTTATTTTGTGGAAAGGATTTTTTCCTACCCCATATTTTAGCGTCCTGCACGGGACAAAAAGTTTGAGAATTCACCAAGGCGGGCATCTGTTTTTTTGGCACAATAACATATAACTTTATATCATATATTATGCATATTTGTGTATGTGTTTTTTTAATTCATCTCCTTCCATTTTTCTTAACCATTATGGAAGCGAAACCGGGCGACGGGCAGACGATAGAAGGGTTCGTGGCAGTCGGTGAAAGTTGGGATGACGGTGATCGGTGGTTCGTATATTTGACGCCAAAATCGAACTCTTCCAATTTACCGCAGCCTCTGCGATGATGCAACGCAAGCACATAAATACGCACTCACACACCAATACAACCACACACAGACAGACATATACAGATGGACACATACATGGCCACGATTCAGCAGTTCAACGGAATGCCCGGCGCACATGAGGGGGGGAGAAGGGTTAACGAGTCCCCGGAGAATCGTCAACCCCCTTCCCCACTCGACCAGCGATCATAATTTTTACTCTACACACGCACCCATCGTAGTCGTCGACACCGCGGCGTGGTGTCGGCGATGGGTTTTTTTTAATGAAAATTTAGTATCGTTATTCGTTCTGGTATTTGCAGACGACAACGGAAATGTTAAGAACATAATAAATATATATATATTTAAACTATACGTCATATGAACACGTAACGTTGTACCTACCACCTATGCAGTTTACTACCACCACAAGCGTGCCAGACCTTTTGACCACCCCGACACGTAGTATAGTATAATATAATATATTTGTACTTATTATGTCCGACAATATATTTTTCGCGTATTCATTATACAAGTACCGATTGATTCATTAAGTAAACTCAGTATTGCTTAAAGCCTTTGGAGATCCACTAATATGAAGTAGACATTGAAAATTTTTTTTATATTTTTCAAATTATCTCCCCTTTCCCTCAAAAAAAAAAAAAAAACATACAACAAAATTATTATATTTTAAACTGTTCCAATGTGCCATAATGGCTCGACAGTTTGAGTAAAAGAAAAATTGTCTAAATAATTTTTTTTTTTTTTTATTCGTAATTTATTCTGAAAATCAAATCCTAAAAACAATTTGTAAATACATTAAATATAGAAATAGAAATGTACTATATTGTTTACAAATACATTTTATTGTAATATTATATATTCTATAATTTGTAAATTACAAATATTTTAGCTTAAAGTTCCGACATAATAAATTATCAATAACTTTTTATTGAAATCACAAATAAATGTATGTTAAATGCACAACCACTGCAGTGTATTCAACGGATATAAATAGCTTAAATTATTTTATAGCTATAATTATAGACAGTAGACTGTAATTGTATTTTTTTCAATACCCCCTCTCCTCCTGAATGTTTGATATTGATGTGATTCTATGAAGACCATATTTAAAATATTTATATTTTGTTGACATATAGGTATTTAAAGGAATATTCTGTGAAGATATTAACCTATTTTGTTCATATGAGGAGTAGGTACCTCCCTATTATTATAAATTTTTAAGACAATGATTTTTTTTATATAAAATGATGACGTGCCTCAATCGAAATTCTAATCAGCTGTTTCAAAGAATTTAGGTGATTCACTCCGTATATAATATAAGTTTAATATTATGGGCATGTACCAGTTGCCCCCAAAAGTACCTTTTTTTATACCAATTCCCCCCAAACTACCTAGAGGAAAAAGTACCAGTTGCCCTCAACCAAATGTACCAGTTGCCCTCATATGTTAATATATACACAAATAAAATATATAGCTCGTAAAATAGGGGAGGTAAATATACAAATCATAAATAAAATATAAAATTCAAAATTATAATAATTTGTCAATATAAAATAGTACAAAATTCAAAATATAATAATTTGTCAACATATAAATAGTATAAAATTCAAAATTATAGAGTTAAATTCATAATAATTAATGTAATTATAATGAGTAGCATATTCAATCTAATAACTTGTCAACATATTTACACAATTCAAAATATAATACCTAATGTGCCAATCAAAAAATAGTACAAAATTCAAAATATAATAATTTGTCAATATAAAATAGTACAAAATTCAAAATATAATAATCTGACAATCAAAAAATAGTATAAAATTCAAAAGTATTATGTTTTGTTATAATAATTACTAACCGATTTTACAAAATCTAATCTACTAATATTTTTGTTTTTATATTTATTTATTAAATCTTCGATCCTTGCTTTTTTGTTTAAGTATGTGCGATTTGTAACATTTTTAATTTCGTTTACACTGCTTATGGCAATGTATGTATTTGTTTGTACGTCTTTTAGAACATTTACGAAAGTAAAAATATTTGGATGTGCACTACTAAAGTTTCTCGAAAATGACGAATGAAATGATTCACATGCATTAGTAGTCCTTTCTGAATCAATTGAATTCATAGCCCACAGTGAAGGTGGAAAAGTCGAACTTGATGAAATATATGTGTCAACTAAATAGTCAGAAAATTCAACTAGTTTTTCTGATAAAGGTTGAATTGACATCAGATCTTCAACAAAACAATCAAAACATTGCCAAAACTAATAAAATATTGCCCTTTTCGCTATACACTCGCGAAATATTTTCCATCGTGTTAACAACGTCAGTGCTTTTCGTATGACGTCTACTGAAATGTACTTATCAAATACATAGGTATACATCACATCATATAATAATTTCTAACACCCATCAAAATACTAATAAAGATATAATAAATGATAATACAAAGCGTATTCCGATAAAGCTTAGATAACATAATAATTGTCGTTATTCACTCGGACGCATCTAAAATTACACGTTTTGGTAAAATCCTTGCTTTACACCAGGTAGGCTATTATTATTTATTAGTTATTACCAGGGATAAACTAGTATGCAATAAAAAATTGAAAAATATTCATTTTATTTACCAAAATATGCAAAAATATGCATTTTAATTTTTAAGTGATACACACAAAAATATAGTTACAAAAAATAGGTATATTTATTATATATTTAGTATTTACCTCCCCTATTTTATGAGCTATACATTGTAAGCGTGTATATTAACATGTGAGGGCAACTGGTACATTCAATTGGGGGCAACTGGTACATTTGGTTGGGGGCAACTGGTATATTTTTAAAATCGCGATAATAGCCGTGGGGGGCAACTGGTAAACACCCAATATTATAATATGTACTTACTACTATGTACATTATGACCACACACGCAATCAATGAGTGAAGCGCACCATATCGTATCGACAACGACTCATTCGTACGACTACCATATTATTATCATCATGATATACCTTTGCATTATTTCTCATAATCCTTTCCCCGTTACACGAATATACACACGCACATAATTATAATATATACATTTTACATATGGGATAAAAGGGATGTTTCCGTCCGTAACAATGTATTTGTACGTGACCAGAATCTGTGGTTTACTGCCGACAATACCAAAGGATTGAGCGCCGAAAATTGATATCCACCTCCGCCGTTACAAGCACTATTGCGTCATTACCGCTCACCGCAGCCCTAAGTGTTTTCTCGGGATCACGGAATTCCGTTTGAAGCGGATTTTATCCGATCGTAATTGGTGCGAGTGTGCACGTCCGTACACTATAACACTTCACTTACAATAATTACATACCTATAATAATATTAAACTCGATTACAAAATAATACAATCGTAAAAAATTACAATGCTATACATTTTATTGTTTTGTACAACATATTATTATTGTACACCCGGACCATAGACCTTTCACCAGTCAAACCCCCATAGAATTAATGTAGAATTATGGAATACATATAACGACCGTGATATTATTCTATTGTCCCCCGGCGATGGAGATTTCCATGGGACAGTGTTAATAAGGTGGAAAAAGTTTTGAGCGAACAAGTCGGAGTAAATGCAAAAGCGTTTAAAAAGTTTTGTCCTACATCTTTGTAGTAATATATAACATAAATATTCCGCAAGAGACGGCACTGGCTGTAACGAGAAAACATAATTTAATAATTCATCAAATCCGGCTGGATTAAACATCGCCTTGTCTCACGAGAAATGTTTATTTCTAAATATCCATCATAATTATTCAAAAATACGCATTCATAAAATGTTTAATTTACGATAATATTATATTTATCCAAGAATCAAGATTAATTAAATTCCTTGTTCCTGTATGTCAGAATAAGTGTACATTACTGTTTCAAGTATATTAATATGGGTACATGTATATATATTATAAGTCAAGATGTTAATTTATAGGAAATTTAATTATCCTTCCGGTATTATACCTTACCTATTATATTCTGTCGTACGGTTTCCATTTACTAATACCACAGCTTTAAAAATTATAAAGCACGTTCGAATGTTCAGCACAAAATAACGTTGAAATCCCAACGCATTCACCTAAAAATAAATATTGATCACGAGTCTTATATTTTAATCAGTATATTATTATACTATGCATATATATTTTTACACTTTTAATAATACCGTACGTACTATAAAACAAAGCAACGAACGCACTTTTTGTTATTGTGTGAATCAACTGAGTGATTCAATGCGGTTTAAAAAAAAAAAAAAACAGATAAAAATAGTTACGAAATATAATATTTAACCAACATATTTTAATACCCTGACTTTATTAAAACATATTATTAAATAAACTCTGGTATAAAATTATTATGTGTAAGCATATTTCACGCATTTTCAAAAACATAACGAAATAAATTGGAATGAAAAAATAAGAAAAGTTAAAATCTTAAAATGTAAAACATATTATTTATAAAAAAATACCTATCCAAATCTTTAGTTTTTAGTTTTAGGTTTAATCACTTTTATTGTTAGTTTTAGCTGATTTATATCAAATACGATAAATGATGCATATAGACATAATGCATTAATTATATACATAATATCCTATTAGTTTACTAAGAATTAAGTTAAATTCGGTTAAATATGCACTAAAACTTGAACGGTTAACCTATAAATTTGACTTACAAACTAAACTATTAAAATTCGTTACAACAGTATTGTACACGTGTATACAATACAATCATTAATCTTATTAATCGAACTGTGTAATTTCATTAAAACGAGTAAATGATTCTTAGAGAAATATTCTTCAATGAATAATTATATTACCTAACGAAAATATAATTAAATACCTTTCGTGTTTAACAAAATTACTCGCAATACTTACTTTTTTTGAATTTAAAATGAATAACTCAACCAAAAAGTATACTTGTGTATTTATTTCAATATTTGCAAGAGATATACATATACTATCATAAAAGTTTTTTAAACTACCTAATATAGAATGCACACCTGCAATCATATTGTAATAATATGTATTTTCAGAAATTGAAACTTCACTAAATTTTACGACGATCGTATTAGGCACAACAGTAAATTATTAATTACTAAAAACAATTATTATTTTTTGTATTATATTTGTTATGTAAGACCTACCTATGAGTATAATATTTATATTTTTAAAAGTATAAGAGTCGTATAATACAATATAGTACGTACGTTATATCATATTATTATATTTATAGCAACGATAATGGTTCAACTGTCGAAGAAGTGATCTGATCTTCTTATGATTATCCGGTTTCTGGTATGAATTTGTAGGTCACAATACTTTAAAATGTGTTTTTTGATTTCCTCACATTTTATTGTAATACATAAGAAAAAACTACTGAAACACAGAAAAGTGTTCTAATTTACGTACGACACATCTGTTTTTCATTAAAATAATTTAATTATAATTTGATTTCATATTTACCGTTATAATTTAATAATTACTATTGCTGCAGACCTTAAACTCTAACCAGTTTTTATTTTAGGGACGTACAAATATAATTTAATTTAAAACAAAAAAATGCATTTCTGGATTAAGTGATAAATTAGTATTCTCGTTAATTTTACATAAAATAATAAATATTGAATGTTCGACCAAGTTTCACTCAGAATCGTCAATTTATATTAATTATAAACAAATAGTGACAGATATATGTTATTTATTTCGAATTGTTTAAAATTATTATTAAGTATTTTCGGAATAAACCTTATATAAATACAATTTATTATTATCATTGTAAAAAAAAAAAAATATATTTTATGTGCCTAAAAGGGTTTTTTTTTTTGTTAAATAAGATCGTTATTAATATATAAATAATGACAAACTATTATCAGATTCTGTACATATAACAGTATTTATGTGTGTGTGTATTGTGTATATTATATTATTATATGTATATCATGATTATGTATGGTATATTTTTTTACAGTAAATACCCATCCATTAGTCAGACACGATATTAAAATAATAATGTAAAAACTGTAATTGCACCCAGAAATGTAACTCCACAAAATTGATGCGTACTCTTAGTTATATATAATACCTACCTATATCTATGTATAATGTATTATGTATGATGTATATTTAGTGGTATGTGTTTGTTAGTGTATGTGTGTGTGTGTGTGTGTGTGTGTGTGTGTGTGTGTGTGTGTGTGTGTGTGTGTGTGTGTGTGTTAAATGAAATATTAAAATACGTCATTGTATACATTGTACGTAACTATATAAGTGTGCATATATAATTATACACATTACAAATAATATAGTATAATGCATTGTACTTTCATTTTTATACACTTTTATAAATATATAATATTAATGAATTAAGTACATATTATATTATAGTTGCTGTTGAGAATTTATGATTTCGGTCGATGATCTAATTTGAAAATACATAGGTAAATAGATATAAACTGTTCTCGGGTATTATTGATTTTTGTAATTTATGGACTAAGCATAGTGAATAAATTAAAAATCGGAGCAAATAACCACTGTGTCCATCATGCACTCTTCGTACGATTACAAGTGATATTTTTTTTTATAAATCTCATTAAATAACTGGTGTCAAATGCAAGTACCAAAACTGACTACCTACACTCATACACACATGTAATATCTATGTATTTATTATTTATAGTATATTATACACGAGTGCACAAACATTTATAGGAAACATTAATATTAAAAATGCCATCTCTCCGGAAACACATCAGAAATGCAACGAGCACTTTCACCTTAAATTGTTAATGAAATAAAACGCGCTCGCGCTCCATCTCAAAAAGTTAATCGAATCAAACTAAGTTATTGAATAAATCCGGTTTATATATACATTATTGAAACCCGAATACATAACTGAATTTCAATTTAGCAGACTTCCTACTCCGTGTGGGCCCTGTCTAATATCTTCTGAAATGTTCAGTTTTATATTATATGATATAACATATATATATTTATGTATGTTTGAACAGGAAGATCAATTTACAAGCGTTTAGAACTAGACGAGTTGAGTAGAATGACAAGGGAATCCCCAAAAAAGTGTCAATCAATCGGTCCATCAGTCATCTACAATTCAATTGATTATTGAAACAAAAAAAAAACTATTTAGTTAATATTCGATATTTTTTTTTAATCAAAATAAAACTTAAGTAGGTTAGTATATTATATTCTTTTAATGTGTTGTGTATCATAAAAACTTAAGAATATATAAAAAAAAAATGTTTAGATACTTAAATGGAACACTGTATGTGTAATATTATAAGATACTAGAATATGTTATGGATAATATCCATATACCTATTCATCAAATTCGTTATTAATTATTACAGCAATTTAAAAATATTTAAGATACATTCACTTAATTTTTTAGTTATAATCATTTGAAATACAAATTAGTACGAAATTAGTTATTTAAACAACTAATAACAATTTTAGATATTTTATAAAAACTAAAAAATATTTTTCGTTGGAACTATAAACGTTTAACTTATATATTATTATATTTTATAGATGACATTTTCAAATGCTTTATGAACTCAATTCAATTTTTAAAGAATATGCCACATGTAAATGCTAGGGTTAGGTGTTCAATATACTTTAAATTGGACATTGATAATTTTCAAGTTTCGGGTACTCTAATAAGCTATTATAAAGTTAATAAAAATGTTAGGATTATTTGTTTATATGTGTAATACAGCGGACCTTTTCTTTGATCACATCGTTTTGTATACATTATGGTAATATAAATATTGTGTTGCATTTTTATATATTATTGGTAAATAAATCGTTTTTACGATTGTAAGACTGATATTATTAAAGGCGTAATAAAATTGAAAAGTTGAAAATCAAGCTTTTATATTACTATAACGCGTTTATATTGTGAGGAAATCATTAAAATACTAACTTCTTTGTCCTGCAAGAATTATAATTACTTTATTTTACTCCTTTCTGCAGCTCCTACAATATTATATAGCAGTTTGATAATTAATCATAATAAAACCGTTAAAATACTCTAATTTGCCGTAAGAGATACTTAACAAACATCCACTCTATCAATTTAAGTAATAAAAACTTAATGCATATAATAAATTTAGAATATCGAATAAACCAAGTAAGAACCAACTATAATACACAAACCAAAAAAGATTATTCTCTTAAAATTTTATTATGGTAGGTGTAGTTAATTTGTCACAATGTGCGTGAAATGTTTTTAAATTACATTACTTTTTCCAACATATATCTTAAGTGATCATTTTGAATAATTCTAGAATTAAATTCCAACTCCAAAGTTCTCCTTTATTTGCGAAGTATGACAACTAGTAGTACCGCATTATTAAATTATTTTAATTAGTACAGAGGTACCGTAATTCCTGTATTTCGATACAATAAAAGAATAATGATAACAGATTAATGCATGCATTTTAATCTGATACAATGGCACTGGGATAGTTATAAAAAAAGATATTCGTTTGACGCTTTAAATTATCTTACAATGCATTTTACATTTATATTATTATCAAAAATAATAATCACAATGCCATATTCCTAGTGAATGATAAAAAAGTCGCTTCGGCGTTATGCGGGGTCGTGTTAAGGTGCACGTCAGGACTAGTGAGAAATCTAAATCTAAATTTGACAAGAGTCAATAAACAGTAATTTTCGTGATTCCTATGCTTATTAAATTTAATTAAATACAAATAAACTATGAAAACGTTATTATGAGGTACAATATATTATAAAATATCTATATTAATAAAAGGGTGTGTGTGTATGTGTATGTGTGGTACTGTATATGTATGCGATCCATAGCCAAGTATATCGTATTTGTGGTTCTGAAATTTGGTTCATTGGTAATCCTATACCCAAGGATGTGTACCTCGAAGCCAATTATTTTAATTTTACATTTGAAAAAGGGTCTCATAAAGGGATTTTTGGCTCACGAAAAACGAATATCTTTTTGTTTGTACCTATAGGGTCACAGAATGTAAAATTGTTATTATAATTGGATATAATTTTAGATTTTTATATTATTATATTCAGTCCAATCCATTTAAATCAATGTGGAAAAAAAATATGTGTATTTTACATTTAACAGAGTTTAATATAGTGTTAATCAGTGAATCCCAACTTTTCGGAGAAGAAGGGGGGGCGTAAACACATAGTTGGAAAGGCGTAAGTTGTCCTTATGAAGTAAAAATTGTTTTTAGATATTAATATAAACTGGGAATAACAACGAATAACTAAAATGATAATAATAACCAGTTACCGGGTATCGCTAAACACTCGCTTGGGGTAAGTACCTATTATAACTTTTTTTTTACCTATTAAAAACAAAAAAAAATGTTTGTGGGGTGGGGTGGAATAATAAAGGTTGGGAAACACTGGTGTAAATTAACCGGCAATATTTAATTTTTCACAGGCAACGCCGTGGAGGATCAGCTAAAGACTATACCTAGAACTAATAAATATATCAGCTAATTAAAACTGAAGGCCTAAAACATATGACCATATTATACATATTGTATTGCAATAAGCGCCCATAGAAATAGTATCAATACAATATTATAGATAAAAAGGATAAACAATTACAATACAAGTAATATTAGAAAAAGAATGTTAATAACAGCTATTTAAACAACTTAAGTAAATAACATGATTAAAATTAAGCAAACTAAGCACAAATTTAATACTATAAATTATCATAATTTTTTAAACAACGTTTCAACTCAGGAAGAGTACGGAAAAGAAAATCAAAGTAATCAAGTTTGTTTCCTAATGTTAACATTCGGTTTGATGACCCCAGTGCAGCTATATTGCCTATACATGTCGCCGCTTTACATATTGTGCAGCATACGTAGGTACATCATACAACACAACTATAATAAATATTATTATATAACTTTTGTGATCCGTTCGTTACGAAAACGAAAGAAAAAATTGTTTCTATTTCTGTCGTATTCCAATTATTAATATATATTTTATATTTCGATATGATTCGCCAAACGGACAACCCTAAATCGGTATTTATAAAGTGATCCGGGCAATGGTCATAGATATAATATAAGATACCTAATAATATTATTACATAACGTCAGTTTATTTTATCGCCGTTCCAAAATGATTTGCCCTCACACGTTACACGTCTTGAGCCAATTCAATTCTGTTTTTGTGTTTCACATCGTATTTTTAACATCGCAATTAAATTTTTATATAAGGTATACAGTGCTCTTATCAAATTCCGATCGATGGACCTCTCGAAATGAAGATGCATTGGCGATCGTTCACCGAATCCGATACAAACGGACATTATAATATGTTCGTGTAAAAATTGTATTCCATACACATTTAAGTGAACATCTTACATAATAAATCCTCGACGGACATCAATAAGTAATACATTCGTTCGACCGGCAGGAATACGCTTCGGTGTGTGAGATTGATAAAGTTTTATGAATATTGTACGGACAAACCTTATAGGTCCACATTATATTTTCAAGTGTATGGGTTTCACATCTATGCAGAACATTGTCGTCTATTCGTAATATTATTATATGTCACATTTCGATATTACCCGTGACCGCATTCACTACCGGAAATGGCACTACGACACTTTCACAATATCGTTTGCAGCTTGAAACATTTTAATAGGTATATGCACCATAGGGCCTATGACGTATTATGATATTAAATTGTATGGGTAACATCCGATTGGTCGAAGAAAAATAAAAACCACAACAAATGAAAGACACTGCCCGGCACGGGATTTATTTAAACCGTAGGAGTGGGATATTTTTTAGAATACATTTAATACTGCACAACGAACAACGGAAGTTATATACATTGGTAATGGTTGTCGATGTAGGTGTCGGTGGCTGTGATTTCAAAAGAAGAGAAAATACCCGTCTGGTGAGAATGAGAAACAATTGTCGGACCAGAATAGCATGCGTCGATCGTATTGTTTGCGACTTGGTTATTGAATCGGAAAAAGCTAAATTGGCCGATGTCGGGGTGAGTCGTGCTTATCGAAATGTCGCATACGACAGAGTCTTAGGCTTCACTCTGTACCTTCACAGGACACACAACATAAATGATCGAATGTCATTGCTATTGGCGTGGCGTTTGAGAATAGGAACGGCCGCGGTATGGATCGTATATTATATCACATTCCTTAATAATAATCGATGGGTAGAACTTTTTTGTTTTCATCTCGTGTGTTAAAAACTAAAAAGTGTAAATATTTTAATAATACCCTTTTAATAATACTGTCTAACATCGATGTTTAATAGAAAAATAGCAAACACATCGCTATATCAAAGAACGGTATTATGCACATGTCCGATTTCTATGTAATTATATATTTTGATGGGCGAGGAAATATAACTTTATTGATGTATTCTAAGTTCCATTTTATTGGTTTATATTATAATATAATTTAAAACGTAATATTTTATTTGTGAACATTAATCAAAACGTTCTATTTCAATGAAACGAGCAAACCTAATCCCTAGGATACATGTTATAAAAACTATTCAGAACAGTTTTTTTTTCATTTGTGGACAATTTACATTTTGGCAATACTATGCTTTGGATTATAACCGTTCGTTTTATATCATAGGTTCAAGAATTACCAAATATAATATATTACTATGTAATAAATCGGAATTATTTGGTTTAAACGTAGGTATAGTATTTTTTTATGGCTAGATATTTCAATATAAATTAACATTATAATAGTCATATTATACCTACCTGCATATAATATCTAATATAACTTAAAAATATCTAGCGTTACGATTATGGATGGACGTTTAAAATAGTGAGTCTTTGTTAAAAATAATTTTTCAGATACGATGACTTATCGCTGGGTTGAAATAAAATGTTATAAATATTTATTGATAAAAACCAAACTATGCAGCTTTTAATTATCATATTCTAATTTTGTTGTTAATTTAAAGAAAAATAATACAAGGAATCTTTCATGGTTTTGATAAACTAATATAGACTATAATACAATGAGATCAAACCCCATGACATTGTCAAAATTAATTAACTGGTAATAGGGCAAATATGGATCCAATGCAATACTCTATATCTCTGGGGAAATAGTTGAGTACGTCAGTAGTTGGGGTAGGTACTTACATGATGGATCTCATGATCAATTTATTAGTGCTATGTATAGTATTTACAACTTTACTGTGACCTCAATTCGCACACTGAATGAAAAATAAGCGTAATGGGTGAGCCATATTCAACCACATCACACAAGCGGAATTAATGGTGACTATCTTATGGTTAACGATTTTATCTTATAATCGGGTGAAACAACACAAATATAATATTTCTATTGATACAAGTAAGCTATTTGAATGTATATTATAATATCTTAGATTGGTCACAAGTATGAATTTATCATACACATTAAATCTACATTTATTTTCTATTTAAATTATCGTCCACCACTCAAATTCATATTCTATAATTCTATGTAATTAAAATAGCAGGATACTATAAGTCATGGTATATTTTAAAATTATGTAAACTTGATTTATATTTATATTTATATAGGTACTTTTATTGTGATAGAAGCAGTGCCGCATTTAGACATTTTGCACCCCGGTGAAAAAAATGTCTCCCCCCTAAGGGGCCACCAACGGAAAATATGGATCCTCATTAACCTTCTAGATTTTGAGCAAAAAAAAATATTTGTCTTACAATGTGTGCTTTTCAAAAATATTGGTTAGTAATTGCTTGATCCTCCCTCCGCAAAGATACATTTGAATTTATGTCAATTAACCCTTGCTTATAATACATCATATAAGTTGTTTTTTTTAACATATTTAAGTAGGTACTTCATGAATAAATAAAATAAAATTATATAAAACTGCAAATTAATATTCATTAAAAGAATTTCAAACAGCATAATACTATATATATAATACTATTATAATTTATAATATAATACTGTTAATAAAATAATTAAAATTATAAAATTTTAATAGTTCACAAGTAAACAAATTTCTGACCACAAAAACCTAACCTAACCTAACCTAACCTAAAATACTGGCGCCCGGGGCAGTTGTACCCAGCACCCTCCTCTAAATTTGGTCCTGGATAGAAGTCATAATAAATTAGAGTTAGTGTTAATATTCAAAAAATATAATGAACTAGTGTATAAATACTGTTGAATTAAAAATGAATTATTATATTAACTAACAAAGTATACCTAACCATATTCAGGTTTAATTTGAGTCTGTATAATTTATTTTTTAATTTTGGTATTATTTGTGGCATATTTTATATTGTAAGCAATCAAAAATGTGCTTGAAAACAGAAAAAAAAACCAAAATATGCACTTATAAATAAAATTTAGAAAATATTATCAAAATTAAATCCAAGTTAACACCATCAAAATCAACACATTTCTCTAACTTATATTAATATGTATAACTTAATCTAAGGAAACCATTGTGTTTATTTATATGTAACTAATATTTATTTTGTTACAAGTTAATAACCTAGTAGTTGATGATGTACCTACCATGAATAAAAAAATAAAAAAAAATACTTGTAAATCCATTAAAATCATTGTCTAGTTATAATATTTATTTATTATATTTTATCGAATACTGATGGAAAATTCTTTTTGAAATATCCCGTTTTGTTTCTAAACGAAATATAGTATCTATTTGAATAGACAGTTATTGACAGTTATTATTATTAAGTCAACAACGCCTAACCTTTCTGGTGGATCGAAATATTTTGATGATAATATATAAATACACCGATTTTTCTAAGGCTTCCGAAAAAACCAACTATCAAATAATATTTAGGAAATTAAAACAGATTGGTATTTATGAATCTTTTTTATCCTTGCTCTAACGTTCGTACTCTCCAATTTGATCTATTCTGAAACAACGACGTTTGCAATTAGATTTATACTTTCTGTAACATTGTTGTCTTGAATCGTTTTCCCTTCCATACTATTATTCGTAAAACTTGATATAATAATACATTTTATCTGAGTATAGAAATAACTGTTTATACCAGTAAAACCCCTGCAACAGATTGATGAAAATCATAAATTAATAATAAATCGATTTATTTTGTTCATCTCACCAAACTTTGACTCATTTAAAATATATTGTAATTTCCTACTTGATAATTCATAGTTATAAGTATTTGTTATTTTATTTTTAATTTGTATTTTATTATTACTTAGTAGTCTACCAATGTATGTTTCTATTATTTAATTTATGTAATTGGGTCTGGTCTGTTTAAAATATATAAATAAATAAAGCAACATCATTGTTAAATTACATAATATAACGACAGTAAACATTTTAAAATGATGAGGTCCATACGTTTATGGCTGAACCATTGATTATAAATAATAATATATTTTTTAATCAGATTACATTTAATTCATTTTTATGGTTTTATTTTTGCTAAATATAATAAATAATAATAATATATTATTCCTTATTTCAATTATTCTTTGCTCAATTTAACTTTTATTTACCAGTAAAACAGATATAATATTATATCGTATTTCAATTTGAACGATAAAGTTTTTTTTCATATATGGAACGGCTTTGAAATTCCCCAATCATCTGTCTCAATCAGACAAATCTATTACGGTATACGTTGTTAATCGGAAATACAATTTTAAACGAAATAGTTTAACGTTATTGGATATTAAACATTCAATATAGGTACCTAACCTAAATCGCTTTAATGTAATGTCATTTTTTCGTAAATTTAAGTTTTCCTCGTGTATTATTGAAATGCATTTAAACCGAATATTAATATAAATCTCCTTCAAATAATTCGAGCTCCATTTAGTATTGTGTGTAATTTACATACTGAATTTTAGCTTAGGTGGTTTTTCTTATACATGTGTCCGTACTAGTTTGAATAATTTCGTGTAGGAATATTTTGTTTGTTTGTATTTCAAATACATTTACGATATATATTTACAAAACACTGATAAAAGTAGCATAAAAGCAAAATTCAACTATACGGTACGGTATTATATTTAATTTTTAAACAATAATTCACAGACGTATATTATCAAATTCGTAATTTATTTTCATTGAAATATTATAATTTTCTAACATTATATATATTACGTAGGTGCACAATTTTTTATTCATGTCTAATTATATTGTATATATTTCGGCGTACTAGTTATATAATATATTATACGGTTATATTTGTTAAATCAACTTTGATTAAATTCCTTGAAAATACGATATTGCTGAAGAAAAAAAGTTTAAAGAAATATTAAAGGTAAACTTGAGGCTAAGAAAAACTACAGAAAAAATATCATAATAATATTATATAAATATTATATAAAATACGCAGTAGGTAACCTATATATGTTGACATTTAATCTTCCATAATCCATCTTCTTCTCACATACGGTTTAACTTTTGCTACTCACGTTTACACTACTGCACCAAAATGAGTAGTATAGTGAGTCAGTTCTTATACACCTTACAAACTCTCACGTAGGACTAAAACTGACTAGGTAGTAAATTTTATCGAGGAAAGAGTAATAATATATAGCGACGTAAGTAACCAAAATCAACCTGAGCTATTGACTCAGCATAAAAACTGAGTGAACACTCGTTATCACTAAAAAGTATTTATGTTTTTGAAATGTTTTGAATTATAACAAAATAACATTTTTGAAAAAAAAAAACATATTTTCCATTGATATAAATTCCTAAATGTTTATTTTTATAAGAGAACAGTTATTTTTAATTTAATATTCCATAGCATATTATATATTTGATTATTTTTATGTACAAAAATTAAATTTTAAACATATAGTTTGTTAATTATTATACAAATATATGAATTTGTAATGAGCGACATTTCGTGGAATACTCTTGTGCCAACCAACTCATCCAAACATTCAATATGTATTAAATTTAAAACAACTAATTCGTTCAAAATGTTAAAAAATATATTTTGGTTTGGAATATGAAATAACAAATATAATAATAATATTATGATTGAAGGTAAAAAAAAAATGAAATCTTCAAAAATTATAATTGTTTTCCAAAAATGTCGTTTTATAGTTGAATAATTATTAATTAGCGTTTATAATTTTTGAACAAATCACTGTTTACTGTTAAAAGAATCACTCTGTATAGTGTAAATAATACCACTGACGCATTTAACGATTTTACAATAAAATTATATTTAAATATTTCACATAATCTTTCAGATCTGCATATTATATATATTAGAGTATGTATATATTATTATGTTTAAAATATTTGTAGTGGAACGATGTACGGAATGAACGAGCTGACTGAATAATGTATACTTGTAGTTGAATAACAACAGAGAATTTTATTACTGTATTTTTACATTATTCGCCAAGCTACCTACGCAGATGAATTTGTTTTTTTTTTCCTAAAGAAATTTCAAATAAAACTTAAGTAGCCATTTTGTAACAAAAAAATATACAATATAACGCTTACGGATTATATGCTGCAATCAGGGCAAATATTGATGGTGTGGTTGGGGGGGGATAAATATACGAAATACATTTTTAAACAAAATCCTCACTTGTTGTCTCTGTAAACTGTCTTACACACGAGTAACATGGCAATTTTATTCTTTAGAATAATCAGAATAGGTCATTTCATGTTATTTTAAAACTAGAGTAAATTTATAAATTGTACAATTTAAAAATAAAATTATTATCCGGACATATCGAAAAGTTTTATTGATATTTTAATTTTGAAGCAAGTTAGCATTTTGAAATTGTCATTTTTTTTTGTAGATTTCATAACTATCATATTATGTAAATCACCATAACAACTCGTTTCATATTTAAAATATCAATAAAACCCTCCAAAATGCCCTGGATAATAATCTTAACTTTAAATTGTACACTAATTGTATGTAAATTATTGATCAATTTTCTCTAATAAGCTTATGTTCACTGCTATTATTCTAATTAAAACTGATTTTTTAACATGAAATTAAACTTAATGTAAACAATTGTTATAATAAAATATATATATAATTTAAACTTGTAATGTTAAAATGTATGAAAATGATCATGATAAAAGTAATTACTAGGCTCCAAAATATTTGTTTTATACTTGGTGTTAATTTCATCAACATTTTTGGAGTACGATTCTGTCGTTGGAAGTGGGTCCTTAAAAACTATTTTAAATACCTAAATCACTATAAGGTTATAAATACAAAACTACTCATATCATATTTTTACAATTAAAAAGTTTAGAGTGTTATATTTTATTTTTAACAATAAAAAGTAAATGGTTACCGATTCTGTCACTTGCTTTAGCCTAGCTGCTGTTATAAATGGATTTTCTGGTACTCCAACAGGCTTCACTTAAACTCTTTTAGCCCCATGTTGTTTAGTTTCATGTTTCTTTCTATAATCATCATAAAATATACTTCCACATGCCAAACAGTTTGACTCCATTCGTTTTCTTTTTTTTTTGCATCAGTGCAAATTATAATTAAAACACTGATCCGTTACACAAATCAAATAGTTAACGAACAAATTAATAAAACACAAACGAATTAATAAATTACAGTAAGTAATTCACAGTTTCGCAGAACTGCAATTGTCGACAATTTGTATGCTATAAATTATAATACTGTAGCAGTGTAGCACGATTTAAACAATAATAAAATATCTAAGACTATGATAACGATGACGTATATTCCGACCACATTACGTATTTCAAACCATTAGATAGGTTGCGGCACGAATCGTAAGTCCACGAGAAGTTCTTGGTAAGTTTTTCTAATACCAATGATCTAGTTTTGTAAAAAACTCCCACCCTTAACGCCGGGGGTCACCAAATTGGCTGTAGATTATCGATGGTCTAATCGTGTGTTCCGAATAATATGCTTATAGTACCATGCCAATGCGCTACACAATATACTGCAGGATTTTCCAAATTTCGTTTTACAAGACGAAAAGGCGTGAAATAAAATTAAGATCTCATAAAATTACCACAAAATGTTTAACGCCAAATTTGGACTATTATTACAAATTATCCTACGTCAACCGTGGCATATTTAGTCGTAATTTATCGGGTAAATGGGATGGAGAATAAGCTGTTAGTTTTTAATCGTAACCGTTATAGAGAATAACTTCAACAAGGCGGTGATGCGAATGTAAATTGTTATTTTTGAATAACGAAGCGAAAAATCAATAAACAATAACAATGTATACGTTGAGTTAATTTTCACAAATATACAATATATTATTCTCAAAGTCAATTTATTTCACGAGTAACTTTAAATAATATGCTAAACTATAACGGCTTCAAACAGACATTAAAAAGCAAATCCTTCAAAATGTTTAAAACATATTAAAACAAATTCGGGTAAAAAAAAACATTTAGTGAAAATTAAAGTAACGATGAAATGGGATTTTAAAAATTCAAATGCTTTTGAAAACAAACAAAAACTACTTAAAAGCAAAAAACTATTTGTGGGACAAAATAAAGATAAAATAATTTCTATTAGAGAATAAAACAATGAATAAATATTAAAATGGGTGTATTGAAAGCACTTTACATTTTAATAATTAGAAGCGAACAAGTCTAATCGAAGTAAGGTATACAATTCGAAAGATATTTGGATTAGTCTGATTGTTAATACCTACTTGAAGTCATGGTATTTTATTATTTTCTCATGATTTAGAGCCATATAAATATATGAAGTGAAAAATGTGTAAATCACAATTATTAAATGGGTTTATAAAAATTTAAATAATAATTAAAAATCATAGTAATATTGTACAAGATTTTTTTCAAGCATTAACATCAAACACTAATTTTATTATGCATGAGAAACGAATAAAATAAAAAGTTTCTGAAATACAGTATAATTTTTCTTGGAATTATCAACGTTTTAAAAGTCCTATTATGGAGGTACGCGTGGTTTTTTGGTACCTACGTGAGTCCTACGATAAGCTTAAAATTGCAGACCTTTTCGTATTATGGATATATATTAAATATACATATAGTGCGATGCTCATGCCAGATAGACAGATGGACTTCAACCATAACCTTATTATTATATATTATTATACCCTATTGTGGATATGACACGTACGTTTTTTTTATGTAAATTACATTTTTTATAAAAAGAAAAAATAATTAATAACAATTAAAAAAACTTTTAACATTTATTCTTTGTTTGTATTATGTCTTATATAAGTATTATAAATAATCTAAATCGAATGGAAACAATTACGACAGTTAATGGACGATTGTAAAATAAACATTAAACCATCATGGAAAAATAACCAACTAAAAACTAAATAAGAGCTATTATTATTTGAATGTTAAACATGCAGAATACAATTTATTCCTAGTTGTATTTTAATTTTGTAAAAACAATTAACTATTATTTATAATAGACCTTCATAAAAAAAATATTAAAACTATATATTATATATTATAATTATACCAATGTGGGTTATTTTTTTACCTACCAATTATATTTTAGTTGTAATACTAATTACACATATTGTATTTTAATAAATATAATAGTAGTTAAATAATCATTACAGCCTAAGAATACGATTTTCAAATCACTTAAAATACCTACGCATGTCTCTTAATAATAATAATTTTTAAATAAATCTATTTATTATTAATAATTATTAATGATATTATTACATTTTATACAGATACTGTTAATCGATAAGTAAATAAAATAATACTGTTGTCTGTAGTCAGTTGATTTATTTGCGAAATTGAAAAGACATCCAGCAAAAAAGAATACCAGATGTGTATAAATTGTAAAATAGTAATTTAGTAAATGTTTATTCAAATTCGATGTGTGATATGAGCCTTTATTGTATATATAATATATATATATATGTGTGTGTGTACATGAGTACCTATGTGTCAAATACATCTAATATGCATTATGCACAATATTTGCATGTGCAACGCGTATTGTCCATTAAATCCTGTATGCATTACCTACATCCACTAATGACATGGCACCAAACAGATATCATATATCAGTGTATCGTATATTATAACACCACTCGAGTAGAATTAACATTTCCCAATAAAAGTATAATGTTTAAGAGATTATTGATAAACCTCGAAAATAGCATACGAGTAATGATAGTTTGTTATCATACATCGGTATACAGGTAGTTCAGTATTATAACGATGTATTGGTGATGGAAGAGAGTTTGTTCTACGACGTGGAACATGTTAGACTGCATTACGTTTTAGTACGCGTGTGTATTCCTATAAACACACATTAATGTGATGGTTGATTAATTTCGCATTCAAATCTACCACGCTTGTGAATTGGATACAATAGTTTATCGTGAAAGTAAAATTATATTCATAAATTGTTATTTACATATTATACGACAGTCACGACAGTGATAGACAGATATTAATATAATTTACGAAGATTGCGTTAAAACTTAAACTCGTATCTTTTTGTCCAACTGACAGAGGTATATTACCTATAGTACTATAAGTTATAACATTAAATATCTAAAATAACAATAAAAAGAGAATTTATTCTTATTGATCTGTATAATGATTCCTGGTGAGTTACGATCGTGGGCAAAAGAAATTAATTAAACAAATTGTAGTACGATGCATTTGCATATAACTAGAAGGCTCACCGTATTTTGTCCTCTCCCAATATTATATCCCACGGGCCCATAAGGTATACATTTTAAGTAGTATCCCATACCCAGCTCCTGCTTGAACTTTAAAACGTACATAACTATATGAATACTTAATGGATATTAATAATTCCATAAAGTATTCACATAGTTATGTAAGTTTTAAGTTTACGTAAAAGGTGGGTGTGGATGAGTATATAATGTGGTGGGAAGGCGCTAACAAGGACACACGTGGTGAGATATTTTGGGGTGGGTATTATATTGTAGTATACATATTAGGATATCATTGATAATATTATCGAAAATAAAAGTGGCCTGTAATATTATTTTATAAATATTTCGTAATTCATAACATACAGTTTGTAATCACATTGGCGAATGGCGTGTGTCGTAGAGTGGGTCAAACGGTCAACTGAGTTCTATAATAATAATAATAATAATAATAATAATAGTAATGATAAAACGGAACGTTAAATACATAATTAATAGCCAATGATAATGATTAATGCAACGAAATGAGTACACCGACAAAGGACGAGATTCACACCGCAGAGGACCATTGGGAAATCGACCGGTGGCGGCCCAATAATTGATGGTGCAGCGGTGGTTTGATGCAGCGAAATAAGCTCCCCACGCCAGTCTGCTGCACGTCGTTAATCTTTCAACGACCCTCAGCCGTGGTGATAAAATCGTGTAATATTATACATTGTCACGGTGAAGAGAACGAAAATTATGGATTTTCGTTTATTTTTTTA
Source organism: Macrosiphum euphorbiae (assembly GCA_949089665.1). Classification (NCBI taxonomy): domain Eukaryota; kingdom Metazoa; phylum Arthropoda; class Insecta; order Hemiptera; family Aphididae; genus Macrosiphum; species Macrosiphum euphorbiae. Next base: position 30,036,998 of record CARXXK010000003.1, on the reverse strand, counting down.
TTTTCATTTTTCACGTCGCAAGCGCATTCACCGCTTTTCTAACCATACATTTTATTCATCTATATATGCAGACATCCATCGTTATGACCACCGCCGTGGATTTCCTCGTCGTCTGACCACGCAACCGATCAAATTGATAAAATACCACAATATAATATACTCTTGTGGTGAGTCCCACAACACTCGACGCCCTACACGTCAAAGGCGTTATCATATTTTATATTTGGTGTCATACGACGAGCACTTAATCACATAATATCACGCAATTTCAATCCATCGAAACAAAATTGATTATCACTATCAAAATAATATTATTGGCGACCCAGAGTATTGAATTATTCTATATCTACTAAATTCAATACGAAAAACAAAATCCTTATTTAGACCAAGAACGATAAACAACTATTATGATTTATGATAGTATTATGTAACACCGATTCTTATTGATTATAGTTTTAAAATCATGACAAACACTATATTAATTAACTCCTATAAGGAGTTTATAAAGGATCCCACACAATGAGTCAAAGGGTTTGAACTCCCATATCAGGAATGGGCAATCCTTAATCGAATAATAACCAGACATAGAAGATATGGGTATGTGATGCACAAGTGGAAATTATTAAAGGACAACCAGGAATGATATTGTGGGAACGACAAACAGATCATGAAGAATATTACAGACGAATGTCCAAGTAGAAAGTTCGAACAGGGCATCAACGGTATCAACTGCAGAGCTACAAAGGTGACCATTTAGTGTATAAAAACCTTAGACATCAAAATTTCAATTTCAATTTTACTGCATATCATAATATAATAATATATTGTTATTAACTTTGTACTATGTTTAATTAAAGTGCACATAATATAATTTGTGGGGGACGAGGTGGCCGAGCGGTCGAACACGTCGTCTGCGGCTCTGGCGGTCGCGGGTTCGATTCTCTCAACCACTGGGCGGCATTTTTCTCCGGGCAAGTCACGGTGTCCGGAGAACAAGTGCCGCCATCCCCCACTCCGGGGCATGGCAGAAACCTACGGGTGCCCCAATAGAAATTCTGCCAAACACAACACACACGTGTAACAACCCTACAACCTACAATCATAAAAACCCCTACAATCAGCTAATGGCCATAGTCGCCGGGCTTAAAAGATCAATTAAAAAAAAAAAAAAAAAATAATATAATTTGTGTTTATTTTATTTTAATATCTTCATATAATATGATAAAATAAATGTTACTATACGTTATTTTTTCCATAAGAAATAATAACAATGCAATAATATAAAGAAATTCTAAAAATATCAGTATGACAGTTTATTAGAATATTTTTGCTTGTTAAAAAGTTGTAGGTTATTATTTTGGTTAAACGTAATGTCAATATTCAAAGGTATGATTTAATTTATTCTGATTAAAAATGATTTATCTACAGATGAATTTTTTTTTATTATCTGGTCTCAACACTGCTTGTTGACGATAAAAAAATCAATTGTATAAAATATTTTATCAAATCGTCTAAAAAATGGTTCGCTTCCGTTTTACACTTCACTGAACCCTGCTATTTATTTGAATAGACACCTATCAATAATAGACACCATAATCATACACGCATTATTAGCCTATCTCTATAATTTGTATGTTTAAAATAATGTGTGTATAAATACGTCTTTTTTTAGTCATATTTTCACTTTATTAACCTTTAATACCAATTAACCCCACTGGTAAATACTAAATATATTTACGTGCAAAAAAAAAATTTTCGAATACAAATAATATTTAATTAGCTTATCAATTCACTAGCACATTCCATTTGACACGCTATACACTAGTTTTCGTTGCACTAATAAAGAGCTTGGTAAAAACAATAAGCAGGCATAGAAATAATTATAACTATTTTTAAATTAAAATGGTAAATCATCTTTGAAATATGAATGTTTAAAAATTTGAATAACTTTTTAGTCAATGGTACATATTATATTTATTATTTATTATATTAAATTTTATTTCATTATCATATTATTTTACTCAAATTCTGCAATATTTTAATGCATGAGGTTTATTTTTTTTAGCCCAACTGTCAACTGAATAAGAACTGCATTGATTTTGAACATTCTGTGTATTGCATAATACTAAACCTTAATTTTAATCAATCGTTATTTTTTAATCTCGTATTTTGAATCGTACCTTTTTTGAGGCAAGTAGCTTAAGACCGCCGACTGTTCGCTAACCAAAAGGACAGAACTTTATTTAACAACACTCAAAGTAGTATTTCTTGACTAAGGCTTCATAATGCAAATTGCTTTTGACCAAATGCACACACTCGACCTTTTTTTTTTCACTGAAAATCTCTAAAGATCTAATCCAAATAAACGGTGCCCAATATTTTACAATTTATATTGAAGACTTTTTTTTCCAAAATCAGTAAAATGTTTGAAGTGGATCTTATGCAGTTTTTTTAAGAGACTTATCCAATAGAAAAAAAATGTATAAATAAAACTAATAAAAGTAGTATATAACATTTACCATAGTAATATTAATAAAAAAATATATAGTAAAATAAAAAAAATAAATATTAAGTTTTTTATTAATAAAAAAAAAATGAATGGTATATTTTACACAAAATAATATAATCTATAATATACTATAGAGTAAAGAACCATAAATGCATTAAACTACTGTTATAGTTTACTGTTTATATGTTTTTAGTTATAACATGTTTTGTAAAAAAAAAATAATCAATTTTGGTTACATAATATATCACTTCACTTGCGATGTACTAGTATGTATACCTAAAATATCAAAATTCAACAGTTTGTAAAATATCGTACATCAAAATATAGAGTGATACACTTTACAAGATTAAATAAAAGTATAGATAAAAACGAATTATTCGTGTTAGTGCATTTATTAATATATAATTAATTACTCATATTGTGTTTTATATAATTCATTGTTAAAAAAGTTAAACACATTTAAAAACTATACGTGGTAATAGTGATTAAGTTTTTGATTTGATTTTTTGAAAAAAAATAGTGAAATTATTTTTAAATTAAGATAATAAATTACTATCCCATGAATAATATTTTTGTTGCAACGAGAGAGTGTATTGAACAACATTATTTAGCTTATAATTTTTATGTAAAGTAAATAATGATTAAAGAATTGACCAAACAAAATTATGAATTTATCACTTGATGTTTATCATTAATTATATTTTATAAATGTATTCTCTCATTATAAATCTAAATGTAGGTATATAAAATAAAAGATGATTACAATTCAAATTTAAAAGTTTTGGTTCCTAAATTATTTATGTTTATAAAAAATTAATCATATACATAATATTATTTGGTATTTGATTAATACAATGTTTGATACTTAAAATGGTGTGTTGGTATTTGAAACTGAATAAATCTAAAATTATAAAATCGACTTTAATTAAAATGATGTTATATAATATTATTGATCTGTTTACATGCATTGTCTTCTTGTCCATCAATTAAATGCTAATGATTAAAAATAAAACACTTTTATCGTTTTATAGAGACTTTTTTATAATCACAAATTAGGATTTCGAATGCTAACATACATTTTTGATGACCTCCATCTTTTAAAATTCAGCGGTCGTCTGAAGCTACTCTGCTAGTTTTAGTGATTTTTGGCCATAGCTTGTAATCATTTTATATAATATGCTGTTCATTTATTTTGAATAAGTTTTTGGCAATTATTTATTAACAATCTAATGCAAAACTACCATTTGAGTATTTTATTGAATTCTAGGCTACATTTGAAGTACGAACATAATTCAAGTCGATTGATATTTGATTAAGAATAACATTAGGAGGATATGAAAAATGTTGGAACTTGGCCAACTGTAGGTACCAATTATCGGGGGTCATTTATCGGAAGTATTATATTATTTCAGCTCAATGTCTGCTCAGAACCGGAAGGTTTATAATTGCCAATGGAATCACTCTATTGTTCTCAAATAGAATTAATATTGTATAGAAATTGTCGCCATTTCAAGAAACTCAATCGCGAAAACATGAATAGTGATTATATAATAGGCACTAGATAGTTTATGAAAGAATTGAAAAGCTATATGAAGAGCGTATGAGTATTAACGCTCTTAAACTTTACTAAAACTAAAGAAAAAAAAATTGTATTCTAGCTGTGCAAAACGCAATTATAATATGTTATGTGTAAAACGTTGAACATATATACGAATATACACAAATACATTTTCTACTTAGTATTTTTATTTAAATTTAACACAAAGCTAGTTAAATTCAAATACGACATAATCAATGATACTCGCTCGAGAACGCCTGAAAGCTTGATCAGTTATTTAACAGTAGGGTGTCATTAAGCTGCGATTATTAAGTCAACCACTTGTATTGGACTGATTGTGTGTGTATTATAGTCGCTAATCATACAATGTGCTTATTAAGTGTATTTCGATTTAGCACTGTTGTGAGTATAATAGTATGTTGTACTGTTGTATAACATAACTGATTTATGTTTGTGAATCAATATAATAAGTATATATATAATTTACCATACTAAGTATTTCACTACTTTATTATTTAGGAGTAATTTGTAATATTATATTATGGCAGTTACATCGTAACGGCCTGTCCTAATTTGTCTAACACAGTTTTGCTCTTTTGTTGTTTATATTTGTTCAACTGTAAAACAGTTGTATTATACATCAACTTATCATCAAGTAACCATGACAAAGCTATAATGAATTATGCATTATATTATAGTAATATTGTAATAATATTTACTGTCTATATTATCTTATGATATCGAAGTTAAAAGATGCAGAAGAACACATTAATACTTTTAAGAATGAATTGCAATGATATTACAATATTTTAGTTTATTCTAGGAAACTTTCATATAGGAGTTGTCGCCCAATGGGTATTATTGATAAGTGATAAGAGTATTTGAGTCTTGAAGTTGTTTTCATTGGACAAAAACATTTCACACTTTGATATATTGGTATTTACTCGTTTAAAACGTTGTACCCATTGAGCCGTGTACTTATATTTCTTTACTTCTAAGAATCCCTAGCAGTTATATAATACATTTGATAAGATGTAATTACACACTTAGGTACCTACGTAAGTTTGTGAGAGATTCGATTTTTGGTTTTTTTTTTTTTAAACGACAAAAAATCAATCGATAAAGTTCCAAGTTTCACATTTTTAATGTGCACCACTTCAAGTGACCCTGCACGTATACACATGCGAGGAAAATTACAAATACAGGTTATTAACACAGAACCTTACAAACCAAGTGATTATAGGTAGATATATGTTTGGTTTTGAGAGACTTATTTTAGTATATTAATATTTAATAAACTTAAACGAAGCCACCGAATGTAACTTTTTCTCCAAAAGTTCACCTACTCCCATAAAGTAATTTATTTTCTTCATATACCAATATAACTCTAAAATATAATATGATCTAGCTCTTAAAAAAAATGTCAACTCCCTCTCGTCTAAGCCATTACAAATCAAAGTCTTATTCAAATTATTATTTTCGAAAATTAATACATTATAATATGAAACAACAATAGTTATCGTTTTGGTTTTTAATATTTTAATCTAATGATACAATACCAGTAAAAGTGCCTACTGTGGAAACTGCATTTTATTCTTTTGATTCAAAAGATCATACGAAACAAAACAATTGAAGTACTCAGTAGTTTTATGAACTAGGGTTGAGTATCTACATACACGATAGAGTTGATTGTAAATTACAACATGTTATTATTCGACAAAAGTCTTCAATATATTAAAATTGTTACTGGTCATACTATAATTAAGTCTGAAGCATTAAAAAATATTGATTACCCAATGGCGGTTTGCGTCGTAAAATCTTTTGAATCCATAACAATTGATTGTTAATCGCGAGATATAAAAAACTATGTTCGTCTTCAGCTTGCTCTGATTGAAGTTTAAACTTCCAACTCCGCAGATCAAAAAGCATCAATTGAATATTGAATTTTAAAGTAGGAAAGTCAGGTAGGTCTTTATACTTAGATGTAGCTGCAAGCAATAAATAATTAAATACCTAGGTAAACTAAAACAGTGTAGGTATAAAAACAATATTATATTTAATTCAATTATTTATACAGTATTTCTATGAAGTCTATCTTCACAAAAAAGTTAACTCAAAATAAAAGCGTACCTACTTACTGATTTTTGTCTTCTGACTAATATAAGCTAATATGCAGTACCTATTTCCAATTAAAAACCCATAAAAAAAAACATTTTTTTTTGTTTGATAGTTTTCTTATTAGAAATAAAATAACATACCATCTCCTTAATATTTAAAAAAATATTATTTTTACTCTACGGACTAATTTAGTGTTGAAAAAGTTTTTATTGTTTCCTTAAACCTACGTATTTTGGAGTTACTGCTTAGTGGCTTATGACGGCATCTCACTGCCGGCTCCACAAAGATAAAACAAAAATAAATAACAATTATGGCAGCTAGGTACACTTTGAACTCAACTTATTTTTTGATGCCACACCGCTCCTGCTTTCAACACTGTGGGTAGCGGCAATGACTTGCGACTTTCGAAGAGTTAAGGGAGAATATGACCATAATAAATATATACAACAAATCAATATGTTAGTATCGTGGTTTATTATAATAGATAATAATATTAGGTATATTACACCTATATAGGTAATACCTATTAAATATTTTAATACACAAAAAATTGTGAGTACAAAATGTATAGCTTATTACCACATATCAAAAATAATTATAATATAACGACACGGAGATCAGATATTTGCTCTCTCTATTCGTCGCTGGAAAAGGCGACAGCGGACTACATAATGGCACCGTGAGGCACACGTAACTAAAAATATTGGCATATTGACATCCCCAGCAGGAGCAACACAAAACGTAACGGAAACTAATAAACAATACTTAATATACCTAAATACGACGGCTTAACAATACGCGAGTTCTCAAATGTAACAGTCTGACGAACTTGAAGGAAGTAGTACGAATATAGTCCAGCAAACACAAACTAACCGGCGCCTTTTGGTAGATACCCCAAAAACAGCATGGTTGATAGGCGGCTGACTGCTGGTAACACAGCCGCGACCAGTGTGGTAACTTAGTGAATCTTATTCCATAAAGACAAAACTCAGACAGAAACATATTCTGCGCGGGGCGTTTACCAGACCCTTGCAAATGAACCACCTAGATCTTTTCCAAGCGGATGTGCGAAGGTCAGATAGTGCCGGTTTCTGCAGGATTTCCGCTGGTGCCAGCGGGACCGGTATTTCACTCCTTCGCCGTACACGGGTGACTGAATTCTCAGCTCTGGGCACAAGCGGACATGTTCGCGACGCAACGGTGCAGGCCCTCCAGCCAAAGAGATCCTACCATCGCAGGCCAAGTCTAGCACGGCGATCGATGTTCGAACATGCGGAGGTCACAGGTTCACCTCTGCAGACACATGAAAATCTGGAAAACCTGTCACCGTCGATGCGGCAACTTGCACCAGTACGCCCCGGTACACGGGTGAGTCGGTCCTCAACTCGGGCGACGACCGGAAACTATCTTCATGTCTGAGCCAAAACGGACACCCGACGGCTGTGATCCTACGATCAACGGCCAGATCGAGAGTGTCAACAACACTTCGACCCTCGCTGGTGTACTGGGATTTTCGGCGCTCAGACCGTGCCGGTTTCTGCAGGATTTCCACTGGTGCCGGCGGGGACGTATTCACTCCTCCGCCGTACACAGGTGACTAAATTCTCAGCTCTGGGCACAAGCGGACATGTTCGCGACGCAACGGTGCAGGCCCTCCAGCCAAAGAGATCCTACCATCGCAGGCCAAGTCTAGCACGGCGATCGATGTTCGAACATGCGGAGGTCACAGGGATTTCAGATCAAAAGCGTTCATCTCTACAGTCACTCGAAAATCTGGAAAATCTGTCACCGTCGATGCGGCAACTTGCACCACTACGCCCCGGTACACGAGTGAGTCAATCCTCAACTCCGGAAACTATATCCTTGTCTGCGCCGCAAAGGGACACCGACGACACGATCAACGGCCCGATCGAGCGTGTCAACAACACATCGACCCTCGCTGGCACATTCGTACGATTGCTGGCACTGTGAAGTTCCCAAGTGGGCGTCCATCTCTACGGTTTTGTAACAAATGAACGACGTAAGTAATAAAAGTATGAACAGGGCTGTTAAAACCCCAACCTAACCTAAAAAACACTTCAAAATGGATTTCAAATAATCGTTTGTTACCTAAAAAAAATTATCAATATTAGCTAGTGTTATTTTTCTAGTTTCTATTGTGGCCAGTATATGTATAGTTAGATTGTAGCCAGCTAGCAATAAGATGTAGCAGATAGTTACAATAGTAACATCATGTAATAACATCATAATTTAACAATAGTTTTGTTGATAAAACCTACGAACGAATGTTCTTAACTATTTAATATAGAGTACAATATGCTACCTACGTGCATACATCTCGCGGGTGACTCAGCGATATTTCTTTTATTCTATTTTACTCATCTCTTGTCATTTTATTTACACTCGACCCGTCTTTTCATAGTAAGTTTTGATGTATGTATATTATTTTATACTGTTGAGTTTGTGAAAGTGAAAAAATTTATTGAAATCCAATTTGTTGATGCATTGAGGATTCAAAGAAAATTACTGTGGTGCTATCTACGTTAAAGATAAAAAAAAAACTAATACGGTAAACATCGTGACGTGCCATGAAATACAATACTGTCAATATCACAAGACCATGAAAATAAGCTATATGTATATACATTTGATTGTCAACAACAATACTCGTATTTGGATGATACGATTATGATGTCAGCGCATGCAATTTCTCAATTTGCATGTCGCCGATACAATTTAAAATGAGTAATGAAATCAAAACGTATCATGGGTGGAGTATAAACTAACAAAGAATTATTGTTGCAGAGGCGAAATGAATAACACTAAACTTAAAGTCTTATACTGTTTTATACTACATCAAATGTATTGTTTAATCGATTAAAAATGACAATTGTACATACTCCCAGATAAACACAGATTATGTGTCTGCAGCAAGTGAAGCGAACGAAAATATTTTGTGACAAAAATATTATAAACTATAAAGACGTCATAATTAGATTTATTACCATGCAAATACATTATTTAAATTTTTTGTTTAGTTTTCAAATATATTTTTACGAGATAAAAAAAACAATCCACATAAGAATTTAAATAAGTTTCAAATACGTACGTCTTACCAAGTATAATGACATTTTATTATGATATATTATACTTTGTAAGGTCAAGTTATGTTCCTTAGTAAATTCACAATTTAACGAAAACACCTTTGCTGTGACTGTGTGTTGTTGAGTTTTTACTTTTGATTTTACAAAACACCTAACATAATAAACATAATAAAGACGACCGACATACATGAACTTGGTTATGTGTTTTAATAGAATAATTTATTTTGAAATATAATAAAAAAATAAAACTCAAATGAAAAACACCTAAAAGTCCAAGTAAAAGAAACAATATCAAATGGAAATAAGAATTTAAAAACTATGCTTTAAATAAAAAAATAAGATATAAAAGTAACTTATATAATGTAGCTCGTTTTAATCAAAACATTTTGGTGTTCTCCGGATAGTCTATGAACTATAGAGCACGTATTATTTTATTTGACTTATTATTGAAAACTGTTTAAATTATTTTGGTATATCAAAAACTAAAGAAACTGATGAATTTTCATTTACAGTAATTATGTTTCAAATAACTCAATGAACTTCTAAACAAACAAAAAATGTATTATTACTTAAAAACTAGAGTCTTATCAAACCATTACCTGCAGTAAATTCATATATAATTTGTAAAAGCTATAAATTATTTTCCAAATAACATAATCTACTAAAAAACAGTTAATTAACCGAATTATTTATTAGTACTTGTCTACTTACCCACCTATGCAATTGTGTTCATTATGAAGATATAATGTACTTTGTTGGTAAATTTCAAATATTAGCCATAAAAAACCTATGTTATACATACCCATTTATAGGTAGGTTCAATTTTCCCCTTGTTTTCATAATCTACATAAATGGACCCATTAATATACCTACGTAAAATATTTATTAAAGAATCCAATTACGAGCAGATAGAAATAATGGCACTGTAAAGCAACTATAAAGTTTTGTGAAACGTATTGTCTAATGAAACACAAACTCGAACGAAGGAATGTAAATACTTTGCAAATGAATACATTTTTACAACGTCATTAACTAAATAGCCGAGTACCTACTTAATGTCATTCTGAGAGAAAGCAATAAAACATATCGTTATATACCCTAAACCGTATAGATTTTATACATATGTATATACTATATATACTTGGACTCCCGATATTAAGTTCAGACTAAGCCACAATAATGGACCTTTTGAAAAAAAAAATATCTGACTTCCCCCCCCCCCCCATAGTCATATGCGTGGTTCAGTTGAATTTAATATAAAGTAATCGCGCGAGTGGATACCTACCTACCATGTTTGTACAAGTCGTTTTTGTAATCTCGACATTTAATTCTGTTTTAGATCAGGATCTATATGATAGTATACCTCTAGGTATATAATAATGTATTATTATATCGGAGCCAGTGACCTGATAGCATTAGAGCGGCTTCAAGCAAGATTTATGTCAATGGATGAGAGGCAATCGTGCTATATTGTATTACGTCCAGACGGGACGTGATTTTTGCGCTCGATCCGGTTTTAGCGGTGATGGGTGTTTGGTGGTTTTTCACTCACGTGTAAAGTGATTCGATAAAACAATTTAAAACATTATCGAGTCCAAGATAATTTAGTGCCACTATTCAGTACTATTCAAAATAACACACAAGTTTTTGATGAGAAAAAAAAGCATGTTAAAATGCGATTTAAAGGACGACAACACGCGTAGATTTGGATTCAAGACATAAACTGAATACTTTAAGTGGACATAAAAAAATGCAAATGTATAATAATACGTTATTTCACGTTTTTCTGTGTGATTTATATGCGAAAATCAGAAAACATTGTTAACTACCCTATTTGTATATAATATAAGTCAAGTGGATCAACTTTTTTACATCTAAACATATTATTAATATTATTAACTATCATTTTATTTAACAATATGTATTTCCATTTTATTATATAACAGTGTATAATAGGTAAGTTTAATAACATAATGATGTATTTTGGCAAAAATAAAAATTAACAATAGGTATGGGTGGACACTCCTAAGCGTTACCCGACAGTGAAGTAATTGAATTATAATTATTAATTTTATTTACTCATTTTGGTGGGTCTTTTAGTCAATTACTTTTGAGCCTTCAAAATTCAAATGGAAAAAACCAGACCATCAGTGAGATAAAGTGTAGTTATTTGATTAGTGGATTACTATGTAATTAAAAATAATATGATTTAGCTAATTGATAAATAGTAGACAATTTTAGGTCGTTAATCATTTTTTTGTTTGTTAAATACCGAGAAAAAAGTTTTTGTGAGTATTTTTATGTCATTTAAAAATATATTTTTCAGTTTGTTACCATCTAATTATTTAACTTCAATCGTATCCTTAAGATACTTATCATTTTGCTACATATCTCCAGCTTAACGTTTTTCTGCTAGAGTTAGATGTTTTGGGGTTTTTTTCAGTGTGGTTTGGTTAGCTTGAGAGGTGGATTCAGAAAATGTGACTTTTGAATTGATGTAATCAAAAATTTCACTGCCTCATTTATTTCATCAATTGTTTTTAAATGTTTGATTTTATACCATTGTTTAAAATTCTTTTGATTACTGAATAATTTGTTTGGCCAGAAGTAATAGTGTTTATCTTTTTGGTACACAAGGGTGTTAACTGTTAATATACATATCATAATATAATATCTGATAGGTAACGAGTTTCAATATTGTAATAAGAACTCACATACCTAGTATTAATAATTATTATTTATTATCATTGCATTATTTATATATAAATAACTACGGAAATTATTACAAAATATAAAGATAAAAACAACTGATGTATTGTTATATCTCACACGATATAGTTAGTTAAAATAATATATTATATATATTTTTATTTCGTATATATATCTGAAAAAAAACAGTCAAAGTAACAAATCATATGGATGATATATTACTAATACAATCTTCAGGTTTCTTATCTTACATAATATCCCGGATATGCGTCCTCCGCATAAATTATTATTCACTATAAATTATTTGTAATTCCTAGTCTGTAAGCCTACTGCAGTGACAGCGACTGCGAAGGGCGTTTAAGTTGTGCACACACCACAGGACTTCGTAAAATGCCAGGCCGGCACTGCGTCAGTAGATTTATCACAATTCTATAATAGTTCACGATTTCCCGAGTTTAATGAATGACACAACTAGTAAGGTTCTTGACGTTCAAATCGGTAAATTATATTTATTTTTTTCTATTGGCCCTCTCCTAGTATCATATGATAAACGAGACATAACCATTCAAATAATTTGTTCAACATTATGCTTAGAGTAGCATTATTACTATATTATCACTAGGGTTCGGGACTTGTTGCATTTGCATATTGCTTAATAATGACTGCAGAATAGTCCAAGTAAGATTTAAATTTGTTTTAAGTCATAACGGATTGAAATACAAAAATTTTAATTGCATATTTTTGCATATTTTGTCGTTTTCTGAGCAAAATGCATATTTGACAAATTTTGGCAGTTTAATTGTTATTTACAGCATATTTACGCAGTTTTTGTTTTACGTTAAGTACATTTATTTTAAAGGTTAACTTTATTTTTTTTTATTTTCATGCGTTGTTCAATATCTCTTTTCTAATGTCTAATTGTACAGTCAAACTTTATAGGTAAACAATTCATCGTTTTTATATTAAATTATTATTAAAGAAAAACCCAACCTTTTTTTTATTGTAGGAGAAGACGAAGAAAATGAAATCGAACATACACTTCAGTAATATAATGTTGATAGTGTTATTGTAGTCAAAAAATGACTAATTACAAAAGAAGGTCTAAATTTAAATGAATAAATCAAATTTTTTAATTTAAAAAAAAATATTCAATTGCATATTTTTGTGCATATTTCGGTTATTTTAAGTGCATATGTGCATGCATATTTCCTATAATTTGTGTGTAATAAGTCCCGAACCCTAGTCATCAGTCATCAATTCATCATGAATTATACTTGAACAAAATACAATTTAAATCAATCATAGACGGTGTTAGAAGCGAGACTAAAGAGTAACTATATATAATAAACGTTTTGAAACATTTAACTTTTAGAAGAAAAAAAAATATGCTTCTCTAGCACCGCATTGTATAAAATATTATGTCGTGGCCTGTGGGTCAAACTGACAGTTAAACCTTAAACCGGTCAAGTGAAGTATCAAAAAGATAGGTAGGTAAGAAAATAAATAAATTAAAAACTCATATTAAAATAATAATATTACGTTTTGGCAGAAACCTTGGCTATAGGCATTGATTAAGCCAATAAAATGTTTCTCCATTGAAAAATGACTCCGATTTATGGGAAAAATGTGTTTAATCTGATCAAGGACGATCTTATACAAATTTTATTTTACGAAGTTGGAACATTTTAAGACACTGACTTTTGTGCATAACATATATATTATATACACATATACTTAACGCGTTTTCTTATTAATTTGTTTTATTACAGAGGCCACTTGACGTAAACAAATAAGTTTGAGTATTCTCATTGCAATCAACCGGACGCATCTTAGCCATGCCAAGGAAAACCACTAACATCGTATACCTACCGTAATCAGATAAAGTAAAAAGTATGATAGGTATATCATTTTATCATATATAGGTAAGGTAGGTACACGTACAAATAACAATGAAGACATTTTCGTTGACCTTCAAAAATAGAAAATATATATATATAAGTAAGCTCAAATTGATCAACTTTATCAATTAAATGAAAAGCTAATCAAATTTTGCATGAAAAGTAGGAAACAATAATCCGGGAAACGTGGGAACAAATTACGTGTTAAATTTTTTTCGGAAAATAGTCATACCTAGTTCTAATTTATTACAATTAATGTTTAGGTATAAAATATTATGTACGTACTTATGAAAAATTACTAGGTACCTACTTGTCCTATATTTTTCATGTTTGATGTAATAATAAGTACCTAGTAACAGTGAATGACTATGAGATTGGACAACTGATGTTCTTTAGCTATATACGAGTAGTATTTCAGTAAGTAATATAAATTGAGTTTTATTTAGTTTATTATGATGGTAATGATTATCTTGCAGTTTAATATTATTGCCATATTTATTACCTTATACCTACTTCGTATATTATACTTTATACCTGTAATAAGGAATTTTGTAGGTACATTACGTATATACCCTATAACCCAGACTTTTGGACATAAGACATTTATTAAATTACCGGCTCAAAGCCCGATTAAAAGAAATTGGTGCCTTAATTTATACTCTACACTTAAATCTCTACAATGTCAGTGCAACAGAGCACCTAGTTTTTTTCCTTAAATGTAATCTAATGTAGAGAAACCATTTTCAAATAACTCTAATATGCTCAAATCTAAAGTCTAAAGCTCAATAGAACCGTATAGTATCTACAATAAACGTTAAATTGTTAAATAATAAGGCAGCAACATAATATTATAACAATATAATTTATCTTTTTCTAGTACCTACAGGCGCAAACACAATCGATAAAATAAGCGTTATTGTCTATTGGTCTATTGAACATCAATACATAGCTGATTATAAAAATTGTTTTAAGTTTGTTGAATAATATGTCTGTAGAAATATAATATTAAATCCGTATTAAATATGGGGCTCCTAAATTTGTGTGGCTAAGTGCATGTGCAGCGATTGCACATTTATAAATCTGGGTCCTTTAAAATTATTGTAGGTATGATGGTTAAACCAACCTATAGTATAGCTACTTATATACAATAAATCCTATTTAAGATATTGTTTTGAACATAATATAACCAACCTCCGGACTTTTTTTCTTGGGATTCGTTATATAATGCAAAATATAACACTAAAAATGGTTATTATAATATTCTAGTGTCTACATTAATTTATTTTGGAGAAGTAGGTATAATAGCTAGGAAGTCTATTAAATCTACGTTTGATTATTACCAAAATAATGTTCAATAGGTGAGTTTAATTATACAAAAAAACTTAATTTTCATATCTTTATGTACCACTGAACTAGTTTTATATATAATTTGAAAACCTATTAAAACTTGCATAGTTCAGAGATAATCTTAGTTTAATATATCGACAATTCTTTGAAACGACATTTAAGTGCCTAAAAGTTGTAAAAAGGTTAAATAAAAATTGCAAACTGCAGTAGGTATTAGGTAATTAAAAACTGTATTGAATGTCAGAAATACCCTGGCAGGTATATACATTATTATAACAGCTAGTAGCTATACGTTAAAGAATTAAAATATATAAAATATAACAAAGCGACGCTAGGATGCTATTTATTTTACAGTGATGTATTATTTTTTAAGAGTTCTATTCTTATTTGGGAAACAATAATTATCCTCACATTTTTGCATATTTTGTTTTAAGATTAATACTATTTTAAGTTAAAAACACTTATGAATAATAGTGTATCACGCTTTCACGTACAAGGCTATAACTAAAATGTTTCCTATTTTGAGCAAGTGAACAAAATATTATGTGATGTTTAAACGATGATATAAAATCATTCTTGAAATAATAGTAAATTTTTACTACTATAATCAGAACTAAAATTGTTCAACTTTTTAAAAAAAATTCTAGACACATATGGATACCACAGACCCTAGTTACAGCCTGGATCACGTATATAAGTATTTAGTATTGAGTAGGTACCTATGTATTTCAAAAGGTGAACGATTACTTTGCTCTATACATATCAAAAACCAAATTTTACATAACTATAAGTGAACCAAAATCTGATCGAAACCCGCGCGGTGTTACTTTCGAAATTAAAATAGGTACGTAGGTTATGAAAACATTACAACAACTATTTTTCCCATAAGGGACACCAAAGTCAGACGAGTATCTGCAACTACTATAGCGACATTTAGTTTTGATACATCCTGTCCGAATTTATTTAATATTTATTTATTTATTATGAGACGTTAGCGACATGCCATATTATGCATAACATAATGCGATTCAATTTCTTTTTTAATATCGTGGGTACCTACCTATATATTTAATCATATTATACATTTGAAGCGTATTCTTGGGAACGTTATCTAAGAATTAAAATAAAAAAGTGGTTTCGATCATATTGAAAACCTAAAGAATAAGACCCAAGCTGACACTAGCTGACAAAACGGGTTGGGTGCATATTAATTCAAACATGTATTAACTGCAACGCGATATTATTTTCGTATGTAAAATGTGTAGTCAACTATGGTTTTTTGAAAAAAAGATAATTTATATAGGTAAACGACATGCATAGTTTAAAACTTAAATTTTTTATCTATACATCTATTGATCAGTCACTATAGGGAACGGCAATGTTGTTACTCAAGAATGTCGAAACACTGACAGACCAGAATTGGGTCCCAGGTAAGTCATAATAAATGTTTATCGAAATTAACTCCAATACTACCCATAGGTATAGACGTATAGTAGTGCCTAACGTCAGCATTTTAAAAGCATATTAAATTATAATATAGAGACAACAACAACCAATGCAAAAAGGATATAAATTAACATAATATTATAAAATTCGATTATAACTCGCAATTTTTTAACACGACGTGTTATACATATATGATTTAATCAAGATTAGTTCGAGGAAGTCTTACCTAGTTTATAATGGAAGCAAACAAAAAACCAATAACATGGAGGTATTGAATATAGATATAAACACAAATTTAATATTCTGAGTATCGACAACAGTGCATTGCACACATAATATTATAAGGTAGGTAGGCATTGCATAACTGAAAAATGAGTTGCGTCGCACGATTGTTTATGTGATTAAGCTTATCATACATTCGAAAATACATGGAATGTATAAAACGGCTTTTCAATGAAAAACAAATGATTTTCTTTTCACAAATACAGACAGTACAATGTATTGTATATCGAGTGAGAAAAACAATTTAGGATACTATATAAGTATATAACTATATTAGTGTCTAATACATTTAGCAATTCGTTTATAAAAACGGCAGTCAGTAAAATATATATAAACTATACGATAAATTAACGTGTGGCACAGTGTGGTTAGCTAACTAGGTTAGGTTGATATTATTTCAGAACGTAAGACAAATAAAAAATTGTAATGGATTTATATAATTTTTATTTTATCGTTACTCAATCAATTCACTTTAGATAACCATAATGAACATCAATTAATTTTTTGAATTCGTAAAATTTATAAGACAATACATTAAGCGTTACTGCGAACCAATTAGTAATTTGTTTATTGACGGTAGTTTATTTACAATCAATAATCACTACTTGCAATATAAAAAGAAGAAATTGTAATACTCATTCGTATCTCAAATTAATATTAACTGATCATATTATATACCTAATAATGACGATTGAAATTGTAAAATTGTTCCCATTGGCCATTTTCATTTGTCGTGCTCTGATCATGGGTATCAGATGAAAATCGAATATAGACGTAATCGGCAAAATGATAAACATAAATCATGAAGATTAGCTGTTATACTAAGGTTATTTAGAATAATACACAACTCATATATTATATATATATAGGTACTTATTTGTACGTTCTTCAATACACAAATAAGTTTTCATAGTTTTTAGGAATAAAAAACGATGGTAGTTGAAACCATTCTTATCTCTCGAAAACTAAAGTAATATATTATAATTGGATTATACGAGTACAATATTAATATACACGGGAGTATTAAATATTAATAATGCAAATAATTCATATGTACCTAATTATAATATAAGTAGGGACTTTGAATATTTATACGGATGTTATTTCACCAAAAAAATAGTAAGTTAATATATTTTGTTCCACAGATGATAATAATTTACCTACATTAATTGTTGAATTTCCGAGTAAATGTTGATAAGGAGAATATTTTATGAGTTAGAACAAAACTAGGAACAAATTTTAATTTAGAAGTGTAGAACTGTTTATTTAGTTGTTTCTCTAGTTCATCAGTGGTAAATACCTAAGGTGTTATCGTATATCAATACAAATCGGGTCATTCACTTCTATATTTAATAAACGGGTGGGATGCGTTCTAATTCATCCAAATTTATATTTTACATATACAGGTTAAATCCAAGCATGTAATCATAATAATTCTATCTATATATTTTAATCGATAAACCTGCAACAATAATTCTGTACATAAATCATCAAATTTCAGCACTAGGTTATTGTAATCTTCTCTCACCTCTAAAATCTAAATGAATAAAACTGATTTCCCATGACTAATGCAATGATAAGATATGTGAATACACATCATACTACTTACCTATAACATAATGTGATTCGAATTTATGATAAGCATTGTAAGTGAAATTATTGAAACTAGAAAGAAACTACTAACTAATGATTAGGGTTCGGGACTTGTTGCATTTGCATATTGCTTAATAATGACTGCAGAATAGTCCAAGTAAGATTTAAATTTGTTTTAAGTCATAACGGATTGAAATACAAAAATTTTAATTGCATATTTTTGCATATTTTGTCGTTTTCTGAGCAAAATGCATATTTGACAAATTTTGGCAGTTTAATTGTTATTTACAGCATATTTACGCAGTTTTTGTTTTACGTTAAGTACATTTATTTTAAAGGTTAACTTTTTTTTTTTTTTTTTTCATGCGTTGTTCAATATCTCTTTTCTAATGTCTAATTGTACAGTCAAACTTTATAGGTAAACAATTCATCGTTTTTATATTAAATTATTATTAAAGAAAAACCCAACCTTTTTTTTATTGTAGGAGAAGACGAAGAAAATGAAATCGAACATACACTTCAGTAATATAATGTTGATAGTGTTATTGTAGTCAAGAAATGACTAATTACAAAAGAAGGTCTAAATTTAAATGAATAAATCAAATTTTTTAATTTAAAAAAAAATATTGAATTGCATATTTTTGTGCATATTTCGGTTATTTTAAGTGCATATGTGCATGCATATTTCCTATAATTTGTGTGCAATAAGTCCCGAACCCTAATTATCACCAATCATATAACGCACCGAAAATATTGACACATCAGACTACAACAGCTGAGATATGATTTAAAATTTCAGAATTATTATGCGTTTTTTATTGCTTACAATTTACTTTATAATAATATCCTGCCAAACATAATAGGTACATGGCTCCCTAAATAATTCCTATCTGCACTTCTCTGTATCTAATAATTTTTAATATAATGATACACCGGAGGAGAAGAGTAATTTATCTTTGTATAGTAATATTATACATATAGAGGAAAAATATAGTTACGCAGTAAGCATTATTTTCGGATGTTGAAATTTACGTTTATGAAATCAATGCGCATGGCACAAGTTTCAGCTGTTTAAACAAAGAAAAAAATGTATTTATATTTTATTTTATTCTACCTTAATTTTACAATGAATACTAAATGAAAATGGATTTTTTCATTTTCTCTTAAATATTATTTTATTAATATTTATAATAATATACATATTATAATTTACAGGCTTATAGCTCTAAATCAGTATTTGAGTCTCGAAGCAGTAATATCCAATCTGTGAATTATGATTTTAATAAATTTTCTACACAATTTCGTGATTTGTAAATATGTATACTAATAATTGTTACATTATTTTTGTACACTTAATGCACGTCTTTGTTATTTACTCATCTCAAAGGATGAAATACCCATGTACTTAAAAATTTACAGGTAGGTGACAGGTACTAGGTAGACCGTTTAGCATTACACATATTACACATATTACATACATTAAAGGCTTAAATTCGTTAATAAATTCCAAGTGAATTCCAAATTCCTACTACTAATCCCCCTCCTCAACAAGTGAGAAGATTCTAACAGATGTAAGCAGTCCCTTGACTTATTGAACGAAATATTTTTTTAAACGAGTAATAAAGTAATAAAGCGTGCGATTACTAATAAAAAAAATCGTCACGCTTTCTCAAAAACGGGTTTAAATCAATTTATTTATATACTATTATTATAAGCCACTATATCAGCCGGGGGACGGGGGGCTGAAAGCGGATACATTAAGCGGAAAGGTTTATTTTTCAAAGGAAAACCAATTTCAGCGGCGGTGGTGGTGGTGGTGGGAGTAGCGGACCGTAGAGAGATGAACAACGTTGGCGGCGGCATCTTTGAGCTCGCTAAACAACAATATCGTATAATAAACGACGAACAGTGGCAGGCGCAAATATACTGCTCGACAGCGCGTGCATTTGGTGGTGAGGGAATGTCGGGGACTGGGGGTAGAGATTCAAGAGGGGTGGCTAAAGGATTGGCTGAGGGGTAGACATCGCTTGCGCGTATCCCCCGTGGAAAATATAATTTCACGTTCGTTTATAAAAACGAAAATAAAATGTATTCAGAGCACGAATATCACCGCCGCCGTTTAAAACGTTTTGCTTTTCCTCCCTCCGGTCGACGTAGAATCGACCTATAATACGTATCTATATTCTATATACATATATATATATAAGTTCCACACCACATCATCAGCCCTTCTCAGCATTCCAGTACTGGGTAGAGACCGCAACTCGCGTTTTACTGTCACGATAACAACACGACGCCAAAATGTACGAATTT
The DNA here is from genome assembly GCA_949089665.1 of Macrosiphum euphorbiae. NCBI lineage: Eukaryota > Metazoa > Arthropoda > Insecta > Hemiptera > Aphididae > Macrosiphum > Macrosiphum euphorbiae. Next base: position 30,016,121 of record CARXXK010000003.1, on the reverse strand, counting down.
CCAGGAGACCCTGGCGCCCCGGTCGCCTCGATATTGCTCCGTGAAACGGCTATACTGCACTACCATATATAATATATATGTTTTTATTTTTATCACTGGCGCTTTACAATTGTCCAGGATTAATTCAAAAGGCCACTAAGGGGGAGGGAAAACGATGGGAGGAAAGAAAGACAAAATATCGTATATATTTCGACTATTATAACCTACAACAGCTCCATTATTGCATCGTTGAATAAACGAACCTCGCAGCCCGATCGAATAGATACCACTATCGCATTTAGTGCGGTCATAACAATATGTACTGGGTTATGATATCGTATGTGTGTGTGTGGGTGGGTGGGTTGGTTGTTTTTCTGCTTTATATATTTTTGTTTAGTAGTGTTTATGTTGGAATTTATTTAGGATTCACCACACAATTTTTTGGTCGTATATCAGGAAATGATGTTCGCTCTCCCTGGTGGCCATCTCAGATATCCAGCCATTAATCGTTATTATTGTCAATATGTGTGGAGAAAAGAATCTTCCCTCAATAGTACGACTCAAAAATTATAAACCAAGTACTGAGAAGTTTGAGATCCTGTGTGGGCGCTCGTCTGGCTTCGCTCACCTAGTCGTGCAGGATGGTGAAGTTTTATTGTTGTGATATTAAATTTTAAATCGACGATAATTCATCGTTTTTAAAACTTTCTGTTAGGCTAAACCGGCGATTACTGACATTTGAACATTTCTTTAAAATGTTTCAATGGTTTTCGGTAGATTTGCCTTGCACTTCGGAGAAATAATTAAGAAAATCGAAAATGACCCTTTTAAAGTACCGGACCAATAAAAATGAGTTCTATCTATTAATGTGCATATATCTATATGGTATTATGTTTAAAGTACCTCTCTTATTGTACTCGAAAATAAGTGTTTATAGAAATAGATTTTTAAAAAAATATAAGAATAAATATCCTTGAAAAACCTATTTACATGGTTCATTTCATTCAGTCTAAAAATAATAATGACAGGTACCTATCTACGGGCTACGGCTATACTACTTCATAATATAATATATACTCATGTTAGTACTTTATTCCGTGATAACCATTACCGCAAGCGCCGATATATCATGCAGCATTATTATTAGGGCAAAGCTCACTTATACCTATTACAGTTTAGCAGCTGTAATCGGTCTGCTGTTTGGGAAACTCAACGACATTTTTCGTTATGTAAGCCACTTCCTTTCTTCTCTAATTACATAGAAATTAACACAAGTTTAACGAGCACTAGTAAATTATAATATTATTATACTATAACAACATCAGAACGGTGTCTGTGCGTTCTTATCATTAAAAACAGCACTAATTACGTTTGATATTAATGCACTTGATGGTTACTTGTTTCAGCGTGCATACATTATTTAGATTAAATAAGAGCTGCCTCTACATAGAAAAAACAATAACATAATGTTATATGTGTAAAAAGTTTTTGACCCTGTGAAAAATCTCGACTTTTAAAGAAAAAAAAGAAAATAGACATGATAAAAATCTTACAAATTCCCATTTTTTTATATAACAAGTTTTATTTATTATGTTAACTCGACATTAGTGAATTATTTTTATTATTATTGTTTTTGTTTTTTTTTTTTTTTAAAAATGTTTTATATCCATAAAACCTTTGCGGTTTTAAAAAACTGTTATCTCATCATCACTTCATTATATTATACAACTGAGTTTAAAAATAATGCGATCGGTAGCAGGATGGTAAAAAACACATAATAGGAAGTCAACCGTACTGCGAATACCATACAAAATATACACTAATCGAGATGAATAATCGTTCGCGTTCTAAATAACTAATGTGGATGGTAAAAAAAATATTTCAATAGTTGCTTGGTCACCTACCCTAGCCTTTGTCGTCCCTTTATTTTATTAATACATACGAACGTCGTGAGAATGTGATTATAATATTATTCCCGTAGTAGGAATTTTTTTAAATATTATAACGAAACGTCGTCTCAAAGGAGAAAATGATAATAATAAAGCTTTGTGGAGTGACTGGGCTTGACCTCCCCTCACTTCACGGTATATACGATTTAACGGTACATAATATTTTAGAATTGTTTGTGTTTCTGACCTCAGGGAGGGTCCAAAATATCAGCATCACAACTCCCTTGAAATGTTAACGAATTTCCTCTATAGGTCGTCGGCGACTCGTCGCACATTATAATATAATATTATTGCCATATTCTACACACGAGGTGCATATTATATACGAATAAATAAATGTACCATAGTTTATATAGCACTGTTCGGATATAGGCTTCAACCGCGGTATAACGAAACGTGAGTAAACATATAATAGACGTATGTTACGCGTGTGTTACGTGTGGTATCGGGTTACCACTTACCAACATATATAGATCTCGTATGATAGCTTACAAAAAGTTATCTCGTTAAAATACGAACTCGACACCATACACTACAATAATGACACATATACATAATAATGTACACTCGTACGAGATTCCATCCACGTGAAAATAAAAACGGTGCACCTGTCTTCTATGTTCGTATAAAATAACAGTGACTGGACACTCGACGCTGCGTGTAACAATACCCTTTATCCGAGACTTTTAAAAAGTATACTTCCAACTATACATATTATATATATATATAAATGTATGCTTTCTGCTTATTACGCCGACGTTATAAATAATTCAGACTTTTGAGGGTCACGGCGTAGTAGTAGTAAACCATGTATATGATATACATACATATAATATGGCTGCGAGTGTGTGTATTTTATCGATATAGGGGGAAAAAACACTGACCTATGTGACCAAACGATTCGACTGTCGCCTTCACCGGGTACGTAAGGAGGCGTGTGTTTAAATCTAAAATTCAAACACAAACCGATCAACTGGAAAAAGTTTGGCAGTCTTTTTATGCCATCACTCCCAACCTGCACTTACCGTTCCACCTCCAAGCCATCACACACACGCGGAATCAAAGGCGTTCGTCGTAAAACATCGTGTAAACGGACCGTGACTTATCTGCATTTATATGTTACATGTGACACAACCCTACCGTCTACCGTGACGAAGGGTTTAAATATATTATATTCTCTGTCATTTGTGTAGACCCCATGAACAAAATAAATTATTCCTACGTTCATCAAATTAATACACTTTAGTAAATTAATTGAAGATAATAATTTGTATTTTTCAATCACTATCCTCTCGTCGAACCACCAGTTTTTCTTATCTTTTTTTTTTTAGATCATCTCTCTTCTGTTATTCAACCTCCCTTAAATCGTCGTTCTTTACATGTTGATTATAACTAATACTTTTTTTTCATTAAATTCTATGACTTCTTTATAAAACTCTTCCTTTTCTTATTTCTTTATAGAATTTTTAACCATAGTCTTGCTGCTGTTTGTATTAATTTTCTAAGTAATAAAGGAAAATAATAAATAAATACTTTTATGCTATCTACATTATATTTTGCTTTGAAAATCAGGATCTTATTATGCTGCTTAGATTATAAATAACTGTTACGATTCTTGAGAAATAAACGCAGCACGTGTATTCATTCTCCAATTATGTTCAATTTGTTTCAGCTTGTTTCAACTTGATTCATGATATGTTTTTTTGATCACCATGTTTGGCTCCACGTGAAGTCTCTTTAAAATACTAAGTTAATATTTTACCATCAGACAACTATTTAATGAACGCCATTGTGAACACTTGATCATAATGATGAGTAGAGCCGTGATTGAGAACAACCAATATGTGGAATCAAAGTCACTGAGAACAGTCTTAATCACTGATCTTTTTGAAAAAAAGTTGGCATTCAACCACGAATTCATAAATTACAACACATTTGAAAATTTCAAAACTGTACGAATATAATATCTTATTTGTTGTACGGTGTAGCCGTGTAGGATAGTATAGAATCCTAATCATCTCATCTCTGATATCTGCAGAATACAATTTTATGTTCAGAGGCAATTTGATCCGGCGGTGGTGCTAATTTTAAATGCGGGTCCATGGGGGCGCTAATAACACCTCTATAATAACAAACGCACTCTCACGAGATACTCGAATGTGACGTCATAGGCGGTATACGTTAATTTGCAAAACCATACATTATTATTAATATAATTATATTATTATATAATACCAAATACTGTCTCTATGCAGTGCGCAGTCGCAGTTTGAAGCTGTCACTCAATGGCCGCGACCGTTTTCCGTTCCGTCCTCTCGTGGCCATATTATATATTATTTTGTATACATAAATCATTCGATTGTGTACGACACGAGTTCCGTCGACCGTGACACGATTTTCGAGCGACGCGTTTACACACGCCTGTCACAAGGACGATCTATAAGATAATAATAATATACGTCATCGCCACCACCAACCCTTGGCCCAAACCATCGATATTTTGATTTTTTTTCTTTCCCCCCCCCCCCCCCACTCGTTTACACCGCTAGCTTATATGTATATGAACCGCTATACATAATATATACGTTTCATTGAATTTCGTGCAACGCGACTATATGGCGGGCCACGTGTTATTATATTGCCGGTCGGGGGAGAGTGGGGGATCCTTTGAAACTCGTCCGTATAATATTATAAAATAAATTATTGAATATTCATATATTATTATGTTTACAAATGAATATTACAATAATGAAATGGAGGCTAATGACCTAGAATTTGAAGCCTTAGTTTCTAATAAAAAAAATAATGACATGTACAGTGTGCCTATATATGGGTATATGACATATTGTAATGTTGTTATTATAGACGTAGGTAGGCGGCATGAAAATAATTGAGAACAAGGGACCCAAGTTCGTGTATAGTACCATTATAATATTATTATACTCGTACATATTTTAAATTATTAAATAACAATAAATCGGCCATCTGTATATGACTTCGTACCGTAATTACGCAAAGTACCGTAATTTTGTCAATATTTTCTCTGTGCCTCTTTTATCGAATCCCTATTTAAAAAGTATAGTAATCCTATACAAATGTATTATAACATACCACTTAGAAGTTAAAATGTCATATGATTTATGTGTTTTAATTACGAATTTTCACGGCCATTATAAAAACGAATCATTAGACTTAATCCACAACAAATCAAGCAATAATATCCCCGTATTTCAATTTTTAAAAGTTACCTACCTATATAGTGCATTACTTATTTCTTTATAAACTCTTATTGAAAGAGATTATTAATAACAACGAAATAGTTCAAGTACAATATATAATAATATTATATAGGGCTAAAAGTAAAAACAAATTAATAATTTTAACTGCCAGATTCAAGATTTCATTATAAAAAGTGCAATCATTAATTCAATATAAATTTGATTGTTTTATAATACATTTTTTTTAATTTATCAGCTATGCCCATAAAAATAATTTCAAAAAAATTTGTCAATTTAAAACTTATTAAAATACTTGATAAGTTACAGGTAGATAAAAACTTTTTAAGCTCTGCAATGAACGGGATTGTCTTTTACTTATCATTTTAAATTTATTATTGTTTGAATCATATAAAATATAAGATTATATATAATAAAGTGATAAACACATTATATTATATAATAGTATTACAATCGCAGTTATCGATGAAAAGTTTTAAAAAGTATTTATCATTTTAGTGATAAATAATTTATTAATACCCACTTTTTTTTTTTTGTAATCTGGGTTCTTTTATTAAAATATAGAGTATATTAGTTGACCAATCGGACATTTGGCAGCGCACACTAACATAATATGGATTGAATAGAAATAATGTTTTTAATATAGGTACATGCAAAAGTGTAAATATTATAGAGATACGATAAAGGAGAAAAATTTATTATCTAATAATTAGCTTATTTTGGTGTCCAGTATCCACAAAATGTAAGATGTATTGTTAATAGGTACCTATAAAGAGACATTCTATTATAATATTAGCTACCTATATTTAATGTTAATTTGTATGACTATACACTCGACATAAGCAACATGTTTTTTTGAAATTAATTTTTAAAAGTCGATTTTAACCAATATTTTAATCGGTATTTATGATAATTTTTCACTAGAAAAATTAGACAAATTTCACAAAAAGTTTGAATATTATTTTTAAACTGTTTGCTTATAATTTCTGATAGTTATCAATACATTATGACGTGAGCTATGTATATATTTCTGGTTTATTAACTTTTTAAAAGTCCTTAGATTGATTGAGTCACGTCCTAACGAATAACGGAGTTGTTTTTTATATTATTTTGTCACGTATCGTTTTCAATTTTTTAAAGCAAAACGTACCCCTATCAAATCCTGAAATTTACTATCTGCGGTAATTTTATTGTAATATCTTAAATATATTATTAGATTGGTTTTTTTCGGAGAAATAACAATAAAAATAAATCGATTCTGTTAAATTATTTTCGATTCGTACATTTTTTAGCACCGATTTGTATATATACAAAAAGAGTATAAGATATATCTAAATATAGATCAAATTGAATAATTTATATTATATTCGAGGTCATAGTGTCTATATAACATTTATGTACCTATATGTATATTGTATGATAGTAAATCTTATGTTTAATGAGGAGGGGGACGTGTTTCTAGGCGTATCCAAAATTATACAAAAGTCTTAAAATTGTAAAGGACAATATATAGTATCGATTTACTATTTATCCGTTTTATTGGAAATCATAATACATTTTTAAGCAATAAGTTTGAAAAAAAAAATTATCAAATAACAGAATACTGTGAGATTTAGGAATACATTATCAATATTAAAATAGCTAATACCTTTTAGACTTTTGCTAATAATATTTCCATTAAAAAGTATAATGATAATATAAAAATGCATAATTGACGATTAACTGAAAAAAAATAATGCCAAACGAATGATACTATGCTAATTTATATAGAAAACTGTATACAAAAATGTGGCAGGTGGAAAAGTATTATAATGTAATATGTACTTACTATAAATATTCATTTAACGAATTTATGGAAAGTGTAGCATATTTTTAACCTGACGAGGTTAAAAAGCAATTATTTTTTTTTACCATCATAATTCAATTTTAACAATATTTTTTAATAATATCAACGTAATAACTATGTAAAATAGAGTCAAACGATTGCATGTAACAAACAAAATTCTTGTTCAAGTAATAAATTATTATTGCTGAGGTATTTTAATAACCTTTCCCTATCTTCCACTATTTAAAAAAATTTCTGTGATTTTTTTTTCAAAGTAATTACTCTTATTAAAATTCCTTATCTTTTACTAAAAACTTTAAACTTTTGAATTGTTAGTAAGCTATTCATTTGACTATAGACCAACAAATCATCTGCTAAGACATTTATTTGAAATTTCAGTTCAGTTTGTAGTTTTGAAAATATTATTTACAAGGCCTTCTTTTATAAGACATCGCCAGAAACATTTCGTGAACTAAAACTTTATGTTTTTGATTAAGTACGGGTTTTATTCTACTTTTAACTTCTTCGTTTTATTCGGTTTTCGTATAAAAAAAAACTTTTGAACACATACAAAATGTTGAATTGTAGTATACCAGACGACGATTTAAAATAATGACTCGAATAAAAGTAAGTGATCGAAAGTAAAAATCCCACGTGAAGGTTCAAAGTTTGAGACGAGTTTCTATATACAATTTTCAAACTTTGTTCTAATCGATATCCTCCAAAATGTGTTAAATCGAGACATAAAATAAAATTAAGAACATTCATGGTTCACGAAATATAATACCTATTACGATACAAAATTGTATTATGAGTTGAATGAAAAATTCGTCTGTATATATTCTATAAGTTTAATATATCAATGAAGTTTATAATCTTAAGCTATATATTTTAGACACATACGTTATGTATACGTATAAACTATTACGATTTCATTTGATAATATATTGACTTCTAAAGGTTATATTGTTATAATATTGGGCTTATGCTTTGTATTTTTGAATACAATTAGTGAATATGAATTACCGTGGTGTTCGAATACAAAATATAATGCCCGTAACTGTAGAAGACATCAATACAGAGTAGTTATACTTTTTTTTTTATTTTTTTTTTTTTAGTTGATCTTAATCCCTGTGACTATATGGCCATTAGCTGTATGGTTTTGTAGGTTTTTATGTCGGTAGGGGGAGGGACATGTGTGTGTTAGGTTTGGCAGAATTTTTGATTGGGCACCCGTAGGTATCTGCCATGCCCGGGAGGGCGGTGGCGGAACTTGTTCTCCGGACACCGTGACTTGCCCGAAGAAAAATGCAGCCCATGACCGAGGTATCGAGTCAGCGTCGGCCACTCCGTCCCCATACATTTATTATGCATGTATTAATATTAATATACATTTTATAATTTATTGTTATCATTTTCTATGGATTCTGCTAAGTGATATCCGTAATCCATTCCAATTTTATAACTGACCTACAGTTAATATACAATATTAAATATCATACACAGCCGATAATACTATGGTATCATCATTGATTTAATTGGATTAAACTATACACTTAAAAGTTAAAATGCATTTTCATGTTATGTTATTATTCTAAATTCAACAACCATGATAAGTATAATCATGAATGATTGATTTCAATTTATAATTTTTTCATTGTCAAATTCATGACATTATCAATCAATGTTTTCCTTCCTGCATGTCGATACCAACAATTATAACAATAAAGTCTAACGAATGTTACATCAGGTTATTATATTTGTTGTTTTTTTTCGAATAAGAATAAATAATTAATAATAAATAAATCGATAACCCGGACCAATAAATTTACACTAGTGATATACAAACATTGAGGTTTAGCTATAATTTATGGGCTTACACCTGTATCTCGTTAAATACATTATTTACACAATATACCATGTGATAAAGTGTTCGCAACACGATCACACTTTTGATAAAACATTATTTATAGACAAACGTTTCGTGTATTTTACAAAAGTATTTACGGATGAGAAGTCTCAAGTCCAATTTAAAATAAATAAGAAAAAATAGTCAGAATATATATTATTATAGAAGCCATAAAACGAGCCAGGATAGAATTTTGTTTTATAAAAACTACTATATTAAAAAGATAAATATATTATTATATTATTTTAAAAATATTGCAGAATGTTGGAACGTTAAAAGGTACTTTCTTAATTTAAATTTAATATATTAACGTCAATTTTTACATTGAGTAATATTCTTATCCTTATTGAAAAAATAGACGAACCATCGACTTAAACCATCATCTTTTGATTGTACCATAGTTATATCATATTATATTATTAATGAAATATTTTCAAGCCTTATAGGTATTTGTTTATTTTATAATAAGCACTTCAATATATAATAATATATAGATCGATACATTAATTAATAATTACCTATATACATTGTATACTTGTATTATATTATATTGTATTATAAATATTAAATATTATATTATATTATATCGACGGTAACTAAATATTTTAAGAAATTCCATTTGTGGATTTTAATACATAATATATAGGTAAATTATAAAATTATATACAAAATAACCATAAAACAACAAAACAACTAGTTAATATATTTTTCAATTTGGTTTATCAAATGATACAGCGTAATTTTAACGATGTTATATTGTTCATTTTTGTTTCTGTTTACTCGTTGAAATCTACATGTTACAACAACAGTGTGAATTCTAATAGGTCAATAATTATAAACGAAACAAATCGAATCGAATAAACAAAACCACTGAAAATGTTGCTCGTCGTGTGTCGTCCATTGCTTAACAGCTGCACAATTGAAACTTTAAATTAATAGTAAATACTCCGTATGGGAAAAAAAATGAATTTAATTGATTCTAAAAAGTATAAATTGTAGGCTCACGGTCTTTGAAACATTCATCTCTCTCTCCCTCTCGAGCAAACGAGTGCACTCGTCTAGTCTGTACACATATTATTCACACTATGGACGATGTAACACATCGATTTTTCACATTCACAATTACACGAGTCCCAGCAGCGTGTGTAGTATAATATTTTAATGTACAAAGTATATTTCATTGTTGTCGTCAAATAATTATTAGTCCGTCTGGCCTGTATGACGTTGGGTCGCTCTTTAGTCTTTAGTATTCGTCTATGGTCTGTATCTACTTGGCATTATAATATTATATAAGAGCTGCCGTCGGTATAGCAGCGGGCCTGCAGTACCTACCTAACATTATACCAGGAAGAAAAATAAACGGAAAATTATTTGAGAACCGTTTTCGTCCGTTTCTTATATTATTAATAAACACTCCGTTAAATGGTTTTAAAAATGTCACAAACGGTTATATATAGGGTGGAGCTGCGTGCCACGTTTACGAAAATTGCATAAACGCCCGGGCCACGTATACCAGACGCCGCCGTTTTACAAACTTTATTTTAAGTTCTAACACTATATATATAGTAAGATAATAACACTGTAATATTATGATGGTACTACAACTATATAAAATACAACTATACACTAACTATATGCATACCTACGGTTTCTTATAACACTTTATTATTATAATATATTATATAGCAGAACTGACGACGGTGACAAACATATTATTTTTCAAAACTAGAACAACGAAATAATATTGGTATGTTACGATTATATAAAAAAAATTACATATAGGTATATTTTAAAAAAAGATCGTCAAAATATCAGCGAGCACTACCTGATCATTTCAACCGAACGAAAAATAGGTTTGGCATTTGAATACTAATTAACTTGAGAGAGTATATTATAAACTTCAAAGATTCCAAATATATATATTTTGATTAACTATTAAATTATTGAAAAACACAAAATTTTATTATTTTCATGAAAAAATAGTGTGGGCAAAACTTTGATAGTATAATACCTTATCTTGATTACAATAAACATCGAAAACGCTGCAGTGAATAATAATCAGTTGAAATTAAACATCGGTGCTCATGTCAATATTTATACTCACGTCAAAATCAGTGGATTAGTTTGATATTTTTAAATAAAATTATATTTTATAGTTTTATACGATACCTATATTATATAATTATTGGAAATATTGAATATATAATATATAATATATATTATATAAATGAATCCCCCTATATATTTCCCTACTATAACTTGAAAACGCCTACACCGATTACGCTGATATTTTTTTTCTGGTGTGTTCGTAACTTTCAGGACAAGGTTTGTATGAAAGAAAATTGTAGGACAATCCACTGGAAAAGTAGAAACTCTGAATGACAACAGTGGTGCTCTATTCAGCGAAAAAAAAACTAAATAATAATTTATTTTTGTTTATTGTAAGGTTGCAATTATTATTGGTTATGATTGGATAGAGTTTTAAGCCTGTATATTATATACTAATTGGTCAAAACCATATAACTTATTAAAAATTCCGAATGGTATTCCTAAAGCTAATTGTTCGACCGGGAACCTAAACATGGACTTCATAAACAACGCGTTAATAAAACATTCGTAATTACGTACGCATTTCGTGGGGTCTGAAATCCACCGCATATGTGTCTACCTGAAAATCTACTGCTCCCATAATCACAAGCGTATCCCACGGACAACATAGACAACATATATGACTATAATATAATATAATCGAACGTGTCCTGACTGATCAACGTAGAGCTTAAATAATGATGGCTTGAGGCTTGTGATTTCCACGATACTTTCGTACCGCCATGTAAGTGTGCACTAAGAAAGCGTCTTCCAAAATTCGAATTTTAAAGTGATGCTTGCTGCACAGGCATTTTGAGATTCGAGATGATCGATGAACATTTTTAAGTTTTGAACACCATACACCGAATTGAACAAAGTTTGAATCATAAAGAGTTGGCCCTTTTAACTGGCAACGATAAGTGCACGGGATCAGCTAGTATAGCTTATATTTATATATTATATTAGACTTAGGTACTTTATACCTATATTAGGTACTCCGAATCTATTAAATCGTATTTAATTTTACTTGTACAAGTTGAATAAGTTCACTTAATAAAAAAATATGTATTTGAATATAAGTCCGAGCTATATTGAAAATATATTTGCAATGCATATTATCGGTCGACAAAAAAGTTCAACAGTACATCAAAGTAACAGTAGTTCAGATCCCGCTTAAACAGCATTTGGTCGAAAATGGCGCTTTAACGTAATACAAGTTTATGTAAATTGGAGAGAATTTTGAAAGACATAATATAGCAATAAAACGATAAACATAATAATAAATATATAGAATAATAATCGATAATGTATTATAATATCAACGACGATAAAGTAATATTATAATATAGTAGGTACGTCAATATCATTATAGTTTTTCATAAAACGAGAACAGATTTACTATACATATAGCATCATAAATCATTTTCATATTTTATATTTTTATACAAATCCGTAAAATATAGCAAAGTAAGGTGAAAATTTGCTTTTTATAATAAAAAATCGAAATTTATAATGTACTTAATAATTATTTTCAAATATATTTGTGTATTATTCGCTGACCTTTAAAGATTTTAAGACATATTTATACATTTTTTCCATTCACAATTTTATCATTCGTTTTACATTATTATGTACCTACCTTTTTTTTTTTATCATTATCAAGTATCACTCGTTAGTATCATTCACATATTTTTTTTTCTGTTTTTAAATAGGTAGGTATCCCTATTATGTCTTTTTCAGTCAACTTCTTACACATACATTATTTTCAGAGTATTATTTCGTCACAACAGTTTTTGAATTCATAAACTCATTATTTTCAGCTTTTCATTGGCAGTATCATAGGTTTCAGTCAATCGTATTTTTAAAAATGATATCGTTATTTGATTCAAAATGTCTTGAAGGATTAGCGCAGATTCATAGGTTATTATAATATATTATAGATTCATTAAAATCCTATCACTGGTCATAATTAGTTCAACTACAATTGTAGATAAACGATCGACGTCGAGATTTTCATTTAACTTAATTTGTTCGATGATATCTGTGCCGTTCATTATACCCGTTATATTGAACACTGAAGTAAAACATATGCTGTGTCGTATCTACGCCAAAAAGAAAAGAAAACTCAGTGTGCGATATCATCCGACATTCGTGAGGAAACGTGCAGGTTTTAAAACTAAAGGTTTATTCCGCTGTTATGTTTTAGAACTATCTTGCCCATCACGGTTCATATATATAGTGTTTTTGGATGTTTTCCAAGATCAACTACAAAAATCGCTATTTCCCCAAACCTGCAGATAACATAATATATACAGTGTTCTACGTACCTATATTTACTATACATTACAATGTAAACATAGTCGACGATTTTCAACAATAACAAAGATACAAGTGAACAATATATAAGCCAAATTAGTTGTTCCAAAATAATATAGTACACTCCGACACTGAGTTCGTATTAAAAAAGTTCGGTTACTCGGAGGCTATTTCGGGTGGAATATAGCCTTGGCAAAGATTCTGACCCAGATTTAGGATTTTCTCCAAAAGAGCAGTGCGGAGGTTCCGGTGCTATGCCGTAGACCATTTGAGTGGTTGTGTTAATCAAAAACAACTCGGGCACATCTGAAAAGGTGAAAGCCACGTCTTTGTGAACTGCAGGTATACTATATAGGTGGATTTAATCTTCTAAATCTATCAGCATATCTCGGATTTTATGTAATGTTCGTTAATGTCACATGATGTGTTACAATTAAACACTATACAGTTGAGCTCTTTACAAAATAAGTTTAAAAAAAAAAATGATTCATGTTTAAATAAATATCCTTTAAAATTACAATGAATGTAATGACGAGTTTTACAAAAAATGGGGTTAATTATAATTTTACGAAATGAAGAGAAAACGGTGACTACTATTTTACGGGTGGCAAGAAGACTTCCAGTCTAGACTGGATAGACTATAGATGATTATATTAATATGATACATACATATTTACACATAATCTTATTTTAAGCTTATGCATAGGTTTGAGCTAGGTCCTGTTCTCGAGTTATAATCGAATTCTAAGGTCCCCGCTGCAGGTAATCGATATTATAATATTATAATAATTATAGCGTTGCGCCTGCTGGCTGCTGCTAAGCTGGTAACAATATATTATCATAAACATTGCTATAACAGACCAGTTATTATAGTAATCAATTTATTTTTTCTCTTAAGACATAATAATATGCAATATGTAAGTAGGTTTAATGGTGCATGTATAACTATTTTACTCATATCAAACTAATAATTTATGAATAAATTAAAGATTGTTTTGTTTTGATTTAATTGTTATAAATATTTTATAATTTAAATTGGAGTTCAAAGGTAGAATTTGATGTTTTTTTTTTAATTTTAGGTTTAAAGTAGTGGAAAAAATATTGTTTGATATTATCAACCCTAAGAAAAATACTTTATGAATCAAGGTCTCTGGTTCAATACTAGTTTACAATATTAGTTAATACTTTTTGATTATTAATGATTTATAAGAGTTTATTTTAAGAATAATACCTAGTTAACGATCTAAAGACTAAAACTACTTATAACACAGCTGGGTTATAAAAACATACTGTTTTAGCTATAATATATTATTATAGTACTATAGAAAACAAAATTCTGAGGTTTTAACCGATACAAACATTTAAAATTTAAATTATTCAAACTTAAGATGCTCAAATTTAAACCACACGCCCGCATACTGTGTTTTATCCGTCTTAGGTTGTACCGTAACAAATTTGTATAACCAATTTTGTGTTATTAACTTTAATATTAAAATTAATATGATGAAACTTATAGGTTGGCACATTATCTATGTTCGTACGATATTTTAATTTTCAAGCAAATTATAAACATTTTTATATTTTATTATTATACATACTCATAATAAGTTGCAAAAAAAAAACATAAAATGTCGAGAATACCCAACGATAGATCAGAGCTTCGAAATAAAATTTCTTATCTTTAGGTTTGACCATAAGTCAATAAATCGCTCTAATATTGAAGCTAACAACACAAAATTGGTTCTACTGAACGAACCTTTTGTATGGTAAATAGTACTATATGTTTATAAAACGGATGCCTACAACACATTCGGGTGTGGCGTTCCCTTAAAACATCTGATATTCTGATTGGTGCCATTTCTCACCATTCAAAAGACAAACATCAGATTGAATTATTTATGAAAATATGTAGACTAGCTTATCATGAATAATATGATGCACAAAGGTGTTATTATATGAATACAACAAAGAGCCGATCTCTATAAAATTCGTATTTAAATATAGATACAAATTGACGATTGTATAGTTCAACATATTATATTAATGTAGTTAAGGGTAGTTTTATTTTATGATAAATTTGTATAGGATACACACTTAAGAAGGCGCTACACCCGCATGCATTCTCTCTATCTTACAAACGCATAACATACCAAATTGTACGCTCAGCAGTTCACGTTTAGCTGTGTTCGTTTAAAAATTAGAGTGATTGACCTCTTTTAAAATGTAAAGGTAAAATTATTATCTAGTGAACCAGCTCATAAGTTTTTTTTTAATATTTATTTTAAAGCAAGTTATGAGTATGTTAAAATTCACAAACAATTATTCACAATAATTTAAAATATTCATTACTCGCTTTAAAATAAAATTTAAAAAAACCCCTATGATGTTCTAAATTGTATAAGAGGTCGATCCACTCAGCGCACTCTTAACCTAACAATTTTTTACATACATTTGTAGACATTAAACAAACAAAAGTGACGTCAGTATATACGACGTTCTGGCAAAATGTTGGCCCCGATGACGATGTCGTTACGACCTACTAGTCGCGATTTTCGTCAAAGTAGACGGTAAATTGTGGTGTATTAGGTATCGCCGGGGGGTGACACCCCTTGACGCGCTGTTGACGACACAATACGCTTTATTTTGTTGGTGTTCAAAATTATGATGATGATGATGATAATAATAATATTGTAATAAATAATAATAATATATTATGCCTACGATGGCTCGTGGAAAAACGGTATCACATTCGTCCGACCTCATCACAAACACCGCCAAAATGATCCGACGGCCAACACAACATCATCGATATCGACTTGAATGCGGTCGTCAATATTAATATAATATAAAAACTGTGTGACAAATAATAAAATTTTTGGAAAATCGATTCCCACCAGGGTCTGCCGAACTGTCGTATCACGCTTCTGTATAGTAGGTATTATATGTATTATGTAGGTAACCTTAACTATTATTATTATTATTAAATTATATATTAATTGTGTAGTGCACTTTTTTAGAGCGTAAGATTCAACGTTTATAATTTAGTATATTAAGGAGTTTTTTTTTCCTACTCCCTTTCACAAAGACAAAACCCCGTCCCTGCAACTGTGAAATACCAATTAAAAATAAAACGTCGAGTACTCAATTCGCCGTGGCAGTCCCCCAACGACCTAAAAAAGTCACCAAATTAAACGCCTGAATGCGTGTGTGTGTGATGTGTTCTGGCGTTAACCACCGATTTTATTAACGTCACGTACTTATCGCTTTTTCATCCGAGTCATATATTACACATATTGCATGTGCATGTTATACGATTATAATAGTATGGCATCCACGTAGCGTATATGATGTAAAATAATATTCACATGAATTCGGTTTATTTGTATTGGGAGTTAAATGTGGCGAGGTGAGTTTATACTGAGTGACATTAATATTTTGAATACAATAACCATAATTAATTTAGTTAATATTATAATTTATATTTATATTAGTCGCGGTGGGCTGTGCCTATATTCAAATTAAGTTGTCTCTATTGTTTTTTTTTTTTTTTTAATATAAATGATTAAAATGTCAGTGTCTTGTCCAGTACTACAAGTTAGTAACAATGGTTTATTAATAATTATCAAATATAAAAAGGGTGAATGTAGGTAAACGCTCTCAGGGGCGGATCTGAAGCTTGTTTAAAGGGGTGGCGAGAGGGAATATTTTTGAGTGATATGAAGTACACAAACAATTTTATATCTATATTAATTGTTGGGTACATAATCGGCATATAATATTTTGCGCATTGTATGCGTCCGCCGCCGTCGATAAGCTGCGAGAGCGGACTTGGACCTCACGGAGAGGGGAACCGCGCTGTCGCATCTAGCCACCCGTCGCCGTTGCGCCGCCGCTGCTCGTCGTCGTTTTCCCGCCGTCTTGGCAGACTGCACAAGCTGCATGGTTTTATTGTCGCGAACCGGTGCCCCGTCGCCGTTAAATCACCATTGTCCGTTTTTGGTTTTGTGCACCCGAGCCCTCGCGCTCACCAACACATCGTGTCCGCGATCCGTGTTTTTCTGTCTCCCGTGCCCATAGATAATAAAGATATGGATAGGACATAATGGTCTTATCAGCGGTCTTCCAGGGGAATAATTGAGGCCAAATAAAGTATATCTATATGGAGTATCGACTGTCGACAAAAAATGTAAGCAAATCGCCTCAATTTCTTATCTATGTTGGACCGCAAAACTAATACGTAATGAATTTGAGGCGTCCTATCCATGTATTTATTATCTATGCCCGTGCCGAACCCACGGCTTATTTTGTTCCGCCTGTCCGATCCTTTTCGCTGTGCGTCCCGGGCCGTGGTCACCTACGCGTCCACGTGGTTTCCGTCCGTTCGCTTGACGCAGTGCGAAACTGCGAAACCACCGAACGCGGTTTTCGCCCGCCCCCCATTACCGGCCGCATATACGTGGTATCGTTTTACCTGTTCGTCACGTTCGACGTAGGTGCAAGTGCTGCACACCAGTTCAACGTCCGTTGTAGCCGTCTCACCGTCGAACCGCGTCAGTTGCCGCACTCTCACCGTGGTATCATCGAACTCCATCCTATCAGGTCGTACACACGATTATCTTGTTTATTATTGTATACATTTATTACTCGCATTACGCGACCCATACGTTTTTGGGTATTATTTTATATTGAATTATTATGGTAGTTTTGCCGATCGAGTTGTGATCGTGCCATGACCAATATTATTACTAACACTAGTTCGTAAGATATTTGAATTGCAGAACGTCAAAAATAAATATTGTTCTGTACATTGTCATACCATCAAACTCAGTGTTGTTAGTTATCTTATATTCATGACCTTATAGTTATAAGTCCACTATCTCTCTCTCTCTCACTCTCCCCTCCTTACAGGGATATCTACCGGCATTCGCATAAGTAATTACACCCCCGACGCTTAACGTGTTGGCCGCCGTCCGTGCGCGCACGTATCCGTCACCGGCTTTACAGGTGCAGCCGTCATACGCACATTAATCAATTAATTAACTTATATGAGTTCATATGAGAATCCAAATTCAGTTTAAATACTCTGAACAAACATTGATTAACAATTATTGTAATTATTATGATTAATTAAATAATCTTAGTTACAGTTTATAAATCTGACTTTTCTGAGTAAGTACACAAAACTATCGCGTTTTAAATCCCAAAGTATAAAACTTTAAGTTTGGCATAAATGCAGTTGAACAAGTTTTTAACATTTTTTTAATTAGTTAATTTCACAATAAATTTAGATAATACGGTGTGGTCACTTCCGATCTTTAATTAAGACATTTTTGAGTCCTTATACTACGGCATTTAATACAAGCATTGGTCGCCAGGACCTCTAAGAAGGATGGTTCTTCAAATAATTCTGTGTAGCGGTATACGAATTAAAAAACTTAGGAACGAATGTAGCTTACTTCCCTAACGTTTTTTTGGAATATTTTATTTTGGAAATGTTAGTATTATTATGCTCAATGTGTTGGTGAAATTAGAGTTTCTACACTGCATTATATCTACATCGTAAAATTAAGTAATTAAAAAAATATTTTTTTTTAAGTCCCGAGAGGAGGGGAAATGCCACGACGCCACTTCACCCCCACTATAAATCCACCCCTGACAACTCTGTTGTACAGTAGGTGTCGATACAGTCAACAGTTATTGTGTAAGTTTCTGTAATATACCTAGGTATTACCTATGTGTTAAATAACTTGAATTTGAATTCAATGTTGAATCATTGCACATGAAAACGATTCTGAGCGTCTGAGCGAAGACAAGGTGTCAACCTATATATTAATAAAAATAATAATAACAATAATAATAATATTGTTATCGCTCCACTCAGAATTGAAAATAAAGATTTTAAACTTAATGTAATAGAATCATATCTATAATATGTATTAATAATCAATTGTATTTTAGAATAACAGGGAAAAGAAATATATATATTATGTGGAGCAATCTTTCATCATTCACCACAACGATTGATGTTTTTAAAATACATATATCCACATATTTCAACATCAACTATTATATGATCTACAAACAAACATTACTACACAGTCGGCACATCTGACTAGTGAAATTATATATTGTTTATATGTTTCAAGTCGGTAGGTATGCGCGTTATGTCGTGTGTTTGCGGTACATAAAATAAAATATAAAAACAAAAAATGTGTTCAGGCCACGGTTGTCTCTCGTTCTGTGCACAAAAAAATATACCATCACATGGGACCAGGTAAAAACTATCCGGCCGACAAAAAAGAATTCTGGCTACGTGCCTGCGTGCGTACGAGCACGAATATGTCGGTCGTTCAGTCGGCCGGTCGGCCCCGATCGATCGACGACATCGACGACAACCCGAGGGTGTGCACACCACGGATATAGTGTATTATATACAATTCGAACACATTTTATAAATAACGAAACGGAATTACGACATTCCAGCAGTTTAATACGTCCGGAGGTTTTATCGCCGAAGCAATAATACAGACGCTATAATACTGCCACGCCGTTATCGGATGGTCGACCCTGCCACGGTATACTCCAGTTATAATGGCACCTACCGTAGTACACACACACAAACACCCACAGATATATATAAAATGTGTATATATACTATATTCTTGTTCGCCGTATCCTGTATATACATACCATTATGTCAGTGGTGGGTTTTCGAGTCGCGTTTTTAATGTCCGAAACGAGTAGCTCAAGTATACCTGCGATTATACTGCTGCACACGCGTAGTTATTGTATAGAATATATACCGTGACGGTGGTATCTCCGGAGAACATTTTTTTCCTCATGGGTCACCAAACGAATCCCAAATTCAAAGTAAATTGTGTTGTCTTTAGCGGGGATTATTATAACACTATGCACGACACATACGACAACAATCTAATAATTTCGTCAAGCTTCTCAGACCTACCAAATACATATTATATATATATAAATTACAGAGCCGAGAGTTGTCATAAGCGACTTCGCACAGCGTCAATTCTCGATTGTATTGCATATCAGACTCTTAACGCTCTATTTACGTGGACACACTTATTCGGTCGTTTTATTCGGTCGGTTAAATAATAATATATTATATTGCGGATGGGTAATATAAGATATCTACGCACACGCAAATTAAAATTCGTCGCTTAAAGTGAAACAGTGCGTATCTCAAAATTAGATTATCGTCAATATTAATAAGACGAGTGATTCCCCGAAAACGAAAAGTTTCCAATATGTTCGTACCTAGTGCGCTATAGGTACTACATAATCCTGCCACGAACCATCGAATATGCCCCACGAATGTTTGAAAAAATGCATAAACCTACCAGACGACATTGTGCACGCATAGGTAATATACTGAAGGTAACCACCAATCGTAACTATTGAAGATCGTGTATTCTCTATTTAGCAACACACGAGTGAATGTTTAGCAAACAGAAGTCCGGTTTCGTTGTTGTACAGTGTGTGATGGGCGTCGACGTCAAATTATTGATCCTTTTATTTTTACCGGTGCAACTTTTGGTCTTAAATTTCCCCAGAAAGTACGACTGTTTATTATCGTTGGAAAAATAATTGTTATCAAATTTGAAAACGTGCATCAAATTGGAATGTGATCATTTTACGGACGAACCTTCAAGAACTAATAGAAGAGGCTAAATAAATGTAAAAACTGCTGTGCCGATACAACCAAACAACAATCCTCGCAGTGCAGGATGACTAGATCAGTGGCGTGTCGAAGGTATTATTTTGGAGCAATTGCTCCTTCAAAATTGTTGTTTGGTGGGTGGTCCCCTGACACAAAATACCTAGCCACCTAGGCGCTAGGTGACTAGGTATATCGTAGAAATATCATATCCGATTATACAAATCGTTACAAATGTACGCATATTTGTACATTTGAGCTCAGTTGGAAATGCCGTCAATAAACATCAAGGGGGGTGGGTGGGTGTGTACCTTGTATACATTTTTGCTCATCACCAAAAATGAGTTCAACACGCCACTGGCACTAGATCAACTCAATAAGAGGAGCAGCCACATTCCATAGCTCTACTCCCAAAATTAAATACTCCACATACTCCACAAGGCCGACAATCACCCGTCGCGTCACTTCAATCACCTGTGAGATTTATAATCCCTTCTAACATCACTTCTCCATCTTCATAGAAATGATCGCGTCATCCTTATTTCCCAATCATAGCACATTACTACTGAAATTTATTTTCAATTTTTAAATAACTTATAATATCACTCCTTTGCTCAATTATGTTAAAATTAACTTACTCAACAGAGATTACAACAACTACGCTACATACCAAGTAGACCAGTTTCAAACAGATAGTATGTATATTTTTACAAAATTAAAATAATATTATCTTTTTCAAGGTTCAGTTAGGTTATCCTAACCATCGTTTTATAATTAATTTGTCTTTGTAAAAATCAAAAATGTTAATAGAAAGAGTACCCATTCATTTTTGGTGTAAAATTATATGTATTTGCAAGACAATGACTTTCAAAGCATGTTTTTTTTTTAAATCTACTATTTCCAACTGGTCAGCTAGTATATTATTATTGTGTAATTTATTTACTTTTTACTTTTATTTTTTTCATTTTCCCTCACTTGGTTAACGTTTAATTTGATAAATATATTGCATTATATACAATATCATAGACGCGTTATTAATAATAAATATTATTTTGAGTTAGCTATTTAACTATACCATATTATCCCTACACCAAGAAAAATTAGTTTTACCCAAATATTATAGCGTTGTTAGTAAAAATATCGATCGAATAAAAGATCCACCTCCGTCTAATCAAAATGGCACCGTCTCAACAACCGAAAACAACTATCGACTTATCCTGTAAGAAATCTTTATTCATCGGCTGATATTATATGGAGAAAACGATTTCAGAAATGGCCCATTATCGTTTACCTGTCAGTGGCTAAAGAATTGATGCCATTTAAATGTACGCGCGCATGTACCATCTAATGTTAGCGAATGTGTCTGTGTGAACACTATCGCGTAATGGCTTTTTTAGCCATTATATTCAAAAACGAATTTGAAGGTAGTTTTAGTGAAATTAAATTACATACTATATATATTACACACATACATACACAAGATGCATGCATGACTTGTATTATAACTTATAAGGCATTGTTACGGCGTAGGAGCATTTCGTCTTGTTGTCGCACACGTTGATATTTCATCTCGACATCGCGCGTCTTGTGCGTGTATAATAAATGTGTTTTATTAAAAAAAAAAAAATGTATTAAATAACCGAAAATAAACGAAAAACTTAAATGATATATACTATATATGTATTTATGTATATAGAATTTTCGTTGGACATTTTAATGTAAAAGGGCGCAAAGTAAACGGTTTTTCACTTCCAAAGAGGGGTAATTTATGGTTATTTTTATTACTGGTAGCTGCTGTTGGTCGAAATTATTACGGTGAAAATAACGTTTTCCGCGAGAATTTGCTTATACAAAATATATAGATACACATCTCCGTTAAAACTCCGTTGACCGTTTTGGTACGTTTCGTCATAATATCACCATCAAGCAATGATTTCTCGCTCCTCCTGAAATCCAACCGCCATTATACAAGAACGCGCGGTTCCACACACATGTTGTCTGTGCATCAAATAATAAATGGATCAATGTCGACTTTGACCAAAAAAAAAAAATTGAAATGGATATATAGAACAATCGATATTATATGAAGAAAACACCAATCAATCACACTCATAAAAAACTCGTTATTCAGCTTTATATATTTACTCATATTACCTATAGTTACTATGTTTCCGATTTGAGGCCATATTAAAAAATTTTGAAAAAAGGGACATTTTGTAATATCAATATGTTATGATAATGTTGCACTTTTGCATAATATTACAATAATAAATAAACAAACCAGAACGGGGACATCACAATTAGCACATTTAAATTGTTAAATTTTAAATAATAACATACGCACGTGCTTATTGTAGTTTTGCGTTTATTATTTAGTTTTGAGTTCATTATTTAGTTTTGTATTTATATACTATATTTTCACCTATCAGCTTACTATAGTCCTGACCGCCAACGTATCTTACGGAAAACCTTAATTATGTAAATACAGACCCTTAGATTTTATATTCGGTTCAGACGTTCATAGCAACGGATAAAAAATAAAACTAACGAATTCTAAAAAATACTTTGCACTGTCGCCGTTGTTGTCGCTGTTGTTGTGAGCCATTCGCCATTTCGCCTTTGGATTTAACCGTGGAACGTATAAGCTCGTCCAATTCAAAGGACAATTGTATCCCCAGAGACGTGCATTATCTCCTATATACCACACCCGAATAACCTGCGACGTAATTCGACAGTATAGGTACAGATACCTCAGAAATTGAGTTAAAATATAAGTTGTATAAAATAAAATGCCTCCACTCGTCCATCTACCCTAACGTGGCTGACGCCCCTTCTATCTATATTTTCGCTCTAATGTTTTGAGTCACGTCATAGAACGGATCTGGCGAAATTAAATTCCTATTTATTACTGGGATTTCCATAGTTCCAACATCCACATATACTCATTATAATTGAAAAACATTGTTTGTTTATTTTATTTCCTGACCCTTTTTATACAATACTACAAATTACTATGCATTTTATACATTATTTTACCTTCTACTCTAATTATTACTCGGACTGAAACGTAGTACGTTTCTGAATTACTGCAACATCTACCTACTGTAATGTATTTTAATGTTATATTTGACAACATCCAACACCTCTTGCGTTTACATATATATATAATATATATATATATATAACATATATTATATCATTGATTAAATATACTGTATATTTAATCAATGATTATATATCTTTCCATGTCGCTTAATATCATACATAGGTAGTATATTTAGTGGCAAGACAAATTTCGTAGGTGTAAATGTATTACCCACAAACCAATTGATAATATAATAACCAAATATGGTATCGTGATTTACAAAATCAAATATCTAATGAAAAATTATTTTTTTTTATTAATTCGAAGTCATTTTGAAAACCTTGACATTCGGACTAAAAGTTTTTTTACCACGTTGTTAGCTATTTAAGTGCCCTAACCTCTCTCGATGGAGCACTTTAATGGTTTCTATTGAAATAACTCTGAAACTAAAATATTATCCCCCACGAGCACACGGAAAATTCTATTGGCAGCGGAAGAACCTTTTCTGCTCGATATATGCAATTTAGATAGACTTTGAAGCGAAAACTGTAGTTTGAGAAATCGGAGCGTTCGATTTCCGTTTTATTCCACCTGAAATTCAACTCTAGTTATAACAGCTTCGTCAGCAGAAATTCTAAATTCGACCTGAATCATCGTCGGCAATAATCCGTCCATTGGTCAATAAGATAATACGTGTTTGACACATTTTAGTATTTTACCGAAACTTTGTGTTTGCACTTAGCGAACACTTCGAGTTACGACCACAACCCGTGAAGTGTATACAGTATACACATACCTAAAACTTACAGCGTGTATTTTAGATCAGTTTATGTGGTGAAGTTGTTATAACGTTTACTTGACATGCATCCAATTTATTGTTACTTAAATCAAAAACCCAATTAATTATGTATACCGTACAGTTTAGTTATAGTTTAATGTGAGTTATGTGTATATTACTGATACACAGTTGATAGACAGCGTAATATAAGAATACTTGCTGAATTTTAGGAAATTGTTAGTATATAATAGGTACTTACTAATATTAGTTATATATATTTCTATATTATTATATATTAAAGTTTTGTTATATTGAATTTACATCAATTTTAAATCGAAATTCTTAATGTATTAACAAGTAACAAGGTCAGCAAAAATACCCATATTATTATATACACCCATTGAATTTCTTAAAATAAATTCTGTCGTATAAAGTTTAGTACGCGTTTTTTATAGCCAAAACAGGTACCTACTTTGTCATTGGTTAGTTTCGCTTAGAGAGCTGTCATTAATCGTGTCAATAAAAAAATACTTAAGGCTCATGGTTATAAAATTATAAAACAATGTTCATACATGAACTTCGATACATAAACTCGTTTAAACTTTTTTCATTGGGTACAAAATAAGTTAAATAAACATGAACTTTTTTACCAAAAATATAATTTTTTATTGGTGAAAGTACAATTTTAAGACATGACCAATTAAGTGAAAACTGGACTTATCAGCATACTGATTCCATGACCGCGTGTAATATGGGATGAATTGATTTAATTAATTTATGCGGTATTATGCCAATAATATGAAAAATAACAGTGCCAAATTTCATTTGTTTAGGTATTTATGATGCTAATATTAGTATTTTAGAGTTTGTAGAAAGGAGCCTAACTATATTTTATTTTCTCGGTTATCGTCCAACGAATATCAACAGTATGTAGATTTTATGCTAGCTAATTAGATTTTTTTAATTAAAAAAAATATAATCCATTTCTCGGTTTACTAGACTATAAAAAGTAATTAGTGTGATAAAACAAAATCTACGATTTGACCAAAAAAGTCATAGAGAAAAACATTATTTACCCTCGATATATTTTATGTTTAAAAACAGAACTTTAAAAAAAAACCAACTAACAATTACTTATAAATTAAGATCCACTACCACTTACACAATTCTTCTGCTCTAATTTAGACTAAGTCGGAGAAGGGTTAATTTCACACACATTATAATATTTCATAACCAAAATCTGTTCAATAAAATTGTATATCCACCGGAATTATATTTTGTGTGAAGACCAACTTGAAATAAAATATTTAGAAAATACATCGACACGACCTTTCGTCACAGTAAAAGTGATCAGAGAATTATTGTGAATAAAAACTCTCATAAATCAGTCAGCACCGACTGTTAAGCCATCCACTATCGACCGTTTTGCACCGAGCTTTATTATAATATATTATTATTACCAAAGTACTTAGCCGGGGGCTAGAGCGTAGAAATCTCTGCAAAGGGATAAATGGAAATTTATGAATCGTAGTGGTGCACGTATATTATAAATATATATATATATATATAATATACATTATAGGTGTATATATATATGTTTGTCATAATAGGTATATATAGGAACGCTGATAGAAATTCCCGGCGTTTTAGATTACTGTTTCCATAAACGTTTTTCGCTCGTGGATATTTACGAATAAATCGGAATAATAACGCTTTGATTGGACAGATAACCGTGAATATTATCGAAACTAGCCCTGCACACTTGGAAAACGTGTAAACCGCCCTCGCGTGACGATTGGTTTTCTTTTTTTTTCCCTTTTACGAGCTCAATTAAGTTAGGGAACACATAAATACGAGAAACGAATTTTACGCTTCCCGCATTTACCTAGCGTCTAGCGATAGTATATATTATTATTATTATTATTATCTCACACGCCCCTCGTATATTTTCTGTTTTTATTTTATTATTATTATTCTTATTATTTATTTTTCGTCAGTATAAAACCTCGACATCGACCTGCATACTAAAATACTGGCTTACGTTATGACCGTGGATTTATTATGGGAATTCGTGGCGAGTTTTCTTTTTTTTATCTGTGCATGTGTTTTGTCATATTTCTATTTTACTCGAAATTCATTCAAACTCGGATATATCATAAAATATGTGGAATTTTTTTGTTTTTACTACTAACCTATATACTAAGCCGTTTAACCTGTTTGGAAATTGAAATCTCAATTTCAAACAATGTTCTATCGAAAATCAAAATATCTTGGACGAGTTTGTCTTTTAGTTCAAATATATTATCGACTTATTATTTATGATCTATGGAAAATTGTTTATTTCTTAGCAATATTATTTTTATTTTATTTTTTTGTGACCCACAGCTACAATGGCCATTGGGTTAGTAGCGAAAAATCGTCACCAAGAACCTGGGTGGGTTACCCATCCGGGATATAGCCAGACAATGCTTGAGCACAGCACACGTTATTGACTGCGGCCCAACCACCGTACAACATAATATTTGTAATTTATCTTTAAATTAGGGGGGTATATTATATTCATAATTTCTCAGATGAATCCCTGGGTTTTGCCCCCCACACTAATGCCATGCATATTTAAAAAAAAAGCCATGGAGATGGAAGGATCCATCTTCCATACACTCCCAGAGAATACGCCCATGCACGTAACAATAATGTAATAACAATACAACATAATATGTATATGAAAACGTTTATGAATTAATGAAAAATAAATCTACACAGAAAATATTACGTTAATATTACTGTGCCAATTTATTGTTTACAATTTTGGTTCCATTTCGAACCATTTAATCGCTTAAACCATAATATTATATATTATCGTTTGAAACAAACACGAGGTCAACCTAACCACTCTACAGCTGTATTATTGCAGTAAGAGGATGTGGTACTATAAATTCTCCTCTTTGAACTGTATAGGAATAGATAAACCGTAAAACGATAACCGTCTCTTGATTATTCAAACTAGCTCGTAGCGAAATCGTCGAGAACACCAGTATAATTATAATGTTATGGAACGTATTCATTTCAAGCATTTGAACAGTAGGGGTTGTAAATGTTTAATCTGAAATACGATCAAGACGTCATGACATAACGCTTGTACACAAATAATACTATATTATAATTTATAAAATATGTATACCTGCTAATATAATAAGATATTATCGAGTATGTTAATTACAGATGCAACACTATTACTGCCACCGACGTTACACGGTATTAAACATCGATATTTAAAAAATCTCGTACTGACAAAACACTCTAACGGACCACACGATCCGTTTGAATATCAAATAATACAATATTTAGAATACATGGGTAAATCGATAAAATGATTTATTACATCAGTGTATAAAGTGATCGGCAACGGTCTCTATTATTGGACTACAAAATATTATTGTACGATCCGATATTTCATCATAAATTACCAGTACTAAAAAAACCTATTTATATGAAATCCATTTAAATGCACGCTCCATAAGAACATCGGACTAATACGAGCAGAACTGATATCACATTTTACACGGTCGATTGGGCGACCCGAACGCATAACTTTGTGTATGTTTTTTTTAATAATAAAACAACAACAAAAACTATTTAGGTCCATATAGGTTACGAATTCGGTGTCCGAACACCCCCGTACCGTCGTGTACCTATATTATGATGTATTGCACTCTATGATAATAATTATTATACTGTAAGCAATAATTAGTATTATTGTCATCAAGCCGCATTAAGTAAATATTATAAACACTTCACTGTAAACATGATCTCAACCAGAGCTGATAACGTTAAAATAGTCGAGACGGTCTTAAAACCATATAAACCCTTGTGGCTATCTGTAGTGATGTATTTATCTAGAAAAAAAACTAATAATAATAATGTAAAAAGTAATGACTGTAGTATATTATTATAATGTCTACTAAATAACGTTGTCGTTTTTAATGAACTTCTCGGGCAAACGTGTTGACTTTCGGAACTGTGAACAATTTAAAATATTATTTTAATTGAGTTTATACGAAACAGCTTCATTTGAGTTAGATATAAAATAAGAATTTTACGTAATTTAATAATAAAAACATATTACTATATTGCTTGAAATAATGGAGGTATGACCAACTGAGTACCGTGATATAATATATTTCAATATAAATATTATATAGTAGAGTCAATAAATATTTTGAATTAGGTTTAACGTTTCACATAACGAATGTTATACTTTGAATCAAAATAAAACATTTTAAAATATTATAATACTTATGACATGACTACGAGTTCTATCATGATAGGTGTTCGAATACTGTAGTTTATTAGTTGGCATATATTATCAAGTATGTACATACTACCTATACAATATGCTATAACAGGTGTCACCAATTAATATTTTTGATGGGCCACATTAGAAATTTTTAATTTGTTCGCGGGCAATCAAATTTGCAGACGTCGATAAAGACCAATGAACAAAAATGATAAATTACAACACTATAACGTATAATAATAACAGTTTTTACTTTTTTTTCGTGTCTGCTGACTGTATAAAATTTGTCCACGGGTTGCATATGAAGAACGTGGACCACCATTCAGTTACCCCTGCACTATAACAACCATAATTATTTTAACTATGTACACACTATAGCAATATTAGTAGCTCAAAAACGTTTGTGTTTAAATACCTAATAACTGATATGTAATATCATATCGTTATCTAAATCCTGTTGCTCTATAATTTTACCATCGCCCTAGAAAATATAAAAAAAAAATTATAATAAAAGATAGTCCGGCTGTTATAATTTATTAGATATTAAAACATGTACAGTTATTATAATATTACAATAGTCTTGTTCATTTCTCAAAGATCCTTTAACGAAATAAAGATATTTTACATTTGTATTTCTGTGATAGAGAAACACAAGAATTAATTTTATCAAGATTTCAGGTCGAAGATTATAAATGAGGTAATTTATCAAATATATTATTTCACCGCTGTAACTTGAGTTATATTTATTTTTATTTAAAGCATCCAAATACATCATATGAAAAGGTGATTTTTTTTAAAGTATAAACTTATTTTCTAGAAAAGTACTATCGTTTTTAGAAAAATTTTTTTTCATGATTTAAAGTCATTATATAAATAATTATTTTTGAAAAACAATTACATTTATTAGATCCTATTTCTATTGTTTTCATTTTTTAAGTTATTTACTTGTTTGAATGACGGTATACATTTTCAATGTCATATTTCATAGAAGAAGAATTTTATAAGAATTTAAATTAAAAAAAATCAAAACGATAAATCAAATAACGATAAAAATAGAAAAAATATCATGTTTCTATAAACGTTGTTTTAATATGACTTCAGATTATATGTGAAAAAAAGTATTTCTAAGAAATGTTAATACTTTTTGAGAAAACGAGTGTTATTTATTTTTTAAATAATCGACTTTACTACATATAAGTAGGTACTATCACTGTAAATATATAATGAGAGAGAATGTCCCATGAATACCACGATGCTCAGATATGTTCTAATGTGCAAACTCCGTTTATATCATTACGCAAAGTAAATAATACACCAAGCTATATTATATTAGCAGTTGAGTCAATGTTTATACAAGCTAATTTTATTAAATTCTTCGCAAAATTAAAATGAAGATGAAGGTTCCAGTGAATTGTTATTACTTAAATTCTTATCTGTTTGTTGTCTATTTCCTTGACGTTTTATATCGAGATGAGCACAGTCATAACCCCTCCACTATAATAATAATAATAATAATAATGTAATTAGCTTACATACGTGATATACGTCGGGTCCAGAGAGTGTTCTGATAATATGAAGTTCCCACGATTATGCCCAACACAATTAAAAATTATACTTTTAGATAAGTTGTCCGTTTTATTAATTTCTTGTTATATTTTTTTTTCGAAAGCACGTTCAATAACAAACAACTATAAATCACCTGACCGGCTGACCCCCAGAAACTTCATTCATCCGGCGCTAAAGATAAAATTTTAATGCCGTAAAAACATGTCTTACGAAACGATTTATGCGTGTACTTATGTGACTCACAATTTTATTATTGACCGCCTTTGATTGAATGACGACTGACCAGCAAATAACTATAATTCATATTTATTTTATTTTTATATTTTCTACTGTGATTACGCAACGTCTCAAAAAACCCATTTCTGTTCCTTACCATCGTAATTGTGATAAAAATAATTACTATTCAGTGGGAGTTTTTTCTTGTAAATTTTGTTTGTTCATTTTATTATTTTTATAAATTTACCTGACCTAAAATCTTATAATTATAGTCGGGCGTAGTCGTAGTGGCGTGATAATATATATTTATAATATACTAATATAGGTACGTATATTATATACATATTTCAGAAGGTTAAAATGTGTATTTAAAATTTTGGGTAAACAGCATTTTAATTTAGGACTTTCCCCACGTATTGTCCACCTGGCACCTACAAATTACAATAGAACAAAAATTATATACTTGTTTATATTTAATGCACCCTTATTGTAAGTACTCTTAATAAAATATATATTGTGATACTATATAGTATATATAACTTGATAATATAATAATGGCTTGGCGAGGCGCATTGGCTGCTACCAACCACACAATGCAACTAAGAGTAAGTAAAGCCTACTAGTTCCCGGATGGGTGACCACTGACCTGCAGTGACCACCCGGATTCGTAGTAAAAGCTTGACACACATACACGTGTTGCTTACCTAATGTAAAAACACTAAAAACCATACATCACCTTACTGCAACAACCTTACCAACCACAGTTCATAACCCCAACAACAGCTAATGGCCATAGTTGCCGAGCTAAAGTTCAATTTAAATTTAAGAATATTATACCAGTAATAATTCTGAGTTTGGTTTTCTAAAAATTTAATTTTGTCTCAAATGTCTCTACTGTGTATATATAGTCTTAAATTCATAATAAGAGCTTTTTATAACAGCTGCTGTAACTTGAACACTATAACTGTTGTAATATATTATTATTTAAGACCAATACTTTTACTCTTTTATAAGCAACTTTTTTGGCAACAGTGTTTTTTTGAGAACCGATTGTTAAATGATATTATTTCATGGTTTTGAGAGCCAATTCAATGGTCGGTTTTGAATGCCCTTCATTATTTCGGGATCCAATTCGATTGCCCCCCCCCCCCAATCTTTACTACGGGTTACCCATTGATTAGATTACAGACGTATGGGTAGGTATAGTATATACAGTATAGTAAAC
The DNA here is from genome assembly GCA_949089665.1 of Macrosiphum euphorbiae. NCBI lineage: Eukaryota > Metazoa > Arthropoda > Insecta > Hemiptera > Aphididae > Macrosiphum > Macrosiphum euphorbiae. The sequence continues at coordinate 29,983,971 of CARXXK010000003.1, read as the reverse complement.
TAGTATCCTATAAAATAATAGTACCACACTACCTACACATAATGGTAAATATTATAATATTATAATAATACATATTATTTAGATTTGTATCATGACTATCATCTATATGTATTGTATTAATTAGTATGAAACAATCGCGAGGGGGAGCATGATGAGACGATATAGATTCGCTTTTAAGTCCCTTTATCTTCGAATCGGCTGCCTATAATGGAATATAATATTATACAAAGCGATATTGAGCTTATCGTATGTGTAATATTAAGCGTGTTGTTTACGGCGATTTCTGACTCCGACGCACACGACCATATATTTTGGTGTGTGGATTTCGTATATTTTATTTATTTTATATATCATATGCAACTTTGGCAATAATATCCGATGAAATTTATAGCCCTGGAACCGGAGCGCGAGGAGGATGGAAAGAGTAAATACGGCCATTATCGCCACCTGCACGTTTGTGTGTGTGAGTGTATATGACGTGTGTGTATATGCATTTTTTTGTCACCAACAATAGCCCAAAGCACACACGTGATTGGACGGTTGACTCAAAGATTACGCTCGTACGACCGAAAAAAATAAAAATAATACGCACTTATGTGCGTGAAATCATTTTGTAAACTATACAGTGATGTACAAAATATTATATTATATCTATAAATATATGATCCGATTTATTTATTCAATACACCCACATGTACATGTGTGGCAAACAATACCTATACAGTTCCCGAGCATAATAATATAAGTAAAATATGTGACATTTAATTGTTTTAGCCGCTTAAAGTTGAAATAGGTCATGAGTTGCATGCAACATAATATTAGATATTATATACTGTTTTATTTACTGTTTAAACCAAATTAAACACAGATTTTATTTTCACTTGACCGTTTATTTGTATAGAAATTAAACGTTTCATTTCCATGTATAACTGCCAAAATGAGCGTATCGCATAATAATTGTCGACGATAGTGTGCACAACGAAAACGTAATGTGCCACCATGAAATACGAAAAGTCACATACGTATATTGCAGGCATTACTCGAGCTGAATATAAAAGAAAATATATGAAAATGCAATCGTAATAGTAAAGAGCAGAGGCATTTCAGAATTATTTCTTCTGTACGCGACGTACATACAAACAAAAACAAAAGACGCTTGTATTATATATATAACTAATATAGTACCTATATGTACATATATATAGCGGAGATGGAACAATTAAGGGAATACCGTGACAAAACAACTTTCACGGTGAACGGAAGTTTTTCAATTTCGCGTCTTCTGGTTCGAAGGGTTTTAATAGAGAGACTATATTAATATATATACGTTTGTCGCAACGAGCAAACCCGTTTTCTTAGTTTTCTATTGCGTAATATTTATATTATACAGATAATTTAACGTGGATAAAGATATGGAGACATCACCAACAAAATGTGTCTAAATGTTGGAGAGTCATAGATACTGAGTTTATTTTTCCTCTCGGAAATGCACGTCGAGTTAGTATGTAGTGAAATGTATTTATGTTGTATTTGAAAACTTTGGATATTTTAATACTTCCCTGCCACCCGACCCCCAACCCCCTCAGTAACATTGAACACAAGTTTCCAACCCAACCTTTACGATTACATTCAAAATTATTATATGTCCGTGAGTTTTGAAAGGTGATATTTTATTTCGGGGCATCGGGAGTGTAAAAATAATATAACTAAAACTTGTCGCAGTTAACTTTTAACTTAATAATGTATTGTATACAAGTTGTGAAAAACGTTCAGAATTCTGTAAGCCAAAAATCTAAATAGCAGTCGGAAAACGTACCGTCACACAAAGCACTCGCCAAATAATATAAGATTGTATCACCGTGAATATACATCACTATTGTAAACGTAAATTGATGGGAGCTTGAAGGTGCTTATAAACACCCTTAGGGCTCAGATTTATTTATCATCCAATAATGTGAATAGCTCTACTCAAATATTTTTTGTAATATTCGTTGGGTAAGTGTTAGGTATCTGTGCCAGCATTCAACTGATTGTCGACTTATTTTCTTAAGTTTTGATTGTTTTATACTTTTATGATTATATTCAATCCCGCTGCATAAAGTTTACGTGATTACTATCTATTCACGGTTACAAACAACGATGCACTTACCATTTCTATTAGGTAGATAGTTTTAGAACATCTTGTATGTTCATATTTTTCACATTATTTTATAAGCTGCTTATCGTGACTGTAAACCATTTAAAGAATTATAATAGTACCTAAATATATGAACAACGTGGACATTTAAGTTAGGTACTTTTATTTACTATGTAAGACACACATGGTCACAAAGCGGACGTGGTTGAACGACACACTAAGACAAAAGCGTCTATATTTTATCCTATTGTATAATATATACTCGTATCGTGGTAGTGGTAACAGTAATGTAGTGTAAGCACTTCAGGCTACATCGTCTGTCGTAGTCGTACTTGATCGGACTTACTATAGAAACGCAACGAGGGAACATCGGTTCAAATCGTTCTGGCGGGATTGACGTGACAGACGAAGGGGCTAGTATAGACCGTCGCGCACTCACGCGTTTGTTTGAACAACTTAGCCAGGAAATTAGATACTTTCGTGTGTATTCCTCGGGAAATATCAAATGGAAAACAATGTTTAACCCGACGAAATCGTTTCGCACACATTGTCACCTATTATAATAGTATTACAACATATTTTGGGTTAAGTAAGGTACGATAAGGCCGACGCAATATCGTCTGTTTTCTTAAATACGTATAATGTATATATTATTATTTTTCATTGTCTTACTTGCGTATATTTACATACACATTAATAATAGTGCCACGGTAGCCGTTAAAATCTTGCGTATTTTAGACGATGTGCTACGAAAAATCATTCGTTCCTAATGTAAAATGGGTTCTTTGTATTATTAATTTATTATTAGCAACATTATAGGACACATGCCAATACAATATACCCTGCAATAATCTATAAAGCCAAGTGTTGCAACGCTCTACGCTTGGCTCCAAGTACTCTGCATTCGAAGCTGTTAAAATGAGGGCATTGGGTTATAGATTTGATGTATATAAAAAAAACTTACTGTATAATAGTAAATACTATCTGGTTAATCAACTGTTTAAATCACAATAGATTTTTTACAGTGAACTATGTACTATTAAGCAGTATAATTTGTGCAATAGTGCTTATTAAAAAAACAATCCGGTGACACAAATACACAATGCGACACATAGGCTTATGATATTATATAGTATGATGTATACTCCTCGAGTACTTACTGTTTTTGATTTTTTTAAAATAATATTTAAACTTCTTCATGATCCAAAGTTACCTATTATAAAATCGTTAAGTGGGTATTCCTATAGTAGTAAGGCGTCCTATCCAGCTGTTATGTTGCAGTTACGTACGACCACATTTCGATGGGTTTTTTCCAAACGTTCTACTATTCTTCAGAATAACCACGGCTTGATAGGGACGTTATCAAATGCATATATTTCACGTATCCAATCAATCTGGTTGGTCCTTTAAAAATGTGTGGTTATTATAGAATTGCAGCGTACTATTTCGATCGTTTTTATAGATGTCTGAATAGTTAATACAATTAGGCCTTTTTTCATCGTTCAGAAAGTACCTACCTACCTTTCTTATAGAGTTTCAGAGTTTCTTATAGACGTTATGAATGATAAAGTTAAGTGGCATAGTATTTGTAAACGTAGGTATTTTTTTTAGAACAATATATTATATAATGAGTAATAACACTGCAGTATATTTGGCATTATGATAGTTTACATTAGAATAAAAAAAAACCCATAATATGAGAAATTTGACGATCTCGTTGTTAATATTCTTCGATAATGGGTAAAAATAATAATTAATGAACTATAACTCCTTATAATATAACAATAGATAACTATTAAGTATGTGCAAAATGTACCCGTGTGGCCTTGCGCATCATATTAATTCATAACGCGTACGATGGACACAGCCTGTGAATCGTTTTCGACGAGTCTTCGCGACATTAAACTATTATCGAGACATTCTCTGTTCTTTGTTATTGAATCTAAAGTGCATAGAATAAAATATATTAACATGTCTAACATTGTTTCCTCTTCGAGATACCGCAAGTGTATTAAAAAATAATAAATAATACTACAATGGTGTTTGTTATACACCATACAAATATTATAACATATATAAGTTTAGGTTAATGTGGTTATATGGTGTAATGAAACTTCAGAGTAAATATAACAAATAAGTTTTTGCCTCTTAAGATGCGTAGACATTTCTCCGTTGACTTGTGTATAATATACGCCATCCGGAAAACGTACCTTAATCATAATAAAACCATATTAAAATTATATAATATGTTTGCACCAAGAAATTCGTCGTCGTACATTTCTCGAAACACATTTATTATTATAACATAATACAATATTACCATATCTAAATTATACGGTCGGGTGGTTAGAGATAATATATTATTCCACGTGATACGATTTTACGAATATAACCAGCCAGTAATCGCGTGTCTATAGTCTATACGTTACACACATCCATGTATGTTACAATAACCTATATAATACACATAATATTATATACCTGCTGATACCTACCCACATATGTATATAACAATTTTATAAATTACGACGACGATGATGATGATGATGATGTACGAGTATATATGCGAACATTATTACAATATGACCACGCGTCATGCACACTAACGTACCCAAATATAAGTATCGACGATACCATAATAATATGTAAAAGTGTTTTTCGATACCCGACGATACGGTAAAATATTTAATACGATATCTATCGATTTTAATCGTGAGCTATACAGTGTTGTGCCGTCGGCGAATATAAAGAGCTCGTATTGTATTTTCGCTGTTTAGGAAGTAGATCAATTATTATTGGCGTCGGCTCCATTTAAGTGCCCTATTTTTTTCAATCACTCGTCGACCGCATGGCCAATCTAAAATACGTGCGTAACACATTTCGGCGACAGACGACTTCCATATCGCGTTTCTAAGGGTTCGCGGTTGATGATGAAAAATTATTTATACGGCGGCGACATCGAGACGGGGCGATATAATAATATTAATGTATACATGTATATATACATATATATATAGCAGCCAGAGCACATAACATTATGTATGTATACATTATGTATAAACGTTGATGATGACAAATAATCGATTCGAATTCCGGTGTACGAGACACATGTATGACAGTGTATGACCTTCCTCCACGTAACGTATGTAATAATTAATTTATTGTCTATATATACGTAATGCATATTGTCAGGTATATATTAAGCGTTTAACAGTATATAATGTGTTCAGTGTTGTATAATGAAATCATCTATGTTTATAAAAACGGAATAATAACTGAAACCCAACACAACCATGGCTCACCCCCAACACTATTATAATAGTAAACAATAATGTATTTGTTCATTATGACCGGCGCAAGTCAAAATGAATATCGGCTATTGAGTGGTTGTTGCAGAGCATCGCGCTAATCGATGAAACACACATTTACTTGTGGCTATTTATGCACACTCACATCTTATCACCATACATATTATATATAAACAATTAATCAAAATAACTTGACAGCAGCACTTTCCCCTTTTACGTCGTCTTCATATCGGTTTCCCCGTCGGGCGACAAACCTTAATCTCTCTCACCACCCTCCTCTGCCACCTATACTACCTATCACATATTTGAACGTACACATGCAGTCTATCTTGTCCAACTATTTCCCAGTTCCAGTCATACTTCACATCCAACCGATTTCCTGTCAAGTTTTATAGTTTGGAAAATTGGGTTGGACAAAAGAGGCGGCGACCGTGTGTGTGTGTGTGTGTGTGTGTGTGTGTGTGTGTGTGTGTGTGTGTGTGTGTGTGTGTAAACTCGTATAAAATCGATTCTCCCCCGGGATATAGGAGGCTCGTAAAAGCAGGTTTTCGCACGCACGTGCAAAGGCTGTAAAGGCGTCCCAGGCAACGGAGACTTCTCAAAAATTAGTCACAAATACGCCCGCGTATAGAGTGTTTATAGCCTGGAGTTCAGTGGAATACACTGTGAAGACAAATTTGTTATACCACAGACCCTATTTGTATATATCACACTAAGTACGCACTATACATAAACAGTTATTAAGAGCCAAGTTCTAATATGCAGTAATTGACTAATTATTAAATTATAATTTTAGAGTTGTAAGCTAAACATGTATTTTAATTGATAATAAATTCTTTCAAAACTGCTCGGTATCAAGGACCCAACTATATGTACAACTTATCCTAAAGAATATAAATCTTTCCCTGGAAAACTATATATGGTGGAGAACATGTTTTATCACGTGAGCTTCTCTGTGCGTCTTAGCCTATGCAGGTACCTAACTCTTCCGTCGTCTTTTCTGGCTCGTTTCCCACAGGGACGTGTCTACAGAGTGTGTAAAATATGTGCGGACTATATTGAAACGCCCGGAGAGCTTACAAACATGTGAACGCTGCAGCCGAACGTCTCCCTGACCGATTGTCGTATTTTTTATGGGCTTGTGTATATGGTACGTAACCACAATAAATATTAGATAGGTGAGACCACGTTCGTTGATTCCCCATTCTCCACTCACAAACCATGATTTAAGTAGAAAAAGAGAATCTGCAACCATAAGCTACACAAGTTTCATGATCTGTCTATACATATACATATATTATAATATCATAATACGCTAGGCCATTCGTCGAGACATCATTCTTGCTAAAAGAACCACCTCCACCACCACTTATAAAGTGCACAGGAAATCTGAGGAAACGTATCCGCTCAAACTCCACCGTCATTCTGCTCGACGATGTACGCACGACGGCTTTCTGCAGCTGACAATATCACGAAACGTGTGTAAACAAATAGTGGTTTGAAAATAGCACTGCTTTACTATATAAAATTGTTGCGGTGCCCGTAAATGACAAAGACCACGTAATTGTATTTACTCTAGTAAACGTGCCATGTATTACATAATATATTATACACTGTATTATAATAATATACAAAATTCATTTGACGTACAAAAAGGGCGTGAGTTGTGAAATATTTTAAGAGACGTTTTGAATACCCACCAACTATAAATGATTTGATAAATCAAATTTACTGAAGCTGTCCATCCAATTGTGGTTGAAAAAAAATTATGCGGCAATAAAATTGTCAGTATAAAACGTTGGGATGAATAGTACGTTTTGGAAAACTGAATACATTATAATATATTACGTTAATTGACACTGTATAGTATATATCCATAACAGATTGCAAATTAGTGCACAATTTGTTATAGCTATGCGTATTAATAGAACGTTTATAGTATACCTATATAATAATATATTATAAATGACATATTCTGTGAATAAAATAATATAATACAAATTATGCTTAATAAAGATACAAAATATGCAGGGGGAATAAAAAGGGCACTTATATAGTCGTATACGTATCTGTAAAAACGATATCAAAACATTTTAAATTCAAGAGTCTGTATTAAAATTGATTATAAAGTAGACATTATATTCATATAAAATGCTTTTGAAAATTGTAATATCTGAAGGTAGTCATGATTTTTCAGATAAAAACTTAAAACACATTTTACGATAAATTTTAATAAATTACATATATTTGTAGAGCTGGATAAATAACTAATTAGGAACCACTAAAAAGTTTGGATCTATTAATAAAATTTAAATTACTATTAAAGCAATTAAAATAAATTATTATATCTTGTCTATTGAATGAAATTCATTCGTTCAATACATATAATTAATAATATGTATAACTATACATAATACCTTGTGAATTGTGATCATATTAAATATAATATTACATAAAAACGTAATACTATATAAAACGTATTAGTGTATCGGAAACACAAACAAATGATTGGTTTATTGTCTTGCAGTCAAATTAAAAGATATAATCATTCAACGTTTTAATTAAACGGTAAAAAAAACTCGTTGTGTGTAATTCATATTATGTTCTACATTAATTTGTTATTTTTGATATTGTTTTGCAAATATACACGCATTAATCATTATTCCTATGTCTGTGGTGACTAACGACAGTTATGAACAACTATAATCAATAAAAATGACTATTCCCATTCTCATAAAATGTAAAATAATTCATGGTATGAAAATATGTAATTAAATGTAATTGTAACTTACTCATTATTGAACTTTTAAGGTGAACCACAAAATTTCAATTACTTTATTATAATTAAGTATTTACTACAGTACCTAATAGCTACTATCCTAGCAGGTTATGTAACCATTATTGTGTATGTATAATTATTAATTATAATTTATATTGCAATGATTTCTACATAGCAGCATTATTAGACGTGGTTGGTATTGTACAATACCCTTATAGGATACGTTCGTACACACTAATTGGCTTGCAAATTATTAATAAATCGATTTATACAATAATCAGTAGATATATATAATTGTCAGTAGATATATTATCATAAATTATGATGATTAAAAATTGAAAAATTGTTCAAAATAAGTCATTTATCAAATAATCCTATTGTATTTACTCACTTACCTAGAAATCATTAATTATATGGTATAATATAAAAATATTATGCTAAGAAGATCATGCATTTTTTATAACAATATTAATTAAGTCAATAGTATTGTATCTTTTGTAATCACTCAGTCTGATAATAATATCATAATGAGTTTGAGTATACATATTAAACACATACACAAACAATTACTTTAATGTAAATATTCATCGTCGGGAATGTATTTAAGAACTCGTAAATTATTATTTATGACAAGCATGTGGTACCATAAAAAGTCTAAGAACCCTGTGTGCGACATGCTGGCAAAGCAAATGCATATAATTCACTAACGCTGAGTGCCGATTTAAGAGTGCCGTTTGGCATGCATTCAGACGTTTTTAAAGTATAACAAGAGAATATTTTTTATTGCTGCCGACGACCCAAAAATAATTCGAAACCAACTTGTTTTCTACATTACTATTTTCACAAATATCGTTTATAACAATATATAATACATGGTTAATTGTTATATAATACGTCGTTGGCCCGATTTTACGCCCGATCATTATAATGACGTAATCTTTCAGAAATTGTATTACTTACCTATGTCATAGATATTATATATATAGCTAATATATACAGAACATATTATGCAAACGATGATTTCCCAACGAAATCGGCATTTACAGAATTGGCTTGAATTTTTTATTTAGTTTAAAGTTCAAATAAATACTATTTGGAAAAAAAAATTCAAATCGACGTCACACTTCGAAAAGTACATCTACAGAGTAAAATATATTTTACGTAAATATTTGCTTTTATACAGCATCGTCAGCTAGTTATATTATTATTTGCAATCCAAATATTTCCTATATTAGCATTCCTTTCACCAACAATTTGAATACATTTCGAGTGTAATTTATTACGAGTTAAATGCCATTGTAAAGTGTAAATTTAGAAAAACGGTAAAAATTTGCGATTTTTGTCTTTCCGCAAAACATGTTAGTGACGGCCATTCACTACAGAATTAACAGCCAGTGGTTCAAATAGAGTAGGACGCAAGGGATATCTGTCTTCCCTGACTTCGCTTAAAACTTTTCCCCTTATCGTATTCTTCAAAAGTTATGTTGGCACGCTTAGGCCTTGAAGTCGGATCAAATTAATTTCTCCTACGATCATAATAGGTGATTAATGATTATTTATTTTTAAAATTGTATCATTTAGATTTATCAGTATTTATTATTTAATTTTTTTGGTTTAATAAAAAATATTGACCAGTTAACCTATCATCCGCAAGTAACACCCCGTTAAATAGAAAAAGTCAAGAAAACTATTATGTGCAATGTGGGTAGTCTTAAGGAAAAATATAAGAAATTAATATTTCTATTAAATTGATATCGTTGATATTAAAGAAAGTAATATAGGTTTCGAGAAAAGCGAGAAAAACATTAATTTTGGTAAGGAAAATTAATGAATAACCTATTCCTTCCCCAATGATTTGTTGTACATTTGCACGAGACCTGCAACACTGCATGGAATGCTCTAAACAAAATAGGAATTACTGTACCCTTTGCCAGTTTGTACCTCATTAATCCCTGTAAACCGCTAAACGTTTCCGAGCATTTCTATTCTATAACATTTAATGATTGCATTTCATACTCTCTACCGGCTGATTTAGGATTTATGCGAACAGTGTAAACATTTAAAAACAATTGCAAACTTTGAGAAAAGAAACTTCCTACTTGTTACGGAAATTTATTCAGAACAAAGAGGAAACCATTTACTTGTGAACTATAAACGGATACGCCAGTATATGTATATAATTTCACAACAAAAACACGGGCCATGATTATTTTTATCACACAACAAATATATTATTATGCTACGAAAGCAATCAAAAGTTTTCACCATAAATATTGCGATTAAATACAAACAATCCGGAGAGGCTGATAAAGTTGAAATTAATTTTCTATAGTTACTAGCCCAGCGAAATGGCGTTTATGTTGTTATGTACGACCCACGGAGCGTATAAAATCGTTAAATTTCGTTTGGCCCAATGTTTGAAAGCAATAAATACGTCGACTGCAATTGTCGAAAGGCCGTGCGTGTGTGTGCCGTACAAATTGAATTTTCATAAATATTATTTTTGCCATCGTTAAAATTAATTAAAAGCTGCGGAAATAATATTATTTCTTATAGATACGTGACGTGTCGCAATTCAGTCGCACACATTAATTGCATCGGGGCCGCACTATAACATACAGTCACCGTCGACACCCACTAGTCACTACCAATGTGTGAGTGCAGTAACAGCTGCAGTTGCATTATGTGAAGACGAGACAATACTGTTGTAGCCTTGTAGGTACAATATATTATTATTATGTGTCCGCGCGAGAAACGAAAATATCGACCAACGGTAAATCCGTGTAATAGAGTTTGTTCGTGGATATCTTTCGGGCTGGGCAAAGGGTGTTTCGCTAAACAAGACACGAGTAATGGAGATGTGGAGAGAAGTGTACGGACAAGACCCGATGTCACGGAGAGCTGCATGAGATAAGATGAAACGGACTCATATCTGGGTGACTTTTGAAGCAAATACCAGGTGCAGCTCCAAGAGAGGGTGATTATGGACGTATTTAATTGATTATACGTATAGTTAAACAATGCACAATGTGCATACTGCACATTTTGTTAATCGATAATGAAAATTACATTATTCTCGATCTCACAATACCTCGTATGTAATAAAATATCATATAAAAGTAGTAAGGTTCTGAAGCAGCCAGAAGGTACATAAAACACAGTTGGGTCACAGTGTTATTATTGATGTATGCGATGACAAATAATGTACGCATTAGTAAATAATTGTACATTACAATATTATAATATAAGTGCGTCAATTAGGTATTTTAATCTAATCAATTGCATGGCTACCAATGATGATTCATTAATAATTTAAAATCAGTAATAATTTAATGCTCTCAACAAGGCCGAGTTTGAATTAAGTAAACAAGTGCAAACTTTCCTTAAATACTAAATAACGACGACATCAATATAAAAATATCGTGGAAAAATAACAAACAAACCGAATAAACTAATGATTGAATATTTTTTTTTATTTTAACAGGGTTAAATTGCTTAAGCGCGAAATGTAGAAACGTGTGTACTGTGTGTGAGCACGTTTCCTAACTGCCAAGCTGTTCATTCATTTAAATTAATATCGTCCGTTGTTGACGATCGTCCAAGGTGAACGAGTAAAACGATATTTATGCCAATTCATGTGTGCATAGTGCGCCTCTCATATATAATAATGTTGTGCATAAGTACCTATACTAAGTGTAATACTATGTGTACTATATATTCATAAACAGTAGACGATCGCATGAAACCACCGGCACACTCACAATTATTATTATGTTCCCGTTCATACAGCGTTTATTCGATCAGTCTGGATGCGATTAGTTACGGGTCTTTTTTATTTTTATTTCAAAATCCACCCGAGTCGTGAAAGTCGATCGTTTGATATATTTGCCGGACGCACCGCGAGAAGATTAAATAAAGGTAGGAGCCTATCAATAATACGTCTTTTTTTATGTAGGTACCTACCAAATGTATTAACGTAGTCGTCCGTATAAATGAAACATCAAAGCCATATTATACGATATACCGGTCAACCCCGTCAATCGGATTTTCCCCCGCGGGATTTTGTCATGTATAAAATAAGTGTCTTTCAAATTTCACCGACGTCGATCCTCGCCTTGCTTTGAACTAAATATCTCAGTCTCACTTTATATACATTATTTACGTTATATATAATAATATGACGTATATACATGTTTAAAGCTTTCGTTTGCTGAATCTCTGTTAGTTGGTCTGGCCGGGGTGACTCTTTGGTTGATGCTGGTTAATGATCCTCAATGCATCATCTAACAACCAATCTTCTACGCTTAATTAAAAATGAAATTAACATACTCGAATTTTTTATTATATAAACATCTAGTATATTATAAAGTCGTTATCCGGTATGTAACTAAATTATATATTAGTTTTCATGTACGAACATATTATTGAGGTCTGTGTACTTAAGAATTAAACTAAGAATTATCGTTTCCGAAAGTAAAATCATGTAACGTAAAATCTATACTGTTGGAAGTCCATAAAAAGCAATGTGAATTCAATGAACACATGATATACGTCCATGATTTTATGTTTCAAAATAACCTGACCTTTAGTAGGTACGTGTAACAAAACTTCAACCAACATTGTCCTTTCATTCCCTATTTGACTAGTCCTTATCGTTCTGTACAATAATTACTATCAATCATAATATTTTGTCCTTCTCGAATATCTGAATATAATTCATGGACTGCACATTATAATATAGCAAATATTAATTCTATCGGTAATTTTTTATTTAGATACCTACTTTTCCCAAAAGTAAAAAAAATCCGGAGATACCGGTGTACCTACGACACATTTGTTCCAAATTAATTAATTAGGCTTTTGGGAATTATAAGTTTTTATTTTGATAAAGATATCGGGTTTCATAGAGGTGCCTTTTCAGATTGAAAAGCAATTAACCATGGTATATCATGTATATCATGTATATTAATATGGTATATATTTATATGGCATAAATTCTAAAAATGACTCATCGGTCTAAATTCCTATTTTTTTTTCAATGTGTTTTATATTGGCTTATTATGTTCCATATTTTTTCACTTTTGTTTTTTTTTTAAATATATATTTAGAGACAATAATCGATCAATTGTATATGTCAAACATAATCTTAAATGTTTGATGCGCGTTAAATATTCCTACACACTGTCATCCGTTTTGTAAGTCTTTATCGGTAGGTCGTATGTGATTTGAAATTAATAACTCGATGAATGTAATACCACAAGTTCTCAGACTCTTGTTGTAATTCATTAATAAACAATAATAATAAAATGCCCAGCTGAAGATTTATTTAGCTAACCGGTCACTGAAGTACAGTGCTTTTAAAATTAATTTTGTCGATTTTCTTATTTTAACTGATAAAAATTATGCACTCGAAGGAAATTTCAACTTTTGAAACTTCTGTTAAATCGTTCTTTTTGTGCATTGCTACGTCATAGACTTTGGAAACTGTAAGATTGTTCTGTGAGATATGATTGGATACATGAATATGGAGTGGAGAAGAGTTTTGGACTGGAATCGTTAGATATGGTTAATGTTTGATACTTTCGCCAAGTCCCATACCAGGTACCATAGTTTTGTGGAGAAGTTTGTAGATGAGTAGTTTGATTACTAATTTAACGTGTTTTGAAATTAGTGTAGTTAAAGGAGGCTGTGGAAGCAATCATTTAGAGGGGATTGGAGTTTGTTGTGAATATGTTAATACACACGTGAAATGTTTCTTAAAATTCAGTTGAACATGTTACATAAAATACATAAAGACATCACCCTTTAAACATCATCGTTTGTATTTTAACTGTTCTAATACACACGACGGGCAATTCTAGTTTGAACCCACGAGGCACCAAAGCGCCAAACAAAGTTTTATAATAATACCCATTTAGTCTGCAGTTGATTGGCATTAGTATTATACACTTTCAATTAAGTTAATATTTAAAAATGTATTTACTTAAAATGCTATTGTCTAATTAACAGTAAATACACAAATGCGTTTTCATAAATAAATACATTGTTCGTTCACATAAAAATGTTGGTTAAGTCAACTTGTGTTGTGTCAACTATGAATTGATCTATTTGAATTTAAATATAATATATTATATTATATTAAATATTATATAAAATATAATATATTATGTATAGTACTAATCTCCTTTGTTTGTTCAATAATTATTTGTATTGGTTATATTTCATAAATTTGGGTTTATTTTGTAGGAGATAACAAGTATGTTACAGATACAATGCACTCTTATTATTATAGTCAAACTGCTGATAACTACTTTAAGTGTAAAATAGTTCAATTATTATCAAATTAACTTTTAAGTAGTTTGTATATAGTTATTTTTTATTTCCCTATACCTATAGAAAATTAAAATTCTAATTCTAAAATAAACACTCCCATGACACTTGTACGTCTATTTGTATGCTTACATTTTAATAATTGTAATTTATTAAAGAATAAAGTGCAAGCAAATAAGAAAAACCTTACCAATCTATGCTTGACTTAATAAATCTGTTTATGTTTCTTGGATTAATTAACTAAATATTTAAATTTTATAAATGTACTTACTGATTACTGGACTTAAAGTTTGATAATTCCAGCTTATTTCATCATAGCCTGAAAAATAAAGCAAGAATTATTTTTAACTGTGGAAGATATTATTATCTATTATATTATTTGAAAATTATATTACACTGTCTATTATTGTTACTAAATACCGGGAATAGAGGAAAGGAATTTTTATTTTGAGAAAACTATATCCTTTGCCAGTGTATAGTACTTATGGAATTGATATGTCTTAATAGCTTCTGACAAATTGTATTCAAAATTTAATGAAGTAACCTGCCAATAATAATCCAGGATTTATCTTTAAAGCTTTCCAATTATTACGGTTCTATATGATATAATTGTGTCTAGAAAGTTTGAAAAGCTTGATTTTGAAGACCCAGAAATACATATATCATTATGCGACATTAATTTAATTTGAATACTGATTAATAGTACCTATATGCCACGGGGCTTATGCTAAAGCACATCTGCGCATATTTTGCCATTTTGGAAAGCTGAGACAGCTAAATGAGTGCATGAAAAATGGTATGTGTAGTTGATATTTTTGTTATAAATAGACTGTTTCACAAATAATGGACCAAAGTCATACTCTAATTATTATAGATAATATATTAGAATCTAATTAATTTATAAAATTTAATACGCTTTAACGCAGATTGATTTCACAGATTGTTAGATATTATCCAACAATCAAAGCCAATATAGTCACTTGACTGTCACATTGCCATTGAGTATATTATTAAGTATTTTATGTGATATTGTTAGTCATATTCATTTGTATCTAATTCATTTTTACATAGTGTACGTATAATATTGTAATCTCACACAACAAAATATAATTTAGAGCTTCTATTTTTTTCTCAACACATTTTTTAGGTTTATACTCATATTATTTAGATAATGCAATTAGTATACATTGTAGAATATGTTACAAAACATGAATAAATAACAGATGAAAACTCCGTTTTGTTATTCAATTATATATAAATATTAATTAAAACCAAGAAATCTGCGATACACTATAATTGTTTCGTGGTTGATTTAAAAGCACGATTAAGCTTCCATCAACTATTTAAAACTCTGGTAGTATTCGAAAAATACATTATGCATTAAGTTCACTTGAGTAAAAGTAAATACAGTATACAGCTGTATACACATTATGTTAGGAGGTTCAGTTGTAATATTCCATAGCGAAACAAGAGCTTTGGTGCTTTGCATAAGACATCAACTATCATGTATAATAGCTGTAATTATACCTCACGGCGTTTTATTCAAATATTTAAATATATACATAGTACTCATATATATATATTGTATATAAATATAATATAAATATCGTCTGTATTTTATTTTCAAGTTATTGAAAGTATAATGTCCGTAATATATTACTTGGTTATAAATTATAACCGTTAATCAAATTTAAAAATAAATGCCGGTTTCAAAGAAGACAAATATTTTGTTTTCTATCGAACATTGATTTAAGATGTACAGGTAAAACTTTAAAATATCCACACCCGAAATATCAAATTATGCTTGATATCAAATGGAAAATAATGTATAGTTTCATAATTGCTAGTGTTTTTTTATTAATTTAAAATTATTTTTTTTTTAATCCATCAGTGCCTTTGCGATCTGCCAACTGCAGCAGTTACCTCCCATCTCTTTTCTGTAAGCAACTAGGCGATGAAACAGCAGTGGAACATGGTGATAACCGCTACTACCGTGGTATTAGTCACTGCGGTCGTCCGTTGCGCGGCCGGTTACGACATACTGGCGATATTCCCGTTTAGCGGAAAAAGTCATTTTCACATGTTTCGCACTGTTTCGGAAGCCCTGACGGCTAGCGGACACCACCTCACCGTTGTCGGACACTTCCCCAAGACCCCGAAGGAACCCACGAGACCACAGCAGTCGCAAAATGGAGACATCAATGGCGGTGGAGACGAAGGTCGTGGATCTGGGTCATACACTGATTACAGTCTGTTCGGCTCGATGCCGGTGTACGAGAACTTCACAACCGACGAGGTGACGGGCAACGGTTATCTGAAAGAGATGCTAATCATCCTGCAGGATGGTTTGGATAACTGTGAGGCAGTTTTATCTTCGGGTCGACTCAGCCAGCTCCTTCAGTCCCGGGCCAAGTTTGATCTCGTCTTGGTCGAGGTAAGTGTATGCACATAATAATATAATATTACACACTATTGGCTATACACTATTTACAGCTATATCATATAGCCTGTATGAGCCAACCTTCGATCGGACGAAGAACATAATATAAATCATTGTTAATTTATTGTTATAAAGTGTAAAATTATTTTGATGGTTGATTTATTGATGCCGAAAAATCCCCATTGCCGAAGTCATCGATTCCTAAACAATACGATAAAATACTGTATTTTTTGTGAATTTGTGAGTATTAAAGCACAAAAAAAAATAAAAAAGTTTCTTAAATCTATGTTTTAGATATTTTACGAGTTGAACGAAGTGGCGCCTTCAAGTTTCAAAACAATACTTATAAATCATTTAATTCGTTGCATTTCAAAAACGACTTTTTCTCGGTTAAACCAAAAGTAGTATTACTTATAAGCTTTATTAAAAATAGATTCCATTGTTCATACGAGTTTGCATAATCTTTCGAGTATTAATATTTACCATCTATAACCAGAAACCCAGTTTCTAACCTAGGTTCTCGTGACATCATGAAAACTTTAAGAAACCATATGTTATAGGTACCTAATACCATATTTTTAGATTCTGAGCGGAGCGATGAATGTATTGGTTTTACAATGATGTGTGTTTTTTTTATATTTTTATATTTTTATATTTTTATATTTTTTTT
This sequence comes from Macrosiphum euphorbiae, assembly GCA_949089665.1. Lineage (NCBI taxonomy): Eukaryota > Metazoa > Arthropoda > Insecta > Hemiptera > Aphididae > Macrosiphum > Macrosiphum euphorbiae. The sequence goes on along the minus strand of CARXXK010000003.1, from coordinate 29,966,307 downwards.
TGTGTCTGTCATCACGTTTTGGGACAGTAAAAGTGCTTCGATTTTCTTCAATAGTACCTTTTCTGATAGGAAAGTGAATCTAGTTGGTACTTTGGGGGGTCAAAAGTAAACATTTTCCAGTAGTTTTCACAAGCGCCGGCAAAAACAACATAAAAATTAAGGAAAAACGGGAATTTTTACGCAAAATCGATTTTCCAAAAAATCGAATTTGGTTTTTGGTGTAACTTTAAAACAAATAACCGTAGATACATGAAATTTTCACTGGTTGTTTATATTTGCATTTTCTATACACGATAACATTTTCAAAATATTTTGATTTATTTTGAACTGTTTAGGGACATTTTCATTTTTCTTTTTTTTTTAGTTATTTTTCTAGAAATATCAATAAAATTTTATTTGTTGGTTGCGAAAGCTTGAAAATTTTATAGAAGGCTCCTAATATGTTGCTTCAAAGGCAGATGAAAAATATTAAAAATCCTTAGTCACAATTTTTTTTTTATAAGCATTTAAAGTTCAAAAATTGACAAAATATGGAAAAATCACGAAAATTAGCAAATTATTTTGAGTTAAGAATTCGTAAAAGTTTTTCTTTTTAAATCTAAGATTTGAAAATGAAACACAAGATTCCTTATAAGATTAACTACCTTTATTAATAAAAAAATCTCTACCGGACAGTCAAATTAAATTTTTATGAGCGTTTGAAATTCAAATTTTTACAACATTGGATATTCACTCGATTACTCATGTAGCGATTTCTTTATTTTGTTGCAATTCAAAAACGAACAACTGAAAATACATGAAAATTTCACTGAATGTTTAAATTAGCATTTTCTATACACCATACAATTTTGAAAATATTTTGACTCTTTTTGCGCTGTTTATGGACATTTACAGCTTTCAATTTTTTTTAGTTTTTTTTTCTATAAATATCAATAAAGTTTTATCTGTTGGGCCAAAAAGTGTAAAAATTTAATACAAGGCTCCTGATATATTGTTACAATATCAGTTGAAAAATATTAAAAATACATTGGCACAATTTTTTTTTATAAGCATTTAAAGATCAAATTTTGACAAAATTTATCAAAATCTCGAAAATTATCAATCATTGTAATTAATAAATTATAAAATGTTCAGTTTTTATAGCTAAGGATTGCAAATTTTAAACAAAGGTTCTCATAAATAGTTCATACTGTAACCAAAAAATCTAAAAAATATATGAACACAGTTATTTTTTATAGACATTTTAAATTCAAATTTGGACGAAATTACATATTAAAAAAACCTAGAATAACTATTATAGTTATTTTGTTGTGATTGAATAATATTATTCGTGGGTACTTGAAACTTCTAAAGTGTACTATTATATATCTATGATAGTATCACGGTTTTTGTTGATGTATAACGCGTTATAAGTACCTATAATGGACATTGTGATATGATTAATTTGGAATTTATTATAGGTACCTATTATAGTTCAATTTTTTGTTTAATACCATAGATATGTATATAATATGTCTTATACATAGACTAACATACCGTCTCCGCTCAGAATCGTTTTTCTTATACAATGATATTATATCGTTGAATTCAAATTTAATATCATCCATTATACAGTGACCCACTTGTAACCTACTGTACAGTAGAGCGACACCCACTTACCTACCTTTTTTTTTTTTAATTCTGAGCGCAGCGAGGAACCTATAGTTTTTACAATGATGTTTATTTTTTTATTTTTTATATCATGTATACAAAATTTCTACCAGAAGTAGTGCTTCGATTTCAACATATAGTACCTTATCTTTTAGCAAATTTGATCAAGATGGTACTTTAAAGACGTCATTTTTCGATTTTTTTCAATAGTTATTTAATGCAACGGGAAAAACCACCGAAAAATTACGAAAAACCACTAAAAATGGGATTTTAATTTCTAACGCATTGTTTACCACCATAAAAATGAATAAAAAATTATAATATTATAATATTAATTCAACTTACATGGTATAATAAATAATAACAATATAAAATATCCAGACTGACAAACCGTCTCCGCTCAGAATCGTTTTTCTTGTACAATGATATTATATCATTGAATTCAAGTTTGATACAATCCATTATACAATGACCCACTTGTAACCTACTGTACAGCAGAGCGACATCCACTTATCCGCTTTTTTAATAACATAATGATCAACTCGGATCAACTATGGTAATTCCACAGAATATGTCTGAATCTTTTTTAAGATTCTGAACGAAGTGATGAATGTATTGATTTTACAGTGATGTGTATATTTTTTTTTTTTGGGGGGGGGGGGGGGGGGCAGTAAAAGTGTTTCAATTCAAATGCGCCAGAAAAAAACCTAAATAAAAATTAGGGAAAAACGTGAATTTTTACACAAAACCAGTTTTCGACAAAATTAATTTTTTTATTTTGCTGTTTCTCAAAAACTAAAAAATTTAGACACATGAAATTGTCTCCAGATGTTTTTTATGCGTCACCTATACATTATATAACTTTTGAAAGATTTTGAGGTTTTTTGAGCCATTTATGAACAGTTGAAATTTTCAATTTTTTTTAGTTTTTTTTTCTATAAATATCAATAAAGTTTTATCTGTTGGGCCAAAAGGTGTAAAAATTTAATACAAGGCTCCTGATATATTGTTACAATATCAATTGAAAAATATTAAAAATACATAGGCACGATTTTTTTTATAAGCATTTAAAGTTGGAATTTTGACAAAATTTATCAAAATCTCGAAAATTACCAATCGTTGGAATTAAAAAATTATAAAATGTTCAGTTTTTATAACTAAGAGTTGAATATTTAAAACAAAGATTCTCTTAAATAATTCATACTGTAACCAAAAAATCTAAAAAATATATAAACACACTTATTTTTTACAGACATTTTAATTTCAAGTTTAGACAAAATTTCATATTTAAACCAAGAATTACGATTTTAGTTATTTTGTTGTGATTGAATAATATTATTCGTGGGTACTTGAAACTTCTAAAGTGTACTATTATATATCTATGATAGTATCACGGTTTTTGTTGATGTATAACGCGTTATAAGTATCTAATGGATATTGTGATATGATTAGTTTGGAATTTATTATAGGTACCTATTATAGGTCAATTTTTTGTTTAATACCATAGATATGTATATAATATGTCTTATACATAGACTGACATACCGTCACCGCTCAGAATCGTTTTTCTTATACAATGATATTACATCATTGAATTCAAATGTAATACCATCCATTATACAGTGACCCACTTGTAACCTACTGTACAGCAGAGCGACACCCACTTGCCCACCTTTTTTATTTCTTATTTATCAAGGTATTGATAGGTTACGGTATGATATTTCTTATACTTTTAAATTCTAAACGGAGCGAGTCAGCTAGTTGTTTTACAGTGGTGTTTATTTTTGTTTTTTTTTTATATCCTGTATACAAAAGTTCTACCAGAAGGAGTTCTTCGATTTCAACATATATTAGTACCTTATATTTTAGCAAATTAGATCAAGATGGTACTTTAGAGAGGTCATTTTTAAAAATTCTCAATAAATATTTAATTCCAAGGGAAAAAAACACCGATAAATTACGAAAAAACGCTAAAAACCGGATTTTAATTTCTAAAGCTTTGTTTATCGCCATGGTAACGAATAAAAAATAATAATATTATAATATTAATTCAACATACAGACCATAAAAAATAATAACAATATAAAAAATCCAGACTTACAAACCGTCTCCGCTCAGAATCGTTTTTTTTATACAATGATATTATATCATTGAATTCAAGTTTAATACAATCCATTATATACATTGACCCACTGTACCCCAGTTGTAACCTACTGTACAGCACAGCCTACTTACCCGCTTTTTTTTATGTGTAAACTAAATCATAAATAAAATGTTAAATCAATATGTTATAAGGTCTATAGGTAGTTTGTCTGTTCTAAATCTTAGATGATTTGTATTACAACTTGCCATTGCACACCCACTGTGCCACTGTGATAGTACAAATGGTTTTGTTTGAAAACATTATTTATTCTAGTAAAAGCTATTTTAACTCCTGAAAATCATTCTGATTATGCTTGCAATATAATTTAAAAGACATGTTGAACTAGATGAAAAATTATTTATTTACAAATATAAAAAAATCACCCAAATATTACAATAACTAATATTTGTTAGTCTAATTTCCACAAAAAAAAAATTATATTTTACCTCTATAAACTAAACCCTATTTTCTTGTTTTTTTGTAAAACTAAAGTTTTTATTGCTAATTTTTAATAGGAATCAAATTTGAGTATAATATTATAAATTGTTTTAAATAAATTGCGTGATTTACAAACTCAAATGTTTCAATCTCTCTCTCCCCCCCCCCATAGTTATAATAATATAATATGATAAACCTATCCCAGGAAAACTCTGTAGCAAAATCGATAGATATGTTAAATAATATTATTTTAATATTCAGTAGGTACACCAAACACTCGAAAACAAATATACTTACATTAAATTGTTAGTAGTATTTTTATTTTTTTTTTTTAATGAACTTAAGCAAAATCGACTAGGGCTATTAGCTTTTGTAGGGCATTATGAACTATAGTTGGTAAGGTTGGTACGGTAAGGTGTTGTTATGGTTGTTACTGTAGGTAAGCATATTAATATATTGTTTTATATTTCTAGCATGAAATAGTATACGAGGGATATCCAAAAAGTTATAGGAAAATAATATCGTATTTATTATATTCGAGTTGCCAACATGACTTTTGGTTTTTAGATCTTTTTTAATTTTGAGTTCATTTTATTAAGTCATTCTATCAATATAAAATTAGAATAAAGAAATTGTGAGCAGTTTGCATAAATTTTCAAACAAAACAAACGGACATCATAAAATATACAATGTGCACGATGTAAAAAAAAATTGGATGTCCGCTTTATCAACATGATACAATTAAGTTTTACAGTATTTTTGGTATAGAAGTTTTATGTAGGTCACACAACTTCCTAGGTGATTTAATGTCATGAACTTCAAGTTCTACATATCAGTATAGATTTCATATTTTAAACTCGAAGTTTTGATAGCAAATCAGATATAAAATTCAATAGAATTTTTATAAGTGTAAAATCCAGGGAAGTCGTTATGCTTTATAGTGTTTAGTGTATATTGTATAGTGTATATACAATACACTATAGTGTATAATAGGTTTCAACTTTCAAAAAATACCTCATCATTGATGTCACTGATACAGTGATACATGATAAGTCATTGCATATTCAGAAAACAATTATAAGTGGAGATGGTTTATACATTTCTAAAGATATTTTATAATTTATACATACACTACCTGATTCTACGCACTTCTTTGCCCGTAAAAAATTACAACTTATCAAAAATTGTGATTTTTCTGCAACTAATTTTGGGTGAAACTCAGCCTCCCTGCCCCCCTGGCAAGCAATCCGATTAAATCGGATTGCGGACAATGTGCGACAGCTTATCAAGTAGGCAATGTGCGAAAATTTGATTTGATGGATGCTTGCACCTAAACTGCCCAATGGAACCCAATAATATAATAAATACTAACTTATATTAATTATTTATTCTATAACCAATAGCAACCATTTGTAAAAAAAAAAATTCCATCGTAAACCTCAAACTTCTCGTTTCAGCACATACTCGGGTTGGACCTACCGAGTCCAACATTGTGAATCTAAATCATCCTGGAAACCACTCAAACACACACAAAAATGACTTGCCTTTTAGGAATGCATAAAGGACACACAGACAGACAAACATTAATTTGTATAGATAGGTAGATATTAGGTACTAAAATAAATTTATTTTTCTATTTTTTGGTAGGCACCTAACCTAATCTAACCTCAACAACGTTGAGCAAATTTTTGGCAAAAATGTGGCATATAATAAATAATAATTATAATAAAGTTATCTATAATATTAAGATAAAATATTAAAAGAACAATGTGAATAAGTTTGTGGAATACTGGAATGATTACGTTAAAATAATTTAGTCTAAATATTTTGAAAACATAATTGTATAGAAGACATAGTAATAATATGTAGGTAGTAACACAATGTATCAAGTCCTTACGAATAATATTTTTTGAATTACAATATAATAACTAAAATTGTTATTTTTGTTTAAATTCCAATTTCATAGCAAAATGTTAACTTAAAATGTTTATAAAAAAGAAAGAAATATTTTACATAATATGTATTTTCAGAATACTGTAAACGAATTATATCGTATGAGAGGAACATTTTATTATTTTTTCAAGCTTTTTAGAATAGAAAATGGAAAATAAAATTTTAATTTCCTAAAAGGTATAAAATTTATTTATTTAAATAGCTCTAAAAGAAACAAAATATTTTATCATGTTTAAAAAATGCTTAGGTAAGCATTTGGCTTAAACAAATTTTGTCAACAACTTGTGTTGTGTATAATCTCGTTTTCACCGATTATTTTGATAAGAACTGGGATTTTTTTACGTTTTACCCCCCCCCCTCCCACCAAAAAAAAGTATCAATTAGATCTAATTTTCTACCAGAAACCTCCTCAAAGTTTGAATTGACCAGGAATCGAAACCGTTTCAAATTTTAACGGTTACGGTTTCAGTTTTTGAGAACGGTTATCTACATTTTATGGTTTTGGTTTAAGTTCCAAGATTGGTTTTTCAAATATTTGGTTTTGGTTTCAGTTTCAAAAAAGGTTTTATTGGTATCAAGAACGGTTTTTGATAACTTTTTTTTAATTTACCTAATAACTGAAGACCCGATTTAAAATTAAGGGAAGAGCCTAAAGCCCTAAAATATGTCCGATTTGTAAAATTAGTGTAGGTACATACAATATATAACAAATTTAGGTTCAGCAGAACTAATTTCGAGTTGTTAACTTTTATATGTTATACCTACTTTTACATACAACATATGGTTGAGATCATTATTCGAATATTTTAATATTTAATTGTAATTTACAATAACATCACACTATATTACAGTTTAATAAATCTTTTGTTATGTGATTAACGCTTATAATATGAACAAAATATTAATTTAAATGGATACTAAAAAAAGAGTATTGGACTATTGAAAATATTGTTATTTAAAAAGGTTTACATGTAAGATTCAAATATACGTTATAAGATTTGGTACACACATTTGTAATTCAGGGTTTCTGAGGAGAATGATAATAATGACATAAGCAATTGATGACTGCGGGACGGACGTGGGTCAGTCGAATAAGAAACAATTGTAATAACATTAATAATAATATACACAAATACATCAAATAACAACAAAACAGACGTGCATATAGCCGCATATAGCCGCGAACAAAATAACAATTGTGATATTTGCATTTTAATTTTGAATCAATGAGTATAGTACCTAATGATATTATAAAATATAAATAGAATAATATTCGAATTACCTATTAATATTTCGTAATAATCAGTATCTGTATTCAAATTTCAAGCAACATATTATTATTTTCTTTGCATAAAAATACTCGTTTTAACTAGAATTATAAATAATATAGGTAATTAACTTTACAAAATTCGAAGAAACCGATATTAATTTTAAATTTCAATCGGTTTCAAGAACGGTTTTTCTATATTGTATGGTTTCGGTTTTGTAAACTGTGTTTTAAAGCTTTTGGTTTCGGTTCCGGTTACGGTGTTGAAATATGAAAAAACCACGGTCTTAACCTGTTTTCTGCAAAACCGGTTAAACCGGTTTCGATCCCTGGCATTGACACATTTTTACTCCAAAACTTGATGATGGGACAAAGGAACCCACATCATTATGTAAAAACCTTTCATCACTCAGAATTCAAAAGAACTAGGTATAGCTATCGATTATTTGGATTATTCTATTATTTAAAGGGAATTTTTAAAAGTTCTAAACACGATACAGATATTTCATTCGACATTGGGGGTCAATATTTTGCTGAATATTTTATAGGATATTTGAGTGTTACTAAAAATGACCGTCAATTATAAAGTCTATTAATTAAAAAGTAAAAATAAAGAAATATATTATAATATAGGTATTGCTCTTTTCTCAAAAAAAAAAAGAATATAATTATATATTATATTAATACAATGTATTGAACGAAACTTTCCAGACACTCGCTGCTGCATAAAAGTGCATTATAAAGTTATTTAATTTTCCTGGATGTAAATTACAGTGTTGGTGGAAATTAGAAGTTTAAAAATTAAATTTTTATGTATTATACAAATTGAACGACAATTGTTTTTCTTCTGTATTTTTAAAATGAATAACAAAACATAAAATTTTTTTAGGTGGTAATTAGAAATTACGAAAAAAAATATAACGAGTTAGTGCTTGTTATTTGATAGAAAATGATATGTTTATAAATATTTCAAATAAAAATGCATAAATGCAAAACTGCAAAAGGCAAAAAATATTATTTTAAATTTAATCCAGCTAATAGTTTCGGCCTTGACCCTGCATCTTCCGGCAATATACATAACTATTAATAAACATAATATAATAATAAATTATAAGTAAATATAAACACTTAAAAAATAACATTTATAAATCTATACAAATAAATTATAGTTATATTTATAATAATTGATAGTCAATTAACAATTATTGTTCACTACCTACAAACTATCCGAAACTTCCAACTATTAGTTTGATTAAATTTATATTATACTTGGCATACGTGAATTTTTATAACTATGAATACGCATTATTTTTTCTAATATATGATTTCTGTGAAATTCTACAGTTTATTTAATAGATAATAATAATTATTATTTGAACATATTACATGTTTATCGAGTTTGATTCATCCATCAACACGTTTATAAGACTTACTCGGTCTTATTTTTTTAACGATTCAACTGTAAAATTATTGGTTCACAGGCTTATATTGAAAGCTCAGACATCGAGTATTTATGTCCCACTGGTAGCCAATGTTCTACGCACTTAGTTTCAACAAAGTCGAATTTCACTAATTTGAAGACTTAACTCCCCTCGACGAAGTATGCATTCGCATCGACATTGTTTATAAAACTAAATATATAAACAACGGAAAATGTTTAAAGTTTGTGATATTAGAAAAATAAAAACGAAGTAACGCAAATCGATAACGTCTACTACAGCAGGCAGTATAATATTCTTCCAACAGTTTTATTTGATCTCGATTTTTATCAAGATTAAAAAAAAAAAACTTGAAGCGTTATTTTGAACGAGACTGCGGGGAATCGGTGAATAAGTTAACACATAATATACTTATAATATGTTATATAATATATACTGTGTTGCGTATAATGTAGGCACGTTTTGTATGAAATGATATTATAGAGTTTTGTGTATATACAGATTTGCGTTTTATTAAATTAGCTACGTTTTAATGTCAGAAATTCAATATAATCTTTGACGCGTTCAGTAATCCCATACATTATAGAAGACGTGAATATTACAAAATATAGTGTTTTGCTAAGAGTGTATTATAATATGTTTTAAATAAATTATTCATCGAACACTATGAGTATCGATCATGGAGACTTTCACATGCACCAGTCACCAGAAAACTATAAAGAACTTCACCAAAATATATTTTTCATTTGAATCCGTGTCCACTCTTGTAAAAATTTACGTTGTGCGCACAAGTTTCCATACACACGATCCATATTGGCCCATGGGTTTTTTGCGGCGTAAATTATTAAGTAATATACATTTGCTCAAATGTGGACGCACCTTTAAGGCTCCTTTAAAATTGTAAGAAATATATAATATAATATAATATTGGAATATATTAATATTAATATATTTCATCCACCTTTCTTAGTACAAAACTGATTTTATAATTACAATGGCAGGTATTGTTAATTTTAATATCGACACAAAAACTGCTTACAGGAAAATATAATATTGTTTAACATAGTTTAAGGCGACGTGAAATTGTACGGTTAACTATATGTGACAAGCATAAAGTCTATCGATTTTTTATAAAATGTAGTAATATACAAACGACAATATTATAATATTAGTATTATAACTGTTTGTAGTGTAAAATTAACCGATAAATTTGAATGAAAAAAAAACCGAGTTTATAAAACACGCATGACCACACCCGTGTAAACATGCAAACCATAGAAAATAATAAATATCGCCACCTGACACTGTTCTCCGCCTTTGCAGGTATACTAGTCGGTCACTACTGAATATCTACGATAATAGGTTAGTAAATGTTTTATCCAATTAATAATTACATCGGAATAAAAAAGTTAGGGAAACCAAACTTGTCGACCGGATTGACTTTCCGGATATTTTATACGCCATGTAAGAAAATATTGTATATTTATATTTAAATTGTGATTTTCAATGAAAATAGCTGATAATCTTATTTATTACCTAATAAATAATATTCATACAATATCATCGAATAAAAAAGAATGATATAGTAACCTATATATTATATAAAAATTAATTAATGTTACTAATATTAGTTTCAATATTGATATTGGTAACTATGGCGAGAAATTGTAAGAGCATAAGCACACGACGGGGTTATCCATTTATGTTTTACAAATAAAAGCCTTAGACGTATTCGAAATAAAATAATTTTATATAATATTTTATTTAATCCCAACTGAAAATATATGTATAATAATATTATTGGATCAATACTTTATAAGTGGATTAAAATTTGAATCAGTTTATTATTTATACATAGCATAATAAGTAAATATTAAAATTAATTACATAATCAGTACCTTTATTGTTTTCACCAACTATTAATTAAATAAATAATATAATGTTATGTTGATAGTTTTTATTACAATAACTATAAAATATCCATTGAAGTTACGGCCTAATTCTCCGAGTGAAATTAATGCACCATCGAGTTGCATAAAATAAATTAGTAAAATTATTTATTAATAAATTCCCACTTCCCTTTACAATTTTAAACATAATTTTGTCAATTCATAATTTTTGAAAATTAAAATAAATTAAATTAAATCAGTATACGTTAACTTTGACTTAGCTATGAAAGATCAAAGACTGTCCATAAATCAACTATGACAACAACTAACAAGCTACTACTAATTCTATACAATTCTCAAAATACCTAAAAATCATCATGGATACAAAACACTCACCTGAGTACATATAAAAACAAAAAGTAAAATTGTCAGCTCAAGATAATCTACTACATCCATTATTAAAATCCAAATTGAATCTTAAAAATATAATATTAAAATTTAAAACAATTATAAGGCTAGTTTGGACTTTCGGAATACAACCATGTGATAAAACCAATGATTTCGAACCTTTGCATAGTTGACGCATTCCAATCGATCTGTCTATACTATCTGATAACTACAGCACCACGGTATCCGTACATCAAAAAATCACCCCTACATGATAAGACTTGAAAATCCAAAAATCCGATCAACGATTACCGGAAGTCCACTAAATTTCAGCAATATCCTTTTAAACCGTCCCAAATCAAAATAAATACTAAAAGAAACCGGGCCTAGAGACCATGCGTAAGCTAAAACCAAAAACTAACGCCAACAAACAATTCGAGGTGCTTTAAATGGATAACTTTCTCACTACCTATTTTAAACGTAGTACCTACGTATAATCATGTACGAGTACAGCATTTTTTTTCTTATCGTTACTTATTCTATACAGATTGTTAAATTATTTTTAATAATAATAATAAATATATATTATATTGTATACATATATAATATTGTCACTATTATTTCACGGCGTAGCGCGCACGCATGTGTGTAAGTATGCGAACACGACCCCATTAGATGTATATGTTTCGTAATAATAACGATGTCGTTAAAACATGACACTCGAAAACCACTACACACAAACACACTTTCTTGTCACTGGTATAATATGTCGTACTGTGTCGTACTCGTATATTATTTTGCATCGAATTAAATGAGAAGAAAAAACAAGCGCATTTACCGCGGGCTCGCGAGTACACGTGTGCGTGTGTAAATGTTGTCGTGACAATATGAAACATAAACACTCACATACAAACACACACACACACACACACACACACACACACATGAGCGCGCGTGCGCTGTCTCTCGTTATTACAGCAGCTAAACCAACACTAACGTTCGAAAGGGGGTTTAAAGTATAAGGTATACCTACGCGACGATGGTGAAGCATACGCGCTGCCAACGCCACCACCGTCGAGTGACTGAGTGATACATCGAATATGGGTGTTATATATATATATATATTGTGTAATGTTACAGCAATGTATAAAAAGATACAAACCAAGAACAGAAAATCCTTCGCCTAGCGATGCGCGATGAGAGAGCGAAAGATGCGAATTCTGTGACAGCAAAAATAGGAGGTCTTCATCGTAATCCGAACAATAAACGATATATGTAACCAGAGAGTATACCTATGATCGAGAATAATGAGCAATCATTATGGATAATAATACCTCGACGACAACAGGTTATTGATGACCAAGTATGCGTATATAGAAATAAAATTTGCAGCTTGAGGTTCATAAGTAAAAAAGGACTCAAATTAATCTAACATTGCCATGGTTCAAAAATGTGTCGACGGATGGAATCCAACCCCCAACTATACCCCTTCTATACGTAACTGTTGTTGGTGATATTATGTAACACACAATATGTTATTAAAATCCTTTTTTTTTATAGGACAAATAATATATATATTTTTAATATTTCAGCAAACCCGAAACCATAAAACTGTATTATTTAAGGCGTTGAGTTCGAGGAGGTTACCATCAACATCCAACCATATTGTATCTCCAAAAATGTGATGATTTTTCCCGTTATTTCATTTTTATTGTGTATACATATATAAAATATTGTGTGCTAACTCGATCGAGTGAAGTGGTTCGGAGACACAGTAGCTAGATAAACTGAGTATGAGTGATGAGGGTTGGTGAGTGCAATACGCTTGGTTGGGGAGGGCAGGGAAATCGCCGAAAATCCTAAAGAAAAGAACGAGAGAAAAATCGTCACGATGGGAGACAAAATTCAATATTCGCTTGTCGCCGTCTAATCAATTATTTACGGAATTTTTTCCGACACAATCGAGTTACCTCCTTCTCCTTTTTATACCCAGCCATCGCCACTTTCGAGATGCCGCACAAAAATAGATTTTATTTTAACGTGGTGTATAAAAAAAATAACAAACACGTCGTGTATAATTTGTCACGCGCGTGAACATAAATTCGATTGACGAAATTATGTATAATGCAATTATTTAACATTATAATAATATTATATTTATATTGTACTATTAGATGTATACAAAAGGATGGGGTTTTGAAACGATTTGATACAAATGTAATAAATAAGATTATTAATATATCACATAGATTGAAGTGAGTTGATTGTAAATTGGAGTAATATTGTAAAAATTTCTGATATAAGTTATAGTAATCATTATTAAAATATCATTAAATCTCAATAACATGAAAGAATAAAATAATGTATTTTGTGATTATCCGATATAAAAAAATCTGTAATTATATGAAATTTGTGATCTGATAACTGATAACATGGTCTTTTTATATTCTTTCAAATATTTTACCATCATCGAGTCAGTTATATATTCCAAAATAATTCTAACATATAACGTTCAAATTGGTTTTTTCAATAAATTAATATAGGTATTTGTCTTTGCTCATAGATTATACACGTTTTTACAAAATAATGTTATTCGTTCCATCGAGATCATAATATTATACCTTCACCCCTAAAATATACTAGGGTACATTTCCGTACAGGGTAATTCTTGTATGTATTTAAAAAATAAAAAAATATATATAAACTTATATATCTTTTGGTCTTGTCATTAAAAGCCAATACTTAAGTAAGCCTAAATAATAAATGGTATATATTATAACACATTGACAGCTACCCCTCTGCACCATAGTATTCGTGTACAATTATTGTACTACGGAATTTGGGATTGGTTGATACGTTTTCGATTAAATCTTACTGGTACTTATGTGGAAAAATATTAATATTGATGCAGTTTCGATAAGATCGATGTTCAATACTTTCTAATAATATAATGGACCATTGTGAAGTTTTCCTACCACTCTAACCGACGTAACATATCATTTTAGTCATAAATCAATCAAAATAATGTGAAATACGTGTACCTACATCGGGTTACATCACTATTATAAACAATATAATATTTTTATATACGCATTACATTCACCTTAGAACACATGCATGACCCCATCGAAATATATGTAATTGTTTGATTCTATTATTCAGCACGTGATTAGTACGAGTTTTCACGCATTTGGTTTTAGTGAAAATGGTACCTAGGTATAGTTTCCGACTACAGTTTTCCAAAGCTAAGACCAGTGACATACTGTACTCCCAACCCCATTAAACTTTTTTTAAATTTATACAACGATGATGTTTTGCACGGGATTAGCACGAATTTGCACGACCAATCTCGAAATTTGATTGTCTATTCCTATATGGCTATATTCCACCAAAATCATTTTGCGATTTTGTGTATGTCCCAAACCCCACTCCGAACGTAGTTATAGATAACTTGTTTATATAATTGGTTTTATTATTTTATGTAGTTGTATGTAAGAAAATCAAACGAATATTAAAAAATATTATTTTTTTTTTTTTTAAACTAAAACCGGAACCAGAACCAAAAAAATAGATTCTACCAGTCCTCTGAACAAATATTCTATTCCAGAACTTGAAATTCAAAATCATGAAGAACGATATTAAACCAATTAATAATGTGAATAAAAAAATTTTAAAAAAGTATATTATATTGAGAATAAAGTACATATTATATCGTCGTTCAACATTCTGAGTTTATGCTCAAATTTCAGTTCACCAGACTAGAAATATAATAATACTTGACATATACTTGATCAATAATAATATAATGATCCAGTTGTGGGGTGATGGAGAGGGGAGGCTATATAAAGTGGGTATTAGTTCCTCAGTGGTATGATAATTTACTAATGTTTACAGATTCACAGTGTAAGATTACTGGTAATCAATAATCATATATACGGTTCAAAATCCATTAATAGTACTATTATTGGTATATTACAATCATGCGGTGCTTTTATTGCAGTAAGTCACTTGGCAGTTGGCAGAAACGTTTTATGTGGCTTAAAATTAAGTCATAAAAAATGTACATTGAATAACGAGTGGTGGTTAAATAGTGGTATAATATTAAAACACAAAAACCATTTTATTTTTTAAAAAAAGTAGTCACTAGCAATCAAATATCCATTACGCACTAGGCGTTAAAATATGAAGAACGATATTTTTTTCCTGGAACAAGTTGGTCGACTCAGATTTTTTTCCCTCAAAAATAGGAATATATTTTAATATGCTTGATAAATTTAATTATTCGACGTCTATGGGGTAGATAAAATATTATATTTTAATTTTATAAATTTGCAATCAACTCATTTGTAAGGTCGGGAGGAAACACGTAAATCCTACACAATAGGGATCGTATCTTCTACTCAACCCGGCCAGAAAATATGTGTTTAAAATAATATAATTATATTCAAAAAAGAAATTTGATTTAATCCGTTCTTCGGCGTAGGCGGCAGTACATTCTTAAACACAATGTGCTGCTCAATATTATGTCCCACCTATATAACATAACATTTTTTAACACTCAAATTTATTACTTAATTCATAGCTATTCGTTCAAATAAGCCATTCAGTTGGTACGTTTATCGTTGTATCTAATACTATATACACAGCTCATACAGTGTGATTCGTTTAGCACGCACACTTCCATTATATCCTTTAACTATATGTCTTTAATTTATTTGAATATTGATTCCTGTAATTTTTAAGTATAGTTTCATATACTTGGATTGTATTCATTGCCATTATATATTGATGTTTATATCATGTACAAAATTACGACACAAACTTCGTCAAACTCTTTTTTTTTTCAAATGAGTTTTTTTCATTTTAAATAATTATAATATGTAAAATACCATGTAAACCATAATAACTATTCTTAGTACAATATTATATAAAGTTTAGTTTGCGAAAACTATTCTTTCGATTGTATTCTTACTTAGCTACAAAAACATTTTAAAAACATTCATTTAGTTAACAATGTAAATTAAAAATCTGTTTTTATTTGAAAAATTGAAGTTGTTTTCATCTTCACTGGATACTCCGTGGGCCATGACATACTAAATCTAAATTTTCATTATTAATAACTAATAAGATGCGTTTCGACTAGTATCACAATTTGTGATTTTTATTTTGATTATACCGGTGGGGTATAATAGATTATATTATAATTGAGTCAAAATAAGCGACGTAAAAACGACTTCACACTTATTATAGTCACTGTTTGAGGATTGACGCACTAGCGTTATTCGACTTTTGGCTATATTTACGGTACTGCATAATCGTAATGCTATTTTATTGCCCAACACTTGAAAAAATAACAATAGGTAGGTACCTAACTACATTTTTATATATATATTATACAGTATCAATCCATCCATTTATATCCTATATAATATATTATATCTGCTTGACGGTCGTTAACAGATAGGCGTAATATAATACCCATATTACCACATTTAACAATTATGATTTATTATTATCGATTGGGTTAGGTTAGGCGAACCTCACATTCGTTATAATAATATACACTATATAGGTAGTGGTTAATATAATATACTATTATAGTATTATTCGACATATCTTAATGAACGGTCGGTCGTGGTTGCCAAAATAGATAAACGCGTCGTCACCGTTTTTTTTTCTTACTCACACGCGTTGGATCTACATTTAAGGGAACAAAAAAAAAATGTACCTAGTCGTGTCCGGCTTTTGGAACGGGTCCACGGCATGAGTTCGCTAGAAATCAGCCTGCGTCCGTAATTCGATACAAGACGATAGATCAGCTGTCGTGTCCGTTTATTTAGGACGGAAAAATCAGATTGCGGACCGACAGTGTTTTATACTATATATAGCTGGTGCTCGTAATACGTAAGTGTGAAACTTGTGTGAAAAACTCTATAATACTCGTCAGGTATTACATCATATTATGCGGGAAACGCATTTTCTGTACCCGGAACCCTGTCCACAAAAATAAAAAAATAAATCACTCATAACGCCGTGAGCCCGTGACCTGCAATAACCGTCGTGTGCGCAGGCGACGGCGAAAAATGTAATACCTACCATATAATAATACAGTTTTGAATTTATTCACAGTATAAAATATAATAATAATAATATACAAAGCACCCACCTCAGAGGTTAACCCGAAAACTCTGACGACAGCAATTTTATTTTTACTTAAGTAGACGTTTCAACCATGGTTTATGCAGGGTTTAGTACAGGTGGTTTTAAAAATATTCTAAGAAAAATTAAAACAATATAATTAATACGAAAAAAAAAAAACAAAAAATATTATACCGACAAAAATTTTTGACGCCGAATTTAATAAAGGTATATCGTTCGTGGCGGTCTATCATTTGACATTTTGTATTGAAAATATTTATTGTTCTGATAGTCCTTATCATACACAATAGTATACATTTTTGAGTTATGGTGGTTTATTCCAAGGGTGCGATATTATTCTATTTCGCAGGTGGTCCCTGGCGTCTCCCTGCATATTCTTTCCTTTGATAGTCGTTGCATAAATACGAAAATATTTATAAAATCCAATAAAACTTTATGACGTAGATTTACTATTTAATTCTTCTAGTGCAATTTTAAAGCTAAACACTTACTAATATATTGAAAGGGGATAATTTCTCGGAAAAATGACATCGGTGTTTTATCGGTTATTTATTATTGGTACAAAAAGTATTTATTTTTAACTTTTTTACTAAACTTTAACTTTATTGTTACTCACTATTTTTAAAAAGAATTATCGTTGTCATTTTCTACAAAATGTGCTTTCAATTAGGTGTATAACTTGTGCTTATATGCTCAGTTCAGGAGTATAAGGGTATGAAGTTCTCTCAAAACTTCTGCAGATGTCGATAGTAATAGTTTCGCTTTAGATATTTTTCAAAAATCCATTCATTTTATGTACTGCCATAAAAAAATATATACATGTCACATCACTATGGCCGCTCCTCTGCCGTTTTGTATTTTTCTATTGCATTTTTGCTCTATATTTTCCTCTACCGACCTACTAGGTATCAACAACGTACATAACGATCGAACTATTTTATTTATTTACATCCATACAGATCTTCAACACTGGTTGCTTCGTGTCAATTGCCAATCATTTTGGGGCACCAGTCGTCGGTATAACTTCGACCAGTCTCTATCCGTGGTTTGGAGGTATGGTCGGCGATGTGGTGATGCCGTCGTATGTGCCGGTAAACTTGTTACCATTCACCAGTCGGATGATGTTTGCTGAACGCCTGATCAACTCCATGATACTAATAGGGATGAAAACGTATTACAAATTCAAATACGAACAGGCGGTGAGTACGGTGTTATATTGTGTCCAAACGTTAAATATTGTTATGATGAATACGCATGTGACTCAGATTTTAAGTAGTGAAAATCCTTTTAATGTTTTTCTAAAAATCTCACTATTCAATAATGTATTATAATACAAAAAAAATTCATAAAATATATAATACGATATCAAAAATATTCGATTGCGGAAACACTCACCGGCCAGTTATGAAAATATGATACCTAACGTTTTTTCCTGTGTTACGCATGTGCAAGACGATTTATATTTACGAACCTATAATATTTACTAGCACAAAAATGTCAATGTTTTTAATAGACTCAAGAAATCGTGGATAAATACTTAGGAAAACTAAACGGTGGTACGGTGTCCGAATCCCTGGACAACGTGAACGCCATCATACTGAACACACACTTCGTGTTCGGAGACACCCGGCCTCTGCCACCAGGTATCATTGAAGTCGGAGGATGCTCATATAAGAAACCAATGCCCTTGCCGGAAGTGAGTACCTATATATCTATGATACAGTTTATGGTAATTTATCAACATGGGTTGATGTCGCAGTATTATTCAAATTAAGTGACGTTTGAATCTAGCATTAAGATCAAGTAAAGATCGAATTTTCAACACCCCAAACGATAAATCACAAATGTGAATTTGAACATTTATTTAAGAAATTAATCTAGAATGAGAAATAATAATTTGGTTTCAGGCTAAATTTTAGAATCTGAGAAGAGCGATAAATTTTTAAATTTTTAAATTATATTAATTTTTTTGTGTGACATATGTTTTTTTTATATCATTCTTAGGAGCAGTAAAAATTCTACAATCTTCAACTTTGAGAGTAGCTTATAACATATTATAATAATGATTTATGCTCAAACTATTTTTGTAAGTTTTATCATTCATTCAAAAAATGTTAATCGTAGTCCGTAGATACTAGATAATATTATATTCCGTTATTAAATTATAATTTTCTTCCACAATTAAAATATTTAGATGTTTTGCTATTTATACCACGAACCTATCTATAATGTTTTACTGTAAGTCGGTATTGGCTTATAACTTATAATGACGGCTAGGAATATTATATCCCCTAAATATATAGGTAGATAAGTAGGTCATTATTATTAAATAATAATATTATATGCGATATGTTTTTGTCAAAAATTAGTTCAATCGTGTGTATTATTAATAGAAAAATAAATTACTAATAGCAATATTAATAACGAATATCTTTAGAAATATAGACCGACTGTCATTCTCTGCTAAAAATCATTTTATGTATTTGGTACAATTATTTATCATTGAATTCAAATAAGTAATTGAAAATAATAAACATTACAGTGACCTACTCAATGACGAGGTAAGCTCGACATCAACTATATAGCAGCAAAGCAGTTTCTTCGGGTTTTTTTTTAAGTTTTTCTTTTTTTAATGACAACTTGTACTTTTCAAATTTCAAATTTTTGAAAATCTTGATTGTCAAATATTGAACCAATATAAGTAGTTAGGAAAAAATATTTGAAATAAATGTATAAAATCAACACAATAATTATTAATATATTGCAATATGGTTACCATTTAACAAAAAATTATAAATATTAAATACTATGAATTATGATTTATGATTAAATAATTTATAAACGCCATAATTTATTAAAATTAATATTTAATACATACCAACCAACAAACTAAAATCTTCTACTTTTCAACTTTTCAAAATAGGGAACCCAATTGTTATGAATTTATGATTAACTTTTCTAGAAAAGGCTTATGATTTACATTAATTGATCATCAGTGAAAATATCTGTAATATCTTCATTTGGATATTATAGTTTTAACCAAATAACAAAACAAAACACATTAAGTTAAAACGTGCGTTTTATATTAACACTATAAATTACCTTCCTTACAAGTTACAATATTATAACACTAAATGTCTACTTGTATTCAGTTTTTAATTTGTATAAAGAGTTACTTACGTAAAACTTTTTGAAATCCATCATAGCTGCGGAAAAAATTGAATTTATACGAACAGGCAAACAAATTGTTTAATGCAATACGTCATAATAAATATAAATATGTAGATATTATCTTGTTCTACTCTGAATCCAAAATAATATATTAAATATTGTGTGCCTGTACATAAAACAGTAAGTTGTTCATCTGCAAGAGACAGAATATTTTCTATAATATAATACAGGTTTTTTAAAAAAATTTATTTATTTACAAATGACTTCTAAATGTCACTTCCACATTTTTCATTCATCATACATTTTACACGATATGGAGCAAAAAATTTTGTTTAGATATCAATAAGCTTTTAGATATTATAGTAAATAAACAAACATTATTTATGGATGCATATGAAGTTGAGAGATATTGTATATATACAGCGTACGTGCTAATATGACGTATGCTATTGTATTTTGACTTCGTGAATTTATAGTAAAAATGAGTTGTTGGTAAATCCATTCGATATTTTTATATATCACAAAATGTTTATCCACTACTCTGCTCATCTAAATGCCAACCACTTATAATTATTTATCAATTCACTCAAAGTTCAATTTTTATACAATTAATTACTTTTTTTTCTTTTCTTTAAATTAAAAAGAAATTTATATTCTGTACATTAGAAAACAATAAATAAATATGATAAATAATAAATGACATAAATAACATTATTGGGAGAAGATACCCATTAGCAACACCCTTTACATTAATTAAATACTAAGAAAAATATTCTGCTTCGGTATAAGAAAAACAAAAAACTTAAAAAAAAATATATTTAACTACAAAATACCACAACTATAATAAATTGTTTTCAAAAATATTGTTTTGTAATGACTAATTAGTATTGACATAATATTATGTAAAAATAAATATTTCAAAAACGTTAAAATTTTGAGAAAATAAGTTTCATTTTTACACGAATTACCCTGTATAGATTTTAGTCGTCATGCGAGAGAATGTTTAGATTTCTAAGTGATTTAAAATGAGAATTTTTTTTTATGTTTTTCGTACGGCTCGACGATGGTATTCAATTTTAGTTTATCTAACGGCGGAAACAATACTTATGCCTTGCTGTGTATATATTTTTGGGTCTTCATTTTATATTAGATTTTTTTAAATGAAAACGGTTTTTTATTCTTACGACCACCGAAACATGGAGGTCCTATAAAAGGATCGTACTAAAGGATTTTTTTCCCCTGATTATAAGTGATCCTATTCCACGAAGTTCAAAGAAGAGGAAATCTTTATTCAAAGCTCAAACATGGATAGATGCACTTATATTTTGATGATATTATTATTTTTGCTAACACGAAAAATTGTTCACATCCAATTTCCCGAAAAAGGTGAATATTCCGAGTTTTAGCTTTCATACCTACCCAATTCTGACTCTGATTCAAATCACTTTTATCGTATTTATTTTAGATTCTGAGTGGAGAGATGAATGTATTGATTTTACAATGATGTGTTTTTCTTTATATCTGTACACGATAAGTAGTCGAAATTAAGCTTCGATTTCCAAATTTAGTATCAGCTTTTCTGGCGGGAAAGTGACTCTAGTTAGTGCATTCAAGAGGTCAAAATAAAATATTTTCCAGAAGTTTTCAAAAGCGTCGGGAAAAAGAAAAAAAAATTACGGATATCCCAGAATTTTAACCCAAAACCAGTTTTTGACGAAATCTAGTTTGTTTTTTTTTTTTATGTATAACTAAAGATATTTCTATTTTTATTAGTTTTATTTAAATTTTAAACTATGGTCGATAAAAAAATTGTCAGATAATTTAATTCAAGTTAAACTTCTACGAATTACTTTAATAAATAATAACAATTTAAATTTTATATAATATAATACCTAGGTTGACTATCATCTCCACTCAGAATCGTTTTTCGAATACAATGATTAATCATTTAATTTGAATTCATTACATCCATTATAGTTACTTACTTAATAACGTTGTACAATCCACTCCTTTTATACAGCAAAGCAAGACACTTATCTACTTTCTCTTTTTTAATTTTAATATATTTTAGAAATACGAATTCAATATCATACAAAAATCAAGAATAACCTGCAAATATAAGATAAATTATACTAAATATTAATACAATATTATTTGATTCGTTTTTAGTGATTACTGAATTACAGTGTATAATAATATATGGTGTTAGATCAAATTAATTAAGTCTGATATAAATTGTATGTATAATTATTGTTCTTTCATATAAATAGATAAAAATATAATAAACTATTGTTGATTTGTCAGAGTTTAATGTTACTATACCCTTTTTTATTTGTAACAATGTTTTTAAGAGCATTATTATAAAACCTATAATATAATATTTAACCATCAAAACTTATATGTTTTGCTAGTTTCCACTTTTTAAATAACATGTCCACAAATAAGAAAGCTTATTTCGTCAAATAATATGTTTGCGTATAAATTCAAGTATTTTCATCATTTTTTTTTCGTTTTTCCTGATTATATTGAAAAATACTATAAATTTAAAATTGTAACCTCGCTTTTGTAGTGATCAGATTCAAATAGTTATCAGATACTACCCTCAAAAGTAAAAGTGAAAAAAATTTTCCACTACTTTTATACAGACACAAAATAGAACACATCATTGACAAATCAATAGATTCCTCACTCCATTCAGAAACTAAAATAATGTTCCATATTAGTATAATTGTAGGTGCATGGCTGATTCAAAGACGAGGCATCTGTACAATTATCATAATGCTCATAAGCTCCCTTAAATTAATTACAATGTATAAAATATAACTTTTTAATTTATTACTCCAATATTATTAAAACTATTACATAGATCGTTATACGCTTATATAGATATAATAAATTATACCATTGAAATTTCCAGTTTTTTTTTTTTTGTTGCAATTAATTTAAAATACCATATTTTTTTCATTAAGTGTGTATATTGTAAAAGGCGCATAGCTTTTGTTATACGTGTACATTTTATACTGTAGTGCAGTGAAAATATATTTTAGAACCCTTGTAATTACGTTGGTACATATTCAAATTATATAGTTTAATCGTGAAACATATTATTAAAAACCAAAATATGCTAACATGTACATAATTGTAGTAAAAATATAAAACATACTTAATCAATAACGTAATTTATTATTTTATTTTCATGTTAAAATAATAAAATGTACCTATTACAACGGATAACCGATAACAGTTACATCATATTATTACCTACAACAGCCAACCGGTGATTGGTATTTATTTATGTGAGCATAATATGTTTATGACTCTTACTAATAGGTATTGTCGATTTGATTAATTTGTTTACAGTCATTATAGTCTAGCTAGACTGTAGCTGTAATTACAATGTCACCGTTCTGGTTATGATATAAAAATCGAAATTCTATCCAGTATCCACTACTGACCATCAATGAAGTATGCCCTAATAAGTTCGTTGGAGTGTAACTTTGTTCGATAGGATGAGAAATAGGCAGTAAACAAAATCATTATATTTTTGAAAAAATAATAATTTCCTCGAGTTTTCCGGTAATCGTGTCTTCATCCACATAGCCGCCGTGTATAGGCCATAGGGTATACTGTTGTAGTCAATTTAAAAGTAACAATATAATCGTTCGATATATTATTTATTGCTTGAAAGATTTAAGTGAATGTTTCACACACTTTCGCAGTGTTTAATTCGAAAAATGAAGAGCGTTAAGTCGTCAACACGACGACGCTCATTTAAAGATAATAATAATAGTACAATTACATAATGTTAAGCACAAATACTTATATAATTCATCTTACTCGGAGAACTATATTGTAAATAAAAATAAAAAATAAACTAAGATTAAAATAATATATAAACATAAGATAAATATTAGTTGTTTATTACACTGTTTGTAAATTAGGTAATTATTATACGAGTAGTCGTTGTCATCGTCTCTCGAACGGTTTCATTATGTTTCCCTTTAAATCTTCAGACTCGAGCGATAATCCTTCACGTTTCTTTCACAGGAGTTTGTTTTAGAGAGTCGTATTTTTGCTTTTATTTCTTTTTTCATCAAAACCCCGTTGTTATTTTTCACTTTTAATTGCACCTGCGACATTTACTCTTCTGCGCCGTCATTAGAACATTTTATCTTTTCGTTCGTCCTTTTGTCCATCGGCCATCGTGTATGTATTATGTATCGGCCACTCGTATAACTGTATACATTATATATGTGCGTTGATATATTGTTTTCCATTCGCATACGGCATGCCGTGGTTGGTCCACAACGCGTATATTTAAATGAGATTTATACCACCTAAAATACTCAAACAGCCATCTACACCCTCTGTTAATTTTTCTAGCTCAATGATTTTTGACCGACGATAAATCTGAAACGTCGACAAAAATTATTCTACTAGCCACCCGAAAACGATATCGGCTCATTCATGCGGATTTGTCTTGTAAACCAACCCCAAACATATTTACCCCTCCTCTCTTTCTAAAAATAATCTTTTCTCACGATAATATATGTCTGTTATTATAAAACACTAATTTAAATCAATTAAAATGTAGGTACATCTTAAATCGAGCTTATGCACATTATTATAAATATTTTATCCCATCGCCCCCCTCCTTTTGAGTTGTATTTATTCTTCGCTGCAGTGATGTCGACTCATAGTTGAGCGTTTAGAAGAAATTCACACTCAATGTCTGAAGTGGCAGGATGTTAGGGTGGAGTTCTTGAAAATCCTTATTACTCTATCAGTATTGTTTTCAATTGTTTTGGCATTAGACCCTCTTCCCAAAGCTTTTAATATACAGAATTTGTATTACGGTGTATAACACTATATATATTATACAGAAACAGAATGTACAATAAACATCGAATCAATTTGTTTTCCTGTTATATATTAATAAGTGCACTTTATAATCAACAATATTATTATAACATTACATCACCCATATATCAATGTCCAATACCCTCTCATGCACAAGCGCATCTCTGTACACAGGTCTTAGAACGGTACGTAGCCGAGGCCCAACGAGGTGTCATTTACTTTTCAATGGGCTCCATAGTGAAAGGCTCATCCATACCAGCCACCCAGTCACTGGCCATGCTCCGGGTGTTCGGCAGACTGGACGGCTACAGGGTACTGTGGAAATGGGAGGACGACCCACCACCACAGGAAGTCCGGCCCGAAAATGTCATGTTCGTTCCTTGGATGCCTCAGTTTGATGTGCTCAGTGAGTAAACGATTAGAACAACATTAATGTTTTGAATGATAAAAATATATATGGATCCTACTATAATGGTGGCATGGAAATGGTGGTGAATATTGTATATTCGTTTGAATCGCACAATACAAAGATACATATCGAAGACACGAATGGAAGGCACTTTAAAAGAGCCTGGTGTGTTCATTCGCCATTCTTTAAAGGTTTTAATATATGCAATTTTAATGAAATAAAAATTTGAATATTGAAATATTTGAATAACAGTTCAAAGTATTTCACAATTGTATATATCATTTCCCGTAATGGTTGTTGCGTGATAACAAAATTAAGTAGAAAATTAATTAAGGCATGTTGACCCAGATCAGTTATTACTGCTTTTAATGCAATATTAGAGGTAAAACACATTAAATCGAAAAAGAATAGTACAAAAGTTCCATTTTTTACTCTTTTTTTAAACAGCTTTAAACTTTTTTGCTATATATTATTTTGAAAAAATGAGTTTTCGTTATCTACAAAATGTATTTTTCTTTAAATTATTTAACTTGTGTTTTTTTCCTCTAAAGCATTATAGAAGGGGTAATCACCGTTTTTTGCAGGTGTTTTTTTGCACTAACAATTAAGAGGTTCAACGTGCACTTAAAATATAATATACGATATTTAGGTACCTACCTTTCTTCAATTATTATACATTTATACGTGCACATTAGTTGCTGTTCCTATATATATTTTATTATAATTATCATTGTTATTTTCACATCTTAGCATCTATGTGAATGATAGGTTACTCAATATTCTGTAGCTTTTTGTTAACTATTCGATCTCTAACTTTGACCACTCCCAGCTTATTCTAACTCGTAACCACTCCTCGCCAATATCGTACCAACATTATATTATTATAAGCGATGGCCACTAAACCTTAATGTTTATCTATTTATATCCACATTTTTAATTGCTATTATTATTATTATTATTATTATTATTATTGTAGCTGGAAATATAAATGTATAACCTACCGTGCGGCCGTGCATTTTGCAATTTAACATTACTGACCCTTCTCTACTAAATTCGTTTTACTATCCATAATTTAAAATTTGTATACAGTCCTCTCTACTCCAAAACACTCTGATTGTCGAATTAATTAACGTAACTGCTGAATTAGTTTGTATATTATACGAAAAAAAAACATTGTGAATATGTATACGATTCAATTGAACGGATCTACCTAGGTACTTCGTTTGACGCAATAGTGGCTTAATATCAATGCACTATTATATTCAGACTATTCGGTACGGTTAACAAGCTAACTTTCTACCTATATAAATTATTTCAAATAAATACAACATAGTGTGTATATTATATACGAACAACAAACTCATGACTACTAGGAATAATTTCAATGTAAATAACGTTTGGTACATTTGAAAAATGAATAAAAACCCTGCTGAGTGCTGGTATTACATTATTATAGCGATGGCGTCGATTAGTATAAAATAATAATGGATAGGTAAAATACATTTACGTTTATCGTTTCGAAAGTAAATATTTTATTTTACTTACATGTACGATTTAAAACACGATCTAGAGACAAAAAACAAAATTGCAGTGTAATTTATGATTTTGAATGTCTATTGAAAGCAATTATATTATTTATAAAAATATCAAACACTGTAATTCCAACGGACGATTTTCCCCGACATGCACACAGTTGTCATGCACAAACGCAGTTTTTTTAAATTATTCATATACCACCCAACCAATTCGTGAATTATAAATATTAACGATTTAATATTAATATTGATTATTCTAATCAGACAGTCGATATCGTATATAATAATTAAACGCTTATGACTATATTAAACCTGATAATCATCATATTGGTATAATTGCAGCATAGCATTTGTACTTATCATTAACTTATATTAACACCATTATAATTTCTTCGGAAAAGACTAAACATGAGTTATTTCGACCACCTATAAATTAATGTTCAGTTAATTAACACTCAGATTAAAATAATATGTTATCATATATAAGAAATATAGTGTCGATCGTTTTTATTGATAATGACAGTCAGCAATGATTAAATAATCCAAAATAAATAAAAAATGCGAAAGTTATAAATAAATAGGTATGAATATAATATGATATGCTTAATGGTAATACCTACCGAATTAGTATTCTTATCGAAACAATACTTCTCAACTATTATAATTCAACACAAAATTGTGTGCAACAAATTCATCTCTGTCAGCATTAAACATGACTTAAATAAAAACAGAAAGTAAAAATTATAAATTACAAATTAGTATTTCATTTCTGATCTATTATTTATTATTCCATCTAGTATTAGCTAATAATTTACAGAAATATAAATATAAATTATAAAAGTATATATTATGAAATCTACCATTTAAAAACACTCAAACAACATCCCAAACTACAATATTGTAACATTTATATAAAAATAAGTTTTTTAAAAATCGTTGTTAAATAATACAATGCCCAAAATAATATTGTATATAAATTATATTATAAAAAAGTAAGAAGATAATGTATATGTTTTAATAAATTACATTCAAATATCCATTAAATTCAATTCAAAATACAAAAAAAATAATAAATATCAAAACGTTTATTTAATAGGAAACGTTGAATAGCATTAGTATTTTATACTTCTCGAATATTTTAAAAAGCACTGAGAAATTTAAATTTTGACATCCTAAAAGTACCAACTAAATTCAATTTTCTACAAGAAATTCCTCCATTGAAGTTGATATCAGAGCATTTTGTTCCTACTGGAATAAGTGTCTCCAGGCATAAAACAAAAAAACAAATGTCATTGTACAATCAGACATTCTGCACCTCCTGAAACTAAACGCAAAACAATCTTGATTTGTTTCAAACCAGAATTACATGAACGATTACCGTATAGATGTAACATTTCTACCATAAATAGAGAAATGAACATTTACTGGGAAAAGCTCTAAACTTAGTCATCACCTTCCGATATTCCAGTTTGATGATTGTGACAGTTATTTATATACTAAAATACTAGACATTATCAGTTATTTTATTAAATTGTCATTTAATTAGTTTTGTTTCGTGGGTGTTGGTTTTGAAATACGATTTAATGGAAGTTTGACATTTAGTGCTTGTATATATTATGTATAACATCATACAATATACATGTCTTCTATAGTTCCGTTAATTAAATGTTTCAAACACGGATTATGCGCTTTATACCAAAACGGAGAGATGTGGGCAAAAACGAGCACGATCGAAAGTAATAATATTTATTCGTTATGAAAACATATTCGTATATTATGGTTATTGTTATATTATATTATTATTACTGTACGTTTCTGTGATACAATGACTGGTGTTTTATCTTTTTCGTGATATTTCGTATGATACAGAAATCGTGACTATTGCCACTTTTCTTTACGTTTATTAAATATTGAGCTACATCTCGTGTTGTCCATGAATTACAATAACGCTACCAGAAATTAAATTTATTTTGTGGTTTGTGTAATTTTTACCCACGTAATTAATGATTATTGTTATGACATACATTATACACATAACTCATAGGTAGCGCAATTTCACAAGAAAAACTAGTTACAGTTAATTGAGGTTTTCATGAAACATTTCGGATACCTGTGTAATAACGATGGCGGATAATGGTTAAAGTAGTAATGATGACTGAAAATAATGGTTATTTTTATGATAATATTTTTATTCGGATTAATAATAACCCAAAAACTACAATCCATTACAACTTAATTTCCGTTGTTAATAGGTAATAATACCAGTTATAATTAATATGATTTTACTTTTTAACTTGAACGGTTTTTTTTTTTTTAAACGCTTTTTAATTTATATAACAACTTAATTAAGTTTCCCGAGTTTTCACTACTGAAGTTTTAACAGACAAACATTTAATTTAATATTAACTTGTATAGATCTTATTTATTATTCAGTAATGATTATTAACGTTGGCCCTTCGTAACTTTGTTACTTAAACAATTTTTGTATTCTATAGGTACATAACTAAATATCTATTTTTAAACCTCAAAGTTTATTCAAAAGTTTCGAATTCTTCAATTTTTATATGTTGTAAATGTTGATCTATAATTATTTATAATTTATATTATTATATACATACTAATATTTCCCATACAGAATACAATTTTTTAAACATTTAAGACTAATTTTAAGTTATTTTTATCATTAATCCTCGCATTAATCTATTCACCTCATTCTATGTTACTTGGTATTGACTTATAAATTATAACGATAATAATATTTTATAATAAATATTATTAGAGTAGGTAATCGTTATATACATAATGTATGTGATATATACTATAAAAAATACTCCAATACAATAGTAATATAAATAAATTATGAAATATCCTTGGAAACAGAGGTTGACATATCGTCTCCGTTCAGAATCGTTTTTCGTACCTATGCAATAAATAATAATTATCATTGAATAAAATATTTTAACATCCATTACAATGACTTACTCAATAGCGAAATACACTCGACTTCGACTGCATAACAGCATAGTTACCTTATTTTTTTAAACTTAATTAAATGCATTTTCAATAATTTCTAGAATTTTTTCATAATTTTTCTTTATTAAATTACTCCGTAATAGAGAAATATTACTATTACATTATAACAAAATTAAATAGAATATAGGTAATACCTTTTATAATATTTTTTTGTATATACGATGAATTGTTTTTTTATATTATATTGAAAAAAAAGTCAGTAACATAATACCAGGAATCAATATTTATATTGAACACAATAAATTATTTGCCAAGCTTAATGTTATAATTTAACTCAATACGCAGTATTAATGTTTAAAAGGAAAACATACTTTTGTATTCTTTTTTTTCAGTTCAAGTAATTCTCCTAAAATTCTTAATATCATAATTTATTTTAAAAAAAAAAACTTTCTTGGTAATTTAAGAAAAAAAATCATCATCTCTGAGTATAGACTTATATTATATAAATACAATTTAATCTGATTTACCTGCATTGGTAATAACTTTATTCATGCAAAAACAACTTAAATGGGAAAAATTACTGATATTTTAGTACCCAATATAATAATATCATTATAACATCGTCTGTAAGTCTAGAATACAACGATGCAGTTAGTTTACAATGACACAATCAGTTTTAATATAATACACTTGGGTCTTACATAAATAAATAAATATTTGTAACTAACATCATTTCAATAAAGTCGAAGACCACAATTTAATATTATAACACTTTAACATAATAATATTAAACATGTTATTTAACTTTGATCACGATATTATAAAAATAACAATAAATTGTCATCTTTACTTGCACCGTTTGCTGTTTGTGTGTAAATAACAATAATATTAATTATTATACAATCATTCAGCACTCGATTGTGTATTCATGACACCGGTGTAGCTAAATAGCCTATCTAGAACGCCGTGTGACCGTCATTTTGTGATTGAGAACAATATGTCAATATGACAATATGCATTATTAAAACTGGTCGATCAAAGACCTGCAATACGAGTTACTGACCGTCTTATTCCTTTGTATCGTATTCTAGATCACCCTAACGTCAAATTGTTTATATCGCACGGTGGTCTTATGGGAATACTGGACGCTCTTTACTCGGGCGTGCCCATCGTCGGAATACCCATGTTCGCCGACCAGTTTTCAAACATGAACTTTATCGTCCAAAACGATTGCGGCCTGCAATTACAACTCGATCAGATCGACGAACAGGTCGCCGGTGACACGATATCTGCCGTACTCGATGACGATAAGTGAGTATACCTAGGTATCCATATAAAATAACGCTGTTACATGATAATCGAATGACGAACACACGTCTCATCTAACCTATAGTAACTACAGTTGCATATGTGACTTAAATTACTATAAATAAATGGATAAAATAACTATAACAACAAATTAAAAATTTAAATTTATATTGTATACACAATATTATACATAATGATTAAAGACACAATGCAACATAATATTATAATGTTATAGTGTTCATCCAAAACTATTCGTTATCGATCGGTTATTTTTCAAGACATTCGCGTTGTCGGACTAAATAACAATTTAGCAGATTTAATACCAAACTGAAATACTGAAATTAAATTTCACGTTAACTTATAGGGTCATACAAATAGTTTTACTAACACCAACATCGATACCAGCTTTTACAATAATTATATAACATAGTATAAATGTTATACAATGGATTTCACGCAAACTATTTGTAATAGTGTCGATTAAGTGCACCGGATAAGTTTTCCGGCGTCGTAATAATGTGAAAAACTCAATATAATAAATAATATACGTTGGATATAAAGTACCTAGCATAACAAAAATTATTTCCATACTTGTTTTCTAAACTGATTCTTTAAACTATAGTTTTCTTAGTAAACAAAAAACGGTGGAATGAGTTTCGACATACTTCTTGCACTTTCAGATCCTACCGCTTATCCGGACACACTGTATGGCTCCGTATCATATTTATTTATATGGTACTATGGTAGCTATGTATTTATTATATTTATATAGATGATGATATCTAGGTAGATAAGTCGGTACCTATGGTTCACATTTCTATCTTTCGCATATACCTAATTATACTAGTTGGATACAATTGCAATGTGTGGTTTATTATTATTATTATATTATCTTTGTACTGAGGGCTGTATTTTACTCTACCGTGGTGTGGATATAATAGGCGGGCGAACACACATCTTATTGTTCGTATTATACTATAATCATTATTATTAAAGCTATTATTAAAACGTCAACGCCGGACGTGGAAACGATACGTTTCTGTCTCTTTGTATCGTTGTTGGCGTTACGCATTGTCGTCCACACGTACACACAAGACCAACCCATACTTTGAGCATCCTCCCCCCCCCCCCAAGAAATCACCTACTCCCAAGACTCACAAATGTAATTTAGAAAAAGTCTTACAAAAACTTTTCTCGTGATGCATATCTCTAGTACTTGGTAGGTGGTAAAAATATTAAATAAACTCGAACGCAGTTATTTTAGTCACGAACAATTTTAACGGATATTGTCGAAATTTTAGTCACAAACCGATACGTTAAACACTATCTGGTGACTTTAAATAATGTTATTGTAGTGTAATTGAATACGAATGAACGTAGCGGCCGTGGTTGTTTTAAAATTGACTATGTACAGACATTTATCTATACAAATTTCTCACACGGGAAATCTAATCAAATGCATCTCCATAATATATTCATAGATTTTTATTCGGATATTATAAAAATCTAATAAAAAGTATGTATAAAATATATCTTTCTCAAAATAAAATTCATGATTTCGTTTGATAATATTAATTGATATATTCTTACCATAATTATATTACAATAAATATATATATACCAAACATGATTTCAGTTAAGTTACTTAAACAAATAAAATAGACAGACTTCTTGGTATACCTGTTTGAAATTTGAAAACGTTTTGAACAGAAAGAGAGAGATTATTTTAGGATTCCGTAAACACGACGATATCCCCGAAATTGATCAATGCTCTAAGCGACTGACGAACTAATCAAAATTAAGAACTATACTCAGCGGTTGACTTGTGCACAGGGTCGCAACTTTACTACGGAACAGGCTTAATAATATTATAGACCGAATAGCATGTAGACTCGGTGGGTAGATGTACGGGTGTTGTCTGATTGCCACCGTCTGAAAACTGGTCGCGATCCAGTACGGTTCTTGACTTAAATATATAGTACATGTACAATCACTCATTTAGAAAAGTCTTTGACACAATTATTTTAGTCATTAGGTACTTGATCCCATGGTTGAGTCCCACTATAAAATCGAAGTCAAGCTAAATACTATAATATCCGTCGTAAATTGTAATATTAAATTAAGCGATCAAACGATGGCGTAACTGAAATTCCTAAAACAATGTGAACCTTTGATAAACTGCAGTATGCTTAGATTTATACCCAAACTAGCTTACTGGGCTAATGAAACCCGTAAATATATTATTAACAACAAATCGATCACACGCGCTTGTTAATTTCTACCGTTTAAACAATTTATTTTAATAATATGTATATCGTGTATATAGTACTCTGTAGTCAGAGATTTGTCTCTTACTAATTTTTTAACAATTTTATAGTGAAAATATTACAAAATATGCTTTTTTGTGAGAATATGACGTGCCTATGTCAGAATATCAAATTTTTTGAACGGAACGTTGTTCTATACTATTATCGTTCATTATTTTTTTTTACTTTTGCAGGTATGCGAGGAACGCGAAAAGGTTGTCGGCATTATACCGGGACCGTGATCAGGACCCGTTGGAAAAAGCTGTGTATTGGGTCGAATACGTTGCCAGGCACCGAGCCCACCTGATGATTAAGCCGGCCAATCAAGACTGGTGGTACGAGCGATGTTTGCTAGACGTGGCTGTCGTGGTGATCGTAGCTGTAGCCACTACATCATACTTTGCGAAACGGGTTCTAGCCAAAATTCGAATCGCTGTCGCTACAGATCACCACTAGAACCAAACTGATTATATAAGAAACCAATAATGGTCACCATGTCGAATACCTTCGTTCAGTACGTGGCTTACATAATATCCAAACGCAGAGAAATGTGCATCGGATTGCATATGTTTTTGTCATGCAGTGCCATAGACTGAAGCGATGTAGTAGGGGAATATTGTCACTTACATTTCTGCAATAAGGGATGAAAAGGGGGACTAGGATTTGCAAAGTTACTATGATACACCTGTGTCAATAGATTTAGCGTTTTCGGGCCAATACTTCGACCAAAGAGTACTGTTATTTAATTTATTAACTATAAAGTAGAACGTGTTACACCTAACGTGTTAGGTACATGTATATACAATAAATTTTAATTTTCGATTGTACAAATTATTGTACTTCTGTTGTCGAAAAGACGAAAAACTCAATTACATCTTATAACAACGGTAGGTACATTAAAATCATGTTATCTAAAGCCATTATCCTCACCACAATTATGTAAGTTTTGTTAAATACCAGTGTCCCAATGTCCGGATGTCTGGTAACTCTATATGGAGTGGATGTTAATTCATTGGAAAGTCAGTAGTCCCAACTTAAAATCTTGTGTGGATATTTTAGTGCAGTTAATTTAATGTAATGTTTTATGACCAATAATAATATTGCCCTTCCTGTAGATATGATTAAAAAAAAAAGCGTATTATATTGAACTAGGACTACTAGCTTTCCAATTAATTAATATAGGTATTTATATTCAATAAACAATTTGTTAGTAGTACTTATTTTTAAATTCTTTATTTAAAGTTTTTAATTAAATTAATTTATAAGCTTTTACTCCGATATTTGCTTGGTTTATTCAATACCATACACAGCTGTATGAGCACAAACTAATCGAACTGACTAATTTTTTTTTTTATCATTATTGGTACGGTATCAATTACTAGGTTATTAGCTTGCAACAAAAAAAATATATAATATAGTTACAAATAAATACCTAATAAAATATTTCCTTAGCTGTACATATCAATAAGTTATAGAAATGTGATGATTTTTTTTGTGTTGTCTAGGATTGGACTAAGGGCTTCGAAGAGATTGTCAGACATTTGTAGGCTTTTTCTGGTATCTATATGGTTTCGACAGTAGACGAGGAGGTGCTTGACTGTGGTTCTCCGTAGGCTTGACATATTGCAGATTCTTCTCTTTTCTCATAAGATGACATTAAACTGACTTTTGTAGATTTATGTTACATTGAAAGTCGATATACCTTGTATTATTAGGTACTTAAAAATACGATTATATTATTAAAGCAACTTTTAGATAAGATTCTGTAAAATGGCAGTCACTCCTATCAACGATGTTA
The DNA here is from genome assembly GCA_949089665.1 of Macrosiphum euphorbiae. Classification (NCBI taxonomy): domain Eukaryota; kingdom Metazoa; phylum Arthropoda; class Insecta; order Hemiptera; family Aphididae; genus Macrosiphum; species Macrosiphum euphorbiae. Next base: position 29,930,622 of record CARXXK010000003.1, on the reverse strand, counting down.
AATAATAATTATTTTTTAGTGATTAATTATCCAGATTTAGTCTTTAAATAAGTCAATACTTCATACATAAAGCATAGTCTAGTGTCTAGTCATAATGTTGTAATAAAAACCACTCATAAACTATAATTTTATATATGATTTACAAGGTTAAAAATTATAATACAATTTATGTATCTTAGACTTTTAAGTAATGCGTTATCAACATTAAAAATACTATACAAATAATTAACACCACCATATTAATTTTACACGATCAAAAAAAAAAATCACGATTATAATAAAAATTTGTGTAAAAAATTAATAACAGAAAAACATACTCAAATAAAATAATTAATTTTAAACAAATATGTATGCAACTTGTATAAAAATAGTTTAATATATGTAATAAAAGTTGTCTACTATTTCAAACGTTACAAGCTCATTATATCCACATTATAAAACTTTCTAAGTGTTGTAATATATAATAATAAATGGTGATGCGAAAGCATTAAAACCATAATATTAATAAAAATAGAAATATTGCAATTTAAAGATTAATAAGAACATTTTAGAAGTCAACCATTCTGTGTAGCTGCTTAATTATGGGACAAATTGGTTTATTCTATTTAACAGCACCTAGTTATCTATAATGAATAACAAAATAATAATGAAATCAGCATAATATAAAAAATACGAAAAGGGTACAAATTCCATCCAAATTATAATAAATACCAAAAGCTATTAAACAATTTTTTTTTAGTGAACTTTATGTATTTTTGATTAACAAGCTTGTAAATAACCGGCTTATGTGCAAAAATACTCATAATAATCATCAATATTTTTTTATCTGCCTGTCGCTTATAATAATAACTATATATCGTAATACTTATATCATAAAACACACGAATACATCACATACTATCTATACATTTCATACATAGCATGAATACTTTAAATTCAATTACTTCGAGTACATCACACATCAGTCAGTTGCTTGATAAAATTTATTTTTGCATGCAGTTGGTAATATATTATGTATATTGTATAGTGCATGCATATAACTCTTACTCTCTGTTCGTGATCCATTTAATTGCAACAAAAAACAACAGAATATAGACATATTGACATTTTTGTATTCTAAGTAGTATACCTACCAACGTCAACCTAACGGTTTATTTAACCAAATTGCAAATATATATATATACATTGCGCAATGCACATACAGTATACATATATATTTGAATTTAGTCGGTGGTTTATGGTATAAACAATTTGATCTAATCGTTTCTTGAGAAACACATTAGTCTTGGTCAGCGCATTACCGCGATTACTAAATCTCAACGATTATTTTGGATTCCGATCGAACCATTTTTATTAGCTGTTCCTTTTACAGTGCGACTTGCGTGTCTTACCTATTTCTTTTTTAATGTCCACAGACGTTTTAAAGCTTTGTTTGGAGCTTTATTGATGGGTTCCATTCCGTTCGTATACATAGGTAACCACATATAAGTTCATCAATCAGTAATCCTTTTTAGATTATAAATATAGTTCATCACAATTTCTAAATGATGGTGTTATTTTTGTTACATTTAATGTACGCCTATATTATATGGAATTAACTATTTAAACTTGATACGCCTAATATAATATACGCGTATCTAATTTTTTTTCATAGTTTAGTATAAATCAAAAAATTATATTAACAAAAATCTCGAAACACTATATTTTCAGTCAATATTTATTTTTATGAATACTTGTTGACCCTTTGTTAACCCTTTGTTAACCCTTTACTTTTTTTACTTGTGCTGCCACATTACTATAAAATGAGCGAATCTTTAAATTGAGGCTGGATCTACCATTTAAAGCACAATGCAAATTATATTTTAATTACACTATTATAGGTTTACCTAGTTTTATTAGGTATGAAAATCAGCGAGTATGCTTACAAAAATTTAATTAACAAAATATAGGTACTCGTCGTCTTATAATAATATAACAAACGCAAGTAACTCAATCACTTTTACTTTGCTTTTTTTATATGTTATTATATATACCTAGGTACATCATATTAAAAAGTTAAACTTTTGTTCATGACTCAAGATCGTTGTCAACAAAGTAATTTGACAAGGTTTAATTTCAAAGCAGAGTGTATGATTAAAAGACCTGACGCCATCACACGTGCATTTAAAATGTAAATGAAAGAAATAAGGTAAATATTACCCGTAGAGATAAAATCTTCTTATCTACTGACTGCCACTCACTCAAACACTTACGACATTATTTTTAATTTGCATACCCTTCCACACAGACCTCTTAGAAGCTGTGTTGGAATATGTATTGTTATTGCATTTTTATGCTGTTTTTATTTTTTTAAATCGAATAAATATTAATAAAACAAATAAAACAAATAAAAGCTTAAGTTTGTATAAACTGTAACATTAATATTATTAAATATTCAAAAGTCATCAATATTTTTGTTTCGTTTAGTTCATTTTTATTATTATTACTGTTACTTTTTGCAAGTCTTTTATTTATTTGAATGACGTTTAAATTAATTATTCGTGTAATTCATTATACATAATATTTTTTCTATATTTTTTTCATTTCACAATTTCAACATATTTAATGTTTTTTTTATTCTATTTTATTCTATTACCTTCCTAAATGTAACAACTGTTATTGTGTGTTTTAGAAATAAAATAATATTTTTCTTTTATACGAAGTATTTTTTTATTCAATGAAAGGATCATTGGTTTTAGACCGTGTTCCAATTAATCTTAGTTGGATACAATTTTTGTCTAATGTCCATTTAAATTAAGGACTTTTAAAAAGTTTGAAAATCATTTAGTAAAATAATGACTTACAAACTAATTTTTGAAGCTAGTATGTGATATTTAGAGATAATATACCAGCTACTGTAATGATTGATTACCTATTTACATCACATGCTGAGCTGAGACATTCAAGATTTCTTACATTAATGTCATCACTTTGTAACTTTCCTTTCCTAAACTGCAATTCAATATTATACCATAATGCATTTATTATAATACTTCGATTACCTAGAATAATAGGATCTGTATAGGTGCCAAAGTTCAAAGTTCAACATTATTTTGTTTAACTAACGATAGTACCCATATTATTATAATTATTAATAAGCGAACCTAACGATAGCATATACGGAAGTATAATAGTTCTCTGATATTCTGAAAATAATTTTTAAACCAAAAATTATTATATTTGGTTGCTAATTAAGTAAACTTAATTTTAGTCATTTTTCTTTTGTCGCCAGTACATGTTTGGTCTTATAACTAAATTCTTACAGACATTCACAACATTCGTTTGATTAAACCACATCGTATTATGTACATACTACATACAAAATATAAATTAAATATTTAGATGTACAGAATATTCAAAACTCAGCTTATACTGCAGATACAAAAAAAAGGGAGAGTAGGTGCTCAGTTATACAGTTGATGTCGAGTGTACCTCAGTCATTGAGAAGTAAGTCATTGTAATGTATTTGTCAAATTTTATTTCAATGATAAATCATTGCATATGAAAAACGATTATGAAAAGAATCGCAAAAACGGTCCGTCAGCCTATATTTCTGTGTATATTTTAAGATAAATATTATTTATATTAAATTAAATTATTTTACTATTAATAATAGAGTGGGTTGAATTAATTTTTACCGAAAACATTGCATTTAAAAATGTCATTGTGTACCTAAAATTAAATATAATAATTAAAGTTAAAAGTGTCAAGAACCCACGAGTAATATTTTTAAATAATACAACATGAAATTTTTACTTTTGACCTCCCAAAGTACCAACTAGATCTGATGTGCTACCACAATCCAACTACGAAGTTGAAACCATTTTTACCCTCCCAAAAGGTGATGAGTGATGACAGACAAAAAACTACACAATGTTGTGAAATCAATACATTCATCGTGTATAGCTCAGAATTTAAATTAGAATAAAAACTAAATTAATAATTAAAAATGTTAAGTTAACGGATATAAAAATCAAAATCAATGGTAATATGAATAAGTCCAACCATTCTTTTGTGAAATGTTTTTTTTATTATTATTATTATTATTATTATTTAGCTGTTTACTTAGCAACAAAATCCAAGCCCTATATACGAATAAGTAACATCACTTTTTTATCCGTATTTTAATCCAAAACATGTTTTAATTTACAAATTTAAGACTTACATTGTAGGTACTTATACAAGTCAAACAATATGCCATCCACATACAATACATATATAATTAAACTGTATCACAAACGTTTTCAAACTCAACCCGTCCGAAAGAAATATCGTATTAAATTTAAATGAAAAATAAATACAAATCTTAGTCAATTTGCAGATTTCTGGCAGCATATCGAAAATGTCTAATGAGCTGTTCTGAAGGGCCCCGCCGACCATTCAACATTGCCATCTGAGTATCTGACGGTGTAATACCATTGCGGCATATGTACTATACTATACCACTATAGCAATATACTATACCTCTTCCAGCTGGTTGATATGAATACCTGGTATGAACACCGTTACCTCGATGGTATTGAATGTTGGTATAGGTAGGTACACTCTTAATACGGCCCTATCCTGTAGGTACCAACACTTGGCCATATAGTTTATGGTGATTTAAACCTAGCACCGATAATTAATCTTGTTAAAATGCCGTCCAACTGTACAAGACTCGCGTGATAATAAATTCTACGATGGGCAATGATATTGCACACTCTCAAAAATACAAAGGGGCACGACGGAGGTAAAACAGCAGCAACAAGATTATATATATATAAAGACGGTTCGGAAAATAACTACCAGTGCGAAGTACGGCTGGAAAACAGCTCTGGTAATGAATTAAGAAGAATTATTGTTGTGTCGTACACAACGGACTATCCGGAAAATCCTACATCCGGACGAAAAAAATTAAATTAAATACATAACGCACGCGCGCACACACAAACTACATACGTGCGCGCCCACGCTTGGACATTGTACATACAACTCTACGGACTGGTAAATATTATATATATTATGTACATTATATTATTATATACGATTACACTGCTCCAAACCCCTCACTCTTTTGTGGTAGAACAATGGAGTTTCTATTTCTTTATACTGCACCAATAGTGAACGTCATGTTTAGTAATATTATTTTTTGTGTACGTCACAAATGATAACATTATGTACGAATTGTTTTCGATAACATTACCCTCCAATATTAAACGCTTTTAGGAATTTGAAATTGTTTATGTTCCTATCATAACACAATGGAAGCCGGCAGCTATGTAATTGTTATACAGCCAAAGAAAAACAAAAATATTATATATTTTAAAATATATTCTGTTTTTAATAGTGTTACCCATTTAAACTATGCAGTAGGTACTAATATTAACTGAAAATACCAAAAAAATTTTAAATTTTAAAGCTATTATTTTATGTAACATCGTTCAAAAATATGAAATGTATATGGATGTTCGCCTAAGGGTCCGGATTTTAAAGTTCTGCTCTACGACAATCCAATTACGGTACTGATATCGTTAATTAATCTAACTTCTAGTGTGATTAGATAAAGTTGGATTCTCTTCGTTTGATAATTATTAGCATTTCGTATGAAAACCAGAAAACAGCTTAGGTACCTACCTATGCAAATAATGAACAAATTAACACATTGAAGTGCGTAATATTGTAAACATACTGGAACATTAATGTACAAAATATGAATAAGCCTTTGTCTTGTTTTTTAACAGTATAGGTACTTACTTGAAAATATTAGATGTAAAAAAAATAAGATTTTATGAAGCAACCGGTTTAGAAGTTATAAAGAGCACAAAAATCTACAAGATAATCTCGTAAGACTAGTGTTAAACAAAATAAGTACCTATAGGTACGCTTTCGAAAAATCAACTAATATGTTTACAATGAAATTTGCTTGTATAGACTATATCAGGGTATATATGTAAATATATATTTTAGCTTAAAATATCTTTTTATCAATATTTATGTTTTTTTTAAAATAGATTGATATTTTCTATGGTGTCTAAAAATTAGCATTATTGACTTACCCACATAATTCCTAAATTGGGTCTTTTACGATAATATATTTTCATATATAAATATAAATATAGATTAAGTTAGTTTATAATTATGTAGTTGGTAATAACTTATTACCGACCATATAATACCTATATGATAATTTACACTTAACTGTATGAATGATTATTTGTATATTGTATTTCAACTGAATTTTAAAACATAATTATTGACATTATTATTATAATTATTATTTATATATTAATACATTTTCCTCTGCATTTTCCTTGTTGTAGATCGAAATCTGCAACTATAAGGCACCTATATGAACAATAAATAAAAAAAAACAATTTCACTCCAAATAATATTGAATGTTTCGTGTAAGAAATAACAGAAATAAATATTAATATCAATGTATGTTTTTCCTTCATGGTCTTATTTTTATAAACATCAAAATTGATAACATAAGTTTTTTCGCCTATGTAATACAGTTTTATAAGTACATAAGATCGTAGAGTTAAATATTTAATCATGAAAAACTAGGTACCTATTTCAAAACTATTTAGCATATATTTATAATTTATATTCAAACACATTGAGAAACAGATAACTCTTGTTTCTTAAAAGATACCGACTATTATTTTTTTCTAGACGCATGGTAGTACATGGTACTAGTTTATTTACTATTCTTATTATAAAAAGTCAATACAACGTATTATTCGTATTGCATAATATGTAGTTGGGTATTTGTATTAGTGTCTAAAATATAATTTTAATTTTAATTAATGACTAGTTTACCAGACCATACGTGACCAAAAATAACAAATAAAATAAACTGAAACGAAAAGAGAATTGTTTATTTTATACACTGTGAAAGTGGCAAATTTAAAGGTAGTAAGTATGGTAATTTTGTTCCACACCAAAATGTAATCAAAATATTGCATGTAAGTACTCTTCTTGTTGAGGTAACGATAGTAAATAATAAATAAACTACATTATGTAAATATGTTTATAGTTTATTAATTTATTAATTAATTTATTATTATTATTATTATTTTTAATAATGAATTTTCATTCCTAATGAATTAAAACATTGAAACTCAACAATAAAATTATAGGTGGTTAAATAATTGTTACGTAAATATTAAAATATATTATACAGAAAAAACCAATACCAAAGCTGCAAGACCAAAACAATTTTTCATTTTTTTTCACCGAAAGCACATTAGTGTATCTTGATTTCATTAACTAGTAATTTATAACGAAAATAATAAGAAATTATTTGTAGTGTTATTAAATTTGATCAGTATTCGACTATTCGAGGAAATGGCGAATTATTGAAAAAGAGATTAAAAATAATTGGAATTAATATTATAAAATAACATAGTTGTTTCATACTAATTAGCAATTACTGAAAAATTATTTTAGTTTCCCGAAATCAATAAGTTTCATCTTAGATATCATAACAAAAAACCTACACACGGCTATAACAGGTAATTGGTATTTTTTTTTTTTTATATATTTTGTGAAAATAGCAAGATTCTTGCAAGAGTCTTGTACAAGACCAAGACTGAGTCTGAGAGACCAAGACCAATATTTTGGAAGTCTAAATTTGGAATCACTAAAAAATAAATAATAGGTAATGATATGTTTATAGGTACCAAATTAATAAATTTCAAGGATAAGTACCACGACCTAGCATTCTATGATAAATCTTATTATGTTGAAAAGAACTTAATTTTCTCGATTAAACGTAAGACAAACAAGAATAATAGACAATCATTCATATTATCCGGTGGAAACAAACTCATAAATCATTTTTAGAACTATGAGTCAAAGACATTAATCAAAAACTTTTATTAACATCCAAAATACACAAATGTTGCTGTAAACAACAATATATACGGTTATCTTAGGTTAACTAATGTACTATAGTACTATAACAGTCAACAAAAATATTTATTAAACTTTAAAATGATTATGATTATTAAAATGTATAATTAGATGTTCAAGATAAAATACAGGACTATGGGAATGAAAATGTCAAGACTGATATATGATAATAGATAGCGAAAATGATAATACGTTATGAGAAAATATTTGTAAAGAAAACAAAACCACAATGTCAAAGATGCATCTTAATACGAGATTATATTTTTATACAATATAACAATAAAATAAAGCTTCAAGCAAATATTGAACGAGTGTGTACCTATAACCACAAAGAGAAATATGCGTATTAAATTACTTTCTTTTTTAATTTGAGTTCTATAAAAAGAGGTTCTTTGATAATATAATTTGATTTTAAATTAATTTAAGTATAAATAAATATTAAAATTGAAGTAAAAGAAGAACTTTCATTTCAAAAATATAAGTTATAAAATTATAGTTTAAGCCAACAAAGTTTTTAAGAACTTTTATGTGATATTAATATAACGTAAAAATGTTAAAAATAAAAATTAGTTTAGATTCTTAGCCAAATAAGGAAACTATTTTTAAGTTAGTAATATTAAATCTTGGGAATTTCAGATAAATTTCAGCTAAAGCGCCTAACTTACACTCGTTTATTCAGATTTACAAAATTCAACAATGTAGGATTCAATAATAGAATTTACAAACCATACCTATCAGACTATAATATTATTATACCTAGGTATTGCATTCAATACACATCAGTCATTGACTTTGATTTTTTTATGTAATCCTCGTTATTAGGTACTAATTGAATTTATGTATTATTTTAGCCAATACCAATTCCACTCTTTTCGAACACTTTATTATTTCAGATATTATTTACTATAATGAGTATTTTCCCATGTAGCATCATAACTGACTCAAGAATCTCGTAAAGATTACTTCCACACCTCAATCGCATCGTTTATTGTACAATAATAATAGGACAATTATACGAATTCATCGTAATTCGTAAGATATCAATAGATGTAGGCAGTTAGAATTAAAATTAGTTACCTATAGGTTCTCACGTTTTACCGACGAAGACCACTGACCAGTCACTGTTAAAAATGTACCTACAGTGTGCCAAAGTTTTTATCATATGTATTATATGGTAGAAACTTTGTTTTAGTTCAATTTAAATGTTCAATGTATTTTAGCAATAACACCTCGGATAATACCTAATGAATAATGTAGTTATAAATTATAATTATGTTAACCTGATATTGTCGTTACATTCAACTAAAAAATGATTAGTGAGGCGTAAATATACATTTTTATTTTTAAATACGAACGTGAATTCATATTTTACAAGACAGAAGTATATTTTTCACATTTTATCTCAATCAAAACGTAAATAATTTGCAAGTGTCCGCTATCAGATAACTAATTCGTATATGATATGATTTAACTGGTTTAAAAGTGGTGACCACAAACCCACCGGGAACTATTTATTGGGCAAGCTGGTCCATATAGTTGCGTGTGGATTCTCAGAGTCACAGTCCAACACTTCGTAACTACTCCACTCTCCCACCCATAACATGTGATCACCAACACTTTGTAATTACTCCACTCCGCCACCCACAACATGTGATCACCAACAATTCCTATTCTACTCCTCCACTCAAAACGTGTAATCACCACCACTTTGTAACTACCTACTCCAGCTCCCCGTCCACAACTTGTGATCACCAACACTTCGTAACTACTCCACTCCCCCACCCACAACATGCAATCACACGTGCCCGTGAATCGGCCGCTACAACCACGATAATGTTGGTGTATAATAATGTCATACTCACGGGCTCGCAGCAGTGTCAGTGACAGCAACGACGGCTAAGGAACGTGCAATACGACGGAGCGGTTCGCGGTGTCCGGTTGTCGTGACGTCCGGTCGTCCCGTCGTCGGTTACCGGACGTTCGGCGGCTGCGACAGTCATCTACAGAGGTGCGCCGGCGGCGGGCGCGATAACTGCCGTGGCGGTGGCGGCGATCCGGCAGCGGACCGGCCAGCACGACGGTTGCGGCACATGAATTAATTTTTTCCCGTGCAGACCGGTGCAGTCAGTTAGATCGGCGGACGGGACTCGGATCGGCGTCGGCGGTGACGGACAAAACAATATTGAATTTTTTTTTTAATTTAATTTTTTTTTTCGTAGTCACGCGGCGGGAGAAACTTTCGTCGTTATCGGCAGAAAAATATTATAACGATACGTTAGAGACTTACGTGTGCACGCGGCGGCGCTCACTGACTGACTGACTGACTGACCAACAGACCGACCGACCAACCGACCGAACGTGCGAGCGATATCGCGTTTATAAGGGTTGCGGCGGCGACGGCGACGGTGGCGGCGAATGCGGTGGCGACGCGAACACTCACGCGTACGCTGGTTCTCTTCCACGTACCGGCGCGTGGTGAAGGGTACACTCCGCGCTCCCTGGCGTTTCGTCTTCTCGCTGGGCCCCCTGTCCCCCGTACCTGGCACCCGCCAACCTCATGGCCGTGCGTAGATTAGGAGGTGGACCGGGCGCGCCCGCGCGCGCGCACGCATCGATCCCTCTCGCGCGCTCTCTGCCACAGTGACCAACGCAGCGCGCGCGTGTATATGCCCTCGGCCAAGTTAGGTCCGTTCGTCGTCTCCAGCGCCGGGCTCGGGTCTATCCGGGTGACGGACGCGTGTCTTATACGACAAACTTCCCATGAGGACCGACCGTATTTAATGTTGTTGAAACGGCGCGGTATAGGTACCACAACCTCGGTAGTGCACTGATCGGCAGGCCGTGATTGTCTTGAGGGGGGTGATATGATGGCAGGTGATATAGATAGTGGTCGAACGTGTTTCAATCCCTAAACCGGAAATCGAGGATCAAGGATAATTTTTTTCCCGTTTGCAGATATCATATTTTATCGAAGTATCCGGTGTTAACGACTGTAATTTCCTTCAGAATTTTCTTCTTTTTTTTTTGTATGTATGTAAGACTAACTATACATTTCGTATAATATATAAAATACAATGTTTTTAAATTACTAGTTATAATCAATTTATAAGAGGTTATTTTTAACTTTCAACTTTCAACATTCAAAGATTATTATTTTCTGAATTACAATAAAATAATTAAAATGTATTTATTGAGTATGTATCAGCCCTGTTAATATTAATCATATGAAGCATAATATATATTTATTCCTCAATAGTATTTTTTAACACTTCCTAAACATGACTGTAAAACTCAAAAAATTCCTTTTTTAATTCAGGCATACAGCCACCAGGCGCAATAGGTAGGAACCTATTAAATATATAAAAAAATGGTTGATGGTAAAAATGATTTAGTCCATTTGTATAATTAAACAATATATTAACTTGCCGAATTTTGAACGGTCATGTTTAGATGTTTAGTTAAATAATAAACAATAATACCCATTTTATTTTTACAATCAAATATAAAGAAAAAAAATTAACTACCTATTAAATATGTTGAATTTGTTGTTCATCAAAATGAATCTATACTATTATTAAAATTGTTTAATTATTATTTATTTTGATAAAAAATCATATTAGTATAGTGTATTTGACACTCGCAAATTGCATAGAATAGGTTATTATTTTTAAACCACTACCTGCAGGAGATGATTTTTCTGGCGTGTATGAAGTTCATAGTCCTATACTCAATTTAGCATTTATGTTTACTATTATTATTATTATTATTTTAGAAATTCCATAGGTTCTCAGTGGCGGTTAAACAGGTTGGGGATATATCCCCTCATTACCTTTTTTTCGAGCTTTTTATCAATGTTTAAGATCTGATATACTTAAATTATATTTTTAATAATCAAATATACATATTAAAAAATCAGCCATATCCCCCGCCCCCTTTCCAAAATCATTTGACCACCACTGATATACCTCATAACCAAAGACAATGGATACAAATTTGTTATACCTATTATTATTATTAGGATAATACATTGTGGTATAAAAGCTGATGTTAAATTTTGATGTTTATTCCAGGAGGATGAGCTACTGTAAATACTTCTTTACATGCAAGACTGTTTCTATTGCTTGATACCTGGTTTTACTCTGTTTATATTTATATTTATTAATACATACATGCGTTCATACTGCATGTCTGTATGGTACACATGAGTGGTATGCCGACGCATAGACAAAAATGATGTAGCATTGTCGACTGCTGCAGTATCATATAATACCGCAAATATAAACTTTAAAAAATAGTATAATATTAGGTAGGTACCTATCTGATTTGTTATAAACTATAATATTATAATATCACAATTTTATTAACTACCTATATAATTTATTTGTTTAAATGAAATATTTTTCCATATCATTCCAAGTGATTATTTTGTATTTTTAGTCAATGATCGAACGAATTGACAAATTTCAGTTGTGCATTGTTGAATCACTATATTATTATATTGTACCTTATAACTACGGTAAATAATCTACCTATATTGTTTTGAATGTTTTAATGCCTGTAGTCCAGTTGTAGGTGTATAGGTATACAAATAGAATAGGTACGTGTGTCATGTACTCGTGTATAATATTATAATTCACCAATCACCGGACAAATATGAGTCATATTGAAAATTTTAATTTTTCAATATTATACATATTAATATTTAGATAGGTACTTAAATGCAGCTCCTCCTTTTCGATGTGATTGATACTACCTATACTTGACATTTGTAAAATTATAATTGTTCTTCCTACGCAATATATTTTGTTGGTAATTTATCATTAGTAACGGCCAAATATTTTTGACTATAGTTTTTTTCATATTGATTAGATTCAAAAACTTCTTTAGCTTTTCCATATTTAAGAGTAATGGTATATACACGCCACGTCGTCACATCTAATTTGATAAAACTTTAAAAATGTGGCTCGACGCGGCGCAATGGCTGAAATCAATCACACAACGTGAATGAGAGTAAGCAACGGTCAATCCGGGGGGGGGGATAGATCCCCCATGAAATTTTTCCCAATAGTCATAACAATTTATATATAACTATGAGTATATTATGTATATTGTATAATATATTAAATCTTGTTCTAATTTTTTTTTTTAATTCTGAGCGCAGCGAGGAACCTAGTTTTTACAATGGTGTTTATTTTTTTTTTTTTTATATCATGTATACAAAATTTCTACCAGAAGTAGTGCTTCGATTTCAACATATAGTACCTTATCTTTTAGCAAATTTGATCAAGATGGTACTTTAAAGACGTCATTTTTTGATTTTTTTCAATAGTTATTTAATGCAACGGGAAAAACCACCGAAAAATTACGAAAAACCACTAAAAATGGGATTTTAATTTCTAACGCATTGTTTACCACCATAGAAATGAATAAAAAATTATAATATTATAATATTAATTCAACTTACATGGTATAATAAATAATAACAATATAAAATATCCAGACTGACAAACCGTCTCCGCTCAGAATCGTTTTTCTTGTACAATGATATTATATCATTGAATTCAAGTTTGATACAATCCATTATACAATGACCCACTTGTAACCTACTGTACAGCAGAGCGACATCCACTTATCCGCTTTTTTAATAACATAATGATCAACTCGGATCAACTATGGTAATTCCACAGAATATGTCTGAATCTTTTTTAAGATTCTGAACGAAGTGATGAATGTATTGATTTTACAGTGATGTGTATTTTGGGGGGGGGGGCAGTAAAAGTGTTTCAATTTTCATCTTCAGGGGTGGTTACAGTAACAAAGTGTATATAATTGGTACTTTGAGGGGTCAAAAGTAAAAATTTCAATAGTTTTCAAATGCGCCAGAAAAAAACCTAAATAAAAATTAGGGAAAAACGTGAATTTTTACACAAAACCAATTTTCGACAAAATTAATTTTTTTATTTTGCTGTTGCTCAAAAACTAAAAAATTTAGACACATGAAATTGTCTCCAAATGTTTTTTATGCGTCACCTATACATTATATTACTTTTGAAAGATTTTGAGGTTTTTTGAGCCATTTATGAACAGTTGAAATTTTCAATTTTTCTTAGTTTTTTTTTTTTTTAAATGCCGAGAAAATAAATTGAATACAAAGTTTTTCATAAGTTATACATATATCCATTAAAAAAATCATAATTCACAATTTTTTTTATAAACAGAAAGTAATACTGAACAAACTAGCAAAATAAAAATAAAAAATAGATTTAATTATTTCATAATAATATTGTAATTAACTCTTTTTAAATAATGTTTGTATTTACCATAATTATTGATAAAATTGATATTTGACATTACCATAAATATAATATATACTATATATAGGTATCATAAAATTACATTTTATTTAAATGTTAAAAATTTAACCACATCTCACTCCATGGCAAAATTATTTGGCCACCACTGGGCTGCTGCCACTAGTTCCCGGATGGGTGACCACCCGGATTCATAGAGGCAAAAACATTGCTACACATACACATTTTGCCAACCAACCGTACCAACCATACCAACCGGAACCCCTAAAATACCTAATATATCCATAGTTGCAGGGCTCTAGACAAATAAAAAAAAAAAATATTCAGAAAATCAGACAACTAAAAAACCCTTATTTTTATTGTCTTATCCTTAAATCAAATAGAATTTTAAAATTTATGACTCCTGCTTTGATAGTTTTGACGCTTAACAATGACGCTTCTGGAATGTCACTTCCCCCCTTCCGTAAATCATCCTCATAAAATTTACTCATTGTAATATAATATATTGTAATTACAGATTGTATATAAAATTTTGTTCAATAAAAAAAGAAAAACAATGACGCTGGTGTTAACGATGAAAATTTGATTAAATGACACATCAAAATATATAGTGGTTCTAAAGTATACATAAACACATGGTAAAATAAAATGCATTTATCACTAATTTAATAATGCAATAAATTAAAGATGTGAGAAGGACAATATAATATAGATTATAGGTAATATACATAATATGTCAGACATTCGTATTGTTCGTATAATACAATAAATTAGATTAAAGATGAATAGATTTTCTATAAAAATTAATTAATTTAATAGTTAATGTACAATTTATTGGAATGTTTAAATGTTTTTAACTAAGTATAATTTTCTTCGTTATCTGTCTGTTTAAGGTGTAACAGAATGATCTAACAAATTAAATAAATTTTGTTCTAATCTGCAATATTTAACCTTTTATTTATATATTTATAATTTATAGAATCAGTGTAACAATTTTTATTTTATTTTTTAATACAGAAAATTTAATTTAATTTTTTTAGTAAATTCATTCGAAACGTAATACAATTTTTTCCAAATATTCTATTTAGGAATATATATAATTAATTTTAATTAATATAATATAATTTTCATATTTTTTTTATGCCTATGTTTAACTTGTATCAGTTTTTCATTTTTATTTGTGAGATCTGTATCTGTTTGTTACACCCTGTAATCTGTATAATGTATAGATATGTATATTGTATTGCATACGTCGTTTTATATATTTTGTATATTATAATATCATAAGAATTAATTATTTTTTGATTTCGGGTCCACTCATATTCAATCGTTATGGTTTTTTTTTAATATATAGAGGATATCGTGGATCAGATTTTAAGCATTTTATGGACCCTGTCCAGGTAATATTGATAGATAAAATAGGAATACACCAGTGGGGCTATCTGTCCAGTAAAAGAAAATTTTAAAGTTTAAAATAAAATAGTAAAATATTTTCAAAATATATAATATAGTATGTGAAATGAGTTTTTACTAACGGGTAATCTGAGAGACAAATGGAGTGATTTTAATAAAAGTTGTATCAATATATATATAGATTCCTTGAGACTTGGAAGGTGTTTTTAGCTTCTTTTTTTAATCCCTATAGGTTTGAACCTATCTATTTATCTATAGTTTGCCATATGGTGACTTAAACTTGAATGTCGTTTTGGCAAATGAAAATCGAATATTTTATAGTTTATACACAGAGCAGCCATTACGGAAATATAATATCGTATACGTTGCTATGATAAGTTAATTTTTTGTTTTAGATAAAAGAAAATATTATTTAATTATTATTTGTTATTCAGGTGTATATCAAAAGGCAATGTTTATAGTTTATACCATACATAATAAGTTATATAGACTTAAAAGTTAAAAACTACTCAATGGATTGTATTAGATTGTTTTTAGAGATATCAGCAAAGTATAGAAAGTAGTTTGAACAATTGAACCCCGTTATACCAAGAACTATTTTGTTTTTTCGTTAATTTGTTATTATCATTTATGAAGTCAGATGTCTTAAAGAAAATATTCATTAAAATACTTAATCGTGATACTAATGTTTTTTTACGTGCAAGTACTCTCATCTTGCGAAATGTAATGTCAACTGTTTTCAACAAATCGATTCTCATGATACAATAATTCAATAAATTAATTTTTGTTACGTTATAACTTTATAAGCCGTAGCATACGAATCACAGAGACCCGAGTAATTGATGATTTATACCCAAACTTCTTTTTGAGAAATTTTAGAAAAATAGACCAGCATACTGTGAAAACGGAACAAGATATCTTTGAAGAGTTTTTACTTCTATAACCGTTGTATTATATTATTCTTAATTTATATGCTATCCTATGTTCTTTGTATTATATTGACTCATTAACTATATAGGTATACCTTATTTTCTCATCCATCTTCAAATTGCTCATTTGTTATTATTGTTTATTTATAAATAGGTAAGTTGACATCAATATTGCTAGTAAATTTACATACAACAAAACTTATAAAAATTAAATTTTTAAATTTTGTTCCATCTAAACAGCAGTTATAAAGTAATACACGTCATATTAAATACTAAAATACCTATATACATTTTTTTTAACTCACTTCTAAGTGCGCTATTATAATATGTTCACATTATTTACCTTCTAACACACTAATTTAACGTTTACCCAAAGTAATAAAATATATGCTTGAGTTGTATTCTTGAATTCTTTATATATATATGGTATGTGTTATGTGTGTGTATAACAATAGACAATAATATAATATATATATATATACGATTATACGAAAACGAAATACGAGAAGTCCCATTTTATTAATTTGAATTCCAAAATAATGTTGTTAATTAATATTATACAAAAACTAAAAACATACAACAATATGAGTGTGTTTCTTAATATTTAAGGTTAACTTTATCAATCATTATAAATATATAACTTAATATAACTTAATAAGCCAGCACAGCTTTATATTTTAAGAATCAACTAGCTTTATAAATCTCACTAAGCCCTGAATCATTTGATTTGCTCTTGTGGTATACAGTAAATTGTTATATATATTTTTCTCTATTTTTCTATGATCGTTTTATGACTATTTACTCTTTAGTCTTTCAAATTTCCATTAATATTTGGAAGGTACTCCACAATAGGTCCCCCCCCCCCCCGTTTATGAATTAATTATCTTTTCCTCTCGTCGATGTGGTACACGTCATGATGATCTACTTAGCTAAGTAGGTACTTATATAGGTAATATTATAATGGTTGTCAGTACATGTTTATCTTCGTCAATACCTTTTTATTTTGAATGATTATAACTTTATCAGATACCTAACACTTTTATTACAGTAGGTACCTACCTACATAACTAATAGAATTTTGGCTAACTAAAAACTCAAAATTTTAAAATTTAAATATTTATTTTTTGTGTTTTATAAAAATATCTGAGATAACAAATTTATAAAATGTATAAATTTATGTAGGTACGTTGAATTATTACTTTCAATTAGGTCATATGTTTAAACTTAAGTATATTAACTGTATAAGCTAGACATATATAAGTATATTTATAGTACCTACGCCGTGTATGTAGGACTTGAGTAGAAAGCAGTGGCGTAGTCCTTAGTGGTCTGAGGGGACCAGTGGCAGATTTTAGGGGTGGTGAAGAGGACATGCATCCCTTGGATTTTTTTTGCATGTCCTTTTTTTTAATTAAAACTACACTAAATGCTTAAATTCCTTTAATTATGGTGGGGGGAGGACCAAAAATTGAAATTAGCCCCCCCTCCCTTGATTTTGTATCAAAACCACCACTGGAGGGGACATGCCCTCATTTACCTTATATTTATATAAGTTATTTTCAATAAACTACTATAAATAAAGTTGTATATTTTATTTCTTTCAGCATAATATAATTAATTTGTTCATACAATAAGTAAACCAATTATCTAGAGGGGAACACAAACGATTTATATCGATTAAATGTTGACCATATTATTATTTATTACCATAATAATCAGGGCTTGAAACCGGTAACCGATTTTTCCCGGTAACCGGTTACCATGAGTACTTTTTGGACTGGTATCCGCTTCCCGGTTCTCGAGTTTCAATTTTGAGAAGCGGTTATCAATTACCGGTAATCACGGAATTTGATAAAGGGGGAAATCTATAACGGTAACCGTTTATTTTTAGAACCGGTTAATTAATCGGAAGTATACAAAACCGTAAATCTCAAACCAATTAACTTAAAAATAATTTTTTTTAATTATATTGAATATTCTAAATAGAAGAAAATAATATTTATAAAATACTAAAATAGATTATTTTAGAACTACTAAGTATTAAAATTTAAAAATACCAAAACAAGCGTGTTTGATTGCGGAATCGTATCGGCGCACTAACAAAAGATTCTCAGTAGTCAGTACCTATGATATAGGTA
Source organism: Macrosiphum euphorbiae (assembly GCA_949089665.1). Lineage (NCBI taxonomy): Eukaryota > Metazoa > Arthropoda > Insecta > Hemiptera > Aphididae > Macrosiphum > Macrosiphum euphorbiae. The sequence continues at coordinate 29,911,896 of CARXXK010000003.1, read as the reverse complement.
CTGAATACTGATACGAATGGTAAAAACATCGACGAATGCGGGCTGATACATATATATATAATAGTATATAACTCTTGCATGTACGATATTGTACCAAGTACTAGGTAATAGGTAGGTTATATAACTTATAATCAGGGACTGTTTTGATATTCATTATTTAATAATAAGTTCGTTACATTAGTTCGTAATAATATTAATACTGAACAAAACTGTGTAGTACTATACTAAATATGTTAAGTTTGATGAAAAAAAATAGAGTAGGTATTAAAAAAAAAAAAAAACGGTTTTGTGAGGTAACCGGTAATTTTGAAGATTTAAAACCGCTTCCAAATAGATAACCGGTAATCCCATTTATAAAATTTATTTCGGTAAGCGGGAAATGATTATCATTATTTCTAAAAACCTCGATAACCGGTAACCGGTTCCAAAAAATTTTCCGGGTCCTATCGGACCCGGTAACCTATTTCTTCAGGAGCGGTTTCAAGCCCTGATAATAATACAGGTGGTTGATCAGCGAATTCAATATCGATGTGCTATCGTGATTCTCAGCCTCTATTCCAAATTATAAATATTTGTTTGACGTTTAAATAGACATTTTGGTCATTGGCCATTGGTAAATAAAGGATTCCCAATAATGTGTTTTGAAAGGATAAATTAGTTTTCTTAAGAGGATGTCAGCACATCAATAGATATTATTTTCTGTATTTTTTTTAATAGAGGATTTTACTCTAAGATTAATCAGACAAAAAAAAATATTTATACTATAGTATCTATGTTGCGCGTGGGCCAAATACATACAGAGAGCTGATGTCCCTCAAGGCTTTACAATTATATAATAGATAAAAAATAAGTTTTTAATGAAATATCTATGATTATTATTAAAACTTTTACATAAATATAATTTCTATTAAATTGTTACCTAATTGTGAACATTAAAATGGTACATTAATATACTACTCTAGGTACTGTACCTATTATAAATATAAACTTAAAGTGGAAACATAGTGGTAAATTTGTTGATTCACACTATATGGTTATTATGTATATTGTATGATTTAATAATGTGAGAAGGTAGGTACCTATAATGTAGCCTCGTGATCCTGACTTCAAACACCATTAGTAAAATATTGTTCTAATTATTTGTTATTACTTTGCCAGTGATAATTTATTCGATTAAAGGAGGTACCGGAATTTGGTAATCTGACTCGCTAATATAATTAACCCAACCCACACCATTTGGTGCCTAAGCGTATTTTTCCTATACAAAGATTTCTATTGATCTTAAGTTTTTGTCGTTTAACCGACTTAAAGATTACTCATTTATGCTCGTTGGAGAACGTTTTTGCAAATTTTCATCCTCCTCCTCAGATCCCGTATTTATTCAACACCGCCTGAATTGTCTATGTTGACATGCACAACGATGCATAAAGTGGACGACGACAAAGTTTACAAATTGCACTCAAAAGTGAAACAGTCGTGCAAGTTCCCGTGATATAGCTTCAACGTACCCATAGGTGGAGATCGGGGGGGGGGGGGCTTACGGGGGCTTAGCATCCCCAAAATAAATAATTTGAAGTTAAAGCTCCCCTAAAAATATTAAACAAACAATACCGTAATTGTGTGCAGCTTACCAATTTATTATTTACGGTAACATACCGAACAATTAAGTCACAATTCACAATAATATTATATACCTAATATAATTATAGAAGAAGTTGGTATAGGAACATTTAGTACCTATAATGTGTGATGAAGCACGGTAAGAAATGCATAATATAATAATGTACCTAATAATAAAATGATTTTATATTTTTTTATTTTGACATAATTTAAATTTTTTAGTTGCTATAAAGCCCCGTCCACACCAAAGAAAATTTTGTCGGAAACAAGTGTTTCCAACATTGTCATCGACAATGTTTCCGATTTCCGCTCATAAGCGGTAACATAAATATTTGTCGAAGACAATGTCAGAAACATATGTTTCCTACAAATGTTTCTTGGTCTGGACCGGGCTTAAAGACGAGCTGATGTCTCTATGCATTCGATATGTAAAAGATCTAGATATTCAAGAAAGGTTTCTTGGATTTATTGACTGTTCCGAGAAACAGGATGCTCAAGCTTTAAGTGTCCACATTTTATATTACGTGCAGACATGTAAATTAAGTGAAAAAGCTTAAATAGTTTCACAGTCATGATGGTGAGAATGTGATGTCTGGAAAATTTAATGGAGTCCAATCAAAAATAAAGACCAAATTTCCACATGCCACTTTTACACACTGTATGGCTCATAGAATCAATTTAGTTGTTGTGGATATGTGTTAAATTGTTAAAGTAACATTATTTTAATAAAATATTTGTGTTTAGTTTATCAATAGGTAGTTAATGAGTAAATTAAAATTAAAATTTCTTGTTTTTAGGAAACCTCAAGCTTTTTCAATACTATTGAGTGTATATATGTACATTTTTCTCACCCTTCAAAAAATCGCCAATTAAATGATTTACAAAAAAGCTTGGGCTTGAAAATAAAAACTATCGGGCGTATTAATAACACAATATGGAACTACAGGTATAAAAATTGCCAAGCTTTGAAACAATGTTTTAAAAGTATTCTTATTGTACTTAACAATGATATTGAAAATTAAGCTAATAGAGATGTCAATGAAGCGATAGGTACAATGAACATAGCTTTTTAATTATATCATAATATTTATTATTTTTTATTTATAACTTAAATCATTATTTTTATTCTTTAGGAATACTCGTAACAATTACAAAAGCAAAATTTGTTGTAGTTTTATTCATCATGACCCATGTTTCTTATGTTTTCTTTTAACTAGAGCCGAAAAGGAAAAGACAACAACCTAGTCATTTGGTTCAGTTTTTAGTAAGCACGACTACTGGTGCAACATCTGAAGCAATATGGATGTAAAAACTTCAAACTACTGTCGCTGAAGATTATTTTAGAATAAATATATATTTTAGAGTAATCGACTCTTTTATTGAAAATTAAAAAAAAAACGGTTTTCCAAAGAAAACTTGTTCCTTGCTGTTGGAGTTGATGAATTTATAAAACTAAACTATGGTGGGAGTACTCAGTTTATTGATCATTATAAGGTATTTTTAAGTGGACCCGCCGCGTGAGTGGACCCGCCGCGTGAGTGGACCCGCCGCGTGATACCCAACGTCAGGAGGTGGATCGAGAGAACGGTGGTGGCGGTGCCCTCGACATACCACATGACCCAAGCGCTGACGAACCATGGCTGCTTTCAGCAGTACCTGGCGAGGATGGGCAGGGCCCCCAGCGCCACGTGCAACCACTGTGCTGGGAACTCCGACACAGCAGAGCACACACTTTTTGCGTGCGAATATTGGACCGGACATCGCGCGGAACTAGAATCTCGGCTCGGCCACCAGCCGACCGCCGCCGACCTGCCCGATATACTGTGCGGACCGGACTTCGACGCCCTCCCCGCGGACCCTGAAGAGAGAGCCACCCTCCTGGCCGAGGCTGGCGAAAGGCTCCGTCTGTTCTACAAGATGGTCGAGTCCATAATGAGCCTCAAGGAGGAAGAAGAAAGAGCTCGACAGGCGCTGGAACGAGGACAACCAAGGAGGCGATGACCTGAACGAGACTCCAGGCCGACGGACCGAAACGCCGGGCCGTGAAGTAGTCAACCACCAGCTCAAGACAACGCCTTAAGCAACCATATTGTCTATTGAAATGTTAGTTCCCCGAGCAACACTCCCTGACAGCCGCATACTACACTAGCAACCGCTAAGGAAGGGCTGCCAGGTCGCGGGAGCGCGTCCAAGGGCGCAGTTATTGTATTAATTCGTTGATGTGCAATAAACGATGGGGGCCGGAGAAGAAGCAATGTGAGCAACAGTTCCTTCTCCGGCTCTCGATTAAACCGGAAAAAAAAAAAAAAAAAAAAAAAAAAAAAAAAAAAAAAGGTATTTTTAATATTAATTTAAATCTAATCATTTTATAAATATTCTGTAGGTACTAATTTATTATATAAAATTATAAATAAAATAATTATTTTTTAGGATTTATCGGGTTTAAATATTTGCCAACAAAGTTTAAGGTCGGAAATGTCAAATGATGGTTGCAAAGAACTATCTAGTTGAACCTGAAAGATTCGATATTGAATATATTAAAAAGAATATTTCAAAATAAATCAAGTGTTTCCTAATTTGTATAAAATGATACAAATTGCTTTAACACTAACTATTAGCTCTGCTACGTGGGAGAGAAGTTTTTCTGCTATGAGGAAGATAAAAACATGGCTAAGAACATCTATACATAAAAAAAAATTTAATCAACTTTCAATATTATATATCGAAAAAGATAAGACTAAAGCTTTAAGTAATGATACTATTTTAAATACTTTTAACGAAAAATGAAAAAGAATAAAAAAATTAAGTTAAAAATGGTGATTGTATTTTATTAATTTTATTATTCATTTTTTTATGTTTGTAATTATTTAAGTTGTTATGATAACGAGAAAAATTTTTTATGAAAAAAAAATTTTGGTTGTGAGTGTAGGGGCAACGCCCCCACGGGTCTGTTTGTCATCAAATATTTGAGCCCCCCTCAATATTTCACAAAATCTCCGCTTATGAACCTACCTAAATCTAATGCGAATTGAACGGCGAGAGGGCATGAGCTATATTACCGAGTATTTTTTGTGTCACATCATTCCGACCACCATCATCAAAATGTTGTGAAGACTTAAAAAAAATACAAAATTTAGGTTCAGTGTGAAAAATTAAAAATTAAAAATTTGTCAACAAAATATATGGTTACCTATAACTCAAAATTTTGACTAAAAACAAAATTCAAAATTTCTTTTATTTCTTTAAAATTCTGAGTGAAACGATAAATGTATTGATTTTACAATGTGTGTTTTTTTTTGTTTTTGTTTTTTATTTTTGTGTCTGTGTACACGATAAGTAGTCGAAATAATGCTTCAATTTTCAAATTCAGTATCTTGTTCGATTGGAAAGTGAAAATCGTTGGTGCATTGAGGAGGTCAACATTTAAAATTCCTACTGATTTTCAAAAGCACCAAGATAAACAAAAGAAAAATTAAGAAAAACTGGAATTTTTACGCAAAATTGAATTTGGTTTTTGGTGTAACTTTAAAACAAATGACCGAAGATACATGAAATTTTCACTGGTTGTTTATATTGGCATTTTCTATACACGATAACATTTTCAAAATATTTTGATTTATTTTGAACTGTTTAGGGATATTTTCATTTTCCTTTTTAGTTTTTTTTCTAAAAATATCAATAAAATTTTATTTGTTGGATAAAAAGCTTGAAAATTTAATAGAAGGCTCCTAGTATATTGTTTCAAAGGCAGATAAAAAGTATTAAAAGTCCTTAGTCACAGTTTTTTTTATAAGCATTTAAAGTTCAAAAATTGACAAAATATGGAAAAATCACGAAAATTACCAAATTATTTTGAGTTAAGAATTCGTAAAAATTTTTCTTTTTAAATCTAAGATTTGAAAAAGTAATACAAGATTCCTTATAAGATTATGTACCTTTACCAAAAAAAAAAATGTCTATAAGAAAGTCAAATTAAATTTTTATGAACGTTTGAAATTCAAATTTTTACAACATTGGATATTCCTCGATTTCTCATGTAGCGATTTCCTCATTTTGTTGTAATTCAAAAACGAATAACTGTAGATAGGTACATGAAAATTTCACTGAATGTTTATATCAGCATTTCCTATACACCATACAATTTTGAAAATATTTTGACTCTTTTTGAGCTGTTGACGGACGTTTTCAGTTTTCAATTTTTTTATTTTTTTTTTTCTATAAATATCAATTAAGTTTTATCTGTTGGGCCAAAAAGTGTAAAAATTTAATACAATGCTCCTGATTTATTGTTACATCAGTTGAAAAATATTAAAAATACATGGGCAAAATTATTAATAATTAAAGATAGAATTTTGTCAAAATTTATCAAATTTAAAATTGAATAATTATTTTGTAGTTAATAATTTATAAAATGTTCAACTTTTATATCGAAGGATTGAAAATTTAAAACAAGATTATTCTACTTAAGTAGTTAATTCTGTTACCAAAAAATCTAAAATATAAATAAGCAGTTTATTTTTATAGTCATTTTAATTTCAAATTTGGAAGAAATTACATAAAAAAAACCTAGGAAAACTATTTTAGTTATTGTGTTGTGATTGTATATTATTCATGGGTACTTGAAACTTCTATAGTACACTATATATTATATAATATATCCATGATAGTATCACTTTTTGTTGTTGATGTATAAAGCGTTATAAATACCTAATTGATATTGTGATATGATTAATTTGGAATTTATTATAGGTACCTCTATTATAAGTCAATTTTTTTTTAATACCATAGATAAGTAGGTATATAATAAGACATATTTTATAAATAATATATACTAATAAATAATAACGATATAAAATATCCAGACTGACATACAGTCTCCGCTCAGAATCGTTTTTCTTATACAATGATATTTTATCATTGAATTCAAATTTAATACCATCCATTATACAGTGACCCACTTGTAACCTACTGTACAGCAGAGCACCTTTTTTTTTTTTTAAGGATGGCACAATATTTCGATGTTTTATGAGACGCCTCCAAAACTAAATATGGCCCTGTTCTTGATTCTTGACAAGTAAAGCTAACTTTTTTATTGTTAATACTACAATACTCAATTTGAAAGGATAACACCAAATACTTCAAAACAATTTCATGATTTCGATGCTTTTAAAATATTTGATATCACTATGACACTACCTATTACCTAACTCCTCTAACTTCATAATTTTCCACAGTAGTCACTAATACTTAAGTAACTCCATAAGTGTACCAATATTACAGTAAATTATCAAAAAAGAGAATATCAATAGAAATAACAAAACTGAGATGTAGCAATTAATAAATGTCCTGTGTCAAGAAATGATAAATTGTTCTACTACAGTTATTAACTTTTTGTACATTGTACATTAAGAGAGCGCTACACAGAAATTTGTTGTCTCCGTCTTACACATGCGTAAGATGGCAAATTTTAAGCTCGACAGATCACGTTTAGTTCTGTTCGTTTAAAAATTATAGTAAATTTACCTCTTATAAAATTTAAAGGTAAGATTATTATATAGGGCATCTCATCTAATTTGTATTCTTAATTTAAAGCGAGTTATGAGTATTTTAAAATAGTAAGCTATTAGAACATCTTAAAATACTCATCTTGCCTTAAAGTTAAAATACAATAAAAACCCTATGAGATGCCTTGGATAATAATCTTAAATTTAAATTTTATAAGAGGTCAATTCACTCTTATTTTTCAACTAAAGGAGCTAATGTGATCTGCAGAGCATAAAATTTGCGATGTTACGCACTTGTAAGACAGAGTCAACAAATGTCTGTGAAGCGTCCTCTTAAAATACTCATAATATATTATTTATATGAAATTTTTATGATAAACATTAAATAATATGGTTATATAGACTAGTTCTCGTTTTTCAAATCAGCCATTAGGCAAGAAATGTTAACAGTCTACTAATGACATGAAAAACCATAATAAACATGCTACCAGGTTTCAATGCTGAATTTTCTATAATTTAAAATCATACAGTAAACATAAAACATGGCATAATACATATTTTAATAAAATTTAAATATTTAATGAAAAAAATCAAAACTGGTCACTAGAAATATTTTTTTATAGAAGAGGATTGATAAATGTATACTTAAGAACTGAACTGTTTTTGTAAATTGATTAGTGTTAAAAATTTTCATTTAGTATTCTTCCATAAAATATTCTATGGTGTTATATTTTACATTGGTCCTTAAATTTCTATAATCTAATACACATACATAAAGTATAAAACTTAAATATTTCAAATTAACAACTGTTAAAAACGTTTTATAATATGAAAGAAAAATATTTATAAAACCATAATAATAATAAATTAATTATATCAGTAATTCAAAACTATAAGAAAACAGTTAAGCTAAAAATAATATCTCATAAATAAAAATATATACAATGTTCACACTACACACATTTGTAATTCAAAATTCAAAATTCATAGACAATAATGAAATAAATAGTGAACTCTTAAAAACAATAGTCCAAGTATAATGTAATGTAATGTGTGGTTATTGTGTAGACTTTCAATAACTATATTACTGAGTACCAACCACAATATGTTAAAATTATAATGTAATTGACTTGATCTTTTACAATTTAAAAACCAAAGTACAATATAAAAACATAATTTATTTTTAGTTTAATATAGGTACACATAAAAACCAATATAATTATATGAACTGAAACAAATGTATCATTAAAAATATATTACTTATCTCAATACAATCTTAAATTATCATAATAATGTATAATAGTTAAGTTTAAAAATACTTTAATCTTAAGTAGATTTAGTTTAAAATAAAATAAAAGAAGTTTCTATCAAAAAGTATAGGTAATTAGAAATCCTTTGATCCATCTAGTAAGTTGCATTTTATCTAGGCAAAAAATAATATTTTTCTATTTATACGAGTAAATAAATTAAATTAAATCATACATAAACAAAGGATGTACCTGTTTTCAGGATACTGACTATTTAATATTTAATATAACATATTATAAATTTAAATTAAATTAAGGAATAAGCATTTGAATATTTAAGAATAATTTAATAAGTTACCATAAACTATAATCAGTATCTTCTTGATATAAAGTTAAGAAAAACCCTATAAATGTCAAATAAACAACTATGTTCCCACACAATGTAAAATTACAGGCTGTCCATGCAATCTAAAAACAATATAACAAAGTTGAAAAAAAATATAATTCTGAAAGTAACAGAAATATTTAAAATCAATTAGAACTTACTGCATTAACTCTGGCCATTATTATAGGCAATGCAAATGAAGACACCACTATACCCATTGTAATAAAAACAGCTAAATCCATATTGGCATTACCGGATCCTGAGTAATCATTGAACCGTTTCATCAGCATGGTCGGTAATGGTGCCAGCAGGTAAAATATCACTACTATGAATGGCCACCAAGAACTAAAACAAAGACATTTTTATTAAAAATATTATAATTATTTGAAAAATTATGTCGAAATAATAACTAAAACAGCTATAGTCTATACGAAAAATAAATAATAACTGCCTAATGACTTACTTTAACTCTGGCAATGCACATGCTAATATGACTAAAGTCATACCAATGGAACCAGCGAAAGCCAAACTCATCAAACTGTAAAGAAGTATAACAGTTAAAATAAATGTCACTAAAACACTAAATTATAAAAAAATAACTAGTTTTAATTTAAAGAGCTCACAGAGCATATACACCAATTTCCAAACGACACATTTTAATTTGTACTTTTATCCTTTAATATAAATCTATTTTATAATGTAATACAATTGACACTTACGCTATTTAATATCAAATTGAAGTAACCAAGGAGATCATGAAACAAAAGAAAATACAATATTAATTTTTATGTTGTTAATATTTAATTTAAAAACTATAAAATTATATAATATAATATAATTTAATATAATATAATATATACTATAACCGATTAAAAATACAATATTTAATACTATTTAGATTTAATTTATAAAGCCTCTAAAATTGGTGTAGAGGTCTAATATAATACCTAATAAGTAATAACCACAGAAAGAGAGAAAAAAATATATATAGATATTTATATGGCTTCTTCCCTCACATTTTTAAATATTATTCATATTATTCTTTTAGCATATATTCTTATAGTACCCTAGGGCACATACTGTGTATATATAAAAAAAATGAATGTGCGTTTGTCTGTCAGTGTGTTCTTTATGCATTCCTTAATGATTTTTATGACATTTCTTGTGTGTGTTTGAGTGGTTCCCGAGATGATAGATTCACAATTGGACCCAGTAGGTTCAACCCGGGAAGGTGCCCAAAGGGGATTTTGAGGGTTAAGGTGGAAATTGTTGTCTGTAAACAGTTGCTATTGGTTATAGAATAAATAATTAGTAGAATACCATTAGTGGACGGCTTCTCCCATCAAGTCCTCATTTTCAACCTAATTCGATTGTCATTTAAGCTTATCATACAAAAATTGTATAAATCGCTAATCCAACACAAAAATCAAAAAAAGTCATGAGCAAAATCCGTGAAGTAATTAGAATTTAGAAGTTAGTAGTTTTAAAAATGCCCAACTGAGTAACACTCTGGGCCTATAAGAACAAGGATTTTTATATCAGATAAAAAAATATTTAATATTTCTGATAGTTGTTTTTTATTTTTAAATGGAGAAGGAAAGAACTCATCATGTAACTCTAAACATTTCATAATATCGCATAGTCATCTCATTTCTAGAAATATTTACATGAGTAGATGACCTATTAATATTTGATTGAAAGAGTTGATCTGATAACCTGGCAAGTTTCAATAATCTCTAAATATATTGATATAGAATTCTACCATACAAAGAACTCAGAGAAGCAGTTTTTGGTTTCATTCATAGGTAGATATTATTTAATTTTAAATAATCATAATTTATCTTAAATTTCTCATACAAATTGCTCCAAAATGTTAGTCTTATTTCCTCATCCATCTTTCCATTAAAATAACCTTAGATATATAAGTTTCAATAGAGTATATTGAATATATTCTTAAATTTGTCCGTAACTGTTATTTATTAACCTAATTATTATACTTATATAAAGTACTTAGTGTATCTAGGCACCTGCTCAACACCCGTTACATAATAAATAATTGTGCATTATATAGCCAACGTCGAATCATCGACATACTAACGCAGTAACAGCATTAACTATTATTGACGATTTGGAAGGTAACAATAGATCACGATGCCTGTGCAATTACCTTTTAATCCGGCCATCTTGAAAGACAAATGTCCGGCGTTACGGAGCGAGAAACTTGATTGACAACAGATATATGTAACTTTTATATTTTATTGTAAAATCCGTTAATGTAATATAATGTATACGGCGACTAGTCTAAGATAAATACAGAGCAAAGAAAAACAGATATATTATAGATATATTATTATGTATTTAAAAATATAGTAATGATATAATAATGAATATACCTAATAGTTAAAGTACTTATAAAAAATAAAAAGAATAAAATTGAGGGGAACAAATAAAAATAATAAAATGCGACGTTCGCCGTACACGAACCACAATACAATATTTAATAATAGGTAATTACTAATTAGTAACCATAATATAGATTATAATAGAATAATATAGAAAATAGACAATCTCACAATAATAAAATCTATGATTATCACACAGACGTTATCATAGCGTAAACATTAATTGATGCGTACTATCAGCGGGCAGCACAGACACAGTGTTGACATTTGCGTTTAATAATGTGGTCCGATTGTCGGCGCTGATGTATGGTCAAACGGGGGGGGAGGGGCACCAGCATACACGTAGATTTTGTTATAAAAAAAAATTTGTAACAAATAATAAAATATTTAATATAGTAATATAATATTTAATATTAGCCAATTACTAATTAGTAACCATTACTATTCTTTAATCTATATTAGTAACCATGGATAAGTATATAGAATAGATAGGCAACTCCCATGTTATAAAAACGAACCGTTTAACAGCGCTCCCGGTGGTTGTACGAGAAAACTAAAACAGCGCTACCATCGATAGTTATTGTTATATCGATTATATAGCTTATCGATAATTAACAATCGATTATTAACTACCATAACTATCGATGATTTTGTCTAGAAATAAAATTGTAGGTAAGGAATTTAGTAATAAAAAAAAATAAATTATTTTCTTATAAGAGATCATTTTTTATTAAATAGTTATCAAACAAACAATTGTATAGTTGTATACAAATTATTTAGTATAAATATAAAATTACAATAAGAAGTAATGTAACATTAAATATATAATCTACTGATTTGATCTATAGGCATATAAATAATGGACAGCACATTCCTCTATGCCCTGCCATCAATGCCTGTTGAGCATATAACCATATAACAGAGAGAAAGAACATTAAGTAATGAAGGAGCTTGCATGAATCCCGCATAAGAAACCAAATTCATTTTACTACTTTTAGATTCTGAGTGAAACGATGAATGTATTGAGTTTACAATGATGTGTGTTTTTTTTTGTGTCTGTGTACACGATAAGTAGTCGAAATAATGCTTCGATTTTCGACTTCAGTATCTTGTTCGATTGGAAAGTGAATATCGTTGGTGCATTGGGGAGGTCAAAATTTAAAATTCCCAGTACTTTTCAAAAGCGCCAAGAAAAACAAAAGAAAAATAAAGGAAAAACGGGAATTTTTACGCAAAATCTGTTTTCGAGAAAATTTGTTTTTGGTGTAACTTTAAAACAAATGACCGTAGATACATGAAATTTTCACTGGTTGTTTATATTTGCATTTTCTGTACACGATAATATTTTTAAAATATTTTAATTTATTTTGAACAGTTTAGGGACATTTTCATTTTCATTTTTTTATTAGTTTTTTTTCTAGAAATATCAATAAAATTTTATTTGTTGGTAAAAAAACTTGAAAATTTAATAAAAGGCTGCTAGTATATTGTTTCAAAGGCAGATGAAAAATATTAAAAATACATAGGCACAATTTTTTTTTATAAGCATTTAAACATCGAATTTTGACAGAATTTTTCAGAATCTCGAAAATTATTAATCAGCGTAATTTATAAATTATAAAATGTTCAGTTTTTATAGCTAAGGATTGAAAATTTAAAACAAGATTCCACGTAAGTAGTTAATTCTTTTACCGAAAAATCTAAAAAATATACAATCACAGTTTATTTTTATAGTCATTTTATGTTCAAATTTGGACGAAATTACATATTAAAAACCTAGTTATTTTGTTGTGATTATATATAATATTATTCGTGGGTACCTACTTGAAACTTCTAAAGTGTAATATTATATATCTATGATGGTATCAGGGTTTGTTATTGATGTTGATGTATAACGTGTTATAAGTACCTAATGGATATTGTGATAATGTGATATGATTAATTTGGAATTTATTATAGGTCAATTTTTTTTTTAATACCATAGATATGTATATAATTTGTCTTAAACCTAGACTGACATACCGTCTTCGCTCAGAATCGTTTTTCTTATACAATGATATTGTATCATTGAATTCAAATTTAATACCATCCATTATACAGTGACCCACTTGTAACCTACTGTACAGCAGAGCGACATCCACTTACCCACCTTTTTTTTCTGCTGAATTCAAATATTTTTTCAGAATCAAAATCAGACAACGTTAACTAACTTTTTTTTTTTTTTATTTATTAAAAATTAAAATGTATCTACATATTACATGTAACAACAAGTTAGTTATAAATAAATAACAATAACAATAGCAATTAAATTTAAAGTTATGTATATAATAATATTGATATACTGTGTGTTTGTGTTATTGATGTACGGAATATGTGGTGTGTGTGTGTGTGTGTGTGTGTGTGTGTGTGTGTGTGTGTGTGTGTGTGTATGTGTGTATGTGTGTGTGTGTGTGTGTGTGTGTGTGTGTGTTATGGAGTAGGGGTTATAGGGAGTGTTATTTTGTTTATTAGGGATGTTAATACAGTAAGAAGGGGGTTAAGTATAGATTTTAGTTCGTCGAGGAATTTGGTGATGATGTGTAGAGATTGATCGGGTGGTGGTCTGTTAGCTGCGATTTCGGCGTATGACGGTTTTCCTTTTGAGTTTGAACTGGAGGCTTCATTTCCACTTCTTCGAGATGGAGGTGGTATAGGCGGTATAGCAAGTGTTGGAATAGGTTGCTGTTCTTTATTTATTTTTTTAGCTTTAGGTTTGGTGCGGTTTAGTAATTTTTTAAGGGATTGGCATCCTTTGTAGTTTACGGTGTGGTTTCCACCACAATTTGCACATTTTGCGGGTTCCTCCCGTTGTTTTGTGCATTCGTTAGTTGAGTGTTCTGATCCGCATTTTACGCAGCGTGGATAGTGATGGCAATAATTACGTGTGTGTCCATATTTTTGGCAATTATGACATTGAGGGGGATCAGACCGCCTTTTCGGATATTCAAATTTCACTATTGAGTTTAATATTTTTGTTACTTTGAATATTTCTCGATTATTGTTGTTGCGGGCCAGGCCTATATTAAATAGAGGAAGTGGTAACTTGTTCGTGTGGTGTATTATTTTTGAGATACTGTTGACTTTGTGCCCTAGGTAGTTTATAATATCCGCGGTAGGCGTGGAGTGGTGAAGGTGGCGTAGCACGACTCGGAAAGGTTGTGAGGCGAGCTGAGATTCTGTTTGCACGAAAACATTGTCTTGTTCCTCCATTTCTAGAACTTCGAAACGATTTGGTGTTACAAAAACTTTGTTTTTCTTATCCACGTAGGTCGGGGGGTTTGAGGAGGTCGACGAGAGAGCTCTCTTTGTAGGATTTTCCATAGTTTTCTTTTTGCGAACTTTATTTTTGTTTAGAATAACAATTGGTGAAACCGTGGCCATTACACGTTTTTAATGCCTCGTTGCGATAATTAAATGGATAGATAAGGTACGATACGCGACGCATTACGAAACTACGGCGGTACACTAGTTATCGCTTTGGCTGTCTTAACTAACTTTAATTGTATAAAAACAAAGGTATGCTTTTGTAAAATTCGTGTAGTGAAATTATCGAGTTATTGACATGTGCATGCGCGTACGGCGTACGAGAGAGGATAGTAGGATACCCTCATTTAATTTCACTCACGCAGTTTTGTTCTGTGCTCACACTAATAATCATTAATCATTTACAAGTTACAACTAACACATAGATCCCGGGCGGCTATGAAAAGATTAGAAATTGCCTAAATGTTGCCCCTTAAATAATGACCGTAGCGAGGCCCTTTAGAAAAATGATTACATCACCAAAGAAGAGATTACTGCAGACGATGAAGAATTTTATGTCCCAAGTGAAAATAATAAAAAAACGATGGATTGTATTGAACCAAATATTGGTGTTTGTTCACGTGAAGCTGGATACAATAATATGTTGTCGTTACCGGTTCGTTTATTCGGCTTATTAATCGGTTAAGAATATAAGACCGAAGGCGCATAATATGTTTTTTCGTAAAAAGTAAATCGAAATCAAGTTAAAAAAGGTTAAAAGTAGTATACAATTATTTATGTTATAGTAATAATTAATAATTATAATAGTCGTCGATCATAAAACGTTGTCAACCGCGGTTGCGTTCGTCTTCAATTTATTCCTCCAAGGCGTGCGACGAACGCTTTTTCTTCCATCGACCGATATCGTAACTCACTGCCGAGTCTGCCCCAGGGTTGCCATCCGTACGATAATTATCGCACAAATACGATTATTTCATGATTGTGTACGATGTACGATAAACCTTTACTATCGTACACAAAAATACGATAATTTAATAATTTTACTAAAATCCAAAAATAGATTTTTGTACTTTCTGAATTATTTGTTGTCTTATATTAATCGGTTGACTGTTATCTTTTTTATTGGTTTTTGGTACGTTGTTTAATGTTATATGTCCTGTTCTGATGTTCTGTGACTGTCTTAATTATACAATAGTGATAGTCAATAGTCATCACGATTTAAAGGACTACCCTACAGCAGCTGCAGCATCTGCTGTTGAACTTGTTGAAGAAGGGGACTTAGCAATGTTCAATGCGTTTATGCGTAGACCAAGCCGGTGTATAAATATTTAGATGACGTAGATATGAGTAGACATATCAATATTTACAATTTATATCTCTTATCTCCTTGGAGAATATTATTATTATCAAATTATTTTTTCCCGCTTTCATAGATTTATACAATTAGTTTTTTATTTATTCAATTTATTATAACTTTTTAGAATACGACGTATTAGTCGCCCGCGGACGAATTATAAAAATAAGTGTTTATCATTATTCATTTTGCATGATTTTTTCACCTAAACACTACCATGAATAAATTTTCGGTCTGCTAACCGAAGACTCTGCCCTCTCCAACCACAGTACCACACCGCGCCGACTATTGACTAACCGGACGATTTTCGTTTCATTCCGCGGTTGCCCATACTCTGTACCAAATAAGAGCGCACCGCGTTGGCGCATACAAATGAATCGCGGAGCGACGTCTGGACCCCCTGATCGGGTCTATTCGCTCTGTGATTGGTCGCCGATCGTCGGTCGGATTCGCCGCCGTCGACGCCGCCGTGAATACAGGGAGCTGAAGTAATAATGCTTTTCACGCGTATTAATCAGTAAAATAATACACATACTTTTCGTTTTTTTTTTTCTTAACATAGGTATTGAACTCAATATAATATTAAAAACATTCAAAATATTCACCAATGCGCGCAAAAAATATAACAACGTCTAACCGCGTATACCGTTAAAATTGGTGTGATAATATACAACACTCTGTATTCAGAGTTGACCTGGCCGGCGCCGGAATACGCTGCGGCAGCGCTCTCTGACATGCGCGAGTTTCGACCGGTTTTCGTGCGCCGCCCGGTGCGCTCGCCGCTCTTAATTCTTATTTCTTATTTGGTACAGAGTAATAGAGACAATAGAGTATAGAGTTGTGTAGCAGCTACTTGTTATTTTCCAATTGCCGAACCGTTCATTTCGCCGGTGATTCGTTTGCAAAATTTACGTTTCCCGCGTACACCGAGTTACCTCTCCGTCGTTAGCACTGTTCGGCGGCTGTCCATTGCAACTCGCAACCAGAACCGAACGCACGAAGAGTGAACATGACCGCTCAACAGTAAGTGATTACGTTTTTTTTTTTTTTTCCCCTGTCCGGACGCGCCATGTTGGGTCTGGACAGCGGACGGTCGCGAGACGTGTTTCACACGGACGGCGGGGAAAATATGTCTGCGATGTTCGCGTTTGGCTTTCCCGACGCCTGGGCCGTCTACAGGAAGCGGTGACGACCGCCGCTTCCGCCACCACCTCGTGCTCCAGTCGGCTCCACACGTGTGCCCGCCGTTTCCGTTTTTCATAAAAAAGGGTGTCCGGTAAAGTAGAAAAGTTCCAAAGCTTTTTTTTTTTATATAGTACTTAACTTTACTTACTGGTGCTGGCAGCACCCTCACTTGACGATGACTGATTATATTATATTATTTTTACTGTATTATGTCTGCCCTTCTGGCCGCACAATTTCAGCGAACGGTGATTTTGTTCAAACCGAGTCCGACACATTATGCAATATTGCTTGTGACAATAGTATCAAATTTCATCAGTGGTACTCGTGCAATCAATAGATGTTTTGTGACTAAACGCTTGTACATAATATTTAATCCTCCCTATCCGTAATGTACCTCTGGGTTGTAAATAATATTCTAAGGCTTAGGCGGGTACAAACACCTACTATTAATTTATATAGAAACTGTTTATAAAAACAGCAACATAATTTTATTAGAAACCTTAGTGGCTTGGTGTCGATAAATCAATACGGAGTACCTACATAGGTAAGTGTATTAATGGAATACAAGATGATTATCTAAACATTTTATTTTATCTTCCGTTATTCATTCAAAATTAGTTGATTTGTAGTATTCATAAATTTGCAATTTAATTACTTACTTGAGTACTTAAGTACTGGTTTGTTTTTGATAATCTGGTTTACTAAACATTTTCATAAGTACTTAGGATAATATTAGATATTTAACAGTTTGATTTTTAAAGTAGTACTTACCTGACCTATAGGATACTTATATATGGTCTAACTTAATTGTTAAGTAAATAATATTAATATGAGTATTGAAGTTAATAAAAATGTAAAATATAATTTTCTTTGTTAGGTAATACCTACTTTATAACCAATAAATTAAATATAACCTAAGTAATTTTGTTAAATAATATTTTTACTCGACAATTTAAATGGTATGCTCGGGCTTTATAAAGGCACTGTTTGTTATGTTAAGAATAATGTTTGTGCTGTTGGAAATACATTTTTCAGTTGTTGATATTGTACTCCATAAGAAAAAATAATGTAGGTACCTATAATTTTGAAAATAAAAACCTAACTTCCCTTCTAATTAAATTGGTTTTAAATTATTATAATACTCGTTTTAAGTAGTTGATAGTATTGTACAGTACCTAGAGGAAAAAACTAATTTTAAATATTGCATATAAATAATATGTGGTGTCATAATAATGCTGATGATAATACTAGCTTGGTATAAATAATAATAATAATAAAAACATTAAATCATTATCATTAAAACCTTACGGTCCGGTAAATTACAAAGCCGGTAACAAATGTACAGACTGTTCTTTATGCAACCGGCCCTAAATGTCTATATTGTATTATAATATTATATTCACAAAAGAAAAATTTAAAATATGATTCGCTTCACTCAAACTGTTACACTCAAATAGACAGCAAATAACAGTCAACAGACTATATGTCTATATTGTCTTGAAAATAGGAGAATAATTTTTGTTTTCTGTGGGATTATCCACTGAGTAATATATCCGGTTAAAGATGTATATCTTATAAATAATTTTACAATGTATTACAATAAGTAAATGGAATGGGGATGATTAGCGGGAGGGGGAAGTCACCCAGTGCATATTAAATAATAATTCATCTGAAATTTAAATTAAGGCGGTAAAAATCAGATGATAAAAATGATAAGATATTATCAATATTTGGACCAATCACAGCATAGGACGCGAAAATAGGTAAATACGCGTCGGACGCGGAAAAAGCCACTTCCTAAATATATCACGTTTCATTTTTTGTCTATTATATTGTTAATGTAATATTATGTATACGGCGACTACCTAGTCAAAGATAAATACAGAGCAACGAAAAACAGATATATTATAGATATATTATTATGTATTTGAAAATATAGTAATGATATAATAATGAATATACCTAACAATTAAAATACTTATAAAAAATAAAAAGAATAAAATTAAGAGGAATAAACAACAATAATAAAATGCGACGTTCGTCGTACACGAACCACAATATAATATTTAATATTAGCTAATTACTAATTAGTAACCATAATAGATTATAAAATAATTTGGAAAATAGACAATCTCACAATAATAAAATCTATGATTATCACACAGACGTTATCATAGCGTAAACATTAATTGATGCGTACTATCAGCGGGCGGCACAGACACAGTGTTGACATTTGCGTTTAATAATGTGGTCCGATTGTCGGCGGCTGTTGATGTATAGTTGAACGGGGGGGGAGGGGCACCAGCATACACGTAGATTTTGTTATAAAAAAAAATTTGTAACAAATAATAAAATACGTATTTAGTATACATTAATTATTGTTATGAGATGATTATATCCTATAAATTATTATTTCTTGGATTTCAACTCGCAATATTACCACACTTGGAAACATGTTCAACCGACGACCGACCGAGGTTGGCCGTTGGTACGACCGTTTTTTCCCTCACCGGCCGCCATCTTAGGCCACGGCATGATTGTGCTTTTTTGATTTCCCGGTCCCTACCACCACCACTGCCGCAACGAACCACCGAACTACACATTTACACACACACACACACACACTAACGTCTCAGTGTCTCACTCACACAAGCATATCGTAACGAGTTACGAGCATTGTTGTTCGCTTTTGTGTCACCGTTTTCCGTTTTTATTATTCGCCAGTGGCCCCCCACCCGTCGGTTGTAGTCTCGTCTGATACACGTATATGAAAATATCATCGAACGCATCGTTCATTCGTTCGTTCAACATTATTCGTAAGGACCAGACGTGTACGTGGACGAGTCGCCAAAATCCATACTAACTTAAAAACCAGGCCGCAGCTTACCTTAAAACATGTCCGAACCAGCGAAAGGGTAAGTAAAAGAAAACGTCCCGCTCGGAGAAAACCCTCCTCCCGATTCAATCTCTTGTCCGCACCTTCGTGTACCTATCGTTATTTTACAGTCACCGAACCGTGACTGTGTGGTCGGTACTAAGATTCTCAGGAATGGTGGTTGTGTCCCGTGGAATTGGGACCTCGCACCGGAAAATCGACTGGCTTATGCGGAAATACGGTTTGCGCGATGGATGATGACCGGCACTTTGTCATCCAACGACCACTTTGACACACACACACACACACACACACACACACATGTACAAACATGACTTGTATTAAATGTCCGCCTCCCAAAAAAATGTTTAGTATTTTAAAAAATCGTAGGCGTTTTGTACATAAATCTATCGTTCTAGGTTCTAATGAGACCAAAGCATTATGAAAACTTATAGACAGTACACTGAACTAAAAAAGAAATATTTACATAACTAAATAAAATTGTTTTTGAATCATATTTTTGTTGGTGACCTAAAAATAAACATCTTTGTCTTTTTACCATGTCATGGTAAACTCTTATAGTTTGGTACCTACTTTTATTACTATTCAATTAAATTTAGACATTATGCAACATTGGTAATTTCTTCAACTGATTAAATATTTATATTTATTTTATTGTATTGTACCTTATCAATAATCAATAAGTACAGTACAACTATAACATCAATTATACATAGCTCCTTTTAATATAATTAAAATGTTACCTTTAGCTAAGTACCTACCTACCCATTGGTAAAGAATCATTTTAAAATATAAATATTTTTTTTTTTCATCTTCATTTATCGAAATTATTAGCACTTGTTTTCTAATTTTGGGATTTATAAAATTGCTATTATTAAAACAATGTACACAAATAATTAGGTACCTATTTGGATTATACATTTTTAACTCGTTTTACAATTACTGAGAAAATGTTAAGTCACTATATTTAACATTAATATTAACTTTTCTGAACTGTCAAATTAATAAGTGTATAATGATGTAACATACTAAATAATTTAATCAATTTTTAGTGAGGAGTTAGCAACTGCGATTTTGAAGCAAAAAGATCGTCCAAATAGGCTCATTGTAGAAGAAGCAATCAACGATGATAATTCAGTCATTGCATTATCTCAGGTACCCACCAACAATTATTATTTAATCTAAAAATAATTAATAAAACTCAATTCAAGTCACCTATTGACTACATAAATGTATCTTACTAGTTTGAATCTAGAAGTTGTTATCAATTATTTATTTGTTGTATATCTAAGGCTAAAATGGATGAATTACAACTCTTCCGTGGAGATACTGTGTTGCTAAAAGGCAAACGCCGTAAAGAATCGGTTTGTATTGTATTATCCGATGAAACTTGCCCTGATGAAAAAGTACGTATGAATAGAGTTGTGCGTAATAATTTACGTGTCAGAATATCAGATATTGTTCAAATACAACAATGTCCTGATGTAAAGTATGGAAAACGTATTCATGTGCTTCCAATTGATGACACTGTTGAAGGATTAACTGGGTAAAATTTACTGAACTTTTGTTCTTACATTTATATTTATTAATAAGCCAAATTTTTGTTGTAGAAATTTGTTCGAAGTTTTTCTTAAACCTTACTTCCTAGAAGCATATAGACCCATACATAAAGATGATAATTTCATTGTTCGTGGAGGCATGAGAGCTGTAGAATTCAAAGTTGTCGAAACTGATCCATCGCCATATTGTATAGTTGCATATGACACAGTTATTCATTGTGAAGGGGATCCGATCAAAAGAGAGGTAGTTTTAATACATAATTGGTGGTTTACCGTACGTCTTATAATTCAATTAAATCTTTAGGAGGAAGAAGAAGCATCAAACACAGTCGGCTACGATGATATTGGAGGTTGCCGCAAACAATTGGCACAGATTAAAGAAATGGTTGAACTCCCACTCAGACATCCAAGTTTATTCAAGGCTATTGGTGTAAAGCCACCTAGAGGAATTTTGTTATATGGACCTCCTGGAACTGGAAAAACACTCATTGCCCGTGCTGTTGCAAACGAAACTGGAGCATTCTTTTTCTTAATCAATGGCCCCGAAATTATGAGTAAACTCGCTGGTGAATCTGAAAGTAACTTGAGAAAAGCATTTGAAGAGGCAGATAGAAATTCTCCCGCTATTATTTTCATTGATGAATTAGATGCTATTGCACCCAAGCGTGAAAAAGTAATTTGTTATAAATATTTAACATTTGTCAATCATTAATGAAATACATACCTATAAATTGTTTATTTAGACTCATGGTGAAGTGGAGCGTCGTATTGTATCTCAGTTATTAACACTCATGGATGGCTTAAAATCATCATCTCACGTCATTGTAATGGCTGCAACTAACCGCCCAAATTCTATAGATTCAGCTCTAAGGCGTTTTGGACGCTTTGATCGAGAAATTGATATTGGAATTCCAGATGCTACTGGTCGTTTAGAGGTATTGCGTATACATACTAAGAACATGAAACTTGCTGAGGAAGTTGATTTAGAACAGGTAAAAATTATTAAACAAAATATAAATTATAAATACTTAATTTTCTTTACTTAACAATTAATTTTAATGTAACCATTAGATTGCTGCTGAAACTCATGGTCATGTTGGTGCTGATCTTGCCTCACTGTGTTCTGAAGCTGCCCTACAACAAATCCGTGAAAAAATGGACTTGATAGATTTAGAAGATGATCAAATTGATGCTGAAGTATTGAATTCGTTAGCTGTCACCATGGAAAACTTTAGGGTAAATTTAATTTACTTTAAATTGATTTTTCTGAAATTAAAATTCACATTTGTATTACTTTTTTAGTATGCCATGAGCAAGAGTAGCCCAAGTGCGTTGAGAGAAACAATAGTTGAAGTTCCAAATATTACATGGGAAGATATTGGAGGCTTGGCTAATGTGAAGCGTGAATTACAAGAACTTGTTCAGGTATGTTGTATCAAAATAATTTTTTAATCGATACCTATGTTAATATATTTTTTTATTTGTGTAGTATCCAGTTGAGCACCCTGACAAGTTTTTGAAATTTGGTATGCAACCATCTAGAGGTGTTTTGTTTTACGGACCACCAGGTTGTGGTAAAACTTTATTAGCTAAAGCCATTGCTAATGAATGCCAAGCTAACTTTATATCTGTAAAGGGTCCAGAACTTTTAACTATGTGGTTTGGTGAATCAGAAGCTAATGTCCGTGATATCTTTGATAAGGTAAGTACACTAATAATTTTTTTTCTTAAACAATTTTTAATGAGAATTTTGTACAGGCAAGAGCTGCAGCTCCGTGTGTACTCTTTTTCGATGAGTTGGACTCCATTGCTAAATCTAGAGGAGGAAATGTTGGTGATGCTGGTGGTGCAGCAGACAGAGTAATCAACCAGATCTTGACTGAAATGGATGGTATGGGGGCCAAAAAAAATGTATTCATTATTGGTGCTACTAACAGACCTGGTAAGCTTATAGCTATTAGTAATTGATTTTAATATTCCCAGTTTAAAAATATGACTAAATAGTAAATATTACTGTTTATTATAGATATCATTGATCCTGCTATTCTCCGTCCAGGACGTTTAGATCAATTGATCTATATTCCTCTGCCTGATGAAAAATCGCGAGAAGCCATTTTCAAGGCTAATTTGAGGAAATCACCTGTTGCCAAGGTAATTTTTTTTTTTACTATTTAAATTGTATTTTATATAATATAATATTATACATTAGGATGTTGACCTGGATTACATCGCAAAAGTTACTCATGGTTATTCTGGTGCTGACTTGACTGAAGTATGTCAACGTGCCTGCAAACTTGCTATTAGGCAAAGTATTGAAGCTGAAATAAGGCGTGAGCGTGAAGCTGCCTCAAACCAAGGGATGGAGGTAATTGTAAAATAATACTGTAAAATTAATTCAGCAACAACAGTACTGTAATATTTCATTTCATATTTAGACTGATGTAGCTGAGGATGATCCTGTCCCCGAAATTACAAAAGCTCACTTTGAAGAAGCTATGTTATATGCGCGCCGTTCTGTAACTGACAACGACATACGCAAATATGAGATGTTTTCACAGACATTACAACAGTCTCGTGGATTTGGCACTAACTTCAGGTTCCCGTCAACGACAGGTCAACCTGCTGCCAATAATGCAACAACTGGTGGCGATCAAGCTACGTTCCAAGATGATGGTGACGACGACTTGTACAACTAAGCCTGTTTTCCCTTCCCTCAAATAATAGATTTAATGTATATTCGAAGATTCAAGAATGATTCAAACATTTTTTTTTTTTTTATATATATTTTAAAATAAAATGAAGAAATTTAATACACATGATTTATAAATATTTAAGTTTATTAGGTTTTCTAATGTTTGTATGTGGTTATACAGTATATAGGAATTTAAAAAAAAATGGTGGGATACAAAAAAAACTGTTACATCGGATTTTTTTTTATAATTATTTATTTTTTCTTTTTATAAGAATTATTATTAATAAAATTTAAACAAAATACAAACACAAATTAAAAGGAATAGTATTGCATTTAGTTGGTAGTTAACTCGAGATCGTATGTGTCCATGATCGCTGCCATAACATTCCAAAGTGTATCCTTGTCCAAATCTTCAACCAATGCCTTGAAAAAAATTTAAATTATTGATTTAGTTTTGATGATTCACAGCATGTTTCATATCAAGAATTCTATTTATTCAACATTTAATATTAATAAAAAAAATATGAGTGAGTTAAGTTTTATAGTAAGATAGTAAATATGTGAATCTCACATCTTGTATTTTTTTAATATACTTAAAACGATACTTTCTTATTACTATCAAACTTTAAAATTTTTACTTTTAGAACGTTCAAGGATAATAAAATATTTTTAAGCAATATCCTAAGACGTCCTAAATATGAACAAATTATTTTTCAAATAAAATGAACCAAATTTCCTTATATTATATGACCCTGAATAATATTACAATATGACTAAATATCAACAGCCCTGCTATGTTGAAACAGAAGAGACATATCACTTCAAAATGATTGGTATCCTTTTAAAAATCAGCTAAAATATACAGCAATTAAATTGTTCTCAAATTCCAATGATCTTTCATACATTTAATTTTTGCTCATATTTTGTAGACAATATAATAACGTTTTTTGGCAAATAATTGCTAAAACGAAAAAAATTTCAAAACTAATTCAACAACATTTTTTTGAAATGAGCGATTAAATACCAACAAAGCAGCAAAATGTAGAAACATACCTGATGCCAAGGTTTAATTTCATAATCAATTATTTGAGAAGGAATGCCATAAACTTTGATCGCTAGTTCAATACAAGCAATTGCAATGTGCTGTGCCTTAAACTGAAGAATATCACTACTATGATAAAAATCCTGAAAAAAAAATTATATTTTTACTTATTAAATCAATACATAATAGCAAAATTGGATATGTATATTATGATAAATGTGTAAAATGAAATTAAACATACGTGTAAGAAATCATATGCTTTCTTAAATACAATGATGTCCTTGCCATGTTTTGAATAGAAAACTGGTCTTAGAGTCTGAACGTAGTGCAAAAAATACTGTAAAGATAATAAAACACTGTTAGATATCACAAAACTATGGAAGCTAAAATAAGGAGATCAAGAGTTAGAGAGTTAAAATGAAACGGAAATCAAGCTAGGTAATGATTATATTAGCTCCTACTTTAACCCGCGTCGTGTAAGGATTATTCATGTTTTATAAGTTTTTAAGAAAATGTATGCAATATTTTGAAATATACAAATGTTTTGAAAATTATGCATTCTTCCATATTATGTACACTTTTTCTAAATTGTATTATGAATGTTAAAATGTGTAAATAACTAAATGTAATAATTTATTATCTCCATCAATACAGTGGACAAACTATATATTTTCATAAATGAATATACCAGATAGCACAGAACATATAATCACTAAAATATCTAATATAAGGTTGTTAACAAACACCTATATTATAACCCCTGCTTAATTTTAATTATTTACACATTAATAATATCTACAATTTTGCACTTGTAATATGTATGAATGCATCATTTTAAAAGTAATAAATTAATGTACAGGAGTCATAGTTTAAAATATTTCATATTTTCAAATAGCCATAAAAACAAATATTTCCTAAAACTTCACATGGATCAAAGTAGCAACAAATGTATCCACAACACAGCCGGTGGCCATCTAATCATGCGGCTATTTACAATAAGTTTTTCATGTGGTTGTTGTTTAGTATAAAAGTTTAATTACATTATGTGGATGATCGAAAGTTGTGTCAAATTGTACTATTCTCATGATTAACATTTCAGCGTGCACAATGGAATCCCGGAAGTTCCAATAATCTTCAGCTAAGCGCAATGGAGCTGCATCCCTGTGTAATGTGTGGTAACACACATTTATCAAATCTCGAAGTCTGATGGTTTCATCTTGAACTTTACTAGCCAAGTATAAAGTTGCACTAGCTATAGACTGTAAAAACAGATATTCCTTTTTAATCACAGTAAGACAATATTTATAATATATATTAGTATAACAATATTAACAGGTTGGGGAGTTTTAAGACATAGACGTGATCTAATATTTATTATTTCTATTTATAATTATACTGACAATCACATTATTGTGCCCACTGATTTGGGATGACAGGATCATGTGTTATTTATGTTATGTTATTTGTCACCAAGAATAGTACCATGTTTACTACTTTTTGTCATTTCTAGTGCTAGACAAAGTTTCACCTTAAACACATTTGTAAAACTGTAGTATTTAGTGTATATTTATTACAAAATTAATACAACTGGTAAATATACAGTTATATTTTTTGAAGAATAGTTGTACTCGGTCTTGATGGGTATTTAATGCGACAATTATTACTATTTTTGCACCAAAACTGATGAACCCAATATTTTTGCATGATAGATCCTTTGATATGATCTAAAAAATTAATTAAGTTCACAGCAACAAGCATATAAAAATGCCAAATGGTAATAGAAATGAGAATTATATAACGTAAAAATCACGTCATTTTGGTGGGAGCACATTGTCACATGTCATTTACTTATCATATTATCATTTATTACATGTTAATAGACACACAAATACATTAGATGTAAAAATAAACATTAGTTTTACTTTTAAAGTTTGGGTTTTGATACATACAATACAAACAACTTTTAAGCAAAATAATTATTTGATGTAATTACAACCAAAATGTAAATATTCCTAAACAATTAGTAGCAGTCCAAATTAGGTTTTCTTATAGACACTTGTTTTCAATTTCATATTAAATCCTTAACCTTCTATTCGATAATAAGTAAATTAATTAATGACCCAGTTAAAAATATATTGTAACCTGACAAAATAAAATGTTATAATGCCATGTTTTAACATGAGATATACTTACATGAAATAAGAATGCTGAAAATATTATTAATACCACCAATAGTTATCAGTATTATTAGTAATTCCACTTACGTTTGGTGCCTCAAATCATACACAGTGTCGTAACAATAATTTTATGCAGTTCAATAAGTGTGATAATGCAGATGGAAACAAACTTTTTTACTCTTATAAATATTTTGTATACTATTCTGCGTAAAACCAAAAAACCCGTTATACAACAAGGTCAGATTATAGGTATACAAATTTTTTATTTCTAATTTTTTTTATGTATAAATATAAAAAAATCTGTAAAATAAATACAAACTATCATTCATGTACAAAATGCAAAGCCTACTAAAAAATGCCATCATATTCGCATTGATTAATGATATAATAAATTTTAAAAACTATTACAATACACTCCATGTTTAGATTTTTTATTTTTAGTATGAATAATTGTAATATAGTAAAATAAGTGTATTTGTTTTAATAGGAGCTTATTTATATATTTAGTCTATTAACACTTAACTCATACCAGTGGTCATTTATACTTAATACATTTTAAATAATGTAGTAACTTGTTCATTCATATGCCGACTATATATTTATATTTTTTAAGCCAGTGCCAATATCTTAAATCATATACTATGGATGTAGAAACAGCATATTATTCTGTTCCCAATATTAGCAACGAGTCTCCAAATTATGTAATAGATGTGCGCATGCGCGATGAAACTCCTTGTTTAATTATCCATAGGTTACTATCACAGAATTACTCATAATCTCACAATCTTAATTTGCGGTTAATTATGTTATTATATTATTATAGTAGGTATTATACTATTTTAATATAACAGTATATTCAATAACATAATATGGTGATTTGATAACAAACTATCTGTGGCTAAATATGCGAGAAGTCGTGTTGCGCATGCACATGTTGAACACCTAATTCGGTGACTATTCGCTGATATCGGCAACAATTTTTTTTATTGATTTAATACACTGAGGCTCCATGCATACTATATGATCTAAGGCCAATATTCGGCACACAATTCATAATGTTTGTTAATACTGTAAATTTAATAAATAATTATTTTTATATTTTACATATTTTCTATAACTGTACATATTATATTATTATATGGTTAATATCTGTATTTTTATAATATATAATTATATATACACTTAAATGACTGATCAATTATTCATCTCATTGTTAATAAAGTGAAATTCTATACTTGGTACTTATTGGTTATTGATTTCAAATAAAAAAGGTGTCTCGTTTGTCATAAAATTATGTTATGTACTATTTGTTTCCTAGACAACCATTTCTCATTGTTGTATGAAACAAGTATTATAAAACTATATAACATACAATAAAAAAAACACTAGAAATTATTGATAGTTTACTAGTATATAAATATTATGTATGAAAAAATGTAACTTGATTAATATTTGAAATGATAATCAGTTACATTTGCTTACACTCTTAAATTATAGTTGATTAACCTAATTCCTAAAGGCAATAAGTTTTCATCAAATTATTATATTTTATAATAATTGAATTATACACCAACAGTAAATTATAACTTATAAATCATAATGTGGTTATTTTCTATTAACTATAATAATCTGTAAATTGTAAAACAAATAAAAATATGAAATATAAAATAAATAATTTGAACAATCAATATTTATACTTTATTTAAGTATTTCTAAAACCCAATACAGATCAATAATTTGAATGAAACTATGCAATCCAAAGTGAAACAGAAAAAATATAATTTAAATGTTTATTAAAACTTTTAACCGCACAAAATAATACTTCTCTAATTTAAGTGTACTCCCTACCTAAACTTTTGGGGAAATATTTTAATCATTACTCATTACCTAGTTATTAATTTATTAGAAATGTAAAAGTTAGGATTTGTTTTAAATGTAATTAAGAATCTGATTTTGATTTAAAACTCCTTCTTCAAAATATTAAAATAAATAGGTAGTGAACTGATTTCTAAAAGTTCAATAACATGTATTAATCTAACCATACAAATGTGTAATTTAGTTTATTGACTATTAAAACGATTCAAATTCAATAATAAGTAGTTAGGAATAATGATAAAGCTAAACCTACTTTATATAATTATAAATCCGTTTCAAAAGAGAACAATCACTTTTCGCAGATAGTGAATGATGCATTTGGTGTGTGGTGTCGAGAATGGCGTAATCATGCTAACACCGGGTAGGTAATTAATGCAAAGCACTGATAAAAATCAGTCGGAAAACTGATTGTTCTCTTTTGAGACAGAGTATAGGTGTATAGTGTATTGTAATCAGTTAAAATAAAGGTATAATTAATATAGAAAAATATTGACAGATTAAAAATGAGTACTTACATAATTGTCATAAGAGGTTTCATCAACGTGTTTATAAAACTTATGGAAGTAAACTGCTGCTGAGCATATAGTTATATGTTTAAGACCCAGTTTAATACCTATATTCATAAAATATAAATAAGACACTCCATAGATAGTTCAAAATATGTAGATTTATAATTTTTAAGCATACCGCATTCAAATATAAATCGGACAGCAATGTAATTTGACTTGTGCGTCAAATAGTCAGTAAGAGGTGCCTCCGGTTTTTTTAATTTGTCTTGACTCTCTGACCGTTGTTTTGTTCGATACTTTTGTTTTGAAATGTTCTTGCTTTTCTTATGAGATTTTACCTTCTGCTTGTGAGCCTTCGTCTTGCTTTTGGTAATGCTCTTCATTTTTGGAGGTTTTTTACCCATTGTATTTTAATTTTAATAACTGAACTTCAATAATTTTCTAGAAATCAATGATACACATAATAAAATACACTTAACAATTGCAGGTGTAGGTATAGTTTCGCCTAATCAATTTACGCCTGACTAACACAAATACATAAGAACATTATCTAACAAAATAATTATGACCCGAAAACTACTACAAATTACATTCAATTTATAATTATTAATTTCACAAACGTTACTCGACAGGGATAAAATGTATAATATTCAGTATTGACTATTAAACACTCAGAACTCAGAAGTCAGCAAGTTGTAAGCAGTTGTAAGCATACGGCGCTACGCCAAACAGTGCCGCAGATGTTTATATATTTGTAATGTGATGGTAACCCTGATCAGTATTTGAGGTTATTTTCGTGAATATTTTGGCGGTAACTTTACTTATTATATAATGAAATATTAAAAAATCACTCGGAAAAACATTAGGTATTGAAAACATGACATTTTATATTGACAATAAATAATCAAAAATCGACAGACAAAATAAACCTAAAGGGGGGGATATGCACCCCCCCCCCAACGTCTCTCGTGAGCACACTTATACTATATGCAAATAATAAATAATTATAACTACAAGGCTACAAATTTGCAGTACCTATATAGTTGCTGCATGGATATCTACAAAAATAACGAAGTATGAAGAGTCAGGTAAATACATATGTAAAATAATCATGGATCAAACAATTAGGTCGAAATGACTACCTATTTTTTATAGGTGTCGAAGGTGTCCATTAAAATGTCTAACAACATAAACCCTACCGGGAGGATTTTATATTTATCGCGAACAAGCGACAACAACCACCTGCCCGATCTAATAAATCATATAGCCATGAATAATGAGATTTATACAAGCGTTATTCTAAAATGGATGTTGTTTAAACACTTGGATAAATAGAAGTAAACGAAAAAAACGATAGACTATGCGTGTCTATGACCTATGTAGTATGTAAAGTACCAGTGGCGTAGAAAGACTCGTTAGCGCCCCTGGCAAACCTAGGAAAATGCGCCTTTTTAGCGATTAAAAAATTGACGAAAATACGGAATGATATTTTAGATTCTGAGCGGAGCGATGAATGTATTGGTTTTACAATGATGTGTGTTTTTTTTTTTAGATTCTGAGCGGAGCGATGAATGTATTGGTTTTACAATGATGTATGTTTTTATATTTTTATATTTTTATATTTTTGTGTCTGTCATCACGTTTTAGGACAGTAAAAGTGCTTCGATTTGCTTCAATAGTACCTTTTCTGATAGGAAAGTGAATCTAGTTGGTACTTTGGGGGGTCAAAAGTAAACATTTCCCAGTAGTTTTCACAAGCGCCGGGAAAAACAACATAAAAATTAAGGAAAAACGGGAATTTTTACGCAAAATTGGTTTTCCAAAAAATCGATTTTGGTTATTGGTGTAACTCTAAAACAAATGAACGTGTATACATGAAATTTTCACTGGTTGTTAATATTTGCATTTTCTATACACGATAACATTTTCAAAATATTTTGATTTATTTTGAACTGTTTAGGGACATTTTCATTTTCCATTTTTTTTTAGTTTTTTTTCTAAAAATATCAATAACATTTTATTTGTTGGTTGCGAAAGCTTGAAAATTTAATAGAAGGCTCCTAATATGTTGTTTCAAAGGCAGATGAAAAATATTAAAAATCCTTAGTCACAATTTTTTTTTATAAGCATTTAAAGTTCAAAAATTGACAAAATATGGAAAAATCACGAAAATTAGCAAATTATTTTGAGTTAAGAATTCGTAAAAATTTTTCTTTTTAAATCTAAGATTTGAAAATGAAACACAAGATTCCTTATAAGATTATATACCTTTATCAATAAAAAAATCTCTACCGGAAAGTCAAATTAAATTTTTATGAGCGTTTGAAATTCAAATTTTTACAACATTGTATGTTCACTCGATTTCTCATGTAGCGATTTCCTTATTTTGTTGTAATTCAAAAACGAATAACTGTAGATACATGAAAATTTCACTGAATGTTTATATTAGCATTTCCTATACACCATACAAGTTTGAAAATATTTTGACTCTTTTTGAGCTGTTCATGGACATTTACAGCTTTCAATTTTTTTTAGTTTTTTTTTCTATAAATATCAATAAAGTTTTATCTGTTGGGCCAAAAAGTGTAAAAATTTAATGCAAAGCTCCTGATATATTGTTACAATATCAGTTGAAAAATATTAAAAATACATAGGCACAGTTTTTTTTTATAAGCATTTAAAGATCAAATTTTGACAAAATTTATCAAAATCTCGAAAATTATCAATCATTGTAATTAATAAATTATAAAATGTTCAGTTTTTATAGCTAAGGATTGCAAATTCAACACAAAGGTTCTCGTAAATAGTTCATTCTATAACCAAAAAATCTAAAAAATATATGAACACAGTTATTTTTTACAGACATTTAAAATTCAAATTTGGACGAAATTACATATTAAAAAACCTAGAATAACTATTTTAGTTATTTTGTTGTGATTGAATAATATTATTTGTGGGTACCTACTTGAAACTTCTAAAGTGTACTATTATGTATCTATGATAGTATCACGGTTTTTTGTTGATGTATAACGGATTATAAGTACTTATTGCCTATTGGATATTGTGATATGATTAATTTTTAATTTATTATAGGTCAATATTTTTTAAAATACCATAGATATGTTTATATGTCTTAAACCTAGACTGACATACCGTCTCCGCTCAGAATCGTTTTTCTTATACAATGATATTATATCATTGAATTCAAATTTAATACCATCGATTATACAGTGACCCACTTGTAACCTACTGTACAGCAGAGCACCTTTTTTGGCTTGTATTAATTTTTAAATAGTTAAACTATGCTTAAAAATTGTTTTGTTTTTGTATTCCTAATTTACTTCAAGACTCTAGAGATTCACAAAATTATATTTCAAGTATTGATAAGTTACAAGATCGGATGGACTCTAAAAGTCACCTCGGAAAGTACATACTCACATCTCTTATGGTTTAATTGATGAAAATTCAACAAACATGTCAAGGTAATGTTACACTACAGTAATAATTTATTTTAATTAAACATAGTTCCAATTTAAGCTAAAATAATTCTACCAGTGCCTAGCTATAATTTTTGCTATAAAATCATGTATTTTGTGTTTTTGTTATGTTTTTATGAGTTGTATACTTCAATATGATAATGACAATATGAGATACCTACACAAAATAAAAACATTTCTTAATATTAGTATCAGATAAATATATAATTATTGAAAGCCTGCATGTATTAATAACAAATTAATAACGGAGTAGGAACTAGAAATACCTTAATGTTTTATGTTTATACATTAAATGTACTAAATATATAATACTAATTTTCACTGAACAATTTATTTTTGTATATTATATTATTATGTTATAATATTGTACTATGTTTTACTATTTTATTAATTTTTATATTACCTTATGGAAATAGACTAAAAGTGTATTGCATAAATGCAAACATGTTGCACAGAGTGCATGCCTATACCTAAGAATACCCAAATTACATTTAAAAATCTATGTCTTTTAGTAATTAATTATAAGATAGTAAATACACCAAAATATAATTTAATAACAAAATTAAAATAATTTGTCATGTTTTAGATTAGTTGAATAATCATCATGTGAAGAATCACATTCAGAAAAGGCACCAAAAAGTTTACCAGAAAAAAACAAAGAAATCCCAAAAATTGGAAACAATCAATAAATAATGATTTGACTGAAAAAGGACTTGAACATGTATCTACCACAGTGTCAGCAGAAATGATAACATTTTGTTTATATTTAATTATAAATCCTTAATTACTTCAAAAAGTAAAAATAAATCAAAGGACAAAATGTTACCAGTATAATTTCTACAAAACTGATAAAATATTGATTAGAGTCTGCAAAAAATTATTCTTAAACTTATTATGTATTAGCCAAAGGTTATTTATAACTGTCATTCATCAATGAACCCACTATCATTAACTCCACCTAATAAAAAGCGAGGCAAGAATACAACTTGTCATATTAAAGCAGAGGACAAACAATATGCCATAGATCATATATCTAGTTTCTCTACTGTTGAATCACATTATTGTCGACTTGATACAAAAAAGCAATATTTAGTTGGACATAACAAAAATGTACAATCTATATACAAATAAACGCTTTATAGATTAGAGCCCTAGAACGTCGGTAAAAGCTCACCTGAATAGATCGTTGTTTAATTGTAATTTAAAGTATGGATTTTTCCCTCCTAAAAATGATTTATGTGCTAAATGTGAGGAATTTAAAGTATCAAGTAATGTACAATGTCAGTATGAAGAACACATGCTTAAAAAAGATACTACGAGAATGGAAAGAGATGAAGACAAAAATAAATGTGATCAAGAAAATGTAGTTGTTTGTTTTGTATTACAAAATTTTATCACACTTCCAAAAACAAATGTCGGCCCAGCGTTTTATAAAAAAAAATTATATGTTTAAAACTTTACAGAACATTTGTCTTCTTGATGAAACAATTATTGGTAGATCGGGAAATGACCTTGCAAGTGTGTTTATTTACATATTACAACATATTGTTGATAATAATTTGGGTATACTAAACATTGTTACATGGTCTGATAGCTGTGTGCCACAAAACTGGAGTAAGATAATGTCATTATTGGGTTTATGACGTTTATGTTGAAAAATCTCAGAACAAAATCTGTTACAATGAAGTTTTCAGTTCCAGGCCACTCGTGCATCCAAGAAGTGGATAATGCATATTCACAGATTACGAAACATATATAAAAAAAAATAGATATTTGGTCACCATTGTCATTTGTTAGATCTTTACTAAAAGTTAACTCAAAAAAACCTTTTATTGTCTTACAGATGTCTCTAAATAAGTTTAAAGACTATAATAAGGTATTAAGGTGTCAAAACTATATTATAACTTTAGCCAAATGAAATTTTTTAAAATTTGTTATTTACGCTTTAATCAACATTTGTCCACCATAATCATATACTAAAATGTAATACAAATGTATGTTGATGCTTTGGCCGATGCTTTATACACAATTTTAGCCGTTCACACAAATGCATTTTTTTTTAAGTTCAAAACATTTACTAGTAACTGAGTGAATTATTCAAAATATGAATAAGTACTTAATTCTAAAGGATTATTATTTTTAGATTCTGAGCGGAGCGATGAATGTATTGGTTTTACAATGATGTATGTTTTTTTTTATATTTTTATATTTTTATTTATATTTTTGTGTCTGTCATCACGTTTTGGGACAGTAAAAGTGCTTCGATTTTCTTCAATAGTACCTTTTCTGATAGGAAAGTGAATCTAGTTGGTACTTTGGGGGGTCAAAAGTAAACATTTCCCAGTAGTTTTCACAAGCGCCGGGAAAAACAACATAAAAATTAAGGAAAAACGGGAATTTTTACGCAAAATTGGTTTTCCAAAAAATCGATTTTGGTTATTGGTGTAACTCTAAAACAAATGAACGTATATACATGAAATTTTCACTGGTTGTTAATATTTGCATTTTCTATACACGATAACATTTTCAAAATATTTTGATTTATTTTGAACTGTTTAGGGACATTTTCATTTTCCATTTTTTTTTAGTTTTTTTTCTAAAAATATCAATAACATTTTATTTGTTGGTTGCGAAAGCTTGAAAATTTAATAGAAGGCTCCTAATATGTTGTTTCAAAGGCAGATGAAAAATATTAAAAATCCTTAGTCACAATTTTTTTTTATAAGCATTTAAAGTTCAAAAATTGACAAAATATGGAAAAATCACGAAAATTAGCAAATTATTTTGAGTTAAGAATTCGTAAAAATTTTTCTTTTTAAATCTAAGATTTGAAAATGAAACACAAGATTCCTTATAAGATTATCTACCTTTATCAATAAAAAAATCTCTACCGGACAGTCAAATTAAATTTTTATGAGCGTTTGAAATTCAAATTTTTACAACATTGGATTTTCACTCGATTTCTCATGTAGCGATTTCCTTATTTTGTTGTAATTCAAAAACGAATAACTGTAGATACATGAAAATTTCACTGAATGTTTATATTAGCATTTCCTATACACCATACAATTTTGAAAATATTTTGACTCTTTTTGAGCTGTTTACGGACATTTTCAGTTTTTAATTTTTTTAGTTTTTTTTTCTATAAATATCAATAAAGTTTTATCTGTTGGGCCAAAAAGTGTAAAAATTTAATACAAGGCCCCTGATATATTGATACAGTAGCAATTGAAAAATATTAAAAATACATAAGCACAATTTTTTTTTTATAAGCATTTAAACATCGAATTTTGACAAAATGTATTAAAATCTCAAAAATTATCAATCATTGTAATTAATAAATTATAAAATGTTCAGTTTTTATAGCTAAGGATTGCAAATTTAAAACAAAGGTTCTCATAAATAGTTCACACTGTAACCAAAAAATTTAAAAATTATATGAACACAGTTATTTTTTACAGACATTTTAAATTCAAATTTTTACGAAATTACATATTAAAATCAATATTAACGATCTTTGTTTTTGTTGCAATTTAAAAATATTATTCGGGGATATATGAAACTGAAAAATTAAAATATTATGGCCTATCCATACAATCTACCATAGTATAAGGAATAAGAAGTATGCTCATGATAAGACTGTGCATATTTAAGGAATTTATTCATAAATTCCGTATAATTTAATACCATAGATATATATATATATATAATATGTCTTAAACCTAGACTGACATACCATCTTCGCTCAGAATCGTTTTTCTTATACAATGATATTGTATCATTGAATTCAAATTTAATACCATCCATTATACAGTGACCCACTTCTAACCTACTGTACAGCAGATCGACTTCCACTTACCCACCTTTTTATAATTAAAAACATAATATAACGTATTACGTAATGCTGTAGTAGAAGCTGGAAACCGTAGTACCTATATTCTAATTAATAATCCAATTAATGTAATTTTTTGAATTTTTTAAATTTTAATGTAACATTTATTATGCCTACACAAAACACTTACCTACCTACCAAAATTGAATTTTTCACAAAATTTGTTGTTTTAACGATAAATGGCAATTTTAGTTCCCCATTATGGTGAAAGTATTTGATACTTACAAACAAAAAATTAATGTTCGAAAATACAATTTATTGAAGGAATTTAAGCAATAGTGTCTATAAAATTGTATTTATACTTAAAAAATTTACGAACAATTCCTTCAAACCATAAAAATGTCATAAAAACGTCAAAAAAATGTTCTAAAAATCAATAAAGTTAAAAAAATGCTAAATAAAAATTTCATTTTTAAATTATTTTATGTATGAAATACATTTTTTTGATTGGAAAGCCTGGATGTTTAAGGAAATGTAGAAAAAAATTCAATTTATATTTAAATTCACACCCTAGTTATAAATAATAATTTGTGATTATGCATTGATGCCGAAGGGCTGGTCAATCAGCTGAACCGATACCTAAAATCTTTTATCTTATATTTGCACCAAATATAATATAAATAATTTTTCACACTCAATTGTTATGATATGAAAATATAAAATATTTATAATTTATATTTATACCTACCTACTGATTTTATTATAAATAAATAATAATAACAAATTATTTTTGAGCAGCGGCCCACCGGGAAAGTTCCCGGTATCCCGCCGGCCCAGTCCGCCCCTAATTTATTAATAAATCATTAATTTATATTTATAGTCTATAAATATTAAATATAGGTATTCCTTATAATATATATGGGTATGGGACATGGATACACACCACACACGTTTATATTAATAATAATATAATATTATACGCATTGAATAACGAAATAATAATATTATGTAGATTGAAGATTCTATATTATATAATATCTATTATTTAGATTGTGGATATTAATTATTTATGTTTATTTTCATTTTTCATTTCTCTCCTTCATGTGGTCTGATGTCAAATTAAGTTGTTTTACAAGTTGTACAATTTTTTTTTATTTTAATGAATAATTAACTGATATTTTAAATATAAATAACAAATACATTTTTTGAAAAATCTTGTTTTTTTTTATGACTTTATGAATATAAAATAAGTAATAACATTATACATTTTAACAATTATATTTTAGATTCTGAGTGAAACGATGTATGTATTGATTTTACAATGATGTATGTTTTTTTTTATTTTTTTTTGTGTCTGTCATCACGTCTTAGGACAGTAAAAGTGCTTGGATTTTCTTCAACAGTAATTTTTCTGATAGGAAACTGAATCTAGTTGGTACTTTGGGTGGTCAAAAGTAAAAAGTTCTCAGTAGTTTTCACAAGCGCCGGGAAAAACAACATAAAAATTAAGGAAAAACGGGAATTTTTACGCAAAATCGGTTTTCCATAAAATAGATTTTGGTTTTTGGTGTAACTCTAAATCAAATGAACGTATATACATGAAATTTTCATTGGTTGTTTATATTTGCATTTTCTATACACGATAACATTTTCAAAATATTTTGATTTATTTTGAACTGTTTAGGGACATTTTCATTTACCATTTGTTTTTAGTTTTTTTTCTAAAAATATCAATACAATTTTATTTGTTGGTTGCAAAAGCTTGAAAATTTAATAGAAGGCTCCTAGTATATTGTTTAAAGGTAGATGAAAAATATTAAAAATCCTTAAACACAATTTTTTTTATAAGCAATTAAAGTTCAAAAATTGACAAAATATGGAAAAATCACGAAAATTAGCAAATTATTTTGAGTTAAGAATTCGTAAAAATTTTTCTTTTTAAATCTAAGATTTGAACACAAGTAAACATGGTGTGTGAAGAAAATTATTATTGAATTAACCAATAGTGCTAAACAGTTTACTAATTAACATAATATAGTCATAGTTGTCTATCATAAAGTACTGTTTAGACTTATACTATATATTAGTAATATAAAACATTATATTATTATATATTCATCAATAGAGATTGACTACCTGTTTTACATAATTAAACATATCATAAATTATTATATTTGTATAAAGGTATATCAATTATATTAATTGTTAAATTAAATTAAATTAGTTATTACTTATTATGTTAGAAATATAAATGTTAACAATATCGCAATTTACGCAATTGATAACTTAATATGTTATAAATAATACACAATACTTTGGTACAATATAAAACTCAATAAAGTTTAAAAAAAATGTCTAATTTTATCTATACAATTATACCAAATAAATATATATCATAATATGTACTTAGAACAAAATGAATCTGATTGGATTCAGTCATTAGTGTTAATTGTATGTGTATATTTAATATTTATTATATTGGTATGATATTGGTATTTATTTCCATATTTAACCCGTAAGTGGTACGACATTTTAATAAGTAAACCAAAACAAAAACTGCAGCGGTCTATGGCACCAGACCATACCACTTACAGGTTAATTATTCAAATAATGAATCGTTATATGTACCTAAGATTGTTTATTTAAGTTCAATAAGTTGACATGTATGGTGTAGAGTCTAGGAGAATAATAATGAATAATAAACTAACAATCTTATATTATGCTTACCTGCAACTACCTAAACACATAAGTAATACCACTGCCTAATAAATATACTGAATGAAGTAGTACACAATATGATTGGAAATATATTAAAAAAAATTCGGTGATTAAAAAAAAAATACGGCCTCAGTTGTGAAATTGTATTTGTATATATTATAATAATATGATGTTAAAAATTTAAATATTTTTTAATTCGGCGGCCAGTGATAAATGTTATTTGTTGTTTACTCCAAGCCAAACTGATATGATATTTTCATCCATGAAAGTGATATAAACCGTTTTTTTTTCTAGTGATATAAACCGTTTTTATGGGACTGTATTACATGTTCCACAATTATTCGTTCCAATAGACATTTGTTCCAAAAACTTTTGTTCCAAAAACTTATTGGAACAAATATCCATTGGAACAAATGTAATTTGATAAAGAGAACATTGGAACAAATGTTTTTGTAGCATAAATCCTTTGGAACAAATATCATTGGAATAAATGCTTATTGGATTTTGACAAAATATATCGGAACAGAATATATGGCTTGCAAAAAAGTTCATTGGAACAAGTGTACAAGTGACAATTTCGGAATAAACCATTTGTTCCAAAAATAATATATTCCAATAAATATTTTTTCCCTGCTTTGTAGTTTGTTGATTTGTATTTTGTTCCCATTCCCCGAGCAATGGAGAGCATTGGCATTTGGCGCACGCATAGATATTATATGAATAAAATAGTAGTAATATAAGTATAACAGCATTGATTATACCACAGTCGAGTTTCGAGTAGGTACACGTGAATAATAATTTTAATTTACCACAAAATATCTAACTAAAATCGTTTTTATATGTTTAAATGTTATGTAATTCGTCCAAATTTGAACTTAAGGTGCCTTGCACGTGGGTAGAACACGATTCCGTACGGCCCTTATCAGCGTACGGAATCGTACACATTTTAAGACACACGATTCCTGTCGATTCCCGTACGTTTTGTACCCAAGAGTTTAGCGCAATGTTGCTAGATTTTCATAAGGTTACGTAGGTATTTGACTATTTGACTAGTTATAGCGTTTTACGTACTTTTTACGTATACTTAAATATAATTAAGGGTCCAAACATGAAACAGATGATTATATTTTCCCGGCTACATAGGTAGGTACTTAACTTACCTATTAGATAAGTTTTTGTTGTATCCAGGGCCGTATTTAGAAATGATGTGCCCCGGGGCACTAATTAAATTCCGCCCCTCCTTTTGGTGGAATATGTGGATGTCCAGTGTTAAAAAAAATGTATAAACACACAGTTTTTTTTATAGTTATGTTATGTTCATATTTGGACGAAATTACATATAAAATAACCAAGAAAAACGATTTTAGTTATTATTTGTTGTAATTTTATAATAATATTAATTGAACTCACCGGCTACCGTATTTGTAATAAGTAATAACAAATTTAAATATAATATCAAATATCCCACATGACAACCCGTCCCAGCTCAGAATCGTTTTTCGTATACAATGATATTATATCATTGAATTCAAATTTACCATCCATTAAACAGTGACCCACTTGTAACCTACTGTACAGCAGAGCGACATCCACTTACCCACCTTTTTAAACATGTATTTAATATGAGTTAAGAACGAATGTGCAAGAAGAAAATTCAAATCATTCTTTTATAAGTTATGTCCTTCCAAAGCTTTCGATTTTCTGTTTTACGCATTTGCATAACGTTGCGGTTTACCATGGCGCCATGCACCACGCTTACTAATTTAATTTTATATTATATTATAATATTTAATTATATTATTAATATTAATTTTTATTAATAATTTTAAACACATTACACATTTATTATTAATAATTATTATATTATAGAGAAAGTATAAGTAG
Organism: Macrosiphum euphorbiae; assembly: GCA_949089665.1. Lineage (NCBI taxonomy): Eukaryota > Metazoa > Arthropoda > Insecta > Hemiptera > Aphididae > Macrosiphum > Macrosiphum euphorbiae. The sequence continues at coordinate 29,870,215 of CARXXK010000003.1, read as the reverse complement.
GTATAATATATAATCATAATATTTGCATGATATTATTTGTTTGAAACTGCAATAAAAAACTAAAATAGATACAATGATAACAATTTTTTCTTCTTGCCCGTTTCATAGCAAATGTTTTGAAATCTTCACCAAACCACACAATACATAAGGAAAAAAATATTTTATATAATTTCAAAATTATAACCATATGTTAGCTTAATACATAAACAAAATTCGTGAAAATTTACCCCCCCCCAAGTTCCGCCAGGAGAGGCAATGGCCCACCCTGGCCCTCCCATAAATACGGGCCTGGTTGTATCATAAGATAAATTCAAGCATGTCGATTTCATTTAGGGCAGTGTTGGTGGCGGAAAGTAATTTATTATGCTTAAAATATATTATAAATATACACATAATACAATAAAATTATAAATTTAAACGTATTAACTTTACAGATAAATTCTGATCAGCAACTCCGAGCAGCATATACAAACGACGGCGTATTAGGAAATTGGTTAAAACTATTTTTCGGGTTGCCATTCCTACCACCACATGAGATCGAAAATGCATTCGTTGAACTTGTATCTATATGTCAAAATATAGATATAGCCATATAGGATGCTTATTTTCTGATTATATATTACATATATGTAATACGTATACGTATGTAGAAGATGATTGTATATTTCCACCAAAAATTTGGCCTCAAGAGCCATCAGAAAATCCTCGGTAATACTATAATAACTATACACAGGGTGTAATAACTAAAACCTAACTTGTTTTCTAATATTATTTTATTATTGTTAGTACAACCATTGATTATACATAGTATATACCTAACCATATTATATACTATGTATAATCAATGGATCGGAGAGTTTCCAATGTTTCCATAGAACATATTAAAATGCACAGTTTCATAGTCCACACCTTTCTATTCATTTGGTTACCTATATCAATACATCAGTTCTGAAACAAACACAATAGAAGAGACCTGCACAAAAATGAGATCAGCATCTAAAGGGCGTATCAATAAAATGGCCTTATAGCTGATAAACAACGTTTAGAGCACACAATTAATGAATATGAAAAATATTTGATTCATACAAATATAATAAAATATTTGTCAAGTATTTGTAACAAATACTAAGGTATTAAACTATATTTATTTTTATTCACATTTCATATCTTAAAAGTGATTTTAAAAAATAATTTGCCTTGGTAATTACTAATTAGGTTATATCATGGTAAAATTTTTTGAACAACAAGTTCGTATTATTTTTTTTCCAGGGGGGAGACAAATAGACAATTGCCCTATCTTGCCCCCCCCCCAATGGGCGCCCATGGTATGTTGTATGCAGTTTACAGATTAATAGATTAATTGTGAAATTGTGAAATTGTGAAATCTCCCTGTAAAATAGAATACGGTAAATGGTTTTGTGTTAGGTGCAAATAGGTGGATAACGACTGTGTAATCTTCCCGTGATGTGCAGTACGGCAAAAGCAGTGTCCTCTGAGCGGAACATTCCCCCTTGGATATGTTGTAATTATCATGGAGAAAAAAACGAACGTATAAGTAAAACATTTATTATTATTGATGAACATTTGAAATTTTATCATATTAATAAGTAATAACAATATTTGTGATATGACACTGACAATTGACAGTATTATATTGTTATATTGTTATAGTTTGATTAATATAATACCCTACTATACATGGTATAAAAGACACGGTATGTTATTGGATTAAACAGTGACATAATATTATAATAAATTGTTAATTTCTGTTAAATATTTAGTTTATTTAGTTTTGTTATATATAATTTAGTTATGACTTATGAGTTATGTAGTTTTGTGGCGTAGTAATAAAATTACTAGTGACTTTTGAAATTAATAAATTCTTTATTCTTGTGTAGTTGCAGTATGAGTTCTAATTTTAACCAGGTGTAGGTATATATTAATTCATACCTAAGGTATAATCAGACCTTGTGAAAAATATTTTTTTATTATACAAGTATAGATACGTATTTTGAAAAGTATGCGTAAAATATGCGGTATTTAAGTATAATTAAAAAGTATTTGAATACTTTTGCTCAAGTACATTATAAGATTGTATCATAGATGATCTGAGTCCCAAACCTTGAATTTTGTATTTCGAGTTATAGTTATTAAAATACAACTATAGAAATCTTAACTTCTTCAATATTGGTCGTATCGACTTGAAGTCTTCAAGATTCAACGCAGTCACACCTAAAGATCTAATGTAGAATTTAAAAATGTCACATATACAATAAGAAAATTGATAAAATAAAATTGTCAGTTTTTAAAAACTAAAACTTTTTTTATATAATTTTCAAAGGTTTACGATTTAATATAAAAAAACAATTTTTAATCGCAGTAAAATTGCCTATACAAAACTCCTTTAAAACTAGGCATAATGATATACGAAGTGTGTTGACTATTTTAGTCCAATACGTCATAATAAAGAAGCATCTACATTTTTATATTATACTAAAAAAAACATTTAATTGTATTCCACAAACTAATAAATTATAAAATAAACTAATACATTTATTATTATAAATATTACAATTTGTATTTTATATTTTATAATATAAACCTCTTGTTTGATATTTTAAAAAATACTAATATGATTGATTATATATTACTAATTACTAATATTTACTAGTAATTATTGAGATAAAATAAAAACACATTGGAATATTGCATTAATTGCATTACCCGCATTAATTGCCATTTTGGCATTCAAAAATGTAGGCTCAGTTATAATACATAGACGGATGTATTATAAATATATGTGATATACATTATACAATATACATATCTAATTGTCATGATATAAGTTACTGATAGTATGGGTAACAGTGGGAAAGTGGTTTTAGTTCTGACAATGGGCAAAAATGCTGTCTTAAGCATTACAATAAATTACACAAAATAAATACCTGCGTCTTAGACTATGTATAATAATTATTATTAATGATAAATATCTTAAATGACAAAAATATAAGAGTATTAGTAAAATTAAACATAAATCAACATTTAGTTTACTTCATAGAAAATTAATTCTAATTTTAAGAATAATTATTTAGGTAGTTAATGATATACATCATATTATTATGTTTATAATACCTACTTTATATTAATAATAATAAATAAATTATTATGATTTGTTTAAACTTCTTATAGTTATAAGTTATAACTAAATGTTGACTTATTGACTACTGTAATGTACTGCTTAAATTCACAAATAATGTCTATATTGTTAATATTCAGATATTGACATTTATAATTACCTATAATTAGATAGTTTCATACTATACCTACATGCTACATGGTATTATAATACTACATTACTACATGTCTACATGCACATACGATACACAGTTAAAAGAACAATAATTAACAGGGTAGTACGTACCTTTATTATTATTTACTATTACTACCTACCTAATACCTATATAATATGGCATACCGCATACGCAAATACACAATAACATTTTCAAAAACTTCAAATTAATTTTAAACTTTCTATAACATGAACCTATTCTCAGAATTCTACACTTCTCACTTCTCAGTACAATTTATAGTAGTAGGTATAGTACATCAGTATTGACCACTGACTAAGATAGTCAATACATCTATATTGATAAGTCTAAGTCCATGGTAGAGACATATTATAAGGAATTAGGAGATAGTGCTTACTGCATAAAAGTATTGCAGGCGGTATAAACCTATAGTACCTATTATTATTTATTTGTTATAAGTAGGTTTTTTTTTCTATGAGTAATGAGTATACTGATATAGGTACCTAATATTTTAATAATTATAATAGGTACTACATAATGTCTAATATTGACATAAATATAAAATAAAAATATATCCTTATAATTGTATTTATAAATATAGGCTGACCGAGCGGAGACAGGGTCGGATTTTATTTTCTGTATACACACGGACTATATTTCATATTATAGTCTGGCGTAACTAGGGGGGGGGAGGTTCGGAGGGCAGCCACCCTAACTGTAAGGTCTAGTAAAGCCCATGGCCTATGGCTATGCTACCAATAAGTAATAAAATAACTATCAAATCAAATTGAATAATATAATATGTATGTATTCAGTACATGGTTATAACTTATAACTGATAAAGCATGAACAGAAAATTCACACCAATATAATTTCGAGGCTTTAAGAATTTGTCTTTTTTTTATTATTATTCCCGCCTCCTGGTATTTTTTTATATTTTTGCAAATTATTTCTCTTATCAGATCAGATCTGCCCCAAGTTGCAACCACAGACTATGAAATAATATAATAATATAAGCTGTGGTATGAGTGATATGCCCCTATCTTTCTGGCGTTCTAAGTTCTGGTCTTTCTATTTTCAGGTAAAATATTTTATGCAACATTTTTTTATGGATCATAGCGTTCTGTAAAATTGTGTTCTATTATATTCCATTCTGGAATTATACACCCAGCGGAATGAATATGTGAAGTGTTTGAGCTTTCGCAATAAGCTAAATAAAATTTGATTTTTATATTATTATATTATTAATATCATCTCTATTTTAGACCTATATACAAAATAATAATATTATGTGGACCATACACCTACACATTATATTATTAATTTTTATTATATATTATACGGACTAGATTCAACTAAAAATTGAATTGGACTTTTTTATGCATACAAAAACATTACATTCGCCCTCTCCATTGACCCATAAATCCCCTTATTTGTTTCTTTGGTACTACCCCCACATTGCATTTAAATATATTATTATTACTCATGACCTCCTCCCTCCATTGGAATTTCCTGGGCACACCACTGTTGTTTTAATTGTTTTTTTTGTGGAGTGAGGAGGTACTATTAGGTACCTACCTAAAATACTGAATAGATTGTATGAATAAGCCCTCCTTGAGATTACCTAGCCGTAAGCACAAATCTACACAATATATCATATCAATACCTTAAACAGTTATACCTCAGTAGCTTATAACTTATAAGTTTAAAGTGTAAGGTTTATGCATAAATAAAAAATGCAATTCAAATGTTTTTCCACGCAATTATTTTCTAAATATTCTTTACTCCAAGACCATTATGTGCCAATGAATATTTGTTCCAAATGTTTTGTATAATAAATCCTGTGGAACAAATAAATTATGTAACAAACGTTCATCGGAACAATTAATGTAAATGTGAAAAGATATAATTGGATGAAATTTATATGGAAAAAATGTTCATTGGAACAAATGTTTTTCGACAAATAGGTATTGGAACAAATGTATATAGGAACAAAAGTAAAATTTGGAAGTTAATATCATTGGAATAAGTTGACTTGGAACAAAAAATTGTGGAACAAAAGGTAGTGATCCGTTTTTATTTACTGTCTGGTATAAAACCATAGATATATATTATTAATATATTTTATTAATAATATATATCTATGTATAAAACCCACGAAACGATGACGATCGTGAGAAATGTAATCACACGATCATAAAAACTAGATACAACACGACGCGACACGACACGGTGTAAGTGTAAACCATAGATATATATTATTAAACTAGATAGCCGACTTGTTTCAATTATTGAAGTCTGGCCGCCATATGCAGATACGGCAATGTTTATATTTTGTTATCATTATCAATTACTGTGATAAGTAACTGATCAAAAAAATAGAAATTCAAAGTTCAAACCACGGACTAAGATATACAGGACTGGACACGAGATGAATATTGTGGTTACGAAATGTTTTACAACAGGCGGAGTTCGGGGGGATATTTTCCTTTTAGCATTACTAGCGCCGTCTTAGTGGATACTTATGGAACTAGAAATTTGTATGATGTGTTCTAGTTCCATAAGTATCCACTAGGGCGGCGCTAGTAATGCTAAAAGGAAAATATCCCCCCGGAACTTTTCTACTTTACCGGACACCCTTTTTTTTGCAATTTTTTTTTTTTAAACTTATGTAGTTAAGCACGCTGAAAACGATGGTGAAGTCCAAATTTGGCGCACGGACTTAGTTTTGAAGTTATAGCCTTTTGAAGTTCGCTATTTTGCGATTTCCATGCATTTGCGCAACACTATACTTTACCGCGCCTATTACGAATATTAATATTTTTTTTTTTTCGATAAGTGCCGTAAAACTTGTAATCACTGCTTATAAGTAGGAAATCTAGGGCAAAATTATTTATTATCAGGAGGATTGAACCACGACTGTTACCGCACGACGACAAGTTGAATTTTTTTCAACTTTCTGGTAACGCCTGGTAACATGATATATTAATTAGGTAACCACAATATTCAGCCAATCAAAACACTGTAATTTTAGGACGACGTCCTAAATTATGGACGACACGATACAGTGGCACCTTAAACAGTTTACTTGCGGTTAGCGCCGGTTACACGCCTATTCTTTACTGGCGCGAAAACATTAAATTTCATTTTAAATATTCTATACTATGGAGAAACATATAAATTTGTTTGATTTAATGGAATGGTCAAGCCTGAACGATGGCTTAGGTTTGATTGTCAAATTACAGTCATTTGGTAAATTGCCAAATGAACAAAATTGTATACGAGGACATCCGATGAGATTGGTTAAAGATCAATCGTCAATCGATAAATACAAATGGATTTGTCGTGCAAAAATTAACAAAAAAGGAAAAAAATCATGCAATTATAGGTACCTAAATAGAAAATTACTAAAACTACTGGAACAAATCTAATTTCGCAGCCTCGCAAATTGTTCGGAAATCTATGTATTTCAACGAGTTAAAATTTACGTATATACCCGCGCCACAGTACTCCCGCGCGGGGTGGTATTTTTGTTTTACCGATTTCTTTTTTTTATATTATTATGGCTATTTTACGACTGTCTCATTATTACTAAATTGTATATTATTACTAATATGGGAACTTTTCTACTTAACCTCGATTTGGTATGCAACGCCTTCCGAAGTAGGCCACAGGTTTAAAAAAATGCATTTTTGTTGCACCGATTCACCGAGCGGGGTCACTAGATCGCTGCGCTCGCTCGGACAATTAAAACGAAAATATCCCCCGATTTGCTGTGCAACACCTCCCCAAGTGGGCCACAGGTTTAAAAAAAAATGCATTTTTGTTGCACCGATTCACCGAGCGGGGTCACTCGCTCGCTGCGCTCGCTCGGACAATGAAAACGAAAATATCCCCCGATTTGCTGTGCAACACCTCCCCAAGTGGGCCACAGGTTTAAAAAAAAATGCATTTTTGTTGCACCGATTCACCGAGCGGGGTCACTCGCTCGCTGCGCTCACTCGGACAATTAAAACGAAAATATCCCCCGATTTGCTGTGCAACACCTCCCCAAGTGGGCCAATTTAATATTTTGCTATAATGTGTAAAATACCTTAAAACTTTCACCCCTTCAATTATAATATATAAGTATCAATATTCGTAGTAGGCGCGCGATAAACTAGTGTTGCGCGAATGCGTGAAAATCGCAAAATAGCGAACTTCATTAGGCCATAACTTCAAAACTAAGTCCGTGCGCCAAATTTGGACTTCACCATCGTTTTCAGCGTGCTTAACTACATTAATTTCAAAAAAAAAAATTGCAAAAAAAAGGGTGTCCGGTAAAGTAGAAATATACCAACATCTATATTTTGTAAACAGTGCCCAAACTGCATATGGCGACCAGGCGTCCTATTTGTATGCACAGTCTATACAGAGTCGGCTATCTAGTTTAATAATATATATCTATGGTCTTGAGTAGGTAGTATTCCGATGTCTGAATACAGTATTCAGAATACTTTTAATTTAAAAATACTTTTTCCAAAAATATTCTGAATAACTTTATATAAATAAATACATTTAAATGAATTGTGGTGGTAATACCAAAAAACACGAATAAGGGAATTTATGGGAAATTTGGGGGGGGGGGTATAAGTAATTTAGGGGTACCTCTAACTTAACCCCTGGGCCCGTTACCACTGACTCATTATTGTAGTAATACATGATATGTTAAGTTTTTAGTTTATTTTGGACCTCTAAAGTGATTCTAGAATCATATAACTCTGAAAAAAATTTACATTACCTTTAGTCATATTTATATGAGTACCAGCTACACCATCACATGCTATAGTCTATAGAAATAAGTATATAAGTGTATAAACTTATAAAAACATAATATTACTTTTGGTTTTTAATAATGTATAAGCTTCAGCATGTAGACCACTATAAGCGTACCTATAGCTGAAAATTGTATTATTTTACCAAGTACCTACTTAAATTAATTGAATAAATAATTGGTTCTTCAAACATTTTGGATCTCATAAGGTAAATTCAAATTATCCATTCAAGTAGGTGCCTATATTATTTTGCTCATTAAATTAATGTTTTTCAGACAAAACAAAATATGATAAAAGTTAGGTTAGGTTAGGTTAGGTTAGGTTAAAACAGTTACCTATGTGGATATGTATAATGACCTCAAAAATATTGTTATAATTTAATATGCTTATTTTTATAATAAATAACAAAGAGAAGATAATTAAAAAAAAAAAAATAATAAAAAATATAGTCTAAAATATAATATAATAGAAAACAACATTTTAATTTTAATATAATAAAACAGAATTATTTGCAAAGTGCTTTTTAATAAAGGAAATTCCGTGATTTCCATGAAATGCAAAAGCAATATCATTTGTTTGTAAATTTTCTTCATTACAAAATTGCTTTAACAATTTTGTTGCTACTCCATTATTCCTATACTTAACCATCACCCATAATTTTGATATGCCAAATTTTACTGCAACCAAGTTTTTTGAAAGCTGACTATTTTGATAAATACATGCATTTGTTAACGGCTCTATTTCTAAATATCCAATGATTTTGAATTTAGGATCTACTGCTAAAAATATTGTATGGTTTAAATTATTATTAATACTTTTTTTAGAAAAATCAATTTCTAAATGTATAAAATCTTGTATATTCTTCAATGTAAGTCTAAGGTTTAAATCATCACAACTGTCTGTAACCTTTATTATGTTGAAAATAAATCCATTGACATTAATTTTACTTGCTATGTTTACAGGAAGTTGGCTCTTGAACTGGAGTTTATGTAAATTTTTATGTAAAGATGTATGCAATGAATCATTCCAGGAAGAAGGAACTTGAGACGGAAATATTCCACAACGACAAGGCTTTTCAATTTTTTTTGGTTTCAGTTTTTCAATATCAAAAACAGTAGTATTTTGATTGTCATTATTAAACTTTTTATTCTTAATTTCTGGAGAAATTATTTTTATTAATTCATCTGAATTAGCTTTTAACACGGATTTAAGTTTATACTGATGAATGACTTTTTTATTACCAGTGCCTGAACAAATAAACATATCATTGTATTTTGATTTAATACATGATTGTTTTGGAGTTTTGAAAGAAGTTTTCAAATAAGATGAAAAATAATGATCAGTTGATTTTGGATTTTTTCTTAACCAGTAACGACTTCGATTTTTTCCCATCTGATTATCATTACAGATAACATCTTCAAATTGACTTGCAAGATTATCATTTATAGGTGCCAATTTATCAAGAAGGGGTTCATTATAAGATAAAAAACTTAAATCTTGTGCCATGGTTTTTGAAATTTCATTTGTTGGCAAATCATTTATACATGTTAAACTACAGTTTTCTAAAATCGGTTTCTGAGATGGTCCATTAATATCCATGCAATCACTAATAGGGTGTAGTAAAGAATTTGATTTATTTAATTCTCTCATACAACTAAATGAATCAAGTTCTGCAGTTTTAGTTGATGAAATTACAGCATTGGTATTATCGGTTGCAGGTTTAAAAGATTTTAAATCGTCAAGAGAGTTAAATTCCAAAAAATCATTTTGTACATGTTGATCAACAGATTTATCTTCTCCATCATTCAATATATTTTCGCATAATTTAACTTGTTCCAGTTTTTTTTTACACATTCCAACTTATTATTTAACACATTTAAATTATTCAAATCAACACCTACGAACGGTATAGTTGAATAATCTTTTTTATTTGATGAAGAGTCAATACAATTGTATACATTTGCTTTCATAATATTATGAATATTTTTTATAATATCATTAACATGTTTCGATCTTTTAGTTATTTGTTCATCATGTTTATACATGCATTTATTCATTATTTGTAATATCTCATGCTTCATACTATTCATGTATGGTACAATATTTCCAGAAAACATTTTTAAGCTCAATTCCATTTGAAAAATGTCTGATAAATCAGTGTTATTCAGATGGTTTTCATCAAATGTTGTATTTTTATTAATATTGTAAATGATCTGTGAGTTATTATACATAATTTTTGTATTAAGTGTTTGATTTTCTTCAATTTGATTTTTTGTTGAACTTTTTTCACTTTTCAATGAATTATACACTAAACCTATTTTATTTGATTTGTTTGGATTTGACTTTTCTGTTTTATCAAATAGCAAATTTAATTGAAATGCATTGTTTTCACTTTTTTTATTCAACGTCGTGTTTGTTGTGAAGCTAGACTTCTGTAAAGTAATTTGGGATTGATTTGTGTATAATATGTTTGTCACATCATTCAAACGTGTCTGAGAAACTTGTTTTATATTATTAAAAGTTGAATGTTTTGTTTGTTTGTCAGTTTTTTCTTGATTTTCTATTAACTGCAGATTGATATAGTTTGGTGAGGCAGTTTTATTTGATAAATTAGGAATTTCAGTAAGACATGGTGTGTTCACAAGATCTATCTTATTTGATTTGTTTGGATTTAAATTTTCTGTTTTATCAAATAGCAAATTTAATTGAAATGCACTGTTTTCATTTTTTCTATTCAATGTCGTGTTTGTTGTGAAACTAGACTTCTGTAAAGTTATTTGGGATTGATTTGTGTATAATATGTTTGTCACATCATTTAAACTTTTCTGAGATACTTGTTTTATACTATTAAAAGTTGAATCTTTTGTATGTTTGTCAGATTTTTCTTGATTTTCTATTAACTGCAGATTGTTATATTTTGGCGAGGCAGTTTTATTTGATAAATTAGGAATTTTACTAAGACATGCTTTGTATGAAGAAATAGTCTTACCAGAATTCTTATGACATTTTTTAACCTGGCTTGATTTTGATTTTGATTTAATGTCATCATTAGAATTTTTGAGATTAATTGATACTCTTTTAGAAGTTTTTTTCCTGTAATATTTATTTTTAATGCTACTTTGAAGTTTACTTAAAGGACTACTGGTTGCCAAAGGTTTGTTACTCATCACTTTACAATAATCAATATCAGAATCAGAACTAGAAGGCAGATGTAAGACAGACGGCATATTATGTACAAATGTATCATGTTGAGGTAAAATTAACAACTTTGATCCTTCAGAATCTGAATAATACATTTCATTTGTATCTGAAGAAAAACTATAATAGTCTTTTGCATCAGTTGGTTGATCTACTGCAGTTTCATATATTTTGTTTACATTTTCAGTGTTATTTGTATTAAGAGTTATATTCTTAATTATGATGGATGATTTACTGGTTTCACAGTTTAAAGCATCTATAGATTTTAATAGTGATCTGGAATTATTGACGACACTCATCATTTATAGATAGGAATGAAATATATTAAAATATATATGTATATATGCTGACAAATTATTGTTGAAGGTCTTCATTAACTACATAATATCATCTTTATCATATGTATTTGCGTTTTCTTATTAATTTACATGTCTGAAAAAATAAAAGAACTTAGTTTACATCTAGTTATAAATACTATACTACCTACTTAAATAGATAATAATATTAGTTTGTGTTTATTGAATTTGATAAAACATTCACAAAAAACTCCTAAAGTATATTTTACATAAAAAAAATTTCAAAAATTATATAATATGAGAAATAAAGGTACATCATGATCAGTGGCATAATTAAATTCAGGGTAAACGTCAGCCGTCAGGTGATCAGGTATGAGTCTGTGGTTTTTTAATAGGTACTCCACTTTACACTGTATATGAGGTACTGTAAAATAATTTATAATTTATATTCAACATTTTATGCAACAAATTTTTTTAATAACAACATAATTAATTATTATTATTTATTAATCGGTCTGGAGCACCAGCCATTTCTAGGGGGCCTAGGTTAAGTAGAATGTACCTAAACAATTATTTTCAAAACTTGACATTTAAAAAACTAAACTTTGGTTTCGAATAAGCCAACAATATCTCGATCCTTTATTTTGTCTGTTTGTTGAAGAAGACATTCACTCAACTTATAAACAAAGATGACATTATTAATATACCTATTAGATCTTCCTGCAAAAAATTTACTAAACTAAGTACCTACCTATTATTTTTATAATAATTTAAAATTCACTTAATTACCTAATGTTATTTATGTTGCTTGAATTTTTTTTCTATTTTATGAATACAAATAGTAAAAAAGTAGGTAGGTAGGTTGGTTTATAATATTTTGCTTTAATAATCATAGGTAGACAGTAATAAATAATTTTAAAGTTATAAATTACCTATTTTGATAATTAAAAATCATAAATATTTTATTGTAATATTAGGTTAGTGATAGTTTATTATATAGTGATAATTTATTTTTAAAGTTTTTATATGGGGCCCATTAAAATTTACAGTGCTTGGGGCCCAATTATCAGCCAATCCAGCTGACACTGGATATATACTTAAACACTAGGTATTTATAAAACAAGCAGTGGCGTATATAGGGGGGAGGCCCCCTAGGCCAGAGCCCATAGTGAAATTTCAGGTTGAATTAAAGCATTGCATGTATATTTTCACGGTTAAAAGTTTTTCACTATGATTAAGTTAGCCGGTTGATTAAAATCGTTTTTGAGGAATCAACAATTAAATGTTAGATTGTCAGGACTTGCTTTGATAATTTATTGACTTTGATGTTAAATTCATAGTAAGATAACATTAAAATATATAAATGGCACTGTCAATATTTTTTAAAAAAGAATCAAAAAATTTAATTTTACATAATAATTATAAAACTAAATTGCTCAATTTTTATTTGTACTGTTTAATATGTCATAATTATAACCACCCAGCTCCCTAAAAAATGTATAGTTATGGCTATGTTAGTCTTGCTATGCTTAACTAGTGATAACTGATAAATTGGCCCATAGTGAAAATAATTTGTATATACGCCACTGAAAACAAGATTTAATTTTTAATAGTTTATCAATTACGTCTCACTGTCTCAGGCATCAATTGTTATGATTATAATTCTTATGGACAGCTAACACAGCTACGGTTGTTAAATTACATTATAATTTATAACATAAAAAAGTTTTGTAGGGGATCTATCCCCCCCGGTCACCACTCACCACCTTCACAGCCGCTCATCACGATGACTTATTTCCAAGACCTGAACTTAATTAATATTAAATATTATTAAGTGTAGGTAATATAGATATATTTAATAAAATAAAATTATAAATATAATAAATATTAAATACCTAATAATTATTTTATAATTATATTATTGTTCAATATTCAGGTCAAAAATGATATTCGCAATAAACTAATAAATAATAAAAATGTGTTATCTTGCATGACGTACTAAATAAATAAAATGTATTACCTATAATTTCCTAGAGTTTGTGGAATACGACGTGGATTATACGCTGGCAGTAAATTTGAATATTTTTATGACATCTTGGATAATAATTTATTACGATATTTTATTAAATTAAAGGAAGTACCAAAATGACAAATACATACTACCTATAGCATTTGATCATAGTAAAAAAGTAAAAAATACAAATCCATAGATACTCTACTATATTCTCATCAATGGACGATGATTTAAATGGTGTCATAATTACATCGGTGACTATATTCGTGATATGATTCAGACAACCATTAGTGACCAATATTAAAAAATAGGTACCAAAATATAAAGATCAACTTCATTACTTTAAATAATTTTTAAACTGTTCATGGAATAGGAAAATAGGTTAAGTATTGTGTTTTCTTAAAGCACGTTTTGAAATCGGGAATTTAGTACCTACCTACTACCTATGCTAGCAGAGTGAGCTTTCCTAACTTGTGTTATAACTAGGTAAATTATTTAAATAGTTAAATACGCTTTGTTTTTTTTTTTAACTAAATTTTAAAAACCAATTACCTATATTGATAATACATGTAAATATATCGTAATATCTAAAAATACGATTTTCTGAAAGAAACATTTTCGTTATAGGCAATAATACAATATGGTTTTTTTATTTTAGAATTACTAGTAAAAACTATGATAGTTGGTCAATTACAATAATACAATATAGTTATTTGACACAAAATTGTTATTTTCAGAATACATGGAATATTGCAGAATATAAAATATTTCATAACTGTAAGTTACAAACAAATTTTGTCCGATGATAATTTCATATTGTTGATTGTAATTGAATGTAATTTATATTTTATATCTGTTAATGTACAGATAACATGATTATTGAACTCCAGTAATATTTTTGAAAAAAAAACTTTAGTTGTAATGAAGTAACTTTTAGATTCTGAGCGGAGCTATGAGTATTGGTTTTACAATGATGTGTGTGTTTTTTTTATTATTTGTGTCTATGTAGTACTGTAGTAGGTAGATAAGTACCTACACGATAAGTAGTCAAAATAATGCTTCGATTTTCAACTTCAGCAAAACCGGTTTATGACAAAATCAATTTTGTTTTTCAGCGTAACTCAAAAACGAATGTCTGTGTATACTTGAAATGTTCCCCAAATTTTTACATTTGAAATTCGAAATTTTGTTTTTTTTCTATACATATCGATAAAAAAATTTTCGCTGAACTAAAAATATCTTAATTCGTGAAAATGACCATCATGACGTATAAATGGCGTATAAAAATATATAAATATATAAATGGTGTATAAAATAAAATATTATTATGCTCACACCATAGATATATATTATTAATATATATATATAATATATAATATATAATATATATCTAAAATTCATATAAAAGCCTTAATGTCATCAAATCATTAAGTCATTGTGAATGGGGCGCTGAAGGAACCATATTATTAAATGTATATAGATCGCTCGTAAGATCCAAACTCGATTATGGTTCAATTTGTTACGGAAACTCAGAATCAAAGCTCTTACAAATTGTTGATACAATCCACAATGCCGGACTGAGATTTTCAATTGGAGCATTCAAAAGCAGCCCGATTGTTAGTTTGTTATCCTTGACTGGTGAACCCGCACTTCAGCACCGAAGAACTAAATTATCTCTTAATTATATAGCTCGCATCTTTTCTTCACCGGAAAATTCAACCATTCACTTTTTAAACAAAAAGCGCTTTTCAAATATATATGAACACAATTCTAAACTAAGAAAACCATTAGGGCTAAGGCTACAAAAAGAGATGATGGATATCAACATTGAAATTAATGAAATATGTCAACGCGAAAGCAGTCTGATACCCACCTGGAAACAACCAAATTACCTAGTTGATACTAGCTTAACAGAACACCTTAAAAAAGAAACACCAAATACTATTTATAATAACCTATTTAATGAATTAATACACACTTCAAATACTAGCACTCAGATCTATACTGATGCATCGAAAACTGAAATGGGCATAGGACTTGCAGTAGTACACCTCAATGTAACTAAACAGTACAAACTCAATAAATTAAGCAGTATTTATTCAGCTGAATACCTAGCATTATTGAAAGGAGTTCAATTTGCCCTAGATATCAACAATACTAAAATCGATATTTGCTCTGACTCACTCAGTGCCTTAGCAAATCTACAATCCAAAACCTTATCAGAACCATTGGCTCTTTCAATCAGCAACCTTCTTTCCAAATCAAATAAAGAAATCAGATTTATATGGACCCCAGGTCACTGTAACATAAAGGGAAATGAGAAGGCAGACGAAGCGGCTAGAAATGCAGTCAATAGTCCAGACAGTGAAAATATTCCTTTTTCCTCACGCGTAGATATAAAAAGAAATATAAACAAATACTGTATTGATTTGTGGAACTCACAGTGGCACACGACCCCGGAAAATAAATTGAGAGAAATTAAGCACTCTGTCGAACTCTGGCCGAAATACACTGAACTAAACAGAAAAAATGAAGTAATTCTCAATCGACTCAGAATCGGTCACACGAAACTCACACACGGACATCTTATGGCAAAGACAGATCCACCCCTATGCCCAACATGCAATACAAACTACTCCATCAAGCATATCATCATCCACTGCCCAAACTTCAACGACGCTAGAAAAGATCTCAACATCCCAGACAACCTGTACGAAGCAATTGGTCCATTTTCAAACTTTCATAACATAATTTTATTTTTAAAAAAAATTGAATTGCACAATACCATATAATTATTTAATGTAGAAATAACACCTGTAAGCTAATAACCTATGTAGTTGATGCTTAACCAATAAAAAAAAAAAAAAAAAAAAAAAAATATATATCTATGGTGTGAACCCGCCTTATGTCTCTATGATAAAAATACCAATTTTTATATATCTGTGAACAAGCCTGATACCAGTAATTCAGCAGTGACACCAACGCGAAAAAACATCGTACATTGAAAGAAGACCAATAATAAATAATAATTAATGTTGTAGCAGTTGTAGTAATGTAGTATTATTGTCTATGGCTAAAATAATTAAACTGTTATAGGTTATTCATTCATCCGTTACAATATGACAATGACAAATCACTTTTTCAACTGAACACTCATTTCAGTAACACTTCATATAGTCTGTGCCTGTACGTTGAATTAAAAGGTAAGTGAAACCAGAATTTTCATAATATTATATTATTATGCATTTATATACAGACTGTATTAGTATATCTAAACGTCATTAGATCATTACAAATTACAATCATTTCCTAACGGCTATTATATATAGCTAAGCCTAGTATTATGACTAGGTACTAGCGTTTATAAATATATTTTTTTGTTTTTTTTTAATCTAGAATTTATACAATCTGTACGTAAAAAAATTTCAGTACCTAAGCATAAAATATGTTTTTTATCAATGCAAATTGATCACTAATAACATCTAGGTTAGATGAGATAATTAGAAATAATTAATACGACGAATTCTTACTATTTGTTTATAGTCACATAATGTAATTAATACATTATGATTTAAGATAATTATAGGGATGAGACGTTATAGGTTGCAAAAATGGCAAGACATGACAAAAAAAAAAATCGGGAAAGTGGATATTGCTCTGCTGTACAGTAGGTTACAAGTGAGTCACTGTAATGGATGGTGTTGAATTTGAATTCAATGATATAAAGTCATTGAAAACGAAAAATTATTTTGAACGAAGATTTTGGTCTAGTCTAATATTACCAAGTATTTTATGATATGAAGGTGATTATAGTAATTAATTTCAGTATAAGAAGAGTATAAGACATTAGTATTTACTACAGTAGGTTAAATTCATTTTTGCCAAAAAATTACATTTGAAAATGTATTGTCATTGTGTGTATAAAATATAATAATATACTCTATCTGTCATCTATCTACAAATAATATTTTTAAATTTCAAAAAACAACTAAAATCGTTATTCATCGTTTTAATATATGTCATTTCGTCCAAATTTGATTTTTAATATTTTTTATCTGTCTTTGAAACTATATATTAGGATCCTTCTATTACATTTTCAAGTTTTTTTACCCATCAAATACAATTTTATTGATATTGATAGAATAAAAAACTAAAAAAACTGAAAATGTCCGTAAACAGCTCAAAATAATTAGTCAAATATTGAAAATGTTATCGTTTATAGAAAATGCTAATATAAACATTCAGTCAACATTTTAGTTACTTTTGACCCCCCGCTAAAGTACCAACTAAATTCACTTTTCTATAAGAAAAGATACTATCGAAGAAAAAAAAACACATCATTGGAATTCGCTCAGAATCCAAAATTAAGGCATACAGTTTAGCTCCTAAGTGATTTTTTAAATATTTTCGGAAACCTATGTATATTTAAACGAGTTAAGAACTATGATGGTGCAATAAGAATTTGTCTGTCGGACAATCGGACTTAGTTTCAAAGTTATAACATTTTGAAGTTCGCAATTTTGCGTATTCCCACCCATCCAGTCATCCCTCTAAGATTTTAGATTCAGAGTGGATCAACAAATCTATTGATTTTACAATGAATGTTTGTCATCGCCTTTTGGGGCAGTAAAAATCCTTCAGATTTCTTTTTCAATATATTTTCTTGTAGGCGAAGGAACTTATAGTTGATAGTTGGTACTTTTGGTTTAGGTGATCAAAAATAAGTAGTTTTCAATAATTTTCAAACGAGTCAAGAAAAACAAAAAATTAAGGAAAAACTGAGAATTTTTACTACAAAAGTTTTGTTTTTTGGTGCAATTGGATACATGAAATTTTCACCAAATATTTATATTAGTATTTTCTATACACAAATACAGCATACAATTTATTTTTCTACCAGGGTTTTATTTAAAAATTACTTTATCATTTCTAGCATATGAAATAAGTACGATACGTAATTTATGATTCAACCAAAATGTTATAAGGATGAAAAAACTCACTTACAAAAAAAATGTTTAAATGCTTTTTTTGGTTATTTTAAAGTTTAAATTTGAAAACGCAATTTTTGACCATAACTTACAAAGAACATTTTACCGACTTCTTTAAAGCACTGCCATATTGGGCCAGATGCGTATACAACGGGGATCAGATCACCCCCATAAGCATTTTTTAAATTTGAAAAAATAGTGTTCTGTATTAGGGTGTTATAAGGAAACAACAAAAAAAAAAGTCTAAGCTTTTTACAATTTTTTACTTTGTTTTATCCAACAAACGGCAGACTATTAAACTAGTGACTAATATTGCTAATTAGTAATCAATAATCCTACATTAATATTTAATATACCTACATTGGCTAGTGGCTACATTTATTTAATAAATGTAAGTATTACAAGAATACAATTTGACCGACTGACCGTCGCCGTAACAACGCTGCAACGACAACGCCTATACATGTCCGTGCAGCTAATCATACATTTTCTAACAAAATTATATCATCCTATACACACAAATATAAACCAAACACTGGTTTTTGATTTTGTGTTCAACTTTTTTTTATAGGATACATTATTTTTACTAAAAATGCATTTTTAGTTTTTACACACAAAAAATTAATTAATATGCAATTCTTAAACAAACTAACAAAATATGCCAAAAAAAACTAAAAATACGGGTATCAGTATAAACTTATTATAGGTTATGTAAGATCCCTTTAAGGTCCCCACGCACTTCAGCGGTGGCGCCGGTGGCGGTAGCGGTTATGGCAAAAAAAATGTCCGGACACAATTTTACGGCTGCACCGCCAAGACAAAACAATTTTACCGCCACCGCTGCAGTGTGTGGCACCCTTAACAGATTTATATCTCACATATAGAAGACGGGAAAAATTATGCAATTTCTATAACTTCTCATCTCTACCTGCAATATTTTATATTTATAATAATTGTTTTTCAGTTAGGATTTATTATATTTATATATGATATATATTACATATAGTATATACTATACCTATACTTGTATTATTTTAATTATTTTAAGTGAGATAATAATTTGTATTTTTTAGCAAAAAGAATGTCTGATAATTTTCAAAAAACTTATGCTTATAATCAAACGGAAAATAATGATAAAAATAAAAACGACAAGGTTAGTAGGTATTTAAAAAAAATAATCAGTTTAATCCCTTTGATTAGGTCCTATAATAAATAAAGTCCTACATTTTAAATAAATGTGCCTATTTCTTTATTAAGACATTGGATTTAAAATATATTACATGCATGAGCATAATTTTAGATAAAATAACACATAAAATACATTATAATATTTTTTTTATTATTTTGAAAAATAGGTAATCACGTTTAATTACCAACCTGCACAATCATCACATGTGACAGAAAACAAGATTGTGGTCTTCGACTATACGACCATAGGTATGCAAATTAATCAGAATCTTAATTCATTTGATAATTTAAACGCAAAGACAAAAATCAACAACTAATAAAAGAAATTAACGATTACAAAAAATGGCAGATATATTTGGAAAACGAGAACGAAAAACTAAATTCTCAAATAAAAAACAAAATAATGGTCCAAACAATTTTAATTGGCAAACAAAACGAACATAACAACCTCAAACAAGATTATTTAAAAATGCAATTAATGTACGATAAGTTAAAAGAGAGAGACGCACACTTATTAACGTTGCTGGACGAGTGCCGACAACGATTGAGTGACAGGGAAATTAAATGTGTCGACGACGATAGCCTAATTAAAACGCTTCAATCAAATATAATAGAACAGACCAATAAATACGAACTCGTGAATGCTAAGTACAACAAAGAAAAAGAAAAATGCCAAAAAAACAAACTTTACACTCAACAAATGATGGATGAATTTACGAACCGGCTCGTGATGCTGCGACAATGTGATGATTGTGCAGGTTGGTAATTAAACGTGATTACCTCGATTTGTTTTTCGAGGAGCCGGTTCGTAAATTCATCCATCATTTGTTGAGTGTAAAGTTTGTTTTTTTGGCATTTTTCTTTTTCTTTGTTGTACTTAGCATTCACGAGTTCGTATTTATTGGTCTGTTCTATTATATTTGATTGAAGCGTTTTAATTAGGCTATCGTCGTCGACACATTTAATTTCCCTGTCACTCAATCGTTGTCGGCACTCGTCCAGCAACGCTAATAAGTGTGCGTCTCTCTCTTTTAACTTATCGTACATTAATTGCATTTTTAAATAATCTTGTTTGAGGTTGTTATGTTCGTTTTGTTTGCCAATTAAAATTGTTTGGACCATTATTTTGTTTTTTATTTGAGAATTTAGTTTTTCGTTCTCGTTTTCCAAATATATCTGCCATTTTTTGTAATCGTTAATTTCTTTTATTAGTTGTTGATTTTTGTCTTCAATATTTCTAACTAAACATCTATTAATTGTTTTTAAATTATCTTCTTTATCAGTTGTCAATTTTGCAAGCATATTAATGAAGTCACACAATTTGTGATCTTCGAATTCGACGTCGCTAGATCCTTGGATTTGGTTGATTTGTTCAGCGATCAACATTTTGCCTTCGTACAGTTCGTTATTATTTTGAGTATAATCAAATGCGTCATGAAAGTTCTGATCAGGAAACTGAAATACATTTTCATGAAATAACTGTAGTTGCATATATTTTTCTTCATTAATCGAATATAATATCTCGTCTCCCAACTGTGATATTTTGAGATCTTTAATATGCAGTCCTTCTTTTAACTTCTCTACGCTTTGTAGAATTTCATCATAATTATTTAACATTGTCATGCGTATGTCCATCAGTTGTTTATTTATAACGTATTTCAACTTATCGTTTTCCATTTGTATGTTATAATATTCATTTTCACGTGCAGCTAACGCAGCGCAAACATTGGTCAAATGAATAACATCTTCCTTGTCATTGAATCTACGACTTAATGCTAAACATAGATTAATTTTTATTTGATCCATTTCAGATTTAAGCCTATTACATTCATTAACTAAACAGTCATAATTTTTATATTTATTCTGTAAAATGCTGTTCTTGGTTTTCGTAATCCTCGAAAAACAAATCGAAATCGCATTGGTACAAAATGAGTGTAATGATTTGAAACATCGCATTAAGTCAGATAAAGACTATAAATTGAATTTAAAATGCTATATTGTTACATTAGATAATGTGTTGAAAGAAAAAAAGAAAATCATACACAAGTTAAAAATCCAATACAAACTGCAGCAGCAGCTGCACACAGCAATGTCGCGGTCATCTTCGTTGCTATCCGATAATCATTTGCATATTAACAGTAAATTAAAATATCAAATGGACATACTACTAGACAATGTTGGTACCTGGAAAAATATTATAATCGGTTATGAGAAAGTGGTGAACAACATGCAAAACGCCGTCCAGAGACAGTCTAAAAAAAGTAACTATTGGATAGATAAATATCAACATCTCAAAGATATTGAATACAAAGCAACGTTAACGGAAAATTTAACCAAAGAAAAAGAAGTTATTCTTTTGCAACACCAAAATGAGATTGAAGATATAAGAGAGAAATACAATCCGATAATCGCACACATGGCGGGTATATCTAAAAATATAATATTGTATCTGGTTATGTTCTAAATTAATATCGGTTTTTAATTTTCAGACACACAGGCTAATTTGAGAAATGAAATTCAGGACTTAAAGGAAAGTTTAAAACTGAAAAACGCACATTTAATGATAACTGAAAAAATTGCAAGTTTTCAACTGTATGAATCTCTTACCACTCTTCAACGATTGGCTAAAGTCTGTAACATTGAAGTATGTACCTAATCAGTAATCACAATAGACTAGTAATTATTTAATTTCTTTCAAGATTTTTATTGTTATAAGATATTATATATATTAAACAATATTAAAGGGATATATATTATTATAATATACACCCCAGTGCTTGAATTGGAAAAAAATAAAAGGGGGCTGCAAAAATATTATAAAAAAGGTGGGCAAGTGGGTTTCGCTCTGCTGTACAGTAGGTTACAAGTGGGTCACTGTATAATGGATGATATTAAATTTGAATTCAGCGATATAATATCATTGTATAAGAAAAACGATTCTGAGCGGAGACGGTATGTCAGTCTATGTATAAGACATATTATATACATATCTATGATATTAAACAAAAAATTGACCTATAATAAATTCCAAATTAATCATATCACAATATCCATTAGGTACTTATAAGCGTTATACATCAACAAAAACCGTGATACTATCATAGATATATAATAGTACACTTTAGAAGTTTCAAGTACCCACGAATAATATTATTCAATCACAACAAAATAACTAAAATAGTTATTCTTGGTTTTTTAATATGTAATTTCGTCCAAATTTGAATTTAAAATGTCTGTAAAAAATAACTGTGTTCATATATTTTTTAGATTTTTTGGTTACAGTATGAACTATTTACGAGAACCTTTGTGTTGAATTTGCAATCCTTAGCTATAAAAACTGAACATTTTATAATTTATTAATTACAATGATTGATAATTTTCGAGATTTTGATAAATTTTGTCAAAATTTGATCTTTAAATGCTTACTTTTACAATTTTTGAACTTTAAATGCTTATAAAAAAAATTGTGACTAAGGATTTTTAATATTTTTCATCTGCCTTTGAAACAATATATTAGGAGCCTTCTATTAAATTTTCAAGCTTTCGCAACCAACAAATAAAATTTTATTGATATTTTTAGAAAAAAAACTAAAAAAAGATGGAAAATGAGATGTATATACGTTCATTTCTTTTAGAGTTACACCAAAAACCAAAATCGATTTTTTGGTAAACCGATTTTGCGTAAAAATTCCCGTTTTTCCTTAATTTTTATGTTGTTTTTCCCGGCGCTTGTAAAAACTACTTGGAAATTTTTACTTTTAACCCCCCAAAGTACCAACTAGTTTCACTTTCCTATCAGAAAAGCTACTGTTGAAGAAAATCCAAGCACTTTTACTGTCCTAAAACGTGATGACAGACACAAAAAAAAAAAAAACACACATCATTGTAAAACCAATACATTCATCGCTCTGCTCAGAATCTAAAAATGACTGTGACTGAGTTGCAGCCCTCTGTGTAGTTTAAGACGTCGGAGACCGGTTAATTCCGCCCCGACAACCGCTCTACTGTACAATATTATAATATAGGAGTCGAGTAGTAGAGTGTACTTCGCCATTGAGTAGGTCGATTAGCAATGCATGTTAATTTTAATTTTAATTCAATGATAAAATATTATTGCATACCTATGCAAGACAACCTTAAGTGGAGATGGCCATCAGCCTATATTTCTAAGGATATTTTATTATATATTTATACTGCTATTAATATTATTATAGTAATTTATTTTAATATTAATAATATCAACATGGTATCATCTATATAAAGAGACAATAGCTTAAGATCAATAAAAATATTTGTAAACATTTCAAGTCCAATAGGTTAGGTGTACACACATATCTAAGTGTAAAACGATTCTGAGCGGAGACGGTATGTCAGTCTAGGTTTAAGACATATTATATACATATCAATGGTAATAAAAAAATTTTGTAATTTGTAATTTTGTAAATTTTGGTAATTCCTTATACTATGGTAGATTGTATGGATAGGCCATAATATTTTGATTTTTTGATTTGTCAGTTTCATATATCCCCGAATAATATTTTTAAATTACAACAAAAAACCAAAATCGTTAATATCGATTATAATATGTAATTTCGTAAAAATTTGAACTTAAAATTACAATAAAAATAAACTGTGCTTGTGTATTTTTTAGATTTTTTGGTATCAAAATTTACTACTTACATGGAATCATCTTGTTTTAAATTTTCAATCCTTAGATATAAAAGTTGAACATTTTATAAATTTTTAACAACAAAATAATTATTTAATTTTAAATTTGATACATTTTGTCAAAATTCGATCTTTAAATACTTATAAAAAAAAATAGTGCCTTTGTATTTTAAATATTTTTCAACTGATATTGTAACAATATATTATCATGAGCCTTTTTATTTTTACACTTTTTGGCCCAACAGATAAAACATTATTGATATTTATAGAAAAAAAAAACTAAAAAATTGAAAACTGAAAATGTCCGTAAACAGCTCAAAAAGAGTCAAAATATTTTCAAAATTGTATGGTGTATAGGAAATGCTAATATAAACATTTAGTAAATTTTCATGTATCTACAGTTATTCGGTTTTTGAGTTACAACAAAATAAGGAAATCGCTACACGATAAATCGAGTGAATATCCAATATTGTAAAATTATGAACTTTAAACGCTCATAAAATCGACTTTCCGGCAGAGATTTTTTATTGATAAAGGTAGACAAACTTATGAGTATTCCTGTATTACATTTTCAAATCTAAGATTTAAAAAGGAAACTTTTTACAAATTCTTAACTCAAAATAATTTGCTAATTTTCGTGATTTTTCCATATTTTGTCAATTTTTGAATTTTAAATGCTTATAAAAAAACTGTGACTAAGGATTTTTAATATTTTTCATCTGCCTTTGAAACAATATACTAGTAGCCTTGTATTAAATTTTCAAACTTTTTTAACCAACAAATAAAATGTTCTTGATATTTTTAGAAAAAAAAAAACTAAAAAAAATGGTAAATGAAAATGTTCGTAAACAGTTCAAAACAAATCATAATATTTTGAAAATTTCATAGTGTAAAGTTAATGCAAATATAAAAACTAGTGAAAATTTCATGTATATACATTCATTTGTTTTAGAGTTACACCAAAAACCAAAACCAAAATCGATTTTGTGGAAAACCGATTTTCCGTAAAAATTAACGTTTTTCCTTAATTTTTATGTTCGTTTTTCCCGGCGGTTGTGAAAACTATTGGGAATTTTAAAATTTGATTTCCTGAATGCACCAACTAGATTCACTTTCTCATCGAACAAGATACTTTTGAAGAAAATCGAAGCAGTTTTACTGCCCCAAACCGTGATGACAGACACAAAAAAAAAAAAAAAAAAACATACATCATTGTAAAATCAATACATTCATCGTTCCACTCAGAATCTAAAATTGGACTTTCAAAAAGGAAAAAAAAAAAATTGTAAATATATTTATATTATAGGTAAATGATTTTTAAACTGTTTTGAGACAATATTTTATAATCGATTTGTAATACCTACCCTCAAAAATATTATTCTCTATAGTTGTTGTAATGGGTGATTTTACATTTTTACTCTAATATTACTTACAACATAAATAAAATGATTTTCTGTAAATGCTTTTTATCTATATGTTCCGAGGAGGGCAAAGGGAAAATAAATAGTGTGCAGACATACTCTCAAGGTTTTTGACCGAGTAAAATTTTTTGTATTCACATTTATATAAAAAACAGTAGATAATATATTTCAAATATTTATAAACAGTTCAAAAGGATGATTATTGATTATAACTAAGTAGGTATAGGAAAGGCTAATAATATATATGGTGAACTTTATGGCATATATAATAATATGATTTTAGTAATTTAGATTATTGTTTTAATACAAAATCTTAGACTCTTAGTAGGTATAATAAACATTTAAAAAATACCTATACATTTTTATTATAACAATACGTTTTATATTGGGTATTTACAATGTACTATTTTGACACCAAACAATACATTTATTTCGTAAAATAGCGAACTTCATTATGCCGTAACTTCGAAACTAAGTCCCGACCACCACATTCTGACTTCACCATCGTGCTCAGTATAGTTAATTACATTAGTCTAAAAAAAAAATTGCAAAAAAAAGGGGTGTCCGGTAAAGTAATAAAGTTCCGGGACCGCAATTGCCTCGGTCCCACTACTCTTCCACGCCCAAATTTGTACACAGCTAACTGCACGCTATCTGCTTGGTAACATATCAACTATTTGTATAATATAATTTTAATTCTTATCATCATTACATTTTCCACCCAGCCACTAGGTAGCGTTAAGACCAGCTGTGTACAACGGAAATCAGCGAGGCACTTCGGACTATGGCCGGATTGGTTAGGCGAGCTACCGAGAAAAGGGCCACTAAGCCACTTAAAGTTTGGGCTGCTCGTGTGAGTGTGAGGGAAAATAAATTCATGTTCAAAATACGATGGGCCACCTAAGCTCGTAATAATTATAGACGTAATTTTGGTCCACTGAATTGTAAATGGGTTGCTTAGAAGTGAAAATCTCAATGGGCCGATACATACCAATCCGGTCCTGCTTCGTACCCTTTAAAAATATGCTCGTTTCCAGTCCTTTCTATCTTATTCCATGCTTAAAAGTCAGATGGTAAAAATTTAGCGTTATCTAAGTTTAGTGTACTAAAATATTAAATTGATTAGTACAAATATTAGTGTAGTATTACAAAAATTAAATTATTGCAGGATCAATCTTATACATAGGGTCACTACTCACTACTCAGTAAGTTATTTGATAAAATGAATAGGCATCCACAATATTAGCAATATGCCAATATGACTATATGAGTGGCTATTAATCATAAATTAGTTTATAATTTTCATTTCAAAAATGCTCTCCGTTGAATGTTTACAGAATGATCATGGGGAAGGAAATTAATCCAAGTTTATATTATATTTAGAACTTAGATAGTAATAAGTAATAACTAATAATTATGATAATGAAACTAATATCTTTGTCTGAATCAGTATTCAATACTTAGTTTTTGTACCTATACCCTTCAAAAAAATCTTTTGACGATATGTATGAAGCACTGTCACTAAATTATAAATTGTATATTGAAAATATGTTTATATAATTTGTTCAATGCAGTCGTTGATATTAAATGGCATAGACAATGGAATTCCTGAAAAGTGCTGTGATACAAGTATAACAAATACCAGAAACAATATATCCCAGGTGAGATTTATACATTATAATAAATATCTACCAAATATTAAAATAGGCCATAATTAAAATTTAATTTTTAACAGCAAAAGGAAAGTTTGGTTGATTACACGTCCAAACTTCAATCAGAGAATACGTTTATGAAAAGACTTATCGAAATTCGAAAGGAAAAAATAAGATCACTCGAAAACTGCTTATGTACAGGGACATCATTACATCAATAATGAAATAACAATAATTTTTAATTTTTAATTTGAATCGACTTTATACTTCTATTTAAATTACTTTAAACTGTTACAGTAGTAACTGGAACTATAGTTTTTGTTTGATTTCTTATAATAATTAAATGTATTTTATATTATATAATAATAGTTAATTAAAAAAACTATTCAGTAACTATTTATACAACCCATAAGTCTGAAGTTGTTAAGTTTTGGTTTGATTTCTTACAATAATTAAATGTATTCAAATTGTATTATTTATTATTAATTTAATATTATGTTGTTTATATTCATGCTCTTGTATTATACAATTTTCCTACGATAAATAATAATAAATAATAAATTAATAATAATAATAATTAATCTGTGATTTTTAAAATAAACAAATCTATGTTTCCTATTATCACAACTATAGGTGTTATAAAAAAAAAAAACATATACATTTAGTAACAATTTTATAGAAAATGTTCTGGAAAATCAGGGAATTTTGAAATCTAAATTCTGTAGCAACCCTGCTCAACTAGCTAATTTCAAAAGTCCGAGCGTCAAATTCTGACTTAATCGTCGTATTCAGTGTGCTTAACTACTACCTGCGGGCTACGTTAAAAAAACATAAACAAAAATGGTGTCCGGTAAAATAGAAAAGTTTCCTTTTCCTATTGACTTCTTACTAAAAATTTCGTTTTTGTAATAATAAAAATCAAATCTATTTTTAATTTCCAGTAGGATTCTCTGAACTAATTTCAAGTAGACCAGTGGTCGACAACCGGCGGCTTGCGTGACTATTCCATACAACCATTATTTCTGAAAACTTGTCTAAAAGATTTTAATTTTTATCCGACACGAGTACACGACCCCTTTGAGACTTTTTTCATTTGTGAATGCTGCCCCAGAAATCAAAAAGGTTGACGACCACTGAAGCAGACAATAGTTCAAACTCAATTTGTTCCTGAATGGGATCTGATGTATCAAATATATTATATAACACTAAAACGATATCGGCATAGAATGTTTGGGACAATATTATTATATGTATATATCAGTAATTAATAATTATTAAACCAATCAGTAATTATTAAACATATATTCGTTTGAGTATTAAAGTACCTACGGGCTACGGACTGGGATGATAGGCGCAACTAGGGTTATTTTTCTGGGGAGACTAAAATTTTATCCACTGCACAAACCCTGATAGGTAATTAATATTTTAAACTAAAATATCATTAAGAGACTGTGGAGGAGGGGGGTATGGATACAACTGGGAGGCGGGAGCTGTGTAAAATGTTTTTTTTAGCTACTTCCTTCTGCATAAACCGTATCAGCTGTGTTTCCGATTATTGTTAGTTATATCAAATACTATATACGTATCGTATATAGTATTTGGTTCTAGGCACAGACTTCTATACTACACTAGATAAGGAACTCTTATACAATATCACGGACTAAGATATGTCTTATATTATATCTTAGTCCGTGTACAATATACATTGTTACAAATGAAGCTCAGCTGTGAACGGCCGCCATTTTGTCGGTTGGCAAAACATTTCATTTATTATACAAAATGTATTAGGAATAATATTTTTTTTAACGGTCAAATAAAATAGTAAATGTAAAATGACTTATATAAAATATTTTTTTTTTTTTTTGTAAACTAAATGTTTAAAAATAATAAAATACGATATAAAATAAATCATAATATCATCTTATTTGTCATATGAAATACCATACAATTGCCAACCGACCTTGAAGCTTCAATTCATGACCGGAGTTCGCTATCTAGTAATATATAGAAATCTGTGGTTCTAGGCCGCAATCGCCTGGTTCGGCCAACGCACGGAGTGTCGGAGTTTCGTACCCCTGGTAATATGCTAGTCAGTACTAGGGATGCCGTTAGGGTATCATATTATCATATTGTTCTGTGGTATCACCAGCTGATTTGTTAACCACAGTCCACAATTAAATCATATAAAATTGTTGTACAGATACAATGTACAATTCATTGAGCAGTAAAGTTGGTTACACTGTACGTTTTATTAATACAAGAAATGAAAATCGTATAAACCAAGGTTAGAGATATATAAGTATATCTTTAACCGTGGTATAAACTCCCCCCTCAATAGGAATAATTTGAGGTTAAGTGTTGTGACAACCAGCCAATGCTCCTTGATGTTGTGGCTAGTGGGTAGTGACTCTCTCATTTACGATCGGTTTCTGGTTCCGTCTCCGTGATTTTCGACTCTCGGGTTACTCAAAAAACTTTCTTTATTTATTTTTCAATTAAATTTTAATTGTTCAATTACTATTAATTAATCATGCCACCAAAATTCGACCCTAGCGAAGTCAAAGAAGGTAATACATTTTTTTTCTACAAATTCTTGAAAAACACGTGACAAAATTATAGTATATTACGTATTTTATATTGAAATTTAGAATTCTATTATTTTGATTTGAGAAATCTAATTTCTAAATGATTCTTCTGATATTCTCTAATAAGTGTTTGTAGTAGGTACATGACTTGTACTTGATATAATTGCATAATGTACATTTTATTTAGAGGTTAATTTTTTTTTGTAAAAATAATTTTGTGCTATATCTATTTTATTCGTCTTAGAACTACTGATATTTATTTATTTGCAGTGTACATGAGATGTGTAGGAGGAGAAGTTGGTGCTACATCTTCTCTTGCTCCGAAAATTGGTCCATTGGGTTTGGTAAGTTTCTAGAATTATTTTATTTTGTTACTATATGTGAGCTTACATAGATTTTACGAAATTAATATAAAAACATCTTTTTTTTTCTTTTAGTCTCCCAAGAAAGTCGGTGATGATATTGCCAAGGCTACATCTGACTGGAAAGGTCTAAAAATCACTGTTAAATTGACCATCCAAAACAGAGTGGCTACAATATCTGTTGTCCCTTCTGCATCATCATTGGTGATCAAAGCTCTTAAGGAACCACCACGTGATAGGAAGAAGGTCAAAAATGGTATGTTTATTGCCTCTTGACAATTATTTAGTATGTGACCTCAATCGACTATTGTTCCTCATGTTAGTTTTAATGACTTGCATGATTTTAACAAACTGTCGTATATTAAAATTATAATAGAGTTGCTTCACCCAGAACTACTGAGTGTCATTGTCTGGTTTTGCGGACTCATACATTAATCTTTCTCACATATTAATTTTCATTATGATTATTTTCTGAACTAATATATATCATTTTACAGTTAAACACAATGGAAATGTAACTTTGGATGAAATTATTAACATTAGTAGAACAATGAGACCAAGATCAATGGCCAGAACTTTGGCTGGAACCGTAAAAGAAATTTTAGGATCAGCTCAGGTATTATTTATTAATATAATAATACTTGTTTTATTCATTTAATAAAAATGTATTTCTTTTCTAGAGTGTGGGTTGTACTGTTGATGGAAAAAATCCACATGATATCATTGAAGGAATTGATGATGGTGCCGTAGTTGTTCCGGAAGAATAAAAGTAGTGAGTATTGTTGCCACTGATGCTCAAATCCTAAAATATATTTTAAGATTAGGATTTGAGTTCAGTGGTTTATTTGGTCGGGGTTAGCATCCCATCCACCGCCCTCAGCAGTATCTCAATAAGCATTAATCTTTCTATAAAATAACTTTAAACTATTAATATTTTCATATATTTACCATAGATTTATTTGTAGATGTAGGAATAAATTAGTAATTACCAGTATTAGCTGATACTTAAAAATGTTTTTGGATATGTAACTATTAATTTGTGGTGCTTATTGAATTTAAACCAAATATTATTTAGAGTTTTTTATTGAAACTTAACAACATTCTTAAATTTTTAATTAAGGGGATTGCAAACGGACAGTTTTTAAGGAGTTTAGTATAGGCAATAATATATGTGCGTGCGTGCGAGCTGTACCGGTGTGTGCGTAGTAAATGATCATTAGTGTTAGTGACACTACCGACTAGAAGGGGAAGCGGTGAGAGCGGAGGTTTTGAGAACATATTACCTAATCATGAACATTAGAGTACTCTAATGTTCATGTACATAATATTATTTTGTAATACGGATGATAATAATAATTACACATCCGTTGTTTTTTTTTTTTTTTTTTTTTATTAATTTTATCCCGCGGCAACTTAGGCCATTGGGAGAGGGGTTGGTACTGTAGGTTATTTAACGGTAGGGGGTGTTACACGTGGGTGTATTTTGCCAGAATTTTGAATGGGGCACCCGTAGGTTTCTGCCATGCCCCGGAGTAGGGGATGGCGGCACTTGTTTTCCGGACACCGTGACTTGCCCGGAGAAAAATGCCGCCCAGTGGCCGGGAGTCGAACCCGCGACTGCCAGCGCCGCAGACGACGCGTTAGACCGCTCGGCCACCTCGTCCCCACATCCGTTGTTGCTAATATAATAATGTCGCTAATAAGAATTTTTTTTTTTATTATTGATCTTTATATAAAACAACGGCTTCTTTGAACATTTAGATAGTAAGGAATTATTTATTCAATTATAACTTTGTTGGTAAATAAAATAAAATTATATAATCAAATAACCAAATTCTAAGTATGTATAAAATAAAGAAAACCTATTACTTATATTATAATTTGAAAACAAGTACAATTCAACTTCACGATGTAATGATAAATGATAGGTACTATAACGATATAATGTATTTAATAAATAAATACATTTGATAAAATTATAATAAAATATTATTTTAAAATCAAAAAGGTGAACCAGAGGGTACCGCTCTGCTGCACAGTAGTTATTGAGCATGTCTTTGTAATGAATGGGTTAGATTTTAATTCAATAATAAATCATTGTATAAGAAAAACAATTCTGAGCAAAGACGGTCAATCAGTCAATCACCTTACTAGGTGTATTTTTGGTGATATTATAAGGTGAATAAAATAATTAATTTTAGTATTAGGCATTAGTATATTTACTATAGTTGGTTAATTTTAAATAAATTTTATTTTTACTTGCTTTTAGATATTATTTAATTTTTGATAAAAGTAGAAAAACTTATGTTAAATCTTGTGTCACATTTTAAAATCTTAGATTTAAAAGAAAATTTTTTATGTAATTTCGTGTATTTACCGTAATTTTTTTTAAAGTTACACCAAAAACCAAAATCGATTTTGTCGAAAATCAATGTTGCGTAACAATTCTTGTTTTTTCCTTAATTTTCTATTTGTTTTTCACGGTACTGTAAAATGTTTACTTTTGACCCCCCAAAGTACCAACTAGATTCACTTTCCTATCAGAAAAAGTACTATTGAAGAAAATCTAAGCATTTTTACTGTCCTAAAACGTGATGACAGACACAAAAAAAAAAAAAAAATAAAAAAAAAACGGCTTATAGATAAACAAAAACAATAATAGCGTCATTAAATCTCCTATATAGTCAATGGTGTAATATATTATAGGACATAAAATAAATTTACGAACTCTTCAATAATAAACTGATGTTGCATGTTATTGTTTTGATGTTCATCCGGAAAAGTTGAAGAATTAGATTTTTCCTACGAAATAAAATAATAATACTAGGATAAAATATCTATTTAAAACCATGTAAATGACAATTTCTAAAATTAAGTACGTTCTATTTTAACTTACCGTATTTTTTATGCGATTTACTTGCCAGTTTTGTAGTGATGATACATGCCCCTTGTGTTTTTTCCTTCGGGATAATCTAATTTTTTGCTTTTTTATTTTAAAAATATTGTTATTCATTTTTTAAAACAAAATACACTGTTTATAATCTTTGTAAGATAAAAAAAAAACAATTAACAATGTAACAGTAAGAAAGTGAAAATTACAAACAATGCATACAAACAATGTTATGGCTGAAATGCTGAATGCATACTGTAGTTGTGCATGCAGACATTATTTAGTAATAATTAATATCAATGGATATATTTATGTGTTATAATTTATACTCTATAATAGACATCCCAATATGACATTATTCGTAGAAATGTTTATTGCCTATTATAGACCTTCCGGTATATATCTGCAAATTCTTAGAACAGAGTCATTTGGTGGATTAGTAGTAGAAAAACACTTACGCACGCGGCACGCGCAGTACAAGTCACCGCTACGACGTCGCGCGCGTGAACAGTAAAGAATGTATGCTAATTTGTATGTACTTTTTGTCAATTCTACCGATGGACCCAATGATGCGGTAAGACTTCTGAAAACTGATTTTAATTCGTTAATATGTCCTCTTAAGATCGATCAGACCATATTTTAAGATTTTAGATTTAAATAAGGAATAATCGACACTTATAATTTTGTAATTTTTTAAATATTCAAACCAAATGTAAAGGAGTTGGAGATCGAAATTTTAAAAAGTGGACTGATCGATCTCAAGTAGACATGTTAACAAATTCAAATCAGTTTTCAAAAGTTTTATCGTGTTAACAGTTCCATTGGTGTGATTGACAAAAGATCGGTATATTTTGGATGAAATAATAGACGTTTGCAATCCCCTTAAATATAATGACTACCTATTAACTGCCTTTGGGTGGCATAACCGCTACTGAGGAGATAACCTCAATAAAATAATCACATTATCTATTACAAATTTAAATATGATTTTTGATTTATAAAAATTTATATATAATAGATATTGTTTTGTTTAAGATTTTAGTTATTAGAACTGAAATATAATATATTTAAAAAATTTTCTTTCAGATGTTTGTGCTATTGGTCAAATAAAGTATTTTTATTCTTTCAACATTAACATTTTGTCTTTTATTATATTTGATACGTACTATAAAATCCTTGTAACGATGGTATATCTCAGTTAGGAAAATTCAACCAAATACCTAGGTGAAATGTGTTAATAAAGTCTTATCTATGATAAATCACATTCTCTGAAAACGTACAAAAATGTACATTTACCTGTGTGAATCCTATCAAACTTAACTAACCCATGTACGTGTTGGATTAAGTCTACTTAAATCGCTCATCATATGTTGAATGAGACAAATTATAATTAACACCTTGTAATAATGAGCAAAACAGTCGTGATTGCATTATCTATTAAATTTATGTCCAGAAGAAACAAATGGGCCAAGCCAGAAGTTGTGTTCAAAGTATGCAGAATCTTAATCTGAAGCTTCCCCTGTGACTCCATTAATATTTTATGTTTTATATACATTTGTATCTCACTAAGAGATCTACATGTACATAATATAAATATTGTGGGTAGATTGCATACGGTAAAAAATAAAACTACCTAAATTAATTGGCAACACTGAGATGTGTTCATGAAGAATACACTAAATTAAATAAATATTTTTTTCACACCTATACTCGCTTGTGATTCAATATTATGTCTTAAAAAAAAAAAAAATTACGAATGGGCCTCACTGGCCATTCATTATTAAAAATGGCTGACCTCCACTACTCGCTACCTTAAATGAGCTCCACTA
This sequence comes from Macrosiphum euphorbiae, assembly GCA_949089665.1. Classification (NCBI taxonomy): domain Eukaryota; kingdom Metazoa; phylum Arthropoda; class Insecta; order Hemiptera; family Aphididae; genus Macrosiphum; species Macrosiphum euphorbiae. Next base: position 29,835,002 of record CARXXK010000003.1, on the reverse strand, counting down.
TTCATGAGACCTAAGATGTTAATAGTCTCGATAATATAAATACTTTTCCTTAAGAGGACGTCACATCCCCGCATGTGTTGTCCATGTCTTACTCACATAAAATGATATAGTCAATAAGTGTTTGCCCAGTATAAATCTCAATTTTGGTTCTAAAGCAGTGTTTCCCAACCTTTTTACCACCACGGATCACTTTGACAATATTTTATAGGTCGCGGACCACCTCAACTTTACGCAAACTAGGAAGACTTTTTTTTTTTTGCTCATTAACAAGAATACACAAAAATTTATTGGAAAATTTTTATTATTTTACTGTACTATTATATATAATTATTAAACTTTACTAATAATTTACTTAGTGTGATTTTTGTATACGATAAGATAACCGTATATTACGGTAAAATAAAATATTTTTCGCTGTTTAAAAAAAAAAAAATAATTTTTAATAGAAAACTAAGAAAGGTACCGCGGACCACCGGTTGGGAAACACTGTTCTAAAGTAAAAAATACCTTACCTATTATAAAATTGAATAGTGACAATATTTCTGAGAGCATGTCATTGCGTTTTTTTCCATTATACCCAATATAATATAAGTTATATTGTTTAGAAATAGCAAAATTTTTAAAATACCTCTAACTTAAAAAAAAAAAAAACAGTATTGTCATCTTTTAATTTTCCTTAAGTAAAGGTTCTCTTACCACTGGGTGACGACTTTTCTCATCAAAGTATAATCATGTATATTTATTTTTTTCTATTACCTCATATTCTTATTGTTCCTATAGGAACAGATTCTAATATAATATTATAATATACTGTATAATTAATAAAAAGTAAATCTTTTAATTTTGTAATACTATAGGTGTTTTTATTCTAACACCAAAATTGAGCTAGTACTTCTCACACTGCGTAAACGCGTATTGTTTATGTGTGTAAGACTGATAACACTTGGGTGTGACGTCCTCCTATATTTTAAAATAGAAATTATCCGAAGAATATTTCTGAATTTAATGCACTAAAAAACCAATAACCTGACAAAATAATGGGCAATTAAAATTTTTTATAGAAAGAAATCACTTGGTATATATCAGTCCATTTAAATTAGATTTTCACTTCTAAGTGGCCCATTTACATATTGAGTGGCTCAAAATTATACAAAAATAATTAGTTTATAGGTGGGTAATTGTATTTTAAGCGTGCATTTATTTTCCCTCACACGACTGGCCCACCGAGATTTTCTCGGTAGATCACCCAATCAGGCCCTGGAAATTGCCATATTTTATTGGTTGGAATGCACGCTCGCTCAGCCCTAATTTTACACACATTTTGTTGAGTATACTTATTGTGTCTATGAAGATCCAAGTCATATGGGTTTATACTATATAGTTAGAAATTAGAACTCAATTATATCCATATTTCATCTTTTCTGGAAATATAAAATCTTCACAGGTGCAGGAAAAAGTTTAGTAGGTTCCAATTTATGATGAACCCTAGACACCAACTATATATGAACTCTACATTTTTATATTCACTATTATTAGTTTGTACTTATTACCATATTATAGTCAGAAATCTACTTTATTTCAACTGGTAAGGTGTACTTTGAAAAAACTTATAGTTTATCAAAACCATACAATGTATGAAACAAAATTTTCCTGAATTCCCCTATAAAGTGGTAATGTAATCAATTGTCAGCATTTGAAGAAATGTTGACTCCTATCAGTGAGTATTTATAATAAAAAATTATTTTTATAAAATGAAAAATTCAAAAGATGTTTGAAAATAAAATCTAGACATTGTTGTATACAAAATAAAAATACAACTAATAATTTATAACTTAAATAAATTAGTTTTCTTATTGTTTTAATATAATTACATATTTATATACATAAATTAGCAATAAATATACAATAATTATTGTAAAACATAATTTGTCCAGTGGCGTATTTAGGCACAAGAGCCAATATTTTCATGTAACTTTACATGAAAATATCTATAAATAAAATATACACTGTATATATAAATAGAACTACAAGTTTTGGCTCACAGATTAAATAACGAGGAATATTTCAATAAAAATTCAAAAAAATCGTCGCATACAGATAAACCAGAATGTTGTTCAATTTATTAACAAAAATTAATGTTAAATTCTATGTACATATTAGACCTAAATTATTAACTTCGGGAATATTTATTATTTTATCTTCAATCAACGAAGATGTTAGAAAAAAAACAAGATTAAGAAACATACAATATATCTTATAAATATAATAATATATCATGTATATAAAAAAAAAAAAAAATATTTTCATTAGACAAAATAAAAGGCCAAATATAATTTTGAACCAATTTAAACCACTTACGGTAGTGTATCGCACAAAACAGCTTTCATTGCAGGTGAAATTGTTTCAGGAAATTTAATATCAAACGACACCAATAAATCTCCTCTTCTTGATTGTTCCTTAGCATACGGAAGTCCATAACCTTGAAATCGTTTTGTAGTTGTGGGTTTAACAACTTCTGATTTTAGGCTGAGAGGTAATTTTTTTTCAGTTAAAGTAGGAACTACAATGTCTACACCACATAGTGCCTATAAATTACAATTGTTTTTATTATTTTAAAATCATTGATAAAAAAAAAAAAAAAAACTTACTTGTTTAAGAGTAATTGGAACTGTATATCTAATATCATTTCCATCACGTTTAAAAACTGGATGAGGTTTGTCTCTTATTACAAAAACAATGTCTGAAGGTATTCTGTTCATTGCTTGATCTCCTTCTTTTTGAAATGTTATTTTAGTACCCGATTTCCAACCAGGTTTTATATTGATTGTTAACACTTTATCTTCTTTTCTAGAAGTCCCATCTGCTTGGAGCACTCGTCTGGAGATTTTCATTTTTTTTGTACATCCTCTACTTATATCCTCTAATGATACATATACTTCATGTTCAATAGCTGGGTCTTGAGCTTTTTCTTTAGTTCTTCCCATTGGTGAACCATGAACATTGAATGACTGCGACCTGAAAGCACCCATGCCAGGTGGTCCATGTGACATTCGAATAAAACCATCATCAAAGTCCATTTCATCATCAAACATTGAACCACCACTATTACCAAATATATTGCCAAATGGATTTGATGAACCAAAGAACTGTGCAAATGTTGCTCTAGGATCGCCATGGAAAGTATAGGAATAGTTGTTAGAATTATTTCCTTGGCCAACACCTCCTTTAAGACCATCTTCTCCATATTTATCATATATATCCCGTTTTTTTTTATCACTCAGTACTTCATATGCTTCTGCTACCTCTTTGAATTTTTCTTCGGCTCCAGCACTTTTGTTCTTGTCTGGGTGGTATTTGAGTGCCAATTTTCGATAAGCCTTTTTAATTTCATCGTCTGCGGCTCCCTTTGACACTCCTAGGATTTGGTAATAGTCCTTTCCCATCATATGCTAAAATCAAATTCAACTGTTATCAAGGATTTCATAATTAGGATAAAATTATAATAATATACCTAATGGTGCTGATTGCCTAATACATTAACGATACCGAATAAAAGCTTTTTAGTAGGAAGGTGGGATACATAAATACAATAATTGTGCGACAAAAAAAATTAATATTTGTCTGCTTTAATGAACGTTTTATCTAATAGTCATATATTTCACATGAAAGTTAATAGTTGTTAAAATAATGATTTATGTATAACAAAAAAATTAAAAAATTATTTATTTACTATAAAAGAAAAATAGGTTAGCCACTGCTTATAAAGATATCAATAAGTCATGGGTAATTGTAACATTTTTAATATTAAGAATTATGATATCTATATAATCTGAATCAATGCCTATATATTTATTTTGTTCTAATTTAATTTGTATCAGGTTATAAACAAGTAGATAGATAAGTAGGTGTTATAAATTATAACCATAGATATTACTGAATGGATAGGCCATGGCTATATTAATAAAATAGAGGAAAGTGTGTCGGAATGGGGAAAAGAGAAAGAGTTTCATATTATAACTCACAAATATTAATACTAACATGTTAAATCATTTGTAAATGAAATAAAAAAAATATTGGTTAAACATAAAAAAAAAAAAAAAAAAAAACATTTAAGTCTGTAACATTTCCAATTAGAAAATCAAACAAATTATTGATTATGATAGTGTAGGAGAAGTTGGGAATTGAGTTCAATAATGATAAATACTGTATGTATTGTTATTGACTAGGTATATTATATACAACTTAAACATCATTAGACATTAAGTATAGATATTAATCAAAACTATATTAAGTAATATTTTATTATATTTTTATAATATGAAGTATCTAGACACCTACTTAATTAGAACATTAAATTCAAGATTTATAAAAAAAATATGTTATTCTTGTATAAATTATGAAGTGTGTACAATAATGTAAGCTTTATATTAGCTCAAACAGTAGAGTAAACTACCTACAAAGATATAAACAGTTTTTCAATCATATTACCATTTGGTTAAAATAACATAAATGTTTTATTTATGAGTTCTTATAAGGATTTTAATGTAAGCATTAAACAACTACAACTATAGATATAACTTTGAACTTTCTATACCTACATAGATGGATGAAGGATTGTTGAATTTATAATTCTCGTGATACAGATATACACTACCATATAAGTACCTACTTACAAGCTACGGTTATCACACTTCAACAAACAGTATAAGGTCGAAATAATGTGTAGTAGATAGACCATAGACGTACAACAAAAACCGAAATCGCAGTTAAAAATGTACAAGCAAATTAAATAGAGAAACATGGACATAAAATACCTAATATGCAATTCAATAATAGATAAAAAAAAAACCACAAGCCCACCCACCACATGTACCTATATTCTGTATAAATATCCATTGCGTTGAACACAGGAAGACGACTTACACATAGCACACAACAATAGGTACACATCCAAAGACGAGTACAATAATAATAACATTTTATGACCTACGGGTAATCCAATTAATTTTGGCGTAGGTAGTAAAAATACAAATTACTTACACGTAAAGTGAATGATGTTCTTTCACGAGTAAATTTCACTCAAGATAACAAATGTCCACAGGCGTAAAATATTGTGTAGCATGTAACTTCTAAGGATTTATTGTAAGTTGTTACTTTTTAATCTTCCGTGTTTGGAAATATTATTTTCGACGAAGAAATCTTATTGGCGTACTGCAACGAAAGCGTTTATCGAATGGCATTGCACAATGCACAACAAACACAGGACACTAACCCACGGACAGTTATACTGTATTAAACACACATATACATTATACACGCGCAGCGTATCAAAATCGGGGGTAGAATATTCTAGAATCCACCAGAGGATCGTGGAAGAATAAGACACCGATCATGGAGGAAAAAAAGACGGACCATTCGAATTTTGATCTCGATCCCATAGAACAATAATAATAATTAATATTATAGATAATAATAATTAGGGCACGGATGTTGTAGTACTAAAAAAATAGTAAAATTGATTGCAGTATTGCACTAAAAAATACCAAAAATTGCACTTAAAATATTAAAAATTGCACTAAAAAATAACAACGTTTTGTTATAAATGTTTTAAGTTTATTGTTATAAATTATAATCTAAAATTCTAAATAATTCAAAAAAAATATATACATTACATTATAATCATACCATTATAAATTTATTATATTATACATCATTGCACTGTACTATAAGTGTTTGTTTTAAATTTTCGAAATCAAACCCTCTTCGATTTGGAGCTAGTAAGTTCTTATATCTGGAAAAACTTCATTCTACGTCGGTTGATGTAAGCGGAGCGTATTTAAAATAAGATAAATCGCTTACTGTTCAGTCTAGTATATCATTCATTTTAATAATGGTTTTAAGTCATATATAAGTTTTAATATGGCTAAAATTGTTGTATAAATGAGTAAATTCGACAAAATTGCAATAAGATTGAAAAATTCCCAAAAATTGCAAAAAATTGCACTTAAAACTTTTAGATTTGAATTCGTACTTACATGAAACGTATTTAAAACTTACTTAGCAATTAATTGAAAAAGTAGAAAAAAAGTTGCAAATGCAACATCATCCGTGCCCTAATAATAATCGTTATTCTTGCAGGTAATAATATGTAATAATTAATTAACTAACATGTAATCTCGTTTAAATTTTTGAAATTGAAGTAACTATAAAAAAAACTGTGTTTATACTTTATTATTTAGATTTTTTGGTTGCAGTAACAACTACTTCCGTAGAACCTTGTTTTACATTTTTAATCCTTAGCTATAAAAGTTGAACATTTTATACATTTTAACTACTAAGTACTAAACAATTTGTAAATTTTCAATTTGATAAATGTCATCAACATTTGAACTTTCAATGCGTAGGTATAAAAAAATACGAGCATATTATGTGTTTTTAATATTTTTCAACTGTTACTGTAACAATATAAGATCATAATAATATTATAACTACCTATACATTTATATGGAATAACACAAAATATTCAATTTAAATAAATTCAATAGGAAATACATTTTGGTACGGCCAACAAATGGGTGGCCCTACCACACCCGTCGTAACTAAATCCGTGCTTGCTTCAAAAAATAAAATATGTAGGTAGGTACATAGGCGCAAATAGGAGGGGGGCTAGGGGGCTTTAGCCCCCCTTGAAGTTTCTATAGCCCCCCAAAAACTAATGATTTCACTACTATAATTTAAAAGCATCATAAGAGTTTCAAGTATAGACTGAGCTTCAGCCCCCCCAAATTTCAAACACTATTTACGCCAATGGGTAGGTATACTTAAAATATAGTGCAATCATGGTAATATTGTACAAATATAAAACGGAAATGTAAACATTTATGTCAGCATTGTATGTTTAGTTGGAGTTTTACATATTATAGTGGCCGCTATAAGCTAAGTTAATTTATTTGTATTACATTATGGCACTTCATCAAACACAAACAATTATAAATAATTTCTATATTAATGAATTTAAGAAATTACTTCTGTGCTGACGACACTGCAATTTTCTCACCTGCAGGTAATGATCCTGTAGAAACTGTACATTTTTTACAAACAAATTTAGACTTAATAGACAAATGGTCATCCAACTGGAAAATCAAAATTAATCCCTACAAATCAATTTATGTCCCATTTACACTAAAAAAGTCCATACCCCTTCCCCTCTATTTTCAAGGAGTACAAATCCCAATATCCTCAGAAGTAAAATACCTCGGCGTCCTAATTGACAAAAGATTGACCTGGGGTCCTCATATCAAGTCAAAAAGAAAAATTCTCAATAGTCGACTCCACTTACTTCGCCCAATTCTGAAATCAAATTTACCCTTCCACACAAAAATAATCATCTACAAATCCTTATTACGGCCTATCTGGGCTTATGCTATCCCAGGGGCGCCATTTGGGGGGGGGGGCAGGGTGTGCACTCGCACACCCTGTAATTTTGGTGTCCACAATTGGCCTAGGCCTCATTAATACTATGGCCTTCAGTTTGCTTATCTTTAATTGTACATGCACCGCAGCTATTCACTGATAATCATAAATTATATTATAATATTATTGTGTTCTTCAATTTGATAATTGATAAATTGATATCGGTATCACTTTATCCACTGGCACACACAAATATGTGTAATTGATAATTGTAATTGTTTATTGATAAACAACAGACATAATAATACGCATCTATTCCAGGGACGTCATTTCAACTTTTCAATAGGGATGCAAACATTTGAATCAGGCCAATTGTTCCCTCCACCAGGCTATTTATATATCCTGTTTATTTAGTGGAACTTAAAAAAATTTCCGATCGCTTCGCTCACTCATATCCCCACATTTTAATATTCAAATACTCATTAATACTTTTTTTCAAACATATTTAACCAATTTCATATAAATAAAAAAAGATATATTTAATAATATTTGTATTAAACAATAACATAAAAAGAAATACAAAAACTAATTATGTACTTTAACTAAGTAAATAGGTATAACAGTAAAAGTACTAAAAGTTATTAAAAAAGTGGATATCTCCTATTCTTCATTTTCCCAAAATCATCCATAGCTTTATTTAAATCTATTTTATTGGCCTCGTCCTTTTCCACGTTTATTATCATGAGATCACTGAGAAAAACTGAAAACACTAGAAACGTTTTTTTAACGATTAGCCTGGAGGTGGGAAAAAATTGGCCTCTTTAATTGTTTGCACACCTTAAAAAAAACTGAAATGGCGCCCCTGTGCTATCCAAATCTGAGGATGCGCTAAACCATCTCAAATACGTACCCTCCAAGCCTTCCAATGTATCACTCTCCGAATTATCTCTTCCACACCTTGGTACGTATCAAATTGCACACTCTAAAATGACTTCAAAATAGAAACAGTAAATCAATAAGCCACAAAACTTAAACATTATAAAAAATTTCACTCTAAATTACAATGTCACTCTAACCTTTTAATCGCTGAACTTGCTTCCAACTCACTTCCTAGTAATCCCCCAAGCCGTCTAAAGAGAAACTGGTATCGTGATTTATTAAATGATTGTTGGTTCATACCATTTAATTTTAATTTAATTTATATTAAGTTAAATTAAATTAATAATTAATAAAAAATCAAAATTAAATGGTATGAACCAACAATCATTTAATTCTAACGATACGTTAAGATAAGATAAGTTCTATCACTGGATGGCCTCCCTCCTCATGTGTTCAGGTTATAAAAAATGTTTATGTATGTGTTCAAATTTGCTTATTATGCCTTGTAGCATAGATTGTAAATATTCTAATAAAATATAAAAAAAAGAAATAAAAAAAAAAAGAAATTACTTAGCAACTTTTTGATATCACAACCTTTCTGACTTGAGTTTTTTTTTCTTAGCGAAGTTTTCTACACGTAACCTAATGTTTTTGTTGAGATAATAAAACAGCATTGTAAAATCAATACATTTATCGATCCGCTCAGAATCTAAAATTTTGTCTGATCGACTCCTGACAAATGACAATATTTTGTAACGCACTGTTTATCAAATATAGATTTTTTTATTAAACATAGATTCAATAAAAAAGAAATATAGATTTTTAATTACAATTTTTTATTTCTCTTTGATTTGTTTTATTTTATTTAGATTTCTAAATCCAATCAAGATTATTTATTTATTAAATATATATTTTTTTATCAAATATAGATTTTTTTATTTCTATTTAAATTGTATTCAAATAGGTTTTTTATTCTATTTAGATTTTATATAAAATATTATAGATTTTTTATAAATTTAAATTCAATAAAAAATGCAATTGAATAAAAAAAAGGTGGGTAAGTGGATGTCGCTCTGCTGTACAGTAGGTTACAAGTGGGTCACTGTATAATGGATGCTATTAAATTTGAATCCAATGATACAATATCATTGTATAAGAAAAACGATTCTGAGCGAAGACGGTATGTCAGTCTAGGTTTAAGACAAATTATATACATATGTATGGTATTAAAAAAAAAATTGACCTATAATAAATTCCAAATTAATCATATCACATTATCACAATATCCATTAGGTACTTATAAAACAATATACATCAACAGCAATAACAAACCCTGATACTATCATAGATATATATATATATAATACACTATAGTACACTTTAGAAGTTTATGAATAATATTATATAATCACAACAAAATAACTAGGTTTTTTAATATGTAATTTCGTCCAAATTTGAACATAAAATTACTATAAAAATAAACTGTGATTGTATATTTTTTAGATTTTTCGGTAAGAGAATTACCTACTTACGTTTAATCTTGTTTTAAATTTTCAATCCTAAGCTATAAAAACTGAACATTTTATAATTTATTAATTACGATGATTAATAATTTTCGAGATTTTGAAAAATTCTGTCAAAATTCGATGTTTAAATGCTTATAAAAAAAATTGTGCCTATGTATTTTTAATATTTTTCAACTGATATTGTAACAATATATCAGGAGCCTTGTATTAAATTTTTACACTTTTTGGCCCAACAGATAAAACTTTATTGATATTCATAGAAAAAAAAACTAAAAAAAATGAAAAATGAAACTATCCGTAAACAGCTCAAAAAGAGTCAAAATATTTTCAAAATTGTATGGTGTATAGGAAATGCTAATATAAAGATTCAGTGAAATTTTCATGTATCTATAGTTATTCGTTTATGAATAACAACAAAATAAGGAAATCGCAACATAAGAAATCGAGTGAGCATCCAATGTTGTAAAAATTTGAATTTCAAACGCTCATAAAAATTTAATTTGACTGTCCGGTAGAGATTTTTTTATTGATAAAGGTAGACAAACTTATGAGTAATATTGTATTACATTTTCAAATCTTAGATTTAAAAAGAAAAATTTTTACGAATTCTTAACTCAAAATAATTTGCTAATTTTCGTGATTTTTCCATATTTTGTCAATTTTTGAACTTTAAATGCTTATAAAAAAAAATTGTGACTAAGGATTTTTAATATTTTTCATCTGCTTTTGAAACAATATACTATTAGCCTTCTATTAAATTTTCAAGCTTTCGCAACCAACAAATAAAATTGTATTGATATTTTTAGAAAAAAAACTAAAAAAAAATGGAAAATGAAAATGTCCCTAAACAGTTCAAAATAAATCAAAATATTTTGAAAATGTTATCGTGTATAGAAAATGCAAATATAAACAACCAGTGAAAATTTCATGTATCTACGGTCATTTGTTTTAAAGTTACACCAAAAACCAAATTCAATTTTCTGAAAAATCGATTTTGCGTAGAAATTCCCGTTTTTCCTTAATTTTTCTTTTGTTTTTCTTGGCGCTTTTGAAAAGTACTGGGAATTTTAAATTTTGACCTCCCCAATGCACCAACGATATTCACTTTCCAATCGAACAAGATACTGAAGTCGAAAATCGAAGCATTATTTCGACTACTTATCGTGTACACAGACACAAAAATAAAAAAGGTGGGCAAGTGGGTGTCGCTCTGCTGTACAGTAGGTTACAAGTGGGTCACTGTATAATGGATGGTATTAAATTTGAATTCAATGATATAATATCATTGTATAAGAAAAACGATTCTGAGCGGTGATGGTATGTCAGTCTATGTATAAGGCATATTATATACATATCTATGGTATTAAACAAAAAATTGACCTATAATAGGTACCTATAATAAATTCCAAATTAATCATATCACAATATCCATTAGATACTTATAACGCGTTATACATCAACAAAAACCGTGATACTATCATAGATATATAATAGTACACTTTAGAAGTTTCAAGTACCCACGAATAGTATTATTCAATCACAACAAAATAACTAAAATCGTAATTCTTGGTTTAAATATGAAATTTTGTCTAAATTTGAAATTAAAATGTCTGTAAAAAATAAATGTGTTTATATATTTTTTAGATTTTTTGGTTACAGTATGAATTATTTAAGAGAATCTTTGTTTTAAATTTTCAACTCTTAGTTATAAAAACTGAACATTTTATAATTTTTTAATTCCAACGATTGATAATTTTTGAGATTTTGATAAATTTTGTCAAAATTCCAACTTTAAATGCTTATAAAAAAAAATCGTGCCTATGTATTTTTAATATTTTTCAACTGATATTGTAACAATATATCAGGAGCCTTGTATTAAATTTTTACACTTTTTGGCCCAACAAATAAAACTTTATTGATATTTATAGAAAAAAAAACTAAAAAAAATTGAAAACTGTAAATGTCCATAAACAGCTCAAAAAGAGTCAAAATATTTTCAAAATTGTATGGTGTATAGGAAATGCTAATATAAACATTCAGTGAAATTTTCATGTATCTACAGTTATTCGTTTTTGAATTACAACAAAATAAGGAAATCGCTACATGAGAAATCGAGTGAAAATCCAATGTTGTAAAAATTTGCATTTCAAACGCTCATAAAAATTTAATTTGACTGTCCGGTAGAGATTTTTTTATTGATAAAGGTAGATAATCTTATAAGGAATCTTGTGTTTCATTTTCAAATCTTAGATTTAAAAAGAAAAATTTTTACGAATTCTTAACTCAAAATAATTTGCTAATTTTCGTGATTTTTCCATATTTTGTCAATTTTTGAACTTTAAATGCTTATAAAAAAAAATTGTGACTAAGGATTTTTAATATTTTTCATCTGCCTTTGAAACAACATATTAGGAGCCTTCTATTAAATTTTCAAGCTTTCGCAACCAACAAATAAAATTTTATTGATATTTCTAGAAAAAAAACTAAAATAAAATGAAAAATGAAAATGTCCCTAAACAGTTCAAAATAAATCAAAATATTTTGAAAATGTTATCGTGTATAGAAAATGCAAATATAAACAACCAGTGAAAATTTCATGTATCTACGGTCATTTGTTTTAAAGTTACACCAAAAACCAAATTCAATTTTCTGAAAAATCGATTTTGCGTAGAAATTCCCGTTTTTCCTTAATTTTTCTTTTGTTTTTCTTGGCGCTTTTGAAAAATACTGGGAATTTTAAATTTTGACCCCCCAAAGTACCAACTAGATTCACTTTCCTATCAGAAAAGGTACTATTGAAGAAAATCGAAGCACTTTTACTGTCCCAAAACGTGATGACAGACACAAAAATATAAATAAAAATATAAAAATATAAAAACATACATCATTGTAAAACCAATACATTCATCGCTCCGCTCAGAATCTAAAAATTAAAAAATTAAAAAATTAAAAAATAAAAATAAAAACACACATCATTGTAAAATCAATACATTCATCGTTCCACTCAGAATCTAAAATCTAATTAGAATCGGTAACAAACAATTTTAAATGATTATTTTTGTTTCTTTTTGATTTGTTTTATTGAATCGATGTTATATTTTTATTGAATTAAAATTTTCATCAAATATTGACTATTGAATATTATTTCAATATATACATTATTGATTTGATTTGTTATTTCTATTTAGATTTTATTCAACCGAGATTTTATTTATTCTACTTATAGATTGTATATTAAATATAGTTTTTTTATAAATGAAATTTAAGTTTGAACTCTTTAATGTTTGTTGTTACTGTATAATTTTTTCTAATTTTTTTTTTTGTTTTCCAAAATGCATTTGCCTGCGGGCGCCAACACTCCCCTTCAATTTTTTTTTAGGAATTTGACTAGTTGAATTTTTTGCACAGACTTGAATATATTGATAATGTGCAGGTGTCCTATGAATATAATTTCTTTAAAGAACTATGTATTATGAATAGTTCTTTTGTTTAAGATTCTGGAAATTTTAGTTTGAACTCTTCAATATGCCTTCCTATTGTATAATTTTTTTAAAAATGTTTTCTTTGTTTTCTAAAATGCATTTGACTGCGGGCGCCAACACTCCAATTCAATTTTTTTTTAGGAATTTGAGTCTAGTTGAATTTTTTGCTCAGAATTGAGTATTGACATCCAGATGCCTTTTGTATTATCATTCTTCATTGAGATAATCATTGTCAATTGTTTTTAAAATTTGATTATAAAAAATATGATTACTGATTTTTAGATTTAACATATAGGTATACACTATACAGTATAAACACGGTTTGTATAATCGGATTGTTTCCAGTGCCTACCTAGTACCTACACCAGAGAACTAAAAATCGTTATTTCTCGTTTACTGTTTCGAAAACGTCCAGAAAAAAGTTTGTTTTAAGGCTTTAAGTTTAGATAACATCCAATTTATATGAAAGTGTATTATACTATTATTATATTACATATATTATAATATAATCAAAAATAATAGTTATATAGTAAGATATTTAATACCTGCCTGTTGGTATCTATGTAGTTTAAACTACACTAAAATATTTGTAAATAGGTACGTACATATAATGTATATAAAATATAAATATTAATAATTGTTTTAAATACCTACAACCTAAGGTGTTACCCGGTGTATATAGTGCACCGTATAATAATTATGCAAAAAAGGTAGGTACCTTATTATCGTATTAAACTTAGAGTTGGGGGGGGGGACTGTTCGGACTCACGCATTTTATACATTGCGCTTTTGGGAGTAAACGTACCTATAGCTTTTACGTCACCCAGTGAACAGATTGTCCGTGTCAATAAATATATAATTAGAGATTAAAAAGTAAATGTAAGCCCCAAAATAATATGAAAATAAACTTACGCATAAACATCGAATCTTCCGGTGAAACCTAGCTAGGGTGCATCAACATTGCAGACGTGCAGTATGTGACAACAAAAAAGAAACAGCAATCCTCATCTATCTTCATCTCACTCCAAACTGAAACTTTAAAGTAGGTATCTAATTGTCAAAATATTGACACCTGTTTTTTTTAGTCGATCGGACGAGTTGGTGGGGCTAACTCACTATCGTGTTTCGGTAGTTTAAGACCTGTTTTGAATTGGGCGTGATTACTTTCTGTCGGCGAACGGAGTTTACTTGCGACGAGCTAAAATGTAATTATTATCGGACAATATTGATCAATGCAGATAATATCTAGTAATGCACCTATTTTGCCTATACAATACGCCGGACAACACGTTATGTTGGAGCGAAGTACTCATCATCGGTATTTAGTATTTACTACAATACATTGTTAGCGTAGTCTTAGCCTATAACAGTATAACCTACATGATAGTCAATAGATATTAGTATATTACACATTTTACATATTTTACAATTTTATATTTTCTTTTACTTTTGAGTTTTGATTATAATATAAAAATAAACTTCAATATAAATTGGTTGTTATCTGACTGACTGTTAGATTCAAAATTAGTGTCATTCTGAATTCAGAAGGTGTTTCCATAGGTAAATAATTCGTTTTAAAAAGCAAAAAACGAAATTAATTATAAATGTATGTTGTATTCGAAGTCTGGGACTGCAGTCTATTTCGAATAACAAAAAAAGTTATTAAATAGAATAAAATACATAAAGAAGTGAAAGTGTCATAAAATTACTAGTGAATTGTACCAGTCTTGGTTCTGACATTAAATTTTGGAAAAGGAAACATGTTAACTCAGGCAAACCCGTGGAGCTTTGCCACACTCCCTTCCATTTCTAGTTATGCAATTCCTGAGGTCCACAACTAGTTTTATAATAAGTATGTGAATTGGATATTATTTTCCTAAAATATAACTATTAACAACTAACTTTTTCTGCAGGTTGGGTCGTCGTCAATGTGCTATCTTAATTACTATTGAACACGATTAAAGATAAGATCTTAGATCTTATATTTAATCGTGCTATTGAACTTTGATATACTATTTTAATATTGGAATTTCGAAATATATATAAGATTGTCAATTGTATTTCATTTGAGCTGTGAAAAGTTAATACAATGTGCAGTAAAAAAAAACATATTCATTATTATTTTCATTGGGATTTTTAAAAAGTAATAAAAATAAAGTTTTTTTTTTAAATTAATTTTATTAGCTTTCAGTTATTACAACTATAATAACGATATAACATAATTTAAGAAGGAGGTATAGGAAAAGAAGATGAGAGTAAGTGATTGACAACTTTTTTTTTTTTTTTTTTTTTTTCAGTTTTCAGCCGACGACGCCGCGGGAACTGCTTTCGCATTCTTCCGCGACGCCGCCATCGTTTATTTGGATATAAACACAAATAATATCTATACATACGTGGGGGGTAGACGGGACAGTTCCCCGACTTACCCCCCCTCTATACATGACATATAACATATTAAACATTTTACATTTTTCAGCAATTGTTGAAACGTTCACCTTTTGACGGGCCGACCGGAGTCCGCCGCCCTTGATTTCCCGTGCGTGCCCGTCTTGGCGAGCTGACCGGAGTCCGCCGCTCTGGGGTCTCGTACATCCTATGATGCCGTGATCGTCGTCCCTCCTGTGGTGTCACAGGTGGGGGGATGAAGAACGGTGGTCGGTGACACCTCCGACGTGTCGCTGTTGCGACTACGAAGAGTGTCTTCGGGCCGTTCTTCATCGTCCTCATCCGTCGTCAGTCGTACAGTTGATCTTCCCGTTCATCGTCTTCCTTGGTGCTCAAGATCGATTCCACCATCGCCATGAACTCCCGACTGTTCTTCGTAGCCTGATCTGCTATCCTTGACCGGGCTGTCGATTCGTCGGGTAGTTCTTCAGGCCTAGGGCCGCACAGGAGTCCCTGGACGTCTCCGGGCTCTGGTGGGCGTCTTAAGATTCTGGTCAGGACGGCACGCTCATCCTCCCACCTGGGGCACGCGAAGATGGTGTGCTCTGCCGTGTCTTCGGGGTCCATGCAATACACGCAGTAGCTGTCCTCGGCCCGGTTGAACCGCGACAGGTAACTCCGGAAACAGCCGTGTCCGGAGAGTAAGTGATTGACAACTGTAGTTAGTAGAAGTAATAAGGGGTTAATTATGGCTTTAAGGTCCTCGAGAAATTTGGAGATCTGCAGGCTTTCGGGTGTAGCTGTTGAAGGTGAAGTGTTGACAGTATGATTGGCAGTAACATTAGCATATGAACTATTTTGTTTCTGGTTGAAGCTGGAGGTAAATTTGTTTAAAGACAGAATGGTGTCAATGTGTCATTGAGAGCCGGATGACGATAAGGTTTGTGTGATTTAGATTTTCTGCGATTTTCACTTAGTTTTTTAAACACTGGAGTACTGGACAACCTTTGTATGAGGCTGTGTGCGGCCCCGAACATATAGGGCACACTTGGCGGGTACTGACGGTGCTTTGGTGCAATCTGAATTGTAATGGTTATCTCCACATTTGCCGCAACGTGGGGACTGGTGGCAAAAATTACTAGTGTGGTAATAATAGCATACAGCAGTGGTCGGGTGGAGGTGCCTGATAAAAACGGCATATGGTTTCGAGCGATTAGGCAAGTAACTAAGTAAGTGTGGAATTTTATCTGTTCATTAGCGATAAGGTAACTATAAACTAAATTATAATTGTTGACGCCGTCGGTGCGGATAATCAGATGCTTTGGAGTATTTTTAAAATTAATACCCATAGGAATGAAAAGGTCGAGTAGAGATTTCTTGAGCTTGTTGAATTCGTAGCCACCACTTAAATAAAAGGGAAGTGCAAAATAAAAATGTTTACTTGGAAAGGATTCCACGTGACTGGGTGATGTGTTGCACTGAACTTTGGAAGGTGTTGTGATAGAGGGAGGGCTAAACACCTCCTGATCGAAAACATTGTCCTCGGAGAGTGAAGCATAGCAATTTGGTGTGAATTGTGTGATGAATACTTTACTTTGGTTTTCGTTAGATTTTGTAGGTGAAGATGATGATGAAGATAAATTGCGTTTCGGGGTATTCCGAGACATGTTTTGATTAACAATATTAAGTTTGACTCATTAGTGTAGTGCGCAAAAGGTAACGGACAAACGAAAACGACGTCTGTTCATGTTGGGCAATAAACGTGAAAATAAAGATATATTAGTGTATACTGTATAGTGGCTTTTTACATTCTGAAGATAGAAAAAAAAATTACACAATATTGGCGTTGCGTAGAAAGTTCACGTAAAGGTAGAATAATTACAATAAACGGAGAAATTAAAAGTCAACCTAAGGAAAACTCACATAATTTCATGTTCCCGATCTGAGTATAATCGAATGCATCATACACAAAATACTCCATAATATGATATGATTTTTTTATAAGTGTTTAAAGTTAGAATTTTGACTACATTCGTCAAAATAATGAATATTTTTTATATTGTAGCCTGTACATATAAGGTTTTGAAATGTTATCAAATTTGAAATTTCCTCATAACTGATCACATAGGACACACCTGCGTATATAATAATATGTTTCTTCCATCTCGTACAAACATACAACATAGTAAATTTGGGTATAATATGTAATACACTAATATGTATATAATGTAGGTACCTATCTATAGGGTAAACGGTCACTTTGTACGGTCCATTGTTCTAAATGTACAACGCGGACACTTTGTACGGTCGGGTAAAAAGGTACATTGCAGAACGCGGACACTTTGTACTATTATATACATAAAGTATATATATTATAAATATAAGTTATATACCTAGGTTAGCAAGTAAATAATAATATATATTATATATGACAAATTTTACTAAAAATGTTATAAATACATTTTATATAATCTGGGGAATCTAACCTTTTGCAATGTTATAAATGCATTTCACTAAGACACTGTCATATTATACATGTAGGTTTTAAAGATTTTTTTAAATATTAAAGAATGGAAATTTGATATTTTATAGATCGTTCATTTTGACGAATTATTCTAAAATTGATTTATTAAACCCTTAATATTAAATAATTATGTATGTGCACTTTTTATCTAAGCTTGATACCATTTTGCCATATTTTCATATTATTATACTATACAATATTATGTAGTTTTTTTAAATTTTTGTCAATATTATACTTTACTTGTCATTTTGAGATATTTCCATATTATAGGTACTATGCATGTAGTTTTTAATGATTTTTTTTCATTATTATATTTTATTTGTCATTATGACATATTTATATTGTACACATTTTTTATTTGCTTTAAAACTGATATCTAATATTATAATACAATTAAGATTTATAATAATATTATTGATTGTTTGATTATTAAATTATTTTGATCATTATTAATATACGATAAACAATTTACTTTTTATTTTTAATTTTTATATTTTAATAATTTACATTATAATTTATAATATTATTATATACTTACTACTTAGGTATATAACTTATATTTATAATATATATACTTTATGTATATAATAGTACAAAGTGTCCGCGTTCTGCAATGTACCTTTTTACCCGACCGTACAAAGTGTCCGCGTTTCGCACTTTTAATGCTCGACCGTACAAAGTGACCTAGAACCATCTATAGCCATTAGCCGTGGTCGAGTGGTTCCAACTAGGTGTATAACAACCTTTAATAATAGTGTGAATTAACTCAATTTACCTAGGTATTATCAAACTTTAAGGTAAGAAAATTATCTGTGTTTTACGAGGGTCTTACACTCTTACGATTTTTAAATGTTTAAGTTACCTATTTATAAGAATTTTTAAATTGTAATATTTCACATAGCTACTCAGAACTGGTTAATAAATAATTCAAATATCGTTAAGAGGACGTGATACCAGTATGCGTTGTCTCCGTCTTACTAATGTACAATATGACAAAAAACTGTTTGTCGGGATAGAAGCACTCCCTTGCTATTTATAGTAGAATTACCAAAATTCCGCATAAGGACCAACTTTATCTGTGTCGTAGTTTTTATTTTTTTTTATAACATTTACCAATAATTTTTAATAATTAAATGAAAAAAACAAAAAAAATCCTAAAGTTCTATACCTAACTGATAACTTTAATTTTATCTATGTTATCCAAATAATAAAAACGCTACGACACAGATAAAGTTGTTCCCTATGCGCTGTGGAATTTTGGTTATTATACTCTTAATACCGAAGGAGTGGTTCAATCCCTCGAAAAACAGTTTTTTGCTATGTTGTAGATTTGTAAGACGGAGACAACGCATACGGGTATCACGTCCTCTTAAAAACCCATGCTAAAATCTTAGATCATATACTATGGATGGAGCCACTGCATATTATTTTGAAGCCGATATTAGCGACGAGTCACCGAATTAGGTGATCGATATGCGCATGCGCGAAACAACTCGTTTAATATTAATATTATAACTGTCCCCATCCCAGCCGAGTCACCGAATTAGGTGTTCGATATGCGCATGTGCAACGCAACCTCTCGCATATTTATCAGCTGGTGATTATAATATTAATATTAAACGAGTTGTTTCGCGCATGCGCATATCGATCACCTAATTCGGTGACTCGTCGCTAATATCGGCTTCAACTTTTTGTATTGCTATAATACGCAGTGGCTCCATCCATAGTATATGATCTAAGGCTAAAATACAGTCATACAGATAATGTTCATATCTTATTACTGTGGTAAGTTTGGTAATAGGTAACTTCGACAGTAGAATGTTTCTAGTTTCTATATTTAATATTTTTTGAATAATAAACAATAACAAAAATCGCACGAGGAGAAATAAATTTAAATATCTGAAATGTCGTTAAAATTTGAACTTCAATAATTTCTTTTTAATTGTGGTAAAATCAACTTCTGAGGAATCTTGTATAAAATGTTGTCCAGTTATTTTACTCTCAAATAAAAATGTTCATACGTAAATCAATGGTTGAAAATTTCAAATGTCTATTAAAAGCAGAAAAAGAGGTAAAATATTTTTAAAGTAATATCATGTCAAGAAAAATATCTTTCTTACTTTTCATCCCCTAGTCCCAACCTTAAATGACTAACTACTAACTAGATCCGATTTTCACCAGATATCATCCTCAAAGTTAAAGATCCTAAACGTCTCAAACACAAGAAAAACACATCAGTGTATGGTACCTAATACCTATTAATCAATTAATTATGTAGGTACCTATATTGTATCAGATGGACCGGTCAGATTTTAAAATGTCAAATTGCGCGGACTGCTCAGTGATGTGGAGGTACCTACCTACTTAGTACTTAGCACGATCGTGGTTAGAAGCGATTAAGATTCCTTTTACATAATCATAAATAATTGTGTAATCAGATTAGTTAATAACAGACATTTTGCTTTTTATAATTTATAACATAAGTTATATAACTCTATAATTGACAGTATTTACATTGATAATCTTCTGTGACCCGCGCCTGGGAGTGTATTAATATTTTTAACTTTTTAACCTATGCAGTATACATAATCATAAATCATAATAATAATAATAACAATAATCAATAGCTTCATAGTACCGTCGCACTGACGAAGTGTTTCATTTTGTATATGTGCAAACTGCACAGGTAACAGGTTGTCACTTATCTGTGCATCATATTTTGGTGATTCGCTGTTGACAGATTTCTATTACTCGTGCAAGCTCGTCAAAATTTAAGTATTGCCGATTTGGTGCACTCGACAGACGCGATTAATTCAGTTGTACCTAGGTACATCACCTTGTAGAGATGGCGACCAGATGGGGAATAATAGGAACCAGCAATATATCACACGATTTTGCTGTGGCCATGGATACTTTGCCACGGGAAGAACACTTGATCACAGCAGTGGCGTCCAAAGACAAGGTGAGGTCCCGGGAATTCGCCGAACAGTTTGACATTCCCAATGCTTACGATTCTTATTCCCTCATGGCAAATGACACCGAAGTAGGTAAGATGATTTAATTTTTAAATTTATTGTATATATACAGGGTGTCCCGTGAGGATTTACTCATTGCGATATCTCCTGAAATAATGGAGATATCGTAATTATGTTTTTTTATTAAGACTCGCAGAGGTAAGCACTACAAATATTTTATTTTTTAATTAAACTAAATTTTTTAGTAAAAAAGTTAAAAATATTATTTTTTTATTTTTTCATTTTTGAAAAAATTGAAGATAGCCATTCTATAGAGTATATTTTTGTGAACATTTTGAGCTTTTAACATTTTATTTTCATTAATCTCATGATTTTTAATAATTTTTTTAGTTTATTAGTAAAACGTCAATAAACTGGTTTTTGTCCGGGCGGCGAGTCCCCCTCTACGGATAATGAGTAAATCCTCACGGGACACCCTGTATATATCATAATAGTCAACACCTATATGATATTTATTAATAATTAATAATTATTATGTGATGTGTAACTTATTTTTTAACAGACGTTGTTTATGTGGGCACCCTCAATGAACACCATTACTCTGTCAGCCGCTTAATGTTGGAACACGGGAAGAATGTTTTATGCGAAGAACCATTCTGTCAAAATTCTAACCAAGTCCAACAGCTCGTTGAAGTAATTATATCTCATACTTGTATTTTATTAACATGTCTGGTTTAATAGCTAAATGTAAGCTTACCTATTTCAATATTCAGTTGATAAGAAAACAACAATTTTTTTTTTTACTATTTCAGCTTGCGAGGTCTAAAAATTTGTTTCTTATGGAAGCCATGTGGATGTTTTTCACTCCAGCTTTCACTATTTTAGGAGATCAAATCAAAAAAGGTACTATTGGTGAACCATTGCAAATAATTTCTTCATTCGGTACACCAATGTCCGAATCACTAATTCAACAGTAATGAACCACTCAGTACCTACCTTATAGTTGGTTCAAAGAAATGTTCTTTAATAATTGTTTGAAAAATTTGATAGGCGAAATAGTGGTGGATCAATATTAGAATTGGCTGTATTCTCAGTTTACATGAGCCAATTCCTGTTTGGCCCCGAAAAGCCACAAATCTATGGAACTTGTGGACAGTTGACAGAATGTGGGTTTGATAAGGATGCAAGTATAATTTTGAAGTATAGCAATGGTAGAATTTCTACATTTTTAAGCCATTTCAAAGTTAACCTACCCAACGAGGCAACTGTATTTGGCACTAAAGGAAATATTAAAGTAAAATTAATTAAAAAATGACCTATGATTAAATTATGTGATAGTAAAATGATTTTGTTAGTTATACGATCCATTCTGGTCAGCAACTAAAATTTCCATAAATGGAACAGACATTCATATTGAGGTGCCTAAAACAAAAAAAGCAACTAGATATGGTAATAGTGTGCAACTAATTCACGAGATTCAAGAAGTTAGAGATTGTCTTCTGAAAGGTAATTTTAATTTAAAAAAATATTAATTTTGCAGTTTTGCATAAATCATAACAAAGTTCATAGAAATGTCAATAAAATATATTATAATTTATAATATAAATAGTTCAAAATCCTAACTCAATTGCTTAAATAAATGTTATGTATATTATTGCAGGTGAAAATGAGAGCAGTACAGTTCCATGGTCACTAAGTATTGAGAATGCAATTTTGGTTGAAGATATAAGGAAAAAATTAGGAGTAACTATTTGTGAATAATAGAAACCAATTTTGGTAGATAATTAAATTAATATTATAATTAATATTTTACATTTCATATAATTGATCCTAATGATTAATGAATATTATATTTTAATATTTTACTTGTACATATTACTTTGTATGCTACTCAAAAACATATTGATGCAACTATCAAAATTATTGAAATTATAGATAAATACACATTATAGTGTTATATTGTACTTGCAATTGCTAAATACTATTATTTATTTTAAGTACAAAATTAATATCAACTGTTGAGAATTACTCAACAATTATAAAATATAAACAGTACCTAAATGTTAAACAATATAAAGAGAACATAAGTGAATTAATATGAAAGTAACCATATTAAGGCCAGCAGAGAGCTGAGAGCACCTTATATTTATTGTGGTTTTGTTCAGTAGCGTGGTGACAAAATTTCAAACCCTGGTACAAATAGTAAAAATAGCATAATAATTATACGTGTAAATAATATCACATAACTAATATTATGGCTAGCGGCTACTACTAGGGAAATGCATCAGGCAAATACTGGTCACTGGTACTTGCCTATGTCTAAATAATATTTTGAATGCTTTTATGAATTTATTAGCTTCTTTTCTAGGCTTTGTAAGCAAAATATTTTTTCATTTAACAAGCCTTAAAATCAAAATTATTTTTATAAAATATACTCAAAAAACAAAAAAAATAAATACAATTTTCAATTATTTAATGTATCATGTTGAGTTGCAAACATTAAATATTTTTCCTATACAACCGAGTTTAGAGGTTAATGAATACAAATCTTTTGTCAAACCATCATCGGACCATTGGTATTACTTGGAAATTCTTTCATTTTTAACAGTTTTCCCTAATAAATTAGTAGGTTTAGGGGCAATTTTATATCAGAATCTTAAGTGATTTTAGCTCTCTCACACTAATATTTATGTATATTACATTGACATTTCATATACATTTAATGCATTTCCAGTATTCCAAATTATCTGCTCCTGTATCAGTATTATTATATAATTCAAATAGTTACTTAAAGAATTATTGACATCTGAAATCTAGGAAAAAAAACAAATTCATTTATCTTTAAAAATTAATTATTAGTAACTAATCATTTTTTTTTTATAAGTTATAATAAATGAAAAATACTATAGGTTATATAAAAGGTCATTAATATATTGAGTGACAAAAAAGTGTTACATAATATTATGGTAGATTATAAATACCCTGTGTATAACCTAAAATTATAATAATTAAATTATGCAAAACACTAACTGTATTTAACTTTTTATTTAAAAAAAAAATGAAAATTTTTTTAAATAATGAGTAGTTATTTACCTATTTTATGAAAAATAATTTCTGTCTACTATACACCTTTAGTGTAGGACACAATCGATTGATTTTAAAATTATATATTGTTCATCTACGAAATGTCAAAATATCATATCATTTGTTATTACGTTTATGACATTTGTTATCATATCATTGAGGAAATTAATGTATAACAAACTTTAGCTTACCAAGAATAGACAATACCATTTAATATAGGAATAAAATATTTGTAGTTTCAAAAAATTCTTAATTGCAATCAAGTTAAATATAGATAGCTCGTTTCATACATTATATTGTTAAGATTTCAGAAAAAACAAGAAATCATCTTAAACAAAAAGTGAGTTGAGTTTATAACTGTTAAATTATTATGCTTCATTAATCATCGTCATCATCGTCTTCTTGAATATAACGATAGGGTATTGACCGATTTATGCATTGACGTGTTGGGCGAGAGCCACCAGCTACAGTACTGTCCGACCAATTAGTTTCATCAGAGTTCAATTCAGAGCGGCTATCTTGTGATCTTATTGATCTAAATGAAGAATAAAAATATATATATTTTAAATAACAAGTACTGAAGAGGATATGGGTTCATATAAACTTACTTAATAATCCTTGATTTCCTTTTCTTTAATGGTGCTTCATTCTGTATACTTGGAGTTCTGTGAGTATCAAAAAGTAGTAAACATTGATAAAATAAAAGGTTTAATCAATTGTATGATTCAAACTACCTAGTGAGTTAAGTGGTATGAATTTAAGTTTTTGCATGTATTTATCTGATAAAAAATTAGCATTAAAAATATTTTGTACTCAAATTCAAATTATATAACAAAGCTCAATAAACCGAATAAATAAGTAGATAAAACTCAATAAAATTAATAAACAACATTTTATATTTTCATAATATATTTATTATGAAATATTTGAGTTACATAAAAATTATTATTTTATTACTTACCATATTATAATTTAAGGTATAAGGGTAAATCTTGCAAATTAACTATTCATATAAATTATTATAATATAGGTAAACGTTTTTCTCCATAATGTTGATTAAATTAAGATATTGTCAAAATATAATATTTAAAAATATCTTAAAATCCCAAACTAAATTTCATGCATATTGGAAATAATATTTTCCATACATTTAATTTAATAAAAAATAACTAAAACACATAGCCAAAATATAAATTATTATAATTATTATCAATCACATTTATCAAAAATGCATGCATTGTTTATATACATTTAAAAGTAATTGATACACATTACATTAAATTAAATTAAAATATTCAAATTAACTAATTTCAAAAATCAAAATAAACACAAATTGGATAGCAAAATATATTTTATTACACGATAGGAACACACAACGGTGCATACAAAAATTCCAAGATGACATTGGTGATAACAGCTTAAAATTTAGTAACTGAAAAAAAAAAAAAATGTAGCATTGAAAATTTAATAAATTAAAAATAATAAAAGCATACTTTGACTGCAAAAATATTACAAATAAAATAATTCTCCACATAGATGCAAAAGCATTAAAAATGAATGTTATCCAAGTATATAAAATGTACAACTTAATTAAAACAGTAATTTTTTATTACCCAAAATCTTGATCTGACCCTTCATCGTCATCGTCGTCATCTAAAAAATAAATTTTGAAAATAGTTATGAATTTTTTTTTTATTTTATATATTTAAATGGTTTATTTACAAGTTTCTTTTTTGTTTCTACGTGTGTATGCTCGCCGTGAAGTTACTGGTCCAGGTTCAGCATCACCATGCATTAGGCTGTTTCTATAAATGACCCAAGGCTGCCAATCTTCACTACGACTTGATGGAACTGCTGATGTAATGTGTTTATCCAAATAGTTAAGACTAAAAAAATAAACAACAGTTAGGATAAGTAATTATTGAATTAAACAAATTCAAGATATACATACACAATGCGTTTATCTTGTTTAAGAAGTTTGTTGGTGAATTCTGCTAATATCTCCAAAAATGCAACATGTGGAGGTGGTACCGATGGATCATCTTGAGCAATTCCTTCATCAGTACCTACAGCGAATAAAACACCTTCACGATGTAAAGCTGCCATAGCTTCACGATTTTTTAATGCATCCAATCCAAATGATAAAGCAAATCTTTTGGCCAATTCCTAACATAAAAAAAATTGTAGTATTCAGTCAACTTGATTTAGTAATGTTAATTCTAGTTAAAGTTTAAACTATACCTTTAAACTGCTGAACTCTTGAGAAGATCTTGAGATACGGAACGTGCCACAGTTGATTTGTTGTTCTCTAAATGATGTGATTAAACTGACAACCATAGTTCTGGCACAAATTACTTTATTAATTTCACGGGCCTTTCCAATTGTAGTCTTAATAATATCTCCATATTCATTATAAGACTAAGTATTAATAAAAAAGATAATTAATAATCAGTTCATATTTATTAATTTCATACTATTTCAATTCATACTTTGACATAATGCTTAAAGATATCTGCTGCGCAAGTAACCGGAATCATCCCATACACAATTAATTTACAATAAGATGCTAAAAAGTTTCTTCTTTTATGTAGTTCTTCAATTTTTGAATGTTCATCTTGAACACCTGTTTATTAATTTGGATTTATTAGTCTAAGTATATAGTTCAAAATTCAATACATTTAAGAACATCTAATATATAAATCACCTTCTTCTTCATAAACAAACACATTTTTTTGAATAAAATTATTCAATAAATCTTGAAGTTCTTTGTCAGAATCATAAATGAGATTTCCCAGAACTGGATAATGTTTAACACCCAATTGATTACAAAAAACGACAAGTAAGTCACATATTGATATATAAGCCTATATAAACAATATTTATTAAAAATAAATGTTCTATGGTTCTCAGAAGATAATAGAAGAAAAGTACCTCTTCCTTGAATAGAGGATTAGTAGAATGTGCTAAAATTCCTCGAAGAACATCCATGAAATCAAAGAGCTTAGTCTTAACTTGCGCCACTTGTTCTTCTATATCTTCGTTACGTCCATTTTCCAAAACATTTTCAACACTGTGTAATTCCCACATTGTAGCAAACATACACGCAGCAATACTATATTTGATAGCCTTTCATAACAAGTAAAAAAATCATAAAATAAATAATTCAATTTAAAATTTGCACAAATATTAAATTACTTCTTCTGGCAGTGGTTTTGAACCTTCATGGGCCATTTTTAAGTCTTTGAAAATTATATCCCACAAATTCCAAGGCCCTAAGTTATGACATGAATAAAATATAGAAATCTTTTTCATACTATTTACCACATTGTAGATTTCATCATCGTCGGGTTTTTCATTCTAAAATAACGTTTGTTGTAGAATAAATATTAAATATCATTATAAATAATGGTTCAATATTTTAAGAAAATAATAATATAATTATTTATTTATTTACTCCTTCAATTAGATTGTTCCAATCATCCATAGCTTCTCTGTGTTTATTAGTAATGGTGTCCATTAGTGTACTTTTTTGAACACTACACCTGGTAGCTAATGTAGAATTGTTTTTTGAACAAAGAATTTCTAAAGTTTTGGCACAAGTTTCAAGAACTTCGTCGTTTTGATGTTTGTCAGTTACCAAGTGTATTTTTTTAAGTAATAAATCTAAATTCTGAAGTAACAATAAAATGTATAAAACAATAAAGTTCACATAATAAAATATGAAGATTTTAGGAAAGAAAGTTATTCATATAAATTTACTTACAGATTCTTGTCTTGATGTTGTATAAATATCCAAATCAAAATATTGAGGTATAGATAACAAATTAATAAGTTTGTCGGCATCTGCTCTATATTTATCAATTAATGGGGGTAACACTTTTATAAAATGTTCAGTCAACCGCTGCTTATCATCTTGAACTTGTTTAATTTCTTTAACTGACATCATCTATTTAAAATAATATATTAATTAAAAATATAGTTTCAAATTTTCAATACATAAACATTTTATCCAATCATGAAAAAAATTAACTTATTATGTTTAGTTTATATTCATATTTTATTAAAATAGATTTGAATATTATATTTTAAACTTTGAATGATATACATTTAATAAAATAAAAATATGTATAAAATATGTATTTACTTTATAATATTAAAAATTGAAGTAATTTTAATTGTAATAAAAATATATTTTATTTGATGGGGTGTTTGAATATAAAAACGTAGAAAAAAGATTTAACCATTTTTTAAATAATAAACTATCTACCTTTCTATTTGGTCCTCGCCCAACAGGTGCTTCTCCAGTTGCCGCTTGTTTAATACAACACACCATCAATTCAATCAAACTCGTTTCCTGTCTATCATCCATTCTCTCTTCACTTAAACCAGGCTCTTCTAACAATAAATCAGTCATACATTCCCAATCTTTCATCATTTCATTAGAATCGATCAGCGAATCAACCAAATAGGCTCCATGTTCATGCAACTAAAAATGTTAAACATTAAAACATACATAAAATAATTTTGATTTTTCACCAAATCTTACTTCTGATTCAATGAAGAACTGAACTAAATCTCGTATCAAAGGTGTGTTTGGTAAACGTTTTTTTCCTCGTTTTGTTCTCACAGTTTTTGTATCTTCTTCTGGTTTAAATAAACGTTCATTTAAAAACTCTCCAGCAGCTTGAGCAACAGCACGATGTGAGGAGTAAACAAGTTCATAAACATGTTCACAGTCTTTATCTGATAAGATATCGCGATGATGTCTATATTACAAAAAAAAAAAATTACTTGTTAAATGTAAGATAATTAAAATAAAAGTAAATGTAAAAACTAAATATTTTATTTACTTTAAAATACTGATGACTAATCTGACAGCTTGAACTGCAACATCGTATTCTTTATCTAATGTCATTGCCACGATTCTATCCTTAAATTTACTTGTGAAAAGTTCCAATTTACTTTTTAATTCTTCAGAAGCATATAAAGGTTGCAAGGCCTACAAAAACAAAAAAAAGAATAACATTTTAGTCAGTTTTACATTTTTATAAACATCCTGGCTTTTATTTTATTTTTTTTTGTTTATTGAATGAACATAAATGTAGAACAAATTAATGTTTTAAATTTACAATATAAATCATTTATTTATCTCTTATAGGCAACGCTTGTGTTTGAGATATAGAATTATACAATATTACCTGTAAACATTTTAACCGTACTTCACCAACTTTATCATGCAATGTCCAACCAATATACTTTAAATACGAGTCATCCAAAAAATTTTGATGGAATTTTTTCATCCAAACTCCTATTTCTGCCATACATATTGCTCTAATTTCTGGTAAGGTATCCCTGTAATTTTATATTTTAGCAAACTTGTTTGAACTTTATTTTATTTTTACTAGCCTGTATCTGTGAACAAATACAGATTTGAACATATATGTCAACATATTTTTTATTTCATCCATATTTTCTTCAAGTTCTTGTCGTTTAGCCATTAATGATTCTAAACGATCACTTGCTCTTTTATCTCTAGCTTTTTGACGCTCAGCTTCATATTGACGTTGAGTATTATCCAAATTAACAGACACAATTAATGCAACATCAACTAGAGCCGTCATTAATTTCATGGCTGGAATTATAATGAAAATTGAGTATAATATATTTTATAATTAATTAAAAAAAGAAAATAATTTACCTGCAAGTGTAGCCGTATGTCTAAATGCTCGAACTTGAGAATCTGATAAACCTGTTAAAAGTGATATCATGTTATCCATTAAATATTGATCATATATGATAGAATATTGGCACTGTTTTACAAGGTGACCAACAAAATCACAAAAATTTGATCGAAATTTTTTCCATTGAATTCCACTCATAATAAGAGGGTATTCTCCACTTTCCTAAAAAAAAAAACAAGCAGTATAAAAATGTATAAATATAAAAAAATTATAAAAGTTATGAAAATTATTTTACTTCATCAAATTCTTCAGTCATTTTTCTAATAATAGCTGCATGCTCCATATTTTCTGACATTGCTGGTGTAATGACACCTTTACAACCAGCAGCATTGATAAAGAACTGCATCAAAACCAAAAGTGCTTCGTCTCTATTTATTTTATATTGTTCGATCCAATCATCAACAGTGACCTAACATAAAAAGATTATATATTAAAAAATATACTACACATTTAAGATTCTGATCGGAGCGAGGAAAAAATTGGTTATAAATTGATGTATGACGTCTATGAGTGATGACACTATGACACTTTTTGAAGTAGAAAAAATACTATAATCTTCAAAATGTAAGGGGATTTCAAATTTGTTCTAGTAGGTATATTGTGAGGTTAAAGACAGAAAATGTACAGTATTTTTCTGAATAATGGAGTAAACTAAAAAAAAACAATGGAAAGAGGGGAATATTTAATCAATATCAGTTTTTAATAGAATTTTTTTTTCATAAACTATAATAATATAATAATTAATAATGTATCATTAGTTTAAAATTTAACACATTTATCACAGTGATGTAGCCAATGATTGGGTACACTTTAAAGTTTAAACTAACGATTCAAAAAGAGTTTCCTGGTATTTCCTTAATATAAACAATTGTATGATATTTAAAAATTATGATCATTCTATCTTATACAATTAAAGCATTACACAAGCTTATGTAATTTACCTGTAAAGAAACACGACCACTTCTAATTGAACCATACAAAGTTCCATCATTTTCTAGTTGCAAATCGACAGGTTGTATTTGAACATGCTGCTTTTTTGATCCAGCAGGTCTGCCAGGAGGTCTTCCAGGCTTACGTTTTTCTGGTTTCTTCTCTGGAGGTGGAGATGGTGACATAGTAGATCTTTGAGGTGGATATTGTGCTCCTATGACAACAGAACATAAAATATAAAACTGTGTTAATTTAGCGTGTTATATTAAATCATGTATATTAAACCTCTAGTTCTTGCTCTAGTCACTCGACCACCACTAGGTGAATCAGCAATACCGCCACTAGGTGAATCAACAATAGCACCACTAGGTGAATCAATAATACCACCACTTGTAGATGGAATTTGATTGTCTAAATGTAAATTAGACATAGCATCATGAACTGGCATTTGGGGAGATTGATGTTCTTGTGTATTTATTTCTTCATGAATTGATGGAGAAACATGAGGAGGAGGTGTTTCATATGTCATTACAGTTTGTGATTGTTGAAGTGGCTGAATAACCGGCATTTGTTCATAATTATTATCTGATACTCCCGGTTCTTGATAATGGTCCATGTTGAAGGCCTCAGATCTAGAAAGTAGCCATCATCATAATTATATGGTTTTTTTTCTTTTATTATGTTTTACCTTGGTGTTTGATAGTTATGATAATTTGCATAAGGGTTGTAATGTTCTTGATAATCTGATCTACTAGGTGTCATAGGGCTTGGATGAATGGAACTCCCTGGTGTAGATGGAACATCATACTCCATTGGAGGAGGATCATCCATGCGAATTCGTTTACCTATACTTCGATGCATTTTTACTTTTTTGTCTGTAAAATATTAATAGTTGATTATAACAATGTAATATAATGAACTTAATGTTTTTCTCCTGCACATGTTTATTTTTAATATGTTTGTAATTACTATCTAATATAAATGTAATAAGGTAAATTTAATGTTAAAATTAATATAAGTACCTATATAGATAGATTCGGGTTTAAAAGAAGAGCTGTAGATTATATTAGTTACCAACAAAAACAAAGGTTAAAATTGTTTGGTCACAAAAATAATGTACCTATGTTATTTAATCATTATAATCATTGAGTTGGCGAAGTAGCGACAGTCGTTATTTGGTATTTCTTGTCTCTATTGGCTATTGCTCGTATTAATAAATAATCAACATTACTAAAAACTATACAACAGTACAACATGTACCTATCATATATTTGTATTTGCTTATGTGAAGAAAAAATATTAAATAATAACCTTATCATTATTATTATCTAGTATCATTTATCGAGTCTTGTATTTAAAAAAATTTTAAATAGGTTACACTAAATTTCAATGGAAATAAATACAATTATTATTTATTTAGTGTATCATACAAAGTTATAACCACTATGTTGCTTTGATGTGCAATTCAAAAGAACTATTATTAATTGTATATTATATTAAGATGTCTATAAAAAAATTACTCTAGTAAAATACAATTTTCAGATTTCTGAAATGTTAGTTAATAATACCTACATAATACAATAGTTGAATAGGTATATTTGAACTTCACGAAAATCACTTCATGTAAAATATTAATGATGTTCAAAACACAAATTAAATACACTGTAGTACTATACCTTATTACCTTATATTTATTACAGAAATGTACATAATTTTAAAACTTATCTTAAGTTAAATTTCGCGCTAAAACTGCTATGTAAGAAACAATAAATTATTTACCCGACTGAACTGATTAATTCCAAGTGATTCTAGTCACACACAAACATATTCCGTTTCACACACTGTTGATTTTATGTCATTGCCATCAACAACTAATTAAAATAACAAATGGATCACAAATAACATACAAATTTGGATAAATAAATAAAAATGTTACATACAGTGTTATGGTACGTCCTGTTTACTGTTGTTTATTTCGTATTTACCTTACGTTTGTATTGTTTGTAAGATAAACCCTTATGGTTGTACCACAGAATAGATGAAATCAGAATGGACACTCTCCAAAAATTTACATGGGCTCTTATGGCAGACACGGTATTTTAGCCTAAAGTGCCACCAGTGTTACCAAAAAGTACAGTAAAAAAAATATTGTATACAATTTTATTATTTCGACCGAATTGGCGGTTGCTTTGAAAATTCTGTAATTAACGATATAATATATTTTCAATGGATAATGTATATTTCATTAATAAGAGTAATAATTAATATTAATATTTAATATTTCATTAATATAAAAATATGAAAGTAACTGCAGGTTTATGTATGGCAGTTAATGCGATCTACAGATATGATTTTCGACCTTCCAATAAAAGTAATTCCCTTATCGCGGTAATTGTCTTCACGGAAATCCCGTGGTATTTTTTTTGTACTCCCTATACAAATTAAATTACTACTGACAAATATAGTATAATGTATATTTGTATAGTTACTCCAGTAGTCCAGTGACTGAGTGACAGTGTAGTATGTGATGTAATTGAGTGTGCATGTCGTTTATTTATTGAATTATTTACTTTTACATCTTTTTATGTTTAAACGAGAATTATTATAATGATATTTACAAAACTAGAGGGGTTAGGTATTTATAATATTTAAATTAGGTACAATATTAAACAAAATGTACTTCTCTACTATCAAATATACAGTGAGTGGCGGAGATTGCGCCACTAAAACTATTTAATTATTTTACTAACCAACTTCAATTTGGTGAACATTTAAAAGTAAGCTGAATTGTAAACTAAATATATTTATGCAAGTCACATAAATCATTAAATCCGGATCCAATTCAAAACTTTTGCAGTCTTTAATACAGCATTTACCTATTCTAAAGCGTTTATTTAGGAAGTCCATAATCAATGGTTGTGGCGTAAAATTACAAGAATTTCAAAATATCTAATTAAGTATTAACCGAGGACTTGTAGAGGTCTCGTGACTCGTGTTCACTTTTTAAGAAATATGAAAAGTGAATTTTTAAATTTTTTACAAACCAGCCTTAAAAAAGCAGTTTGTTTACAAACAAATCCAAATAAAGCGGATGCTCAGAGTGGTCTTTTGCTACATAAATCAAAAAATAAAAATAGTTTTATTATATGGCTACACTGGTGGCACTTCAGTTCTTATCATGGTTTTTGGAGAGTGTCCATTCTGATTTCATCTATTCTGTGGTTGTACTGTAAGTTGTAGTCGACTGTAATCATCTATTTAGATTTCAGTATTCTGTAACTGCAACAGTAATCTGTTGTTGTATTCAAGTAGTCAACACTGTAAAGTAAGTTGTCAAACGTTTGTCTTTGTTTACGGGGTATACAGCACTTGTACCAATTTGGGTAACACAATTGTCACACGATACAATCATACGTAAATATTCCTAACTACAATATGTGCTAAAATTCCTAAAATATACGTCTTAACAGTCGTGGCGTGGCGAACTGAACATTTTCCAGAAGCAAGATACAAATATCGCAAGTATTAATGCATAATAATGTATTAATATAATATAACTAATTATATTTCAGATCGTTATTGACTTCCTATTGAGTATATCATATAACATTTACTAGGTGACCCACCGGCTATCGCCCACACCTGAATTGGCTGAACTTCTCTATTTAAGAAAAATCAGTAAATCACAGAGGCAATTTCCTCTGAAATTACCGTTCACCACACCACTGCGTGTCTGCTTCATAAAATAATATAATATTAATTATTATTAAGTAAGTAGTACCTACACATACGAGTATACGACATACACTAATACGTCACTAATACCATAGAAGTACCTATATAGAACAATACGTAAGCGGATATAAAACGTTTTTGAACCGTCGCCATATAATATATGACATTATATAATAGGCAGGGTCTGTATCTTAAAATTATCTTCTTTTACTCAGGGGTCAGTGGCGCAATTAGGAGGGTTCTAGGAGGACTTAGCCCCTTCTGATTACAATTTAGGGTCCCCTAAAAATACTCCTTGTTGATATTTGATTTAGATATATAAGCCCTCAATGGGTTAAAACTCCATTATATTTTAGTTTAGCTATAATATACCGTGTTTTAAACAAACAATTGTGTTAGGTAGGCTGTAGCCCCCCTAGAATTTTAATCCTAGTTGCCCCTATGATATGGGTTCTAACATTTAAACAGATTAATTATTTTCCTGTGCAACTATAGTTGCCTCCAAAAATATACGAATTGCCTTTCCATCATTATGTATTTAATGTACACTATAGTTGCCTCCGATGATCAGGTAGTTCATTATTAATAATTATATACGAGTTGCCTCCCGTATAGAATAAGACAATAAGTATAGTGGTTCATAAACTGGCAACTGCACTATAATACTAATACACCATGTAATTATGTAAGTAGGTACACATAATATGTTTATAATTATAAAAATTAAGTTTACAGTAATATTATAATTTATGTTTAATAAATTAATATAATAGATATTAGATATTATATTATTATAGACACATAGATATTTTTCTATTTTATCATAATACGTAGGTATCATAGTTTTATTTTAAGTTTAGGAAAAACTTCATATTAAAATTATAGATATTTACTATTTAGAATTGTTAAAAAAATGTTTTGTGATTAACGATTATTAAAAAAATATCAGTCTTAGGTATATCGTATATTAGGTATATGTATATTAGGTTTATACCTACATTTATACAAATAATAGCCAGTAGATACCTACCTACACAACTATATTAAAAAGAATAATATAATAATTAATCAATAAAAAAAATATTTGGTAATTTAATATTAATATGTATTATGTGGTTCATAAACTTCACCAAAATAAAACACATGATATATTGTGTTATAAATTATAATAGTTATAATTATAAATTGTTTAATGTTAAAAAAATATAGAAAGTACAGTTAAAAAAAAAGTCTAGGTATTCACGACGTTTATACAAAAATTACAGGCACCTTCGCAATTAAGAGTTACAATCGGCACATAGTACCTATATACATCAGAGCAATTTTCACAGTTTTTTCTTTAATTTAAAATGATTAGTTATTTTTATAGTACCTATACCTAATTTATTACAATAGTTAATGAAATTATCTTTATAAGCCATGTTTATTCTACGTAAGTTTGTATTTAATATTTATTGATTTACATTTTACTATTTTTGCTCTAATGCATTTTATTTTTTTAAGCAAGTTTCCTGCAATTAAATCAGAATTCAGTATAAAAACTAAAAATTTAGGTATTAAAGTTGGAATTTTTTTACTCATTTATTACAAACAATTTTATAAGATAATATAATATATTTTGAATAATATATGAAACAATGAACTATTTAATACTTGCACAATGTATTATGTATAACTTTATCTACAGGCTATAGTATATAATGCTAATTAATAATAATAATTATAGTTAGTTACAATCATGTTTAAATATTAGATTTCGTGCTGTATTCAAATGTATAATAACAATTTTTTCCTTCCATTATTGAAGCACGTCTTCAAATATATATGTAATTGAAATATTGCATATTTAATATGCTGCACATTGCGGTCGAGTGTTGAGATTTTAATCATTCATCGATTCTTATAATAATTAATTTCAATTAAAAAAGCATACCGTTAATTGAGTCTGATTAAAACGAGATCGTTGACTGCTGCATGCGGTGTAGCGCATGGGGGAGATTAATATATTGAAGTGTCTAATTAAGTCACTGTATGCGTTCGGGCGTGCCGAATACGGTTTCACCGAATTGGGGGGACTTCGTTATTCTTCAAATACTTATAATGTTAACTGCGTCTATGCTGCTGACCTAAAATTGTACGTTCAATCATGCAGTACTTCCCGAATGTGTGCTTAGTCGCGGTCATAACGGTCCAATACGTACTGTTGTATGGACTGTACGAGTATATACGCGAAGTGGACATCAAGTGTTCGTCATTGGAGGCAGTGACGAGCCATCGGCCTCGCCGGGATGTGAATATTGCTGAGAACTCGGTATCTTCAAAGACCGATGGTGGCGGGGAAAAAGTGGAATTCATCAATCCGAATTTCCGACCCATCATCGAAAAAGAAACCAACGCTAAGGGTGAATCACCTAACGGCACCAAAGAGGAATGGTATTGGCTCAACGCCTATTCGAGGATACCAGTAAGAGACAGAGAGAGTGAGAGAGTGCATATTGCACATACAATACGTAAAATACACAGTGCTTATGGTTATTATTATAAGTATTATACTAACGTATAAACGGTAAAAATGTTTAGGTAGCTGCTCTTCAGGGTTTCTGCTCGTCTACCAGAGAGTATTGTCCACCCGGGAAAGAAGGACCAATAGGTCCTAGAGGAGAGCTTGGTCCAGGAGGACTACCAGGCGACAAAGGTAAAAAAAATTATAACTACCCTAAACATGGTCGGTCACATGGATTATTTTTATTGATCATAAAAATAAATGCATAAAATAATACGTTTTTATTTAATAATACTATATTTAAATCGTAAAATAATTATGTTATTTTTGTAGTAGGTATATAAATATAATTTAATTATGTCGAATAGCCAATAAGTTAGGTTATTGTTATAGATACCTATATTTTAATATAATGAAATTT
The DNA here is from genome assembly GCA_949089665.1 of Macrosiphum euphorbiae. Taxonomy (NCBI): domain Eukaryota; kingdom Metazoa; phylum Arthropoda; class Insecta; order Hemiptera; family Aphididae; genus Macrosiphum; species Macrosiphum euphorbiae. The sequence continues at coordinate 29,797,404 of CARXXK010000003.1, read as the reverse complement.
ATATGTATATTATATATTGTGTTATTTTTGTACCGTGAAAGAATGTTAATTGAATAACAAGATATGCTGTCCTCTTACTTAGACTTATTAAACTTATTAGTTTGTAATTTAACATAATATATCACTCTTTTAACTGTATGTTTATTAATTATTACAATATAATAATATATTGTATACAATTATAAGCGTTGGATAAATATTTCTTTAAAAGTTTACTTGTCTAATACAATGTTTAATAAAATAATACACCTATATTTATAAAATGTTTAGCTATAAAATAATGATTCCCTTGATAATTTATATTTTAGGTGAACCGGGTCAGGATGGCCCTATGGGTATTGAAGGTCGAAAAGGACCTACGGGACTACCAGGGCCGGTTCGTATAGGTGCCATACTATCTAAATTGGAGCCATACAAAATTCTTAGCTTTATTACATATTAAAACATTTTTAATTATAGGTGGGACCAAAAGGAGAAAGAGGGATGACTGGTTTTCCAGGAGCACCTGGTAAGGATAATTCATATTAGAATACTAACTAATATAGGTAATCGTACAAATACATACAGCTAGGTATTTTTGTTTAAAGTTCTAATTATACATTTATACGTTTCATTTAGCTTAGGTAATACGGGTGCCTACTTAATTTTAGCCTTTAAGATAAATAGTTAAATATTATATAAGCACTAATTCAGGGAAGTTTCGATGACATGAAGTGTACAAATTATAAATATACTATCAATAACATAGATTTTCAATGTATAGGTAAATTATAAATAATATGTATTCATACAAAAGATAGACTACACAAGGGCGTCCGCAGAAGGGGAGCAAGTAGTAGCAGTTGCACCCCTTGGTTTTTTCTGGGTTAGTTATCACAATCATTATGTACCTAATATAAAATATCACAAAATAAATATTTTTTAAATTAAAAATAAAATAACATTACTTTCTAACATAACTTACATTTACTGAGTTATTTTTATTACGCTCGATTATGAACGGACAAACGGTAGAACTAAGAACGTCGCTTTTATAGGTTTATGGTATGTAATGGGTCAAGTGAAGTGTCAAGCAAATTATTTACTTTTTTGCTATAAAAAAAGTATTACTATTTATATATAATTTATTTATTATTATTTTTGAGTAATAAAAGAAATGAGTATTAGTAGGTAGTACTGTAGTAGGTACATAGTACTAAATAGGTACCCGTATAGTGTATACAATCACAATCACACTCACACTTATCATAATTTACAACTAACACAAATACCATGGACCGAGCGAGAAAATTGCATATTACCTAAATATTTGCTCCTTATTAAAGACACACAAGCAGGCCCCTTAATTCATAAATTTACTCTCGTCTGACTGCAGTACTAAATAAATGTAATATTACGGTAAAAGGGGGGAGGGAGCATGGCCCTCATCTTCCGCCCTTAAATACACCCCTATCACTAAATCGGATAGTGAAACAAAAAATTTAAAATGACAAAATCCTGTGGACGCCCTTGAGTCTGTACATATATCAATATATGTATATCTGTATAGACGCATACAGGTATAGGCAGTACAACTGTATTATACACACCTATTTATATATTTATGATTCATCTATACTGTACATCAGTTAGTAGGTTAAAATTATTTTACAATAATAACAATAATAGGTAACAATAACATTCAATTATTTCGTAATTAAGTTATAGCTACAATGTCAGACTGTCAGTCGTCAGAGCATTATTTGTTTACTCTTACTGACGATACGAAATATTGCAAAACTCGATTTAAGCAGAACCATGCAATCTTATGTTGTTAACTTTAATTTGGAGTGAAATTCGAATTGACCTATTATCAAACTGAATAAGTTTAGATCAGATTATCTGTGTTTATATGTTGGCTTTTTTATGATATTTAAATTTGTATACAAGAAATAAGTAACTATAGGCAATAGGCATGTAAAATAGGTATTACAATTTTAAAATATTTATACATCGCTTTAAAATTGAAATATCGTAAGGAAACAAACACTACACAAGATTGGATCCGCTTTACGCAGATTTGCTATGTTGCATATGGCAAATATGGGCCAGAGAAAGAAAACAAATAGTGCGCACTGTAGGTACCTCTTAATTTTGACTTATGTAAAATATCAAAATACTTAAGAAGGTATGATATATTTAAATTATGTATAATTCATTTTTAATAACAATTTTGTTTTGTTTAGAATTATATCAAAGTTGGTTAAAACTTCTTGTACCTATTCTAGTTTTATTAAGATGATAATTAATGTTAAAAAATAAATTTAATGAAGTTTAATTTTATGAAATAAATACCCATATAAAATATTTTTATTTAATAAACTAGGTTTAGATGGACGTGATGGTATTCCTGGAGAACCCGGATTGGATGGAATGCCTGGAAAATATGGTCTTGATGGTTTGTAATTAGTTTTATACAAATTATAGTTTATAACTTAATTTATATTAAGATAAGAAAGAATATTTTTGAGGTGTGCTTTTAGGTGGATAAGGTTTTTTGACAACTATTTTGGTGTGAGGTAGAAATTTAATTTTGTTTAAGACCAAGTTGTTGGTGGCTTTTTAGGTCGACAAAAAAAAGAGGCAAAGATGATTTATCGGAAAACAGCTTAATATTATGAAAGTGGGTGGTGGCCGGTGGGTGACCTGATGTCCCAACTATGATAGAGACATAGAGTGGAAATAATATCTTCACTTGAAGTTGACGGGTGGAGATAATATGATCCACGTTTCTCATATTGCTGGTAAGAATGAAAACTGTTACTGTTCTCGATTAGATAATATTTAAAAAGTAGTCTGTAAGAATTATTAAAACGAGTGTGGATGATCAGATATGAATATGTGGTATTACAGATAAATTCTATAGTGTTAATAATTTACATAAAGTTTGAGGTAAAACTGGAAAAATTACTCACTCCTTCGGCCTTTGATATAAACTGGTGGTGGTTTTGGTGAAATAATATGCGTGTGAGTTTGGGTCTTGTTTGGAAGTGTGCTTTCATTTGAGTCATTTTGTGTAGCGATCACTGAGTATAACTACCAATTGGGACATATGAATATTTTTTTGTTCTTATCCATTACCTTGAGTGAAAGCGAAGATGATGATCTATTTCTTTTGCTCGGAGTTGAATTTTTATTTGTTATATCTCAAATCACAATTATTGGACGATTTGATCATTATATCAACAGATATAATTGCGTATAAAAAACCGATAATGGAACGAGCTTAATGACCGTGCGTTCATCGTGGTGACCGTGAAAGTGTTAGACTAAAAGGTAGTATTTAGGTATACTATTAATTTTATAATTTATAATATACAGTATACCTATCGTTTATCGATGTAGTAACTTTTAAGTATATTTTACTTAAAGTATAATTTTTAATTATTTATATCATAAATAAATAAATAATTTAATATTATAATTATCCTACATTTCTTATTTTAAAAGAGTCCTTAAATGTGTTAGTATTTAATAATTATCTTTAGGTTTTCCTGGTACTAATGGTTTACCCGGAAAGGATGCAACATGCTTTAATGGCACTGATGGAAAGCCTGGTGAAATGGGACCCTTTGGACCACCTGGTCCCATTGGTCCAAAAGGTTAGTGATTATCGATTTTTTTATATATATAAAAATAATACAATTATATTTAAAATTTAATGAATTAGGTTTAACTGGACCGAAAGGTCGTCCAGGTAAACCAGGAGTTGATGGTACTCCTGGAAGACCAGGATTAAGTGCTTATAATTACACGGTGAATGGAACTCCCACTTCAGATTTTTTAACAGCTCCTAGTATTATTGGACAATCTGAATTAAAGAATATCACTGTAAAAGAGGGAGATAATTTAAGGTTACGGTGTGTAGCAACAGGATCCCCTAAACCTACAATTGTATGGCAAAAACTTGATACTACTACAGTACCAATAGGGTCATGGAGAGGTAATTATTTTTAAAAGTATTACATTTTTTTTACAAGTAATTTCATTATGAAATTCATATAGTTATTATTTTTTATTTTAGAGGAGTCGGTCACCGGCCATGCTATAAATATCACTAAAGTTAATAGACTTCATATGGGTCGATATAAATGTATAGCTGATAATGGTATAGCTCCATCTGCAATACAATATTATTCAATTGAAACGCATTGTAAGTACCTACCTAATTACATACATATTTTGTTCCTGTATTTAAAAAAAGTAGTATTACATAATTAACATTATCGGGGAAAAATTAAAAAAATAAATTACTTTTTTGGCAAGTTAACATATTATATAATATTATTTAACATTTATATATTATATGTTTTAAAAGAAATATAAACATTTGTTTTGATATTGAACATTTTTACCCCCTAATCAATAACAAATTAAAGTTTAAATTTAATGTTATCATAATTATAATGTATAATTATTATTATTTTTAGTCCCTCCGCTTATTTCTGTACAAAATCAACATGTGGCCGCTGCAGTTAATCGTTCAACATCATTTGAATGCGAAGTAGAAGCTTTTCCATACGCGATTCACTACTGGGAACGAGAAGGAGACATTCTAGAGAACAATGATAAATATAGTATAACCAGAATAGAGGTTTCCAGTTATAAGTTCATAATGCAGCTGAATATATCATCGGTTATTGATACTGATAATGGTACATATTACTGTGTGAGCAAAAATGACGAAGCCATCGTAGCTGGAAACATCACTTTATACAGTAAATATTTTTAAATTATTGTTAATATTATATTCAATAACATACTATTTTGTACATTTCAGTAGTTGATCCAACTTTGGTAACACCTCCGCCTTATGTTGACCCTAATAACAAAATTAAGTTCGGTACAGGACCCCCAGAGTTAGTTGGAGAATACGATATATGCCAACCACCTGTAATTTGTCCTACTTGTCCAAAATCCAAAGAAACAAAGGAGTGTAAAGAAGAATTTACGATTGATGACTTGCTGGGCCATCAGCCTTTAGCTATACAACAATTACACAAAGTCACCAATAAAGGTCATGCTAATCGAAGTTTAGGTAAATACTAAATTAAGAGTATAATAATAGGTTTGTATTAATTATCTCCACTTAGAACTCACTTTATACTTACCTAAAACAATGATACCTATTTCAGACTGTCAAGTATATGCGGTGGGTAAACCAGTCTTCAATAGGGTTTCGAATGCTTCGTTTGGAAGTTGGATGAAAGATCCAATGTCACGTGAATCAAACGAAACAATTTGGATGACAACAAATGAGATAAATTCACTTTTTCAATTTTCTAATAAATCAATGTTTAAAGATAATAAACCAACAAAAACATATACCTTAAGTTACCCGTTCCACGTAAGTGAAATGTATAACTATTTTATCATTTACTATTAGGTACTAGGTACTTAATATTATATTATATTTTTTTAGTGTGAAGCAGCAGTTTTACAAATAGATAACACTATTTTATCACATATAATAATTTAAGTATTAATAGTCTTTATAGTTTTAATTGCCTAATTTATTTAATTACCTAATGTAATAATTTATAACTGTTTTCAAATCTTTCGACTTTCTTATCTAACATAAAATATATCTTTATTTTTAAGCTTAAGCAAGTCAATTTCATATTGTGATTTTTATGATTGTTTACATAAAAATGGCATACTTAATGTGAAGTTGGTTTGTAAGAATTAATAATAGTTATTAAATTAAATTGCATACTATTATGATAATATGTAATTAATTCTAATAAAAATGTATTTTAGGGAAATAGTCATGCGATGTATAAGGACTCATTTTATTTTCACGAAAAAGACAAACCAATAATTCGGAGGTTTGACATTCTTCAAGAAAAATGCACTAATTTTATGACGGTCCCATACTTAAATATTACTAACCTCAAAAGTCGTTTGTACACAACCAAGTAATAAAATTGATTATACATTTTGAATTTAAACTAAATTAAACTGTATAAAGTATAGAACTGGGTACAGTAGTTTTTATATGTATATTTAGAATGAATTATGTAGATTTGGCAGTCGAAGAAAATGGACTATGGGTAATTTATGGTCTGGAGGATTCAAATAATACAGCTGTTCTACATGTAGATCCGGTGACTTTGGAAATCGAGTATGCTTGGAATATTAGCGTTAAACATGATCGAGCAGGAGATATGTTTATCGTTTGCGGTGTATTATATGCAGTACATAGTGTAACTGAAAGGAGTACAACCATTAGGTGATACATACAACATATTACATACAATTAATTCAAAATAAATCCAGTGGCGTCATTTGGGAAGGATGGTGGAAAGGTGGGCATTTGCCCCTGTCTGATTTTATAAGCGACCCTGCAGTGGGCCGGTGTCTAGTTGTTGCCGTTTTACCATTATTATATTTTTTTAGCACAAAAACATGCCTATTTTCAGAAAATATTATGCTATGTACTAAGAAATTATTTTCACAATGATACATTTTTATTTTTTACTAATTGATAGTTGGAATATATTTATATTAAGACGTATGTAGGGACGTTCACATTGTATGTATAATACATGTATGTATTTATGTATGTTTGCTTGTCTGAGTTGTTCTGTGAAGGAAAATGAACAAATTAATATTGTTGTATACACAACAATAATAATAATTAGTATCATAATCTTGTATAGTTTAATTTCTAAAATCTAAAATTAATACAAATTCTAAAAACAACAACCGATTGGCACTCTTATTAATTATCATTGATCACGGACTTCAGTTAACTTGCGACAGTCTTGTACCTATGATTCAACTATTCTACGTATTGTGTTCATATTTTAGTTGAGTACCTTATTCACCTAAATTCAAATTTATTTTTTTTCGTGACGCATGTTTACATTAGTCTTTTAATTTGGCAAAATATGACTTAAAAAAAAAAATTAATGGGTGGTGTGGCTAAAAATACGTATAAAATTACCGCAAACTGCTCAAGAATCGAAAATAATTTACCCTTTAGGGGCGGTAAAAACATTTGCCCTCCTCTATTGAAAACTGAAATGATGCCACTGAATAAATCAAAAGATTTTATATCCCATTATACAATATATTAAATTGTTATAATTTTAATTTAGATTTGCACTGGATTTATACAAAAACGTACGATTAAATGATGTTGATTTACCATTCACTAATCCATTTGCACACACTACACTAATCCAATACAATCCACATAATAAAGAATTATTTACTTGGGATCAAGGAAATTTGTTGACATATCCAATAAGATATAATTCTATGGGTCTAAATATTACTAACAAAGAATTAGATGACGAAATGATTCCATCTGGTATAGAACAGAGTAAATTAAAATAAATTATCAGATATTTTATATTTTTTTTTACATTTTAAATTATAATGTTTTATTATAAACATTGTATTTTATCATTGTAAAAACACATCTAAATGTTCTAAACTTATTTGACAACTCAAGACTTATTATTTTTAATGTGTCTCCAAATACGTACAATATAATATAATATTTATAGATATTTATATTATTAAAATTTTATTTTTTGCTTATTAAATATAATAACTACTTGATTGATATTTAAATATATCCTTATTTATTATTTATTATGTATATGTATGGTATAATTGATATAGTATTATTCTTTACACAATTTACATTTTGTTCTAATTATTTTCTTGTGAAAACTAATTGTTGAAGTATTATAATGAATGCTGCAACGGCATGGCATATGCAACAATAAATAAAAACTATATATATTATTAAATAAATAATTATAGATATAGGTAAATATTTATACATTGTAGGTAGGAGAGAGACATGCGAGAAATCTCCTTAGCGAGTACAAATGTAAAATTTGTAAGTTACCTATAACATAAATCATAATGAAGTTACTTATTGAATTATTTCTGACCAAATTTTAATTTTTTAAGTTAAAATATACTTATAGCTTTAAATAAATAAAGTAATAGTAGTTAAAAACACGTGGGTGTATTGATCTAAAATTTAAAAAAAGTTCTGCTGTAGAATTAACCGATATAAATACAGTTTTCTATGTTATATTTTTTAGGTTCTATAAACTTATAATCTTAGTTCAAACTATAACACAATCGAATACGATATAGAAATGTATTCAATATGTATGTACACCTACATGTAGATTTGTATGAAATAATAATAAAATAATAGAGTATACTTTCACCTAAGTACCAGATGTGACAGTGTTGTAACTGCAGCGTTTTCGGGGAATCGTATGGGTTGAAGGGTGGTTACAGACGAATTGGAGTTTGTGGTACACTAACCACTAACGCATCATTACATAATTATTATTTATTTATCAATCTTATACATAAATATTTTGTATAGTACAAAATTATACGATAACACACAGTCGTTAAAATGTATTGATGCAATTATTCCCAAGCTAAAGTTGAAAGTGGGGCCCTCTATAAATATATGGTGTCCCAGGGCTCAATTGATCATTAATCCGGGCTTGATTGAAAATTGGAATTATTGTGATGATTTATTGTAAATTTTGACATTTAAAACGTTTTCATACATTCACCCCGGATAACTTTTGGATTTTTGTTGTATTCATATTATATTCATCGTATTAGACTGTAAACACAATATCGCCATATTATCGAATACTTGTATCATATCTATACCCCATTTGCCAAGAGAATGTGGTTACTTCAGGCATGCGAATATACGACTGGAGACGCGAAGTATGTATTCGTGTAATCGTGTGGTTGCACTACCACATTCTCTCGGCGGACGAAGTTGAGATTAGCTAAAATGTAATATTATGTACAATATTAATGAACTCTGCAATAATGTACCTATTTTGCCTACACTATACGCCGTGCAACACTTTATGTTTGAGCGAAGTTTGTACAACAATATATTATTATTTGTATTTTATATAGGCATTAGACACTCCTCATTTTTATCAGCATTTAGTATTTACTCTAACAATATTAGCGTAGTCTATACTCTATATCCTAGATCAGGTGTGCCCAACCCGTGGCCCGTGGAAGTATTCAACTGGCTCTTGACCATTTTATAAAATTATACAGTTCTTTAGGTATAAAAATAAAATAAAAAATAAAGTATTATTTCAATAAGCTTTTAAGAATTACAAAATATCTTACAATTTTTAATTTGAATAAAGTGATAAGAGTCATAAATTCGATTAGTGATCAAAGATAACAATTTATCTATATAATATATTATATACAAGATAGATAGGTCCCTATTATAATATACTTTACCATATTTTTGATTATAATATAAATATATAATAATAAACTTATAAGTTATAAGCAATATAAATTGGTTGTGTATCAACACTCACATACTCACTATCAGACCTAGAAGGATGATAGAAGTTTGATAGTAATTTTAAAATGCACTGATATTAGACAAGAATTTAATCGAATAATCTAATTTGTTCTTCTTTCATTTCCTCTTTATAGCTCTTTGCTCCTAATTTTATAATTTCATGATAAACGTTTTTAACTTGTAATATTTTTCTAGTTATTATTTCCTTACGAATTATAATTGCTCCTGTTATTTTTTTTCAAGTTCGTATAATATTTTCCTATATTTTACTTTCCAATTTGTATCCTTCCTCTGGATGTGAATAATTTTCATGCATTTTAACCTTTTACCTTCGTATCTGTTTTATAATTCTATAACAGAAGAAAATTAATTTTGCTGGGATCAGACCTCTGGGTGAAAATGGTAGGGAATTGGCGGACGCCGGACAGCATCACAACTCTCCGCGTTCCTGTTACTCTCCGGAGTTTTCACCCTGTCCTCTCTGGCACACTTATTGAACATTTAAATTATTTAGGGTAGTTTGTTCTTGAATTACAACATGATATCAAAATCGATTTGTCAATAGTTGGTCTTTTGTTAATTTTTCAGTTTTTTGCTACCAGAACATATATTGAAGTTGAAGATTGAAGCATTTTCAGTTTTTAGTTTTTACTATTTCAAAAGGTATAAGTACATACAAAAATTAAGGTTGCAAATATTTTAGAAAATCCATATTAAAATATAATAGCTGTAGTAGCTGCACGGTAGTTGAGAATTTCACAAAAACAAATAATAAGAGTTCAGTTCAGGCTATATAATATCGTAGTCCTCCAAAGTGAAGTGACCCCAAAACAATGATAAAATAGTTTGCAAATGTCAAATTTTGTTAATGGGTTTTGTGAGTGGTTTCAAATTTTTTCAAATTATTGGTGTCGAAGTATTTAACACTACTATACTAGAGATTTATTTATTTTGTTTAACAGTTTTTACATTAACTTTTAGCTGCCTAGAATTATGAAGTATAAGGTAGTTGGATCCATCAAGACGTCCAGTTCTGTATGCTTGTACCCCCCCCCCCTTATTACGTATTATTTCCATTCCCACCACACTTCAAATACCTGAAAATATAGTACAGTGTTTCTCATTATAGAAACTAGACCAACGTTTATAGACAATAGACATTCTAATGCATTTTCCCGCCGGTGCCCCCAGACACAGTGTTGGGGAAGTTATATTTCTTTGGTAATTAAATTACAATACGAATTATAAGTTGGGTATTATGTATGTAGGTAGGTACTTGTCCATAACTCGTTTACCAAGATTTAAATAAATAAGGGTAGTCAATTAAATAAAAAAAATTGGAAGTCACTCTGCTGAACAGTAGGTTACACGTGGGTGACTGTTATGGCTAGAGTGTTAAATTTGAATACGAAAAACGATTCTAAGTGGAGACGATTTGTCAGCCTAGAATGTTTTGTATATTATATTTATGTTAATATTATTAAATATTAATACCGTAGCCGGTTAAGTTGAATTATTATTATTTGTATAATAATAATATAATATTCAGCATACCTATATTTATACAATTTAGCTTTTAGCTATTAGGTATATTACTATAGTATTGTTGATAGTTTGAAAGAATACCACAGAATAACTAATATTCTGTGACAATACTATGTCATAACGCGTTGTCTATCTTAATAACTCTCCTCCAGTCAAAGGTACTTCTCAGTAATAAAATGAAATAAAAATATACCATATCATATTACTCAATATAAGAGTACGTGCGACAGCCGACAGTTGCCTATAATAGGTATATAATATTTTCCGGTAGGTTAACGCTGTCACTGATTATAAGACAAAAATAAAGTGCCCGAAATATATATTTCTATGAAACCAATATTTTAGATTCTGAGTGAAACGATGAATGTATTCAATTTTACAATGATGTGTGTTTTTTTATTTTTTTTGTGTCTGTGTACACGATAAGTAGTCGAAATAATTCTTCGATTTTCAACTTCAGTATCTTGTTCGATTGGAAAGTGAATATCGTTGGTGCATTGGGGAGGTCAAAATTTAAAATACCCAGTACTTTTCAAAAGCGCCAAGAAAAACAAAAGAAAAATTAAGGAAAAACGGGAATTTTTACGCAAAATCGATTTTTCAGAAAATTGAATTTGGTTTTTGGTGTAACTTTAAAACAAATGACCGTAGATACATTAAATGTTCACTGGTTGTTTATATTTGCATTTTCTATACACGATAACATTTTCAAAATATTTTGATTTATTTTGAACTGTTTAGGGACATTTTCATTTTTCATTTTTTTTAGTTTTTTTTTTTAGAAATATCAATAAAATTTTATTTTTTGGTTAAAAAAACTTGAAAATTTAATAAAAGACTCCTAGTATATTGTTTCAAAGGCAGATGAAAAATATTAAAAATCCTTAGTCACAATTTTTTTTTATAAGCATTTAAAGTTCAAAAATTGACAAAATATGGAAAAATCACGAAAATTAGCAAATTATTTTGAGTTAAGAATTCGTAAAAATTTTTCTTTTTAAATCTAAGATTTGAAAATGTAATACAAGATTAATCATAAGTTTGTCTACCTTTATCAATAAAAAAAATCTCTACCGGACAGTCAAATTAAATTTTTATGAGCGTTTGAAATTCAAATTTTGGATGTTCACTCGATTTCTCATGTAGCGATTTCCTTATTTTGTTGTAATTCAAAAACGAATTACTGTAGATACATAAAAATTTCACTGAATGTTTATATTAGCATTTCCTTAACTTATCATTTTGAATAGTTTTTTCTGTTATGTTTCTGGACATTTTAGTTTGAAGTCTTTAATGTGTGGTCCTATTGTTTAATTTCTAATTTTTTTTTTCTAAAACGCATTTGCCTGCGGGCGCCAACTCTCAGCTTCAATTTTTTTTTTTTTAAATTTAAGTATAGTGGAAATATTTTTATAGACATGAACATTGATAACCTGCAGGGGCCCTATGAATAATCTTTCTTGAATGAACTAATCATTTTGAATAGTTTTTTCCTGTTTAAGATTCTGGATATTTTATAGTTTGACTCTTTAATGTGTGGTCCTATATTGTTTAATTTCTAATTTTTTTTTTTTGTTTTCTAAAATGCATTTGCCTGCAGGTGCCAACACCCCCCTTCAATTTTTTTTTTATGAACTTAAGTCTACTAGAATTTTTTTTATAGACATGAACATTGATAACCTGCAGGGGCCCTATGAATAATCTTTCTTTAATGAACTAATCATTTTGAATGGTTTTTTCCTGTTTTCCTGTTTTCTAAAACGCACTTGCCTTCGGGCGCCAAAACCCCCCTTAAATTTGTTTTTTTTTAGTTATTGAACTCTAGTTTTATATTTTGTTTAGATGTGAACATTGATGACCTGCACTAATTATTTTAAATAGTGTTATATTGTTTAATTTCTCCTAATTTTTTTTTTTTGTTTTCTAAAAGAATGACTGACACAATGACAGGGATACTTTTACGTTTGGCACTTGGCCGTTATTAAGAATTTATATTTGTTAAAAATCTATATTTAATAAAAAATGTGTTATTAGTTATAACTATTACAATATTCTAATAAACAATACATAAATTCTAATGCATCGACTTTGACCTCTTTAACATAAATAATATTAATTAATAGGTACCCTAATTATATTGTACAATTAATCTATTACTACCTACTTAGGACGCGTATTTAATCACAATATCATATAGGTATGTATAATATAAATATATATTTCATTTATAAATATAGTAATTTAATAATATTTAATTTGATCATATCTATATATCTGAAAAATAACGGTTTCTTCTGAACATTTCAATCTCAGATTATAACTGACTCTTATTTAACTACGCGATTACAGCCTTCATAGGTCGTCTGGTCCAGATACGGTCATATCGTATACATAGATAGAAATGATAGAATAATATAATAAGTATATATTTTCATATTATCTTAAATCGATGACAGATTGAATCGCAGACACGATGTATCATTAATGGGGATTAATTATTTTATGGCACTTAAATAGGTAAATATTTTCTCCTAGCTCTGCGCAGAGCATCACATATTAGCATCTAATTATTATACTAATTTTTAATCTTACGCTATTAAAATATGTGATCGATCAAGTAGGTACAACAATAACTCGTGGTCTTCAGAACAAAATAAATTACAGGTAAGTAACATAGATTTAATATTTTAATATTATCAACCTATATAATTATATTTAACATTAAATTGTATGACGTCTTTTTTTTGGGAATGACACGTATATAGATACCTACCTACGTATTATATAGATACCTGTCAAATTATATCGACTTACTTTAATAAAGACATCTGTAAAATTTACAATATAGACCGAGCTTACACTTTTTTTTAAACTTATTAGTCCAATGAGTAAAAGCCGAAATTTTTTTATTCCAGTCTTAGAATTTTTCAAATGTTTGAAAGTCGAACAATAAAATTTGGGTCTTTAATATTATAATGGTTTTTTTCGGGTTTTTTTTTTAAACTTTTACTCCTGATTAACATCTGTCCCCGATGAGTGAGATAACCAATGACTATAGACACTCTAAATCAACATTTCTTTACAAACTTTTTTTATACTTTTATCATATTGTAATCAAAAACATTAGACACACTCGTAGATAAATACTCCTTCTGCACTTTTTCACCCGATAAGAGTTTTTGTTTAACAATTGCTATTTGTGAATAAGAAAAAAGATCACAATTTTTTAGGGGTGTTACCTGGGCTGATCAAAACAATTAACTCAGGTGTCTGATTTATTTGAATGTTACGATGTGTTTCGGTTGTGGTTATTTTAAATTGTAGTTTTATTAAAATAAAAATGGGTTGATATGACTGGAGCATGTATTTGAATTTGGGTGTCTCTGGCTTGAATGCTTGTTTCTTCTGGTATCGTGAATCTGTCGTCCGTTTATTTATATATGATGCTATAACGTTGATGATGCCAAATATTTGTGAATATTGTATAGGTACTTGAAGTGAGCAATAAATAACTAAGAATAAAAGCCGTCATTATAAATTATAATATATTAATATCGAACAAGTCGTATAGTAATGACCATCGAATAGTTTAATAATGAGTTATCAATCGCATAACAAAATCATACTAAACTTAGTAGGAAAAAATCTTGTTGCCTCCTGCACAGTGCACAATCATCCATGGTATTAGCAAAGCTGGGCAGTAACTAGTTAAAAAGTTAAAAGTTAAGTTAAAAGTTACTTTTTTTGATAACTTTTAACTTAACTAGTTAAAAAAAAAATAGAATGTAGAAAATAACTTAGTTAGTAACTAAGTTATTTCTTGTTATAAATAATTGTAACTTAACTTAGTTATTTTGTTAAAATGAAAGTTATTTGTAAAAAGTTATTTACAAAAATGTTTCGGACGGAGATTATATGTATATTATTTTATTTATTTCTATTTATTATAGTCTATAATATACTTTAATATAGACATATAGTAATTACTAATTAGTAGTATTATAGTAAATAGTGATTATTTTTATTTACTTATTATAGGTACTTATTTGTAATGTAACTAGGAAGTTAATACTTTCTATGAAATGACAACAGTTAAGATGTATGCTACATTGTTACTAGTGTAGTACTATGTACATTGATAGGTAGGTAATAATACAATTTCCAGAACGGACCTAATTAGTAAATTCTGATACTGTGATACTTATGCAGTGTTTTCTACAAACTACACTCTACATTCCTATAATATTATATTCGTATATAAACAGGGCCGGATTGGTTAGGTGAGCTACCGAGAAAATCTCGGTGGGCTGCTTAAAGTTTGGGCCGGTGTGAGTGTGAGTGAAAATAAATTCATGTTTAAAATACGATTAATTGGCCATCTATAAGCTCGTAATAATTATAGACGTAGTTTTAGGCGACTGAATATATATGTAAATGGGCCGCTTATAGAAATGAAAATATTGATGGGCCGATACATACCAATCCGGCCCTGTATATAAATAAAATGATATATAAGAAATAATTGTAGTCAATTTGTTTTACTTTAAACCAAAATTAGTTCTTTTCCTACGATGAGATAAAAAAAAACGTTTATGAGTAAGTTAAAGGTATTTAAAAAAAAAAAAAAGTAACTTAACTTTTAACTTAACTTAGTTATTATTTTCATCAAAATTTGTAACTTAACTTAGTTACTAAAGTACAGTAACTTTTTAAAACTAACTTTAACTTAACTTAGTTATTTTTTATTTTAGGTTTAACTTAACTTTAACTAGTTAAACAAATTGGTTAACTTGCCCAGCTTTGGGTATTAGAATATGAATTAGCAATGACTAAAAGTAATATTCAGGTATATGTCTGTATAGTAATAATTAGTAATTAATAGAATATGTAGGAACCTATATAGTACATCTGTATATAACAGGTACTAATGGTACTATATATTTGTATACCTAATTATATTATGGATGATATTTATAAATCATTCGTCCAAAGATAATCTTATATTATGTTATTCACTAACGGACACCATTTCAATTTATTTTAAGTGTGCTAAATTTAAGGCGGGCCACTTCCGAAAATATTTAACACCATCAAGCAACAAGTCCTTACGTTGGTACGTAGTTACTATGTAATAGTCAATAGGTTATAGGTCCGTACTAAATTATATAATATATTGATCTATTGAAATAATAATCATCTCGGACGTTTATAATTTAGGTATGTGAATATTATTGATGTACGCTTTGGTTAAACACTGATAAATATACGACCATAAGCATAAGGCAATTTGAACGATATAAAATAATAGGTAGGTAGGTACTTAACTATATTTTATACAAGATACCACCGTGTTTAATTTTACAGAATAAAAAAATACATTTTCAGCGTTTGACAAAGTTACGATGAATTTTCTAATAAACCGGGTCCCGAATGTTTTGGTGGTTAGGTAGGTATATTCTTCATGCACTGCAGGTCGAATAAATATATAGGTACTTAGGTACCTAAACTATTAAATACTGATATTATATTACTTTGTGTTTTATTTTGTAGCGGCGGAGTTGTGGACACACAAACGTCGTCGTCGGTTTGAGTGTTTGACAGTTCCAAACGAGGTTAGGTTTTAGAAGATTGTACATAGTAAAAATAATAATTACTATTATTATTGCTTGAGTCGTTACACCGGCGACACATATCAGTATATCACACGTCGATCAAACAAGATAGGTACATACAGTGGATACCAGATGAAACAGTACCTATTATATTATATAAGAAACGTGACATTTAAACACGCAATAGAGTGCGATTATATATATAGATACGTATAAATGTACTTTGTTTCTCCTTGGTCAAGTAATATGATGATCAATTTTCACTATAAAAGAGTTCTTTTATTAATTATTAAGAAACAAATATAAATAATAATAAACATACTATTTATAAAAGAAAATCGATTTTTCATAACTAATAACTTTCTACTTTCGAATAATACAAAATATAATAACAATTAATAACAGTAAAAATACATGTAATATCTACTTAATGGTTAATAGATGGTACCTACCAGTGCCGCAATTAGGATTCTTGGGACCCCGGACACATTCAATGTATGGGCCCTGAAGTCTATGTATAATATAATATTTTTTATATTTTAGGTACCTATTCAAAAATAAATAATGATGGTGATTTTCTTTTTAAAAAAACAAAATTTTTACAAGCACTTAAAACACCGAAAATCGTGAACTTCGTAAAGCTTTACCATAAAAACTAATAATTTCCGGCAAGTTAATTTTTGCATCATAGATATACATCTTAACTGGTCGCAACACATGGGTTACCGAAAAAAAAAAAATTGAAAAATTTGCTTGAGCGCCGCTTAACTAGATTATAAATTTATAACACTAAATTAAAAAAATATTTTAGAGGTTTTAAGAAATTGTCTTCAAATTATCACATTTAATTATTTTATATAGTGATATTATTGGTAGGTTCAGTTTCTATTTTATAATAGATCAATAGCCAATAGGTTACCTAAATCACATTTTTTTAAATTTAAATCCCGGTAGTCGAGTTTTTGGCAAGTACCAAAAAGGAGACTTATAATAATTCACATTGTAATTTAATAGAATGTCTATACCAGTTTCGGATAGTTAAATTTGGCATGCGAACTATGAATGAAATAGAAAACCAGAATAAGTACATTGCTGATCACAAAAATTTCTGTAAAAGTACGTACGATTTAACAAAGACCGATTAGGTACTGAGTATAGAATATAAGTTCTATGGATTTATCATAGTAAATACTAAATAATATATTTTATCTATGGCTATCGTCAATTATTGTCGACATTCGTCGGCGACGATTAACGATTAACAATTCTAATAATTTCAGTGAACAAAAAAATAATAAGCGATCAATATATACGGACAGTTTGTTAGCACAAATTCACACATTTCGTTATGGTCAGATTAAATTCATTAAATATTTCGATACTTTCAAGTTACAGTTCTGAGCAAGATGATGATGGATAAATATAGCCGTTTTTTCGGCGACGGCGGCAGTCTAGCTAAATTTCACCGGAAGAGTCGATGTTTACTCGTAAGTTTGTTTTCATATTATTGCTATTTTAGTATTTTACATTTACTTTAAGACTTAAATTAAATATTTATTGCCCCGGACAATCTGTTAACTGGGTGACGTAGAAGCATTTATAAGTTTAATCCTAATAGCGCCATGTATAAAATACGCGGGACCGAACAGTCCAAAGTCCGTCTTCGTTTCACTACTCCAAGTTTAATAAGTGCCTTTTTGCATAGGTATACTATAAGCCTGGTATCACCTTAGGTTTTGCGTGAAGTATTTAAAACATTATAATGTTATCAATCTTTATATTTTATATACATAAATACATTATAAACCTCTTGTATTTTATTAGCATACTCACAAATTTTGTAGTGTAGTTTATATGCTATAAGTCTAGATATTAAATGTTTTGCAATTATAAATTTTTATAATTATTATTTTCCATTATCATATATTCATATAATATAACAATACACTTTAAATTAAATTAGTTGTTATCAAGACAGACAGTCTTAAGACAAACTCTTTTCTGGATGTTATCAAAACGGGTTATGCTTAAAAAAATTGTACAGTTGTCGTAGCAGTCAGTTGCTAGATCAACCCGTGAGACATTAAATAATTTTTTCGAAAAATATATGTAATATGTATGGCTCATACAATTAAGAATTTATAGTTAATAGAAATGCGGATGTTTATACTATTATACTTCATAGATATTTTTTTATTGAAATCTTGTAAATAATTGAATTAAACAATCGGGTACAAATCACTAGTATCAATTTTATTATATTACGTGTAAAATCACCGCACAGTGGGTGGAATTTCGAAAATAGCTGGACAAAAATAATAAATGTAACATAATTTTGTTTAATGTTTTTTTACGTATAATTTACAGGAGTTGAATAATATTGAACATTGGTTATAAGTCGTCTTAAATATACATTAAACAAATTTAACATAATAATATTTAACATTTAATATTATACTATTTTATTCAGATTCTGAGTTTGGAATAGCAACGGTTTTTTCTCTAGGTATTGAATCTGAACTAGTTAAAAGAGTTAACACTTCTGGGGATATTGGCACCATTTTTTTGGAAGGATTTGGCCGTATTGATGATATAACCGGATCAGAAGTAACGACTAAACGATGAAGAAGATCTATATTTGTATCAATCCGACTGGTTTTCCTAGTGAAATGTTCTCGAAAAGATCTGTAATGCTTATTTCTCGCTTCCGAGGCTTACGCATGGACATTTTATATGCTTTTTTAAATTTATGAGCTCGAGTTGGTGTTTTTTCGGTCACTTCTTGAATAACTGACGAAGCATGCCTTTTACCAGAACGGTGTAAGCTTAGACGAGAAGAAAATGCTAATTCCTGAGAACTATGCGAGTCTAACAAATGTTGAACCTTTCTTTTTTTTGTTTTTTCACAGCTTTCTTGAAAAGGTTTTTTTGGACGACCACGGCCTTCAGTCATAGTATTATTAGGCTCATTTTTTTTAAAAGAAAACATTAATTTAGTATCCAGCCAGAGAGAGTATTTTAAATACAATTTATTTGCACTACGACCACACTCTTTCCATTTTTTTTGAAGGCTTGATAAAAAAGTAAAAATGACCGAAGGAATATTTGTTTGAATACTGCGTACATTTAACTTATTTTCTACATATTCAATTATGATTTTTCGAGATTGGGCATCCAGTGGTCTTATATTTCCATTTTTTCTTAAAAATTCAAATAATTCTCTACGCATAACACCTGACAAAAATGATAATTATTTTAATAGAAGCAACGAAGAGCAAACAAAATATACATAAAATTAAATTTTATGAACTGTATAACAATTTGGCATACTATTTATAGAGGTCAGTTTTGACCATTTTTTTAAAACTACCATTAAATTTAAAATATTTAAAATTAAACGTATAATTATGCATTGATTATTTATAATACTATTAAATGGGTGGTTAAAATTATTATTATGAAACATAAACTCTAATACATACCTTCATTAGTAACCTCCATCGTAAATAAAATATAAAAACCGGAAATTGAATGACTATTACCACTTGAATTCTCAAGAGCAAATGAGGCAAAATATTGTATGACTGACCAATTATTATCTTATCGCAATATATACAGTGGCGTAGCCAGGATTATGAAATGGGGGGTGTTTAAGTATAGATTAAAACCAAGTTTTTACAGTTTTCGTATATCAATAAATTTAGGGTTCGGGACTTGACTTGTTGCACTAAATATTATCGAAATATGATGCAGTCAAAGTTGTCAAAATATTCTTAAATATATACTACATATTCTTTAATATAAACATACTACAATTTTGGTAATAAAATACTAAAAAATAAGTAGGTATATAAATAATTTATACACGGACTTACTAATTTTAATATAGGTAGGTTATACCTATATTAATTAATGTGATGGACGGAGTACTCTATTGCATGTTTTGTACATTTTTAAACTATTGTGAAATAAATCAACTTGATTTTTAAAAATATACTGGAATAAAATACTAGGTTAATAAATATGTAATAAAGAATAACGTGATATGCGAACACCGTAATAAACGAACACGTATATCTACTGATTTTCATTTCTTCGTACAATCTAGAATGTAGATGTCAATTATAGTTTTAACACAGTCTTGTTACAAAGAGACTTATGAAATCTTACATACCATAACTATACGAAAATATAGCAAACCGTATAGCCAAGCTCCACCAACAACTTTAACGTCTTTAACAGCCCTCCCAATCATTTACTAAATTTTTTTAATTCAATTTTATAATAGTATGGTTTTAGGCTTCGGCCTCCCCAAATCTCAAAATTAGAGCCTATTGTACCTCACCAAACATCATATTTTTAAGTTAGAAAAATGCAAAATATGAATAAATATGCGAAAAATCGCTCAAATGAACACTTTTCCTAAAATATGCAAATTCAAACTTTGTTTGATTAGCCATTTAAAAAATTTCATAAGACAAATTTATAACTTATCTAAAATAATGCGAGGAGTCCCAAACCCTATAAACAATATTTTTATTAGGGAGGAAAATGTCAATGGGGGGTGTTTAAACACCCAAAACCCCCCCCTGGCTACGCCACTGAATATATAAATATCATTATCTGTCAAAAACTGCTGATAATTTTTGTATTTTGTTGACTATAACATTCTTATAAACGAATAACATCAATTTCAAAACAATTATGAGTTAAATGAAAATTATATTTTTGTCCAGCTATTTTCGAAGTTCCGCCCACTGTGCACCGGAACAAAGTGCAGACTGCAGATTATTAAGCATTAGTACAGCAGTAGGTTATAGTCATTTTTTCCCAAAAAATTACATTTAAAAGTGTCATAGTGTATTCGTGTATATAAATTATAATAATATACTCTATATTTTATAGTATATATTTGTGATGTCTATAAACTTGTGGACTAATTAGTTTGGTTAAATTTAGTATACGATAAATAACTGAAATAGAAAACAAGAATACATTGCAGACCACGAAGATTTCTGTAAAAGAACACACGGTGTATCAATAGACCGTGCATGTGTGTTGAGTGTAGAAGTTCTATGGATTTATCATATTAAATAATATATTTTATATCATATATGGCAATCGCCAATTGTCGATATTCGTCTGCGACTATTAACAATTCTAATAGTTTTGTTAAAAAAAAAAAATAATAAGCCATCAATATAATATACAGATAGTTCGTTAAGCAGTATATATAATAATGTAAGTTTTAACACGAATTCGCACATTTCGTTATGTTCAGGTAATTTTCATGAAATATTTCCATAGTTTCAAGTTACAGTTCGGAACGAGATGAAGACGGATGAAGATAGCTGTTTTTTCGGTGGCTTCACGTACTGGACGTTTGCATTGTTGATGCACTCTAGCTAGGTTTCACCGGAAGATTCGATGTTTCAGCGTAAGTTTGTTTTCATATTATTTTGGGATTTACGTTTACTTTTTAGGCATTTTAATAATTAAAAACATAATATAACGTAATGTTGTAGTAGAAGCTGGAAACTGTAGTGCCTATATTCTAATTTTTGAATTTTTTAAATTTTAATGTAACATTTATTATGCCTACACAAAACACTTTTCTACAAAAATTGAATTAAAAATAAACAATATGATCATTGATTACATACGGAGTACCTATAATATATTATGCATGGAAAACGAAGGTCGAATTTGACTACCTACTTATCGTGTACACATCAAACACAACAAAGAAATAATAAAAAAAAAATTAAAAATTAAATACACATCATAGTAAAATCAAAATATTCATCGTTCCACTCAGAATCTAAAATACAAATTATAGGTCCCTGATACAATTAAAATTTTCATAATATTGAATAATAATTAATAATTTTGTGATCAGCAGTATTCGTAGAAAATGTTAGATTTGAAATTTTAGAATTCAGTTGGTATTATAACCGATACTGTAAATTTGATGAATTTACTGAGTATACCTTTATGTTACCTAAAATCCAGTAATCACATTTTTATTTAATGATTTATAAAATACAATACGCTTTTATAAAAATATGCTTGTACTTCTGCAGATATCTATTCACCATATTAATAAATAATTAAATTAATAAACGAAAATAAAAATTCAAATAATATATCATATTTGATACCTATTATTATTATAATTCAAATTCAAAATTATAAACTATTTTGATTTTTGTCATACAAAATTTCAACGAACAAATATTGTTCCTTAACATGGAACTCTTTGATATAAAAAGTTGCATTATATGATATCCGTGGATTCATCATATGACGTACCTAGTATAATATCTATCATTATTCATTTATATTCCATGGCAAATCTCAGTCATTGCAGCAGACACAATCGTCATTAAAAATTCCAAAATTTCAACAAGCTAAGCAGATATGAGCAAAAAACTTACTGCGTTCCTTATAATTTTAATTTTCAAAAATCACAATATTTGAAATTTTGTATTCTCTGGAGCGTTTCGTCATCGGCGTCACTCACGTGACGGATTTCGCCGAAAGAGTCGATAATTAAACTATTAAAGTAAGTTTTTTTTCATATTCTTTTGGGGCTTAATTTTACTTTCATTTTTTCTAAAATATATGGTAAAAAATAAATCATATTTCGCTATAAAAAATAATAAAACAAAGTATTTTAAATTTGAGTGGAATAGTTTTTTATGATCATAACCACATTGGCTACAGATTATTAAGCATTAGTACAGCAGTAGTTTATAGTAATTTTTGCCCAAAAAATTACATTTAAAAGTGTCATCGTGTATTCGTGTATACAAATTATAATAATATACTCTGAGGGCCGTTCTTACAATGTCCGGTAAAGTGTCGGTTAAAACAACAAAATAACTAAAATCGTTATTCTTTGTTTTAATAAGTAATTTCGTCCAAATTTTGACTTATAATGTCTGTGAAAATTAACTGTGTTTTTAATAAATTATTTAGTTTTTTTTTGTTAGAGTATGAACACTCTCTATGGACTATTTTTGAGAATTCTTGTTTTACATTTTCAATCGTTACCAATAAAAGTTGAACATTTTATAAATTTTACTACTAAATAGTAATTTGTAAACTATCAATTTGATAAATTTTGTTAAAAATTGAACTTTGATTTCTTAAAAAAATGGATCTTATATGGATCTTTATTGTTTCTCAATTGCTATTATAACTACTCATGAATAAACTCTTATTACATTTTCATATTATAGATAAACAAATAAGAAATTTTTGTATGAATATCTGACTACAAAATATTTTGAAAATTGTCAAGATTATGATGAATTTTGTAGAAATTTGAATTTTAAATGCCCGTAAATAAAAACGTGCCTATATATTTCTAATATTTTTTAACTGCTATTATATCAACTTACGATTAACTTTGTATTAATTTTAAGCTTTTTGACCTAACGAATAAAATTCATAGAATACAGAACTAAAAACATTTCATAATTCAAATGTCTATAAATCACTGAAAACGAGTCGAAATATTTTGAACATTATATAATATATATTATGATAGTTTAAACATTTGATGGACATTTTAAATACCGACAGTTAATAGTTGTCGAATAACAACAAAATAAGAAAATCGTTTAAACGAGAATCATATACAAATCATTGTAAAATCAAAATATTCATTTCTCCAGTAGTCCACTCTAAAATACAAGCTAACACACAAGCCCGGATTAAGGGGGGGCAAAGGTGGCACGATAACGGGGCCCATTGATTTTGGGGGCCCATCTTTATCCCCAAAATATATTTTTTTAACGCTTCCAATACATTTAAAAAAATATATATATATTGAAGTAGGTATAGGTATAGGTAGTAGATAAATTATTATTACTTAATAAATATTAATTATAAAATAAAATTGTTCTCAATTTTATATCATGAAAATTTACTATAAATAATGAACTGTGTTGGTAAACACAATTTTCATTATGTTTTTTTTTCTGACTATTTTCGATTACTGATTTAACGATTAACTACCTGTAGTTATAAGAAAAAAATATTTAGCTCTTGAAAATTAGGTATATCAGTTAAAAGTATTAACGCATATTATACTAAACTTTCGAGGACCATATAGTTAATAAGTAATATATTACATATTTCCATATAATATATATATATTATAATGTATTTTAATTTTTATTAAATTGTTGTAAAAAAAGGCTAAAAGGCTGAAATCTAAATTATAATTTGTTTATTTTATTATAATGGTTGACTTTTTATTAGGAATAAATGGAAGTGTTAATTTTAAAATAAAAGTGTTCTCTAAATTAGTGGAAGCATAAATGCAATAAGGGGAAAATATACATTTTGGGTTATCAATTATCACTTTTAAATGGCTTGAAACCGATTGAAAAAAATTTCTGTTTTGGTTTCGATTTATACACTGGTTTCTAATTTTTTTCGGTTTTGGTTTTGGATTACCGATTTCCAATTTTTTCCGATTTTGTTTTTGATTTTGTCATCGGTTTCAGTTTTTAAACGGTTTATACCGGTTTCTAAAATCGGTTTCAATACCTGGACTATTTACGTTCATTCTTAGTTAATTAATTTTTTTGAATCGCTGGATCGAGCGTCCGATCGCTCGTGTAAAGTAGACTTTCAAAAATGTCAAGATACAAAGATTTTCAAAAAAAAAAATCCCGTTTTTTAAATTATATTTTCGGTTTTTAATTATTATAGAGGTATGCAATTTTTGTCGAGTCGGTATTGAATTTAATACCGGTTAAAGTAAATTTTAAATTAAAGGTGGCTTAAAAATTTTTGTGATAGTGAATAAAAGGGTACTGAGAAAAAAAGGGGTGCTAAAATCGTAAATACGCCACTGGTACTATGACGTAAGATTCACTCTGTATATTTTTTGCATAGTAAAAAATTATACAATAATATAAAGTCGTTAATATGTAATAATACAATTATTTTGAAGTCAAAGTTGAAAGGGGGCCCACTAAGTGTATGGTGTCTCGGGGCCCAATTGATCCTTAATCTGGGCTTGCTAACACATAATAGTTAGGTAGGTGTAATACAAATTAAACATTATACATATAAAATATAATATCCGTGACGCTTAGGTCATAAGAATATTGTTGAACATTTTACTGCAGGCTGCGTGTTATTTCAGAAATGGTATTTAATTCGTCAGTGAAGATTTGTTAGCTGGGAATAAAATATATCATAAGCAGACTGAAATGAGAAGACTTTGCAGTGTTTCGAAGACCAAGTTTTATAGCAGATTTTGATTCACCACGGACGCGGGGTATGTATTTTCTTATTTTTCAGTATGTTTCTTTTTATTTTTGTTAATTGATCAGGGGATATATTATTGCCTACAACTTTTCAATTATTTGTATTGTAACTATACTGGTATAACGTTATTCTCGCTATCAATAAAGTCGTGATAAAAATTAGGAAATTGGTCAGGTATGCTATTATTTATATGTAGGTACTTCTTTTGAGTAGATAATTCGTTCGATGATATTTAAATATTTTCACCGATGATCAAGTACGATGACTTGTAGGTAACTAGAGACTGAGTGAATAGGAATTAGGAAGTGTATGATGTGGCGAAGATAAGGAAAGAGGTCAACAGGAGCAGTTGTTCCAGGTGGCAGGGACGGCCAAATAATTAAGAGTGGCAAAAAAATGTCGTTTGTAATATAATAGCCGCCGGGGCACCGAACTGCCAGAATTATACGCGGTGTTTCCGAATTGCGGACAAAGTGACAAAAACCATGTGAGTTGCGGACGAAATCTAAAAAGGTAACATACGAATTGCGGACACAAATATAAGATACTAATTGCGGATAATGTTCCAATATTCACGTGGTGAAATCAGTAGAATATCATATTATACAGGCTGTCTTAAAAACTATGACGATAATTAATAATGACGATAATCCATAAATATTTTATAAACAATTTTTTCCACAAAATTAAAACAATCTATAATTCAACAACATTTTAAAAATAACGATTGCTCTTTTGCAAGACACAAATATTTTTAACCCCACCTACTAATTTTTTTTTAGCTATTGTCATCAGTTCTGAAAAAGTGGTGAAGGGAAATATTTGTGTCCACAACTAACGTAGTTTTTATTAAAAAAAGATCTGTACGCAATTAGTATTATGACAAAGAAGCTCGTGTCCGCAATTGTTATATTATAATTCCTAACCTGAATAATTCGTCCGCAACTAGTATGTGTCCATTATACGATATTGCCACCTACCATTATATTGCAGTACTGACTACTGAGACTATGTAGCTTGTTATTCGATTATATTTATGTTTGCTCCCCCATACATTGTCCCTTAATACGGCCCTGTATATCTATAGTCAGCTCATTATTTGCTTTCCATCTTTGATCCTAATGCATACCTAATGTACGAATAACAGAACCAAAACGAAGTTGTTACTTTTAATGTTAGATTAAAAATATTAAGTTAAGAAAATTACATACGTCGTTACGTTGGTTACTTGATGATATTTTAATTATTATATAAGTTATGACTAATGATCGTCTAAATAATTACAATTTAAAAATGATTATAAACGATTAGACAAATCTAAAGAAAAAAAAATTATAATTAATCTACTAAAAAATAAAAATATCTATATATTCATTATTAATACTTAAAGTATAACAATATATGCAATACGAAAAAAATAAATGAAAACTAAAATGTTATCCCAGGAAAATATTAATTCAACAGTGAAAGGGTTAAAATATTCAAGTTTGATAAAAGGTTAATTCAATCTAATATTAAAAGTAACAACACTAACCCAGTGATTTCTAGCGTACGGGTAAGGCGATCATTATTAGCCGAAAAATAAAATAGTTCATTAACATTTTTTAAACTTATCAGTTTTCGTTATATAGTCACTAATCATATAAGTAACTAATTTTCGTTTTTAATAATATTTAAATTATATACAAGAATAATTTAATAATATAATATTATACGATTTTTTACAATTTTATATAATATATTCAACATAAAAAATTCTATTTTATTAAAAAAGTAAAGAAAATCTAAATTTTTTTGGTATTCAATTTTGAACAGTAAAGCAAAAAAAATATTTGTGTTTGGGAGTTTAGGTTGGCCTATCAACTATAAATTACTTATAAATATATATTTATGCCTGTACGAAATTAAGTCCTTGAACCGGCTCTGGTTGATTCTGTTAAACGTAAATATGATTGTGCGTGGGTCAGAGAGAGAAATAAATGGTGCGCTAAAAATCTGACATCCCTTATAAGTGTTATCAAGTTGAAGAAGCAGTTGATTGTTGACAATTTAACATTTAACATTAACTGTGGTAGGTATGATTGGAACTTGGAAGTAAAAGTAATTAGCAGGGCTGTGAATTTAATTCATTAAAAAAAGTGTTAAATATTACACATGTATGCACTAAAAACAAGCAAAATATGCACTGAAGTATTCAAAAATATGCACTTAAAATTCGAAAAAATACTGAATGAAAACGCGTTTATTAAAAACTGTTTAAATTAATAAATAATAATTAAAATTGGTATACCAAAAAAAATTCTTTATTATACACTTGGTAGGTCGGTACCTATTTAGTTTTCTAACGAATGAACCTAAAATATAAAAAACATTTTAAGCATATTGGCAACGGTGTTGTAATAATAGTGATGTCCCAGATTATGACGTGATGTCCATTATTCTGCAAAATTTTACATCGCCTATGGCCGTTATATTGAATACGCACGTGCACCGTATCACTTTAATTATTTGTTGATATCAAATAATATTATTAAAGTGTGACCAGCATAGCACATTTTTTGTAAAAAAAATTTTCCCAACAATCAATAGTTTTTGAGATACAACGATGTCCCATCCTACCTCTATTCCTCGTCTTACCCAGGTTTCTCTATAAAATACTTTTATTGTAATAATTGTTCAAATGTCTATTATAGTACATAATTAAAAATTAACTAAAGTTTAATATAATACATTATAACAAGTGTTGAAATGTACAAGTCACACCACATATTTTGTTACTTCACACAGTCTCTCTTTAATTTCAAATTTTTCTTCAAATTATCCCAAATTATCTACAAAATATAAATGTAAAATGTAAATTGGAAGACTTGATTGAGTAGGTATTTAATAATTTATCTAAAAGAGATGGGCCTGGTCGCCTCATTACTATATCAAGGGGCCATGGTGCAAGTGCTGTCCATAAATATCATATCTACATAATATAAATGTAAAATGTAAATTTTAAGACTTGATTGAGTTGGTATTTAATAATTTATCTAAAAAAGATGGGCCTGCAGGTCGCCTCATTACTATATCAAGGGGCCATGGTGCAAGTGCTGTCCATAAATATCATATCTACATAATATAAATGTAAGATGTAAATTTTAAGACTTGATTGAGTTGGTATTTAATTTATCTAAAAGAGATGGGCCTGGTCGCCTCATTACTATATCGAGGGGCCATGGTGCAAGTGCTGTCCATAAATACCAGCACATATATCATTAGAAATACAAAATTAATATAACAGTAAATTATAAAAAAATATTACGAAATGTACTATCACAAATATTTATACAAAAGAGAGACTGTGTCTTGATTTACAAATATTTCTTAAATTTACTTTTTGCATAGAGAATATGAAGGTGGCCTGGGCTTTTAAAATCAGAGTATAGGGGACAGGGCTGGGATTTCATATTATGAATTGAAATATTTGTGGACACTGGATGACCAAAAGGACTACTCTCCATATCATGTTTCAATAACTAATAAGTACAAAATAAAATAAATTGCATACGTTCTAAAGTTGCTCCAAAGCTCGACATTATCCGAGTATTTTTAAAAAACATGAAGCTAAAAAAAATCATTAAAATTGTTTTTTTAAAAAAAACCTTTCATCTGCATGTGTTGCCTACAAGTGTGTGTTACAAGTGTGAAAGATATCACTTTTTAATTCAGTAGCCCGTTCAGTAGTTATCATTATCGGCATCAATAGTTTTAAAAAATAATAATCACTCTAATATTAAAACTAACAAAGATTAAAGATTACATTTAAAAATTTAATTAAGATCCGCTGAAATTGATACCTACTTGCAAGACGGGAAAATACATGCTGATAAATCATTAATTAAATATGTATTAAATCATTAATAGCTACTTATTACTTTTACAATCTACATCCAATCATACTTCCAAGTTGTGATCACAGTCTTATTGTGTCAACTTTGAATCATATACTATGAATGGGTCCACATCCCGATAATTTTGAGCACATATTGATGACAAGTCTCTGACTCTGATAGATGTGAGAAGAGAAATGTCTCATATTTATCGATGCGAATTGCGGTATGTATCAATAAAAACGTCAGAGACTCGTTGATCGCTTATATGTGCTTCAAATTGTTTACACGAGTTAGTGTCACAGGGCTGTATCAAAGGACAATTTATGGGGAAGCAAACATAAATATGACGCCAATAATTCAGTATACGCCTTTTTTTTACAACTAAATAACCAAAAAAAAATTTATCGCTACGCTCTAAAAAACATTATACAATATACTTACAAAATAACTATATGCTTATCTACTCATGCTACACTTAGGCAGGTATTGTATTTTACAATATATTTAAACACATGAACCAGATACAATTTATACAAATTAATAAATTATTACATGCACAATATGTCTACGTTTCATTATTAATTTCAAACGCATGTCTCTTATATGGTATATTCTATACCTATACCTATGAATTATTGTAATGATAAACGACTAAGGAAGTAGGTATAGGTACTATGTCTAAAATTTTAAATATTATATAACACTAACATTATCCTAAAAATTTACCAAGTTCAAAACCTTCGTTATTTCTTGTACAAGTAAATAGTAAAGATAAAAATATTTAGGAATATAATAGATATTATAATCGAATAACAAGCTACATGGTCTCAGTAGTCAGTACTGCAATATAATGGTAGGTGGCAATATCTTATAATTCTGGCAGTTCGATGCCCCGGCGGCTATAACATGTCAATATATTATGTAGTGATGAATAGTGATAATATTAAAAATAGTTCAATTAGTACGCAGGTACTAGGTTATTAAGAAAACAAGGTCCACAAACAGCGTTCTCTTAAAATAAGTAGACCTATAAGTTCTAATATTCCATTACGATTTTAGATATTCTGACAATATTGACATCGCAAATTTGTAAAAAAAAATTAATATTTATACTACTAAAATACTAAATATTTTATTTTTATTATATTACAAACGACATTTTTTTGCCACTCTTAATTATTTGGCCGTCCCTGCCGCCTGGAGTAACTGCTCCTTTTGTCCCTCCCCCGAATTCCCGGTTGGGATGTCATCGCCATAGATATATACAACAACTAGATAGCCGTCTTTATATTACAGTTGTGACCAATGTTGAAATCGGCCGCCATTTATAAAGCAGGCAATGTTTACATTTATTTATATACATATAATATATACTATGATAATATTATTTTGTAAACATTGCCTGCTTTGTAAATGGGGGGGTCGACTTCGATGACAAAAAGGAGACGGCTATCTAGTTGTTGTATATATCTATGGCGCTGACATCCCAACCGGCAACCGATCTTTTTTATTCTATCCCGTAAGTTAAGGTTGTAAACCTATATCAACTGATAACGGTAGTTTCAGCCAAAGAGTTAAGTGACCTTTGCAATTCAAGATCCTTTACTACGTATTCGGCATTGTTAACATAACTATTCTACCTTCACACTTTTTCTTCCCCCTTCTCTCACAACTATTCAGGTTCAACCACTCTCATCCCACACCACCATATGATCGGTATTCTGTCTTTCCATCTTTTCTTCAGACTCTAACTTCTATAGCCACTCTCACTATATTTTATCATACAATCACGGAGCCACCTAAACCTGTTCTCTCTTGTTTTCACTACAATATATGCCACAACACAACACTACACAACCTTTAAAATAAATTAATAAATTTCCTATTCTATCCTCCTTTGTACCTCAACACCTAACTTAATATTCTCATATCTGCTACACACACTTATTCGCTAACCTAACCTAAAATTACATTTCCTTTTCGCATTTCCCTTTCATATAAGCTAAACATTCTGAAAGCCTGTTGATGGCATTGGCCCTATGAATCATCTTTCTTTAATGAACTTATCATTTTGAATAGTTTTTTCTGTTAAGTTTCTGGACATTTTAGTTTGAACTCTTTAATGTGTGGTCCTATTATTAAATTTCTTCTATTTTTTTTTTGTTTTGTGTTATCTGTTTAATAATCTGGACATTTTCGTTTGTTTTCTTTAATGTGTGGTCCTATTATTTAATTTCTTCTAATTTTTTTTTGTTTTCTCAAACGGATTTGCCTTCGGGTGCCAACACCCCCCTTCAAATTTTTTTTTTAGTTATTTAACTCTAGTTAAATATTTTGTTTAGACCTGAATGTTGATAACCTGCATTGGCCCTATAAATTATCTTTCTTTAATGATCTTATCATTTTGAATAGTTTTTCTGTTAAGTTTCTGGACATTTTAGTTTGAACTCTTTCATGTGTGGTCCTATTGTTTAATTTCTAATTTTTTTTTATTTTTGTTTTCTAAAACGCACTTGCCTGCGGGCGCCAACATCCCCCTTCAATTTTTTTTTTTTAGTTATTTAACTCTAGTTCAATTTTTTGTTAAGATGTGAACTTTGATACCCTGCGCTAATTATTTTAAATAGTGTTATCTATTTAAGAACCTGGACATTTTAGTTTGAATTCTTTAATGTGTAGTCCTATTGTTTAATTTCTTCTATTTTTTTTTTTTTGTTTTCTAAAACGCATTTGCCTGCGGGCGCCAACACCCCCCTTCAATTTTTTTTTTTTAGTTATTTAACTCTAGTTAAATATTTTGTTTGGACTTGAACGTTGATAACCTGACTCTTTAATGTGTGGTCCTAATGTTTAATTTCTTCTAATTTTTTTTTGTTTTCTAAAACGCATTTGCCTGCGGGCGCCAACATCCCCCTTCAAGTTTTTTTTTTCAGTTATTCAATTCTAGTTAAATTTTTTGTTAAGATGTGAACATTGATAACCCGCACTAATTATTTTAAATAGTGTCATCTATTTAAGAATCTGGATATTTTAGTTTGAATTCTTTAATGTGTGGTCCTATTGTTTAATTTCTTCTAATTTTTTTTTTTTTGTTTTCTAAAACGCATTTGCCTGCGGGCGCCAACACCCCCCTTCAAATTTTTTTTTTAGTTATTTAACTCTAGTTAAATATTTTGTTTAGACCTGAATGTTGATAACCTGCATTGGCCCTATAAATTATCTTTCTTTAATGATCTTATCATTTTGAATAGTTTTTCTGTTAAGTTTCTGGACATTTTAGTTTGAACTCTTTCATGTGTGGTCCTATTGTTTAATTTCTAATTTTTTTTTATTTTTGTTTTCTAAAACGCACTTGCCTGCGGGCGCCAACATCCCCCTTCAATTTTTTTTTTTAGTTATTTAACTCTAGTTCAATTTTTTGTTAAGATGTGAACTTTGATACCCTGCGCTAATTATTTTAAATAGTGTTATCTATTTAAGAATCTGGACATTTTAGTTTGAATTCTTTAATGTGGGGTCCTATTGTTTAATTTCTTCTAATTTTTTTTTGTTTTCTAAAACGCATTTGCCTACGGGCGCCAACACCCCCCTTCAATTTTTTTTTTTTAGTTATTTAACTCTAGTTAAATATTTTGTTTGGACTTGAACGTTGATAACCTGACTCTTTAATGTGTGGTCCTAATGTTTAATTTCTTCTAATTTTTTTTTGTTTTCTAAAACGCATTTGCCTGCGGGCGCCAACATCCCCCTTCAAGTTTTTTTTTTCAGTTATTCAATTCTAGTTAAATTTTTTGTTAAGATGTGAACATTGATAACCCGCACTAATTATTTTAAATAGTGTCATCTATTTAAGAATCTGGATATTTTAGTTTGAATTCTTTAATGTGTGGTCCTATTGTTTAATTTCTTCTAATTTTTTTTTTTTTGTTTTCTAAAACGCATTTGCCTGCGGGCGCCAACACCCCCCTTCAATTTTTTTTTTTAGTTATTTAACTCTAGTTAAATATTTTGTTTAGACCTGAACGTTGATAACCTGCATTGGCCCTATGAATTATCTTTCTTTAATGATCTTATCATTTTGAATAGTTTTTCTGTTAAGTTTCTGGACATTTTAGTTTGAACTCTTTAATGTGTGTTCATAAACGAATAACTATAGATACCTACATGAAAATTTCACTGAATGTTTATATTAGCATTTCCTATACACCATACGATTTTGAAAATATTTTGACTCTTTTTAAGCTGTTGACGGATATTTTCATTTTTAAATTTTTTTAGTTTTTTTTTCTATGAATATCAATAAAGTTTTATCTGTTGGGCCAAAAAGTGTAAAAATTTAATACAAGGCTCCTGATATATTGTTACAATATCAGTTGAAAAATATTAAAAATACATAGGCACAGTTTTTTTTTATAAGCATTTAAACATCGAATTTTAACAGAATTTTTCAAAATCTCGAAAATTATCAATCATCGTAATTAATAAATTATAAAATAATCAGTTTTTATAGCTAAGGTTTGAAAATTTAAAACAAGATTCCACGTAAGTAGTTAATTCTTTTACCAAAAAATCTAAAAAATATACAATCACAGTTTATTTTTATAGTCATTTTATGTTCAAATTTGGACGAAATTACATATTAAAAAACCTAGTTATTTTGTTGTGATTATATAATATTATTCATGGGTACCTACTTGAAACTTCTAAAGTTTACTATTATATATCAATGATAGTATCAGGATTTGTTATTGATGTTGATGTATAACGTGTTATAAGTACCTAATGGATATTGTGATAATGTGATATGATTAATTTGGAATTTATTATAGGTCAATTTTTTTTTTAATACCATAGATATGTATATAATTTGTATTAAACCTATAGACTGACATACCGTCTTCGCTCAGAATCGTTTTTCTTATACAATGAAATTGTATTATTGAATTCAAATTTAATAGCATCCATTATACAGTGACCCATTTGTAACCTACTGTACAGCAGAGCGACATCCACTTACCCACCTTTTTTTTTTTTATATTGAACAAAAATTCATTTACAATCTATATTTACATGTAGTACAATGAGTAAATGAGAAGAGGGTTTATTAG
Organism: Macrosiphum euphorbiae; assembly: GCA_949089665.1. Classification (NCBI taxonomy): domain Eukaryota; kingdom Metazoa; phylum Arthropoda; class Insecta; order Hemiptera; family Aphididae; genus Macrosiphum; species Macrosiphum euphorbiae. The sequence continues at coordinate 29,762,588 of CARXXK010000003.1, read as the reverse complement.
CGGGAGGGGGAAGTCACCCAATAGTGGCACCCTGTGGACGAAACCAATATCATAACTTTTAAATAAATGGATTTTAAATTGTTTTGTTTTGAGTTATTTATCGTTTAATGATATTCTATAAATTACGTTTTCAGTTATATTTTGTTAAGGGGCCTGCACGCGACCTGTTTTTTTGCTCAAAAACATGCCTTACAGGAAAAACTCTCACGCCTCGTAGATTGGTCCGATTTCCGTAATTTTTTTTTTGTTAGATAGAGGAAGACTTCTTACAGGGCGCATTGGACTTGGATTTTCAACATTATTTTTCTAAGTCTTATGTTACAAGTTTGAATTTAATCAATTTTTACAACTTTTTAGTTTTTGTATTATTTTTTGTTTTTAGCGACGTAATCAAAAATCGAAGTCCAATGCGCCCTGTAAAAAATATTCCTCTATCTAACAAAAAAAAAATTACGGAAATCGGACCAATCTACGAGGTGTGAGAGTTTTTCCTGTAAACTGTGTTTTGACCGATATAATACACCCTATCAACCCCCCCTAAATAGGTATTGGGTAGTAGATTAGTGGAAAAGTCTTATAATTGAGGTGGTAACTAAAATATAAAATTTAATTTTCAAATTTGATAGAATTGCGGAAAATTTGAAAAATCGCGAGCAGGCCCCTTAAATAATATATCTTATACTATAAAATTATTATATATTTTGTTAATCGTTAAGTTTTGTTTTGTGGTTTTTAATTATTTTTGTGTAGGTATCGTTTTCCGTTATAATTATGTTTACAAATTTAAATCGTGTTTTATCAAATTTAACGTTATTATAAAAGTATAATACTAATATTATGTTCGGTTATACCTAGCTAAAGAAAACCCAAGTTATAAAATATAAATATAAATACACTATGTATCTACTTCAATAGAGTGTTTCCGGATTTTTAGAAAATGATTCTGGTACCGTACCTACCTACTGCCTTGAGTCAAAAATAAGTTGGTAATCTATATAATTAATATAGAATCACTTCTGTTCATAGACTTAGTCCCTAAGCCCGATGTGAGCAGTAACTACAATTAATCACGAATTATGATATAATAATATATATCTCGTATAAAACTCTTATTTCGTGCTAGTGGTTCGCATAACAAAATAATTTTGTCATGACGCTTCCGAAGCACTGAGCGTCTGAGCAGTGAGCTCCGACTTCCGAGCGACTGAGCAATGAGCATGAGTGCATGACGCCATGACTAAATAAATAATAATGCATTCATATTTCAATTTCATACTCTAGCCATCGCACTGAGCGTTGTGAGCACTGAGTAGTGGAGTAGTGGCGTGGTGCAGTGTCGGAACTCGGAGTGTGTAGTGTGCACTGACTATCACAAGTACTCACGACACACAAGATAATGTTATCAGTGGTTCCCAAAAAATGATCAAGTAATAACAATGCTCATAACGAACAATTGAACAAATATCTAAATGCACATAAGACATAACGATCGATTTGAACGGATTAGTTAATAGTGGCAAGCAAATAATAATTAATAGTTTAGAAAACGAATCATCCGTCATTTGACAAATAATTCTTGTAGTTACTAATTAGTAATATAAAGTTTGTTTATAAAAGTTTTGGGATTCCTTGCGTTTACGGTTAGTATCAATACGAGTATGAGGGCGAAAAAATGATTGGGCGTCATTTGTGCCGTTAAACAGCTATTGGACATCTGCTTTTGTTCTGTTGAGAACTAACGATACGCCAATTTTGGTTGGATGCGCTAATTTGAGCGGCAAATTAATTCGTTTGGATTGAATCCGAATCGTGAGCCTAATATAGCCATGTCCGTCTTCTTGGTGAATCCGTAAGTATTAATGGCCGACTGTTGAATATTGTATGTTTTTATAATAAGCGTGTACTAATTGCAGGTCCACAGAAGAAGAAGAGGAAGACAATCCGACCGAAGATGATCCCAACGCCATTACAATATCCGTAGACGACAACAATCAAACATGCAATGTGGCTGCCCTAAACCAATTTTGGCCCAAAGCAATCGAGGAAATCAGAAAGATTGGAACAGTAAGTTTGTTCATTCTATAAATTATGCTTGGTTGTGACGGAGCAGTTTTTTTTTCGAATTTTGTTTAGTTAGACTTAAAAACACAAGCGTTACCACTAGCTAGAATAAAAAAAGTGATGAAATTAGATGACAATGTAAAAATGATCAGTGCAGAGGCTCCGATGTTGTTCTCGAAAGCTGCGGAAATATTTATCAATGAATTGACTCTTCGCGCTTGGATTCATACCGAAGACAACCGTCGACGAACGTTACAAAGAAATGATATTGCTATGGCGATCACCAAATATGACCAATTTGATTTTCTTATTGACATAGTGCCTAGAGAAGAAGCAAAAATTGTTACAAAAGAAGTTAAGACATCACTGAATCCCGAACAAGTAATTATCACTTATCGGTATTAGGTACTTGTATTTATTTTATCTATAATTCTGTAAGGTATTTCACCAATAACTTATTATATAGAATAAGCAATTTTAAATATCAACTTATCATATCATTTAAATTTATTTTAACCAGTTTATTTTATGTGAAAAATAAAAAACGCTACTTGATATTTTTCCTCTACAAGGAAAATCTATGAATCATAAATATGTTTTCGTTAATAAGTACCTAACCTTGACAAAAAAAACATTAAGAAAAATTGGTCAGAAATATTTTATCGTATTTCCAGTCCAAAAACATATTTATGTTAAAATAAAGGAATAACTTCACTTACTTTGATTACATGGTGATTTAAAATTGTTTAATTATGAAGTATAATTAACATTCCACGTTAACATTGTTATCGTGCATTTTCATTAATTAGTTTTTTCAAATATGTTATTAAACTGAGTAAAATATTGATGAAGAAAATAAACTTAATATTCTACTTGATTTTTAAATTCTAGGTTCAGTATTATTTTCAACTTGCTCAACAACAACAACAACAACAGCAGCAGCAGCAACAACAACAGCAGCAACAACAGCAGCAACAACAACAACAAACAAATAATGCATCAGGGTCAAGTGCTGGACAGACAATACAAATCTTACAGCCAGTGAACAATCAAGTAGTATCTTTAGGGAATGGTACTCAAGATCAAGTAAATTTAGAAAATGTAAGTTGTATTATAATCAACTATTAAATTATAGTGTTGTATAATTAAATAAGCTTACCTTTTGGTTAGGTTAATTTAATATTCTCTTATAAAATATGTTTGATATATCTCAAGTCTTTTAAATTGTATATTTGAGTATATTTGACAAATTAAGAGCATATTATACATGTTGATTTTTTAAACATGCTCATTTTATTTTTATGCTTGAATCATGCATATATTCAAATTCTGATTGTTGGAATTTTTAAATACACTTGAAGACCATATTTTTGAATTCTTGAGATTTTTGTACTACTTATAGGACATCACAACACTAAAAACAAGTTTGCTTGGATTTAAAGTATGTCATTATCCAAGAAATATGGTGAGGCTCTCGCACTTTAACTCTAATTATTCATTGAGTAACAGGGGTTTGAAAATATGCATGTGATGTCATAGAACTAAAGTCGTCAGTGGTGTATGTTTTACGTGTAAAAGTGTCTAGATTAATACAATGATTTCAAATTTCAATTGTTAAAGGTAATTTATTTTTATGTAACTAAATGTTTTTTTGTGCTAATGACACTGGTATGATTATCGTTTTGATATAGTTTTTAGTTTTTTCATAGTAGATACAACTATTATAGTAAATTTTGTAAAATTTTATTTATATAGCACACTACTTGAGTTGTGAACTCAATAATTTTACTTAATTATAATTTTTAATTTATATACAATAACAAGAAATATTACATTTTAAATCACACCATCATCTTAAGCACAAACATATGATAGTTAGGATTATGAAAAAAAAAAAAATTCTGAAATACTATCGTAAGTTTTATAATCATTATAACACTATTATTACATGTAAAACATAGGCCGCTGCTCACTTGTCAGCTCTATGATGTCACGTGGTTATTCATCAACTGTCATTACCTCGTAATCATTTTTTTAACTTCAGATTTTTACCAAAACATTTTACATTATTTTGACTACAATAATACACCAATAAACTTAAAATTAAAAAAAAAAAAAAACAAAAATAGTGTTGTAACTTGTAATGTTTTTTAAGAATGAAGAATGATTCTTTAGCAGTACAAACTTATGTTTTTCAAATTAGAATCTCTCTTTTTCACTTTTAGTTATTCAGCAGATATTTTTTTTAAAAATATTAGTAATTAATATTGATCTATCACTAAATATTATTTGTAAAAATAATCCAAGTATGATATCTAAATATATACTACATTTAGTATATTTTATTTTTGTAAAAACATTTTTAGGGATTATTATTATAATCATTTTAATAACTCAGATACTACTCATTAAAATGTTGATTTTGATACATCTAAATGTTCAAGAAAATCATCTGCTAAAGAATTTGCAGAAATAAAAAAGGTTCTCATTTAAAAAAATAGAAGTTTGTAGTTCAATTTTTTTATCTGTCTGTCATTGGGTGCATCAACCATTTTTTTTTTTTTAGATATTCATCCATATTCAAAAATAATTATAAACACTCCAAACAAATTAAATTATAATACTCTAAAATTAAGTTAAATAGACGATAATACCATAACTGTCACTTGACTGCCACAAGCAGTGCCGGCGCTAGGTATTGCGGGGCCCTGGTCATAGGTCTTTAGGTTTTCAGAGAGTAGTGAAATTTTAGTTTTTTTTTAAATCAGGATTTTAAAAAAAGTACTGTTTTTAATATAATATAGGTAAATAATTAAATTTAAATAATGCTCTGTCAATTCTTAATGAATCAAGATATTTTAATGAAACAAAAATCAAATTAAAGCTTATTTTTATCTTTGTTATTCACTTGCCCCATATATAATTTTATGTAATAGGTACTAATAGCAAAAACAATCCGATTTTGCACTTGCCCCATGAAAAGGGGCAAGTGTGACGTTTTAAAATTAAAAAAAAAAATTATTCTTAGGTGAGTGATAATATAACTTTGTCGACTATAAATTCCAATTATGTTTATCTAGAGGTGTTACATTATGGAACAATAACAACTTTAAGTTAAAAACAAAAAAAGTATTGTCAAATTCAAAATTAACTTTTCATTTTTGCGTCACACTTACCCCACTTTACCTTACCTACTTGTGTAAACGGAGACAACACATTCGAGTGCGATTCCTCCTGATGAAACCTCGCTCAGCACAGAATTATTGGCGTGAGTTTCAGTTAAACCTTTGAGTGGAAAATCGTAGGCCAATAAATTCATAAGGGCTCGTTATTTTATTAATTTACATTTATTTTAACAACTACATAAAATCATCAATTAAAAATAAATTAATTCATCAAAATGTTTGAATAAAATAATAAATTGTTTAATATCTAAGTACGCGACCGCTGCAGGCAGAATAATGCAATATACGACGGTAGACCGTAGACCACGGTATTAGTATTAAGATGATAATTAAAAATCACGGGGCCCTTTAACAAGCGCGGGGCCCTGGACAAATGTCCCATTTGTCCTCCCCTAGCGCCGGCACTGGCCACAAGTTAATTTAAATCAATGATAAATAAAGCTGCTAAGTAGTTGTTTTTAGAATTTGTATTAATTTTAGATTTTAGAAATAAAATTGCATATTATATCAGATTATGATATTATTATTGTATAATATACAATAATATGTCGCTATTCCTTCACACACATACACATCTACTTGCATGTATCTAAATATTAATATACTCCAACTATTAATTATTACCTAGGTCATAACTAGGGCCCGGATTTAAATGCTCTTAAAACCATACAAATATGCTCAAAAAAATAGACATAAATGCCCTTAAAAAATAAGCTAAAAACCTTAAAAATATCATATTAATTTTGATGATTATTTTTTTGGGGCGTTATTTAACACAAATTTAACCCTGTTAAAATTACGAACATGAAATAAAAACATACAAAATTCGACCGTGATGTTGCACAAACTCACTAATTATTTGTTATTTATCTGAGTATGGGTGACGCTCCACAGTTAATAATTAAAATAAGATAAAAATTGAATTGAAATGAATCGAATGATTGACAGTGTGTATGGAAAAACCTGATAAACCTATTAAACAAAAACTACTTAAATATCAAGAAAACAATTTATCTAGGTTAAATTGTTATAATATATTGAATAAATATGCTTTAAAACCATAAAAAATGGCCCAATAATGCTAAAAATGCTCTAAAAATAAAAATAACGTCGATATATGCAAAGTAAAATTTTTAGCTTTGAATCACTCGTTACATGAAACAAATTATGTACATCGAAAGCATTGTCTAAGATAAACCAAAAAAATATGCAGGCCCTAGTAATAACATATTTATCATTGTAACAATAATTTCTTATTAGGTACTTACTTAATATAACATTTTCTCAAATTATAGGCATGCTTATTTTTACCAATAATGGTTAAACGGTTTATCGGGCTGCTTTTAAAATCAGACAGTGACAAATTCCCACCTTGTCTCCTCCAAATGATGCCACTACTGTTGTTTGATTATTGTGCAATTTCGTTATCAATTAATTAAAATATCATATTTTTTTTTATTTTGCATTAATTTGATTTAAAATTTAATGCTATATTATTTGTTTTTTAAATGTATAGAGGCATACATATTTTGAGGGTTTTGAGTACTAGAAGTCCTTAGTAGTATTGTATAACTATTTAATTTTTATGGAATAATATATTTTTTAATTTGTATTATTTTTTACTTAGATTCCAAATAATACATCAAATATTACAAGTACTTCAACCACTGTAACAGGAAGTCAGCCACAAGTTATCCAGTTACAAGGCAATACTCAGGGATTAAATACAAACTCAAATGGCGTACTTCAATTAGTACAACAGGTTATTACTCCAACCGGAGAAATACAACATATACCTGTAAGTGTAGATAATCGTTAACTACGTAGAAGTATATATTTTAAAAGTAATATTGATCACGGTACTCAAAATAATTCTTATGGGTCAAAAAAATGATTTGTATAATTTAAACTTTTAAAACAATTTTAAGTATCTTTTCAAAATAAGATTACTCACTTCTGTGCATGCCTACTGAGCCTAGTGTTGTGAAAAGGGTATGACAATATACCTTACTACTTATACATCTCGTAGTATCTCAATGTTCAACAGCTTGTCATTGTGATCATTTATGAGAGGGGATATGTGAACACGACCAGTTTTCATAGATCAAGTGGTTAAATTTTGTATAGTTATCTAAATAAGTCAGTGTAGTATGCATTCTACCAATGATTTATGTTCTAGCATAGCTAGGATATTCATATCATGATTATTAATATGTTATATAAAATCAATGATATATAGGTAACAATATCTTAGTTTATTTGTGGTTTTTTATAGTAAATCTTATATAGTAGATTAATAGTAATCGATTAAAACCAACTTTTAAAAATGTATAAGCATTTTAAATTTTTAGTTTTTTTCCATATTATGTGCTGATAATAAATTTGATGTGCGGTCAAAAAGCTTGAATAATTAAAATGAGTCCTCATAAGTTTCAATTGTAATGATTTTAAAACTTTAAAACTTTATAAGCACAAATTTTTTTATATGTGTTCCAAGTATTTATGTGTTGACAGATTTCATCACAATCAAGTACATTATGCAAATTAATTTGTAGTTAATATTTATACGATTTTCAAATTTAATAGGCTATGACTTAAAAATAAAACAAAAAGTTCTTCATAAAATGTTCATATAGCAACTTTAAATTTTAAATATTGAGTAACATTATACAGTAAATTTTTGCTAAGACGGAATCGCTTGGGGCTGTCCAAATTTTCCATCTTAACGGAGTTTCCGATTTGATGGATTTCACATTCATTGGGTAGTCTTTGAATCGGGACTAAATAAATTGACTCAATGCTACCTTCCGTCACCAAAGTTTTACTGTATATCATTTTTAGATTCTGACGGGAACAAAAGAATGTATTGATTTTACAATGATGTGTTATTTTTCCTGTCTGTCATCACATTTTGGAGTGGTGAAAATGCTTTGATAGAAAGTGAAAATAGTTGGTACTTAAGGGGGTCAAAAATGAAAAATACCCAATAGTTTTTAATAGCGTCAATAAAACAAAATTTTTGCTCCACACTAGTTTTTGACAACATTTATTCTTATTATTGGTGTAACTCTAAAAAAGACATTGGATACTTGAAATAATCCCCGAATATTATTATAAGCATTTTCTATACATGATTAAATGTTCAAAATATTTTTAATAGTTCAATACTATTAATTAGTATAATAGTATTAATAGTTAATTAACTTTATTAATGCTATTTAATATTTATAGACATTTGTCATTTTAATTTTTTTATATAACTGTCAACAATTTTTTTTGGTGAAATGCTTGAAAATTGAATACAAAATTTTTCATAAGTTGGTATTCAGTTGAAAAATATTAAAGATATTTAGGCACGTTTATTTGCACGTTTTTAAGTATTAAAAGTTTAAATTCATCAAAATCTCAGAAATATACAAATTATTTTATAGTTAATAAAATGTTCAATTTTTATAGCTAAGGATTGAATATTTAAAATGAGGATTCTCATAAGTGGTTTAAATTGTATCCAACATATCAAAAAAAAATATGTAAACACAGTTTTTTTTATGGATATTTTAAGTTTAAATATAGACAAAATTTGGTATTTTATTGTAATATTTAAAAATATTATTTGTGGGCAATTGAAACTTCTTAAATATTTTATATTTTATACACATACTGACATTTTCAAAGGCAATTTTTTTGGCAAAAATGAATTTAACCTACTGTAGTATTAAATGTTTATTAGTAAAATAACCCGAACAAGTTCAACAGTTGTTCAGAATAGGTTTTGTGTGCATTGGTTTATCTTTAATTCAAATTTAACACTTCCATTACACTCACCTACTGTTGTATACTTAACCTACTATTCAACTGAGAACATCCCCGGTTTTTAAAATTTTTTTTGATTATTTAATTTTCATTTTAATTGTAAAATAACGGAATTTAATAATATTTGGATGTTTGACCGCACACTACTTTTATTATTATTTCAGCAGACCACAGTTCATTGGTTGACCTCATATCAAGAGATATTAAACAAATTATATAGTTAGAATTTTTAAATAAGGCTATAGTATATAATATTATTACTACCTCTATTAAATAATGAATATAACCCCATAGACAGGTCCCATCTAACCAATTTATTTGTTTGATCATTGATTATAAATACTTAAGATTGCTCACTGAATGGTTTTCAGTAGTTTGAAATATTTACTGCTGAGTGCGAGACGAAAAAAGTACTAGCGATTAAAATGGTACTGTCCATTACTAACCATACCCTCACACCTAAACCACGGGAGCGTGGTTAGTAATGTACAGTACCATTGTAACCATTAGTAGTCGCACCATCTACCAACAGTATATATTTTGTGCCTCCAAAAAACTGTCCAATGAGCAATCTATAGTATTTATAACCAATGGTTTGATTAACGAAAAAATATTAATAGTGCTCAACTAACTATTCAATTTCAGTAGTCTCTGAATTAATTTTTATGAATATATTTTCCATAACCATTACTAACAATTAGCATATTACCATACTTATGGTCTACATTTTTCTGTTATTTAGATAAAGATGCTTTTGAAAATGATAACAGTATTTTTTAAGTAGGTACCTTTTTTTTTTTAGATACAAATTAACGCCCATCAACTGCAAATGCTTCGTATGCAAATTCAAAATTCTCCTCAATCTCAACAAGTTCAAGTGGTTCAGTCTCAACCTCAAATCATACAAGTAAGATACTTAGTAAAGTAATTTTACTAAGTAAAATATTTAAAACATTTTAATCATCGACTTAATATTAAAATGTTTTTTTTAAGGTGGCCTCACAAGCCAATGGACCTACGCCAGTATACATATCTCAACCAACTATTAATCCATCGTCAAGTCCAGAATAAACTATTGTAAATAAAATAAAAGTTATATATTATGTAAAATATTTAGTAAATTGTTTGGTCATTCAAAATTAAAATACACTATTTATTTAAATCTTTGTTTTTATCTGTAAAATAATTTTAATCTACAAGTATTATTACTGGTTACAAACCAATGTATTACATTTCACCAACATTTTATTCAGATTTCAGTGTTGACATTTTTATCACAAACACCTACCTACCATTTTATGCCTATTAAACTTGTACTAAATCCTTGACCCTCCTCAACATTTTGGTGAAAAGTTATTGTTAAGACTATAACAAATGTTATCCTAGTTGTAAATAATTTATCATTAGTGTGTATTTTTTATATTTTTTAATCTCTTATTTTGTATTGACCGTTTCATCATTTAATTGGTTCTTTCAGGTTTGAAGAAAATACATTGTTCATGCGATTATTTTATAAATTCTCATTTTGATCTGATAACCATGCAATCATATGGCTGTAAAAAATGATACCATTAATATTTAAAAAATTTTTATTTTTAATTTAAACAGATAACTTGTACACAATTTGCCATGATATAAATAGTAAAAAAAAATATTTAAAAATTAAACATATATATTATTTTTATAACTCTGTAAAATATAAATTGTGAAGTAAATAACAAACATATAAAGAGACAAAATAATTAAACTAGAGACGGTATTCATTACTAAAGTGTAAAAACACATATTTATGACTCCAGTTACAACATTGGCAAATAAAAAGAAAAATAATAAATTATCATTTATACTATCTATAATGAGTGAAATTCTATTGAATTCACCCATTCGTCCTGTCTTACGTAAAAGAATATTTATGAAGTTTTCAATCATAATCGACATGAATAATAGATACGAAGATATAGATAATACCCAGTAAACATAACCAGCATTAGCTAATCTTCTAGAAACACCAAAAACAAAACTTATGGCGAATGTCAATAAAAATAAAGCAATAGATAAAGAAGCCGTTACTATTAAAAGGAACATATTGTTTATTAAATGATTTTTATTCATAAAAACAGACAACCGTGATTTCATTGACAAGGAATATAAAAATATTGCTTCATAGCCTATTAACGATAAAATGCCTTCACGGTTCGCTGAGAACAGTGTGTCTCTAGGAGCATCACTCATAATCCAATCGGCTAGACCAAAATTCAATGCTAACTCATAAATAATGACCAGAATTGTGGCAATACCAGATAGACAACAAGTGCTGACAAATGGCAAAATAAATAGATTAATTATTTTTAGGAATGCTAAAGTCATGAAAAAATTCCAATGTACACCGTACTCAAATACATAGTGATGATAATCTGCTTTTGCTACAAAATAAGTACGACCAATTCCCAACACAAGTAATGGTAAGACTTGTTTGAAAATTTTGAGTACATTTTTACTTATATTCTGTGTATTGGGAATACTAAACAATAATGCATTAGAACAAACATAACATCCTACACCTATATCCATTACACCGTGTCCATACGTTTCGGTTTTGGCGAACCGCCGTGGAAACACATTGAAATCTACTGCCAATATACAAAATACTGTGTAGGTATTGAGCATAAATCTATAAACAGTCATGTAAGGATTTTTTTTTGTTTTAATAGTACTCAATGATAGATAATTGTGGTTCAACAACATCCAAGTAAACGCAACACCAAAGATTGTAATGTAAATTAAGAACTGTCCCACTGAATAATCTGAAAGCAACGTGAAATTAAACACGGTCGGTAGTACCATTATAATAAATTCAAAAAGAAACATCCAAACTGTCGGAGAGTTGATTTTTTTGCTGTAGTTTGTACCAATTGACATCCAAATAAATATGAGTACATGAATTGGCAATGGGAACAGAGATGTGTAAATTTCAAGTAATGATGAGCCTGTTTGGTTGGAAATGGCTTCTCTATGCAGCTCTTTATATTTGGAATCCATTGTGTGAATGTGAACATGCATATGTATCGCTATTAAGAAATACAACTCGGTTAACAATAGAAAACATACAAACAGCAACAACCACACATGGGGGGTACTTAAATAATAATAAATACTATTTACCAAAATGTCGAAGTTATTTTATTGAATGACCTTATTGAGCCATTGAAGCAAGTCAATCGACTAAATTCAAAACATTGACTTCTCGTTACCTACATTAGTAAGCGTTAACAAGTTATGGATAATACTGTAATAGGTATTAACAAGTATCACTAATTAATGAGAAATTGATTGGTTCACCATTCCCAATAAAGTATGAAACTAAAAGGCCATAATGGCATAAGAAATATCAAAGAAAAATGAAAAACTGTAACAACTAACAAGCATTGAATAACGATCAACAATTTAGTGATTACTAACAAATACTGTAGACAGTAGTATTGTAGACCTATAGTATTTCGTACTAACCTACCGAAGTAGTGACAAGTGGTTGGTTACCACGATTTAAGATAATGTACTTCATTATGTACACATTATCTTAAACAATGCTATATTATACTGAATGACTGAATTGCAAGTCGCTAGTGCAGTAATGCCTATATCACACAACAATATTAGGGTATTCGCCATTCGGCATTTCCGGTGTCTATTCGTGAAACTGAAACAAGACATTCTTATCAGTTATCAATTTACGTTTTTTTTTTCGTTTTTTCCGTTCATTTTGATATTTTGTTCCAAACAGTATGCCGGTTCTAATGCACTCAATCTTGTTACTATGGTCATATTATTTGTTATGCAGTTTATAAAGCATCACCATTGCAAATAGCTGCTATTGAAATATCGAATTGCCAATTGGACATTGGTACAGACCAGTGGCGTCCGCAGGGGGGGGGGGGCTAACGGGCTGAAGCCCCCCCCCCATTGCTCGTATTATTATTACTTTAAAAAAAAATATTAATCAAGTTTAAACTGTTAACTATACTCTATAGTAAGCAAGACGTAAATTTAATTTATGTCTTACCAGAATGAATTCATTTTTGAAAAAAACATTGTATTTGCATACCAATTTTCATAAATTATCTGTAATTTTTCGGTAAAAGAATGAACTACCTATTTGTATGAAAGACCTTGTATTAAATTATCTAGCCTTAGCTATACATATTTTATATTTTATAAGTTTTGAACTACAAATTAACTGTGGTTAAATTGTTTTGAACTTTAAATGCATATGTATCGTTAATATTTTAGCTATAATAAAAAAACTTACGTATTACATTTTTAAGCTTTTTGACCGGATAAATAATTTTTTATTGACATTTATAAAAAAAAAATGTAATGAATCAAATACAATCCAAGTGAGGATGGTATAACCAAACCAAGCTATTGTTAAAAAACAATTTAAATAAGTTTTCATTTTTTTTTCTCCAATTAGGTACTTTTAAAAGCACTGAGCAGATTCAATTTCGACCTCCTAAAAGTACCAACTAGATCCAATTTGCTTCCAAAAACATACACTGGGCATTGAAGGTTATGATAAGAGCATTTTTTCTACCAGAAAAGTTGAAAAATTACAAACATTTTAAAATATCTCAAATAAACGTCTGAAATTATTAGACTAGACAAAATAAAAATAAATTTGTAACTAATTTTCAAGCCCCCCCCCCCATTGAAAAATCCTGCGGACGCCACTGGTACAAACAGTTCGTACAGTGGCGGTTTTGATAAAACATCAAGGGGGGGGGCTATTTTAAATTTTTCAGCATCCCCCACCATAATTAGAGCAATTCAAGTATTTAGTGTAATTTCAATTAAAAAAAGAACATGCAAAAAAAATCCGAGGGGGGTGAGAGCCCCCTTCGCCCCCCTTCTCCCCCCTAAGAACCACCACTGCATTGGTATTACTAAATTATAATATGCAATACCTAATATTGTATTATATTTTAAATGACAAATTACTTATTGTTATTTTAGTTATTAGGAGGTTACTACTATCTACTTACTTATTATTTATGTAATTTTAGTTTTACTAAATTATTTGTATTGCTACCTAAACCTATAATAATATAATATAACTGCCTATATTATAATAAAATGAATAACGGAAAAAAAAATACAGGAATACCTAAAAGATCCCAGAAACAAACCTAAAAGTATAAAAACATTGGAAACCAAATAATTAGAGTTCTTTAGTGATGTTGATTGTTAAAATGTGGGTACTAAAATATTCATTATTCGAATTTTGTTGTTAATAATGACTTGGACTTTCATATTAGCAGTTCTCTCAGTATTCCTCCACAAATTATTTTTTTTTTAATATTCTTAATTTAATATACTTTTATTCTTTTGGCATTTATGATTTATCCTCAAGTGATCTTTGACCGTCTCTGAGTAATCATTATTCAATGATGAATTTAATAATTATTAAATTAATGGGATCAGAAATTAGAATAGACTGCAGTTTCCTACTTCTACTACAAAATTATATAATATTTTGTTTTTATGTTTTTAATTTTTAAAAATATGCTTTCTGCCACTTTACGCCGGTCACCTACTCATAATAAAATAAAATTGATACGAGGGCGTCCGCAGAAATTTGTCAAAGAAATTAGGGAGGGCAAAATATTTTCCTTTTTAATTTTTTTATTTCACTTTTGTTTGTGACATATTTTTTTCATATAGGCAGGAATGTAAAAATTATTTATGAATTATACGTACTTAGTTAATTATTTACAACTTAATCTTACAGCCCGTGGCGCCCAAGATATATTTTTCAGGTGTAGAAAGAAATAATTTTACCCACCCACCCTCACAAACTCAAATTTATATTATTTTATCATATTTTAATTGATAATATTAGTAAATATTGAGGTATCAACCAATATAATCTGTGATTAATAATGAACATATTTCAAGCTAATTATTTTATGTTATTATTCCCACCCACTCCTTATTTTCAAGGTGTAGCGACCGTTATACCTAGTAATAGGGTTGGGCGCCACTGCTTACAGCATTCATTTTAATTAACTGTTAGGTATGTAATTTTAAATTAGCAAATGCATTTTTTTTAATAAATACAATTTTACCATTGATTTGATAATTTTAGGCAATTTATAAAATTAAATGTTTCTAGCTTATTCAGTCATTGATAACACAAACTTGATATCAAGTCGAATACAGAGGATCATAAATGGACAACTTAGATCATAATACTAGTATATGATCTAAGATGGACAACGACGACTGCAGCGGACGGATCGCTATTTGCCCGATAACAAAACAACACATTGGGAATCACGTATACCGCGTTTAAAAATAAAACAAACAACAATATTTTTCAGTTATGCTTACTATAAATTATAGTAAAATTAACTATTCTGTATAAAACCAAGTTTTAACTAAAATAAATAGTTAATGGAAATAGATTTAACTAAATTATAGTACTAGTAACTATAATATTTTAACTACAATTTTGTATTCATATCTACTAAAATCGTTTATTAATCTTAACTTCAAAATAGTTG
This sequence comes from Macrosiphum euphorbiae, assembly GCA_949089665.1. Taxonomy (NCBI): domain Eukaryota; kingdom Metazoa; phylum Arthropoda; class Insecta; order Hemiptera; family Aphididae; genus Macrosiphum; species Macrosiphum euphorbiae. Next base: position 29,746,969 of record CARXXK010000003.1, on the reverse strand, counting down.
TATTAACTATAAATGTTGCAACTACAATTATATGTAATCATTTTTTTCCGTGATAAGTTGAAACTATTGTAGGTACGGCACCTATATGCCACTATATGAACATTTAATTGTTTTATCAAAAAAGTAAAAACTTGGTTGACACTGCAGTATTGCACTTGGCCCCACCATTACAATATATAGACACTTATAAGTAGGTATGTCATAAATCTATAACAGCAACGTTCTTAGTTCTGACGTTCAAAATCCAGTGTAATAAAAATCACTTTGTTACAAAAAAATTTAATTTAAAAAATATTTATTTTGCTATATTTAATATTAAATTTAGGTAATAAGTAGGTAATGATTGATTTTGGGATTTCGTTGGCTATGCACTTTGCATTTTTTTTCCGATTCTAGCTACTTGATACTCGTAATATAACTTACACAAATAGAATAAGAAGTTTTTATAATGGATATTATCGACCTATGAAAAAGCCAAGGGGGGAGGGCAACAGCCCCTACTCCCCCCCCCCTTGCGGACGTCTTTGTTGATATACCAGTAATATACATGATTGTTTAATTAAATTATTTACACGATTTATGATGTATATATATGTATACATCCACAATATGTAATACTATGAACTACGAATGTTTAGTTTTATGAGCTATCTATAGAAAATATATAACGATTCATCGTGAAATAATAAATATAGGTACCTATTGTATAGGTAAACCTATAAACTATACTCTAAAATACGTGTGAATACTAATAAATATGAGGTGTATAATATATATGTAAAATATAAATATAAATTATATGTTGTTTTAAATATTTAGCTCAAATTTAAAGTGTTACTAGGGGGTATAGTATTGGCAAATAAGGTACGTATTAAACTTGTCGCGTGACTCGTAGTGAGGTAAAGCCGGGGTTTGAATTTTTCGGGCTCTCGTACTTTGTACATTGCGCTTTTGGGAGTAAATACATACATAGGCACAATTTGGACAACTAATTTGGGGGGGGGGCTAAATTTATTAAAACAATACAGACCCGTATAATTTTTTTATTAGGTGGGCTTAAGAATGAATATATTTAAAAACTTAGGGGGGTAAAGCCCCCCCCAAATTGCGCCTATTCGTACATATATGGTTGTTGCTTATCTTCGTCACCTAGCTGACAAATTGTGGCAATAAATATTTAATTTAAGTCTAAAAAGTAAATTTAAGCCTCAAAATGATATGAAAACAAACTTACGCGTAAACATCAACTCTTCCTACGAAACCTAACTGTACGCCGCCATCGAAGAAACAGATAATATTATCTTTATCCGTTTACCATTCCATCTACATCCCGCCCTGAATTGAAACTTTAAATTATCAAAGTATTTTATGAAAATGCCCCGAACGTAACGAAATGTGGGATTTCGTGTTTTATTATAATAATATTATATCGCTTAACAAACTGTCCGTCTGTTGTTGGCTTATATTTTTTTTTTGTTCAATGAAATTATTAGAATCATTAATCGTCTCCGACAAATTTCAATTATTGACATAGATGATATAAATATATTATAACATGATAAATCCATAGACTGTATACCGGTCAACGGTCACCTATAGATCCACATGAATCATCATCTAAATTACAACCAGGTTAACCATAGAACTAGTTGCCACTAAGGTGATTTTACATAACAATATATTACAATCAAGGGATATTTTAGATTTTAGCCGGAAGCCGGAAGGTGACCACAGTCCACAGGGATCTAGTTTACCACAGGGGATATAGATAACGATGGGGATATAGTAGATTAGGTTAGATACGTCCTGTAGGACGTAAGCATAGGTATTAATTATTAATAGTAATTCTATCTATACTTCGGTAGACCATTGCAACTATGTTTGTATAGTTCTATACTGAAACATTTTTATCTATTATACCTATTACAGCTGGTTATAATTTTATTTGAAATAAAAAAAAAAACATTGGAATTATTTTAAGTTCGTGTAAGTATATTGTATAATTTCAAAGTTATCCTGGAGCTGCTAGCTGGAAGTATCCATCAATCAAATTGAATGTTTTCTAATTTCAATAATGTGTTTACAGCTAAGGTGATGAATAGGTGTTGTATAATAGCTGCAGTGTTACGACACCATGGCAACAAACAGTACAACAATACCACCCAACAACATATGAGGCAACGTTTACTTTTGTATTTTTGTTGTGATTGTTATGTTTCTGTGTATTTATGATGTTAGTGATTTAGATTATTTAGATTTAATATTTAATCAGTAATTACGTTTATGTTTGTGTAATTTTAAATAAAATTGGGGTAGTTGTAGTCATGAAAAATCATTAAGCGATGATATTATACCTATTAAGTGTTTAATGTAATTTCTTTCAAAATTATACAAATATTATTAAATATAAAATGACCTCTAATGTGTCACCAAGTAGATCAAATATAATGTCTTCGTCGCATCCAAGTAAGGGTTCTCTGACAGATCGACCAAGCAGTTGTTCTAATAATAGTCTCGTGCACAATAAATCATGTCCTGTTCATTCAAGACATTTATCATACAAAACAATTGGACAATGTCATGATAAAATCGAGGAATTAGAAAAACAAAACGCCCGCCTTGTATCAAAGGTATTTGTAAATTTACATAAAATTATCATACGCAGTTCATTACCTCTATATTGATACCTACCTAATTTCCTAATAATTTATATATTAAAAGATACAATATTTAAATAAATACTGTTATTATAGATTAAAGTATTAAAATTTCAACTGAAAACATCATCTAATTTATACAATAATATTCATCAAAGACCAGAGAAACCTTTATCAAGACATTCACAAAGGTTTGTATAAATTTTAATATAGTTACTAATTACAACTAAAGGTGGTAAATATTTAGTTAAATTGTTTAGGTCAACGCCAGTAAAATTACAAAAAATTTCAAGATTGTCTAGAGTAGGTTTTGATGAAAACGAAAAGACTATTAAACTTCCTGAAAGAGTGTGTATTTTTTCATTAGAAATAATAATTAAAAACTAATATATTATGTAATAATGTATTTATATTTATTATGTGTGTACCTATTTTAGAAATTTGAAAGCACAGAATCATTTGATAGTGAAAGTAGCTTAGTAGAAAATAAAAGTAAATTTAAAGGGAATATTGAACTAATACAATCTCACAGAGTTATTAAAAGTATGGAGATTCAAATGGAAACTTTACAAGCTCAGTGTAAAGCTTTTGAACAAAATATAATGGATATTAATGAATTGTATGATAAAGAACGTGAAGAACATGGTATGTTCATAATTTATAATTTATAAGTTAAAACTTAGTTATAGTTGGATAAATTATTATTTTATTTTAAATTTGCACGTTTAGACATATTGAAAGAAAAATTAATTAATGAAAGACATAATTTAAGTGAACTAAAGCCAAAATATAATGCTTATAAAGAAACAAATAAAGCATTAGAAGAACAAATTCGTGACTTACAAGTATTTTCAATCATAAATTGTTTAGTATATAATTATTATGCATGGATTGTAATAAGTTAATATTTTTAATATGTTGATAACTATTTAATTAGCGAGAAAATTTATCGCTCAGAGATCACAACCAGAAACTGCTACAACTTACTTCCAAACCACATCATCAAAATAACGGACTAAAGGTTGATTCTTCAATAAATGAATGTAAAAATATTGTCCCGAAACAACTTAAGAGCTTTAAGCTTATGACTAAGATTTTATCCAGAGTAATTATGTGAAATATCTATCATAATATAGAATAAATACATAATATTATGTATACATATTATGTACACTACAATAATAAAATTTAAATACTGTAATGGTAATTTTTTATAATCTCACCGTCTGTTGTTTCGGAACAACTACAGCCTTTGCACAAATATAATACCATATATTTATATAATGGCTGTATCATATTGAAAAATATGTAAATGAATGTATAATTATATAAATTGATAAATAGTATTAAATAGGTATACACTTATAAGCAATAATTATTTAAATTCATTTTAGTTGAAAGAATTGGAGGAAAATTTTTCAGACACTCGAGCGGGACTTTTAAAACAAATGGAAGAAAATAGTAAATACATCGCAGAGTTAAAAGGGACAATACATGAAAATGAAGTAAAACTGTCTAATTACGCAGATGAGAATAAATGCTTGAAGGTTTAATTAAATAGAAATGGAGCCTTCAATTTGATATTAATTACCTATACGTTTAATTACAGAATCAACACTTGGAACTATCCAAAATATTGGAAATAAAAGAGAATGAAATAACAAATAGACTTAAAGAAATCGATAATATTCTGCAAGAAAATGACGATTTAAAAAAAAAACTCGAGGTAAATCAATGGATAACTACACCTAGATATTATTCAATTTCTACTTTCTGGCTTAAATTATTTTACTTTATATGACGTTATTATTTATTATTCAATAGACAAATATTACAACTTCAAAAGGGAATGAAAGTGAAGTAATCACAATACATCAACATTTGGAGTCAGAAGAAAAAAGGTAAATTTAAGTTTAAAATAAAGCTGAAAGTTATAATAATAATTCACTAAGCTATATTTAATTAATTTATACGTATCATGTAATGTATTATGAATTTTTTAACGGAGCATCATGTAATAGTATACGTAATTCATATTTAAATACATTTATGTGAATCACTATCAATATTGTCCCCAAAGTATCTTAGTAATAATAACAAGTACATTGGTAGTAATATTTTTTTCGTAGACTGAAAAGTCAAATTCAAGAGCTTCAACAAGAACAGTTAAAAATTAATCAAACGTTGAACTCTCAGTCTTATTTAAACACAATGCTAAAAGATAAGGTACATATTAACTATGGGTTATTAGTGATTGGAAATTACTTGAAGGTATGGTATTAATTAATGGTGCTTATTAATTTTAGGTAGATCAAGCAGAACGTGATATAAAAACGGCTGTACAGTTTATTAAAATATGTATGGACCTCTTTAAAGATATTACAACATTGGATCCATCTGAACCTCTTATGGTTACCTTAGAAATGATAGAAAATGCAGTTTGTTCTATTAAGAAAAGTAACGAAATTAATGTTGAAAACAAGGAGTTCAAAGAACTAGCGAATGATATCCTAGAAGTGTTGGTTATGTTCAGAGATCAGATGGTTAAAAGACGAACTATCTTAAATCAAGAACAGTGGGCCAAAAAACCAATAGTTAATTTAATTACAGACACCATAGCTAAAAATGAGGTATGTGTATAAAAGTATTTTTATTTTATATTGTTTTCCGTACACAACGAGAAGGTCAATTCGTAACAAAATAAATAATAAAACATTATTAATATTTAATAATAAAACAGGATTAATATTTAATAATAATCCAATAGGTACCTAGGCTATATTTAATATTCATTATATTTTAAAAGCAGTGACGTCATTGTGTGTGTGTGTGTGTGTGTGTGTGTGTGTGTGTGTGTGTATAGGGGGGCTCATAATTGTAAATCGTAGGCATTTTTAAATTCGACACTCAACTACCACCTTAACTATAAGTATTATAAAAACGATACTTTGACAGCTGATTGGTATGATTGGTACGATTCAGCTAGATAACCATTGAGTGCTAATTGCATATTGCATATTTTTTTTCTGTTGTATTAAATGTTTTATTTATTTTATTTGATTTAAGCCGCAACAACAATGGTTATTGGCTCATGACATTATACAGTAATAAGTTACAATGGTTTATAGTACGATTAAGATGCATTATATATTTATATGTTATATTAGGTTGTATAATTTAGTAAATTTTAAATGTTAAGGCGGGTTAATCAATTATAAATTATGATAATTATATATTATTATGTGGGTAGTGGCCAGTGAATACTATAATATTATAATTAATAACTAATTAATTTAGGTATTATTATTTCCTATATTATTTATTTAACTTTGTTAATAATTTTTTCTTCTCATTTTGACCTTAAAGTTTGCTAAATACAGATAAAGTATTACGTTTTTAATTTATTTCATGGTAAATGTATTGATTTAAAAATGGACTTCATATAATTTATTAGGTTAACAATCAAAACAATAGGTTAATAATCTACCTATCTATAGCATCAGCTATTTGAAATATAACTGTTATTTAAAACGAACCTTGCACTCCTCCTCTAAGAATAACTGAAATGACTATGACACTCATGTATAAAAGCGTAATTGGATGATTTTAGATTTATAGAAGTAATAAGTAATAAATAACAAATACAATTTAATTTGTTTGGATTGTAATACTTACCTACTATAGTAATAGTAGCCAGTAGGTAACTGACAAAAATATAATTGAGTTTATTATTTTGAAATTTATAACTCCCCAATAAGTAATACGTCACTTATGTAGGTATTTTATAATTTAAATAAATAATATTAATAACTTCTATAATTTTATTTATCAATTAATGTTGCAAAATTAAATATATTAAATTTAATTATAGTATAATTAGGTGTATTTATTAGGTAATTAATTGATATTTATAAGTTTAATATTAAAGTGTAATAAAAATATTTTTTAAACATTTTAGAACACACCTAGAATTCAAGAAAATTCTGCACAACTAGAAATCAATATAAACAGTGTAAACTTTTCTACGGAAAGTATACAACATTTAAAGTACGTGTTTTGATTTTAATACATCCTTTTAAATAAATATTTGCAGCATTAGTTTTATTCTACAATAAACTTATATTATTTATTTTTATTTATCAGATCGTTACAGTCGGAACCAAATATTTTTCTCACATGGGGTTTTAAAGACCAAGAAGATGTTGCTTATTCGCCCAGTCGTCTAGCTTGGTCTGCTGATTTCAACTGCAGTTGTTTCTACCGCAGCAATAGTAGCGTAGAACTTTTACATTTTGTTGCAAAGGTAATATAATATTAGTATAATTTCTTAAAAATAAATCCAAAAAAATATCGTAAAATATTTTGTCATTACAGCATGGTTTATTTATCAATGTACACTTGGTAACGGGAAAATCATCTCCAGTAGTGGCTGCAGGATTAGTGAATACCGTGGATTCAATAAACAATCCTATGATTAAATTTAATTTGATTGTACCAATCACGGGACAAAATATCGATGCAAAATTAAAGTGTTCAATACAACTTATTTGCGATTTTCACGAGATACAAACGTATTCACAGATGGTAAGGCTAAATAGTTTCTATACTTATGTATAATAGTTAATAATAATGTATAATATGCACTACACCTATGTGGCTATTTGTATAATGTGTAGGTAATGCATTTATGTAAATTGTTATGAAATGACACTTAGATGATAGATATTTAAACTTTAAAGTGTTAATTAGAATTTTTCAAGTATTGTTTATTTATTTATCTATCGCGTACAAGCCCGGAATAAAGGGGAGCAAGGGGGCCCGGGCAGCCCACAAGGGATATCAAACAATGGTGAAGGCCACTGTCAGTAGTGTGTTTCCTATAATAAATGGATTATGGATATATCGTTACTATTTTGTCCCTGGCCCAAAATTATCTTAATTCGGGCTTGATGACGTATGTAAAAAGAATCGCAATTTTACTGTTTTGCTTTTTTAAAATATCTACCGATCAAAGCTGTTTTTTTTTAAGTTTTATGATCAAGTATTTCATTAGGTAATTTAAGTTCTATTTTACTGTTTACGTAACATATTTGAGTACCTAATTCCAAATTTCCAATTACCCTCATACATGATACGTATTTAAATATTTTATATTTGATTTTGTTTACAGGTTGATGATAAATATAGTAATATCGAACCTCATATAAACAAGACATTGATGCCATCCACGCCAAATAATTCATACTAAAAAAAATCTTACAAGAGTTTAATAATTTGTCTTAGATTTAATATACATTAATTGTGATATTAGTTTTAGTGTATATTTACAGGGTGCTCCATGATACATATATATTTTTTTTTAATGGTGTGGACTATAAAATGTACTTATATAAATTGCAGTGGCATAGAAATTTGCCGGTAAGTTAGGTTAGAAGCCTATAGTTTTTAAATACGTTCCCGTTTAAAATATGTCTTTACCTATTCCTTGGAAGATGGAAATCAAGACCTTAAAGTTCTGACCGGAGCGAGGAATGTACCTATTTGTTTTGTTACTCTGGGCTCACAAGACCACAAACGAAATTTGGACGAACATCGTGGGACATCTACCTACCTTCAATAGCAGTATTATTATTTATTATTATTAAGTATATAATTATTGTTCAAGCTATATAGTGTATATTATATATTAATCTAATACAAATCACAAATTCATCCATTTTATATTCTTTAACTTACCTACCTTTGAGGGGGGGGGGGGTTAACAATCACTAACATGCGTAAAGAATGATAAAAAAAACATGGTTATCAACCAGTGTAGTCGACTGCTCTCATATAGTTATATCACGGTATATAATGAAATAGGTAAGTATAGTTGAAATAACTGATTATAATTTATAATGCACTCACATATGAGGTACATCACTCAAATAACTATAAATTAACCCGCAAGTATATTATCTTACACAGAAAATTATTGGTAGATACTTTTAATTCAATTCAAGAAACATTATGCTATTATTATAATGTGAAATTTAAAAATTTTAGTTACGAATTCAAAACATAGTTCTGATCTTCTACCTTAAAGCTTTGTTTTTTTTTTTTAGTTCACCACTGTACAATGTACATAATAAAATAGTTTATTATACTGCGTATCTTAAAGTTTAAACACATTATTATTTAACAACAAATTTTTTTAATCTACAATATGTACCTATAATTACTCACTCATCGCTATTTCTTAAAAACAACAAAACGTAAAAACTTGAAATTTGGCATAGCGGTTCCTCTAAAATGCTCTTAATGTGCAATAAGCAGGAGTTTTAAGAAATTTATATATTGAGGATATTTAAGAAGTTATTTGGAAAAACCTTGATTTTGATAGTGTAATAATTTATCAATTTCTATTTACTTTTTTGGCGTCAAGAATCATGTTTTCGTAGACAGATAACTGCTAACATAGCGGTTGGTAACAGAAAAACCACATTAGTAGGTAATATTGTTACCACAACTCAAAATATATAATGTTAGTACCTAATATTATAATAGGTAGCCTATATACAAAAAAACCAAACACATTACCGGAAAATCAATAGCTTCTTCGCTCTGTTTAGAATTTAAAATACTTTTGACCGTAAAATAATTAATAACTTTTGTGGTTTTTTTTATTGATTTTATAGAGGTACATAAATAATATAATACCTATATAGTTAGTTCCGTCGTTTCAGGGCTACAACGAATACAATGTGAACAGTGAACACTGGACATTATTAACGCTCTATAGCCTAAAGTATTTTGTTTTTTTTCCTACCCAACTTAAAATATAATATCTTTATTTGTTTTGTATGTATATTTTATTCTGTTACACTGCCGCTACCCAAAAAACCATTAAACTATATTTATTTTTATTAAATTATGTAAAACATTTATTTTGTCAAAGACAACAAGAAATTACGACCTACGGTTTTATACCTAAAGTTCTATTTCTATTTCTTTTAATAAAAATTTTAAATTACAATATCTCAAGGTATTCAAGAATGTTTGAAAAGTATAAGGAAGCTTATTACAATAACGTTGTCTTGTAAAAATGTGTAACTTGTAGTTGGTAATTAATATTTTGTCACGTATTTATATATAATATTTACAATTTGTTAATGTTCTTTTGTGCCTAAATAACTAATAATTTTTATTTCTAACTTGTATAGCTGCAAATGATTTAATACACTGATATGTTATTTATATTTATATAATACTATAGCTGTATCACCCGACTTTGCCCGGGAAAAAATGAACACATCTAAAATTCGGTATTTATCGGTGTATCTCGATAATAGATTAAGTCATAAAAATACATTTTAGATAATTGTTATGGTACCTAATGTTAAAGTTTAAACTTAATATATGTTTACAATTTATAAAATTTAGTTAGTCGTGGTATAAAAATAAAGAGATCGGTGTTACAACTCTAATGTATTTATAATTATTAAAATTTAAAACTATTTATGTTACAAAATTTATATTAATTTGTATTTTATAATTTCGGCCAGTCTTTATTTACGACAGAGTGTGTAAACGATTATAATATAATCTGTTTGGGTACTGTACTACTGTGTACATTTCTCTCAAACAACATACATTAAAGATATATTTCAAATATAAAAACGGATTACAATTTACAGCTCATTAACTGAAATGAGAAATAAAATCGTGTCTTCTTAAACAATAGGATTTGCATTTTCTTAAGTAACAATTAAATTGGAAGTAATAGATCACTCGGAGGAGTATTTGGAACAAAGTTGTGAAAAAAATCGTTAAATTATTTAAATGACACACTAAAAACCGGAACCTTTAAATACAGTACACCTCCTCTCCTCCCCCAAAGCCAAAAAAAATGAAAAATCTGTCGACGTATTCGGAACAACACTGTGAAAAAAAATTGGAAATAGGTACAATAGTATCGTCAGTAAATTGGAAAATAAAAAAGCCATGTTCTTTTATATATATAAAAGGATACCTATATACAATTAGGTAAAAAAAAAATTGCATTATTAGATAGGTACTTATAAAGTTTTAACATATTATAACTTACAGTTTTACCATTTGTATAAGTATATGTCCCTATAACGTATATTTATATATAATATATATTTAAATAAAATCATTAACCATCGTAATACAATTAATTAATCATTTCTTGAACATATTAAAAAGTATAGAGAACTTAAATGTGACATTCAAAGTTAAAAATATTCTCTAAAGAAGTGAAATTAAATTTCAATAATAACATAAGATTGTTATTTTAAATATAAGTTATATTTAAGTTTTTTCAGTATTTTTAAGTTTTCATTTTTTTATATTCGATGGTCAATAATTAAAATAAACGCTGTCCTTTAACCGAAGGTTATATGGTGGCTTAAAGCATTTTATAAGAAGTGAAATGCAAACAAAACACATAATGATAAAATCTAAATTAAATAATTTATATAGGCCAATTTTCAAACGGTTTTTATCGTTGGCGTTATCATCATACTCATATAAAACCACAACATGACCTTACGGTTAATCAGTGATCGATGATCATATATATCTAAACTAATTTCATACATCACGTTTTGTCACAGGTAAATGATCACAATAATTTATATTTTATTTCAATTTATATATAGAGGTGGGTCACGATGTAACGACAAGCATTCATGTAGTTTTATTCAAAGAATTAGTTTGCTCTAAAGACAATTATTATGATGTACTCATTCCCAATGTTTTACATGGTAACATTTCTTAGAATATAATATAATATGATACTTACATATGTAATTTAATTTTTTGTTATTGTTCAAAAATAACTCAAATTGAATCAATATTTTATTAATAAATAGGTACTGTTAATATTTAATAATAATGTTTTAGCTTGTTATAACTGCAATGGTCATAACTACTGATGGACAGATAAACCGTTACATAAATCCTACATGGCTGGAAATGGATGCTAACAGTGAATACTATCCTGGTGGCGAAGTAATAAGTCAAATTCTTCAAGCTTACGGTTTAGGAGATAGTTATGGACCTTCACGACTTAGATCATCCGTTCTTGATCGGAATGGTTACGGGAGATCTTATCCAAGAAACCGAATTATAAACAATTTGAACAATGCATATGACTCAGATCCTTTACTAACTCAGGAATACGTTGATCGTAATTATGATTATGTGGACAACACAATCAGGTAACTTAATGTTTAAATTTTATCTTATATTTGATTTATGACAATATAAGTTGTCAATTTTCAACGAAACGTCATGTTGTGTGTAGGTTATATTTTTAACCTTATTATAGGTACCTACTACATAGACTTTAGACCTATACACATCTACTTGTAAAGGCTATATATACGAAATAGTACTGAATATAAAACTACTGAGAAAATTTAGGCAAAATTACGTCTTCTGGTGTAGACTACCCTTTACTTTCAAATCGATTGATATAGCGGCACTATAGAGGTATAATCTTAAAATTGTTGGACTGTTGGAGCACTTCTTCTGCTCAAAAAGCTGTTTTTATAAAAAGTTTTAAAAATATTTAAATAAAAGCATAATTTTAAAATGAATATACTTAATAGATTATTTCATAGACATATAATTATACATTTCTCTACCTCACTTCAAGGAGAATTTAAATAAAATCTGGATATTCAAATTCAGTACTGATAGGTATAGGTAGTTTTTAGAAAATCATATTTAAAAAAAATTATGCTGGAAAATACTTAAAAGGTGGCTATACTTAAACACCTGCATGTTTGTCTCCTTAAATATTTTTTTCTGATTAATATGAATCCTATAAATGTAAATATGTAATGTAAAATGTATTTTAATCAAAAAAGCGATCAAGTCTCTTCTGCAAATATATTACAAAATTAAATAGGTATGAAAATCTATGTGTAAAACTACCTACATGTTTATTTTAAAATACAGTACCTTTATAATACGTAGGTTTTCTAGGTACCTATACTTTAAATAAGAAATATGAACGACTTTTTATTAATAACTCAACAACAATTTTTCGTTTCATATTTTTCTCGAAAAGGTTTGACAATTTGTAAAAATAACCTATTGTGTACCTATTTGTGTCCACTTTCCATTTGATATAGAGAGACATATGATTTTGTCAAATCATTTTATTACTGTTGAAAAATATTTAAATAATAAAAAATACATTATTAAAACATGTTAGTCACAATAATATTATAAGAGAGAGGTAAAGAAAATAAACCTTTTCATTTCAATACAATGCATTATTTTAATATGATTTCTACCTACTTTGTCAATATTATGTTCTGTAGTATAGCAATTCATTTTCTCGTTGAACTACATACTTTTTCCCACATTTAAGGTTATAAATTATACACGATTAAAACGACTAAAATAAAATAATGTTATTAAACGAACCTAATAATATAGGTAAATTTATTATAATTTATAAATGTATTTGTTATATATCATAGGAGTGTATAGCATATTTTTTCTATTTTATATTCAAAATAATTCAATGAACATTTTGCATACAATATAACATTCTAATTATAACAATTTTTTTAGGGGTTCTAACCTTCGGTATAGGAATAGTTTGGTCGATATTCCTCGGAGAACTAGGATTAATATGGTTTCTGCGCCGAGGACTACTTATTACCCAGCTGATTACGTAGACCGAGATCCTCCATCACTATCTTACTCTAGGTCAAGATCAGCAATCGGAGATCCGTCCATATCGCAGGAATTATTAGTACGGGGCCGAGAAACATCGAGACTTATCCCAAGATCCACTGTGGCAACCGAAACCAACGAAAAACGCAAAATGTAGCATGTTTTCATACGTACAAATACAATCTATTATATTATAATATTGTATATTATATTTAATATCTATAATAAGTCCAGTAATAACTAATATCTAGTATGATGTGTGGCTTGTTAAAAAATTAAATTCAATTCAAGTATTTTGACCCTAGAATACCTGTCCACCTGTCCTATATATATTATATTACAAAGTTGGTGTATAATAAATTGACTTCTTTCACGTTTCTTATATCGTAAATAAAAAAATATATAATTTATTTTTGCTCAGCTTATTTTTCCTATTATTATGCAATCTACGGATCACGATTCTTGGCGACGCGAGTGAATTAATGCATGATTTTTGGCTATGCTACCTAACTATACCTAATGTTATAAGAAACAAGAATGCGCGTCAGACGAAATAAAAGTGAACGTGTGAACATTTTCTATGACAGTCAGAGGTAGTTCACATTATAAACTAGTAAGTAGGTACATATAATATAAATATAATATAATATAATATTATGTGTATACAACTCTAAAGTGTTTTATCTTCCCAACGTTATATCATATTGTACAATAGATAGGTATAGCTCGTATAGTTACATATAGATATATATATGAACAGAACTGGATTGACTTAAACAGTTATATTAGGTATACCTATATATTATGTTTTATTAATATAATACTTAAACGAATGTATATAATACACAATATTATACATCTATATAATATATTGTTATATTTATTTGTGACGTAGTATTATATATCTCGAACTCGAAATTATGTACAGATACGATACCTACCATATATTATATTATATTTATATAGGTATTAAGGAATATAATGTATAATGTAGGTAATAGGTATATTATGTGTATTGTTATTCGTATTATTTATTATAAATCGTTTTGAGACACCAAATTATAAGCAAACGCCATTTAAATTTCCGTACACTCGTATAAACCATCATCATTCGTTTTAAACTCTGTTGCTCTCTAACCGATAGAAGGGGAAATTACTAGTTTCACACAATGTATACAAACGTAGTCCAATTATTATTTCGTTTATGCACTCTCTCCCGCACTATCTGTCCGTCCGTCCAATTGTGTTTGCTCTAGTTTCAGTTCATTGTTTGTTTTCGTCATTTTCGCAACTATCATTATAGGGTAAAAATATCGTGATCTGCATTTAAATTGAACCTAATATTACGTTAATACATATAGGCTACTACGAGTACCTAGTACCTACTACCTACAACTCATGATGCAGACGTACAGTTCGTAGGTACTGCAATAAGACCCTAACATTAAAGTATTAAGCACAATATTGAATAGTGTACATTACGTCAAAGTATATAACTATTCATCAACTAGTTTTCGTCACAGTTGTAATATAAAGACAATAATAACTATTAATTAATTATAAACAACAACGATTGATTGTAATCGTATACGAACAATAATTATGTACTAATGTACTATCGATCGTAAAGCTAAACAATGCCAAAAACCAAATGAAACGGTCAAACGGATTTCAAATCACACTATGTCACAGGCAGCATAACATAATATATAAATTATAAATATAAACATGAATTCAATAATATATATAATAAACACTCGTAATTGAATACATAATATTACATACGTAATATATATCAAGTTTAGAATACGAAAACAATATAATTAATATATTGACAACGAAAAAATGTATACAATAATACGATAGGTACCTACGTTGGAAGATTGTTCTCGCAGGTTAAGACAGAATAATTGCATTCTTGCTTCAAAAATTAAGTGAAATTAATTTAATTTAAAAGCTAAGCATAAAATCATGTTATATAAAATTAGATAGGTATTATGTTCTCTGCAATGAGTTTATATTAGAATTATCTATATGCAAATCCTCTATAATATTTTGAATTGTACTAACTAAAATAGGTAATATAATATTATGATGATTATAATTTCCATGTTTGAAATATGTCAGATGATTGACACACTGATAAAATTTCGTGTACCTACCTAAGTAAATATTATTATCATGCATTTTAAACAATAATAATAAACCTACATATTCCTATAAAATAATAATAGTAGGTATAACCTACATTCGTTATAGTCATCCCAATCGTATACAATATAATATAATACTGTACAGTTTATCTAGGATTGACTATAAATGATCTATCTATATACTATTATATGTATATAATAGATTTTTTTTATGACTTATGAAATATTTTTAAATAATGGTAGCGTTAAAAAAAATTTATGTGTATATTCAATATTGTGTACATCGTATATACATATAAAATATACATATTACATATATACGTGCAGCATAGCATATTATAATAATATGTAAGTAATGGTTCTTGTGATGTAATGAACGCCTACAATATTATACACAGTTCCTTCAAATTTAATTTAAATATATATTTACTAAACAAACCGCACCCGCATAAAATTAAATGACCACATAAATATTAAACTCAAGGATACTGCAATATTTAAATTATATAGGTAGTTAAAGATCATCATACGAATAAACTTATCAGTCTATCTACATTGCTTTATTTTAGTTTTAGTTTTGATTTACATTTGTACAGTTTTTGATCGATCGAAATGATATTGTAATATTGTAGGTATAGTAGGTAGGTATATTATACATTGTACAATAATGCACCTACTGCCTACCTATTCTAACATCATTCTAAATCTGCTACTTTGTAAAGAAACAAAATAAAAATGATTTCACTAGATTTTTGCGATGGGGACATATGTAGGTACTACGTACTGTATCTGTAAAATGTGTAGACCTATCTCGTAATTTATAACTTATAACCTCACGATAGAGAAAATATTGTGGGTCAAGTATTTGAGTTAAAGTATTGTTATTTCTTAAACAATTGCTGATCATTTTTAAACAATATTATAAGGCAATTTAAAAGTTAAGTGATTGATTTTATATTTATGTCCAGTGTTGATATGTTTCTTGAAAGTAGGTAGGTATATACATATACTTTCTTTGAAAATTAATATAAATTATAATCTATTAACTATTTATCAATCTACTAATTTAATTATATTAATCTTAGAAATGCAATGATTTTAGATTCTGAGCAGAGCGATGAATGTATTGATTTTACAATAATGTGTGTTTTTTTATTTATTTTTTATATATATTTTTTTTTTGTGTCTGTCATCGCCGTTTTGGGCAGTAACACAGCTTCGGTTGTCTTCAACGCAGTATCTCGTTCGATGGGAAAGTAAATCTGGTTAGTGCATTCGGGAGGTCAAAATTTGAAAGTCTCAATAATTTTCATAATCACTGCAGGGAAAAACATAACAAAAATTGTAATTTTTAGGCAAAATCTGTTTTCAACATAATCGATTTTGGTTTTTGGTGAAATTCTAAAAAAAATAACAGTAGATACATGCAATTTTCACTGAATATTTATATCAGAATTTTCTATACACATTACAATTTTCAAAATATTTTTACTTGTTTTGAGTGGTTTACGGACATTTTCAGTTTCCAAATTGTTTAGTTTTTTTTTCTTTAAATGTCAATACAATTTTAATTGTTGGATCAAATCGCTTTGAAAGCGTAATATAATTGGCTCGACTAAATATATTGTTACAATAGTAGTTGAAAAATATTAAAAATATAAAGTCATAATTTTTTTTTTAAGCATTTGAAGTTGAATTTTGACAAAATATACGTAAATATCACAAAAATTTGTAAATTATTTTAATTTTGAAATTCATAAAAATTTTTTTTTTTTCAATCAAAGATATTAATATTTAATTCAAGATTCCTCGTAAGTTTATCTATCTTTTTCAAAAAAAAATGTCTACCTGAAAGTCAAATTAAATTTTAATGAACGGTTGAAGTTTAATTTTTACAAAAAAATTCAAAATTGAATAACAGTAGACACTTGACATTTATATTCATTTAAATTTTATTTATCGATTCCTTTACTTGATACAATTTTCAAAATATTTTGAGCTGTTAACGTATCGTACATTTTCAATTTTTATTTTTTTATTTTATTTTTCTATAAATGTCAACAAAATGTTATTTGTTGGGTAAAAAAGTGTGAAAATTTAATACAATTCACAAGGCTCCTGATATATTGTTACTATAGCAGTTAAAAAATATAAAGAAAATATAGGCACAATATTCCACGAGTTTCTTAAAAATGTAAACACTTTCTATTAGTTATTACTATCATAATAGGTACTATAGTAATTCAAGATTCACTCAGAACCATTTTTTAACATTATGATTTATGATATTTCATTCAAATTCAGAATACTGAATAATAATACATAGGTACACTATCCTGCATCTAACGAAGCAAGACGAGATCCCGCTACCCATTAACCGGTATTTGTATCCTGTCTAGCTTTTCACAAGTAAATAATTATCGTGTTAGTAATTAAATTTACGTACGAATGAACAAATCAATGACAATAATTATTGTTGTTTGAGGTTTATTTGTGTTTGTATTATTTATATTTATATTTTATATTTTTATGTTATTTCATATACTAAATTAATTTAATCTAGGATTTAAAATGCATAGGTAGGTACATTATTACTCTAATACTTACCTTTTACAGTTCTGCACATTAAGCTTAACACAATATAATATGTAATAATATGTTTCAACTAACCTTCAAAATACAATGAAATTCCTGTACGATTTTAGTTACAAAAAAATCAATATCCCATTTATAATGTCCTATCTACTATATATTATACATAATATATTGTCTATTGTCATAAAATTAATAACTAATATTTAAAAACCAACAATAATAAAAAAACATTCGTATAAGGTTTGTTTTTACAATAAATTAAATTGAATAGTTATATATTTGTATGAAATTTTTTTTTTAGAAAAAAAAAATAATTTACCTAACAATGTTAATTTTGTTAAAATCATTAAAACATAATGTAGGTACCTACCAATAAAATATTTTTTGTTTTCCTACATGAAAATTAAATCCCATAAATTACGATATTATTGTATATTTATATTCCATTTTGTATTGTATAAAAAAAATACGTTGTAGCCTTGTAGGTACTATAAAATAATATTACCGTTATTATGTTAGCCTATAGTTACCTATAGAAATAAAAATGCTACTGAGAAGCCGATGGAACTTGGGGCTTTTAATTTCTAATGCGTCTGAATCCACCTTGGGTTAAAGAAATAAAGAATTCGGTAACTGGGGGTGTTGGTGAAATATAGTAAGATTGTAAATCCTTGCGTGACGTAATAGGTACAGTAATATAGGTACATTATGCTATTTGGTATGCTCCTGGCTGGAACACAAGGATAATAGTGACTTACCAGTTCTAATACTGATTGGAACATTTTGAGCTGGAACTGAGCAAGTACCAATAGTGAATAGTCTATAGGTATACTTACCTACATTTCATTATACATAGTATTATACAATGTGTGTAAATATAAATCAGTATTGTTATAATTAAATAGTTAGTAATTAATTTAAATGTCATACATAGTATTACCTATAGGTTATAGTACCTACACTACACAGTATACCTATAGGTACCTACCTTGTTTGGTAGTTTGATGGAAAATTGTTTTCAAAATCTTATTAAAGTATACATCATTAAACATAGTATTGAAATAAAAATTAAATTATACTATTCGAAACGTATAACGTATAATATATATAGGTACCAAGGTACATATGTATACGTAGATAGACAGATAGGTAGTAGATACATATTGCAATATTGTTGTAATGTACATATTATATGATATTATATATGCTATTATGTTATATACTTCCCCAGATAGCAATTTTTTGTTAATAATATATTGTAACATTATAATCACGAATAATATTAGTATAACGTTATTACCTATAATACTATTATAATATTATCATTACAAAATGCTTTCTGGGTTATATATATAGGTATATATATATATATATATATATATATATATATTTAATAGGTATTGTAATAATCGCAGGAGTGAAGAATTAATTTAAATCGACCAAAAAAATACAAGACAATCAACACAGTAATGTTATTACAAAAAATAAATTACGACCAATCCTCAGCACTTAACTATTTTTTATCCACATTTACGTACGGTTTATTTATCGTTTTCGAATTAAACATTCGCCTCAAGTCATTTTCGGATAATAATACCTATATAGGTGCTTACCTATGTTTATTGTAATATCGCGTACCTATCTACATAGCGTGCTTACTGCTATTTTATTTTAATATATATTATATTAAATTCTAATGTAAAATGTTACGTGAGGATATAATAACTGCAGCCAGCTGGCATTGGCGGCGGTGGCTAAAACGTGAACAATTATTATTGCAAACTCGTGATATACTTCTTCTGTGTGTGTGTGTGTGTGTGTGTGTGTGTGTGTGTGTGTGTGTGTGTGTGTGTGTGTAAGGTATTATTGTATTAAAAATAATAATGCATATAGGCATGGGGGAAGTCACAGTGTACGCGAACTAGAGTAAAAGGAACACCGCCTCTGAACTACATCGTGACCACGTTAACGTGTATCAGTCATGCTTTGAACGCTGTTCTCGTACAGACTTGTTTTCCTCGCGCAACTGCCCGGTGTTTTTGAAAATACAATAATATTATATTATATCGATACTTGCACTAAATAATATATATACAATTTATATTCGTCCTCTAGACTGTACAATGATTATATAGATTGTATATATCATAAATGTAAATTCTATGACACTCAGTACCTACATCTTTAATTTAAATCAAAATTTATACTATTTCGGTTTGTCATAAGTATATTGTGGAACGTGTTAATAATTGTAGTTCCTAAATGTCAATATTTAAATGTTTTGTTATTTTGTGAAGTATCTACAGGTACGTACCTATAACCATAATACATATTACCTATATTATTTAAATTATTTAAATTGTAAGACGTTACCGTACCAGGTACACATAAGTATTAAGTAGGTGGGTAAGTACATTACATTAATCTGGCAATAATTTTTACTTATTACAACTTCAGTATCTGCAGCCACCAACCTAATTACTAATCAGTACATTTAATAATAAGTGTAGACACTTTAATAATGACGGAACTATTATGCATGTGTTTTTATTTTATTTTAAGTTTTAACCTATTATTAAGTTATTTATTGGATAATAGATGATTAGTATATTAAGGTCAGGTAAATAAATTGTTGCAACACACAAATTTCAAGTTAGCAAATTTATTTAAAATATAGGATGATAGTTAAAAATTGTAAGTAAATACCTACCTAATCAGTAGTTTCATAGACAAATATAAGGATAAACAATTAAAAGAAATATAAAATGTTATAGTTTTATGTACCTAAAAATTAAAAAAAAAATGCAAAAGAATTAGTTTTTACTGTTTACTTATTGTGTACTTCGTTTCTGGCTGTACCTCTACCTATGTAGGTAGTATATATATTTTCAAGTTTATATACAATACAAACAATATTATATTATGTAAATGTCACTGTAGTTTTCATAAAGTAAAGTAAATTTAATTTTAATAAATAATCTTAATTCTTATTAAGGTAATTAATGCCCTACCCTAGTTCATCCTTTTTTGTTATTTATTAGGTATATTGTATATATACACAAACTTAAGTACTTACATAATATTATGTTAGGTGAAAGGTTTTACCTATTGATTTCAATTTATTAACTTTATAAGTATTTAACTTGACTTTTTAAATAGTTTTTATTATTATTAGTCCTAAAAAAATTAAATTGAAATATTGAATACCAGCTGTAGTGCTGTACATTGTAGATATATAAAAATAAAAATATAATAATCTGATTAATATGCAAATTAAGATTTTATTTTTATTTTTATTTTTAAAAACTAGATAATAAAGAACTTTCTAAGTATTCAAAATTTTAGGATTTTGTGTTTAAATAATCGTGCAACAAGTAAATTAATTTTTTTTATTACATGCGTGTAGTTAACTTGTTTATATGTACTATGTAGACATGTAGTATGTACAAATAATAAAAACCATGACCCATTATACAAGAACTATGATCATAATAACTTGGGTAGGTACCTATATACATTATGCATTGTACATTTTATATTTTAACTTACCTTTTATGGATGTTAATGTTAAAAACTTTTTAAATATAACAAGTAGGTAAGATAAATTATTTTTAGTTAATTCCTTTATATATCTTTCACTTTCATTTTCGTAATTAAATTTATTTAAAGAAACGTGCAATATTGCATTTTCAGATTTTATTGAACCATGTAGGTACCAGCTATACATTTTCGACAAGTAAAAGTCTTTGAAAATCGTTAATATTTTAAAGTAACTGCAATATTGTAAGATAGTGAAAATTGTTCAAATATCAATACAAAACTATAAAAACCGAAATAAGTACTTATATAATAACTATTAATAACCTAAATTTATTAATTATTTTAATATTGTACA
Source organism: Macrosiphum euphorbiae (assembly GCA_949089665.1). Taxonomy (NCBI): domain Eukaryota; kingdom Metazoa; phylum Arthropoda; class Insecta; order Hemiptera; family Aphididae; genus Macrosiphum; species Macrosiphum euphorbiae. The sequence continues at coordinate 29,724,971 of CARXXK010000003.1, read as the reverse complement.
AATAACCTTATAAATCACAATAAAGCTTCTTCTGATTTTAAAATTATTATCAAATATCTATAGACTATAGTAAATATATTATTTGGCTATGCAAATAATTTTAAATTGTTGGTAGTTATACAGGTATGTTGGATAAAAATGCAATTTACTATAATAAATATAATAGCTTTACTATAACCATTTGAAGCAGGTCTCGTAGATTTGTGATGGTTTTTAATCAAGTACCAGGTACCTAAAGTCGTATAGGTAGCAATATCACATTATAAGTTCGCGAGTACGCATTTATGCTTGTACCATTCACATATTGTCACTTTAAGTTCAATAATCAACGGGTTTGGTTTGAAAAAAAAATATTTTTGGTAGAAATATCATAATTTTATAAATATTTTTCAATGTTACAATTCGAGATAATAACTTTCTCCGGATAAATCGGACACTGTTTTTATATTAATATTATGACGTAACACACAAATTATTATTGGCTAATAACCTTAGTTATTGAAGTCAGTAAATATTTTTCAATAATAATAAAAAAAATATTAATGTTTTGTTCGTAGGTATTGTATTTATATCAGCTACCTAGTTGGTCAAGGTAGACGACCGCTATCTGCATTAACCTAACGCATTACCTATAGGTATACATATGTCTATCTATGTATCTCCAGAGAACATCTGAACATTTAACTTTTTTCATCATAAAGTTCTATAATTGCCAAATTGTACAATATAGTATATTCTAGGTTAGGTTATATTTGTTTATTTATACTTATAATTTACATACGTACCTACCTAATGAAATTTCAGACTTTCGTTTGAATAATAATATCAATGTGGTAGGTATATTAAAAAAAAAATATTCCTATTATTGAAAATGAATTATAATAATCATTAGGTAGGTACGTTAGTTGTTCGTGTTATCAAGTTATAATGAAAAATAACTATAAAGAATTATTTTCATCTAGTAGGTACCTACTTACTAGTTACCTACCAAATATAACAACTAACAAATATTATATTTTTTAAACAATATTATGCACAAAATATACAGCGTGGTCATGTCGATAACCCATAGACTTGATATATGGACTACCCCTATAGGCCCTATATATTATTAATTATTTATTATGTACATAGGTAAAACTGTAAAAGGATATAAATATAATATTATGAATGTAAATATTGTGAATTAGTACAAGTTGAAAAGTGGCGTATACATTAGTTTTTGGGCGGGGGCCGGGGGAGGGGGTTTAGATCTGTGGAAAAATGCCTACTTATTACCTACGAATTACAAAAAGCGTTTTTATTCTATTTATAATGGCATAAAAAAAAGAACAAAAGGGGATCAAGGATCCTCATGTATACCCCTGTGAGGCTGCAGGCTGTGAAGATTACTAGACTGATACCTACTAGTGTATCATTTTATTATCCAGAGCTTTTTTTTATTATTAAAATGAAATTAACAAAAAATGATTTACCATTAATATATAGATGTATTATTATGACATATCTTCAAAACTACAATGATAAAATCCTAAAAATAGTTTAATATTATTATTTGTGATAAAATGACAAAATGTGTACGAATATTTTCCGTATTTATTATAGTATTATAGTACATTTATAATACTACAACACTATGTACTATATATTTAATTTTATCCCGTTTATATATTGTATAGTTAGTTGTATACGGCTCACGAACAATATAGATCCAAAAGTATCCAATACACCGATATTTTAATTACACATAACCTTGACCAATATTATAAACGCCCTGACTAAATAAAAAATAAATACGTCCGCTAATTCTTTGATACATGGGTTGCCTCAATTAATAGTTACCTATATCACAGGTTATATAATATTATTATTATTACAGATTTTATAATATTATTTGGTATAATCTGTGCCCATATAATATATCATATTTATTATATTTTATCTAATTTATACGTTAATAGATTCTGAACGGACCTATAGGTATTTACAAGTGATATTTCCGTAATGTTAGGAAAAATATAGATAGTGTACCTAAGGTTAGGTACCTTAACCTAACCTAGCCTAGGTACGCTATTATAGTATTATGGAAGCACATATATTAATTAATGATACCGCAGATGTCAGATAGATATTATAGTAACAATAAATAACTTTTAAATAATTATTGTAGAAGTTTGGATTATAAAGAAAAGTAGGTATATAATATAATATTTATGGATAATTAGTGGCTACCATTTTAATTCAACAAATTACTTAATTAAATTATATTCATTTATTTATTTAAAAAGATAGTAACCTATCTAATATCCCCCCCCCACGAGTTCAAAATGCACAATAAAATTTGTATACATTTATGTTAAGTTTTAAAATTATAAGGAAAGTATATGAACAAAATTGTATAATTAAATAACTAAGCAGTTGTACTAAACTTACAAAAATAAAATGTTAACAGTTAACAGTATTAATGTAAAGTACAAACGTATCATATAAAGTGTAACAGGACCTGAAAAAAAATTATGCTACTTAAACGTAAGACAAAAATTGTGAAAATTATAAGGTTAATAAATAATTTAAAAAATTTACTCATTTCAAGATATTCCCAAAAATAATATTTTGAAAAAAGTTATTACTTACGTTCTAAATTTATTTACTCAAAAACATATTGATATGTAAAAAAAAATCTAAAAATAAACTAACTAGTTGACTTAGTTAAATGTTTATACCATAAAAATTGCTCTCATAACCAGATTTACAAATTGGCTATTTTGAATTATTCCAAAAAAATTTAAATCAAATTTAAAATTTTTTATTTCCAGTATTGAAAAATAAAAATAATTTTAGTGACAGCGAATATAAAGTAACTGTAAAAAAAAATTTTAAATATTGATTAGAACAAAAGTTATGTAATTTGTCAGGTCTTCTTGTTGCACCCTGCGAGTTGTCGACTATAGGTACAACTTACTATATTATGAAGAAAATGAATAATCGTACACAGTGACAGTTTGATACAAAAGGGCAATATTAAAATAAGTTAGGTATAATAATAATATATTTGTCACTGTCTATATTTATGATAATACGTAGGTCATACCTTTAAATTTATCAAAATAATTTATTACCCTACTGCTAAATAAATATTGATCCCTACCTATTTTAATATTTTAATTTTTAGGTGCTTCTATTATGAGTAAAATATGACGCATCGTTTATTTTTGTGTATAACTTAAATATAAATAACATATAATACATTGTAATAGTATATACTAATATACTATATTACCTACATACCTAGTATAAATGTATAATTATATAGTAGTATTGTTCTGTTCAACATTTCAAAGTCAAGAAGTATATTATGTTAACCTATGGTCTAAAAATAAAAAGCAAACACTGCAGATGATTTCAGTCTTCAGATTACACTTGTGAATAATATAATATACCTATGCGTCGGTTAACCTTTTAGTAGGAACCATCAATTATATATAATATACCTTATATTGAGTGGTTGTTTTCCAACGATAGATATTTTAATCATTCGACGACACCTGCAGCGTCGGTCGTTTCGATTTCATGCGGTGGCTCAATTTCATCGGACGGAAGAGCTCTTTATAATAATAATATATTATGATTCGATACCTAGGTATATAATATAGTTTGCACTTGGACTCAGAGGTTCTGGACCGCTGAACCGCTACAAGTCATCTGATCCGTTCACCAGGATAATTTTCTATGAAGTTGTCGTCGAAAATTCGTTGTGGTACATTAGTAAATCGCAGAAAATCGGTTGTGAAATTTTAAATTCCTTTAAACTAATTACAGTTTAAACTATTATACTGCGACTCGGCTCTGCTGCAGTAGGAACAGTATAACAGTCTATTTTCGTGAAACTTATTTTGATTTTAATTTCTCTAACCTTTTCTATATACAGACACTTTTGCTATTTAAATTCTACTCAGGCGTAATATATAAACGTGAGTGTAAACATACAAGCGCGTAGGTACACATAACACATACATATATATAATATATATTCATAAATTCGCATATAGATAAAATCGTTCAAAATCGAAATCGAAATCTTGTCACTGTGTGCGGACTACGGACGTACGTGGACAATGCAGGACAATACGCTGCTAAGCTGCTTACAAATACAACACGTATTATTGTTTATACCTGCCTATGTTATATGTATTTATAATATTATATATATATAGATGTATCTATATGAAAATAGTATTACGTTTGTGTGGGTGACTGCTGTATATGTAATATGATGAATGTGTGATACTGTCATCGTTGAATCGTTCCTATTTTATATTATAGGTATTGTCAATTATGTTTAGCATTCGACTCATGAAAGGGAAATTCGGACGTCTTTCGTTGAGTTTACACCAAATTATTGATTCGTTTTCACCAATTGTACGTGTGAGGACCAAATTAAAACGAAAGTGACGGTGTTTTTATTTTTTTTTTCACTCCGAAATTATTTTATAATACCTAGGAGGGCACTATATAATATATTATATATATACACAAATGGGGACTGTATATACTATATATAGTCCTTAATGTGACTAATCAAATTGGGTTCCAAAAACTTTCTTTTCGTTTCAACAAAAACACAATAAATTTAAGTAACAATACAGAATTATTATTTTATTTTTTATTCATATTAAAATATCTAATAAGTTTATCGACCAATTTTTTTCCTATTGTTCTCTTAATTTAAAGAGTATTTTTAATAAACTAAGTATGTTATTCTCAATTGGTAGGTAGTTATGAAGCATTACTTCAACTGTTTGAAACTATTTAATATTGGTACAATGATACAATTGTTTAGATTATTATTTTATCAAATGTAATTTCACAATAGGTAATTAGGTACCAATAAAAAATTAAATGAGCTTCATTTTCTTTAATAATTTTTTTAAAATTAAATTCATTATTTATCTCCAGTTTTAGAACGTCTGTAGAACTTACTGATGTTGCTGGGACAATCATTTTAAAAGTACCTAGTAAACTCACAACTCGCATATAACTCATTAGTTATTACTAGGGTCGGGATTTCGATGCACTTTTCATTTTATTTCCAGAGGTTGCTGTACGATGCTCGCTTGGTCACAAATCCGTAACATGTACTTTTGAATGAGAATAAGAAAATTTATTTTGCAATTTTTGATAATTTTCTTAATTTTTAGGATATTATTGGAGTTCTTGGATCCAAAATTCAAACTTGAAATTTTATTTTAAGATTTTACAAGCTAACGCGAGTTTTATATAAATTTATATATATATGAATATAACAGAAAATGATTTGGCGTTCTTTAAATATTCACCCATTACTTCGGCAGACGTTGAAAGGAGCTTCTCTTTCTACAAAAATTTACTGGGGGATAACAGACGATGTTTTTTATTCAAAAATCTTAAACAATCTTTGTTGATTCAATGTAACAGTTCAGACTGTTCAGAGTGTACAGTTAATACTTAATTGAATAGATAATGCTAATCTATCAATATAGTTAAAATAATATAAAGAAATAATAAAATTGATTTTTCAGATTAAAAGAAATCCAAGTTGAAGTTTAGCCTATATAAAAATTATTTTAATCACTTTTTTTTATCACTCATATTTTACAATTTATTAATCTAATAACAATTTACCTGCATTTTTTAGTGCATTATTTTGAATTTTTAGGGCATTAAAGCATTTTTTAAGGGTATTTTTTAGGGTTTTATAGGGCATTACATTCCCAGCCCTAGTTATAACATATAGTAGCTGGTAACTATAATGAGTAGATGTCTAGAATATGTGATATACTGATATAATTCAGTAATCGCGATGACGGCTATAATAGATCACACATACTTCTTTTTTTCAGTGTCTAGGTACATATGGGCTATGACCTATCTATTGTAGAAGGTTGTCAGTAGGTACCTATAAATACCTATATTATGTTATCTAATGGGATTGTTATGACATTATGACATCACTATAAGGGTATAATTGGTGTAAAGTGACACTCGTTGTTATAGCCTATAAGTAGGTACCTAGGTTAGGTCATCAGCGGAATCTTGGGCAGTAGCGGATCCAGAAGTCATACAAGGGGGGGCAGACATTTTCAAAAATTAAATTGTCTTTTTGTTTAGCCAAATATTATAATAGAAAATAACGTTAAAAAGATAGCCCAAGTATCCCCTCGTATTGGGTGGAAAACTGTAAGTTCATTAAAAAGTTAAGAAGGTATGAAAAATAGTTGTAAATAAAATAATTTCATCTGCAAAAATTTGTCTAATATCCGTTAATATTTTTTCATTCATTTTCTAACATCATAGTCAAGTTTTAAAATGTTATGTTTAGGATAGGTACCTATTCATACATAATTTGATGTTGCACGGTCGTCGGTCACCAATTTCACACTTTATGATATACCTAATTAATAATACAAAAAAGTGAGATACAGCTATATAGATAGAAGTTGTTATTTTATATTAGAAATTAATGACAAACGGTTTTTGATATTTTAAATATACAGATGGATGAATACAGTAAAATAGGTAGGTACCTATTAGATATACCTACCCATCTTATACTATGTACCTACTACCTACCTATATTGATATTAATATATTAATATATTGTGATTAACATTGTTAAAGTTTTACCTCATGTCTTTGGGCAAAACCGAATGGTCATTATAGCTCCAATTTCTTATTTTGTTTCAAATACCTAATAGTATAACATAATTAAAAAAAAAAACTTAGGTAAAATTGTTTTGCTTTGTAAGGCATATTATAAAGTTTAAGATTACAAATTTGATAAGCGGAGTTCAAATGTATAGGCTGTTGAATATTTCAAAATAATCAAATTACGCAATAATCTAAAGTCTATATTTTCTTTTTAATAGATTTACTAAAACTGTTAGAATTTAAATCGAACGAATTTAAAATTTAGTAGGTAGGTACTTCAAGCCATAATCTAGTAAACTGGAACTAGGTGAGAGAGTGTACGCAATAGCCCTTAAGCCTCAATCTTTTTGTTCCTATACCTATGTGGACCACCATATAACAATTGAAACTTTAAAAAAGTAACATCTTTGACTAAGTTCCTACATGATCCATAGGCACAAATATGGGGGCTTAGCCCCCTCCAAAAAAAAAATTAATGATTTCACTACTATTATTTAAAAGCATCATAAGAATATCAAGTATAAACCTGCGAACTACAGCCCCCCCCCAAATTTCAAACACTATTTACGCCTATGCATGTATCTGTTTCTAGCTAGTGCAGTCTATATAGACATAGCATAGTATCATAATAGTATAAAGGATAACTATACTAGCCACTAGGCAATATAAAAAATTTAGATTCTGGGCCAATTGACGTTTAAGGGATAATAATGTACATTTTATAAATATAGGTACAGTTATGTGAGTTATGTAGTTATGTATTTTTCATGGGCGTATAAATGTATAATCAGTGTAACTGTATAAGTAGCGTCTGGTAGTGAGGAATAGCTAGGAAGGTATTATTTTTTAGTACCTACACTTTAACTTATATTATAGATTTAAGAGCGTGTATACATAATACAAATACCTATATGTAGCTTAACAATACCTAGGTACCTAGCTTTATACATTAGACGCATTATTAAAGGTACATACCTAATTTGTGTAAGAAGTGATAACTAATAATATACGGCTTTATTATTTTGTTCTTCAGAATGTCGTTAAAATGATGGCGTTGGTTACTCCTTCAGACCGCGGTGGACTACACACGTCCGTGTTCTTTTGGTTGGCGCTGTTGGCCGTGTGCCAATGTCTGTCCGGGACACCGACCACGGCATCGACCGCCCGCCATTGGAGTTTGGCCGAATTGTCGGTGACGTCTAGTGAGCTGCCAAAACAGATACCGGCGCCGCCTTACCCGGTACAGCAGAGGATCCAATCGACTCCGCACTATGACCAACAGCTCAAATTGCCATCGGGAAACGGTGTAGGTTCGCGGCACCACTACTATCCGTGGACCCGACCGACGGTGTCGATTATTTGAGCAAATAGATTTTATTATTACCCGTACCCATAGTTATTATTGCTTTTTCAACAATTTCATAGCTACATAGATGACCACCATTTCTAGAGCGGTAACCGGAACTGAACCGAAATTAGCCGGTTCCTTACAGATTTATACGTCATATAATATGGATCCAATACAGATTGAACCTACACTTTAACCAGCACCCACAAGACAGTTGGGCTAGGTATAGACCTTATAGGCACAACTAAGATTTTTTTTTTTTTTTGGGGGGGGGGGAGGGCTAGAACTGGATCAGCAGCACAGACTCTTACAATTTATATTTTAAACTAAAATATGATTAAAAAACTGGAGGGGGGGTTACTGATAAAACTGGGGTGCTAAGCCCTCTTCATTGCGCCTATGAGTTGGGCCCTAAACCGATCCACTTCCTTCAACTAAAACTAATTCAAACTTTTAATATGTCTATTGTCAGTATTAAAAGCAAACGAAGCGAAAATAACCAATCCGAAATCGGAGCAGATCTGCAAATCAAATTATAATATAAAAGGTTCCAGTTCCTGAATTACTTACCTACTAAAGTTGGTTTAACAATTTTAAACCAATAATTATATTGTTATTCCTATTTGGCATTTTAACTGTTATTAACTGATAAATTATTATACCTATATTGTAAACAAAATATACATAAATAAGACATGTTGCGGTTACCAAAGTTACCTGGCTTAACCACATGCACCTATATTATGTTACCTTCATGTTATCTATTTTTTTTTCTTAAGTTTATACCTACACTTATTTTATATGTTATTTATTTATTTTTATATTTAAAAAGTAATCAGATATTTTTAGATTTGAAATTATAACACAAATATACAACATTGAATATATAATTTATATAAAATATAATATAAAACACACTTTTATATGCCTAAAAGTATATTCAAATTTAAAGTACATTTATTTACAGCAAAATATAAAGTAACAATTGTATTTTATTTAAATATTGCATATTTAATGTAAAAATAATTATATGTGTCTATGTTACTTAAGTTATTGTTGATATATTTAATAATGTACATTAATATATTTAAGGCCATAAAAACTCTTATTAAGTATCAACCAAGAAAGGAATCCAAGAAACATTATTTTTAAAAGCCAAAAATGGAAGTCAAACTAAAAATATTGGATGCCGACATGCCGTAAAATGTATTAAATGAATTAGCTCCAATTTATTTGTATGGTTGTAAACAATTTTTAACAAGTTATTATTAGTTACGATGAATATCTCAACACTTTTTCAAATTAACAAAATAAAATCCGGTGAACTCACTCCGCTGTATAGTATAAATATAATATGTTCACTTTCAGGTACTAAATGAATGTTTCAATTTGGTGATAAATAATGGCAAATGAAAAAGGGTTCACAAGTAGGAAAAAAATCAAAAATTTAAAATGTCTATACATTTGAAGTACCTATTTAAGAATTTGTTTTTGAATTACAACAAATTTAACAAAATTGATTTTGAGTAAAAATTCCCATTTTTCTTAATTAATTTTTTTCTCAATTGTTAAGAAAAGTAGAAAAGTACTAGATATTTTTTACTCATTTGGACCCCCATTCCCCATAATAGCAAGTAGATTCAACTTGATACCAAAAATAATATTGAATTAGAAAATTGAAGCACTTTTATTGCTCCAATACATGGTCACACAACAAAAAACAATAGGTACATAATTGTAACATCAAGACATTCATCATCTTCGCATGACTTCCGCTCATCTATGCCAAGAATAATTAAATTAAATGAATATAGAAATATATTACCTACATGAAAATAATATTAATTTATAGATAGCTAGACCAAAGAAATAAAATAAACATATATATTATATATACTATTTTTCTTATTAAGATATGCACAATCTTTACTATTTAGCACAATCAGTGTATGTGGTGACAGAACAAAAATACATGAAAATAGGAATAAGAAGGCACCCATTAGTGGCACTTGACTGGGGAGTATTATATTAAATTATAATTTCTATAATAATACAATATTTAATTTTAAGTAATTCAATAACTGATAGTATAATTTGTGGGATAACTGAGATGAAGTATTGCATACTTATATACGTAATGAGTACATTTAAAAACAATTTTGTCTGTTATGTATGTTCTGGTTGGTTTCAGTTAAGACGGATAACAATACGACAAATGATTGCATTCCATATAAAAATTCTAAAATAACAATTATGTGGTCAGTCATTCAATACATATAAATATTAAATATGCATAAAAGCTATAAATATTACTTGGTCCATTAGACATTCAATATAGATATTATACATAATTGTGATAATAATACATGTATACCAGTCAGCCACCTTGTGCCTTTTAAATTATATATTCTGAAAAATAAAGGCTAATAGTAGTAAAGGATTCGAACATAATCTATACTAATGAATTTACTAACAATACTTACTTATTTTAACATCCATTTTAAGTCAATCATATTTTATTATTTATCGTTAATTTCTTCATTAATTTTTTCAGTGATCCCTTCTACGCCTAATGAAGTATTGTGTACAATTAAAATTTTATTTCTCGATCTTGAACCCTAGAATTTAAAAATTTTGAATAATTAATAATAATGTTAAAATTGTTTTAACTATTGCAATTTTTATTTAGAGGTGAGCCATTGTTTATATATATATAGTGGTCGCCGCTTATTGGACTCACGGTTAATTGACTCATTCGCCTATTAGACTCAAAATGGCTGGTCCCGATTTGCACATATACTAACACAGCAAAAAATTTGTCTATTTGACTCACACACTGGTTAATAGGGTCATTTTTTTAATTGCGTATAGCTAGATTTTTATTTTTATACATACATACCTTGAATCTCAATACATATTTTTAAGTTTTTAAGTTTTAAAATTTTGGTATTCGTTTAGTATGTGACCTACCAGACCGCGTGACCTACCGTATTGGGTATTCATTTAGTATATGATCCACAGGACCATTAATTAATTTAAAAACAGTTAAATTAATTAAATTAAAAATCATAAAATTATGTTAATAATTATTTAACTAATATATTAGTAATACAATATACAAATATAAAATAATACAGGATTACATTTAACAATGTCAAAATGAGTTAAACAAAATGAATGAAGACACATAGGTACCTATAACAGCAATAGGTATGTCAAAACTATTCAATAGATTTCATAAAATTATGTTGTTATAAAAAAGTTTTATTTTATTTAAATTATATTTTTAGAAATACACTTTTTGTATTTTACTTAAATTTCAAAAATTCATCTTACCTGTTAATAGATCAGTACCCGTACATAATATAGATAATCGTCTTGGTAGGTCACATACTAAACTCGATTTTCACTCTGTAGGTCACATACTAAACGAATACTTTGAGTCATTCGCCTTATTGACTCATTCGGTTAATCGACTCAAATTTTCGGGTCCCAAAGTGAGTCCAATAAGCGGCGACTACTGTAATATATAAATTATAATTATTACTGTAAAAGTATTTATCTATAATCCTATGGTGTATTAGTGGTAATATTAATTTGCTTCAACATTTAATAGTTCATTTTGCTTCTGCTAAAATGAAAAAAATTAATATCTATTAATGTAGAACAATTCCCCCGTATAGGTAGCAAATTTTTTAATGCAAGCATTTTACCCAATAGTGCTTTTTATTGTATCAAATAGACAATGAAAAAAATATTTTTTATTATTATAATACTATCAATAGACATTAAAATATACATTTTGATTTATAATTATATTTGGACATTTAATGTTTTATTTTATTAGACATTAACGCTTAGTATCTAATAAGACATTAGACAGAAAAAAATTAATTTCATTGTCAAGTTTTTAAAAAATATGAGGGGAAATGTCCTACTTAACTGAAAAGTAGAATAGTCCTTTTACCTACTATAGCTATATGGGTACCTACCATTTACATAAGCAAAGGTTCAAAGAATTAAACAAAAGAAATGAACTTACTCGATCTAAACTTAAATCGCTTTTTCTCAAACCCAATACCTTCGAAAGATATTTTATTAATTCTGCATTAGCTTCACCATCAGTCGGAGGTGCATTTATCTGAACACCAATGCCATCAGAACTTATATCTTTATAAAAAACAATACAAATTAAAAACTGTAATAACATACAATATTTTAGCATTTCAAATGTATTCATAGTTTCACCCACTTATTAGTTAGAAGCTTTTAGTATTTGTTTTGAGTTTACCATTAGATGCTAAATTGTTTTGTACCAATAGAGCAAAATGACCATTATTTTGTTAAAAAATAATAGGTAAAATCAAAATAATTTTCTGTAGTAATTATTTTTGCTCTAAGGGCAATATAAATTTGTTAATATTGTAGTAAATGCATGAAGTACCTGTTATGTTATTATTTTTGGCACCAGGTTTGGCGTTTATTTTAATAACAACATCACCCGATTTGTCTATTGTTATAGGTCCAGTCTGAACAGCCTCTAATTTTCCTGGAACCTGTTTTGTATTTTTTTTAGGCATAATTTTTATTATTTTTGTAGGAAATAAAGTAGAATTAAAAAATCTCATTTACACGGTCTAAACAATTTTACAAAAAACCGTGAATGATATACTTTGAATTTTGATTTTTGATACAACTTTAACGTCTTTGTTCAAGTCGTTCATCACTCTTTACCAAAAAAAAAACAAATTAAACCATTTTAAATTTATATTTAAATGAATGGGTTCTTGAATAATAATAATCTTGTTTAATCAAATTTTAGTGATAAGAATACATTTTGTGAACCATGGACCAACCTATACTCTATGGACCAACCATAGAACAACTACTATAAAAAAATAGATGGCCGTCTCTTTCTTATCATTTCTATGTTATCATCGAACCTTCTTCATCATATTGAACCGGTCCACATATTACCCTCCAAATTTGGTTCTCAAAGGTCCTAAGTTTTCTTTCAGTAATACCATAGTGGTAGACGGTAGTCCATGCCTCGCACCCATATGACATACCTATGTGAGCATTGTGAGCGTAAGCCTTATTATTGTCGTGTAAAGCCTTGCTTTGGTCTTTTTGGAAAATACTTTGGATTTCATGAATTTACTTAGCGCAAATGATGCTCTTTCAATTTTAATTATCCTTAAACCCATCTTCCCAGTCATTTTTTGTAGTTTGTACTCAGTACTGCTCCTAGGTATCGAAACTCATTGACTTTTTCAAAAGCCAAGGATCCCATATTAATGCTGTATCCCTTGTCTAGTAGTTACATTATTTTGGTTTTTAAAAATGTATAACTTAAATAAATAAATATTTTCAAATTCACAATTTATTTAGGTACTGGTTTTTATCTAATTTTTATGATTAGTCATGATTTGACTTGGGAAAGGGCACTCTGAGAAAACCTTGGTTCAAATCTAATATTCTATGGAGCCACTGAAGGGACTTGTGCAACTCCCAGTTTAAAATGTGCACCCCCAAAAAATTAAAGAATTTTTCCATTACATATTACTTTAATGCACTCTTTTTATAGGATGATTTCAGCATCGCGTAAGTTTCCACACCGCCTATGCTTGTTAAACGACATTATATCACATATTCACATCGTCCATGTTGTTTATAAGCATGAGGTATTACACATTTACACGTGGCGTGTTTTTTTTAATTGAGGTGTACTGATGTTTATACTTCGATAACACATATTTTAATATAAATAAATAAATATCGAATTTAACGTTGAATATGTTTTAATTTGAAATTTTTAATTTTGTCGCATACGGCATTCGCACATTTTCGGCTTACTATTTTAGTAAAATTTTAGTGTGTTTCAGCTCCTGGAAAAGCAAGTTAGGCTGCTCGCTGCTGGCGCCGTGGGATTTATATTTGCCACATAGAGTTATAAGTCCATAAGAGGAGTAAAAATACAGAAGTTTTAAATTATTAGGATGATATCCTCCGATCCTTATTTAAAATTCAACGCTGTCCTAATATATTATAACTATAACTAGGTATATTATCGTTACTATTATTATATTTTATATATTATATTATAGTTTATTTATTATTATTTACAGATTACCAAAGTCCTAGTTCTAAGTCTCCTACCACTCACAATTCTATTGGACCTCTTTATTCAACCTATTTTAAATGTCATGGGACGACAATATTAAATAAATACATTTTACAAAATAGGTACTTAATACATAAAACATCTTACTTGATTTATGAATTTATAGTTTACTTTACTTATGCGCCGACCAAGACTTTTTTTTTTATTAGAAAACAAGAATATATACAATCTGTAATAATTTATACAACAAGTAAACAAGACGAGATGGAATGATAGAAGCCCCCCCCCCCCCGGTCCAATGACCCTACTTCAAAATTATAAAATTTTTTTTAAAAATTAAGGGTTTTTTTTTTTATTCAGTGTTAAGGAGGTCCCTAGGCAATTTCGTTTGAGACAGTGAGATGGGTTATTAGGAAGAGTAAGAGAGGAGAGGTTTGAAATTAGAGGATTTAAGTGATTGAAAGTGTTTTTGTGGAATGATTTATAATAGTGGGCGGCAAGTGTATGAATGGTTGGAATTTTGAGGCCAGAGTGGAGGGAGAGATTGTTGAGGCAAAGGCAATTAACTGAAATGATTGGAAAATTTTCATATTTGATATTTTTACCGTACCCCAAAGCTGAATACCGTAGGTAATTGATGGGTGAATAATTTGTGTGTTAATTAAAAGTTTTGTGTTGAGTGGAAGCCGACAGAGACAATTCCGAGATAATTACCGAGATAATTCCTTATTTCACTTGGACTTCATAACTTTTTTATAAAGCTTGACGGGTGTTGAAACATTCAAATATTGTAGGTGCATAAAAATATTTCAGTCTTCACATCTGTGGCCTGAGACATAATAATTGCATTCACTGTAGATGTGCTTGTGTCTATGAATCTAAAAAGTGCAATTGTTTTATGTTGAAACTTAAATGAACCATATACGTATATTATACGTCTATATGAAAAGAACTTATAGATACTTTACGAACGAAAATAAACTTAAATAAGTCAAAAAGAATATAGGAAAACTTTTAGAAAATAAAAATTATAACAGTAATCGGAAAAATATAAATATTATTAACGAAAGTAAAAACTGCTGTATTATAATATTATACAAATGTATTTTGAACAAAATTAAAACGGTAATAACAAGAAATTGAATAACTAGGCAGCATATTTATTATTTATTATAATAATAAATATGAATAACTTGTTTGTGTACGTGTGTTTATAATATTGTCTTTGTGGCCTACACACGATACAACAATAATTAATACCAAGTAAGTACAGCTCTCCACAAAGACTGCCACCACCAGGGCCGGTGCAACCGGTGCCCCTGCACAGGGCCCCGCACAAATGTAGGGAAGCTGAGCTCACTACAGAAAAGCAAATCATCACTAAGGAATAAAATATTATAATTTTAGAAAAGATAATATTTTTCAAATTACAGTTGAAAATACTTGAAATAATAATTTATCCTGTGACATCCGTAAGTAGGTATGTGTAGTCTAACTTTTCTTTAAAATGCCATTTTATAATAATATACATTAACAAAAATTTAAAAAATCTCAAAAATATTTAATATTTACGATAAATTGAATAAGAGGATAAACAACGTAATTCGTAATTAGGTACTGAAGTCTGAAACGGTAGTTTCACGGTTTAACGGTTTAGTTAACTAAACTAATAATTGTAATTGCATCATTGAGATAGGATAAATGGACCACGTTTTCCAGAAGTCTGAACTAGCAGTAATCAAAATAAAATAATACAATTTATTGGCCGAAAAATTATATAGTAGTCACAGTTTAGTATTTACTGTTATTGTTTCACAAAAATATTCAAAATATAGATAGCAAATTTGAAAATATTGTTAATTAATAGATATATAGACATATAGTGTTAAGGGGAAATTACACAGGAAATCTTTATAATTTGTGTACCCCTAAAAATATTGGTCTAGTTGCGCCTATGACCCCTGCCACAGGGCATAGACCTTAATATCATAGTTTGTACTATATAGTATAGAGTAGTGTAAGGTCTACAATAATTTTTTTTGTTACTTGTTTTAATACTCAGTACTCAGTAGAATTGTATAAAACCCGTGGGCCGTGGTTAAATATAATAAAAATGGCAACATTATGCACCATGCAAAACAGGCATCATTATGAGGTAGCAAATAGCATTTTTGCCAATCCACCAATTTTATTATTTCATCCACCAACTACTCCCAGGTTCCATGTAATTAAACTAAAAATATTATTCAAGATTATTGCTACAATGCTACCCCGTGATTTTCCTCCAAATAATGTCTCTGCTTCCAAAAATGTTGAGCCGTAGAATGTGCTGAATGTAGACTAAATAGGTCCATGGTGACCTATGTAATAGTACCTACTAAATAGTAAATACAGGCAGTATTTAGTACTACACTAACCTATACCTAAATTGGCTAAGACTAAGGGCCGTTCTTACAATGTCCGGTTAAAGTTAACCGACACTTAAGCGGCCGAATTCTGCTGGTAATAAAATCTGTTATCAGTCGGTTAGCGTTAACCAACACTTTACCGGACATTGTAAGAATGGCCCTAAGAAGCATAACATAACTCACAGTTTGTTAGTTATATAATAGGCCATGGCTAGACCTTAGAAGTACCTAGTACATTATAAATTATAACCTACAATTTTATAGATTGTATATACGATAAAATATATATATATTGTATATACATTTTTATTTGTCATTAGTTTATTATCTCAACCTCACTGATCTACAATTTTACGCATCCTACCATCTCGAATAGGGGACCCACCCACTGATTTTGAAGAGGCACAATAATTTTTATATCATATTGTAGTGTTATGTTTATTTAAATATTAAAAAGCAAATTTTGCTTATTAAAAAAAATAAAAAGTGTAGGTATTCAAAAACATTATTCTTTATAATTCTTAAAAAAAAAAATGAATTAAATGAATACATTCATTGTATTGTTAAATTTAAGCTTAATACTTTGGTACATCAAATGAATACATATGTCTATATTTTAATAATAGTTGTCTTTTCATTTGTAAAGATTGACGGAGATCATCCATAGCTTTTAACTGTTGCTCACTGTTGTATTGGACTCCAGGTAATTTTCGAATCTAAACAATTAAAAAAACAAATATCTTTATGTTGTATAAAAATAAAGTTTAAGCCATTTTTCTAATAACATATATTAGTTTTAAGATTAAGATTAAGCAAATTTCTGTTAAGGGTATACACATAAATATAAAATTAGGCGGGTACACGCCGTGTATCCTCTACTACACCACTGGTTATATCTCATAAGTTCTATCCTATTTGCCTTTAAGTTTTTTATTCAATTATAATGAACAGAGCTTGGACATTTCAGTCGAGTTCGGGATAATTTTAAATTATTACTGTTGCACTTATATATTTTTGTGCAATGTCCATTTTAGATTTAACAAAATATATTGTAGTTAGAAACATGTTGTAAAATTAAATAAATACTCTTACATCACTTCGCGCTTGATCAATCTTTTTTTGTAAATCTTGAATTTTTTGTGATATTTCTTGGGCTGATTTCTGAGGTTCGTGATTTTCTCTTTCACCACTAAAAACAGAATAGATAATAGTTAATAACTTTGAACAAATATTTGACGAGTTAATTTACCTTTTTATAATATCGTGAATTAATGGTAAAAAATCTGTATCTACATCATCTACGGTAATAGTGTTTTCCATATTTAATGTTTTTTAAACAATACCTACTTAAAATAAAATAGTAAATAGTAGATAGTAAGTAGATAGTTGTTAGGTACTACGACTGTATTTTAGTAGACTTAGTAGACTTAATAGACAGACGGTAGTTCTTACAATTATAAATACTAACAATAATAATCAATGTTAGTTTTACACCTAACAAGTTAATAGTAAATAATATACAATAATGATAATTAATAAATTTAAAATGTAAGTATAAAAATATAAAAATAATAGAAATGAAGCTATACAGTTTAAAAATTGTGTATGCTGTTCAAATTGTTCAAAACATTTTAACATAAACAATCAAAACTTCAAAATATTATTTATTTTTTATTGAATGATGATAACACTAATCTGTTGTATTTTATCATTACACTATCATTACTTATCTATACATGCGGCATGAACACGGTTTAAGATAGTCTATCTTAGTCCGTGCACAAAATAGATGAAATTTCATCTATTCTGTGGTCCGTGTCTTAAACCGTGTTAATACTTAATAGCACGGCTATAGATAAATAGCACGGACTATATCTTAGTCCGTGATAAATAGATAATTATCTATAGCCGTGCTTAATAGGCAGGGTATTCTGCGCGGGGTCGGGTTGTTTCCAGCATAGAAAAATTGTTTCCACTGTTTACTTTTACTTTTACACGTGTGCGAATACCAGTGTCCGTCAGTGTACATAATTTTTTATTGTAATTTGCTGAATTTGCTATTCCGAAAATTTGCAAAATGGTTATTAAGTGCACATTATGTACTAATAAGTATGGACCCTTGTCAATTAATATTACTTTCCATAGATTTCCGAAGGATTACGAAAGGTAAATATTAATATAATTGGTTAAATATTAATAATGTATTAATCTAACAATGTTGTGTAATATATAATTTTATAATGCTTTAGATTTAATAAGTGGGTTAATTTCTGCCGTCGTCCGGATCTTTTGGAAAAGGGTCCATCCATTTGTAATAAAACATATAAATTATGTTCTGAGCACTTCGTTGAAACAGATTTCAACAATAATGGTTGGTTGATTAATAGTGCAGTGCCTTCTATATTCAACTGGCCTGATGCAGAGTTGCAACAAAACAGCAGTTTAAAAATGATTCCCGAGGAATCCATCCCTAGTACTAGTAGTACTTCAAGAATAATGGCTGATTCTATTGACATTTATAGTAATTCTATATCGTCTATTAATTGGTCAAACATATCAGCCGTATCTTGTTCAACTCCTAAAAGTAAATATTTACTTATATTTATACCTATAATAACATAATAAGCAAGTCAAATTATATTAACGTTGTATTTTTTTTTTGTAGCCAGCTCTGTGTCGAGATCATTATCATATTCTTCAGGCAATAGTTCCACAGCCACTTCTAATTCTCAAACCCAAACACATCAGTGTCTGTCAAGTAACACACCAAGAAAGGATAAACTGAACAAACTGCTAAGTATCCAAAAAAATAAATTTAATGATCTTCATAAACAATTTCTTACACTAAAAAAACATTGTTCTGACCTAGAAAAAAAGTCTTCAACATTAGAGTTTTTTCATTTAATGTGCGACAATTTTCTGAATAAGGGTTTTGCGAATTTTGTTAAAATACAGTCCAAACTAACATTGCAAGATCCCCATGGACATAGGTATTCTTATGAAATAAAACAATTTGCACTCATGGTACATTTTATGGGTCCTAAAGTATATAGATTTCTACGGAAATCCTGGAGTTTGCCTTCTGTTAGAACTTTACAAAGAACTACAGAAAATTGGGAAATTAATCCTGGTTTGAATGACTTTTTATTTAAAGTTTTAGCAGTGAAAGCAAACTCCATGACAGTGAAGTCCAAAGAATGTATCTTGTGTGTAGATGAAATGTCGCTTAAATCTTTTCTTTACTTTGATTTCAAAAAAGATGAAATAATAGGTTTTCATAATACAGGATTCATTAAGTCTTGCGATGTTACTAAATCAGTCATGGTCATTATGATCAGTGGTTTGTATAGTTCTTGGAAACAACCTATAGGCTATTTTTTTGTCGCTACTACTTGTACTGGATATGATCTGCAAAATATAATCTTTCAAACTGTTCAGATATTGTCCAATATTTCTTTTAATGTAGTAGTCATGATTTCTGATTTAGGCTCAAATTTTAAGCACTTCGCAGATCAACAAGGCATTACCCCCCAGACCCCTTACTTTAATGTTGGAGACAAAGAAATTGTTTACATGTTTGATCCACCTCATTTATTAAAGGCAACTAGAAATAACTTTAAATATAACATTTTAAATATCTACATTTATGTATGAATATGTTTTCCTGTCTCTCTCTTTCTATACAAACATACCTATGTTTTTTGGGTACTTCCGTGTTATCTCGACTACTTTAGGTTCACAACCGTGTTATCTCGACTACCAAAATATTTCCAAGACTACCTATTATATGATCAACCGTGTTATTTCGACTACCGCAATTTTTTAAATAATAAAAATATATAGGTTAAATCTATTTTGAATAATAATATAAATCTATTTTGAAACATGATAAAATGGCATAAAAATGTGTATAGAAAAAATTGTAATAATATAATATAATATAAAAATTTTAATAATATAATATAATATAAAAATAAATAAAAAATGTAGTAATAATTTTTTTGAGGAGGAAAGCAGGTTTTAATATCCATTAAAATCTTATTAAACGGTGGATCGTTACCAAGGTCTTGTCGCCAAACAAATTCAGTCAGGTATGAATCTAGATGATGGCGAGCTGTTCCCCTATGTTTTTTGTTTCGCCACTTTGCCGATCCCCAAAGGCGTTCAATTGTTTGGGTGTGTGCTCCTGTGGTTGGGTCAACAAAATTGTATGTATGATTGACAGTATAGTGATTGAAGACGGATGATTTTAATAATTAGCTGGAATATATATTCATTAATAAATTACGGTCTACGGAGGTAGTTGAGATAACCCGGATGATTCCAACAGGTAGTCTTGGGAATATTTGGGTAGTCGAGATAACCCGGAAGTACCGTTTTTTGTATGATTATATATTATTATGTTGTAATAAAGCAATTCATTTCAGTAATATGTGGAGTGTTGTTTGCTTGGAAATTGACGACTCGGTAGATTTCATTCCATAATTTTGGATGGACAAAGGAGTTTGTGCTTGGCCAAAAAAAAGAGCTAACGTGCGTAGCTACATTGAAAAAAGAGTAGAGCCGGCTGAAAACCCAGATGCATTTATTTATTATAATGCTCGTATAATGAGTCAAGATATTGGTAAGTATAGGTAATATAATTATGTATAATTTAATAATTCTATGGATTTACATTAATTAATATTTTTTTATAATTTCATTTTAGCTGAAATTGAAGTAGCTCGATTAAAAGCTAGAAAAGCACAAGTAACATCAGACTTATGACAGACCATGAAAATATTATTGAAAAGAAAAATCACACATCCACACAGCAAAAACGTTATTTAAACAATTCTAAACCACCAAGTCTACCTTTATTTAGTTTGAGTTGTGATGGTAAGAAAAAAATCCATTATAAAGATTTCATAATATATAATTATTAAATATTATATTGTTTCAATATATATAGTCTTATACAGATATTGAAAGTGAAACAAAGTACCTAGTATTTTAAATTTTATATTTATAATCTCCATCCCATCATGAAGTGCTAATAATGAATAGCTTCTTCATCAAGCCAACCATGACCAATGACTATGACAAAAAAAAAAAAAAATATATTTAATCTAAGTGTAACTGCAATTTTTTTTTCATTTCCCAAGCCTTAACCTTATCCATCTTATAATATATATTAATAGTAAAAATGTTATGGCTAATCACTATCTGGAGTATACAATTTAAAAAAGTTCTAAATTAATAAATAAAGTATTATTATAATGTTATATAACTGTAGAAATATTATATTTATTATTTGTTAATTATAAATAATTAAATTACAGAATTTGATGGAGATGATCCCAAAAATGAAAAATAAATTATTTGAAGTGTCGTTATCGCCACCAAATAATTATGAAAGTAAATCAGATAGTTATTCAACTCCAATTAGTTCTCAATTGTCTGATACAAATAATAAAAGACTTAAGTTTGATCCAGTTGATGAACTCCCATCAACATCTAAAACATTGTCAGGGAAAAAACTTGATTAGGAAAATCAATTTAAAGGTATTAACAAATTCCATAATTTATTATCTTTATAAAACGTAAAAAAAAAATTTACAAAATTTATTTTATAGATTTTTGTATAAATGATTTAATTTTACATGTCAAACGGACACCCCATAAGACGGAAATCTCCCTAAAGGAAAATAACAACGTCCTTGAATAACTTATATTTTAGTCTCCCTATAACGGAAAAATTTGTCAGCCCAAGCGATTCCTTTATAGAGAGGTTTTACTGTACCTACTTTGAATGTATAAATGTATATTATATATAGATACATTCAAAGTTTTAAAAAAATACAAATATATCAGAAATTTTTAATTACATTTTAATGTATTTATTTTTTCCAGACTTTCAAAAATTGGTTAGCAGACAACATATTGTTCTCAAACATGAAGTAAAAAATATACAAGATCGTCTTGATATTATTATGTGTATGCAAGAAAAAATTAATGAAAGATTACAAGGATGTGTATCTGCCGATATTACCGAAGATTCATTTGATAACACTATAACTCGTGTGGATACTGCAACTGATTTAAATGATCTTGAGGACAAATTATTAAACGATACAACATATAAAAGAAAATTGGTATTAATAGCAAATTACATTACTTTCAAATTATATAAGATTATAATTACTGAATTTTATTTTGTATGTAGATTAAAGAACTAGCTCGTTACAGAGGACAGAATTTGTCTGAAACTATAAGAAAAATTATGCAAACATTATTCACTGATAATTTTCTAACTAACTACTCCTACATAGGAATCAAAGGAAAAGAAAATTTTTCTACACTCCAAACTTGCTCTGTGATATTTGGTAAATATTTTTAATGCAATTTTAATCAATTTAATACTCCATACGTATTAACTATCTACATAGTTATTATTAGTAATTTATAAAAGTTAACCAATCTTTTATTTATACAATTTTGGTAATGAACTTTTCCGCTCATGTCTTAATAGATATACAGACTTTTCACTCACTTGCCTTTCTCACTATTTTTATTGTAGCTCACTATTTAAGCAAATTACTTAATACTCATTATTATCACTTTTTAGATTTTTTCAGTGCAATGATTAAAATCATTGAAATTTATATAAAACTTCATAACACAAGTTTTAAGTAGAAAAAAAAGGCTCGAATCTTTGATTTTGATGGAGGTTTTTGTTAACAAATTAGAAGTTTTTACTTTGGGGAATCAATAGTAAAAATTTCCAATTACTTATTAAAATGATTAGCAAACCAATTCATATTAAATGTTATAACTTATAAACATCATATAAATACTATTATCACCAGTATTGTAAAAATAACTTAAAAACTATATTTTGTCAAATTTTAAAATTTTTAGTTGTCAATTAGGTACAAAATTATTAATAAATAATAATACATATATTTTTTATAAAACTTTTGCTATTTATAAATATTAGTTAAGCTTTGAGTGTATTGACAACTAAATTCAAATTATTTGCAAAGTTGAGATAAAATTAATATTTAGTATAATATAGAAGGTAAATATATGTACATATAGGTTGTTTAAACAATAATAAATTGTTTTTATACCTTATTTATTTCTTAACTAACAATATTTAATATTTATAATTATTAACTATAATTACAAGTATATTTAAATTTAAAACAATAACTAAAATGATCACATTTCAGAAATTAAAGTTTTATTATTTAACATTAATTAAAATTATTATGTATCAATTCAATCATATAAATGTTTCTTCAAGATTAGTACAAGAACCTAACCTATCACTCATATTATCAGCAGCATATAGTATATTATTATAAAGATAAGATTTTAGTAGTTGTCGTTAAATTTAACAAAAATACGAAATATGTTTAGTAAATATATAATATATGTTATGTAAAGTATATAATATGTTTAAAAGTAGAAAAAATATATTCAATATACATTAATATATAGGTACCTAGTATTTAAACGTCTCAAAATATACTTATTGATAGATAGTATAGGTATTTAAGCCTGTAAATGGATTAATAAATATAGATACATGGTCAATGAAAAATAACAAATGATTTGTTTTTTGTTTGTTTAGAAACTATTCGCCAAATGAAACCATTTTCTTCACAAAATCTCCCTAACACTGAAAAAGAAAAACCATTAAAAAATTGGTTGGCACAAGCTTCTAATAGAATCAAAAAATTATCAGCTAAAAATCCTCAAAAAGATTCACAATAAAATTTATCCATGGTTTATTTAACTAAGTATTATTTTATGTTATTATTACTAAATGATTATTATTATCAATATATAATATGTCGTGTAAATTATTTTATTATTCTATTATATTCTTCAGTATTATATAATAAAATATTATATTATGTTTAAGTAAGAAACATCAGTATAATTTTATTTTACTTTATATAATTAATATTATTATATATTATTTATAATTATTTTAAAATATCAATGAACAACAGTATTATAATTTTTTTTTATTTTTGTACACAGCTACTTTTAATAGTTTTCTGTTTTATTATATTACTTTATGTATAATATTATGATCTTTTGATAATATAACTTTTTATAATATAACTTTTGTCCATCTGTGTTTATTTATTAATAAAAAGAAATGTTTTCAGTTACTGCATTACATATACATAATATAGGCATTATTAAATATAACATTTTTATATTTTAATTAATTATTAATCTATTATATGACCTATAATATAATTTAAATATGATTTATTTTGTTTCTGAATATATTTACTAGGAATATGTATTATGTAAAACATTTTTTTCCTAAGATTGATAGTAATTTTTGTCTTTTTGATTGACTCTCATTTTAACAATTGTGAATTAATAAATATAACATATTGTTAAACATGTCACTGAATTAAATGGTTAAACAAGTATACCAAATATTCGGTTTAATATAAATATACAAAATTGTTAATAATGTTCTCAAAAATGTTTTGAAAATATAGCACTGAACATTGGAACTATATGTTACTTAAAATATATTCACAATGATAACAGTGAAACATTGTTACAAACCAATATCAAAATATGTTGACAAAATTAAAACCCCATATTGTTAAAAAAATGGTCTTTAATGTCTTTGAAAACATAAAGCTAATTATAATATTGTAACAAAATGTTGTTTAAGATATGTCGACAATGTTTAGCAGAAATATTGCTACAAAATATTTAAAAATGTGTTGACAACCTAAGAGTAAAATGTTGTGAACATGTGTTTTTTTCTGCCAAATCATGATTTGACAATATGTTTACAATATGTATACACTTTCTGAACATGATATCTGCATTTTGTAACAATGTTTTTGTGGCTCATGAAATGTTTCCAAAATATTTTTAAAATGTACAATTGCTGTGTGGGAATGACTATCGAATAGTTTAATAATGAGTTATCAATCGCATAACAAAATCATACTAAACTTAGTGGGAAAAAAATCTTGTTGCCTCTTGCACAGTGCACAATCATCCATGTTATTAGAATATGAATTAGCAGTCTTGTAAAAAATACTTTTGAAAAAGTATTAAAATGCTAATACTAGTATTCGCATAAAAAAGTATTAAAAATACTTTTAAAATACTTACATAAAAATGTATTTTATGAATACTCACAAAGTATTTGAATACAAATACAAGTATTTTTTTAAATTGTACGCCTTATAGTAGCTGTTTCCAAACATGTTTATTAATAAACATGAAATAACTTACAAATTAGGCTAACAATGTAGTACATACTGCTCATATTAGGTATTATCAATATATAATATAATATCATAATATATTTATACCTAATATATACTTATAATTTATCAATATAATAATATATAATTTAGCATCATTATATATTTATGGTTAATATAATTTAACAATCGTATAAACTATAAATCAAATATTATACATTTATACAAATATGAATATAAATTAAATTTCTATTCAGAAAAAAAAACTAACTGTAATAATGAAATAATCTTTATGTTTTTATTAAAATTTGTTTCACAATATTCAATAAAAATTTTATTTGAAAAAAAAAATTAATATCTGTTATTATTTAGAATTTAGATAATTTTAGAATTACTTTTCAATAACATGGTTTTTTCAAAATTAGAATCGCTCATCTTCCCTCTTTTTTTTGTTAAAATACAGGCTCCTATACTAAATACCCTTTCAATAGGTGCACTTGAGGAGAGGGGAGTATTATACTTTACACTTTTACAGAAACCTTTTTTAAAATTGGAGTATAATTTAAAACGTTGATTTTTTTAGTTGGACTCTTGTTGAGAATGTCAGCAATTTCATTTTCAAGTTTCAACTAATACAATTTAATTATACTAAGTTTATAGTATTTAAATACAAGTATTTACATTTCGTTAAAAATACTTTTAAAAAGTATTCAGAATACTTAAAAAATACTTTAAAAAATTGTATTTAGAATACCAAAAAATACTTCAAAAAGTATTTTAATACAAGTATTCGAATACTTTACAAGACTGTGAATTAGTAATGACTAAAAGTAATATTCAGGTATATGTCTGTATAGTAATAATTAGTAATTAATAGAATATGTAGGTACCTATATGGCTATATAGTACATCTGTATATAACAGGTACTAATGGTACTATATATTTGTATACCTAATTATATTATGGATGATATTTATAAATTATTCGTCCAAAAATAATCTTATATTATGTTATTTACTAACGGACACCATTTCAATTTATTTTAAGTGTGCCAAATTTAAGGCGGGCCACTTCCGAAAATATTTAACACCATCAAGCAACAAGTCCTTACTTTGGTATGTAGTTACTATGTACTAGATAGGTAATAGTCAATAGGTCCGTACTAAATTATATAATATATTGATCTATTGAAATAATAATCATCTCGGACGTTTATAATTTAGGTATGTGAATATTATTGATGTACGCTTTGGTTAAACACTGAAAAATATGTGACCATAAGCATAAGGAAATTTGAACGATATAAAATAATAGGTAGGTACTTAACTATATTTTATACAAGATACCACCGTGTTTGATTTTTCAGAATAAAAAAATATATTTTCAGCGTTTGACAAAGTTACGATGAATTTTCTAATAAACCGGGTCCCGAATGTTTTGGTGGTTAGGTACCTATATTCTTCATGCACTGCAGGTCGAATAAATATATAGGTACTTAGGTACCTACCTAAACTATTAAATACTGATATTATATTACTTTGTGTTTTATTTTGTAGCGGCGGAGTTGTGACTTCTAAAATGGAATTAGTTGCAATTTCTGTGGCAATTGCTAGCAAATTGCGGACATTGGGTTATGATGCAGTTACTTAAAAAAGTGATCTGGATGACATTTGTTTTTATAATTGGTCCCAAACTAAACGCAATAGAGCAATAAGTAATTTTGAAAGTCGATCAAAAATACAATCATACATTGGTTCAGTTGTTTTAAAGAATACACCATCAGAATTTATTTTTCATTTCCGTGTGAGTCATTTAGTATTTGAAGTAAGTTAGTCCATAGTTTATTGTTAATAGCAGTGGTGCCTGCCCTTTTTTCAGGTGTAAATAATTACCTTTTATATTTCAGATATACTTTTGATGTCATTACCACCTAGAAATAAATCAATAAGAGGAAGACCGTTATTGGATAATTCTTTTTGTTTAATATTAACATTATGGATGTTAGCTAATGAAAAGGAAACCTATCGGTTAGTATGGATCTAATGGTTGAACAAATTTATTGCTAGCTATGTTAACTGATGTTGCTTTTATATTAATTTCAAAGGTACTTCCGTGTTATCTCGACTACCAAAATATTTCCAAGACTACCTATTATATGATCAACCGTGTTATTTCGACTACTGCAATTTTTTAAATATATAAAATATATAGGTTAAATCTATTCTGAATAATAATATAAATCTATTTTGAAAAATCTTTATTTTTTCCCCGGTCCACCTATTTTCCCCAGTGGTTTATTTTCAATCGCCATTGCACATACTTCACGTAAGTAATTATTCCAGTCAATAACTGTATTTTCACTTATATTAAGTTCTTGTTCACACCACTTAATACTAGTCATTTAATTTGACCACCCATATATAAATCGCACAGCAGTCGTAAACGATATTCGTGATTTCGCAAACCAATTACCATTACGTATATTTACCTTTTTTTTGGCATTTTTTACATTACATTTCCAAAAGATTTCTTTTCCAAAATACAATTTTGGAAAAGAAATTCAATTCATATTGACTAAACGATATATTTAACTAGACGTAGCGCTAATACGGAAAATAGGACGATTGTCGAATGACTGACAAAATAAAAACCACCATTGTACATCGAAGACAAAATTAAATATTGTACATTACAATGATACAGATTACAGTTCGGGAATACCGAATAACCAAACAGAAAGTGGTTAATGTCAACTAATCTGCTTATAGTAGGTAGGTACATTGTACATCGAAGACAAAATTAAATATTGTACATTACAACGCGGAAATATATATTTATTAATAAATTACGGTCTACGGAGGTAGTCAAGATAACCCGGATGATTCCAACAGGTAGTCTTGGGAATATTTGGGTAGTCGAGATAACCCGGAAGTACCATTTCAAATATTCTTACATGAATAGTGTTTGTAATTGTAGTTTCATAATATGTTATGTTCCAAATTTAATTACAAGATAAATAATATGTGCATTAACTGTGCAAGCATAATTATTTTGAAGATAATAATAATATGTATGTTATATGATTTGTAGACAAACTGGAGAACGATTTGGAATTAGTGAAAGTACTGCTTTTAGAGTCTTTAAAAGTACCATTTCTTCAATTTCCAACTTGGAAGAAAAATACATTGTATGGCCCAGAGGTAAACGTATACATTTATTAAACTTTAACTCAACATATTTTACTCATAATGTTTTTGAACTCCTCAGGATTAGCAGCCCAAAGAAACATTAACGGATTTCATAATCTTAGAAAAGTGCCTTTCCCCGGAGCGTTTTGTGTAGTTGATTGTTCATAAATACACATTAATGGTTCACTAAGTGATAATAGATACCTCAATCGAAACCACTATCATAGTGTTATTATACAAGGAATTTGTGACTTTGAAGGTACCTATTGTATTTAATAAGTTGTATACTAACTATTTATTATAGCCATAAAATGAATTAGGTATCATTTATAAATATATTTCTCCATTTCAGGAAAGTTCATTAAAGTATTTGTGGGATATCCTGGGTCATCGCATGATGCTGCAGTTTGGGTTAACAGCCCTGTACATAAAAAATTGATACAAAATCATTATGAAATCATTCCTCCAAACTGTTTCATCTTAGGGGATTCAGCATATCCATTATCAGAGTTCCTAATGAAACCTTATCGTGACAATGGTCATTTAGAATTACACCAAAAAAAGTTTAATACAATATTGAGTTCAAGCAGAGTTGTAATAGAACAAGCATTTGGTGGTCTAAAGGGTAGATTTCGAAGGTTAAAAGGTATTGAAGCATTATGTGTTGAAGCAGTTTCAGAAACCGTTATTGCAGCTTGTATAATACATAATAATAATTATGTGTTCAGATCAAGGTAATTTTTTTTGATTCAGACATTTTTCTTTAAAAGTGCGTTTCATAAACCATTATTTATTTTTTTATTTTTTAAACAGACTTAGGTGTGGATAACCTCACTGATGATTCATTTTTCAACTTGGAAGTAGACAAAGACAACATTAGTTCACAGATAACCAGATCATCCGATGTTCTAACTTTAAGAGAATCTATTGCTAAAAGCTTATAAGCTATACGGTTTCAATTTTACTTCTTTACTTTTACTATATTACCAGTGTTAATATTATTTATACATATAAATCAATTCCATTTGTACTTTTTTATTTTTAATAAATTAATAAAACAAAACACGACAAAGAAATATTTATCATGGATTATCACTTACGGATTGAATGTACCTATATACTAAAATAACTACATTCTACATTCTACATTTTAAAAATTTCCAGAATAATAAGGACCTGGTCGTCTGTTTGACATCTTGAACTATAAAAATAATTTAGACTAAAAACACAGTTTATAATAAAAAAAAACGAACCAAATAGAATATAAATTTCCTTTTAAATTATTTTAATATAATATGTACAACATAATATTCAATCTGTCTTGGGCTACAATCAATAGGATAGTATTTTTGTTTTAATTATTTAATTATGTTGTACTTTTGTAGTATCAAGTTTATCAAGTAAATTAATAGTTGTATACTTGTACCCATTTAAAAAGCAAACACAAATGACAAATTATATTCCTTTTGTGTTCTGTTTCATTTATTTAGTGGCCATGGTGATATTTATAAAAAAGTTCAGTTTATAAAAAGGCATTAATTGTTAAATACAAAGACTTTTATAAGCCTAGGTACGAACATGTAATTTAATAAATAATCTGAAAACAATTAAATCATTAGTACCTAAGTAACATTTTATGTAGTACATAATTTTATGCAGTACCTACCTATTTGGAAAAATATATACCTAGTTGTTAATTTAAAATCACATAACAATGAATTACAATTAATAGTGCGATTTTTAAGATTAAGGTTTTATACAACTATCTACATAATATTATACTACATATATGCAAGAAAATGATGTAATTTACCATACATTATTATGTCATTAATCGGAGAGTACATTAATCTATTTATGATAGACTAAGGCATGTACACTCCCGCTGGCAGTAAATTGCGGACGGGTTTTATTTATTTTATATTTTTATCTATTTTTTACCTTTTTCATATTTGTCCTTTTTAATATTTAAATCAATGTTATTAGTTATTACTAATCTCGATTAAAAATAAAATTATTTTATTTTATTCCCATACCCAATATTACACATTTCCTGTGAAATATTATTTTGTACTTAATTTTGACTTTTGCTTTAAAGTCCATTTTCAATTTTCAATTTACAAAATATTTAAAACCTTAAAAATAAGCCACGAAAATTATACGCCCGGGGATAAATCCCCGACTCCCCCCCCCTACATCCGGCCCTGGTTACATAGTTGAAATAGTAGTACCTACAAAGATAAGATATATTTTGTACAAACAAACAAATAAATTGACAGTGATTGTAAAACCGTAATGAATACATAAAACCGTGTTTAGAATAATTAGTTAAAAATGAAATAGTTAAGTAATAAGTTACAATGATGAACGTACATAACATTATATTTGTTCTATATAAACAATTGACTAGTTAAATCACAATAATACACATTATAATATATTTTTTTATATACAGACATGTAATTAGTAAGAAATGCAATAGTTAAATTACAATTATGTACATGGCATTATACTTTTTTTTAAATAAACAATTAATTAGGTAAAAATACAACGATGAAGGTACATGACATAATATAATGGTATAAAAATTTAGTAGTAAAAATATTCATACAGTAAAGTAATATTATTAAAATTTAAAAAAACCAGTAACTATAATTTGTAAAATCGAAAAAAAACATGTTTACCCACGTAAATACATATTATATTATAATACATAAAAAAGGTGGGCAGGTGGATGTCGCTCTGCTGTACTGTAGGTTACAAGTGGGTCACTGTATAATGAATGGTATTAAATTTGAATTCAATAATATAATATCACTGTATAAGAAAAAACGATTCTGAGCGGAGACGGTATGTCAGTCCAGGGGCGATTTTACAGGGGGGTGTGGGGGGGTTTGACACCCCCCGAATGTCGGCAATTATAAATACAAGTCGGCAATTTTAAGAAATTAAAAAATCCAACTTTTTATAGATTCTGAGCGGAGCAACAAATGTATTAATTTATTGTACAATGTCATTATTTATTGTACAATGTGTTTTTTTTGCGGCTGTCATCACCTTTTAGGACACTAAAAAGGGGGGGGGGGTCAAAAGTAAAAAATTCCAAATAGTTTTTAAAAGCGCCGGGGAAACCAAAAAAAAATTAAGGAAAACCGGGAATGTTTACACAAAATTGTTTTTCTACAAAATCGATATTGGTTTTTGGTATAACTCTAAAACAAAGTAACGTAGATACATGACTTTTTCCCTAGTTGTTTTCAGCATTTTTACATGATAACATTTTCAAAATATTTTGATTTATTTTGAACTGTTTAGGGACATTTTCATTTTTCATTTTTTTTAGTTTTTTTTCTAGAAATATCAATAAAATTTTATTTGTTAGTTAAAAAAGCTTGAAAATTTAATAGAAGGCTCCTAGTATATTGTTTCAAAAGCAGATCAAAAATATTAAAAATCGTTAGCACAGTTTTTTTTTTATAAGCATTTAAAGTTCAAAAATTGACAAAATATGGAAAAATCACGAAAATTAGCGAATTATTTTGAGTTAAGAATTCGTAAAAATTTTTCTTTTTAAATCTAAGATTTGAAAATGTAATACAAGATTACTCATAAGTTTGTCTACCTTGATCAATAAAAAAATCTCTACCGGAAAGTCAAATTAAATTTTTATGAGCGTTTGAAATTCAAATTTTTACAACATTGAATGTTCACTCGATTTCTCATGTAGCGATTTCCTTATTTTGTTGTAATGCAAAAACGAATAACTGTAGATACATGAAAATGTCACTAAATTTTTATATTAGCATTTATTATACCCAATACAGTTTTGAAAATATTTTGAATCTTTTTGGGCTGTTTACGGACATTTTAAGTTTTCATTTTTTTTAGTTTTTTTTTCTATAAATATCAATAAAGTTTTTCTGTTGGGCCAAAAAGTGTAAAAATTTAATCCAAGGATCCTGATATATTGTTACAATATCAGTTGAAAAATATTAAAAATACATAGGCACAGTTTTTTTTTATAAGCATTTAAAGATCGAATTTTGACAAAATTTATCAAAATCTCGAAAATTGTCAATCATTGTAATTAATAAATTATAAAATGTTCAGTTTTTATAGCTAAGGATTGCAAATTCAAAACAGAGGTTCTCATAAATAGTTCATACTGAAACCAAAAAATCTAAAAAAATATATGAACACAGTTATTTTTTACAGACATTATAAATTCAAATTTGGACGAAATTACATATTAAAAAACCTAGAATAACTATTTTAGTTATTTTGTTGTGATTGAATAATATTATTCGTGGGTACTTGAAACTTCTACTTGTATCACGGTTTTTGTTGATGTATAACTCGTTATAAGTACCTAATGGATATTGTGATATGATTAATTTGGAATTTATTATAGGTACCTATTAAAGGTCAATTTTTTGTTTTATACAATAGATATGTATATAATATGTCTTATACATAGACTGACATACCATCACCGCTCAGAATCGTTTTTCTTATACAATGATATTATATCATTGAATTCAAATTTAATACCATCCATTATACAGTGACCCACTTGTAACCTACTGTACAAAAGAGCGACACCCACTTGCCCACCTTTTTTTTAGTTTTTTTTCTTTGAATGTCAATAAAATGTTATTTTTTGGGTAAAAAAAGCTTGATTTAATACAAAGATCCTAATATATTGGTTCACAGACAGATTTAAAAACGATTTTGTAGTTAAACCGTATGAATTAATATTCAACTTTTATAGCTATATAAGGTTTGAACATTTAAAACAAGGTTGCACGTAAGTATTCTGTAACCAAAAAATCTCAAAAATATAAGTTTTAATTTCATCTTTGAAAGCAGAATATTTAGATACAGTATTTCGATACATAAAAGTAAAATTTAGGAGTTTAGGGTAGGTTGGGTTAGTAACCTATTTTAATAATATTCTTATAAATTTGCTGTACATTTATGAAGAAAGTATGCATTTATGTTCTTAAAATATTATTATATGCGTTTCAAATAAAACCCATAAAATATGATAAATAAAAATAGTATTTTTTGATTCAGTGTAATATAATGAATCAAATTTATTTCTTGGTCAGCATTAAAATGAATAAATAGAAAAATGCAATTTCATAACTATTTGATCAATATAATTTATTACAATAGGAAAAAGTAATTATTATAACCAGGGGCGGACCCAGGGGGGGGTTTGAGAGGTCAGCTGACCCACAGTTGTTTTCCCAGTTAAATGTGGCCCCTCGAAATGGCAAACTATATAAACATTTTTTTATTTGAAAAAATTATGTACAGTGGTGAATTTAGAGGAGAGGCACGTGCCCCTTGTCAATTTTCTGTCGACAAGTTGTTATGTAACATTTGTAACTACGAGTATCATATAAATGAAACATTCAGTTGATAAGGATAATACTACCAACTATTAATTATTACTTATTATAATCATTATTGATAGTATGTATATGTATTATTAATTAAAATTAAAATTATACAATTTATATGTGCCCCCCCTTCAAAATATCGAAGATCTGCTATTATGATATAGGGGTATATCGTATATACAGCTGTGAAGACTGATGAGTATTGAAGTAAAATAACGCGTACGAAATCGTGTTTAAGCTTATCAACTTATAATGTACGTACCTAAAATTCGATAAACACAAGTATAAAAATATGTTGGATATAGATATTATATAAGATTTTATGAAGTTGACATAGATGAAATTGATATAGAAGTGGAATACCGTTCATTACCTCTAGTTTACCAACAAATGGCAAAACTATTGAAACTGGAGTAACTGGACCTTTAAAATTAAATGATGTATTGAAAATTCATGATATCACGATACATGGTTTCTTCATATCCAAATTTATATACTTTGTATAAAATTTTTTATACGCTACCAGTCAGCAGTGCAACTGCAGAAAGAAGTTTTAGTGTTCTAAAACTTCTCAAAACATGCCTTAGCTCAACTATGACTGAAGACCGGCTATCAAATTTGGCCATATTGAGCATAGAAAGCAACATAGCTCAAACCATTGATTTTGTTAACGTAATAAGTACATAATTCGCACTAATGAAAAAGCGCAGAAAATGATTGTAATGTTCTAGTTCTTTACTATTATTTTCATGTAGGTATTACAGTAGAATCCGCTTATTTGGGACACCGCATAAAGGGGACAACCGCTTAATGGGGACAAATTGTCATAGTCCCGAACCGATGTATAAGTTAAATGCAATTTAACTTCGTTTATCCGGGACAAACCATCGGTTATAAGGGACAAAAATAAAATTGTTTAACTAGATATTTTGGCCAAAATTATCTACTTTCTTATCGAAACTGTAATTATCTAATCTTTACGGCTCTATTATATTTTATATACACACGTGGGCGCATGTAAACTCCACCGATTGCGACCTTTTTAGACCTTTTTTCATGTAAACTCCACCGGTACGTTTTTTTTACCTGAAAAAAAAAATGTAAACTCCACCGGTACATTTTTTTTACCTGAAAAAAAAATGTAAACTCCACCGATACGTATTTTTGACCTGTAAACACGTATAATTATTAATAATAATTAACAATCATTTTTAAAAAAAAATCATATAAAAATCAAATAGCAAAAATAGAAAATTGAAAAATATATAATTATTAATTAACAATAATTTAAAAAAAAAATCATATAAAAATCAAATAGAAAAAAATAGAAAAATCTATAATTATTAACATTACGTTATAGGTAATACGTTCCTACATAATTTATGTACAGATTTATTATTTATATATATTATATTTAGATACTTATATCTTTTTTTACACAATATTAAAATAAATGATATAATAATAATTAAAAGTGATCACTAGTTCGTAGTTAAAAAAATGTTAATTAAAATAAATGAATAAAAAAAAAATTACTTAAAGAAAATTTAGGTTTTAAAAAAATTTGTTTGGTTTTAAAATTTGGTTTGATAATGTTTAGATGCAGCTTTGAGGGTGTCTAAAATATTATAATCTGCAAATTCTGTTAATTTGGAGCTTTCGGGCTTTATAGACATTAATTCTATTGCAAAAAAATTAGAAACATCTTCAGAGTCTAAACGATTTTTACGATATTTTAATTTTTAAGTGAGTTATGGGTATGTAAAGTATTCATATTAAGTATTCATATTAAGTATTCAACGAAAATTTGCTATGTCGTAGGTGTGTAAGACGGAGACAACACATCCGGGTGAGACGTCCTCTTAAGATGAAGTTTAAGATAAGTCAGTCAAAAGTTGATGTGTATACACTATACATATAGTTTTAATCTGTGGATTTTACCATCGGTGGAGTTTACGTGTTTTCAGGTCAAAAATACGTATCGGTGGAGTTTACATTTTTTTTTCAGGTAAAAAAAATGTATCGGTGGAATTTACATGTTATAAATCCAACCCTAAAATCGACTACCTGTAAATCGGTGGAGTTTACAATCGCCCACACACGTATATGTACATATAATGTACATACAGGTAATATACGTATATCTTACGTCAATTATGTCAATCATTTTTTTTTCTATTACCACGATAAGAGTCAACTAGCCTACGTACAAAATCGAAAACCTTTAGTTCACGTTCTTTCGTCGATGTCTATTAATGTAGGTATGTGCGTTTTTATTAATCCCAGTTTGTGTTAGTACGTAACAATATTATGTCTCGTAAAGATTTAACATTGATTGAAAAAATGTCTATACTGGATAAAATTAAGGCTCAACCTTATAATAGTCTTCGTGAGTTAGAGAAATCAATAGGCACGTCTAAATCGGTACTAAACCGATTGAAAAATAATGAAATATAATAATAATACTAAATAGTAAATATGTATAATGTACAACTGCTAATAATACATATGTAATTTTTAAATAAAGTATTAATTAAGTGTGTATGTATGTATTTTTTAAATAAAGTTATTATGTATGTATATATGCACTTTAATAATTTCGGTTTATTAGTTATTCGGTTAATCGGGACAGTCGGATAATGGGGACAAATAGGTCACCGCCCGATGTGTCCCAATTAAGCGGATTCTACTGTATTAAATATAAATTTTATTAATGTATTATTTTTGACTTTTCTATTGTATTAGAATTTAGAACCACCTATTCTATATCTCTTGTGAAAATGAAATCAGTCATTGAAAACTAAAATAAAATAAATATACTGCAAATATACGTAAACAAATAAAAATAAATTAAATATAGCTATTAAAGCTTGTAAGTAAATTTTACAATTTACTTAAAAATATTTGATATAGTTATATTGAACGTTGGTATCAAAATGTGATGTAAATAACTAATAAGGTAAATCGCGAGCCCAGAGTGACTTTGTAATACCTAACTATATAGTTGGTTGAAGTTTCTACACAGTGGCCCCTCGTAAGTAAGGCGGACCCACAGTTCTAAAATCCTGGGTACGCCACTGATTATAACATTAAGTATACAGTCGGCAGATTTATCATTGAAAGTCGGCAATATTCACTCCAAACCCCCCTAAAAATAAATTCTAGGATCGCCCCTGTGTCAGTCTATGTATAAGACATATTATATTATACTTACCTATGATATTAAATTATATGGAATTTATGAATAAATTATTCATATTTCATTGTCCTTTAAAAGTTTAAAATATGCACAGTCTTATCATTGAGCATACTTCTTACTCCTTATACTATGGTAGATTGTATGGATAGGCCATAATATTTTGATTTTTCAGTTTTAATATTCCCGAATAATATTTTAAATTACAACAAAAAACCAAGATCGTTAATATTGATTTTAATATTTATAATTTCG
Source organism: Macrosiphum euphorbiae (assembly GCA_949089665.1). NCBI lineage: Eukaryota > Metazoa > Arthropoda > Insecta > Hemiptera > Aphididae > Macrosiphum > Macrosiphum euphorbiae. Next base: position 29,687,114 of record CARXXK010000003.1, on the reverse strand, counting down.
TCCAAATTTGAATTTAAAATGTCTGTAAAAAATAACTGTGTTCATATATTTTTTAGATTTTTTGTGTACAGTATGAACTATTTATGAGAACCTTTGTTTTAAATTTGAAATCCTTAGCTAAAAAAACTGAACATTTTATAATTTATTAATTACAATGATTGATAATCATTTTTAATATTTTTCGATTGCTACTGTAACAATATATCAGGAGCCTTGTATTACATTTTTTCACTTTTTGGCCGAACAGATAAAACTTTATTGATATTTATAGAAAAAAAAACTAAAAAAAATTGAAAGCTGTAAATGTCCATAAACAGCTCAAAAAGAGTCAAAATATTTTCAAAATTGTACAGTGTATAGGAAATGCTAATATGAACATTCAGTGAAATTTTCATGTTCCTTTTTTTTTTTTTTTTTTTTTTCCCGGTTGAATCGAGGACCGGAGGCGGAACCGCGTTAGCATTACTTCACCTCCGGCCACCATCGTTTATTGACACAAAACAACTAATTATTATACATCAATAACAACATAATTTGTCCCCTCGAACTAGCAGACTTTCCACAGCGATCGCTGGTAAAGTATGTGTCTGCCAGCGGGCGAGGCCCGGGGGACGTACAGTGTATGCATAGGAATACAATAGAAAAATAGACGGTAAACCGTCGACTTGCGGTTTTAGGTTGCCTCTTGCGACGTTCGCCTCTGCTTGGCTGCGTGTCAGTTTTCCGGGCTCTGCTTGGCTGGAACCCGATGCTGCTGTGGTCTGCTCCCATCGGTAATGACTAGCTGCCAGATTGGGAGCGCGTGCTCTCGTTCCGGGCTGCCAATTCGTACATTCGATTGACACTTTGTTGAGACTGGGTTTTTTTACCGGTTTTTCGGTTCTAGCTCGGCCGGTTTTCATGTGACGGCTTCGGGAGCGAAAATTTTGCCCCCTCCATTACCTCCCGTCCGGCTTTCGGGGCCCTGGAAGTGGACCCGCAAACCCGAACATCCCAGCCCAAAAGGGGGCGGAGATATCGGGTGGGCGGCAACGGACTGCTCGGTGTTCTAGACGGCCTGGACAGGAGCTTGCCTTGCTCGTTCTTCCTCTTCTTTCAGTGACAGGATGCCCTCGGTCATCTTGTAGAACAGCCTGAATCCTTCGGCGGCGTTGTGGAGTAGGCTTGACTTCTCCTCTGCGCGCTCGGGCAGGAGATGGAAGTCAGGCCCGCACAGGAGGTCCGGGATGTCATCGGTACCCGGCGGGTGAAATTTTCATGTACCTACAGTTATTCGTTTTTGAATTACAACAAAATAAGGAAATCGCTACATGAGAAATCCAGTGAATATCCAATGTTGTAAAAATTTGAATTTCAAACGCTCATAAAAATTTAATTTGACTTTCCGGTAGAGATTTTTTTATTGATAAAGGTAGACAAACTTATAAGTAATCTTGTATTACATTTTCAAATCTTAGATTTAAAAAGAAAAATTTTAACGAATTCTTAACTCAAAATAATTTGCTAATTTTCGTGATTTTTCCATATTTTGTCAATTTTTGAACTTTAAATGCTTATAAAAAAAAATTGTGACTAAGGATTTTTAATATTTTTCATCTGCCTTTGTACACGATAAGTAGTCGAAATAATGCTTCGATTTTCAACTTCAGTATCTTGTTCGATTGGAAAGTGAATATCGTTGGTGCATTGGGGAGGTCAAAATTTAAATTTCACAGTAGTTTTCAAAAGCGCCGGGAAAAACAAAATAAAAATTAAGGAAAAACGGGAATTTTTACGCAAAATCGGTTTTCCAAAAAATCGATTTTGGTTTTTGGTGTAACTTTAAAACAAATAACCGTAGATACATGAAATTTTCAGTGGTTGTTTATATTTGCATTTTCTATACACGATAACATTTTCAAAATATTTTGATTTATTTTGAACTGTTTAGGGACATTTTCAGTTTCCAATTTTATTAGTTTTTTTTTTTATGAATATCAATAAAAATTTATTTGTTGAGTAAAAATACTTGAAAATTTAATACAAGGCTCCTACTATATTGTTTCAAAGACAGATGAAAAATATTAAAAATCGTTAGTCACAGTTTTTTTTTTCAAGCATTTAAAGTTCAAAAAATGACAAAATATGGAAAAATCACGAAAATTTGCAAATTATTTCGAGTTAGAAATTCATAAAAATTTTTCTTTTTAAATCTAAGATATAAAAATGTAATACAAGATTCCTTATAAGATTTCCTACATTTATCAAAAAAAAAAAATTCTATAAGAAAGTCAAATTAAATTTTTATGAGCGTTTGAAATTCAAATTTTTACAACATTGGATATTCACTCGATTTCTCATGTGGCGATTTCCTTATTTTGTTGTAATTCAAAAACGAATTACTGTACATACATGAAAATTTCACTGAATGTTTATATTAGCATTTCGTATACACCATACAATTTTGAAAATATTTTGACTCTTTTTGAGCCGTTTACGGACATTTTCAGTTTTCAATTTTTTTAGTTTTTTTTTTTCTATAAATATTAATAAAGTTTTATCTGTTGGGCCAAAAAGTGTGAAAAATTAATACAAGGCCCCTGATATATTGTTACAATAGCAATTGAAAAATATTAAAAATACATAGGCACAATTTTTTTTTATAAGCATTTAAAGATCGCATTTTGACAAAATTTATCAAAATCTCGAAAATTATCAACCATCGTAATTAATAAATTATAAAATGTTCAGTTTTTATAGCTAAAGATTGAAAATTTAAAAAAAAGATTCTCATAAATAGTTCATACTGTAGCCAAAAAATCTAAAAAATATATGAGCACAGTTATTTTTTACAGACATTTTAAGTTCAAATTTGGGACGAAATTACATATTAAAAACCTAGCATACCTATTTTAGTCATTTTGTTGTGAGTGTATAATACTATTCGTGGGTACTTGAAACTTCTAAAGTACACTATATTATATATCAATGATAGTATAAGGGTTTGTTATTGATGTATAACGTGTTATAAGTACCTAGTGGATATTGTGATATGATTAATTTGGAATTTATTATAGGTCTTTTTTTTTTTAATACCATAGATATGTATATAATGTCTCAAACCTAGACTGACATACCGTCTTCGCTCAGAATCGTTTTCTTATACAATGATATTTTATCATTGAATTCAAATTTAATACCATCCATTATACAGTGACCCACTTGTAACCTACTGTACAGCAGAGCGACATCCACTTACCCACCTTTTTATAATATATAGTATATACACATGATAATATACAAAATGTACAACAAAATAAACAAAATATAATTAAATAATAACAATAAAATATGTATAAATTACAAATCTTATATTTTTATCTACATGATAAAAATGTATTATATTTATTAATAAGCAATAAAAAAAAAACATTTTATTTTACATATTTTTATATATACACATGATAATATACAAAATGTACAACAAAATAAACAAAATATAATTAAATAATAACAATAAAATATGTATAAATTACAAATCTTATATTTTTATCTACATGAAAAAATGTATTATATTTATTAATAAGCAATAAAAAAACATTTTATTTTACATATTTTTATATATACACATGTATGTTATATATATGACTAAAAAAAATTATTAATTTGGTTTAGGTTAGGTTAGGTTAGGTTAGGTTAGGTCCGTGGTGGTCCGTCTTATTATTTTTCTGGAGCCCAAGTCCCCCGAGTGCCCCCTTCGAAATATACAAATTTTGAATCTGCGTTGGTTGCCCTTTCGTTTAAAAATGGTTTGACAACTCGCAATTTGGGTGTTCGTTTCGAAAAATCTTTTCTAATAGTATACCACGTAGCCAATTCGCCTCTAAACTCATAAATATCTAATAGTTTTAATCTTATTATTTTTCTGGAGCCCAAGTCCCCCGAGTGCCACCTTCGAAATATACAAATTTTGAATCTGCGTTGGTTGCCCTTTCGTTTAAAAATGGTTTGACAACTCGCAATTTGGGTGTTCGTTTCGAAAAATCTTTTCTAAGTATACCACGTAGCCAATTCGCCTCTAAACTCATAAATATCTAATAGTTTTAATCTTATTATTTTTCTGGAGCCCAAGTCCCCTGAGTGCCCCCTTCGAAATATACAAATTTTGAATCTGCGTTGGTTGCCCTTTCGTTTAAAAATGGTTTGACAACTCGCAATTCGGGTGTTCGTTTCGAAAAAGCCGTTCTAAGTACAACGCACAGTCGAAATACGGCAGTATCGTAAAAATCACATAGTTGCAATCTTATTATTTTTCTGGAGCCCAAGTCCCCCGAGTGCCCCCTTCGAAATATACAAATTTTGAATCTACGTTGGTTGCTCTTTCGATTAAAAATGATTTGACAAATAGCATTTTGGGTGTAATTTCGAAAATTCTGTTCTAAGTATACCCGTGGCAGCTTTGCCTGTATGTCATGAAAGTCGTATAATATGTATATACTTTTATTTTTCTAGAGGCCGCTTCTAAGTCCCCTGATTGCCCCATCCAAAAACTACAATTTTCAAATCTATGCTGAATGCTCTTTCGCTTTAAAATGGTCTGTAAAACATAAGTTTCCGTGTTCGTTTTGAAAAAGCCGTCCTATTAGACCAACTTTGCAGCCGCATGGCACGTAAATCGCAAATATTGTATGGTTGATATCGTTTTATAATCCTGGAATTTAAGTCTACCGTGGCCCTTTCGGCCTTTCGGAAAACTACAGATTCCGAATTTTTATTTGATGCCTGCTCAATTAAATATAATTCGGTGTACATACATTTTGTTTTTCATGCTGAGTCGTCCCTCCAAAATGTTCTTTATAGTAGAATCATCCTTATTGTGTCTACTAAATTATGTGGGGTGTTAAATTGGATTTGTTTTAACTTTTAATAACTAAGGAGGATTGTTATTTATAATGTTCATTAACAGGGTATTGAACAATTAATGATATATCCCCTTTTTTATGTGTACTGGCAGTATTGGGACATACAATTGTATTCAAAAATATTTGTTATCAAGTTATTCCAAGAATACTAAATGTTATTTTTTAAAAGCTTTTTGTAAAAGTTTGATAATTATTAATTTAAGATCATTATGCGAGGTCTTTAACACATAAATATATATAATCTAGTTAATTGTTATTCATTCTATGATTAAATGTTTAAGCTCGTTCCCCATTGTTGACCCTGTAGTTTTATCAAATGTTAAATTAGTTTCGAATAATATTATAGACCGTTGGTGGGTTATTGTCGGATAATATAAATTTTTTCCTTAAAGCTGATTTGATTTGACTGTTTGGAATGCACCTGTAGAAGATCTTAATACTTTTTGTAATAATTGTAGGTTTAGGGTTTTCTATTCTCATTTTGGTACAATATTTTTGTCTATTGATGCCTATATTTACATTATAAGATGTATGTCACTTGCAGTATATATTTACTCAAAATAGTAAAAACAATAGCTGTTTATGAAATCCAATATTTGCAAAAAAAAATTTTAATTACTATCAATTTTTATGGAATTATATTCATACTAGGTAGTTCAGAATTTTGTTTGTTTTATTAATTGCATTAATATAGTATGACATGTCACTTATTAATATTTAATAATATTATAATCTTAATAATTATAATAATTATCATTCTTCCATCTTGAATTAGGTAGGTATATCTGAAAAATAAATATTTTTGTTAAGACTCCTAGTAAGATATGAATAGGCAATATAGTATACAGGAATACGGTTACCTACCTTATCAGAATTGATAACTGCTAAACGTCCGGGAGCTAACTTCACAGACATCAGGTACTCTTCCCGAAATTTCATGGCGAGGAAAAAACACAACAACATGAACAAAATAATATAACAACTTTTCTGTCAACAGTCAACAGTCCACTATATAATATTGTTCTATGATAATAATAACTAATAAGTAACTCGTTGATCGTTGATCATTCATTACTCAATAGTCAATAGTAAGTAATGACAAGTACGTGTGTTGTCTGGTTCTGCTAAATTGCAACAATAATTTAATACTTCCATACATTACCTATAATAAACAAAATGGATTGTAGTCCATCGTAACTTGCAAGTTGTAACTTTTTGGACGAATGTACTTACTTACTTGTGTGGATTATAATATATTATAATATTATTGTACATTGTTCGTTAATACTATTTAAAGGATTCATTTTTTAGAACTGGAATCGCAATTAAAAAAAACATCAGTCATTGAGTGATTTTGAACCGTAATTATGTCTGCATTCGAGTACTACGCCAAGAAGAGTATTACCGAGGACAATGTGAACCGTAAACGTAAAAACAAGAAGAAATTAAAAAAAACTCCAGTTAAAATTACTAAGACTGAAAATGGTGATGAGAATCCAAAAAAAACCAGTATCCATGTTTTGAATAATATTTATAACTTTAACTTAAAAGATTCTTCCGAAACTGGGCAAAAATTAATGGAATGGCTAATACATCCAAACGGTATTGACGATTTTATGAGGTAAGTGTTGTGTATGCAATTTCATATACATAATATGTATATTATATGTATATCATAATACACCCATGTGTAATAATAATAATAATAATATATCCTCTTTACTTGTGTTAATATTTTATGATACTTCGGTAATGTGAAATTTATATAATACCTAACTATTTTTTGGTTTAACTGACAATTGAATTTTTAAGGATTGTATAATTTTATCTTATAACTGGATTAAAATTTATTGTTTTTCAGTTATTATTGGGAAAAAACCATCCTGCATGTGCCAAGAAACAGTCCTAATTACTTTTCACAAATGTTCTCTCTTACTGAACTTGATACCATTCTTCGTGAAAATAACCTTCAATATGGGACAAATGTAGATATTACATCTTATACAGACAATGTCCGTGAAACACATAATCCAGTTGGCCGAGCTCATCCTCATGTTGTTTGGGATTATTACAACAATGGATGTAGTGTCCGGTTACTGAACCCTCAGCTATTCGCTCCAGAAATTTATAAATTCATGGCTAATCTACAAGAATATTTCGGCTCATTAGTCGGTTGTAATGTTTACCTTACACCACCATTTTCTCAAGGTTTTGCTCCTCACTACGATGATATTGAAGCATTTGTTGTGCAAGTAGACGGTGAAAAACATTGGAGGGTTTATAAACCAAGGTAAATGATTTTAGGCATTCATAGTTGATTATAAATTGTTTCATACTATTTTATTTTTAGGAGTCTATTTGAAACCCTGCCAAGGACTTCAAGCCGAAACTTTCATCAAGATGAAATAGGAGAACCAATCCTTGATGTAATATTAAGACCTGGAGATTTTTTGTACATGCCTAGAGGATACATTCATCAAGCTGATACTTTATTTACAGAGACACATTCTTTACATTTAACATTTTCATCATATCAACAAAATTCTATGTATGATTTTCTTAAAGTGGTAAGAAGTTGAAATTAGTTACTACCTATTACTTCACTTTTTTTTTTTTTTAATAATATTGTTTCTTCTAATTAATTATAAATAATACATTTTTAGATATTAATATGATTGGAGCTTATCTTTTGAAATTGATGTAGATTTGAGTTTTCGATTTTCAATTTTTAATTTAAACTTATCAATTTATCAACTTATACACATTAAATGAAAGGAAATTATTTATATTTATTTTGTTCATAATCTTACAAATTACAATTAGTATCTTTTGGGGCTCTATGTTTCTGTGTTTTTTTTTTTAAAGTAATTATTTAGAATCTGTTAAAACTAATTACTTTTATTTTGTATCTTTTTTTCATCTTTAAAATGTTTAATAAATAAATATTTTCTAATATTACCTATTTTTTTAGAAATATTAATTAATTGTTATTTTTAGGTGGTTAATAATTCTTTAAATAATGCTGTGAAGAATGATATATCCTATAGACTTGGATTGCCTGTTGGATACCAACATTTTGGAGGATTATGTGAATCAGAAAAATCACTTCCTCATACTGTTCAAAGACGACGATTTGAAAGTGAAATCAAGCAACTTATAAAAAACTTAAAAAATCACTTAGACCTTGATCATGCTATTGATATGTTTTCATTGAAAAATTATTACACAAATTCATTGCCACCATCAATATGCAATGGTAATTTACTTATTATTAAAAATTGGGAAGAGCTTATTGATAATGTGAATCGTATTAACAAAGATAAAAAAATATAAATAAATATTAACTATATTTCTAGTCAAATAAAATTACAGTGTAACCCAATCTACTCGCCTAAATAATTGGGTTGCAATGAAACTATAAAATAATATTTGTTTGCCATTAAAAAGCTAATTAAATATAATCAAACAAACCCACACACATACATACAAATAGACACAATTGTGGCACAATACATTCTAAATCTTCCAACATTTTCACTTATTGTTCTGTGCTATAAGTCCATAGGCGCAAATTGAGAAGGCTTGGGGGGCCAAGCCCCCAGGTACTTAGCCATAGCCCTCCCAAAAACCAAAAACCAAGGTCATACAATTTTAAAATGCTATATTGCAATGGTCTTAAGCGGTATCGATTACCTTTAATATATTCAACCCTCCCAAGTCAAAAGTTGAAATTGTGCATTATAAGTCATATTTAAATCAAACATAATATGTTTATAGTTGAAATGCTACGGACAGTTGCTAACGGTACAAAGATGTTACCTGGTGGAAAAACCACAGGAGATGAGGTAAACCTTGAAATTGCTGAAGTTAAACTTATTCGTAGAAATTGCTTTAGGTAAGACACATATCATTCAAAATATTTTAAATCTATTGGTTATATTAAAAATGTTTTTCATTTTTATATTATTGTATCAGATACTTAGAGCCAGTTGTACCATCTCGGATTAATGTTAACCGGAGTTTAACCGTCCGATTTTTCCCGGTTAAATATCTGTTATCAGCTGATTAAGCTTAATCGTAGTTTAACCGTAGACGGTACGACTGGCCCTTAGTTTCTTATTTTTATTGATGGGATTATGTTTAATGTATTATTAATATTAAATTAAACATTTATTTTTCATTTTGATGAAAGTCATAACAATGCTTGGATATTTTATTTAACATTTGATTATGAAAAGTATCTAATACTCTTTTAGCTTATTGTGTTTACATGTGTTATGTATTGCAATAAATAATAATAAAATGTTACCATTGTAGGCTGGTTGAAGAAAGCATGTTGGATGAAGAAACTGATCGAATGACAAACGAGTTAAGATTATATTATAACCTTGATAATTCTAAACAATTACATGGTAACGATTGTCAATTTGTTGTCATACCAGATGAAATGGGATTATTTGTAAAGAAACTGTTTAATATGTATCCATCATTTATTAAAGTATCTGAGTTATGCGATGACAACGAACAGGTTAATATTAATTAAGTTACAAAAAAGAGTGATAGTTATTTGTTTGTTTTCATATTATTAGTTATATTATATTTATGAATTATGATGCTTCTTACAAAGCATATAATCAAGCGTATAAAAATGTAAACAAACGGCCTCAATTTCTCATTAATGTTGGACCAAGATTAAGTTATTAACACATAATGAATATGTTATGTCCTATCCATGTTTTTATTATCTATGGTTTTAAAATACAATTTATAGAACAATTTACTAATATCCCTTTTGTTCTGATTTAGACATTTTATTTTTTGGTTTATATTTATTATGTTTAATTTTTACTAGTTCAATTTAAGTACAAACCGATTTGTATAACTCATATTTTTCTTATATTTACCATTTTATATACATTGTTTATCCTAATATTAAATATTTTTACTTGGAAATAAAGAAATAACCCTATGACAGTCCACAATATAATCATTTGAGGTTTGACCAAACTTTTTTGTATAAATGTATCATATCCTAGACTTAACCAATATTAATCAGTAATAGCTTAACATTTGGATATTTAACAGTAGTATTCTGTAAAACTTAGGTTTCTAACGTTATTTGTACTTATACCATAACATATAATATAATATATCATAATACTAATATGAAATACAAACATAACAAGTTGTGACTTATCAAAAACTAATACTTGGATCATATAACTATATATGATTTAAGGATTAATATAATAATCTAGTTAAGTGTTATACATTAAATTTAAATTTTATAATTTTTTTTTCATGTAAATACAAATAAAACAAATTGTTTTATAATAATTATTCATTTTAAACGTATATAACACTTATGTATACAATTATGTTTCAGGTTATGCAGCTTGTGAATGATTTATGGGAACGAGGATTATTAATTACTTCAAAAAATATTACGACAGCTTCTAATTAGTTATTCAAAGAAACATAACATGCATATTAAAATTTATGTTAGAAATAATACTTAACTTACAATAAACAATACATTTTAAGAAAGTAATATATTTTAATGTTTTATGCATTTTGTAAATGCTTGTTCTTGGCAATCACATATTCAGTGTAGCTGAGAAATCCATCATAGTTTGTATCATCATCATACAGTATTTGATCAACTAAATCTAAAAAAAGTTTTAGTATGTTTTATTTGTAACTAAATAAATACTTTACCTGTATAATTTTCTAAATTTGATATTTTTGTTTCCGTATCCCCATAATTTTCCATGTTATGAGCAAATGCAGACATTAGTTCTAATCCATCAAGCATTGTGTTTTTATCATAGTCATGAGCACTATACAATTAGTAAATTTATTAATTAATTCTATAAAAAATATTATTTATTATTTGTGTATGTTACCCACATGAAATATCTAAATTCCAATTCTTCATCTGTTAAATTACTATCATCTAAGTCCGGAAGTCCAAGATCCTCTTCAATGTGTCTGTTTAATTTTTAAAACCATTTATTTTTGTTACAATTGTAGACACAATACTATATTATACTCTTATAGGAAAAAATGCAAAAGGTTAGTTAAGATTTTTTAACTTCTTAATTTGTGGGTAAATTTTCATTAAATTGCTTTATTAGTATATGACCATAAACAGTACAATTATTTGTATTAACAAAGTATGATATTAATAAGAAGTTCAAATTTGTTAACTAAGTTTAAATGTCGTAATAATATTATTACTCTTTTAATTTTGGAACTTGCAAAAATCAAAAATATTCATAAAATCTTTGAAACTTAATTAAATTAAATGTGTTTGCTTTTAAAATGATTTTTTATATTTCTCTAGATATCATCTATCTAAAAAAGACAATGTTAGTTTGTGTGTGTGTGTGTGTGTTTGAAATGGTTCAATCATGGTTTTGAAAATTGTTACACGGATAATTATAATATAGGTAACCAATGACCTCGAATCAAATTATTTGAATTTTGAATTTTAAAGAATAAATAGAGGCTGGCTCACACAGATTTATTGGTTCACAAAAAGTGGATATTTATTAGGCTGATTAGCCATTCGTTACAGAAAATAAAAAGTTATAATAAATTGGTCAATTACCTAGATATCATTTTGGACCTGTATTTTACATATTATGGTCCAAATGACGGTTTTAAAAAATATGTGTAGGTAGCATACATTTAAGTATTTAACGGAGTTTAAGGCAGGGTAGGTCCACAGGCATTATTTTTAATTTGTCATGGTCAATGCTGTGCAGGATCAACTAGTGCCTACCTAATATTTAATATTGATGAATTAGGTATCGAATTGTTACAGTAACCTACAGCTGAAATTATTGGTATACAGAGTGATTTACTAAGCATTCTCAAATTTTTTCTCAATTTTATAACACTAATACAGTTATTCAAAATTTTATTTTTAAATGTTTAGGTGCTTTAAATTTTAAACCATATTTTCAAATTCTTGAAACTGTTTGTATTACCTTCTGAAGGAGTGTTCTGCGGAGATACAAACTTGATTTTGAAATGAATCCCTTTTCTTTCTACTGTGACATTTCGTAGGAATCAAAATTCGAACGATAAGTTTTTGAGTTAGTTACCTATTTATTATACATTTTATTTAAAGGAGTAGGTAGGTAACCTGCAAGGTGATCTCAGGTAAAAATTGGTAGCTAGTGGTATCGGTTCTTTATTGGTGGAATCAGCCTTATTAAGTATTATTAGAGTTGGCCTGGAATTTTTGTATGGGTTTTTGTAAAATCATTTTTTTATATAATATATTATCTAATATTATAATATAGCTAAAATAAACACGGTTAATAGGGGGGATAGAGCCGGTTAGCCCCCCTTTGCTACGCTTCTGAGTAAGAGGAATGTTACGAAATTCAGATTTTAAATAATGAAATTTAAACTTGTACCACAGGGCACCGGCAGGGCTGAATTTAGGGGGGTAGTACTGGTTACAACTTCCCCGGGCGATAGTATTTTGGGGGCGCCAAAATGTTGTGGTCAGAAATTGGTTCCTTTGACTTTTAAAATTGAAATTATTTCATTAACCGTAGGTATTGTATAATATTAATGTATTATGCTGTTTGAAATTAAAACAACTTATGTATTTTATAGCAATATAGATTTGAGCGTTAGAGAATGATTAATTTACCTAATAATAGTTTAAACTTTAAAGTACCTAGTATACAATTAGAGTGAATTTAAACCTTGTACAGTTTAAAGGTAAGATTATATTATCTAGGACGTCTCAAACTCTCAATATCTCATAGGCTTTTTGTTATATTTTTATTTTATAACTTGTTATTAGTATTTTAAGATGTACATACAATTAACAATTTTAAAATACTCATAACCCGCTTTACAATTAAAATAGAATAAAAAGCCAATGAGATGACCTGTATAATAATCTTACCTTTAAATTTTACAAGAGGTACCTAACTAACGGAGCTAAACGTGATCGGCTGTGCATAAAATTTGCTATGTTACGGGCACTTGCAAGACAGAGACAATAAATGTCGGTGTAGCTGCTAGGTACTCTGGAGAATTTTAGCGTCCTGTTAATATTTTTTCCAAATTTTTTGTGAGTCAAATATGAAATACTCAATAGACATAAGTTATTTATAGGCCTAGGATTTCAATGCATTTGCATGTTTTTAACCTTGAGTCCAAATTGATAGGTTGTCACTTGTCAATATGTCCAAGATTCGGATTATTCTTGACTAAATAGAACAACTTTTTTTTACATATAAGTTTTAGTCGATGTGATTCCATTCTTCGTACCAATCACGGGCAGTGGCGGCTATCTACCAAAATAAAGGTGTATCAAATTTTAAATTTAGTTACCCACCCACCAACTCTGGTATACAATAGTAGCCAGACCAATAGTGCCTAACCAATAACATAGGCGTGCGCACGGGGGCAGCAGAGGCAGCATATGCTGCCTCTGGACTTACTTTGGGGCCACCGGGGCCGGCAAATATTAAATAATGGGCCTCGGTAAAATTATATTTTCACAAAGGATTTTTTTTGTTTTGATAAACTATAGATAAATATTTTATATATATGCTTGTAGAAAAGTACACCTTTAGTGGCTTAGTACCTTACTGTACAACCTTTTATCCAAAAAAACAAATAACCAATACAATTTTAATTTTTATATCCAATAGTAAAAAAAGTAAAACTATGGGCAGGTTTTAATGGTGAATTTGAAAAATGGGCCGAATTAATCTCTTGCTGCCCCTGAAACCGGAGGCTGCGCACGCCTATGACCAATAATTTACCATCCACCCACCCAATTTTAAGGTGTATCGACGGATACACCTTGAGTATAGGATAGCCGCCACTGATCACGGGTCATTTGTGTTTAAAAATTTAAAAGAAAATCTCATTACAGCAATATTCAATATAATAATAACTACCTACTTACAATAAATAATTATTAATTAGTAGTTTCTATTTCAATAAGTTTCTGATGTTTATCTATGTAAAAATTATTAAATGTTACCTATGTACAAATAAAAAAAAAAGTGAGCAAGTGGGTGTCGCTCTGCTGTACAGTAGGATACAAATGGGTCACTGTAATGCAGGCGTCGGCAACCTTTTTGGTGTCAAGGGCCACAAAATTAAATAACAATTTTCACTGGCCATACACCTTATTTTATTTGCATTTTACAGTTTAAATTTTAAACAAAGTAGGTATTTAATTTAATTTATTTAAGGGGCCTGCTCGCGATTTTTCAAATTTTCTGCAATTCTATAAAATTTGAAAATTAAATTTTATATTTTAGTTGCCACCTCAATTATAAGACTTTTCCACTAATCTACTACCCAATACCTATTTAGGGGGGGTTGATAGGGTGTATTATATCGGTCAAAACACAGTTTACAGTGTTACGGATCTCCTTGGAGGTCCGTGCACAAATAAAACAACGAACACTTTCGAACTATCTGTTACTTTCTATATTACTTGAAAAGAAAAAAAACTTACAATACACTTAAATAAAAAAATGGTCTGACAATAATAATGCTCTGGCGCGAATTACAAGGTTCCGTCTACTGCTCTGAAATGCCACTGGCACGGCTTGCTATACGAGCCGTGCCTGTAGCCAGCGCTTGCCTGGAATTGCTGTCGCAGCAATTCCAGACAGTCGCCGTCGTACAATACTATCTTATACACTATTATATATATATACTAACTAAATTAGCCAGGGGTTCTTAACACCCCCCAACTTAAATGGAACTTAGGGACCTAATGGTTCCCTAATGTTCCGTACAATATGTTTTCATAACTAAATTTATGATTATAATGTTTACTTATTATTCAGTGATAAAATATCCGGTAAATCCGGAGAGTACATTCTAATTATGCGGTTTCTAAACTTAATAGCTAATCCACTAACTACGGATATTATAGTTAACATTAAGATATACACAAGTACCATATGAAATTCCATTTGAAATATTATTAGAGACTTTGTTGTTACCTTTGGTAACTTACTTATTTCTATTAACCTTTTGGATAAAGAATTAAAATCGTGTACGATACTTATGTCTTTTAGGTTCTGGGGAATTATATTTTTAAGACTCTCTGATAATACTGATTCCTGTTTTTTGCTTTCTGGAATTAAATCAGTATAGATACCTCTATTAGATCTACTGGTCGGAAATATAATGGAATTTTCTGTATGGATTTCACAATCTTGGGAGGTGGTCAACCTTCCTACGCCTGAGATCTGAAATGTTACTATTTGTGGAGGTTCCACACATTTGATGGTCATTAAAGTTGGTTGTGTGTAAAATAACCATGCATTGGAATCCAATAACTTATCCCAAATGGCCGTTGTTAATGTTACAAATTTTATTTTGCAAGTTTCTGGGATTGGTTGATATGTTAGAAGTGCTACTTCGCAAACGTTCGATCTCGAGCGGCGGTGAAATGTTTGACCACCTTTACATAATTTGTAAGTGTCTAAATTTACACATGATTCCCACTGTTTCCCTGTCATAGTGAAAAATTCCTCATTATCATTGTTAATTACCAAATATTCGACTTCGGGTTCAATTAAAATTAATGTATTGGTAGAATATATCATTGGTAATGAAACAACTCGATACACATTTAATACTTTACTTGAAATCAAGGGTATTTCAATAGAAAATATTAAGTACTCGTTTTGCACGAAAATCGTTATTTCAGAGATTTTGAAAAGGTTTGGCATGGACTCAGGTATTACTTCTATCGGGAGGTCGTTTCCCATGGGTAAGTTGATTTTAATTTCTTTTAACTCCTGTATTAATTTTCTGGGGGTAATTACGCTGGTGTGGATCTTGCCATCCAGTGCTGCATTTATAATGGCAATAAGGTTTTGTGTTTCGTAAGCATACTGATTGAGAGTTACCTCGAATAAAAAGGCTTGCTCTAACAGTTTATTTTTAAATTCTAGTTTATTGATTTTAACGATACTTTCTTTGGTCAGTCTTTGTAAATACTGCAAGTTATTATCGAGTTTCTGATGATGTTCTGCGATTTCCTGTGAAGTATGATTTGCATCCAATATTTCTGCTTGTACAACTCTTGTTTTTTCTTTGACTAAATTAATATTCTGAATTTTGTTTTTGGTTAATTCTACGATCTGTTTAAATATGAATTCGGTGTCGATTTTCGAGTATGCACCATACAAAACGTTGATCAGGCGCTTGAAGGTACCTCCCAATCCTCGGCGATTTCGAATTTCATTATTTGAGTTATGCTCTATCGATAACATCGCGTTACGACGATTTAACTGAATTTCATATAAATATGGACGGGTTGTAGTAGAAAATTGGTTTACGAATTGATTACAAATGTTTTCTATTTCTGCATTACCAAAGTTTGATATCATTTGCTTACAAATTGTCTCCATTTCGCTATACTGGGTCATCAACTTATCATATTTTGTGGTCAAGATTCCAATGTCCACATACGTTACCAAGTTCCATTTAGTGTGAGAAGTTTTGATCATTCCGTGAGATTCATAATAGAATCCTTTGTGATCCGGGAAGGTAGTAATGTTATAATTCTCTTGAGCTTCTGATGTACTATCCCATATCCACATTATCAGGATTACCATTTTCGAGAATGACGGATTTTTCTTGGAAATTCCAGCGAATGCCATGATGGGTTTCCTGGAACAAATTCATTTTTCTCGTTTCATTTTTCGTGAAATAACTTTAGTAAATTTTGGTGTATGGTCTGATTCTTCTTGTTATTTTTTTTTATGGTTACATTTTTATTTGTTGGGTTTACATCTACAATTTCATATGGACCCAACCACTTCGGGGCCAGTTTGTTTTTCGCGGCTTTTTCTTGTAGTAAAACCTTCTGACCGACTTCAAAAATTTGATGTTTTGCTGTCTTGTCGTACTGTTCCTTTGACTTGCTTTTTGCTTCCAGCAAATTGTTTCTTGCAAAAGCCTGTGCTTCTTGCATTTGTCTTTTGACTTCGAATTGGTAGTCATTATAATTGTACTGAGGTTCTGGTTCGTTAGTGAAAGATGTGGGGATTTTTACAGAATTTCCATAAACCAAATGATATGGCTGGAATTTCGTGGCTGAATGAACAGTGGAGTTATGGCAAAACATCGCATATGGGATTCTAGTATCCCAGTTTAGTTGGTCTTTTCCGATAAAATTTCGTAAATATTCTGCTAAAGAACGATGACTTCTCTCGAGACTGCCATTGCTCTGAGGGTGGTAAGGTGTGGTCGACGTCTGTCTAATTTTTAGGAGTTTACACACCTCTTTAAAAACGTTGCTTAAAAATTCCGTACCACAGTCTGTCACCAGACTTTGCGGTATTCCGTGTAAGCACACGAATTTGGTCACAAAATGTTGTGCTACCGTATTCGCTTCATGATTCTCCATGGGGGAAGCCCATGCGAATTTAGTGAGGTCATCTTGTAACGTTAAGATGAAAGCATTTCCACTATGTGAACGGGGTAGTGGTCCTACGACATCTAGGAATATTTTTTCGAAGGCTCTGGTAGCTGTGCTGGTAATCACCATAGGCTCTTTTGGTGTTCTTGTCGCTGTTTTATTCTTTTGACAGTTTGGACATTTTTTTATGAATTGTTTGATTTGTTTTCTCATGCCCTTCCAGTTATGTTCTTCGTACATCTTATTGAACGTTCTAGTTAATCCATGATGTCCTCCTAGCGGGTTTTCATGCAATTCTTTTATTTTCTGTATTTTCTGGTCTTCTGTTAATTCATCTCTGGTGTAGATACAGACTTTGATGTTCGAATTTCCAAAGGTGTTTCGAAACATGTTTCGGATGATTTCCCATTGTAGTCCATCTGCTTCACTTCCAATCCTTGGACAAGCTAGACTGGTTATTTTTAATTGCATACACAATTCTTTAAGTTTCTGTAAACAACTATAGATTGCTTGATACGTCGACTTTTGCCAGTGATGCTCTTTTGTTAATAAATAAAATATTGTTCGTTGTTCTGACTGAATAACGGCTACATCATTAACTGATTTTTGTTCTTTCCGCAATTGGTCCAACTGCCCGAATTTCCGTCTCATTTGAAGGGCGATACCTCGAGACATATTAAAATCAGCGGAAATGCAATGTGCTATTGATGTAGTAGGTTCTGAGTCGAAAATATTACCTGTTAGCTCCATTACATTGGTAGTAGGTTTAGCTTCGGTATTAAAAAAAAAATATTCATCAGAAGGCTCTGGATTGGATAGAGGTTCTGAAGTGTTTGAGACTTCCGGTGAATCTACGATTTTTATTCTGTCGGAACCATTTGTAGACGTTACATTATCTTCTAGTCTTGGAGGTTCTGACTTGGTTTTGGATCTAGTCGTGACAGTTCTGATTCGACTCAATGCATCAGCGTTGGTGTTACTAACACCTGGCTTATAGTGGATTTCATACTCATATTCTTCCAGTTTCAACCTCCATCGGATTAATCGGGACCCCGGGTCCTTTACGTTGAAAAGCCAGCTTAACGCTCGATGATCTGTAATAATTTTGAATTTCTGACCATATAAATATGGTCGGTATTGTTTGACTCCCCATACTATTGCACAAAGTTCCTTCTCCGTTGTATTATAATTTTGTTCTGCTTTGTTTAGAGTGCGCGATGCATATGCTATCGGTAGATCTTTCCCAATTGGTCCTTGAGATAATATGCAGCCAATTGCAAAATTGCTGGCGTCACAGGTGAGATTGAATGGTTGTTCAAAATCAGGGTATTGTAGGAGAGGTTCTTTGGTGAGAATAGCTTTTAATGTGTCAAACGATTCTTGGCAAAGGTCCGACCAATAAAATGGAACATCCTTCTTTAATAATGACGTGAGTGGTTTTGCAATTTGTCCATAATTCGGAACGAAACGTCGGTAATAGCCTGACAGACCCAAAAATGATTTTATCTCCTTAGCATTTGTTGGCGTTGGAAATTTTACTACGCAATCAATCTTTTGTGGGTTAGGCCTTACTCCTTTGTCGGTTATAACATGTCCTAAATAGTTCACTTCTTTTCGCATGAATGAACATTTTGACGGTTGGAGTTTGAGGTTTGCTTCTCGTAATCTGTCGAATACTTCTTTTAATTTCCTTGAATGATCTTCAAGGTCGAGGGCATATATAATGATGTCGTCCAAATACACAAATGCTTTGATCCCATTCAATCCCGTTAATACGGAATTCATTAGACGTTGGAAAGTGGCTGGGGCTCCCTTCAACCCGAATGGTACTCTTAAAAATTCGAAATGACCTTTGTCCGTAGAAAAGGCGGTTTTATTGCAATGGTCTGGGTGCATTTTGACTTGATGGTACCCTTGGGCCAAATCCAACGTAGTGTAGTACTTGGATTTTCCCAATTGGTCCAGAATTTCTGTAATGTTCGGTAGAGGATACGCGTCTCCTGTTGATATCTGGTTTAACTTTCTGAAGTCCACGCACACGCGATACTTCACGACACCGTTTTCATCAGGCTTCTTGGGAACTACGAGTAATGGCGCATTCCAAGGGCTTTTGCTCGGAGCAATAATGTTGTCCTCCTCAAGCTTCTGAATTTGTCTGTCAATTTCTTGTCTATGCTTAAAAGGCAACCGATATGGACGTACATTAATCGGTTGTGCGGCCTCGTTTGTTTTGATTTCATGATAAATCTGGTCAGTGCAAGATAGTTTATCTCCATCTAGATGGAAGATATTTGAGTATTCCTCACATATTGGCATAAGAGATTCTCTTTCTTCTTGGTTTAGATGATCCAAATTTAATTTTTCCCTTAGGGTTTCTAAACGGCCTTGTCCGCTGGACTTTTCTGGTATGTTCTGAGTTGCATAAACATTAACTTCATCAAACTTATGAATAGAAATTGATTTCGTTTGTGCTTGGGTAAGTTCCACTGAAGATTCCGTGGGATTAATCACCGCTATAAGTATCTGATTCTGGTGCACTTGGTTAACCGTATTGCTACATAGGATATTCTCTGAAATCTTTTGAGCTGGGATTAAAAGTGTTTCACCCTCTTGATATTCTGTGATAGGTATTGCGATCAAAGTTTCTGTTCGAGCTTGGATTTTCATGTTAACGGTATCTGGTACTATCAATTCATTAGTTTGATAATTAATAATCGTATGGTTCCCTATTATAAAGGGTTTCCCTAAAATTCCATCTTGTGTAATGGGAAAGTTGGAATGTACTAATTGAAATTCTACTTGCATCATACGCTCGCCAATTTGAATACTTATAGTCGTCCGACCTAATGTTGGGACTAACTGTTCGTTGATGCCCTTTAAATAGTAAATGGTATCTTCGTATACCATTACCTGATCCAAAAGTGAACAAATTTTAATTAGATTGAGATCACTTCCTGAATCCAGTAAAAATTTAGCATTGGGGTTAATTGTCTGAGAGGTTCTGCATGTAAAAGTATTATCTGTTAAATTTGACTTTAATGTGAAGATTCTGGAAATGATATGGCGGCGCTTTTTATGCTCCCTACCGGACGTCCGCCGGAAGCGCCCGGTTGATTTTGGTTTTCCGAAGTCTCTGCTTGAGCTGCTTCATTCCTTTTTCCGGTAACATATTTTAATTTCCGGCATACATCTTTTGTGTGCCCCGGTTTTTTACAGTACTGACACGTGATGGTGTTCACTGCGGCTTTGGAGGTTCCGTGTGGCGTGCTGGAATTTTTTGATTGATTTGTGTTGTTACCTCGGTTGGATCTACAATCGCGGGCCCAATGTCCTGGTTTATTGCAAATGTTGCAAGAACCATTTGGCTTTTTCGTTGCCACCGCGTTTCCTTTGTAAAGTTTCTTGGATTCTTCGGATGACATCCTAATCCGTTCTTCCTCTCGGGCGGCTTGTATGGCCTTATCTAAGGTTAGTGGGTTTCTGGCCTTAATGTAGTCCTTTAGGTTCCCCAAGCCTTCCATAAAGACTTGAATTACCTGTCTCTTAATAGAAATTTCCATCGCTTGGGCAATTTCTGGTGAAAAGTCTGCAGTTTCCTGTTCAATGATAAGATTTTGTAAAGCTTCTACTCTCATGGAGTAGGTCAGAATATCTTCACCATTTTTTTGTTTGATGGCGTACAATTCTAAAAATAGATGTTGTGTGGTTCGCTGGGGTTCTAGACTTGTTTTAAGTGTTTCCCGTAATTCTTCCCATGTGTCGAATGTTTTAAACTTTGTTACCTGCCTCGCTTTCCCGGTTAACCTGGTTTGGATTGCCTGAAGCAGTCGTGGAATTGCCGGTTCCACTACACATGACACAACAAATTCGCATTTTTCAAGGAAAATCTCTAAATTTTCGGTGTCTTTTCCATCGAATGACTTTGGTAATAGCCTAATCGCATCCTGAAGTCCGATTTGATTATTAGATATCGAATCTCCATGTCTCGAACTGGCGCTATCTCTTGTCCTCATGATTTCCTGAATCTTTAGATCAATTAATTGGCTTAAATCTGGATTATTTGAAATGTCTGTGGTCAACTGTGGTCCTAGTACACCACTCCCTGTTGGTTGATTTTTATCTCCCATTATTTCCAATGGTTTTTGATTTACGAGAAGCTTAATTCCTTGGTTTGTCGATTCAACTGTGTCATTTGAAGACCAGTCCAAAAGTTTCTCTTGATTGGTCTGTAGAATTTTTGTGTTTTGGGGATTTTCTGAATTTTCTGTTGAAATGGTTTCGAGGGCGACGTGAATTAAACTTTTGTCGATGTCCCTAAGTTCTTCGTTAACTTCGGCTAAAAGACTATTTGTGGCTACAGTCAAATCCGCTTCCTTAATTAGTAAATGGTCGACGGAAAGTTCGTGTATTAGACGCTCGGAATTTGGATTGTCGGGATTGGAGCACCTTACAGGTAAACTTACTCTTGGTGTAGGGGTAGGGGTATCAGTAACGGACGTGTTAGCCCCCTTGGTGGTTGAATCCTCCCCCGAATTTGCGCTCATTAAAGTTTGCCTAAGAGTTTCATAAAAGGTTTATTCCCAATCGTAAAGAGATATTTAAAAAAAAAAAAAATTCGGTATAATAAAACACTGAGAAACATGTGTTTACAAAGAAAGACTTTTTCCCTACCATAGGTTTATGTTTATATATGGTGTATACTAATTTATTATCCTATGTTTGTAAAAAAAAATATTTAAATATAAACAGAGCTGAAAACTTAATGCTAAATACTCACGACCACCACAATTGTTCGACGATAATGAATTGAAATGTTCAGTGTTCGTCTGCGCCTGGTCGTTGTGATTGGTGCTGAATGCTCTGGTATATGACGTCGAATTGATCTCGGAACAATAACACGTCGAATTTCCTCTTCGACACCTTAACCACTTCGGAACGATGTTCTACGCCCCGAAACTGCTGGCGCGGGGACCAATGATTAATTATTGGGTTTCGCTTCGATGATTAAATAACGTAAATATATCGTTATATTTTGATATAAATTCGTTACGGCGGCGCTATCGTGTTTATAAACAACGAGGGCGGCGCGCGGCGGCTCTGATATCGTATTATCGTAACAGCTGTGTTGTCGTCTGTTTTCAAACGTCGGCGGCGGCGACACGGATGTCGTCACAACCACGACGGCGGCGGCAACACGTACGCCGGGCCCACACACACACGGCGGCTGCCTGTCGTCAAAATTTTTTTTTTTTCTTCGACGGCGTATGTATGTATTACACCACGCCGGGAATTTGCTGATCGCGCGTTTATAGAGACACGTTCACACGCAACCGTTTGCATGTATATATACACACCATATAGATGTATATAAAATATATAAAATATTATAGAATAATAATATCTTATACTATTAATGTTACCTTACGCAACTTTGTGTACAATGTTCTGTTTCGGATGGATACGCTTTTGTTCGTTTCCTTTTCTTCTAATATATTGTTGAAAGTCTAGTTCGGCTATTGCTCGTGGTAACGGGATACTGATATTTGTCGTGATCCCACCGCTGCCACCAAAAATGTTACGGATCTCCTTGGAGGTCCGTGCACAAATAAAACAACGAACACTTTCGAACTATCTGTTACTTTCTATATTACTTGAAAAGAAAAAAAACTTACAATACACTTAAATAAAAAAATGGTCTGACAATAATAATGCTCTGGCGCGAATTACAAGGTTCCGTCTACTGCTCTGAAATGCCACTGGCACGGCTTGCTATACGAGCCGTGCCTGTAGCCAGCGCTTGCCTGGAATTGCTGTCGCAGCAATTCCAGACAGTCGCCGTCGTACAATACTATCTTATACACTATTATATATATATACTAACTAAATTAGCCAGGGGTTCTTAACAACAGGAAAAACTCTCACACCTCGTAGATTGGTCCGATTTCCGTATTTTTTTTTTTTGTTAGATAGAGGAATATTTTTTACAGGGCGCATTGGACTTCGATTTTTGATTACGTCGCTAAAAATAAAAAATAATACAAAAACTAAAAAGTTGTAAAAATTGATTAAATTCAAACTTGTAACATCAGACTTAGAAAAATAGTTTTGAAAATCCAAGTCCAATGCGCCCTGTAAGAAGTCTTCCTCTATCTAACAAAAAAAAAATTACGGAAATCGGACCAATCTACGAGGCGTGAGAGTTTTTCCTGTAAGGCATGTTTTTGAGCAAAAAAACAGGTCGCGTGCAGGCCCCTTAAGTTTTGCCGTTGTTTGGTATATAATTAATTTATTATTAACATTATCAACTGACATAATGTGATATTCTATATATTTGTATACCAATTATAAATTGTAATCGCGGGTATCATAAAATCGCTACACGGGCCGCGGGTTGCCGACCCCTGCTGTAATAGATGGTGTTAAATTTGAATTCAATGATATAATAATATTATTGAATAAGAAAAACGATTCCGAGCGAATACTGTCAGACAGCTTATTATAATATTATCAAGTATATTTGATGATATTATTGTGAATAAAGTAATTTACCTATACATAACTTAAGTAGTTAAGTGGAACCTTGTTTTAAATTTTCAATCCTTAGCAATAAAAGTTGAACATTTTCTACATTTTTTGCTGCGAAATAATTATTTAAAATTTAAAAATTCCCTTTTTCCTTATTTTGTTTTGTTTTTCCCGGCGCGTTTGAAAATGACTGTGGATTTTTTTTATATTATGTTTGTTAATTATTATATATTTGTTTTAAAGTATTATAATTATGCCGGCAAAAAAAAAGTTAAGTGGATATGAATCATGATTGTGGGAAATGGAAGGTGGATCGCACACTCGTTACAAAACATGAATTTTTGATCACTATTATTGGAACTGTTATTATTATTATTGTGTATGGGCACCTATGTACATTACTATATCTATCATATTGTGTCGTACATATCGTAATAAGTATGATATATTTTCCACTCGTATAGTCACTGACCTCTTGTCGTGCAGTATCGGTTTGTCTTGAGTGAACTTCGTGTCGCCCATGGGCTTGGGGTGTTGGTGCTCGCGATGGTGGCTTTCGATTCTCGGTTCGCCAGACACGGCGGCCCTCGGATGGTGAGGACCCCGCTGGAACCCGACGGCGATGCCCAGCAGCAACAGTTCGGCCAGCACCACTCCTCTCATGTTATATATTATAATAAAATATATAGTGCGAGTTTATCCCTTGGCCCCCGCCTCCACCGACTCCTCGTCCTCGTCGTCTATAGTCTATATCTCCTCTTCCTGTGTGCATACGACGGGGCATTTTTTTTTTTTTTTTTACTTTTATTCCTATTTTATTTCATTTCATTATCCGCTTAACGGAATAATGTTTTCGCGCGCGACAGATGCGCTGCACCTCGGCCTTGCCCACCGCGCCCCGCACGTACGCGAGCCAGCGATCTGCAAATTCGATTTACTCACCACGGTTATTTCACGGCCGACGTGAACCCAGCGTGGTCCGATCACCACTCGTCTCCAGTGGCGTCGATGACGACAACGTTAAATCCAATAATCGGCGGGGGCCTATGTCCTGCCTGCACTTTGAGGAAAAAACCCTTTTACCCTCCGGCCACCATCACTCTAACACTATATACTATACCCACCACTCTATACCACTCTTTCCGTGTATTCGGGCTTATTACTATTATAATATAATATATTGATCTGTATTATTCTTGTGTGGCGTATATAATATTATGTAAATGTTGGCGTGTTGTCTATTATATATTATGATCTAGATTCCAGGTAATACGAGTTTAACAGAAAAAACTGACGGCTAATATGTAAGTCTGTATCTAATAATATTGCGTTTAACTCACTTTTGTTATCAAATAAACAATATTTAACAGATTTTTGGGTGCGATATAGGTAATATTATAACATTATATTTATGTATTTAACAAATAAAATTAAGTTTTTTTTTTTAATATCGTACCTTTATAATTATGACACAAATATGTAGATGTATTTACGACTCAAGCGTGGTCCATGGATAATGATGGATTACTGATCTATACTGCACTAAAGGATGATAAAACAAACATATTCTTTCCCATTTTTCTTAAATAATGAGTTTAAGAGTATTGGAGTTAAATTCTGATGTTTGGAACTTTATGTATGGACCGTATTTCCAATTATTTAGATTTTTATACCATTTAATGTAAATAAAATGTCATGTGACGTTTCAAATTTATGTTTTGCAAATGAAAACTAATCTTTTTTACTGTAAATTATCTAACAGATGATTCTTTTGAAAATGTAGATACATCTAAATCAAAATTTGAACAAGTAGTCTCTGATTTGTTAATGCTTTTATACTAATAAAGATGATAGATGGTCCTTAAAAATGATTTTACAAATAGGTAGGTATATGAAAGAAAACTGTCTTTTCAAATCATCATATCCATATCATCCGAAGTTCCAAACCCATTATCACGCGGACTTATTATCCTTAGGAATTATAGTAGTTATTAATATCTATATATTATACAAAGTAAAATAACACTTTGCTAAAGAAACTAACGTTCAAATTTCGATTTTGATACATCAACATTTTAAAAATAGTCATCTGACTAAAAATGTACAGGGAATAACTGAACAAGGATGATATTCATTTGAAGAAAAAAAAATGTGGGCAGGTGGATGTCACTCTTCTGTACAGTAGGTTATAAGGGTCACTGATAATCATCATCCAATGGTGGGTATAGTTTATAAAACAAAATAAAATATACGCACCTATACCTAATCTTATAAAAGTATAAGGGAGACGTGGATAAAATGTTGAACAATACCTAGTCTGTAGTAAAACTACTACATATGTACACTCTAACGTACCAAGTATAAACATAGGTTAAGTAAAAAAAGGTGCTCTGCTGTACAAGTGGGTCACTGTATAATGGATGGTATGAAATTTGAATTCTATGATATAACATCATTGTATACGAAAAACGATTCTGAGCGGAGACGGTTTGTCAGTGTGGATATTTATAAATATATTATATTTATATCGTTATTACTTATTATTAGGCACCTAATACGGATGCCGGCTAAGTTCAATTGATGATTGATATTATATAAAATTACAACAAAATAACTAAACTCGTAATTCTTGGTTATTTAATATGTAAGTTCGTCCAAATTTGAACATAAAATAACTATAAAAACTGTGTATTTATATTATTGAGATTTTTTGGTTACAGAATAACCTACATACGTGGAACCTTGTTTTAAATTTTCAATCCTTAGCTATAAAAGTTGAATATTTTATAAATTTTTAACTAAAAAATAATTATTTAATTTTAAATTTGATAAATTTTTGGTCAAAATTCGATATAAAATGCTTATAAAATAAAATTTGTCCTATGTATTTTCAATATTTTTCGACTGCTTTTGTAAAAATATATCTGGAACATTGTATTAAATTTTCCCTCTTTTTACCCAACAAATACAATTTTAATAACATTTATAGAAAAAAAAAACTTAAAAATTGAAAATTGAGAATGTCCGTAAACAGCTCGAAAACAGACAAAATATTTTGAAAATTTTAGATATTAAGTATAGGAATTGATAAAATAAACATATGATATAAATTTAAAATGTCTACGGTTATTCATTTTTGAATTACAACAAAATAAGAAAATAGCTACTTGAGAAATCGAGTGGATATCTAAGGTTGTAAAAATTTCATGAAACAATGATCCAACTTCAAAAGCTCATAAAAATTTAATTTGACTTTCTTATGGCCTTTTTTTTTTTTTATAAACGTAGACACACTCATGAGGAATCTTGTATTATATTTTAAAAATTTAGATTAAAAAATAAAAAAATTTATGAATTTCTAACTTAAAATAACTTGCATATTTTCGTGATTTTTACGCCTTTTGTCAAAATTTAAGCTTAAATGCTTATAAAAAAAATTGTGATTTTTAATATTTTTCATATTTCATTGTAACAATATATATAGAGCCTTGTATTAAATTGTCAATCTTTTTTACCTAAAAAATAAAATTTTATTGACATTCAGTAGTTAGTATCGCCACAAGACGCTTCTTAAATGTTATAAAAATTTCAAGTATTTAAAAATATGGAGTATGTCTAAAAGTTCCAAAATATCAGAATTTGAATAAATCCATTATTAAACAAAAATGGGGAAGGGGACCCCCAGCATAAACATGCATGGTGAATCACACTGTATATGAGTACCATGATATCTATAGACAAATATATAGATTACAATATTACATCATTGATTGTACAGAATATACCTAGTACTTATAAGTTATATTATTTTTGCGACAATATCTACATCCCTACACACGAGTTGATTTGTCTTTTTTACGATAGACAATACTCGTTTTGCATTGTAATTTGTAGACCGCATGCAGTTGATAATAATATATTGATTTACGACGGGTTTGAGTGTTTAATATTTTACCTAAATCGATAAGCTTCTGGATTTTCCATTTGTGTATCAGATATTCTTCATATTTAAAATAAATATTATTTTTTCAAAAATGTATATTCCTATGTAGATTATCAAGAGAATTATTGGTAAGCGTATAATATAAAACATTAAAACACTCAGTGTTGACGGGATGAGCTTACATATTTACATTTATATTTAAGTACATATAATATTATGTTATGTCACCGAGGATGTGTAATCAAATACCTGTATGATTTCGCGAGTGATCCGCATTAAAGACCATAAGTGAGATTATAATCATAATATAATAATATATAATATATATATATATATATTATTCTCCGCATTATAATATATAGGGTTGAACTGTTTTGCAATATGTTCGACGATCGGTCGTAGGGTAGGTAGGTACCTACACAAAAGGGTTGTTGAACAATAGTCGGTTTCGAATGTACACGCCACGGCACACATACTATTGTAATAGCACGACAGGTTTTAAAATCATTTATTATTATTTATTATACATACAGCTGACAGATTTTAGTCATGATGACGTGCAGAGCTATAAAACGTTTTCATTTGAAATCAATGGAAACGTTCGCATGCACGTCGTTGCAACTAGAAAACTATTAAAACTAAAGTGTTATAGGTGTACCTACTATATAAAATACTCATTTAAAACATTTGAATAACTATTTATTTCTAATAATCCAAAAACTTGCATAATGAACATTATAATATTTGTGATTTGTGGACATCCATATAGTAGGCATACAGCATGAACTAAGATATATAATATTATATATCTTAGTTCATGGTAAACAATAATGTTTATCTAAAATCGTATCAATTGGAAAAAAAATACTGACAGGGACAAACACGGTTCGACACCCTCTAAAGGTACACACCCTAAAAAAAAACCGGCCCTAAAAGGCAGGACGATGGGAATGATATGATGGGCTCTAGATAAAAAATATGCATTATACCTACGTATCCAGGGGCATAAACCATTATTGTTGGGTACTATTTAAAAGCATTTAATGATTTTATATTGTATATTATTATGAATGTATCATACGTACCAATACTTTGCAGTAGGAATCCGTAGAAATGTGATTGTGATTATATAATACTATCTATACAACACGATATGTGATAACGTTTGGTTTATCAACAAAACAATCCATTGGAGTGGTCCTTGTGGTAGGTACTTATTATACGGACATCAAATTGTGCCGGATCAATAGAATGTGTACACCGAAATAAAGGGTGGTTTCGCGTGTGCATTAAATTCCAATAGATGGCGGTAGGGTAAAGGGTCCCTGAAACGTTTCCGTTGACTGGAAAATATTAATTATACTTTCCACAACTTTATCGAATTCGTGGGCGTCTTATTAAATTTGGGCATTTGGTCACTTTTTCAAAATGTTGCATATAGAGAAGAAAACAATGTTTAACCCGACATGCTTGATTCTCGAGGATTTTAAACTGGGTGTTTGAAGTGGGAATATTTTTTTAGTCACTATCATTGGCTCTGGTGACAATCACAATTGGTGACAGATAGGTAACACATTTTTTTTTAACTTTAAATAATGTATAGTTCTTTTAATCATCTTCTTATTTTCAATATACATTTCTATATAAAAACTCAATTAGTACAATTAAAAATAAATAAATAAACAATTTGGTACCTATAACTATCAAAAATTGACTAAAAATAATTAATATAAACAACGTATAGAAATTAGGAACATAGTTCTTTACGCGTTATAGATACACACGACTACAATAGTATATTACTTTTACTCCATGTTTTAGTCTATTGTTGTAATTTTACATTTATTTTATATTTTAAGGACAATATAATTTTAGGAGCATTTATTGATTATTGATACAACTTTCACTTATAATAATATATTGTAATATAATACCTAGGTATTAAAAAATAGGTAGAAACTAGAAAGCCTATATAAATAGACGAGAGTACCTATATATGAGACCGATAGATGATGTCACGATGAATAACCTTTATGATCGGTACATTTTTGTAACAATTTAAATTCAACTATTACATTATTATAATATTATATTATAGGTAGGTACCTACTTAAATAATTTTATATTGTTAGAGTTCTTGAATTATACATAATTTTTATAATATTATAGGTATGCATAGTAAAATAGTATTTCCTTCCAATAAAGAATAATAGAAGTTCAAATCTGATTGAACGATAAACTGTAGCTTTTATACTTAATAAGGAATATTTTCAATAATTTTTAAGTATAATTTAGAATATTCTATTTGCACTAAAAACTGCCTTTAAGCATTGTCTATCTTGTACAACATTTTCTTGTCAATGGTTCAATTCAATTTTGACATTTCCCCCTCTATTCCTTTATTTAGTCGATCTACGGAATTTTTTTTTTACTTGTAAGTAACGCGTATTGCGTATACCTAATCTATATATATATATATATATATACTATAGTACTACCTTTTGCTATTGCATTCATCAATTTCCTTTTTAGTTTCTGTTCCTTTCAAATCCTTTTGCAATACAATCCCATGTACGTCTCTACAATATGTCTACAGTCATTCAATACGTTCTAACTGTTACTATCTATTTTATTTTTTATTTTTTTTACAATTGAAGTCGATCCTATAACCTTTTTTTCCTGTCTATTCAATCTTAGTTACATTTTACATTTATTCTTTTTTTCCATAAAATACAATAATATTATATATAGGTAATATGTTTGTATTATCTACCCTGCAAGTCACACACACAATACACACATTCGATTATAATATATATAATAGGTATTATAGTACCTATATTAGTATTAATTATTATATTAGATATACGTATATAATGTATATACAATGTATGTAGCTACCTGCGTCCTACAGTACTTATAAGTTATAACATTTCATATATTTATAGTTCTTATATTTTTTTTTATCTATTGAATCGTGTACAATTTTAATAATAATTTGGTTACATATAATACCTACTTCTATAGTTCTATACCCTTGAAGTTAATTAAGTAAAGCTCATTTTAAACACCATCAGAATAATATCATAATTAATATTATAATTTAAGTATGAAGAGTCATATTTTAAGTTAATAATAACCAAATTTGTTAATATGCGCAGTTTATAGATACATGTATAAAATTCAAGTATATTATAATCGTCTTTCAATGATATTCAATGTTCAGGTATTTTTAATTGACGAGATTACTTAGTTTTAATATGCCGTTGATAAAAAAAGCATTAAAAAAGTAACTTTTTTCGAAAATTATTTTATTTTAATGTAGTGTAGTTATAGCAACTATTTTATATGTGTTTAATAATCATTGCATATTATTTGGTTACAAATTCAACATTTGTTGCCAATTTTCAGAGTATGGTTAATGTATGAGGTAGTGTGAAAAGGGACTTTTCTAAGCTGTCGAATTCCCTATTTCCCCTGTGTTCTATTTTCACGGTAGCCTTAGGGGTAGAACCTAGCTGTATTCTTTCCAAGCCAGATCGAAAAAACTTTTGAACACATTTGGACTTATAACTTCTCCATTCAAAATTAAATGAAAACGAGATCTGGCTTATGTATTTATAGGTGAATACATTTACTTTATTTTCTTTGTTAGGTACATACCTACTCTACTTTTATTTTTATTTTCTCACTGTATAATTCTCTTACAGTTCTTCATTGAATAATGAATACTAATTCTCGTTTTTATTGTTGAAAAATTATACTTTATTCTATACATAGATAAGTCTTTAATGATAGAAGTTATGCAATCATGTATTATGTATAGGTAATATAATTAAATATATACATAATAATTATAACAAATTCTATTGACATTTATTTTTCTATTTGATTTATATTATGTAACTTATATAACATAAAAAAGTGTATAGGGAATAAATAGATATGTTTGTAATTTCCATCAAAATAAAGATACCAATGTAATTTTGCACCACTGCAGGTAGCCGAAAATAGTGTTAGTAATTTGCACCAAAATAAGTATAGGTACCTAGCTATGTATTCAATTATTCGTCGGTTATTTGATAACCATTATGTAGACTATCTGACTGATAATTATTGTTTATTATAATACCTATGTTAGCTAGTACCTATTATTACCTACTATGACTTTATTTTTAGCACAAAAATACATAGGTACTCAGAAATGTATTATAGATATATAGCTACAATAATTTCTGTAAGCTCAGATTGTGTTGGGAGAGTTGAGTTCTACCTATTTTATCAATAAAAACTAAGCTCAAGTAATTATATTAGGATTATACCAGGATAGAATCTTTACCAAAATCTCAATTGTTTACCAACAAATAATTTCAAATCATTAAGTGTTTTAAAATTATATTTTTGCTTAAAATAATATTATATAATAATATGTCAGTCTTATATTTTTGTTCTGGAGTAGGTAGGTATATATACGGTGTAAATATAGGTAGCGAAATAACCGCCCAGAATCTATAACGGAATATTATGTATTTATGTGTAATTATCTTCTCATATTTCAATATATTATAGTCTACTAGCGAAACTTGTATAGTTGTACCTGTACGTAGGGTATTAACGAAATAATAATCGATTACATTTTGGTGAAAATTACAATTTAGTAAACTATGGTGTTTACAACATTTGGAAATCACACACATGGCGATGACACAATGCATGGTTTAATGTAACTATGAGTATACTAACGGGTTTATTGACCGCCACTGCCGGTCGCCCGGTGCTATCCGTAGCGTCTGGTGGCGACCACAAAAGAGCGAATAATATAGCTAACAATCGGCCTTCCTACCATACCGGGCCGCTTACAAGATCAAAATAATTATACATTTTTTGGAATATTGGTTGCGCCGAAATCGAATAGCAAGACTCAAAACTAACAAAAAAGACAAATCTTATCGCGTAAGCGATTCGTACGAATAAAATACGCATTATATAAAAAGAAACTACCTGAACGAATACAAATTACGAAATAAAGTTCGCGGGTCTATGGCTGACCCAGGAGCGTAATTAGGGGGGGATAGGATGATAGATCCCCCAAAGCTTTTTTTTTACTGCTGACATATTTTGATCAAAGTGTTGATAATGACCATTCGATAATCCGAAAAAGTATAGTTAATACTTTTAATATTACATATTTATATTTTTGTTAAGCCATATTTAAGGATTATTTTCTCAAGTAAGTACCTATAAACATTCTAATAATTCAGAAACAGAATTAGACTTTTAAGAAAATCATCTGCTAAATAATGTTCAGTATAAATGGGGGGGGGGTTATCATTTGAAAAATAGAAGTTTGGGACACTCCTTCAGTAGCACAAAAAATATCAGGAATTAAAAATATGGTCTATAGGCATGGTACTTAAAAATTCTAAAAATCAGAATTTGGATAAATGTACCATTAAAGGGGTGTACAGTTTTGTTAGATTATATAGATTACTATATAATTTTCAGGATTACAGATTTGCTAGATGACGATTATTTCGCAAAAAAACTATTAGACTTTATACTATAAAAATATTTAATTTAAAATACACATGTAGGTAGGTTAATAGGTTATCTATAAAAAACATTATTTATATAATAATTATTTATTATAATATATAAATTTCTTTTTTAGTTGGTTTTTATATCATGAAAATATATAATTTAGTTTTAAACCTCTCACGAAAATTTGTTCCAACTGCGGCCTTGAAGATAATATCAAAATGTCATGAATAACACACAAAAGTGTAAAATATTCAATTAGGATTAAGTCAAAAAGGTGACACAAATGTAATATTATCAGTTATATATTATTTAACTTAACAAACAAATTAACTTTAAGATTCTGGGCGGCTAAGCCTTTTTAGTATACATCGAGTCACAGAGTAATACAAATCGTAATACCAGAATATTAGGTACCTACCTATACTATATCAATAATAATGATAATAATAATAATAGTCTTTAGAAAAATTAACGGGCTCGAAAAGGTAATGCTGTGAGCCGATGAACGATGAACGTACTATCTGGCTATATATAACAATTTATAGATACAAGTCGTCGCCTGGGAGATTTTAGAATTGATCGGTCTCTGTGTTGGGAGACTTGTATTTAGCTCACTAGCAATTCTCAATTACAACTGACACATATACCTATCTACGTGCAAATAAAAAATGGCTGTCAACAATGGCAGCAACGAGGTACAGGCAGAATTACTCGAATTTATACGTAGCATTGTAATCGGTGTAATGGAAGGCGTTTATCTTCATGAGAGCGACGACGAAAGCCTCATACAATTAGTAACAGATCCTCTATTTTCCATTGGTGACTTCCATACGACTTCTAGTGGTGACGTGCAGTCCCCAGGGCCAGAGCCAGAAGAAACCCCTTCGATTCCGGACGACGACGAGAACGAACAACATTTTGATGAGTCAATGCACAGTGAATTGCCGAGTGGCGATGCGCTGTCTCTTGCAGAGTCTGAGCCTGCAGCTCCGACCCCCGAGACAGCACCACTCGGCTACACGGTAAAAGAAGACGACGATTCGACAAAATCATCAGCAGTTCAGGAGGAATCGCAGTCGGGTGGCGACGCACCGTCCTCGGAGTTGGGGACTGTCGACCCAAATCCGACTTCCAAGGGCGGACCTCACTACGACGTAGTGATGCCTGCAGCTGCAGAAGACATAGTGATGCCTACAGCCGTAGAAGACGTAGTGATGCCTACAGCTGTAGAAGACGTAGTGATACCTGTAGCTGCAGAAGATGTATTATGTGCAGACATTGAGCAACCGGCCAAGGAAATAGCTGTGATCGACAGTGAGCTAATCGGCAAGGAGAGTCCTGCAGTAGAACTCGAAAAACCCGTTTCTCCACGTAGAAAGTCGACGTGGAAAAGTGTAAAACGCGTTTTTCGCGTTTTGTTTTGCTGCGGCTGTAAAACCGCCCGGAGCTAATACTATTAGCACAGCCCACTTAGGCCGAAGACGACGGACAGGATGACGGCGACGCAAAGGAGGGGAGAATGCGGGAAAGAGCACGGAAGGTGCGCGGCGGTAAGTCACCCTCGCACGTTCTCCGACCACCACCAGCGAGACGGGTTCGCGGGCGTAGCGCGCTCGGCCGTAGTTGACGCGCGAGACCCTCTGGCGGCTCGGCGAGCGCCCGGCTGCAGTTACGGTCACGCGGAGCGACGGACGACAACGACGACGACGCGGCGGCTATAGCATAGGTACGGACGCGGGCAACGATTCCGCCCCGACGGTACCAACGATGACGATGCCGGCGATGGCGACTCGCTTCGACGGCAACGGCGGAGACTTTGGCACGGGGTGAGTCAGTTGTGTAGAGATTATATGTGTTAGGAACACGGACGTGAACGGCGCCGGACCCGAGGGAACTCAGGCTAGTTAGGTTAGGTTAGTTAACTGGTCCGGCGGCGGTCATTGGACGAAGACGCGGCTGAAGGGACGACGCCAGGACGAAAATTACCGGGAGTCAAGGATCCGACGACTCTCGTCTTTTCGTCCCGCGGCAATCCCACATCGGCCGCGTCGCAAACTGTTCCGCAGCACAAAATCTCTGTTCACTCTCTCCGCGTGTCTATTGGTCTTCGCCGTCCGTAGCAGAGTCGTCACCGTCAACAACCGTCGACGCGCACGACATCGAGCGCTATAGCCGCCGCTCGTCGCCGTCAACCGTAGTCGCTCCCGTCGCCGTCTCGGTCTGTCCTCGCCAGCTGGGCAAGGTCGTCACGCGTCCGAGCAAACGCGCCCGTGACACTCGTCAACCTGGTGGACCGGTGGTGGGGACGTGCAGAGGTGACCAGTGGCCGGACGCACCGTAGCTCCGCATGAATAAAAATATTTTGTGAATCCGTAACTCCGCATGCACCGTATCTCCGCACGGTCGAAAACACGAACGCACCGTTTCTCCGCACGGTCGAAAAAACGAACGCACCGTTACTCCGTTTACTTCTAAAAATATTTCAAACACCAAAAGTCCACATGTCATAAAACAGATAATATAAAATTGATAACATATTATTATAGGTAATAACTAATAAGTAATAACTAATAACCAATATATTTATTTCCCCTAGTATCCAACGTTTACGGGACGAATTCAGTTCTCTGATCTCGGAGTGTTTGCTTAAAATATAATTGCTAATTGTTAATTGTTAATTTATTTATTAGCTTAAATTATCAATTATATATATATATTATTATATTATATATTTAATTAAGTTTTATTTAAATTTTAAATATGATTGCTAGTGAACGTGAAATAAGTGAATTAAGAAATAACTATATAACGACAACCAAATTGATAGATATAATTTTATAGATACCTTTTTATTCTAAAATATTATTTTTATTTAATTTTAATAACATAATATATTGTATTTAAAATAAATAAATTAATACAATAATAAATAATACCTATTATGTGTATATAATATATTTATACTGTGTGCGGAGTTAGGGTGTTAAAAAAAATCTTGTATGCGGAGTTAAGGTGTTGAAAAAAACCTTCTATGCGGAGTTAAGGTGTCGAAAAAAAACCTTCTATGCGGAGTTAAGGTGATATATTATTAAATGGCGACGATCCGTGCGGAGTTACGGTGCACCGCAGTGGCCACATCATTGCATATCCGCACCAAATCGCCATCCCGTATCCTCCCCTCTTAGTTTATTGTGTCTCCTGTCCGTCGTATTTTTTTTTTCCATTTAAATTATCTTTACTTATATCGAATAATATTGACTTTATAAATTTCGGCTTTTTCTTTTTTGTTCTAACTTTTTTTTGAACATACAAAATTGTATAATATAACGGCAAACGTTTCCAAAATTGTTTCCGTTTTTGAAATTATATTCAAAATTAAAAATGTCATATTGTTTTTGTTCGATAAATAAAAAAAAAAAAAAAATTTGTGAACACAAAAAAACTATTGTTTTGTTTTTTTCGTATTGTCGAGTGTATAAGTCAATTTTTACAATATAATAAAATATTGACTTGAGTTGTAATATTCTAATCTGAACAAATCTTGTAACTATTACTGTACTTGGAAATCACTTTTCGACGGTATGAGTGTTTTTACAGTTGTACGATAACATAATTATAAGCATAACCGCACAATAAGTGGTTCGACCTTTATCGTGTACCGAGTGAAAGTGTAATACATTTGCCAGGTATATAACATAAATTCTCAGACATGGCCACAATAATATTATTCTATATTGTCATCTCTCGTTATTATTTGTCGGTCATGTTTTCTTCCATACCATGTTTTAGAACAATTTTCAAGTCACAATAAAACAAAAAAAAAAAATCATAGCACATTTCTATCGTAAATCGTAATAATATTATAATTATAATATGTATTATTTAAAAATGCTTTAACTTACTATTAAGATTTCCTATGTATCGTTAGAGTTGATATTATTAGCTGTCGTGAGTCTATTTTGGTACTCATATAACACTATAGATAATATGGGTCACGAATTATTATAGTTACATAAAATATAATAATATATTATCTACTTAAGTCTTTACGATGTATCAAATATTAAATATCTACGAATCCTTCCCTCTCTAGGAAATGTCGATGATCCAATGCCCAATGGTACAATACATCAATAATTATACAAACAACATGTAATGTGTAGGTACTTATATAGGTACTATGAAAATATGATAATTACTGGTTTTCATTAAAAGTGTACTGCGTGTTGTATATAGGTAGTAGACATTTACGAATATGAAGCAAAAGTAAGCTCTTCTTTGAAATTATTTCAATTATGAAATAAACCACTTTGGTTCAAAAACTTTTATCCTTTTCATAAATTGTTCAATACACTTACAAAACTTTGGCACAACGTCGTCGAGTCTAATTGAAAAGCAAACGTATATATTTTTTTATAAAGAGTTGTAATTATGTCTGAAATTCTGCATTGATATAGTTCTAGTCAGAGAGAGAGATTAATTATGAGCGATACAATTTAATGTTGAAAAGCCGTAAGTCTTGAAGTATTATTGTTAGTTATTTTATTTTGTAAATAAATTTAAAAATCCTTAATGTTCCCTAATCATAAAAATTAAAAATTATGTTGTAACTATTGCTTTATTTATTATTTTAAATGAAAACGTTATAATTTTAAGAATAGGTTAGGTTAACAGTAGTGTAATTTGTGGGTGAAGAGGGTGAGGGTCAAAAGTTTCACTGTCTAATTTTTAAAGACCTACTTGACTGTTGTTGGATCTTGGGATTGGGCAGACCTAGTGTCAGACTGCATCTCCCCAAAAGAAAAAAAAGTTTTAATCAAATATATAATGTATAAAGTTTAATTTAATATTATTCTTACCCTACCCTAACCCTAACTTATTTAAAATTTTAAAACAGTATTCTAAATTTTTTGGATAGTTTTTTTTTTATTTAATATGTTTATTGTTTCAATACACTTAGTATTCTTACAATCGCTCATTATAAATTATAAATTTACAAATATTTGTTAATAGTGGTAGGCATGGTTTAACGTAATAGATACAATTAAAGTTAAAAATAAAATTAGACAGATTTATAATTAAATAAATATCTAAAAAATATAAATCTTATAAAATATATACCTGTATAGTCATATATTATATTTTTTTAGTAGGTATTGTAAGCAATTTTTAATTATAAGACACAACAAGACTTGATTATGACTTATAAATACTGTAAAATATAAATAAATTAAATCCGTGTCGTACTATACTAGTACCTACACACTTCGTTAGGTTTACTGCCACCAACAATATTAATTAATTACTTTGTTGTTATTGTCATAACTCATAAATCGTACCTATTTAAATCATCGTCCGTCTTTTAGAAGGGATTTAATGGAATCATTTCGTTATTATACTAACTAGAACGTGCGTAAATAAGTATACCCTTCCCTCTCCCGATCAATTGATCTGAAAGTTATGTAATCATTTTGCAAATTAGTTTTCCGGGTTGGCAGTTTGCAAATAATTAGTCTGATATAAAAAATAAGATTGGTCGAGAGGGTGCCAGATTCATGTTGGCCCCTCATGGCCTCATCTATATAAAGCTAACAACTTCAACATACTACCAAAATTTTTCAAATATTTTTTTTTTAGGATTCTTAATAACCATTTCTTATAGGGAGATTCACACACTTTCTCTTTTGAGGTACGGTATTCAAAATTATATCAAAATTTTGCAAATATCTATAAGACCTGAAATTTACATGTGCAATAATTAAATAATAATCATAGTAAGATTTAGTTTTGAACACGATCTAAATTCGATGAAACTATATTTATATTAGTTAGTTAAAGTGTATTTTATGATATATTTATACTATTATTAAAGTACCTAAATTATTTTACTATTAGTAACACATTACATAGGTCAAATTAATTTTAGGCCGAAAATATTGCATTTTATGATAAGGATCAGTCGAAATAATGGTTCGATTTTCAACTTCAGTATCTTTTCTGGTAGGAAGATTAATCTAGTTCGTACTTTTAAGAGGTCAAAAACTCAAAATAGAAACAGGCATTTTCAAAAGCGTCGAGGAAACCAAACAAAAAATTAAGGATAAACGACACTTTTTACTCAAAACTATATTTCGACAAAATCGGTTTTGTGTAATTTAAAAACAAAATATAACCGAAGATATACTATAGCAATAATTATCCCCAAGTATGTATTGAATTATTGACGATAAAAAAATATTTGCTCTGTCAAAATCTTGATAGTTTAATACAAGGTTCCTCGTAAGTTATTATTAGTTTAATTTAATAGAAAAGTTTAGCGTTAATTCACAATAATTTTTGAAGAGTTAAAAACTTGCACACTTTTTGAAGTATGGTAGGTGTCCGATTAGGATATAATTAGGTAAGAGCAAATATGCGGATACACTTCGGATGTTAGTCAAGGACGATAAAAAGAAACTCATTAACGGAGGCATCATGGTAGTTATCAAGATTAATAGCTTTAAAATTATGAGGCGGTGATGACTTAGATGTTGAGACGGAGCGCATCTTATATAATTTATCTACAACAATAATAAAATATAGAAATGAAAATAATAATTGAACTAGTAAACGATACGAAAGATATAGGGCATAACGATAATGATAATATAATTATAATAATAAGAACCTACCTATATAGAAAAACAAATAGTTATGGTTGTTTGTCATATAATTATTATTTATTAATTTTTTACAAGCTTACTTATAAGTTACCTACAATTAATATAGACCCTTTGAAATATAATGTATGATATTCAGTCGTAATATTTTGTTAAGATCAGAAAACCAATTGAATTTAAAATTGTCTCTACTTTGTTATTAATTAAAAATAAAATATTCTCTATTTTGTTATTAATTAAAACAAATACAATTTGAATCGGTCAGTTGTATTATAAATATAGACACATTATGTTTCCATTTATTCATATTTGTCGTATTTGGTATTGATAAAAGGTGACCGCATTTTCCTCCCTCCGAGACACTTTTTATTATTTTGCTTAGTGCCTATTTATTTTACATAAGTATAGCTGCCATATAAACAGTGTGAATGTGTGATTAATGCTCACCCTTTTTTTCTTCAATAATAAAGTTATACAAAATCTGATTTTTGGAATTTTTAAATTTACCTACTTAAAGACCGATATTTTTAAACTTTTTAGATTTCATATACTACTTAAGGAGTGATAATCGATGGATATACAATCTCCTTTTTTTTTTAAATGAAAAATTTGTACTGTAAATTATTTAGCGGAATATGTTTTTAAAAATTATGACTTATCAAAATCAAAATTCTATTGAGTCGTTTTGAGACTTTGTTTACCAAAAATAATAGGTCCACGATGATGGGTTTATAAAATATAGGAGCTATGGTGATTTTAAAATTTTTGTATTTAATCTATCAATATTTATAACTTATAAAAATAGTCTAGGTGTAATAATGCTAGATCCAATATAGGATACATTTAATATTTTTGAAAAAAAACATTTTAAGGACCAATACCTTCACACCTAGTATTCTTAATATATATATTTTGATAAATAACTGAAAAACTACTCTTTGAAATTTTGAATTAGGTTTAAGTACCTATATTAACATTTTTTAAATAATAATTCACTTAATAATTTACAGTGAAAAAGTAGGGTTCCATTTGAAAATAATAATTTTGTATATCCATGCAATACTCCTTAAGTAGTATAAAAACTCTCGAGAATTTGAAAATGTGGTCTCTAAGAATATTTAAAAACTCCAAAAATCATAATTTGAATAAATTTATTATTAAATTTAAAAAATGGGGGTGAACATGCTTGGTGATTTCCCTCTATAATTAGGTATCATCAATAAATAATTTTACTAAATTATTGAGTACCTATTCAAGTTCTCAGCAAACCCTATTTTACTCATTGAATTCAAAATTAATTAATTATTAATGATCATCTTAAAATGCACCGAGCATTGACCTAAACATTTAAAGTATTAATCACTAGAAGCCTAGAACCCTACAGAATTGATCAGTTTATTGAAACGTGTCACCGCTATTGAGTATTAAATATTATTATGTTAATGATGCATCACTTAGTTTGAGGTTCAATCAGAGTTTATTAAAACTAATTAGAGCGTTCATAGATGCTTACCAGGTTAGCCTATGCACCTTTCCCGTAATTGATTTTTAATAATTTATATAGCAAGTACACATTTTTGTCAAGTATATGGATTTTTTCATTTTTTAAAAATAATTTATTGATATTAGGACAGTTTTGTGAGTTAAAGTAGTTTTTTCTTTATTACAATGGGTCTCGGTGTCTAGGTCGCTAGCTAACAAGTATCTAAATTTAACATATATACAAATTAATATTTTTGTTTTGTATATAGGCATATTGGTTTTAACTTTTCAGATACGATATATTGGAAACACGGCAATCCACCTTTCATGTAGGTATGCCTTTATAATGTATACCATTATAATGTACCTGGTACCTATATGAGAAATATAAAGACTAAAGAAATTAAATATCTAAAAGTATAACATTTATGCAGTTGTGGATTTAATTTTTTGATTTTTATTCAATTATAATATGCATAATATTGTGATATATTATTTCAATAACATTTTGGGTTAAATGCACATTGTAAATTGTAAATATTGTAAAGGTTTACTGTATAGTGTATATTTATATTTACCTACTTGTTTTATAATATGAATTTATTATTTAATTTGTAAAATTACTTTTTGGCGATTTGGAGAAAAAACAACAATAAGCGCAACAGTGTATATTATACGACATACATTCAGTATAATTATATGTAGGTATGTTCTAGGACTCTATAGGTATAGCTACTAGCAACAATTATATATAATATTATATGAAATATCAGAATTCAGAATATAGTATTAAAAGCGTCTTGAAGAAAACAGAAAAAAATAATACGAACGATAATACGACAATAATAAATACAATAATACATATAATGTTCACAATTAATATAAAGTATAATAATATATAGAATTTATAGTGATGTAATCAATTATTTTCTGCGTAGCCCTTATGAAACTTTATAATAATAACGTGAAAATCATAGTAAAATAATTTATTTGTATACTTCAAATTCCTATAATAAAGAGAATGGGCCACGGACGTTCCAATTTCGTAAAGGTACATTATATTATATAATATACCTATGTATACAACAACATAATTACGGCGGAAAAAAAAATAAATCACAGCTTTAGGTTTCGTAAAAGTTCTTTTTCTCCTTTCCGCACACCACATGTATACATATATACATATATATATATATATAAATAAATATATATATATTTGTCGCCCGCTGCTGCCGTCGCAACTTACAATAACGATCACGTTGCTCGGGGGTAAAAATAAGTCATATATATATAAGTATATATACGTTCGGTGAAAAGATGTAGAGAAAAACGAGAGACGGGTAAGAAAAAGGATAGAGGGTAAAAAAAAAATACAATTTCGTCTTCTAAAGATAAATATATATATATATTGGGGAAACTCGAATTTATAGAAACATTCGCGCGTTCCTTGTACATATATATTATATACGCGCGTATATAGCAACAGCAGCAGGGCGCCGTACTCTGCAGTCAACGGCGGCCACCATTATTATTATTATCATTTATTACTCGCTCGGAGCGACGGTGACGGTGACGACGAGGTGGAAGACGAGAGACGGAAAAGCTCCGGTTCCGGGGTGGCGGTACAGGGGGGGGAGGGAGAGTGTAAGGGTGAAAATGGGCGTTACCGGATGGGCAACGGTTACCCCGGGCAACCACGGCTACACTACTCGACCCGAACGGAGTGCAGTATACCATCGCTGTGCGCCGCCACACCGTCGCTCTGCCGGGTAGATGGGTATTGATTTGAAAAGGTACCGGTGTAGTGCGTGTGCACACACAGCGTATATATACAAGACACTGCTCTGAGCAAAACCTGCAGGGGGACCGGTACGGATAACGACTCTGCTGGCTCAGGCTGTATATTATATATACACGCAAGTATATATATATAGGTACATCACACACACACACACATTTACCTTTATAATGTGTATATATATTATGTAATGTATATAATATATATTATGTGTTAGTGTGTGTGTGTACTGTATAATATTGCGATGACGACGGTTTAGATGTAGTATAACGCTCGTGTGTGACAAAATACGAATTTTCAAACATGAATAATACATTATTTGGACGGCGTGTGCGCCGAAGCGGCGTGCGTGTCCGGAGGGATAGCGAACGAGTCGTTTAAACGTCTATATATATAATAACAGTTACGTGTACCTTATATGGGCCATATAGGTACTTATATTGCAATTAAATATATAATAATATAATATTATAGATAATATGTGAAATGAGCCTACACAGTGAAGACAGACATTCGGAGGTGTCTGCAGCAGACGAAGACGATTTTCACGTATACCTACCCTGTAATGTATAAAATAGGCTCTATATAAAACTTCCAATAATAAAATACACTTACACAATAATTTCTAGAAATGTATGGTTAATCATTCGTGATGTATTCATAATTTTTTTCTAAGGTACCTATGTATCACATAGGCGTATATGGGGAGGCTTTGGGGCCTTAGACCCCTTCTCAAAAAAATAGCCCCTCATCCATAAGTCCAAACCATTGATAGTATCCATAACTGTAATTGTAATATTGTAAAAATATTGATATTTATAAGATAGTTTATTATTTTTAAACAAATGATTATTTTCCACCAAACGACCAAACGAATTGGTCGAAGATAAAGATTAAATATTTTTTTTAAGTAAGTACCTAATATATTTCTATTTTACTTATGTCTTTTATGAATTTTGAAGGTATAAAGGTAGGTATTGCGTATCCTGCATACCAGCGTATCTC
Source organism: Macrosiphum euphorbiae (assembly GCA_949089665.1). NCBI lineage: Eukaryota > Metazoa > Arthropoda > Insecta > Hemiptera > Aphididae > Macrosiphum > Macrosiphum euphorbiae. The sequence goes on along the minus strand of CARXXK010000003.1, from coordinate 29,642,824 downwards.
TAGTAATTGTGTAGGATATACTCTAAATCAGTAAACTCGCCGTATACCCGCAAATACACACCAAAACACCACTGAACCCACAGATAAAATATCAAAATTACTAATATGTAAATTATGTTAGTCATTTTCAAAATATATTATCATATATTTTCATATATAAAGAAGAACACATATCAAAATTTCGAAAATTACAAATTCATTTCAACTAAAATAACCGGTCCCCTATACTCCAGGTTATATAGGTCTGGATATAGGTACCTATATTATATACCTACGCGTATGCAATGTTATATTATATTTTCAACATTAGCTAGTATAAAGTATTAACCCGTATACACTCGTGCATTATTATCCTTAATAATATATTTTTATTGTTGTACTATTATACAATATAGTTAAAAGTTTTGTCGAATCAAAAAAAAAAATGTTTCTGAGCGGAGTAAGTACCTACATTTAATTCAAACTCTTTCTAGAGTTACCAATTACCGATAATAATTACCTTAATATTTTCCTTACGTTTTGTATAATATAACTATAAGAACGTGAAAAATTACCTCTTAAATGTCAATCGATAGGTATAAGTACTTGGATTCAGATCTTTAAAGAAATTATCCTAAAACTTTTTTGAGAATTTTTTAGTATGCCAAAAAATAGGCAGTAAAGCAAAAACATTGTGAAACCAATATACACCTACATTCTTTGAATTTTGCATCCCTCAAAATTCAATATAGCAATGTCTCATGAATTGAAACATTTTCCCACAGTATATCATGTGTACAAATCAATAAAAAAAAATATTGTAAATCATAATATTATAATTATAATTAACAAAAATTAATTTTATCAATAAATAATAATGACATTTAATCAAACAAAAATTAATTTTATCATCAACTGTGCACAGTTAAGTATTTAGGTTAAAATATTAAATTATTATTTATTAGTTAACACTTAAAAGTATGGATATTATAGTTATTATAGTAGGTATATTATATATAGTTGCATTTCATAGATACAATATAAATAATAAATATAAGTTATACCTACTAGGAATTAATAGATATTAGTTACTAGGTAATTACTAATTATTAGTTAAGCTTAGACATATAATAATATATTAATATTACATTATATCTAGGTACTTACCTATATATTTATTTATGAATTTATGAACGTATTTATTAATTATTCTTCAAGAAGATGATGAATCTTCATATATTAAATATTATGTATATTGTATAATAATATGAATGTATAATAATATGAATGTACGACCCACGCACGAAATATGATACATAATTTGCAACCGCATTACGGCGGCGCTAACGTCTTTCAATTGATATAATGACAAATTAAGTTAATTTCCTAGCCACCGTTTATAAATTATTATTGTATATAGGACATAGGTATCTCTATTACAGCGTGCATTGAAGTATTGAACCAATTGTCCAAACGATATGGTATAATATTACACTATTATAATAATATAGCCTATAATAGGTAAAACATATAAGTAGTTTGTGAAGTTAAATACCTACCTATAGGCTATATATAATTACATAATGCGTGTATTTTCTATATACCAATAAATAATGTAATACATAAGATATAATGTATACTCTGCTACAGTATTATATGTATATTATAGAGTGGACAGTTCCAACGATATTAAAAAAAAAAAATCGAATTAATGGAAAAAAAAAAAATAAAACAAAACCTCATATAGGTAGATGATTTGTAAAATTAAAGAAATTCAGCAAAATAATATGTGTAGGTTTATTTTCAATTTTATTTTGACTAGTATTGGTATATTTTATATAGTCAATCAAAAACATTGAAAATTTGTTCTTAAAGCAATTTAAAAATATCGAAAATACATTTGATAAAACTTGTCAAAATCACGAAAAACTAATTTGTGGTTTTATATATTTTAATAAAGTTAAGAATTTTTCGAGTAGAATGAGCTATTTCATTTTCCTGGACCAGGCATAACACATTATATTGTTCATTTTTAGTTGATATTTCTAAAAATATGGGTTTTGATGAGATGCGTTTATGATTGTATGTTTTGGAATGTTAACACAAGACTGATTTTAATACGTTTTAACCTTATCTAAAATATCTCAAAATTACACACACACACACACACACACACACAATATATAGGCACAGTCGCAATTGATCATGATGTGCATATATTGGTCTAAAATTATATCTGGAGTTACGTTCCAAGACTTATTCCCATGGGATGGAGTCATTATAATTATCATTGTTATTCAATATGTTGGCAAGAAGGGTGAATTTAAGGGGCAAAATACCAGGGTACCTACCTATAATATTTGGCTGAAATATTAAGACACATCTCAAAGCCTCAAAGACAAAAGATGAACAAGTACATATATATTTCGTATAAACATGTATGATGCATGTAATTATTAAACTGATTACACTGCTCACTGTTGCAATGTTAAAACGTTTTAATTGTATGAATGCCGAATATTGCAATGAATAATATAATATAATTGTTAGTTGTTAGGTATATTTAATATAAATATTACATTTATATAAATGTACCAAAAAAACGTCTGATATTTTTGATATAAGAGCTTGTTAAAAACTTTATCATCAATCAATATGTTATACAAAAATAATGTTAATAACCAAAATTACATGATTATTTGGGAATTGGGAATACACAGTTTTCAAATAAAATATAGTAAAAGTAATATTTAATAGTTGAATAATCAATAAAATATATTATGTAATAACTAGGAATAACATAATTTGAAAACTATAGATAATAACTCTTTACCTTTAGACATATAGGAAATAGCATACATACTATATAGTATAGGTAATAGTACCTAGTACATGTTTAATAAAAATTTAATATCTACATTATATAAATTTTAAATTCGACGGGATACATTTTAAGCAAGAAACTTGACTTTAATTTATTTAAATTTAATTACCAGCTCAAAAAAGAAATTAGTTAATTAGGTAAACATTTATCTCATTTATCTTGTATTTTATTGTAAAAATTATGTACACATAATCTACAGTATATTATTATAATATTATATAATAATATATTATGATATTATATTATAATTTAAAATCTTGAAGTAGGTATTTACCGAAATCAACATTAGTTTAAATATTATAATAAATATAAATTGTTGTAAACTAATTACGAGAATACAGCAAGAATACGAAATAAATGATAGGTGCATGTGAACTCAAAGAATGAACTTTTTACTTGTAAACCTGTATAGTAACGGCCAACAGTGGACTGTGATAACTGAACAAAAGACGCATCCGGCAGAAAACGGAAGAATATCGTAAAATCTACGAGGGGAAAAGATGAGTGAAGAAAAAATAAAAAAGAGTGAGAGAGAAAGAGCGACGAAGAACACGAAAAATCGTCAAACTTTAAAGAGGTAAGCTTGATGGCCATCACTCCGAGTTAATTTCGTTAAGATTCTCGGCTCTCGGTCGTTTTCCAAAACCATTTTAAACTCGTACGCTCCCAGGAACGACAGACTTAATTTGACAAGGAAAAGTCGAAATTGTTTTCAAAATAATTGACATTCAGCACGTCGTCAGGAAAAACTTATTTTTGTATTATTATTTTTATTATTTGCCTCTTTGAAATAATAATAATGATAATAATAGAGATAATAAAAAATAAATGACGAAATACCTTATTAGACCAGTGGATAAGTCCCTTTGGATAGGCCACCAATTATTTTTCAAAATAACTTGTGTGCTGAATACATTATTATGTTTGTATGTTACTACTGGTAGGAAAGTGAATCTAGTTGGTGCTTTAGAGTGCTCAAAATGGAAAATTCCCAAGAGTTTTCAAAAGCGTCGGGAAGAACAAAAAAAAATTTAACAAAAGGGGATTTTTATACACAAAATCCGCTGTCAAACAAAATCAAAATTTAGTTTTTTTTAGTGTAACTAAAAAACTTATAAGTTATAACAGTATATGCTTAAAATTTTCACCGGATGTTTTTATTACCATTTTATTTAACCATTACGTTTTCAAAATATTTTGACTCTTTATAGTTTTATCTTTATATAGCTATATTGTAACGATTCAAATATTATACTGACTCGTCATTTATGTCGCACTCAGAGAATTTGCTGAGATAGACAGAACACAGGAACGTAGAGACGAGCATATACATTATTTGCATAGCCAGTCAGTCGAGTTAGAATCGCGAAGTAGAGACTATATCGGTCCGCGGTCATATCTACATGTTAAATCGTAATAAATCAAAATTGCTCCAACTCGTACTCCTCTACTCCTTTGATATTCAATAAACTATCCTCAACATCAGTTGTTACTTAGGTTTAGTGTTCTGTATAATAATATAACTATTTTAGACGTTTAATAAATTATTGTATACGTTGCTAAGTCGTGTTCGATTGTGTTAGCTTATGAACGCAGGTCATACGTTTCAAGGACCTGTAAAACATAACTTAGAAAACTTTATTTATATCAGTCCAACAACCCGGTTATCAAGACCGGTTCGTGTAGAAGGAATAGCCAAACATCTACTCCTTAACTGGGTAGGATTAGAATATCATCAGCCACATATAACCAAGGAGGTGTGTTGCCCTATTTATAGGCATAAGAATATTTTTATTATTTTTTCTTTTAACTATTGTCGATAAAAATTTATCAGGTCAGTAAAAATATTTAAAATTTTAAAACAAGGTTCGTCATAATTGTTGTTAATGGAAATTAAAAAAAAAGGTGGTTGAGCGTAAATTCTCAATAATTTCTTATGAGCATTTGAAGTCAGAATTTTGACAAAATTCCCTAAAATCTCGAAAATGTGCAATACTTTTATAGCTAACGATCGAAAAATTATAACAAAGTATCTAAGTATGAGTAGTTTATACTGTCACCAAAAAATCTAAAAAAAATAAACACAGTTTTATGTTGCTATTTTAAGTTAAAATTTTGAAGAAATTAGATATTTAAACAAAGAATAATGATTTTATAGTTATTTTGTTGTAATTTCAAATATAACTATAATATAAGCTGACTGACAGACCGTCTCCGCTCAGAATAATTTTTCATATAATATCGTGTAATATAGCCACATAGGCTGACAGGCAGTTTTCTCTCAGTATCGTTATTTGAATGCAAAGATTTATTATTAAATTCAAATTTATCATACCATCCATTGCATTGACCCACTTGTAACCCACTGTTTAGCAGAGCGGTGTCCACCTTCTTTTTAAAATATATTTTTTTTGTATATATGTTTGCATGTTACACAATAGAAAAAATGTTTCAACCTTAAACATTGAGCGTGGTTTCTAGTAGAAAATTGGATCTAGTTGGTACTTTTGAGAGGTCAAAACTAAATTGTATGTACTCTACAGTAGGCATATCTATTTGAAAATAATAGGGAAAAACGGAATTTTGTATAATTTAATACAAGGTTCTTCGAAAGTTGTCCTCAAAGCAATAAATAATATCAAAAATCCATTCACAATATTTTTTTAAGCATTTAAAGTTCAAAATTTTGCAAAGCTCTTCAAAATCACGAACATTTTCAAATTATTTTTAATTTAAAATTTACCTTATGTGGTAAAATTTTTAATCGTTTAACATCTTATAGTTTATATAATTATTATTTATCATATCAATTTTTTTTGTTGATCAGTATAAAATATACAGTATAAGTGTATCCAAATGTTTTTCTTCGTAATATTATTATGGACGGTATATCGTTATAATATGAATACTGAAATTGTTTTTACGGTATAATAATTACTCGTTATACATCTATATCTCGTATCACCATAAAACTAAAATTATGGTGAGGAATGTTGCATACATTTTTTAATTAAAAACAGAATTATTTAGCGGAACAACTTTTTGTTTTACACATACGAGCATAAATTAATCTTGGTTTTCCGAAAATGTATACTCAATTTCAAGTTTGTTTTTGGAACTTCAACAATGCTCTTTCAATGGATTGACAATAATTGACAATTTATTTTTGTGTGTAACATAATTGGTGACCGTTTTCCTCATGGCTACTAGAAAATAATTATGATTTCAATAAAAACCACCGTGACATATTATAATATAAGTTACTATTATCTGAGATGGCCATCACAAAATATTATATATAGGTAATATCATAGCGACAGACACGGATTGATTGTCACCCAACCACCACGTATATACATAATATATTATATACTTTGTAGATCCGATCTAGATATAATGCGAATATAGTAACGAAAATGTGGCTGATTATCTCGCCTATATCATAATACTATATATGCTCACATTGAATATAATAATGAAGTGCGCGTACGAGGGTGCGGTGTTTCGTTAGAGGGGTTGTGGCGACGACGGACACACACTGTGACCCTGCCGATGATGACAATCAATCGGAAATATTTAAATTGTGATCAAAGTGCCGCGGGGGGAGGGTCGCCCATCTGTCGCCCACTGGAAAACTATAAATATGTATATATATATATATATTTCTATAACAGTACATATATTACACCTGTTTTACTCGCTGCACGCCAAACGCCACTGTGACCAGCAGTGGCGAGGGGTCGACGTCGCGTAGATGGACTGCAGCAGAGTGTGGTATGTATATTCATATATAAGTGTGTGTTTTAATCCGAGAGTTCACACCCCAAAACTACATAACTATTATAACGTGTATAGCGAGTGTCCTCTTACACAAACTGTTTTCTTTTCACAACTCCCGCGAAATCCCCGCCGATTTGTCACTTCTGTATATATATATAGACTTATACATAATATAGGCATATGCAAGTACGTATTATTATTATTATTATTATTATTATTGTGATGTGCACTGCAAGTCCTATTTATATATATATAAATACACGTCCGTATTATTATTGTCATCATCACATTTTCGACACTAATAATGTACTTCGATTGCAGAGGGTGCTGGCTGATGTAATGGTGGTAGAGTTTGTTCGACTGGACCCTCGATTGGGCTTATTTGTTCAAATTAATTAATAGCCGCACTGTATACATACATTTGTGTAATAGGTACTTATATACGTATATATGTTATATATAATATATATAGGTAATGTGTCATGTGTATGACGTTTGTTATAATATCGTCGACGTGACGAAATTTCTGATGTGGGCCACAGCGCTCAAATACCCTATACCTACCTACACATTATATATATATTAGCTGTAGCCTTAAGGTATTCGTATATCAAAGAACTGGTGTAATTAAATTACAAAGTTCTACCTTAAAGCGGTAAGTATATTGAGTCAAAAGTTGATAACAATAATAAATTATATAAAAATACCCATATACTATTATATTAAATGCAGTGATTTGGCAAACCTTATAATATCAATAGTAAAATAAATTACTTTAATAGCAATATCAATAAATAATAAATATACCATGAAATACTTAGTACCTATTCAATGATTCATCATTGAATTCAAATTGTTTATCAAGTAAGGGTAGTGTTACCACTGGACACTGGATGACTCCTCTCATTAAATAACCATGTATATGTATATTGTATCTATTTTTTCTATTACCACATATTCTTATTGTTCCCAAAAGAAACAGATTATATATACCGTATAAATAATAAGAAAACATTCAAATTTAACATATACATTACAGTGACTTACTCAGAGTGACTCACGATTTTGCCCAATACACCTTTTTATCTATACAATTTCGCAAAATTTTGGTCATACAATTAACGATGTTTTTTATTTTACCTGAACGTAAGATGATCCAGTATAATTATTTCCAGCTATGGAAAAATAAAAATAAAATAACATGATTATTTGTATTCAAATATTTCGTCTCATTAAAAATTTAAACAAATTAGTTAAAATAATAAAATAAATTATTAATAATATAAACAAATCATGATAGTTGATTACAATTTTTTCCCTTGATATCAAGGATTTACTTGGAGGTCAAAGCAATTTAATGATAGTAGGTAGTTGGATTTAATTTATTATAAATAATTATCATCTATCGTTTTGATGTCTAAAACTCCACAAAGTTATTTTGTGCGGAATTGTGTGAATAGTAATTGGTCTATGCGGGATCGTGAAATACTGTATATCATGCTAAAAGGTACACTCGTAAATTTGATACCTATTACCTACAGTAGCCGGTAAGAAGTAGCATCTACAGTAACTGTAAAGCAGAGTGGTACGTATAAGCACTGTAATTAGGTAAGTGTGTATAACCATTGCTTATGAGTAAATGTTGAGGAAATTACGATAATTTGAAATCACTTTTATTTTAGATTCTGAGCGGAGCGGTGAATGTATTGGTTTTACAATGATGTGTAGTTTTTTTGTGTCTGTATACAAGTTTATTAGTGAAAATAATGCTTCGATTTTCAATTTCAGTATTTTGTTGGATGGAAAAATAAATATTTTGATGTATTAAAAAAATTCAGTATGAAGACGAGTAAAAATTGTTCTCAATGAAGTAATAGTAATATTACATAATATATTGTACAGAAAAAAATTTAAAAAAAGAATATAACTATTATGTTTTATAATACATGCTCTTATAGTTCGTCTATAAGTACAATAATATATTTGTTTTATTTTTAAAGATCTCGATTTTATAAAACAAGAACCCTGAAATTAATGACTCTATAATTTGACAGTTGCATATTATTATACTCGAATATGTTATATTTTGTGACACAAAAGAACACATTGTCATATGTTATGTTTTCAAAACGGACGAAACAGGGTCTTTTGTAAGGGTTTTTTTTATTACATTGGTTACTCATGTTATACAAAGCCAAATTGAATATGTACGCCCACCGTATTAGTTTTTCTGCCGCTAGAAGCCGCAGCACTCTCGTAAAAGGGTCTCTGATCACAGTGCCCGCCAGTGTACTTCCTCTATTGTCGTCGAATGCGTTTTTCTCTCTATCAAAAACCCATTATAATGGGCCTAGACATGTGACAAAAACCAGAGCAACCCATTTCATATTTTATTTAAGACTTGAATAAAAAAAAAAAAACACTGTTTTAGCAACATGTTGTTACTTTTTTTTTCGTCAAAACTTTTGATGTGTTTTTATATTGTGAAATACAATATCCTTACACCGCTGCAGTGTCACGACTCACGTATAATATTTTAAATCGTACCATATATTAAATAAAGGCTTTTGTAAATTCAAGAGGTGTTTGTAAAATTACACACATAAATAATATCATTATGTATGTTATATATATTACTTCAATGGAAAGTAATTTATGATCTGTAAACCGCGAATTAAATAAACAATTTACCATCGGTGTTGTTGCACTTAGGATTTTTTTACTACTCAATGACAATTTGATTTCCATTATACATTTATACTTCAAATTAAATTGAATAAACGAAACTTTTTACGAAAATTATAGTTGTTAACAATTAACAAAATATACAAATTCTTAAAAATTCTTAAAAATGTATAAAAATCCGTAAAAATGTTCTCATTTTATTTTATTAAAAAAAATAAAAATAAAATATTATTATATCCACTGGTGGACTGCACGTTGTTTGTTTTCGTATTTTTCACTACACTATAAAAAGCGAGATAACGAATAAACATCATGGCGGTCTACTCAGTAAATAAATATTTGTATACATATGGTCCTCATAAGTTTATTTATTATTTTTCTTCAGATGTCCAAACTGTTTGAAGTGTTTTTTTTTCCGAAGTGGCACTGAAGTATACGTGGATATAAATATATAGGTATATCTATGTCAGAGAGTCGGACAAAGAATATTGAATGGTACTGGTACACAAACATATTCTACTCTTGCGACTTACAAATCGTAATGGTATATTTTCTCACTTTATTTGAGAAATCCTTAAAAAGTCTGTTTCTCTTCTCGCATGTAATTTTTCTGTGGAGAACCCAACGACGATAGGTGTAAATTGTACTCACTTACAATAACCAATAGCCTATAAAATAATAGTGTAAAGGGGTTGTAATTCCATACATAATTAATTTTGGGTGGCACTGCTTTCTGCAGATTGAATAACTATATGTACTATGCAGGCTAATATTTACTATCATAATACCGATAATTATTAAATATTAGTACAAAATATTACGTGGTTAACAAGTACTTTATTTATTATCGGGCAAGATAAATTCAATTTGTGATAAAATATTTATTTATCGAGTATTAATTTATGGTGATCATATTTCCTAAAAGAAGATGAACAATTTTAGCTTAAATCTAAAAAAAAAAAGTCCCAAAACTATATTATAGTTTTTAAATTTTTAAAGATATTTTGGAGATAATGTTAGATGAGAGAATTGAGGATGTTCTTACTATTTAGTTGTAATGGGAAGGCTTTCGGTCGTGTAGGTTCATAATAATATTATTAAACTGTGAGGGTATATTGTACAGAACAAGACAAGATTCTCATGATTATTGCTGACATAATGTGACAGTAATAATAATTTATCGATCGTTGTCAATTGACGCTCGTTCTACATTGTATCGACAAACATTCTACTGGCCACTTTTTGTCCGGGTTTAGACAGCGATAGTCCCGTTATCTCCATATTATATTGTGTAAAAGCAAAAACCTCTTCACGAAGAAACAATACAAAACAATGTTTTTATGCACTATAATAATATCGCTATTGAGATCAAAGTTAATAATCATATAAACACGCCAATATTATAATAATGGGACACCAGGCACGATGCTCAAAAAGAGATAATCCCGTTTTAAACGGAACTTATGGTCACCCTATATTCTAATTCCCTTTTACAATATTTATCATACATTATAATATGCAGTGTATAATTGAATATTATCGAAGCCACATTATATAGGTACTTTCGTCATTGAGATAATAATAGTAGGTAGGTGGTTGGTAAGTTCTTCTCCACAAGTTTCATATAATATTGGAAACTCTGTAATTTCTATCATAATATTATTACCTACACAGTTAGTATAATATCATGTATTATGACAAATATGGGTGCAGTAAATATAGTAATAGGTATATAATATATATACAATATACATAATATAAACAATGTAGCTAGTTGATACCACACGACGGATGATTAGTGCGTACCTTGCATAGCAGCTTTGGTTTTTATAATATTACCAATTAAAATAGGTGTAGCACTACAATGAAAATATTTCAGGCATTATCTTATAAATGTTTTAATGGTTAGGTTTTTATTTATATTCAGTTCACCCAATGGTGAATATTTTTATATAATATAATATACATAATCCGGACAATTATTTTAACATCGAGTATTATTAATTACCTATTTCAAAAAGAATGGACGTTTTAGGTAAATGTATAAGCTACGTTCAAATTGTAATATTTGATATCGCCAATCAAAAACGACTCAAGACGAAACGTACCTTGTACAATCTTTTACACCACATGCTAGAGATTAATTTGTCATTAATAACCCAAACTAACGACGTCACTGACCAGTGATGACTCGCCCAACTCCGCGTTAACTGCAAGTACCCGCAGGGTATTAATGGTCATTGGTCAATTGAAAATCATGTAGCGTTGACAGACCTGGCAGTAAATATATTATTATAGGTATACAAGTTACAACGTGGGTACCTACGTCTTCTGCTGTAGCAAAACATATACGTACTTATATAATAACACACCGTGTATTGCATATATTTATGTGGTGTATTTATAGGTACCTACTATGTACCTACACATATTATTATAATATTTTATTATTATATTATCGTAGGTTATTGTTGTGCGGGGCTCGACAAGTGACGGACAAAAGACCCGGCACTCGACCAACAGTCAAGGGGCCTCCGTTCGATTTGCAGGATTAACTCGCACGACAACATCCCTCCCAGGGCGCGTGCCGGCAATAAAAACCGAACAAATTCGCCGTCTTAATATTTACAGTATCGCGCCCGCGCGCACGTGTCCGTCGCACGTTTATAGCGAGCCCAGCCCAGCCAATTGTCAAACCGCACGGGCACAACCTGACACGCGTCTGTCGGTCGAATGTCATGCAATAATAGGCGTTTATTTTTTTTTTTTTTACCGAATTTTGCTATTTTATTTTTTTTTACCATTATTATTTTTTACTGGGCGCGCATACACAGCCCACTTAATAGCAGGCCCGAGTGTGAATTTATTTTTGTATTGTCACTACACAATAATATACACTGCAACTCTACATAATATATATATGTATATAATAAGGACACACATGGTGTATGGCATATACTACACATGTATATAATATATAATACAATATTTAGGTACCTATTGTAAATGAAATGGACAACATTGTATAAAACAAAATTATATGTTTCACACGTCTTTCATACTTAATTGTGTGGAGGTAATCTCGGAAAAAAACGTTTGACATACGGATATAAAATGTTCTAGAATATAAATACATTTTTTTCAAAAGCTTGAAGTGGCTTAACTATAAAATAATTTTAGCAACATATAGTTGTCCGGTATAGGTACATGAATATACTATATTATTATAGTCTGATAAAGTTGTACCTAAGTTGTAGAGATTTACCATAAGTAATAGGTAATACATTTTAATGTGTGAATTATTATAAATGCTTTCCATGCTTAAAAATATTGTTTTGAATATCTCGATTGATATCATATTATAACCTATAGGTATAGGTGCAAATAGGGAATTACATTGTTGGGGGATCAAGCTCTTCGAACTTTAAAAAAAAAATCCCCACACTCCCTCAACAACAAATAAAACTACTACGTAATATAAATATTTTTATTATTAACTAATATAGGTAACTATACAGTATAAAATTTCCCATTTTCTCCTCAGGAGTACTTTAAAGCCCCGCCACTCAGGTTTGTTATAGCCTCGCGGCCCCCGCCATCCGTATACCAATAAATACATCGTACAAATATAAAATAATGAGTTTATTTGTTGATTCCATAGTAACAATAATTCGATGACAGATATATTGATGTAATATTAAAAAATTAAAATTAAAAAATGATTGTAATAAATACACCGTATAAGTAGGTATAAAACAATGATAAATTAAAAAATTTATAAAAATGTTTATAGTTTCTCTTATGATCACTAAATTGTTAAGTTCTGATCGCCACATAAATTCTGCCATGTTAGAGTCTAAAAAATGTCTATCAGTTCATCTACGTCTTTTGTTGCCCAATTTAGCCGACCACCACATTCTCTCGACATTTTGTGTGTGGGCTCCTGAGTTAGGGTCCACGATATTGTATCTGTGATTAACTTGAGTATGTTGAAATCCATGTTGTTGCAAATTAGCATAAGCTTTCCAGCTGTCGGAAAAAATTATTGAATCATGTCTAATATATATGATATATGATATGTTAATGATATAGGTATCAATGTAACTTCTGATCTATTTGGTACACTAACTATGAAATATTTTTTGATTATTGATTATTAGGTACCTACCTCATAGTAACGGTACGTATTTTCGTCGAATTATTTCATATTTATGCTATGTATTTATTGTTATATGGATGGCGGGGCTTTAAAGTTTTCATTCGCCGTGGCGGGGCTATAACAAACCAGTACCAAAATGTATTTTCCTTTTGGATTTGGCAAAATCACTTAATACTGATCCGTGTCAATGTTAATGTATTAGATTCTGAGCGGTGCGATGAATGTATTGATTTTATAATGATGTGTGTGTGATTTAAAATTTTTTTTTTTGTCTGTCGTCACCGTTTGGGGGGGAACTGCTTAGTTTTTCTTCAACAATATCTTGTTTGATGGGAAAGTGAATCTAGTTGGTACATTCAAAATTTAAAATTATCAATAGTTTTCAAAAGCTCTGCAGAGAAAAACAAAATTAAAATTAAGAAAAAATGAGAATTTTTACTCAAAATCAATTTTGGTTTTTGGTGTAACTCTATAACAATTGACATTTAACACATTTGACAATACATGACATTTTCAGTTTATAACAATTTGGAAAGATTTGTTTGCTATTCAATGAGTTTAAGTAATTTTTCAGCACATTCAATAACATTGTTTAGCACAATTTATCAATATACATTGTAAATTAATATTAAATTAAATAACTATAAAAGAAATGCTTCTAAAAATAACTACCTTATAGTTTGTTAATGAATCACATACTTTCATTTAAGTTTAATTTCAAAAAGTTGTCTACAAATTGGGCTGTTTTCATTCTTTCTGGAGAAAATTGTTTTTCCATATTGACAATAATATAGTATCGGGGGACGGAGTGGCCGAGTGGACTACGTCACCGGTTCGAATCTCGACCACGGACGGCTGATCTCTCTAGACTGGCAACTGTCTTACGACCGGGCATGGAAGAAACCTATACGGATGCCCAATTTTAAATACTACCAAAACTAAAAACACACGTGTTTAAAAAAATCTATAGTACCCTCCCCCACAGTTGAAGAACCATCCAATAATGACTTAAGTGGCCGCGGGTTAGTCAATAAATAAAAATAAAATAATAATATTATCAAGTATAGTATAAAAGTATTTTCCAATATCTTTAATTTATTGAAGTACCTATTACTTATTAACATGGTCGTCTTCAGCTGAACAAGGTAGTTGATAGTACAGCATAGGTACAATATAACTATTTTTACGAAAATTGTATAGTGATTAGTGAATATATTAATATTCTCACTAAATTCAAACCATATTTTAGAACATGTTTGTTAATTAGAGGAGAAGATTACCTTATCTTATTTTTTTAAACATATAAAAATACTTAAATACCTACCATTTTTAGCTGATATATATATATACGATATTAAGTTTTCAGAAATACATATTTTTGGGTTTTATACTCTGCACAGCCTTTTTTCTCATTAGATTATTGTATTAAGTTTTATATTACTTTGGGATATATATAGAGAACAACATTCCTGATTTGTAGGTTCTGATGAAAAACAAAGTACCTATATAATTGATTTTTTCTTGTAAACTATATGGTTGTGTTTGGAATTATGAACAAAATAATAGTTTGTACCTAAATAGCCTAATGTTTATTACCTATACTTACCTAGACAATGTCGTTGAAGTTATAACCTAAGTTATATAACTTCAATGCTCGAAAGATGTCGCAATTAAAATATCAACCACGCTTGACATTAAATCTAGTTAATTTGAGGTAATATATATTGAATTAAACATCAAAAGGTTTATTTAATTATAATAATGCACAATGAATTAGGAATGTAAATTTATACGCAATGTTAAGTATAATTGAACATGAATGTTTTGCGAATAAATCGTCAGTTTCTGTTAATTATTTAATTGTTCTCATTAATAAAATGTACAAAACTTTACTATATTTAGCTTACGAAAACACAATTTTAATGAAATAATAAAATATGAGTTATAAATTATAATCCAATAACCTAATCTAATAAGTATTAGTGATTAATCATATATATTATGTAGTGGTACAAGTGTATGTGTACCTATCTATCATTAGTTACATGTTTGGTATAATAACAATGAAACGTAGATAAATGAACGTATTATTCAACTTATATTGGCTTTATTTTATATCCTTTGATTTTAATTTTAACAACTACTATTTTTACAAATGCAGGTAAGTGGGTGTCGCTCTGCACTAGGTTACAAGCGGGTCACTGTAATGCATGGGCGTGCTCAAGGGGTTTGGGGTTAGGGGGCCCCGCCGTTGGACACTTGACAAATATATACTATGGACTTATACATATAATTATAATAATTTATTGTATCATTGTATTTTTCAATTTTTAATCAACAATTTGTTATTTTTTTAATTTTTAATTTTTGTCATTGATGTGTTAGAAAAAAAAATGTTATAATATATTATAGTGTGGATTATTGTGTACCTATAAATAATATTGTGTTTCGTGTATCTAATAATAGGTTTAATATAGAACGTTGTTTTAAGTATCTATATCTATATATTATAGTTATAGGTAAGATAAATTCCTATATAATTTTATTTATGTAATGACAATACTGAGAATATTAATAGTCCAGGAGCTACTAATGGGTTTAGCACACTTGATTTTTTTATAGTCTATATAGAATATATTATGTAGAATCGGACTTTTACTGAATATACAATAAATAAATCGGCAGAAGTGTAAATCAACTAATTTATTGAGTCTGCCACCAACACCAAATGATTCTATAATATTTTAACTTTAAAGATGTTATAAAAAAAATTACTAGACGAAAATTCGGACTCAAACATATAAAAAAAATTTTAATTTATAATTGGCAAGAGCAAACCGTCAGTATAATAGCTCCTGGACTAATATTATGGTTTATTGAGGGAGTTGAATATTGTGACAAGTTCATACTATATACATAACATATATTATATATATGTATAAGTAAACATATACATATATATATATTAAATATATCTATAAGTAAACATATACGATATACACATATATATATATATTATATATATCTATAAGTAAACATATACATATATATATATATATATATTATATATATATAGGTATAGTGGTATGTAATTTTTGTAATAATTCAATAGAGGAGATCACAAATAATTAACAATGTACCTATTAACATTAATTAATTCCTTTTCGGCTTTTCATTTAAATAATGTTCATAAATCATATACGCTTGCATCACAATATCCATTATATCTATTATTACGTCCCTATATTTATGTATACAATATAACATAATGTTTTAAGTTAAAACTACGTATGTAAATATAATTAATAATATAGTATATACATTTGTATATTATATTATATATACGAGACTACCCTGAGTGACTGATTTATAATAAACGCAAAGCGTATTAGAGTTTTCAATTTGAAATTTTTAGGGTAGATTAATATTATAATTTCAGAGTGTACTAAGAAAAGGTTTTTTTAAATTTTGATTTTATGGGGTTAAAATCAGCAAAAAACAAAATTTTAAATGTAAATTGTTTATCGTAGTGTGGCTGTTGGTTATATAGGGGAAATTAGTATTTATTTATTATTGGTTGCCATTATTTATTTAGGCAGATCAGGTACAAGCTTACATCAAATCGAATTTTTGAACATATTATTATTGCCTACCTGCAGGGTGGCTATGAGTTGCACTTATGGTGCACCATACTAACTCAAAAAGAGTTGAACATTCATAACTTTTTTAAGTATTGACATTTTTTACGGGCAACAAAGTGCACGGGACAGCTAGTATTATAAAAAGGTACTTATAGGTACAATACACGGTACATAAATAAGCAATGTGCTTTGTTATTATGATTGTTTCTACTAATAAACTAGGAAAAAACGATGTTGAAAATAATCAAAGCCAACGTAAAATTAACAGGATCCGCTGTAGGAACGGCACCTATTATACCTATATAAATATAATAACAATATAAATGTAATATGTATTATGTGTGAGCTATAGAGTATTATAGGGACTTTAATATATACCTAATATACCTATATAGTTGATGGGAAATTGCGAAAATAAAGAAAAAATAAGTGAAAAAAAAAACGCTCGTCCTGCCACGTCCCATGAAAACTATCACACAAAATCTATTATCGTTTAGGGGATCCACAAAAACAAAGGCGGTCTCCACGAGAACAACCATGGCAGCCGTGTTTCGGGCGGCGAGGGGCCGAGCCAATGCCGTCGCAGCGCTGCGCACCCTGCCCCCTTCTCATTGGTCCCCCCGCCTGCCAGCCCGTTTGCAGTCATCCCGGCCGCTGGTCCCTGTTTTCCAGTCAGCCGATCACTAGTACTCCGTAATTTCGTTAGTCACTTCTAGTTTGGCATCGGATGACGCGCTCTTTCGTTAATCGGACACTCCGGTCATCCCAAACCAATTCAATTTAAATCATAATCACCGTCCGACCAACATTTTAGAGTTTTTCATTTTTTTTTCGATACTGACATTTTTTGTCCACCCCGAAATGTCACCGCTTGCATAAAAAAAAGTATAAACTAATTATAATTGCCCGTAAAATAATAAATAAATTACGCGTTGTTTTTGTATTTTGATTCGTTTGTTCACGAAGCGGCAACCGCCACCGTATATATATATATATATATCGTCGAGTATCCACATAATACCAATAATACCGATTTCAATAAAAGTTACGACCAAGTCACACAGTGCATTCGCACCAGTACCGCCGTCGCTACCACTGCACCAGAGCCATCGCCACTACCTCGTGCCTGCACCCTTGCGGAGCACCGTCGACGTTTTGCGACCCGGCGTACAGTAACGGGCACCGCGATTGATCTGAAAGGTGTGTCGGGTGGTGATCCACACCACCCGCACAACATTTTCCCCGCTCTGTTCTCGAGGCAGTTGAACTTCAACAACGGGTCACACCATCACGGTGGTACGGCACACTCGTCTTCGGGTAAGTTTGGTTTTCATGTGTATTTATAGGTACTGCAAGTATAGATAATATATAATATAGGAACATATTTTGTGCCGCGGTATACTGGTATCGCGGTCCTTTGGGCTACAGATCGACTATTATAATACCTATAGGCTATAATATACAATAAGTCCACATTTATCATATATATATACTTATATAGGTACGAGCTGCCAAATTTCGTGTGAATATGTCAGAGCAACCACTATTTTTTTTTTCAAAATCTGTATAGTGCACATTTTCGCCGTAGATATGTTAGTCTACCATGCTTTTCAGGGGGTGGGGAAAGGGTATATTGGATAAGATACAAACGCTTTTTTGAGAAATTATACAACATGTATATAGTTACAAGTAACACAATTATTTGTCAATTTTGCATTGTCGTATATTAGAAGGTACCTATATACCTACACCTACCATATACAAAAATAGAATATCTACATATATTTATATATATATATTATATGTATATGTGTATTGTATATACTTCTTTAATCATTACTCATACCTAAGCGTGTTTCGTAGTCTCATAAATATACTAATATAATATGGATTTGAAAGAATTTGTATATGATGACATAATAGTTTGAAACTATATATTATGTCTGTATTAATGTATGTATAGATTTCAATAGGCGAATATTATATTATAGACATTTTGATTTTCCGCTGTGAAAAGTGTGAAAGAGAATAGGTAGGTACACGGACACATATGGTTGTTTGTATTCTTCCAGTTTTGCTCATGACTCATATATAGCCATTTATCTATAGAAATTGTTTTTGTCATATGATTTGGAAGTAGGTACCTAAATATATACGTATACCTACATTATTTTATTAAAAGTTATCCGTGGCAACTGTAAAGCCATTGGATTGGATTTGACGGAACAATGGTTTTTGATATAGAGTTAGGGTCAAATTATTGTAATTAAAGTACCTATTTACAAAAAAAAAAAATACTGTATTAAATTATTATAAATATATTATACATTATAATTTATAATATTATATTTCACTGATGAGGTGTCATCTTGATATGAATTCAACTATTCATGTATTTTGAGGATGTTGTCTACAGGTTCCAGCTTAAAAGTTTCTGAAAGGTGGTAGGTAGTGGAAATGACCGATTCGATCCTTTCCTCGACCCATACGTCCTGCATTCGGTGTGTCAATGTGATTCATTGTGAGCTGTGAGGACTGAGGAGGGTACTTCATCTGATACATATATAGGAAGATCTTATCTTTTAATTTAATGTTGATGTGTGGAGCGTATATATCTTATTCTGGGGCGGTTAATGGAGGTTCATACTTTCTTGTTGAATAAGGGCCAATATAGGTGGGAATTGGTGATTATTTTAACTTCATTAAATTTGGTTGAGAGTTTGAGCCATTGTTATTCCCACTAGTAATGAGTGTTTATTTCAATATCTTTATAATGTCCGGTAAGAGAAAAAATTGATTATGATAGTGTCAGTGGATGAATGTCTTCCCAGCTCGTTGTTTGCCATATTATATAATATATTATCTATAGGTACACCAACGGATACTATATAATAGTCAATCGATACTACCAATATTATCTTTCAAAAATAAATCGAGTGATTTTTTAGTGTTTTTAAACTTCTAACACAAAATATGATTTAAAACAAACATGTGTTATACAACCTAGATAAATAATTGATCAAGACTTAAAAATAAATACATAGGTAGGTATTAAGTGTAGAAAATGAAATCTTTATCAAATATACAATCAGGTTATATTATTTATCTATAAATCATTTTATCTTAAAAATGAAAAAGTAATTAATAAAGTAGTGTTCTCGTGTTACCTATACAATATTATCATATATATATATAGCTAATAACTAGCATACATTAATTGTGTTTAATTAAAAACACAATAACTAATATTTTATAATAAATTAGGTTAGCAAGTAATTGGGCATGGCAGAAACCTACGGCTGCCCAACTTGAAATTCTGCCAAACCTAAAAAAGCGTTTCAACCAACCGTTCAAACCGCCTCCCCCTACTATAAAACAATAAAAAACAATTAATGACCATAGTTGCTAGGCTTAACTTAAGTTCAATAAAAAAAAAAAAAAAATAACAAGTAATTATATATTTATATAACTAAGTCGAAAAAATGAAACCAAATAAATAAATTGGTGTTTAAATTACAAAAGTATTATAATAATTAGGTATAGGTATTATAATTACGAAGAATGAATATTATATACATATTCACCATGATTTGACACCGTCGCAGTGTAACATTGATATAAATAATAGTTATATTGTAGTTACTTGAAACTTGTAAAGATTCAATATAAATATACAATACCTACATTATTTGAGTTGACTACTAATTTATAGGTACGTGTATTGTAAAGCATGTACTATGAAATTAATTATTAATATTATTTTATTATTAAAATTCTAAGATTCACTAATGTTTTCATGTTTAGTACTACATGAATAGTGTGCATACCACACTATACAATACTTACAATATAATTAAATTTGTTTTTCACGTCTTATTAATAACTGAAAATGTTACTGACATTTCTCAGTTATGTAGAATGAAAAACGATTGAACAAAATGTATTATGATTTATGAACAAATTAGACATTCGGTACCTATGATAAATTGTAATTGATAATATTGCTTGGTGCAAGGCCAACATCATATTTTGATAATGTTCAGGAATTCAAAAAACAAATTGACTAATTTCTAAAATGTACACAATCATTTTAAAATTAAAGCAAGGACTCTAAAATTATGTTACATAATTAAATTTGTTTTTATTTTATTGTATGAGTAAGACTCTCATTTTATTTTTGACTAAAAATGTGTGCGTTTTATTTACACATTGGCCCCCCCAGAATATAAAAAAAATTTATTAACAAAATTTAAAATAAACAATTTTTAATAATTAGGTAAGCAACATAACTTTTTATTAAAACCTAATAATAATATTCAATTGCACATAATGTTAGTAACTATACCTACTACGTTTATAAACTTTATAATTGATTTTGAAATGGCCAATGTTGACATAAACCCATTCTATTAATGAATATAATTATATCGCTTATTGTTAAAGTGGCCAATATCAAATCTAATTTGGTCACACTGCATCTTAGACATTAGTCATTTTAACATAAGTAACATAATTAAATTTTTATAACATCGGTCTAATAATCTAAATTTCGTCAAAATGTGACTTTCACCTGTTTTGCACCAAGCCACTCACTCGGAAAAATATCGACCATTCTTCTACAACAGATCATATTATAATAGGATAGTACATATAATTTATAACAATATACTATATAGTTATACACACGTCCACATATAATAGCCCTATAAATGACCACCCGCATCCATAGGCGTTGGGTTATTAAATATAATGGGGATAGACGTGTCTTATACAAATTTGGAAAAATTTATATTTGTTTTTAGAATAAAATTATTGTTCTAATTCATTATATTATCATTATTGTCAATATCATTAAGAATACAGTTTTTGACAATAATCGCCCCTTGGTATCTGGTATATATCAAAAATGATATTAGGTATTATTTATTATGTTCTGACGTGATGATATGTAACAAGATTATGATAATTGATAAATAATTACAATAGTGATTATATTATGAGTATTACCACAATCAGCCACAAGTTCAGTATAATAAGCTCAATTTACCCTAAAGACATAGATAACAATAAATATTATTTTTAAATAGGTATCATATCAAATATTAGATAGTAACTAATATTTTTAAAATTAAGATGGCTTAAAATTCTGGATGGGGGGGAGTGCTTAGCATAATTACTCCTATACTCCACTCATCATACAACCTATACCATCCATCGCATATAAGTGGATAATAAATTGTATTAATAGTTACTAGATGTGGGTACCTACAGCATGTATTTAACGACATTCCGTGCCGATTTTTTTTTTCGTTTCAGGCAAACTCATGATGGACGATTTGCGGCCGGGTCTTGGAGGCATATTGGGTTTGATGGATCACGATCACCATCATCATCACCTCCACCATCACCACCCGACCGCGGTGCACGTGGACAAACAACGTGCCTCGAAGGGGGCCAGCGACTCGTCCAATGAACTCGGCTCGATGTACGGACTGCCGGTTAACGCGGCCGGTGACTCGTCTCACCACAACACGCCGTCCCCCGGACGAGGATCGCTAGCTGAACAGACTAGTACGTATATTCAATTTATAAATCCTGAATTATATCATTAGGGTATACAATTTATTTTAATAAGTTAAAGTTATTATAACGTTCGGCCGACGATAGCCGAATTATTGACACTAAATTGCTATAGGTAGTTGCTAATACAAAGAGTTCTCATAAGGGTTTCTTTTGTTATAATTGTATAGAAATAAGTTTCTACTTTCCACTCAAACTATACCTACTTCTAAAATAATTAATTAGATAAAAGCCACCAAATTTCTCAAATTATTAGTATATTTTATACTGTTATGAAATAATGATAAATTATTAATTTTATACAAATTAAGTCAACGGATTAGTACTTACACTATACAGTGCTCACAAAAGTTTTTTTTAAATAATAGACACATTCAAAATGTTTCTAAAAATTATTTAGAAGATCTTTTAGATGAATTATTTACCTATTATATAGTAAGTACCTATGTGTATATTCTCATTGTCTTCTTAATATTATCTCATTTCTCACTTTCACAGTGTCATGAAAATTATAGGTACTCCACAATAATAACACAGTCAAAATGACAATAGTACCTAATTTTTTTAAATATTGAAAATTTAAATACATATAACAGGGTGAATAATACATTTATTAAAATGGTTATGATTTTTGGTATTTTTAAATATGCTGAACACCATATTATTTTCAAGTAAGTAGTAGTTTTACTTAAGATTTTTTACCATTAAGTAATTAGGAGTGTCTATGGACGTAAAAACTCATTTTTTTTAATTTTCTTTTATAATTTGTCTACAGTAAATTGCTTGGCCGATAAGTTTTTTGGAAATTTGTTTGCTTCTAAAATCGTAATCGAAATTATAACAAGTAGTTTCTGAGTAATTAAACATAATGTACCCACTAACATAGATGGAAGTTCTTAATAACAACTTTACATCTTATTTTTAATAAAATATAAATCATAGGTATTTAATATTTAGACTAGCATAGGATATATGTAGGTAGTTACTAGTTACTAATAATTAAACTATGAACAATGAACATGTTTATAAATTGTAAAATTTTTTTATAAAAAAATTAAAAATATTAACAACCTATATATTAATTAATTAATACTAATTATTACTATAGATCATGTATACTAAGTCTATTAATTATTATCATTTAGTGTTTAGTGTAATAAGTAATAACTTAAAGTTTACTCAAATTTATATCAAGTTAACTAAAATTTCAATTTCAATTTATCAATATTTTTAAAATAAATCATCTCCTTTACAAATTATAATGGTATACAATTTAGGTAATGGAGTCTTCATAAAATATAAAATTAAGTTATATTAGTTAGGTATCTATAAATCATTTTATCTTACAAATGAAAAAAAATAAATTTGTATCTCAAAAGGGGCTTTTTTAAATGGTATAAAAAATCATAATTTTTATTAAATAATTATTTATGAAAAATGGGGCTGAGCTATTCTGTTTAAAGATTTTGAAAATATAGGTTAGTAATTCATGCATTATAAAATATAAATTATTGTGTAACACTAAATAAATATTTGTTGGTACTTTAATTAAGAAAAAAACAATACTTTCTTCTAAGAAATAAAATAGACTTATAAGAAGGCGTTTTATTTGACCAATGTGTAATAAATAAAGATAGTTGACATTTTAGTACATTAAATTATTATTTTTTATAAATTATTTATTTATAAATAAAATTAATGTACTTACCTACACTCTAAAATATTTATCCTAAAATATTTAATTAAAGTATATGTACCAATTAGTTGAATTCCTAATATAGTTATAACTAGGTGAATATATAATACATTTATGCACAATGTTTTAATTTTAAGTTTTAAGGCAATATTTATTTTATAGCTATTTAAATTTAATTCCTAATTACAAACTTAATATTTTTGTTCGTTCTAAATGTATATAAAGTTGTCTATATTTATATAGGTAGTACCCTACTATCTATAATACTTCTATAATTTTCTTGAATAAATTACAAGCATTCAAGAGGTTTTTCATACTCTGAACTTTACAGTGTTTGATGTTAGTGCTTCATAAACATACAAACCGAGAATTTTTAATTAAAAACAAACTTTATAAAACGCGGAAATACCTACAGCCAAAGGAAGAATGTAATTTACTAACAAACCATAACAATTTGAATAATGTGAATAATGTTATTTGGTATTTTACAAAAGCAAAATGTAAACTATTATTTTCAAGAATAATAAAATGATAATAAAATCAATAATATGATGGATATAGCACCATAACCAGTATAGCTGTATAGGTAGGTATTATATAACCAGAAGGTTTAAATCCAAAACATATAAATTTGTATTTGGTAGTAATTAAGTGGAAATGGAATGTTATTAATGCTCTTATGTTAAATTAATCACTCATTAACTTCTTAAGTTGAACAATTTCAAAAATAGTTTTTTTAAATTTTTAGCATCCGAAGGAGCGTTTAAAAAATTGAAAACAGAACCTTTGACATCTGTAGGTAGCATAAGTGCAAGTCATTCTGGACACACGCCTACTACGGCAACGTGCCCGACTCCAGCAAGACGAAGACACCGTACGACTTTTACCCAGGTCAGTAACCACTAACCAATAACGATACATTATAACAGACCAATATTATGTAATTAGGTATTATGCTCGTTATATCCTATGTGCACGTGTTTATTAATTGTTCATACATTTTTTTTTACTTAGGAACAACTGGCAGAGCTTGAAGCTGCTTTTGCCAAGTCTCACTACCCCGATATCTATTGCAGGGAGGAATTAGCAAGAAGTACAAAACTCAATGAAGCTAGAATACAGGTAATAGTTTCTATAAATACTGTAATTTTATCGTGTACCTTTACATTTTATACTGTATATAGTTTAAAATTATTAGACTTAGGTTATTAATAATTATGGGCCGATTGGACGGACATTAAGTTACCTTAGGTCCTAGGACGATAAATAGGTTTTTGTTATTTTTGTTGGATGCAGGCTTGGTTGTAAATGTTGTACAGTTATATTATTCGTAAAATTTAAAAATATTTATAAGTAAAGTTATATACTGTGTGTAAATATTTGATTTTGTCAAATACAAATTCCATAGGCCAACTAAAATCGATAATTTTATAAAATATAATATTCTAATTTCATCGACACCTGCAGCCGATTAAATTTATTTTTAGGTACAGTTTGTGACAGATCGCTTTTGAATTATGATACGCCCCCGATATATTTATTAAAATTTACGCCAAATGGCACAAATACATACCTACAGTAGTTAATAACTTACTAATAGATACCTAATGGTATAAAGTCTGTACAGTACATTGGTACACATTATTATGTATGTGATAATAATGCAATATATGAAAATGCATAAACTTAAGACGTCCGGCGGCAATATCATTTTGTCCACAAAAAAATAAAAAGAATAATTATCCTGTCTTGTATAATCAATCAAATTTGATAATTTTTTTTCAACCCATATTATTACACTCAACATTGAACTCCGTTTTTCAATATTTTAATCTCTAACTTTATAATATGTTTTTAAAAATATGACAAAAGCTTTTAAAAATAAATGTAATTATCAAAATCCGACAGATCTATTAAGCATGATGGTTTTTCCTGTGAAGGCATTTTTGTTGATATAATACAACGTATCAATCCCCCCTTAGGTATCGGGCATTAGATTAATGGAAAAGTATTTTATAATTAAGGTGGCAAATAAAATATAAATTATAATTTTCAAACTTTATAGAACTGCGGAAAATTCGAAAAATTGACACCTTAAGATAAAATAAACAATAAACGCTGTAAATGTACTTCGTTAAAAACTGATAGATTATCTAGTTTGAAAAAATAAAATTAAGTTAATTAATTAGTTTATTACATCATGTTAATAAAAAATAAATTTAAAACGTTCTTATAATCTATTAAGACCTCTTAACGTATTTGAGAATTGAGGAAATAAGGAAAACTTAGAGCATGAGCGTACAATATATTAAAATATTAAAACATGAAATAAAAGATACGGCAAAGAAATGTGATCATTTAACAGTTTGTACATAAAGGAAACATCAAAAAGTCAATGTATCTTGTCTAATTTATTAAGGTGTGAGTTATAAATTATAATAGTAGATATTATGTATTAACTGTACAGAGTACAAACCTTACTTTTGTAATACTGTGGTATCTTGTGATAAGTGACTATGTATAGTATCATTTTATATGAACACCTCCGCTGAACTCTTTCAAGTGGTTTATTTTAACTTACCTGTGAAAAATTCAAAAGTAGGCTAAGGTCAGGTGGGGACGTGGGGTGAGTGAAACACCAAATTTACAAGTTTAACTTTAACTTTTAACTGATTCCTAAATCTACGTTTTAATATTTATGACCTTAGTAGTAAATTATATCCATTCTATAAGATACCATGAATATAAATTTGTTCTTAAAACTGAGCTACTGTCATTACTTAAAAACAAAAATCGAAATTAAAAAAAAAAATATTTTGAATTATGCACTTGTCCCAGTCGATTGGGCAAGTGGAAAATAGTCAACTAACTAGTGCTTTACATTCATATTTTAGTTTATGTGGAAGGGTAGAAACTTATATTTTTTAAATTACAAAATTATATTTTTAGTATCATGATTCACCAAAATAACACAGCATTTTTAACATTTTAATTTTTATACAATGATTTACTAGGTTAATTTTTACCATTAATACATGTCGATTTGAATCAAGACAAATCAAATTATTTTCTATGCGGGGTAAGTGAAACACATTACTATGTGCTTTTCCATATTGATTGTTTCACTTGCCCCATAACTCATTTTTGTGGAGAAAGTGAATAATTGATCAATTATATCAGAAAATTATAAAAAGAGATTTTTTTTAAAGTCTTATAGTAAAATACAAATAAAACTTCTTATGTTTTGAAGATCTAGTTTATGAAAACGTCAAATAAAATAAATAAATACTTTATGATAACAGACCATATTTTTATTATGTGTTAACATAAATTGTATGTACAGTAAAGTGTACCTAAATGTTTATTTTTCCATATTTAAAAGAAATTGTACATATATATTACAGTGTGACTTTTAGTCCAATCATATTTTTGTATTTTATAGGACTCAATTAGCCACTTACCCCACCTGACCTTACCATTTTCTACATTAAGTTCAACTAGATCACAATAAAAGGTTTTTTTATATCAGTCACATTACATAGGCGTATAACTAATGTGTTTTATATGATAACAGCGGTTAATTACTACATGTTTGGTGTTGTCCTGAAATGTGTTTGTACCTAATATTGTAGGTATAGGTAGTTAATTAAACGCAGGTTATCGTCATTTAATTCTGAAATTGTATACCACAAGGCACAAACTAAAAATTATAAAGCTTCACACATTATTTGAATGTATGACAAATCGTGATGTATAAAATAATACAATATATTATTATAATATAAGACTATAACAGTTATATATACGACACGCGTTTAATCGCGATGCAGGCAGGCATCGAGGCAGGCTGAGTCACCGACTTTCCCTCAATCATTGTCCCCAAGAACATCACACAGGGGCCACTGTAATTGAATTTATCATCCAAAATGTATTTCCGGGCACATAAAGGGATACGTTTTCCCTGCAGGGTTTTAAAAGGCCATACTTTCCCGAATATTTTATACACCCACACACTATATAGTGATAAAACGAGTTTGTAATGACTTGAAAAGGGGAGAGGATGTTTTTGCATTGGACAATGACGATGACGATGTTTTAGGTATGGTTTCAAAACCGAAGGGCCAAGTACAGAAAACAGGAAAAGCAATTGCAAAAGGCTTTGGCCCCGCCCTCCATGCTTCCCGGATGTAACGGGGCCGCCATGATGAGAAACATCTACCCTTCAGCTTCTAGAACGTACCAAGCTTACCCGCACCCGAATAGCATGAACAGATACCATCCGCAGGTAAAGAATATTATTATTATTATTTTAACATAGTTAGAACTCTTTAAATATATTCTGTCCACATCATGTTTCTAATAGTGGCTTGATACACACAAGTATATAATATCATTTATACTGTAGGTATATTATTTAAATAATATAACTCTATCAAACATTCAAACATTTGATTTATTGATGTCGTTAATCATATTATTTGTATTATTATTAATTATTATATTTACAATGCCATATTATAATGGTATTATAAAATGTGTGTCTTACTAAAAAAAAACACGGGAAACTACCTGGCTACCTACCTGAATAAATCTATTTAGGTATCAGTTATTTTATAAAATTATTGACAACAAATTTAAGCTATGTTGATAATTTGATAATTATTAAATTATTAAGGCTTATAATAAAAATGTATCTCCAGTTATATTTTGTTTTTAGTCAACTAATACAACAAACATGTTTTAGATGTCATCTTCTTACATGTCCACAGCAGTGATGTCCCAGCCATTTAATGTTTCAAGTCATCAAGCTATTCCAACTGCTTCTGCTAATCAGTCTTCTATTACGACACCTGCAGGTATATAATAATAGGCTTATATTATTACTAATATTTTGTAGGTATACTATTATTTGATTAAGCCACTTAAAGTTATTTCTTTACTCAAGGCTTAGGATTTCATAAACATAATATAGGTACTCTAGACTCGAGTGTATAAACAAGTATGATTATTGTGTATAACAAATATTGTTTATTAAATTCCTTTATATTATATCATTGTACTTATACAAAAAGTGAAATTAATTAAATTGTTATGCAATTGATGCAATAATTAAGGTGAAAGTTTTTAATGTATGTGTTAAAATGTTAAATCATTAGTCAACATTAAATCGTTCAGTTTGAAAAACAATTTCAACCGTAGCCTAATCCATCTCCGAATCATAGAAAAGGTAAAAGGTTATATAAAACTGTTGAAGATTTTATTAAAAACGAGTACTATTGTTGGTAGTTTTTCAAATCTTTTCACTATTTTCTGAAAATTAGTGGAATAATCATGGGCTTGTGGGAGCACGTCTGTTTATTGATCTAAAGAGTTTGTTACTAAACTTTTTGTTCTTAAAATCTATTTGGTAAAAAATCAAAAGAAATCATTGTTATAAATCTTAAGACACAATACGGAGTCTACTTCAAGTATAAAGTTTCAATATTCAAATAAAAAAAAAAAACTGTAGAGACAATCTATAATATATATGACAATCTCATAATTTACACTATAATTATGTCACTGTTTTATAACTTTTATAAACTTTAATACGAAAGATTTCATTTGTTTTTAGTGTTCTACAAACGTGTTACAATAGAACTAGGTAAACCTAATTCTCAAATAACACTTATAGGAACTATAGTCAATAGAATGTTAAACTAATTTAGATTCTGAGCAAAGCGAAAAAAGTTATCGATTTTACAATGATGTGTGTTTTTTACTGTCTGCTGTCAACATTTGGGATAGTAAAATGTTCAGATTTTCGACATCAGCATATTTTCTGATACAAAAGTAAATCTAGCTGGTACTTTTGAGAGGTAAAAATAGAAAATTCTCAGAAGTTATATAGAAAGCGTCAGAAAGAAATAAAAGAAATAAAAGTTTAAAACGTGGTAATTTTTACGCAAAACCAATTTTTGAAAATATCGATTTAAATTTTTTGGTGCACGTAACTCAAAATATAATAACCGTAGTCCGTAGACACTAGAAATGTTCACCAAATATCTATATCAGAATTTTCCATGAATGGTAAGATTTTGGAATTTTTTTTTATATTTTAATCGATAAAAACTTTTTCACTTAGTAAACAGCTTGAAAATTGAATGCGAGGTTCTTTATAAGTTTCAATAATCTAAGTACAAAAATATTTAAGGTTAAAAGGCGTGATTATTTTTATATGCATTTAAAGTTCAAATTTTGATGAAATTCATCAAAATCCCGAAAATGTGCAAATCATTATTCAGTTAGAAATTCATGAAAGTTTTTTTTTTTCATAGCTTACATTAGAAATTTTAATAGAAGATTCTCCACAAATATTTCTACCTTAAACAAAAGGAAAAAAAGTTTAGTGGGAAGTATCGATAATTTGTTACGAGCGTTTGAATTTAAAATGTTAGATAACGATATTGGATTTTCACCGGTAAATTGACGAATTTCCATAAATCGATTTTGATAATTTTGTTGTAATTCTGGGAAAAACAAATAACTTTAGACTCTCAACATTTTCATAAAATATTTATATTAGAATTTTTCACATACATGGTACTGTAATGTGGTCGGGAAAATAACCAGTTAAACATCATAGGATATTCAGGGAAGAAGTTATATGGTCAGCATAATGTTAATAATAGGTACATAATATTGTTATATATAGCACATATGTATATATTATAATATATTCCTATTGTGCATATATTCTAATGTTTATAAAATATAAGTAATGATGTAACAATCGTTACAGTACCTAAAATGTTCAAGTCTTTTTGATTCTGTTTAAACTATTTATAGCTATGAGATTTTTTTCAAATGTTGTAAATTAATTTTCAGTTAGAAATTCATAAAAGTTTTTCTTTTCATAGATAATAATAGAATTTTAATAGAAGATTCCCAATGAGTTTTTCTACCTCTATACAAAAGAAAGTTTACTGGAAAGTTACACTGTTTACAGCCATGAGATATTTTCGATATTTAAAACTTTTTTAATCACAGAACTTTTTAGCCTCTCATCACAATTTTTTTAGTAAAGTGTATAATAATATATGAGCCGTCGGAATCAACACATAAAAAATTTCGACGGAGTTGATAGCCAGCATAGATAATAGGTTCTAACAGCTAAAAGGTGACTTCAGCGAAATCGATATACGCCCGTCTTGGTGACGAAAGGTTTATGACTTGGGCCGGGTTCACACTATACACTGTGTCGTGGGATTTCGTATTTTTATGTTAATACCAAAATGCAATACCAATGATATGAATATTGTACCTGATGGTAACATAATAATATAATATTATTTGTTTAATTATCACTTTACCGCACATAAATGTAACCACACGGTCAACATTTGAATATATCCAACTATGAGGTATCGTTTGGTAACTGTGGTAACCGTGATTATTTTACACGTCACGGTGGTGTAGTGTGAAAATGGCTTTATAGTTGAAAGAAAATATTCGACTGACTATTCGATTTGCATAGAATATTTCAGTGACAAACTAGGTTTGACCACATTTAAAAGATTTAAGTGTTAATCTACGAGTACATACCTATAGGTACAATGTACCTGGTACATACATAAAAAATAAATGTTTGTCCTTGATGCATTCCTAAACCGTTCATCCGATGAAATTTGGTACAGAGATAGATTAGATCTTGGGGAAGAAGATGGGTTACATTTTGTCGAGGAACATTTAGACAAGAGTCCAACCCGGGAGGATTTATACCATAGGTAGATTGTCTACCTGATAATATACTGCTCGCATAACCACAAGCGAATCTCACGGACAACGCTGATCGGGATTTAAATTAAAATATAAAATCATTTACACTTAAAAAGACATTAATTCCTCGGCTTGTAACAAAAAAGGAGTTGAACAATGACAATTTTTTTCCCTTCAACGCCGGGTAATTTAGTTATTGATGTATAAATATTACCCATAGGATATATTATATGGTGTATTTATATTGCTATTTTAATAATTTATTTTACTATTAGTTATGTAGGATAGGTTGGATTAATTTTCACAAAAAATATTTGTAATAATATTGATATTTAATTATTATAATAGTATATACATATTTATATTATATTTTAAAGTCATAAACTTTTAAGTAATACCAACTTACCGTAGAACGGTGTTAATATAGCCAATATAGGTTCGTACTACGTGGTATAAATAGGCAATAAATAGTGTACAATTTTATTATAACCTAAATGTCTAGAAAATGTAATTGTGTGTAATAATGTTATATACGTAAAAATTTCAAATCCCACGATAAGAAAATTTTTGAATTACAAAAAAATAAATTTAAATATCTAATATTGTTCAGATTTGAACTTAAAATACCTATAAAAAATTTTTTCTTATAAACTTTTTAGATTTTTGGTTCAAATTTAAAAATAAATAATATAAAATAACTTAGAAATAATAAAAGTTTTAAATAATATAAAAATTTGGTGAACGTTTCTATAGTAACTACCTAGTATAACTACAATTATTCGTTTTTGAATTACAAAAACCTGGTTTGGTGTAAAAATTTCCCGGTTTTCCCTAATTTTTTTTTTGCTTTTCCTAATCATTAAGAAAAGTAGGTACTGGGAATTTTCACTTTTAACCCCTAACCAACTAGACCCACTTCCTACCATGTTTCTCCAAAAAAGATATCGATGTTGAAAATTTAAGCATTTTTACTATTCTAAAAACTGATGACAGACACACAAAAAAAATGCCCATGAATTTCTGAGGTTTTCCCATAACATAATATATACTTACATGTTGTATGGAATTATAGCAATAATAGCTTCGTATATTTATGCCTGAGTAGGTACCTAGTAAAAAACAATGTTTAGTGAAATAAATAAATTATTAAGTGTTCAATCGTTTATTTTACCAATAATACTCCACTGTGTAGTTGGTATAATAAAATAGCCCTAACAAGATACATTATTGTAAACGATATGTACCTGAATTATGCCAATACGCTCTATATATTTATCACCTAGCAATTCGTATAATTTAAACGGCAACTACTTGTTGGACGGTAACTTATTTTACATTTGAAATTAATTGTTTGAAATAAATGAAATAGTAAAGTACCTAATTGTCTACCGTTTGGTTTTTCAGGAATGATGCCAGAAGAAGAATGGTACAATAAAAGTTTATCGGCATTGCGGATGAACTCCGGACATCATCCAAACCTCACCACACCAATGTTACAATACCAGACATAGAGTTGCTGTGATACTAGATACTAGATACATAATATGATTGTATGCTAATTGAATTATTTTAAATAATTATTATATAACGGGCTGAATCGTTCTTGTGTTTAAAACCATGTCACGCCACTTTTTCGTGTACCTACTAAAACCTCAATAGAATATAATCGTCAAAGTCTTGAAACACGTTTTGCTGATTTGTGTACAAAAAATACCGTAGGACTTACTTCAATCTATTTATAAGTTATTTATAACAACGGTTGTACCTATGTAAATATATAATATATATTTTTTGTTTGGTTTGTTTTTTATCACTTCGCAAATTCTTTAAGATTTATTATTATAGATGTTTTTACGTTTTTTTTCGATTTTTACGATTGATTAATATTATTGAACATAATCTACTATTATAACATAATTTATATTAAATAGTAACTATTGTAAACGGAATTGTAAATATACACGTTTTAATTATGTAATAATAATATGTTGGTGTGTGTACCTACCTAATTTTCTTTGATTTGAAATATAATATTTGACTAATTCTAGTTGAGAAGACTTTGAACTTATATCAGTTTCTGTAAATATAAGTTTGAAAAAATTCATAAAAAGTAAAATTATTTAAACGAATTTGTCGACAAGAAGAGTTGAATTCGAACTACCGATACGGTTTTTTATTTGTGTAATATGTTCATTATGATAGCCAATATCATCATTGTTACATCTAAATTTGCCTATAAAATGTCATATTTATCAAACAACATCATTTCTCTATCTACCATGCCGTTCAATTTAATAAATGATAAACGATTTACTGAATTAATATCCCTATATATACGTCTATACAGTTTACATTATACGCACATGCATTTACTACATCGCTTGCTTAGTAAAATACCTGCATAGATATTTTATATACGCTTTACAGATTATTGATTTGTTGTTAATGTCACACTCATCGAATTTGCTTAGGTTAACAGAACACAGAAACGTCCAGTACAAGCTTAATATAATCGTATTATTATTTATTGGCATAGCCAGCAGCCGAGTTTTGAATCGCGAAGTAGAGATTAACAGTCATCCTATAAATTTTTTAAATAACATTATTAATTTGATTTTCTATAGGTACAAAAACCTACTTTGTATAGATGAATCATAACAATTTAATAGTTTCAACTCGCTTCAGTGATCTTCAATACCTATACTGCTCACTACACTCAAGAACAGGGTTACTCAGGCGATTAAGTGTACCTACTATATATAATATTATTACTTATCATTTATCAATCAAAATTCGAACGACTTTCGTTTTTTAGTTATTTTTTAACTTTTTATACTAAGGATAATGGACCTAACATTACCTGTGTCCAATGTATACCTACGATAAGATGTGTGAAAAATATGCGGCCTGTGGTAATTTTATTTAAATAAATTAGTAATCCATATATTAATTCGTAAGCACTTTAATATATTATTAATTTATATAATAAAATAAAATAAAAGTTAATTATTGTTCGTTATTCAATTACCTACCTATTCAATGTACATAAAAAGGAAATGTCCGTATGTTTGTTGCTATATTATAATTATTTATAATATAGTCTCTATGACTAAAATACGAAATGTGTGTTTTTCTATAGTAAACGTTCTAGCAGTGGCGGATATAGGCCGGGGAAGGGGCCATGTCCACCCAAATTAAAAAAAAAAACAAATAAATAAATAATAGACAAATATAGGTTAGTTACTAACTAGGTATATTACTACCTATTTATACAATTGAATTTAATATAATATACGTTTTTTTTTTTTATCATGGTATTTAATATTATATTATACTCGATATCGTTTAGTTGTTAATTCTCATTTTTTTTTTTATTAACTTCCAATTTTTTTTTTCTTAGTGGTTTTCATAAACTAGATCTTCAAAACTTAGGAAGTATACCTAGTATAGTATTTTATGATGAGTCATTAAAAATTACTCTTTTTTGGTAATTTTCTGATATAGTTGATACATTTTTCAGTTTCCCCACAAAAAAGGAGTAATGGGACAAGTGAAACAATCAATATGGAGAAAAGCAAAATAATGTGTTTCACTTGCCCCGCATAGAAAATATTTTTATTTTTCTTGATCTAAATCATGTATTAAAATATTAAATATCTATAAGAAAGTCAAATTAAAGTTTATTTTATAGTTATTTTATGTCCAAATTTGGACAAAATTACAAATTAAATAACTAAGAATGTTGGTTTTAGTTATATTGTTGGAATGTCATTATGTTAATTCAATTTACCGACTACCGTATTAATAATAAGTAATAATAACCACATAAACAAAATATACGCTTCCTCACTGACAAACCGTCTGACTGATTTGAACTACAATTAGAATAGCTTTAAACAGGAAGACTTAGATTGTTACAGTTTATTTCAATTTTTTTTAAATGCTGCATGTACTATGGATGTAATTAGGGGCAGTCTTAGTGGAGAGCTGTACCTACTTGCTACTAATTATTATTTATTGTTGTATCGTATGTTGGCCACAAAGACAATATTATAATTTATAAACAAACGTACACAAACAAGTTATTCATATTTATTATTAAATACTGGCTCAATAGTATGCTGCCTAGTTATTCATTTTCTTATTAATTTTATTACCGTTTTAATTTTGTTCAAAATACATTTCTATAACATAATACATCAAATGATGGAATGTCGAACATACATCGAATCAAGATTGTCCTCAAAACTTCCGGAACACCTCTAGAATCACTCGGATACAATACAGATCTTCACTAGCAGCCACCATTGAATTCATAATAAAAGCAAAACTTCAAAACAAACTGTAATAATAAGCTTCATTAAATAATCTCTGTATCCCAATGGCCTATGTCACCGAGCGTAATTTTTTATTAATAAAAAAAAATATATATATATAATATACCTACATAAGTTTTTACTTTCGTTAATAATATTTATATTTTTCCGATTATTGTTATAATTTTTATTTTCTAAAAGTTTTCCTATATTTTTTAAATTCTTTTAAGTTTCTTTTCGTTTGTGAGGTATAAGTTCTTTTTATTTTCAACATAATACAATTCACTTTTTAGATTCATAGACGCACGCACATCAACAATTAAAGCAATTATTATTAACGAATGATTATATCTCTCAGGCCACAGATCTGAAGACTGAAATATTTTTATGCACTTACAATATTTGAATGTTTCAACACCCGTCAAACTTTAGATATAGAAAAGTTATGAAGTCCAAGTGATTATAAGGATTTATTTTGATATAAGTCTTGGTCGGCACATAAGTAAGCTAAACTATAGATTCATAAACCAAGTAAGATGCTTTTATGCATTAAGTATTTTGTAAAAAATATTTATTTAATGTTGTCGTCCCCTCGCCATTTCATCTCCACACCAAACACATCACCCACTATTGCCGGCCGGCGTCACATACACACAATCCACACTTTGTTCCAGGACCGTAAAAAAATGTTTATGAATGAGTTTCACGACATTTATAATAGGTTGCATAAAGAGATCCAATAGAATTGTGAGTGGTAAGAGACTTAGATATTAAGATATATGACTTTGGTAATCTGTAAATAATAATAAATAAACTATAATATATATACCTAATAGAAATATGATAAATACAATAATTATAGTAATGACTAATGATAATATAGTTATAGTTATAATATTAAGACAGTGTTGAATTTTAAATAAGGATCGGATCATATCATCCCAATAATTTACAACTTCTGTATTTTTACTCCTCTTATGGACTTATAACTCTATGTGGCAAATATAAATCCCTAGGCGCCAGCAGCCTAAAATACACTGTAAGCCGAAAATGTGTGAATGCCATATTGCGACAAAATTAAAAAATTCATATTAAAACTTATTCAACGTTATATTCGATATATATTTATTTATATTGAAATATTATGTGTTATCAGAGTATAAATAACGAAAAATGTTATGAGTAGTGCAGTTTCGCTGCACCGATCTATGTAAATTCAGTGGCGTATTTTCAATTTTTTTCTGGGGGTGGTCCAATAATTCCAACATAATATAGATAGGTACAGTACCTATAGTAAGTAACTGATACATAGAAATAGTTTTTAATAGATTATAAGAATAAAAAATAGTTGTTTTATTATATTTTATAATTTTCAAGTACAAAATCCAAGTGTCTTTTTTTTTACAAAGTTTTATTTTTTTATTTGAAGACATATTTATTCCAATTCCAATTTCCAAACAATAAATAGATACAAATAATTTATAAATTATACAACTATAAAAAAAATAAAAAAATAAATTTTATGCCATTTATTAAATAATTATGAAATGTTAGGTTTTGTCAAATCTGTATTTACACCTATCACAAATGAGAGACAATAATTATTCTCATTACACGTTGACAATTAATATTATTTCCATAGCAGTTTAATAATATTATGTTGTCAACTTCGTGTTAACACGTAAAAATAATGAAAGGTTTAAATTATAGTATAAGTAAATATCACTCTGCTAATCTCTGAACAGAAAATAAATACTAAGTAGGCAAACATGGTTCTAAATGAATACTAATTGTCGGCCAGTTGACTCCAAAAATTACATTAATGTTTTATGTTATTATAAAAAATAATAAATTCTTTACTGCTCACATCGGATCAATGAGCTATTATTATTATTTACTACCTAATTTACTAGGTATATATTTAATTTGTACTTACATAAGTAATAGATCTAATATATTTTATTGAAGAAATAATATTCAAATACTTGCACTCGTAGCCGATGCCGTCGTTCGGTAACAAAATACATACATGAAGTATTTAGTAAATGATTCTACGACAATTGCCGTGTTTACAAAGCAAAAATTTAAATAGATAAATAATAGCTACCAGCTATACTGTCCTATAGAAATAGTTCATTGGAGAATGATGTGCGTCGTCAATTTCTTGCGATAAGAATGTTTTGACTTTTTTGAGAATTATTGATGTTTATCTAATATGGGTATTTTATAAAGTGTAATACTACAATACAAGGATAAGTTTAGTTACACGGGTTTTTGAACGTTCGGTCGTTGGCTAATTTTAAACTATATTTCATATAAATATTTTGTTCACGGGAAAAAACCTTGTCTGCGTGTGCTTACATAAATATCGGGGTCTGCAAATATGTAAAACTTTTTTTTCTTTTTTTTTTTTGAGAGATTCTGGGGGGGGTCCAGTACCCCTGGACCACCCCCGTAAATACGCCACTGTGTAAATTACAGTATTATATTGTAGTCTCGACCGACGACCGGCGTTCGTATGTTCTCGCTTGCATGTGGAAAGACGCGCCACGTGTATATGTGTAATACCATTGAGTATAGATACTGGCTCTATTGCCAGCGACATTGAACTAATCTAGCGTAGCATAAAATATCGAGCACTGTTTCTCTATACTATCTATACTCAATGGTAATACCTTGAGCTTTTAAACATGGACTATGTGATATAATGTCGTTTAACGAGCATAGATGGTGTGGAAACTTACGCGACTCTGAAATCATCCTATACATCGAGTGCAATGAAGTAATATATAATGGAAAAGTTCTTTCATTTGGGGGGTGCACATTTTAAACTGGGGGGTGCACAAGTCGCCTCAGCATATCCCTAGTTGCGATAATGTAATTTTGATGTAACTTTTCAACATAGAGGGTATCCAGTGGGCCTCTCTCCTCATGCCATTCATGTTTTGTACCATCAAGTTTTTTTTAGATTCTGAGCGGAGCGATGAATGTATTGGTTTTACAATGATGTATGTTTTTTTTTATATTTTTATATTTTTATATTTTTGTGTCTGTCATCACGTTTTGGGACAGTAAAAGTGCTTCGATTTTCTTCAATAGTACCTTTTCTGATAGGAAAGTGAATCTAGTTGGTACTTTGGGGGGTCAAAAGTAAACATTTCCCAGTAGTTTTCACAAGCGCCGGGAAAAACAACATAAAAATTAAGGAAAAACGGGAATTTTTACGCAAAATCGATTTTCCAAAAAATCGAATTTGGTTATTGGTGTAACTTTAAAACAAATGACCGTAGATACATGAAATTTTCACTGGTTGTTTATATTTGCATTTTCTATACACGATAACATTTTCAAAATATTTTGATTTATTTTGAACTCTTTAGGGACATTTTCATTTTTCATTTTTTTTTAGTTTTTTTTCTAGAAATATCAATAAAATTTTATTTGTTGGTTGCGAAAGCTTGAAAATTTAATAGAAGGCTCCTAATACGTTGTTTCAAAGGCAGATGAAAAATATTAAAAATCCTTAGTCACAATTTTTTTTATGAGCATTTAAAGTTCAAAAATTGACAAAATATGGAAAAATCACGAAAATTAGCAAATTATTTTGAGTTAAGAATTCGTAAAAATTTTTCTTTTTAAATCTAAGATTTGAAAATGAAACACAAGATTCCTTATAAGATTATCTACCTTTATCAATAAAAAAATCTCTACCGGACAGTCAAATTAAATTTTTATGAGCGTTTGAAATTCAAATTTTTACAACATTGGATTTTCACTCGATTTCTCATGTAGTGATTTCCTTATTTTGTTGTAATTCAAAAACGAATAACTGTAGATACATGAAAATTTCACTGAATGTTTATATTAGCATTTCATATACACCATACAATTTTGAAAATATTTTGACTCTTTTTGAGCTGTTTATGGACATTTACAGCTTTCAATTTTTTTTAGTTTTTTTTTCTATAAATATCAATAAAGTTTTATCTGTTGGGCCAAAAAGTGTAAAAATTTAATACAAGGCTCCTGATATATTGTTACAATATCAGTTGAAAAATATTAAAAATACATAGGCACGATTTTTTTTTATAAGCATTTAAAGTTGGAATTTTGACAAAATTTATCAAAATCTCGAAAATTATCAATCGTTGGAATTAAAAAATTATAAAATGTTCAGTTTTTATAACTAAGAGTTGAAAATTTAAAACAAAGATTCTCTTAAATAATTCATACTGTAACCAAAAAATCTAAAAAATATATAAACACACTTATTTTTTACAGACATTTTAATTTCAAATTTAGACAAAATTTCATATTTAAACCAAGAATTACGATTTTAGTTATTTTGTTGTGATTGAATAATACTATTCGTGGGTACTTGAAACTTCTAAAGTGTACTATTATATATCTATGATAGTATCACGGTTTTTATTGATGTATAACGCGTTATAAGTATCTAATGGATATTGTGATATGATTAATTTGGAATTTATTATAGGTACCTATTATAGGTCAATTTTTTGTTTAATACCACAGATATGTATATAATATGCCTTATACATAGACTGACATACCATCACCGCTCAGAATCGTTTTTCTTATACAATGATATTATATCATTGAATTCAAATTTAATACCATCCATTATATAGTGACCCACTTGTAACCTACTGTACAGCAGAGCGACACCCACTTGCCCACCTTTTTATATTTTTATTTATATTTTTGTGTCTGTCATCACGTTTTGGGACAGTAAAAGTGCTTCGATTTTCTTCAATAGTACCTTTTCTGATAGGAAAGTGAATCTAGTTGGTACTTTGGGGGGTCAAAAGTAAACATTTTCCAGTAGTTTTCACAAGCGCCGGGAAAAACAACATAAAAATTAAGGAAAAACGGGAATTTTTACGCAAAATCGATTTTCCAAAAAATCGAATTTGGTTATTGGTGTAACTTTAAAACAAATGACCGTAGATACATGAAATTTTCACTGGTTGTTTATATTT
The DNA here is from genome assembly GCA_949089665.1 of Macrosiphum euphorbiae. Classification (NCBI taxonomy): domain Eukaryota; kingdom Metazoa; phylum Arthropoda; class Insecta; order Hemiptera; family Aphididae; genus Macrosiphum; species Macrosiphum euphorbiae. The sequence goes on along the minus strand of CARXXK010000003.1, from coordinate 29,601,343 downwards.
GAATTTTCTATACACGATAACATTTTCAAAATATTTTGATTTATTTTGAACTGTTTAGGGACATTTTCATTTTTCATTTTTTTTTAGTTTTTTTTCTAGAAATATCAATAAAATTTTATTTGTTGGTTGCGAAAGCTTGAAAATTTAATAGAAGGCTCCTAATATGTTGTTTCAAAGGCAGATGAAAAATATTAAAATCCTTAGTCACAATTTTTTTTTATAAGCATTTAAAGTTCAAAAATTGACAAAATATGGAAAAATCACGAAAATTAGCAAATTATTTTGAGTTAAGAATTCGTAAAAATTTTTCTTTTTAAATCTAAGATTTGGAAATGAAACACAAGATTCCTTATAAGATTATCTACCTTTATCAATAAAAAAATCTCTACCGGACAGTCAAATTAAATTTTTATGAGCGTTTGAAATTCAAATTTTTACAACATTGGATTTTCACTCGATTTCTCATTTAGCGATTTCCTTATTTTGTTGTAATTCAAAAACGAATAACTGTAGATACATGAAAATTTCACTGAATGTTTATATTAGCATTTCCTATACACCATACAATTTTGAAAATATTTTGAATCTTTTTGAGCTGTTTATGGACATTTACAGCTTTCAATTTTTTTTAGTTTTTTTTTCTATAAATATCAATAAAGTTTTATCTGTTGGGCCAAAAAGTGTAAAAATTTAATACAAGGCTCCTGATATATTGTTACAATATCAGTTGAAAAATATTAAAAATACATAGGCACGATTTTTTTTTTATAAGCATTTAAAGTTGGAATTTTGACAAAATTTATCAAAATCTCGAAAATTATCAATCGTTGGAATTAAAAAATTATAAAATGTTCAGTTTTTATAACTAAGAGTTGAAAATTTAAAACAAAGATTCTCTTAAATAATTCATACTGTAACCAAAAAATCTAAAAAATATATAAACACACTTATTTTTTACAGACATTTTAATTTCAAATTTAGACAAAATTTCATATTTAAACCAAGAATTACGATTTTAGTAGACTGACATACCGTCTCCGCTCAGAATCGTTTTTCTTATACAATGATATTATATCATTGAATTCAAGTTTAATACCATCCATTATACAGTGACCCACTTGTAACCTACAGTACAGCAGAGCGACACCCACTTGCCCACCTTTTTACTATCAAATTTAATTATTGTTGTGTATAAATATTACAGATTGTAACTACTTTATTTTTATGCAAAAAAAAAAAAATGTAAAAAAAATGAATGTTTTTGAATGAATTTTGACTGAATGTTTATACTAGCATTTTCTATGAATGTCAGTAAAACATTATTTGTTGAGTAAAAATGCTTGAAAATTTAATACTATGTTGTTACAATGACATTTGAAAAATATTAAAAATCCTTAGTCGCAGTTTGTTTTTATAAGCATTTATTTTAAAGTTCAAATCTTGACAAAATACGAAAAAAACAAGAAAATTAACAAATTTTTTTGAGTTAAGAATTCATAAAAGTTTTTCTTTTTAAATCTAAGATATGAAAATGTAATACAACTATACAAAGTTCCTCATAAGTTTGTCTACCTTTATAAAAAAAAAATAATGTCTACAAGCAAATCAAATTAAATTTTTATGAGCATTTGAAGTTCAAATTTTTACAACATTGGATTTATATTGTAGAGATTTTTTATTTGGTTTTTATTACAAAAACGAATAACTTCAGTAGATACATGAACATTTTACTGAATGTTTATATTTTCATTTTCTATTCACCACAAAATGTTGACTCTTTTTGAGCTCTTTAAGGACATTGTCAGTTTTCAATGTTCAGTTTTCAGGCTGCTGATATATTATTACAATAGCAGTAGAAAAATAAAAAAAAAATTTTTTATAAGCATTTTAAGTTCGAATTTTGACACAATTTATTAAAATTAAAATTTAATAATTATTTTGTAGTTAAAAATGTATAAAATGTTCAATTTTTACATCTAAGGATTGAGAATTTAAAACAAGGTTCCATGTAAATAGGTTATGTATAAATTACTTTATTCACAATAATATCATCAAATATATATACTTACTTAGTAATATCATATATAGGCTGACTGACCATTTCGCTCAGAATCGTTTTTCTTATACAATGATATTAATATATTATATCATTAAATTCAAATTTAACACCAACCATTACACTATTACAGTGATCCACTTGAACAAGTTTGTTTTATTTTATATTTATTTATTTATATTTATTTACAAATTTTCATTATGTTGACGAATTTTTAAAAAAATTCTAACGTCAGACGCTCATAAGAAAATATTATGGATTTATGATCGATTTTTTTTTATTTTCACTAACAACAACTTATGAGCATCTTATTGAATTAAACTTTTAAGTTTTTAACTCCCTCATCGCCCAACTGCCCACTCATGTCTATCTCTTAATATTGCTTTTCTATCATTTAATATTTATTAGATATAGATTATAGATACTTAAAAACAATATTAAAGGACTTATAGCTCTAAAAATAAGCATTTTTTCTGTAGAGATTTATTATTTTAATGAATATATTTTATTTAAATTTTAAGTACACCTTACAAGTTACAATAAGTATCGAATTATTTTAATTTATGGATTTTCAGATACTTTTTCAAATTAATGTTTTAATTTCTTCAACTTCTCAAAATTAATTGACAAAATATTTTAGTTTCAAATGTTTAACTCTCGAGACGTGTCTCTAGGAAAAAGAGCGTCTGCGAACAATCAACAACCATATTAATATTATGATCAAAATTTTAAATAATTTTAAATTCAAAATTATTTTGGTTATAAAAGTAAATACATAAAAATGTCGATAAAAAATTATTGATAAAATGATTAATTATTTCAAATTTGTATCTATAAGTATAAAATGGATGAAAATATTTGCCCTAAAAACAAAAAATCTCAAAATGTGCATTTATATAAAAAATAAAATGTTAAAACTAGCTTTGTGAAAGCATGAAACGTAATTATACTTAGACCGACGCAAAATGATTATAGGTATATTTAAAAAAATGTCTAAGTCCGGCTTTCCGCGGTTTTCAGGTGCCGCGCGATGTACTGGCGAGACACCGTTCTCCCGCGAGCTCCTGACAGTTTTCCGAGAGGAGTCGACGCTATCTGATTACATATTCGGATTCTCCAGTTCAATAAGAAGATTTTCATTATACTTAGACCGACGCAAAATGATTATAGGTATATTTAAAAAAATGTCTAAGTCCGGCTTTCCGCGGTTTTCAGGTGCCGCGCGATGTACTGGCGAGACACCGTTCTCCCGCGAGCTCCTGACAATTTTCCGAGAGGAGTCGACGCTATCTGATTACATATTCGGATTCTCCAGTTCAATAAGAAGATTTTCATTATACTTAGACCGACGCAAAATGATTATAGGTATATTTAAAAAAATGTCTAAGTCCGGCTTTCCGCGGTTTTCAGGTGCCGCGCGATGTACTGGCGAGACACCGTTCTCCCGCGAGCTCCTGACAATTTTCCGAGAGGAGTCGACGCTATCTGATTACATATTCGGATTCTCCAGTTCAATAAGAAGATTTTCATTATACTTAGACCGACGCAAAATGATTATAGGTATATTTAAAAAAATGTCTAAGTCCGGCTTTCCGCGGTTTTCAGGTGCCGCGCGATGTACTGGCGAGACACCGTTCTCCCGCGAGCTCCTGACAATTTTCCGAGAGGAGTCGACGCTATCTAATTACATATTCGGATTCTCCATTTCAATACGGAGATTTTCATTAAACTTAGAGCGACGCAAAATGATTATAGGTATATTTAATAAAATGTCTAAGTCCGGCTTTCCGCGGTGTCGCGTGCCGCGCGATGTACTGGCGGGGCACCGTCCTCTTGTAGGTTCCTGAGGTTTTGAGATCTGTTTTTTATAATCTCAAGGGTTGTACCTAAGCTGCTATAAGATTTTGAAAATGCAGTCGCAGCTTAAGTACATAGAAATATCATTCAAAGTCGGTACTTGAGTCTGTTTAAGTAAATAATTATTTCTGATGTAGTGCGCCCTCTAGCGTTCTATTTTGGTTTTCTCACGTTTAGAGTTTTTTTAACTTGTTTGGGCGCCCTGCATATCGTTATCAAATATTGCTAGCGGAACATAGGACGGTGATGTGATCTATTATTTATTAATCATGATAATGGACAACCACATTATATTTTGTTTGGCGTGCTCAGACGATAGGGACAACGCTATCTCTTGACGTTGTTATGAACTATTCTGTGGGTGCCCGAGCCCCGAAGTACTGCCCTTGACCGTCGTTAACTTTAATCACTAGAGGACGCTGCCATGTACAATTTTTCGTTTTCATTAAATTGTTTGGCTTTGGGTTTTTCTTTTTATGGCTACCGCACTATTTAGGGTGGGAAGTAGTTTCGATGCTATTTCGTTGAGTGATCCATCAATATTTCCCAACATGAATATATAAAAAAATATTGTATGTACAATATCTGTCTCAATACTTAAAATCAGTAATTACAAATTGTTTATTAGTAAATTGTATAAACTATTTCTATATGACTATGTTAGTTTAATAACTTATGCAAAAAGAATGATTATTTTTGAAATAATAACTATGAAAATAATTGTGTTTGTAAAAATAACATTTTATTCATACATTGTTCAAAATTTACTGAAATTAGATACTTACTAAACGAAAATAACGAGTTTTGCAATATTTTATAATAAAAAGGCGCAAATAGGGGGGGATTTAGGGGCTAAGCCCTCCAAAAATAGTTGTTATTTTTATTGTAATTAAAAAAATATATTAGTCGTATGTCTTGACATTTTAGTTTTTACTATAACGTATATTTTTATTTTTTATTAACTATGAAATTTTCAAAATTAATTTTTACAGTTCTGTAGAGTAAGGATTACCGTCATATGGCATTAACATAAGATATTATATAAATTATATAAGTTGATAACAATAATACAAATGGGATAAAATATAATAGTAGGTAGGTACAATAATAATTATTGTGCCATTTGTACCTACTATTATATTTTAATAATAACTATTATTATACAATTAACAATAATATAATATACCATCTGTTTGTCAAAAGATAAAAGTTAGTTCGGGGGACGAGGTGGCCGAGCGGTCAACGTATCGGCTGCGGCACTGCCGGTTCGGGTTCGATCCTCGACCACTAGGCGGCATTTTTCTCCGGGCAAGTCACGGTGTCCGGAGAACAAGTGCCGTCATCCCCCACTCCGGGGCATGGCAGAAACCTACGGGTGCCCCATTCGAAATTCTGGCAAAACACAAACACTCACGTGTAAACCCCCACCAACAAAAAAACCCTACCATCACCACCTTACAACCTACTCACAGCTAATGGTCATAGATGCCGGGCTTAAGGATCAATAAAAAAAAAAAAAATAAAAAAAATAAAGTTAGTTCTACATACTGTGGAATAAAAAACATATTATTAACATGTTATTTTACAATATTTATATTTTTTTGTATCTATCATCACCTTTTGTGGTAGTAGATAAAAGTGCTTCAATTTTCTTCTATTCAACAATTTATTGCTAAAAAAGTAAATCTAGTTGGTACTTCAGTGGGTCAAAGGTAAAAAATCCCCAGTTGTTAAAAGGGAATTTTTAAGCAAAACCCGTCTTTGATAAAATTGTTTAAGTTACTTTGATAAAACTCAAAAACGAATAACCGTAGATTATACTTTGAAATCTAAACTTTTAAACTTTCAATACATTTTTATGACCATTTTCCATACATGATAAAATGTTCAAAATATTTTAATTCTTTTTCATCTAATTATAGAAAAATTTTTGGTTTTATTTTAGTTTTTTTTTCAATTATTATTGATTAATTATTATTTTAAGTAAAAAACTTGAAAATTTAAAATATGTTCCTGATAAGTCAGTATTTGTATAATTTAAAAAAAAACAATAGAGCTTGAATAAAAAATAATTTTTTATGAGCATCTTAAATTAAAAATAAAAATATATTCGTCGAAATCATGAACATTTGCAAATTATGTTGAGTTATGAATTCATAAAAATGTTTATTTTTATACCTATCTAAGATTTGGAAATGTAATACAAGATTCCTAATAAGTCTTTTGACTTAAAACAACAACAAAAAGTTTACCGGAAAGAAGAGTTAGTAAGTATAATGGAAAAAGTATTAATTACAGTGACCCACACAGCACACGACGATCAATGTATTTACTAATACATTAATTATTCATTAAATATTTTTACTCGTTTTGTTAGTAAATTTCTAAGTAAAAAAAATAATATCAGAAAAACGAATAGGTCAAAGCATAGATAATTTAGTGACGGATTTAAATCTGCTTTAAAAATTAATATTAGAACATTATATTGGGAGTAATAATTGAAGTCGTGAGTTAAGTTTTCTACCTAAAATGAATCACACTCCAGCCCTCTTAAATAATACTAATTAGTAATGAGTAATGACTAATGACGTACAGCCTGTGTAATGTACCAGCATATATAATGCAGTCTATTTATGTTTTGGAACTATAGTCAAATATGATGCAGTTTTTACGGGAATATAAAATATTATAAAATGTATGAATGTATATTTATCTTTTAATTGCATTTTAGTATAGAAGTTATCCTCAGTGGTGCAGATATGGGCCATTTAACTATATGGTATACATAATATTTATTTATTGAAAATTGTAATTTCTTGATCAATAAATAAATATTATGTATACCATATAGTTAAATGGCCCATATCTGCACCACCATTATATTATTTCGTGTTAAAAAATATATTTTATTTTAATTTATTTCAACAGAATAATGTTCCTCACTGAACATGCTCGTGTGAGTCAAGTGTTGAACAACAGTGTTTTTGTTAAATTACAAATCTCAATAAAATATTTTAAGGTTTTGGTCACTTGAACGCATAGAAGTTTACCGGTGAAGTGACCTTTATGAAAATGAACGGAGGTAGGCACCCCGTAACTATTACTATAATAATAAAAATAATAATAATAATATTTTCATTGAAAATTGTAATTTCTTGATCAATGAAAATATTATTATTATTATTTTTATTATTATAGTAATAGTTACGGGGTACCTACCTCCGTTCATTTTCATAAAGGTCACTTCACCGGTAAACTTCTATACGTTCAAGTGACCAAAACCTTAAAATATTTTATTGAGATTTGTAATTTAACAAAAACACTGTTGTTCAACACTTGACTCACACGAGCATGTTCAGTGAGGAACATTATTCTGTTGAAATAAATTAAAATAAAATATATTTTTTAACACGAAATAATATAATAAGTAACTTTATTACATTATTAATATATTTAATTAAACAGTTTTTAAAAATATGGCGTTTAAAGTTGCAAATAACCAAAAGTGTAAAAAAATATATTTGAATTTTGAATTTTTACCAATGGAATTTAGAAATGTTTATAGAAAATGACAAAATGTCAATAGAACAAAGAAAATAGGGAAAAATAGAAGCGGAAACAAATAATAACAGACGATTAACAACCAAAAATGTAATTAAATGTATATCAATTTTTAATTTTTAATTGTGAATTTTCAAACATTTTTAAAGAAATAATTTTTACAGAAAATGACAAGTTAACCAATAGAACAATAATTTAGAAGAAAAAAATGGGGGGGGAAACAACACCAGACCAGACACGATTAGCTCTTTTCGCTCTAAACGAGATTTTGGAAGTGCAGCCCTGCGAGCGTATGCCTCAGTCTAGTATTTACATCAACCTTAAGTCAGCACATTTACCACACCCCCAACCTTAACCACTATGGCACTATGAATATGTGCTATGAGAGTCTGAATGAAAATAATTTTGAGTAGGAAAAGCAGGAAAAAGTTGCCCTAGTCTAATAAAAACTGAAATGACACCTGCACTGGCTGCTGGACCTTCGGAACAATCCTGAAGTCCAGATCTCCCGTATCTTCAGCCGGCAGCATCCCCCATCATCTTCGGTCTTCGCTCCGTCTCCGATCTTTTGGAGTGCAGCCTGTCCACTCTACGATTCAGACGTCCCGCAGGGCTGCACTTCCAAAATCTCGTCTAGAGCGATGACGGCCGCGATGACCATAGATACCACGAAATCACCCAAACTCCTGCCTCTTCGTTGTCTATAACTTCGGGTTTGTAACGTCAAAATAGTCCTTAAGGATCTGGTCTCCGTATTCTCTGTTCATGATGGTGAAAACTGTGCGTGTGTGTGGGCTTACTACTCGGAAATGCAAAATATAATAAAAGCAAGACTATAGAATATCGTCCTAAGCTGTCACCGAAAAATACAAATATTTCCCAGACGACGGGTGCCGAGTTGTTATTATTCCAGCCAGCGAGTATACGCACACAACATAATAATATTATGTTCTGATCGGTCGGCATTAAGATTTCGTGCCTGTTTATTTTTCAAATCCATTATATTATTGATACCTATATGGCTACATTATAATAATTAATAAATATACTACATTATAATATACGCTGGTACATTACATAGGCTGTAGGTCATTAGTAGGGCTGGGATTTTAATGCCCTAAAAAATCCCGAAAAATGTCCTAAAAAAAATGCTTTTATGACCTAAACATTATTTTTTTTTTAATAATTTTAGTATAAATTACAATTAAAAGTTTAAAAAAATGCATTTTCAAAAATCTATTACAAGTGTAAGCTGTCAATACATAGTTTTAGTATACAAAACTCGTACTGAACGTCGAACGATATCATCGGACCGATTTAAGATTATTTAACAGGAAATGCGGGTAGAGGTTACTCAAACCTTGTCCGATAATATAATACGAATTACGAATATCTACTTACAATCTGTTATATTTATTTAAAAACCATGTTGGTGTAAAAATCTTAAAATAAAATTTCAAATTCATACTTGGTTTCCAAAAACTCAAAAATGCTCCAAAAACTAAAAAATGCAAAATAAACTTTCTTATTCTCATTCAAATGTACATAAAACAAATTTGTGACAAGACGAGCATTGCACAGTAAGCTTAGGAAAACAATGCAAAGTGCATCGAAATCCCAGCACTAGTCATTAGTATTATTTCTCTTAATTAAATGTATAATTATTTTATAGTTTCACATCATAATGGTTAAATTTAACATAAAAATATAATTGGTTATCAAGGTTTTATATATTTTATAAATAATGCCATATTAATTATTATTAGTATTCTTATATAGCAGCTACGACCATGTATATTACATATTAGTACCTATATTATAAATGCGTTGTGACTTATGAATTGTTTATGGTATTATTACCAATTTATTTTCCATTATAGGAGTATGATTTTTTTTCATTGTAATTTTCCCAGTTATATTTATCAAACTTCGCTTTACAAAAGTTACCCAAAAGATACATACAGAGGAGAGTCATTGTGAAAATAATAGATATTATTTTATATTTTAAGATTTATACTTCATCAACTATACCTAGGTATAATATATTATATATAAAATATGTATTGGCTGTATTTCCAGTTAGAGCTGTATATATACCTCAGTTCATCAGTCTATAAGTATCAGTTTACGTCGCTTTGTGGACTGAGATAGGAAAATCAATAGATAGGTACCACACTTAGTGGTTTAAGTGTATAATGGTCTATGAATCAATTGGGTTGAGTGTACCTCCACCTAAATAAAACTAAACAACAGTTTTAACCAACACAGATTTTTAATACGGTCAAGTGAATGGTTCCTTGTATTTTTTTTTAAAAATTCATTGTAAAAATCGTTAAAACCATTCGAATCCATTCAGTGGTTTTGGAGGAGAAGAGCATAACAACCCTCATTTATCAATAATACCTAAGTAGCTACCACAATCCGGGTGAGTTATGTTGTTGGCTGTTGCAGTAAATATTGATTAACCTACCTACTGTAATAAATAATTTATAATCTTTAAATAACTCTAACCGGATATAGGTAATCACCATTTTCATTATATTGAAATAATGATAAAATTTAAAATTATGTTTTGCATGTAAATTGATTGAGAGTTAAATATTTATAATACCTATAGGTATATTATTTTTAAATAAACCCACCTTAATATAATTATTATAGCGGCTCCTAGAAATTCAGCGCCGTAATGGATAATTATCTCTTTATATTCACACGAAGTCACGACGCACGTCCTGGCTGTAATATATAATGATTAGGAGTTTAGGAATAGGATAATATAAGTTTGCAGAATGACATTTTCAGAATAGGACTTTCTTGCCCTGTATATGAACACCAAATTAGGTACATTATAAATACTGTTTTTTCTTTCATGTCGTTACGGCAACCGAAAATAAAAACAAAAAGCCTTTAGACTCGTAGAGTTCCAATGAATGTATTGATATACATAACATTTATTGAAATTAGTACAGCCGATTGTATAGGTTGCAAGCCTATAATGAATATCTGACATAGATGTTGAATCACTTTTATAAATATAGATCTAAGTAGGTACACTTATACATTACTATAACATTTCTAATGTTTCAAAATGTTTTAATGAAACATCACCACTCACACAAATTCATCTAAACATATAACCAGAATACCAGATTAGTTTTTAAATTATTTTTAGGTCACCTATGATGTGAATATGATGTGATATAAAAATATGTATTCGGGCATCGTGATTTCACTGTAGGTACCTATCTCATTATTAAGTGTTTACACACACTGCGGTAAAAACTTCACAATCCTATATCTTAAATATAGACAAACTATATTTCTTTTTTAAAACCCGATGATTCCCCCACCCCATTTTATGTTGTGCATTAGTATCTCTCTCTATACAAATTGATTTACCAGGCATAATACTTATTCCCTTTTATTTCTTCAATAATGAAGTTCTACTGCAAAATTTTATTTTTAAATAGGTTTACCTAGGTAACAGTACATTATCGTTACGGTAGGTTACTAAACTAGTCCTAAACACCATATTTTAAAATTCTTGAAATTTTTCATACCACTTATTAGGAGTGTCCTGGGGATATACAAGCTTCTGTTTTTCAAATAGAAACCACCTTTTCATTGTAAATTATTGAGTGGATAATTTTTCTGAAATTATCGATGTATAAAAATAGAAATTTATTTAGTTATTATAAAGTTATTTAGTTATTTAAGTTTGTGTACCTACTTAGGATAATAGGTCTAAATGGGCTTGGAAAATTTGAGGAATATTATGGCAGTTTGAAAATGTTCAACAACATTCATCAAGTAGGTATAATAAATTAGATCCATTATTATACATCTACTTTATATTTTTGAAAAAACCATTTTTAAGTATATTGTATTTAGTATAAACATTTTAAACACTCATATACAACTCGTTCGGATTTTGAATTAGGTACATCAACAAAAAAAATAAAAAATAAATCCATTAAATAATTATTTACAGTGATTGATTTTCATTTGAATAACAGAAGTTTTTACCACCATAGGATACTCCTTAAGTATAGTTCGTAGTACAAAAAATATTAAATGAATTGAAAATATGGACCATTCTCTGAGTAAGAATATTTAAAAATTCTAAAAATCAGAATTTGAATAATTTAATTATTGAAGAAAATAAAGGGGGTGACCATTATTGATGAATCACCCTGTATATATAATACTATAGTACCTATCGCTAAACTTCGTTGCGATTCCGACCACTCTATTATTTCCGCCTGGCGATTACCATCTCTACGACCAACTGGCAACTGCTGATGGATATTAACGATTACTTTATAATATTTATATACCTATACAAAACATTTCGTCCAAAATTACCACCTCCGTTGTCGACCTGCCATGGCCGACGACCCACAATATCATTATATATAATATTATACACACGCGGCTGAATCGATTATAATCAATTATACACTCATAATAAACTGTAGGTACAATTATTATTATTATTGTTTGTAGTGTTTAGGACGCACGTATTATATTATAGGCACCTTCCTATAATTAAATAAATATATTCTACGTATGTGCGGTCGTTTCTATATATTATATTCCAATTAAAAATTTTCTTCTCGCGGGAACTGACGAAAGGAAGCTAAACCATTGCACCGCACGATAATAATTAATCTTCATTTAAAGGCTCTATTATGGTAGTAATTACATAGTACACTACAGTACCTTCTTATAATATAATATTAGGTATCTAAATACATAAGTACCTATAATATAAGACGCTCGATTGTATTCACCATACTCGCACTATATCATACAATTACAGCTTTAATATCATGCAGCAGTGTTATTTTTTTGTATATGCACATAATATTTAATTACCTATATTATACGTAGGTTTTTTTACCCTCCCGATATATTGAACCAATCAAGAGCAATTGTATTTTTTTTTTTGCAAAAGTACATTTTATTTAATACTCGCACGCCTGATGGTCATCCCGCAGTTATTTTAATATTAAGATATCTTCTCTATACATCGTGGTTATATAATATATAGATTACATAGCAATAAAAATACCAGTTTGAAATATATTGGTAAGTGTATATAATCCGTATAAAATGCATTCATCACATATTATCGGCAATATTTAAACGATTCAGCATATCCGTACATTATACAATAATTACAAAATACATAATATATATGTTACGGTAAACGTACTAATACCGTTGAAACCTATAGCATATACACAAAACAGTCTGCGGTCAAACCTTGAATGATTTTTGTAGTTTGGACTTTTACAACCGAGATTTTGTATAAATCTTAGGATAAACAACCAGGCACCGGTGTTGGTGAAAGTCCAAATTTTTTTTACCAATTTATTGTGTGATATTTTTTCTTTGCTTTATATACCTATACTTGTATAATAGGTAAATTACAATAGTACCTATACACTTTAACTTAAAATTAATTATTTAGGTATATTAGCTAAAACCTATACTAGTATATTAGATACACACATTTATATTATTACCAAATATTGCTGCAAAATTGAAATTATGGTATGCATAAATTTACATTTTACTGCGATCGACTTTGGGAATTTTCATTTCGACTTTAATGTAAATCATGATAATGGAAGACCTTGACACGTGTAGGCAACCTACCCATACAATTAATAAATTAGCCAAAAAGATACCTATATGTGATAACTGCAGTGTCCTACTTGAGGACGCTACACATATAATTGTTGTCTCCGTTTTACAAGTGCGTAAATAGCTGCAAATTTATGCTCAGCAGATGACGTTTAGCTCGGTTAGTTTAAAAATTATTGAGTGAGTCGACCTATTATATGAAACTTTATGGTCAGAACATTATCTGTGTTTGTATGTGGTTTTTTACGATAATCAATTTTTAAGTGAGTTAATAGAATTTTTTAATTTACGCTATATTATAATATACGCATAACTTGCTAAAAAATGTAACCATCGTACAAAACCCACATACAAACACAGATAATGTTCTTAACATAAAAATTCATAATAAGACGGTTCACTTTAATTTTTAAACTAACAGAGCTAAACGTTATCTGCTGAGCGTAAATTTGCCATGTAACGCAGTTGTAAGACTGAGACCACAAATGGCCGTGTAGCGCCCTCTTAATACTGTGTGGTGCACACAATTTAGTTTATAATAGGAACATTTTTGATAAAAGATTGATATCTAGGCCTATAATTGAAATTAATTTTATGAGTAGTATTCGATTCTTACAATTGTCACGTATAGCATTATTATATGTATATGTCACACCAATTAATACGTTTTTACGGATTTTTAAATGGTTTGTTGAAGTGAACAATGTTAAAAACACTTTATACATAGTTAGTGAAAAATATTATATATTCAGTGAATGAAGTCAAAGGAATCAAAATCTGTTGATGTTATAAAGTCAATTCAGTATCGGTAAACGGTTTAATATTGTTAAGTATTGGCGGAGAAGAAAAATCGATAGCTCCGACGAATGCTATGTTCGCAATAATGATTTGTATGAAATTATATTTGAAACTGAAGTTGCAACATGTCATATGGAGGTAGAAATCATATTGTGTATGCTGTTAATAGTAAAAACCCAAATGTTAATATTGAAGCTATAAATATTATGTATTTAAAACTATGTGAGCTATGTCTGAAAAAACCACAGTAATATTGGTTATAAATATTAGAAGTATTTGTAATCAATGGCAGTTGTAGGTATGCCCAAAAAAGGTCTAACTGTTAAACCTGTTATACACACCGAAATGAATTTGCTCTGCCAGGTAGATTTAATTGATATGCAGGCAAACCTTGATGACAATTACAAATTAGTGGTCTATCAGGACCACCAGACTAAATTTGTTATTTTATGAGCGTTTAAATTTAAACGGTCTGAAGAAGTTGCATACTAAACTTACTCGATATTTTCATTCTTCTAGGTGCACCAAATTATACTCCACTTGGACAACGGGAGAGCCGAGAGGATACTTGAATGCTGTTATTACAAATCTATATAATTTGTGGTCTGAAGTGAAAATGTTTCACGGAAAAGCTACAGTCAGTCTCATAGTTCTGTGTGTGCCTATCAGGATATAGAAAGTTTGACTGTGACGTAGAAGGAGACGAATAAAACGACAAAATGTTCAGATAGTCTTTAAGATTCGTGCAAGATATGATCAACGGACCTTTTCATTCTGTTAAGTGTAATACCGAAATTAAAGGGATTGCCCCAACAATAAGATAAGTCATAATAATATTTCCGAAATTTACTTTTCTATAGAATACCTTTATATTGGTATAACAACCACACAAATCTAATTATTTTTTTCTGAGTTATCATACATTTTGTTAATTATTTTCTGTAGTGATAAACAGGATAACGAATCTTGAAATGGTCGCCCTGAATAATTTCAAAATATGGACTTATCTGGTTGTTGCGGTAAACCCTCCAATTGGTATTTTATAGTTTTATTTATTTTATATTAGTATTTTACAAAAAAATAAATAAACAATAAACGGGTTTTATCAGTAATATTTAGTTTAATTAATACATTTTATTAATTTAATTGAATAATTTAAGACGGTACTTAATTAATTCAAAGTTAGGTTTTTTTGAAAAATCAATTAGTTAAATAATTAACTATTACATTTAATATATATTTTATAAATACCACCTTTTTAGGAATCAAACGCTCTCCATATGAAACAATGTTTGGGATTTAAATAAAATGGGATTAGCTAATTCAATTAATATAAAAAATGTATTACCAAGACTATAAAGAAAAGAGGAATTAAAGGCAGCATGCTTACAGAACCATGTTCATGTGCAAACATAGTTGAAGTTGGCGAGATAGATCAAGGGCGTATTTTGGGGGGGGGGCGATCCCCCCCCCTGAGCCTCTGTTGTAATATCCGAGGTAATACCAGCGTCAACAACAACTTATAATAAAGTAACTACTAGTAATAATAGTAATATCGAGGTAGAAAATGATATTTCCTCATTAGTTATTAGTAATGATATCGGTCTTTATATTAATTCATCACGTGTTATTGAAGATACTGTTAAAATAAAACTTTTGGAAAATAAGTGGAAACCACCCCCTTGCTTTAAATATCCGTTTTCAGTTCATAAAAAACAGGAAAAGGAAGAAAAACGATTTTTGAGGTATAACCATTTTGAACAATATCCATGGCTTGTTTATTCGGAGTCATTATCTGGTTGTTTTTGTTTATACTGTACATTGTTCTTGGTTCAAAATACTGGTGGAAAACAAAATACTGAACAATTAAAAAAATTAGTTACAGTTCCTTTAAAGAAATATGCTAAATTACTAGGCAAACATGATGATTTGGAAACTCATAGTAACAATGATTATCACAAAAATGCTATCTAACGTTCTGAAGATTTTGTACGAACACATCTCCGTCCCGACAAACGAGTAGATAATTTATTAAGTACCGAACGTTATATGATTTAATGCTTATTAGATTAAAAACTTGGTTAAGAAGTCAAATTGGACAGGAAAGATTTACTGGTTTGGCACTGTTGCATGTACATCGCGATATAGAATTAGATGCATGGAAAATAATAGATCGGTTTGCAGAACACAAACGCTTTAAAGAATTTGTTTTATAGAATAAAAATAAATAATTACTTGGTGCTTAATTAAAATATTATAATTAGATTTTTATTATTATTATGATTATTAACTAAAGGTTACATATTCGTATCTTTTTTTACCTATAAATAATTTGTATGTATGAAATTTGCAGATCAAAATGACTTGACCAGCAATAAGTTACTAATTACTATGTTGACTTATAAATTAGAATTTAATAAATTGATTATGCCTTTATTATTGTTTTTTTTTTTAAAATTGTGTAAAAGTCGCCCCCCCCTGAAAACAGGGCCAGGGACGCCCTTGAGATAGATGAAGAAGTTTAAATCGACAAGGAGACTGATGGCACTATACCTTAGTAAACGGTAGATTTAAAGAAATCGGTTATATCCATCGTAAAATGTACCTTTTAGAATACAGTAATATAAGTAGGTATAATATTATATATGTATTTATAGTCTTTAAATGAAAATCAGCGTCTAACGTACGCATCAACGTATGTATCAATACATCGTAACAATAATACCGCTAATTTGTTATTTTATTATCGTAATTAAATTTCTCCTAATTATTTTAATTAGATATACTCGTTTATCACCAGTATCCGTAGGTATATCTAAGTAGACACCTGCAGCTCAGCAGTTCCTATAGTTATAAGTTATAACTTATATAGAAAGCAATAAGCAAGGTATTATAGGTACCTATTTAAAGCTGTGGTATAGCCGTACCTGCACATATTATTATAGGATACTTATAAGTTATATTCCGTTTTACATAAACCCATAATATAATAATATATTGTATAATGTTATACTTAAAAACAATATCGTAGGTGGTATTAGGTATAGGTACTGGTATAGGTTAGTATATCATTTTTTTAAAGTGTTTTTATCTAGGTACTTGCCAATAATTTAGTGCATACACAGTACATAGTACATACCTCCTATACGTATATTTGTACATGTGCACAGAAACACACACACACATGTGCATATATTATAATATTATAGTTAGATAACCGTGCAATACTATATTATCTCCATGGCGATTGCTGTAACTTACATAATATAAGTTATAGTTCGGTTTTTCAAACGCATATCTATAATTATATATATTCAAAACAAAAATTATTAAAGTTCATATACAGTAAAGTACAGTATAGTATATTATTTAGCCATCAGATATTCTTATATTATAATATAAGACACATATAATATTACATTTACATACATACCTACATGGCTACATAAAACACGACAAATACGTATAGACTATATATAGGTACCTTTTGAATTGCAGGGGATGAGACATTTCAGTAGGTATTATTCCGCAAAGAAACAGCAACGTGGTTGAAACTTATATATAATAATATAATATATATGTATATCACTTAAAATATATTTAGAAAGTTCAAAACTGTTCTATATAATATACTTAGGTATACGTTCCCAAACTTTCTAGGTACACCATATTTAATATTTATACCTAATTAGGTACCTAAATACTATACTGTATAAGTATTAAAGTATACCTATAAACTATCTAATTATTGGCAATAATTCGCTTGCCACGAGAATGTATACCAATAACGGTTGGTAATTGGTGTACGGTGTACCTGGGTACTTGTAATAATCAACTTAATAGTCACGATCAAGATTTGATTTATGTATTTGATTGATATATTATTACGGTAAATATATAGGTAATGACCGTTTATTTTTCGCAGATAATTATCAATAAATTGAAAACTTAATTCGTTTAACGATCAAAATCAAATCGATAAACCTTAAATTTGGGATAAGAAAAATATTATTTCTATGCCAAATATATTAATCTTTTGTTTTTGACTTTCTAACACTAATAGAAAACTAGCATTGGTGATTGGTGTAAACTAAATAAACAGGTTTAGATGGTCAATTTTTCAGAACTCCGAAAATACTGCTTGCGATGATAATATTCGATGATTTTTCTTTTTTCTTCAAATTAAAGCGTCCAAATAGTGGTAAAACGTTATTTTCTTAGTTATATATACACCACGTAAATTATCGACGTTTGTCAATGGAATATAATACCGCGACGTGTATTGTAAAAAAGTATAAAGGAGAGGAAAAAACGGTTTTCTCTACCGCGGCGGACCACTGCGAAATTGGTGTCGTTTGTGTTCTTTGACCCATAGAACGGAAAAATTTCCATTATATCTGAAAGCGCAGAACACAAATCAACTGTGTAAAAAATTAAGTATTTTTTTATTATTATTATATTATTAATATCACTATGCTTTTTTCATAGATCGGCGGCAGTTGTGCCCATAAACTCCGTGACAAATCAACTCGAGCGCAAAAAAAAAAAATACAATAATATAAATACCTATCTGTAGTTATAATATAGCATTGTGTTTTATTTTTTTTCATCGCGTTGATCTGTTCTTCTGCGGCTCTGCTATACAAATTGTTTTATTTTTATACATTATTTTTTATCTTTCCCCTTTTGGTGTATAGTCACCTACCTGTATACAGCATGCGCGCGTTCTTCGCACGGTTTTTTTTTTTAGTTTTGACGCACGACCCGCGCTTTAGATCCGATCATAATTGGCTCGTGCTGACTGGGCATTTTACACGACCAGCAACAATTATTATCAATAATATAGGTACCTAGGTACACCGCCGCCGTAGTAATGGTATATCTATATATACATGCACACATGCCTATGTATCTACTATTATTATTCACTCACCTAACCCATTATGTTTATTACTGTATATATTATTACCGATTGGGAATCTGGAAGAATCGTATAAACGCTCGTGATTTGTCGAATCGTGCATGCCCAAGATAATATGTGTATTATAATAATATCCGTTCGGTGTACTGTAGAGTACCTACCTACCTACTTACATTATTGCAGCCAACTAGCCAAGTATCATATTATATTTATGTATAATATAATGTATATACTTTCGGCCATTATATTATAATATACTGCATGTTGTTATTATTATTATTATTCGAAACATCGCGCATATATAGGTGTATTAGCTCGTGTCCGCACTGTAACGTATATAATCGTTTAGATATTTTCAGCCTACTATTATTGTTATTATTTATTGTACTGCTATATTGATATTTTAATATTTTTTATTTTATTTTTTTCCAATTTGACAAAATATATATTATACACACTGCATCGATGCCGATTGATACACAATAGTCGTATGACAGAGGTGCGACCAGAGAAATCTATGTCTGTGCGGCTGTCCCTATAACCATGCTATTATATATAGGTACCTACCAACTATACATACATATATACATAATATTACCTATTTATTTTAATATTATATATGCGGTTGTAACGGCAAACAACGATCATTGTATTATTATAAGTACAATACATACCTATTATATATTATATATTATGTAGAATACCTAAGCGGCACGTGCAAAAATGTCTGTTTTGTATATTATTATAATATGCAATATTATTTTTTGTTTGCACGTAATGTCCGTGATAAAAATGAAAAAAATAACGAGACAAGTTGGATTTGAACAGTGGATTTTTTATTTCATGTTACGCGCTATGGTAAATGTATATATATTGCTGTTTTACGTTCAGTTATGTGGTAGAACATTATGTTAGGTAGATAGCTTATACACAAATAAAATAAATTATTTGTGTATTATGTTCTATACTTACCCAATAAAAAAAAGTTAAATGCTAATAACACTTTTAAAACCTATAGCTATAATTTCTGGAACTATAGGTAATACTTGATAACATAAATCATAAGCTAATTTAAATAACACAGTAAGTTCTACTTAATGTGATTACTGGAAAGTGGTATCAAAAAATAAAAAACAAATATCATAACTTTGTTCACACTGTTAAATTTAATGTATACTAATCACCAGGGCTCGTAAGTTCATGCATCTGCATGTTTTTTTTGCTACACAGGAAAACATGCTAACTGAGATACAAATCCGTTTCATAACAATAGTAATAATAATATGAAGTTTGATAGTGCATGTTTTGCATGTTTTGGGTGTTAAGTCATATTTGGCATATAGTTGATTTTTTACAGTCGTTAGTGCATATTATTTCATAAAAATATTTTTTAGACAAATATTTGAAAAGTTTCTTCCGATTTTTGATATCTTGTTCCAATCGTCCAATATCGCATGGTAAATTATAACGGTTTTTTAAATTTTTTATTGATTAATTATTTAGCTAATTAATAAAAATATCGAAAATCGGGCTTCTTACGATTGTAAAAAAAGTTCTACTCTACAATTTTTATAATAGGTATTTTTAGTTTTTACTGTAAGCCACTTCAATAAGCCGTATTACTTGAATTACAAAACCATGGTTTTATGCCATATTTTGTATACTAGTGCGCCCTCTTAAGTTGGAAAACATAAAAAATACACTTATAAAATATATATTACTAAATTATCTCAAAATGAAAAATCTAATATTTAATTCCAAATGTTTTCATTGTTGGTGCTGAATAAGGGTGTACACAAATTAGACAAAAATGACTACCTAATTAAAATTTATATAGATGACAAAGCTATTTGAACTTCACAAGTATTAATTTTATTTTTTATTTCATTAATTTTGACTGTTAAATATATAAAAATAAAAAGGAATAAAATACTTTTAAAATGTATGGATTTATTCTAATTTTAAAATTTGTCATGTTTTTTTACATAATGCTTATTTTGAGTTCATAATTTAAAAATGTGAAGGCATATAAATGCATATTTTCGAACTTTTAAGTGCATATTTTAATGCATATTTTGACAATTTTTAGTGCATGAATGCATGCTTATTTATGCATTTTTTTAGTGCATGAAGTTACGAGCCCTGCTAATCACTGTGTATTGTTTAGTACCTGCAACAATCTATAGTTTAGACTTTAGAGTATTATAAGCGAAACTAGAAAAAATTTTTATGACATGCCAAGTGATGAATATGAAAATAAATTCTATTTATAAAATAATATAGCTTTTAATTTTAAATTTAAATTATATTTAGTCAGTATATAGACATATAGTTTTACACTTTTACCTATATAGACATATACTGAATTCATATTAGTGATATGGACGAAATATTATAATTATAAATGTCACATTCAGTTATTGATATTGTTTAGATTATATACTATAAACATTTGTATGCAAAAATGAACAACATGTAAAAAACATGACATTAATTTTTCAAAGTAGGTACCCACCTTTTTTTTACTTTTTTATTTGAAGTAATCTACAATCTATACATGTTCTTAGTATAATAAGTAGGTTTGATATAGGTGACAAGTAAGAATGATATGAATAATAAGATTAGGGAAGATACCCAGTGGTAACACCCTATAAGGTACCTACCTAAATGTTCTTTATTGTGTAAAAGTACCTATACCTATTATAAAAAGAGAATTTGAAAAATGCAAATCACGTAATATTTAACTTATGGATATGTACTAGAATGTTTCAAATATTATGTATTTAAAAATCGTTGTTATAAGAAATATTTTTAAAATATTTCGGAAATAAACCAAGAATATTATTATTTCACAAATTCTCAATACTGTCTAGGATTAATCCATAAAGAAAATTGAGAAAAAAAATTGTCTCTTAGCTTGTACTATACATATATACATAATATTCAGTCTTTGTAAAGTTACTTCACTTGATACTTAGAGATAAAAGTTATTTCCAGAACACTCATAACCTGCATATTCCGAAAATGTATCTAACTTAATACATTGTATATAAATAGTAAAAGGAATGAATGTTGATTTTTAAAATCAAAATAATGACGCTTTACAAGGAAACCTGGATAAGATGGGACACTTAACTTCAATTGTATTTAAGAGGGTTAATATTTTATTTTATTGAAAAACAAAAATCCTATATTATGTAAAATTATGTGTAGCTACTGAATTTCTAATCAATCTTGTTATATTATTATTAACTATACATACATTTTTACTAAACATAAAAATTGATTTTGTCCCATCATTTGGACCATGGCTGAGGATACAATTAATTTTATATCATATATAGGTGATTAAGTTATTCAAGCTTAAAACCAATCAAACCTTTTTTTTTTATTGTACAAAAAAATTGAACATGCAATTGATGTATATTAACATTGATCAGAAAAATGCGAGGGAAAAGGATAGTTATAGTATTAACTTTCAACCGAATTTAAGACCTAAAAAAAAATATATATCATCTTGCCCCATTGTATTTTTCCCGTCTAACATACCAAATAGTAATATTTTAATTGAACGTGTCTATTATTCTTAAAATAAGGATAAACTCTAATAAAGTAGCATTAGTCGAATTATTCATTATTTGATTTTTGCAAAATATTGCATAGCATATTGTCGTTAAATTCAATGCACCCGTGCACCGTATCACTTGAATGATTTGTTCATATCAAATAATATTATTATAATGTGACCGACATATACTAAATTGTTTGTTTAAACATTTTTTCCAAAAACTCAATAGTTTCTGAGACACAACGATGTCCCATCTAGTTTCCCCTACCTAATATTTTTAGAACTTTACTAAATTAATACAAATAAAACAAATTCTGCAGCATCATCAAATTAAATAATCTATACAAATTACCAAATTATCATTATACTATAAATATAATTTAAATTGGTAATAACTATAATATGTATAATATATTATCCAACACATGTTAAATTTCAAAGATTTTATATACTATTTAATATAGTTTAGGTATTAGCTAGGTATACCTATCGTATATGTACCTATGTACCTATTATTATTGCTTATTAATTATTTTCAAAGCATTACAATCCATGCTGCTTGGGACTGTGGTGCATGGGCTGTGAATCTGAATATTGTGATATATGATATAAAATATATTAGGTACCTAAATATTACCCAAATATTATTATTGCTACATGGACCGGTGCAGTAACACAAATGTAACGTTATTTATTTTACATTTTTATCACATACTACTGCCTAATAATGTTCAACTCAACGGAAGACATTAGTAATAATTTGTGATAATATATTTTATGGACCACCCTAGCTGGAACAGTTCATCTCACCGTTGAGAAAGCGATGATTGATCCGTCTACTTAGCTGAGATGTTATAACACATGTTTGATTAATTGTGCCCATAATCCATTATCCTTATATATAATATATATACCGTCCCAGGTGCACAACTCGAGCCATTAGAGGTAATCGGATGGAAAACAATATTGTTATCATGCAATTAATACACAATGACAGCCGTAAATCTGAATCATACATTCAGTAAGTATTAAGTAATGATAAATAATAACATTAAATATCCAGATGCGCACGCATTAAGGAAAAATTATAACATAACCACACTATATGGGTGGCAAAGGTGGTACTTATATACTGTATACTTAAATATTATATTATCTATATCTATATATATATGAATATTGACTATCTGATTTCCATTTATGAGAATAATAATGTTACTGCTGGTTTTTAGGTACTGTGCTGGCTCATTCAAATATTAATATAGGTAACCATAACTATGTAATATTGTAAACTACCCTAACTTATGTATAATTATATACATAATTTATTGTAAAATCAATACATTCATCGCGCTCCGCTCAGAACCTAATAATTAATAATATAATGGATTAATAATGTCGTTGTAATTGTAGTTATTTTATAAGCGTCCATACATTTATTTTAATTTAATTTTTTTTATTTTTAATCTAGAAAATTATACAATCTATACAAAATCAAAGTACAATAATCAATAAGCATAATGTATGGTTTTTTTTTAAAATTATGTGTAATGGCTTTAGTGTTTTGAGGGAAATAACCATCCAGTGAAGGTACTTCGACATGAAAGTCCATAAATAATTTTAAAATTAGGTTAATATATTTATTTTAATCGTTTTGTATAATATATAATATTTGTTGTAACTAATTTTATAAAACTAATCAAATTAAATAGATCTTATTAAATTTAATACCTTCGTCATTTTCTGAAAAATCTTTTTTAACACATTTTTATTACCTATTTATACCTACTACCTTTATATTTCTTACTTTAACAGGTAGGTAGGACATTGATAAACAATTAAAGCACTGTTATTCCAGAATAAATATTGTATACACTAAAGTAAAAAAGTAAAATTTTACTATGAAAAAACAATGAATGTGTAATATTCTGGCAATCAGTTGATTACTCGAATACTAAGTTGCAGGTAGCAATAGGTGCTGTTAAGATAATAATGGTGTTTGTTGAATAAATGCGGTAGATAGATGAAAGTTAAAACTGTTTATTAAAATGTTCTTCAATGAAAGGTGCTTGCTAGAAGACTGGACATACACCTCTGATGACAGTCCGTTTCGGGGCCATTTTATAGTCCTATCCCCGCTTTCCCTGCCTATCAATGCAGTATATCCTGTTTTTTTCGAGATGATGGTCATCGCCGCCAGACGTGGCCTAACTCCCTTGCCCGCACTTGCGAATTCTCCTAATCTATTCTGCGTATTGCAATATCACATATATTGATACTTGATTTATTATTTGCAATATAACCCTATACCTATGTATATAATATATACCTATGTATATACCATACATACGTCGATATTATGTTAATATCACGTCCGGACATTCTATGCAATCCTAGAATCGCATTGCATATTTATTAACCTTAAGTTTTTTTACTATCATATATATAGTATTTACACAGTTTATATTAGTACTTACTACTTACTATTATAGTAAATGGTGTAAGCTAAATATGAGTGTATGACATCATAGGTTTATACATTGTACCTATATTATGGCATATTGGCATATAACATAATGTGATCAACATCGCATGATTTAATCTAACGGTACGTGAATGTAACATGGATGAATCTGAAATATATATTATATAATATATCGTATATATGGTATGATTCAGTATATGCATATTAAGCAGAGTAAAAATTAAATTCTGTTTTCAATTTTTGAAAAATGGTGTTAGCAAATATAATATTTCGATACGTGTAATATACCTATAATACTGATATATTATTATTATTATTATTATTATTATATACCTAGTAATACAATAATACTTTAAATACATATTCCAAAATTTAAATATTTTCAAGTGTAATTCATGTTAAATATAAGTGGATATGCAGGTATTATACGTATTATGATGGATTAAAATTTAAAAATCTTAAAAAGCTACGATTATATATTGAAAATGTGTAGAGAATGAAGTACCTACTTACCTAATTATTTTCTATCTGTATGCATATTGCATAGAGTGCAAACATAAAATTGTATTTATACAAATAAAATTTGTTCTTCAATAACTCACATTAAATATACACTAATAACAGTTATTTCGATAGCCATAGAGTTCATATCGATCTTGAGTCATAAAATCAAAAAGGATTGGTAAGAAATTTGAATGGCAATATAATATTTGAATGTCTATAATGTTATAAAGTTTTATGGCCATATATATTATATATACAATCGAATAGTGGTGATATTATTATTTATAGTACCTATAATAATAATAGCGACAGACAGAGAGTTGGATCGTTTGGAATACCTAATTTTATATGTATCGTAGGTATTCCTATTTTAATTTTGGTAATTATTATTTTCTAGGTAGACACGGGAAGACATGGTAAGTTTAACGAGGGAAAATAAAATACTACAGCCTCTTTTCGGAAAAGCCCATTAAAAAAGCCCATTTAGACTCCATTAAAAAAAAAAAATTGGGGACCTCCAACATCGGCCTCTGGGCATCTATTTAGACGACTAACTCGGACTCAAATCTGGATAATTATTCAAACTAGTATTCTAGCCATAAATATCTAGTATAGACGGTATACATGTTGGCTGCAGTTATATAATATAATATTATAATATTTTATAATAACGTTCATATAGTGACAAACCGATTTCGGTTTTGACTACCGTCCGTCGCATGTGGTAAACCGCGTCGGTATTTGACAGTAATTAATAATAACAACCACAAGTCCACAACCATAGTATTATAATACGCAATAGTATACCTACATACAATGCAACGTTAGCATCTCATCAGTGGTCGGTCTCGTATTGAGATTTGACGACGATGGCGGCGGCGCGGCAGTGCAGACGGCTGAAGAGGAACCGAAATGTAATTACGAAACCAATTATTGCCCGAACGTCGTGTCTCCTAGCTGTATATTATTGGTATACCTATATACCTATTGAGATTTTGGATTTCAGATGACGACGACGTCGTGAATGAATGATTATTGACAAATCGTCTGCATCTCAAGCATCTTGGGAGGCCGTCTCATCAATCCGAATAGGTAGGTACAAGACAACCATGTCGGTTTTATATTGTTATTATTATATATTATTAACACCTTTACGTATAATATATTTATATACATAAGAAACGGTCAGACCACCGCCGTACGGACGTTATTGTCTTTACTCGTTATTATTATTATAGCTTTCGGCTTCTTGTACGGTAGTGGCGGCCGTTTCTCAAAAATGTCATTATTGTTATTATTATTATTACTACTATATATTGTTATTGTTATTGTGCGCTATTAGTGTTGGGTTTTTTAAATTTCTCTCTGTCTCTCTTTCCCCACGCACAGATTAAGCCACATTCATATTAAACATTATTATTGTCGTTCACTCGAGAAGGTACATGTTGCTGTGTATAGTGGTTTGAAATTCTGTAATATTATTGTATATAAATACTCAGGTAGCCACACACATTCGTACACAATTACGCTGTGCCTTAAACAATATGATATATAGGTACACTGCACATAACACTTACATGTTGCAACTCGTATCCTATATATACCTATACCTACCTATCATTTGTCACTCTTTATACAACCTATAAAGATATAGCTAGGTACCTACTCGATGTGGCCACAGCAACAGCTGCTGTTGTATCAGTTATGGCTGCACATTTTCTGCGGTGTATAGTGTTATTTATATTATTGTATATTAATCACTTAGGTTTTTAAGTACCGTCGCCATCACAAGTGACCGCAGCCGCTGTCCCGAAATGAGCCAACGCTGCACGGGACGTGTCGTAGTAATAAAAACAATAATTCGCTCATGTGCTCGTGTATAGCAATAAATAATAATATTACATAATATAATAATTATTGTTTTATATTATATTATTTTCTCCAGTAGTTCAGAACAATCTGCAGACACAACGACAAATGCCTCGACGGCGGCGATGACTTTAAAGTAAAAATAAGTGACCTCGAGCCATAGAATAATATTATTATTGGTCACCATGGTCACCTTCAGTCACCACTGTCCACCTCACTATAATATTATATGTGTTATTTTATTATTATTCCACGTATAGGAAGCTGACCCTGCGTAATAAATAATATATATTGGGTATTTTACTATAACTTAGTTTGGTGTGATCAATTTATTGTACCCACTACCCATACTAAAATTAGATACACGTGAATAATGATAAATACCTAATACTTATATCTTAAGTGCCTATATATAGGTATTTAACTTTAAGTTTACTTAACTTTACTTTATTCCGATTATATTAAAAATTACGTTATACGCACACCTATACGTATAGGTACATTTAAAAATTAATTTCTTATAATATATACAGGTACAGTTCTATAATGTTATATTAGTTAAATGTACTGTGTAAATACCATCGTATTTGCTTATTAAGAGGTTCCTATACTTCTTAACATATTATATATTATAATCGGATAATATAGTAGGTATATATATACTTGTATAAATGTATAATACATGCACCTATATAGGTACCTACGTAATAATGCATTAATAATACATATATATAATTATAAATGTATTTTTGTAAAACCATATCACCATTATCATCATCATCATCATCACCATTACATTTTTTGTATTTATAAAAAATAATGGAGTGCGTTTGTTATATATAGTTTATATAGGTACTCGAAAATAGGTATATAATCACGGAAACCTCAAAAGCTACCTATATCAAAAGCCATATTCATGGTTTGGTTGGTGCTCCCACTGTTAGCATTTGTGTTGGGAGTTTGGGACCTACGTCCGATTGTGTGATACATTTTGGCTCATGAGCATGGATGAATTTTGTTGGCTAAAGAAAATTGAATTTTTTTTTGGTACTCTTGTCACTTTGGTTATAGAAAATAAAATAGTTTTTATAATAACCTACAACCAATGGTAACCAAAAATAATTATTATTATACTAAAATAATACTATAAGCTTAATATATTTTACTTAGTGAAACATGTACTTAAATGTAGATAGGCACTGCCAAAATAAATGCATTTTATATTTTATTTTATTTTAAAATGTCATTATTTGTGAAAAATATATTAATAAAAGTTTCAATTCATTTAGATGATGCTCAAATTTTAAACCTAAATATTATCTACAAAAAAAAAACTGCGTTTCTATAATTTTTGGATTATTATTATTATAATTTCTATGATCTACTTATGAGAAACTTAGAGTTATAAATGTCCAATTCTTAGCTATAAAAATTAAACATTTTATAAATTTTTACCTAAGAAGAAAATAATTAGCAAATTCTTGATAAAAATTTTGACAAAATTTGAACTTTAAGTACTTCTAAAAAAAATTGTGCATAATATGTAGGTATCTTAAAAATGTATAAACCGTTATTGTGTAACTATTAACTACGAGTATAAAGAAAACATTGTCTTAAACTTTCAAACTCTTTAACACAATGCAATTCATTTTGACATATTTTATAGAAAAAGAAAACTAATAACAATTTCAAATTTCAAATTCCTATAGGCAATATATAACTAATAACAATTAATAGAAGCTCAAAAATACACGAAATATTTTGAAATAATAAAAAAAAGGTGGGCAAGTGGGTGTCGCTCTGCTGTACAGTAGGTTACAAGTGGGTCACTGTATAATGGATGGTATTAAATTTGAATTCAATGATATAATATCATTGTATAAGAAAAACGATTCTGAGCGGTGATGGTATGTCAGTCTATGTATAAGGCATATTATATACATATCTATGGTATTAAACAAAAAATTGACCTATAATAGGTACCTATAATAAATTCCAAATTAATCATATCACAATATCCATTAGATACTTATAACGCGTTATACATCAACAAAAACCGTGATACTATCATAGATATAATATAATAGTACACTTTAGAAGATTCAAGTACCCACGAATAGTATTATTCAATCACAACAAAATAACTAAAATCGTAATTCTTGGTTTAAATATGAAATTTTGTCTAAATTTGAAATTAAAATGTCTGTAAAAAATAAGTGTGTTTATATATTTTTTAGATTTTTTGGTTACAGTATGAATTATTTAAGAGAATCTTTGTTTTAAATTTTCAACTCTTAGTTATAAAAACTGAACATTTTATAATTTTTTAATTCCAACGATTGATAATTTTCGAGATTTTGATAAATTTTGTCAAAATTCCAACTTTAAATGCTTATAAAAAAAAATCGTGCCTATGTATTTTTAATATTTTTCAACTGATATTGTAACAATATATCAGGAGCCTTGTATTAAATTTTTACACTTTTTGGCCCAACAGATAAAACTTTTTGATATTTATAGAAAAAAAAACTAAAAAAAATTGAAAGCTGTAAATGTCCATAAACAGCTCAAAAAGAGTCAAAATATTTTCAAAATTGTATGGTGTATATGAAATGCTAATATAAACATTCAGTGAAATTTTCATGTATCTACAGTTATTCGTTTTTGAATTACAACAAAATAAGGAAATCGCTACATGAGAAATCGAGTGAAAATCCAATGTTGTAAAAATTTGAATTTCAAACGCTCATAAAAATTTAATTTGACTGTCCGGTAGAGATTTTTTATTGATAAAGGTAGATAATCTTATAAAGAATCTTGTGTTTCATTTTCAAATCTTAGATTTAAAAAGAAAAATTTTTACGAATTCTTAACTCAAAATAATTTGCTAATTTTCGTGATTTTTCCATATTTTGTCAATTTTTGAACTTTAAATGCTTATAAAAAAAATTGTGACTAAGGATTTTTAATATTTTTCATCTGCCTTTGAAACAACATATTAGGAGCCTTCTATTAAATTTTCAAGCTTTCGCAACCAACAAATAAAATTTTATTGATATTTTTAGAAAAAAAACTAAAAAAAGATGGAAAATGAGATGTATATACGTTCATTTCTTTTAGAGTTACACCAAAAACCAAAATCGATTTTTTGGTAAACCGATTTTGCGTAAAAATTCCCGTTTTTCCTTAATTTTTATGTTGTTTTTCCCGGCGCTTGTAAAAACTACTTGGAAATTTTTACTTTTAACCCCCCAAAGTACCAACTAGATTCACTTTCCTATCAGAAAAGGTACTATTGAAGAAAATCGAAGCACTTTTACTGTCCCAAAACGTGATGACAGACACAAAAATATAAAAATATAAATAAAAATATAAAAATATAAAAACATACATCATTGTAAAACCAATACATTCATCGCTCCGCTCAGAATCTAAAAAGTGGATCAATGAGAAATCAGGTGCAGATAGTTTATCCTGGAATGTTGTCAACTTCAAAAGCTCATCAAAATTTAAATTTGAATTTCCTATATTATACTTATTATGCTTGTTATTAAGCAGGTAGGAAAACTGAGGAATCTTCTGTTAAATTTTCAAATCTTACACATAAATAAAAGATTTTTATGAATTTCCAACTCAAAATAATTTGCAATTTTTCGTGAGTGACGAATTTTTTCAAAATTTTAACTTCAGACGCTCCTAAAAAATTGAGGATTTTCCCTCTTTTTTTTTTTTAATTTCCACCATTAACAATTTATAATGAATCTCGTATTAAATTTTCAAGTTTTTCACTGAGCAAACATTTTCTTATCGACAATAATGTTAAAAAATAAACTTAAAATCGAAATATTCTCAGGCCTATAAATAGCTCAAAAAGAGTCAAAATATTTTGAAAATTATATGGTTTAAATAAAATGCTAATATAAAGGTGAAAATTTCATGAAGGTGTCTATATGGTCATTTTTTTTTTTATAGTTACTTCAAAAAACGAAATCGATTTAAAGACGCTCCTCTCATACCAATATTATACTATACATAAATAATTTTAATATTATGATTATAAAATATATATACATTGCCTATTATTACGATAATGCCTAATGCCTATATTTGTACGTACTATTTAAACTGTAAACATAATAAGTAGGTATAGGTATTATAGGTACTAAATATTATATAATATTGTCATTGCTGTAATTGGGAACGGCATTATCGGTTCATCACTCGACGTCGTTACAGATTCGACACGCCCTGCAGACATAGGTATACTGTATACCTAAATATATAATATTATTATATATATACATAAAAGGTATTAGTTTACGACTTCCTATTATAAATTATATTTGAATATAGTACCTAATAGTTATAATGTATATGTATTCAGTATACCACACTATAATAAACGCAGAATAATATCTTATAATGTATATAAAACTGAAAATTGAAACCTTTGATGCTAATGTTTTTGGAAACTATACTCGACCGATTGTCTTAATTTTTTTTTTTTTGTGAAACATTATATCACAGAGACGGTTCCCATCGCAATAGCATTTGTCTATGTTAATTAACATTTGAGTTATCTATTAATTAAAATAAACGTGTAAATTGTACATAGTGATGATCAAAACAAGACCAAGACTATTTTGCTATTTAAACAAAATATATAATAAAAAAAAAAAACTGAATACCTGTTATAGCTGTGTGTAGGTTTTTAGCTATGATCTCTAAGATGAAACTCAAGTCCAATATATTATAATATAGTATATAGTGAAGATCAAAATTGGTCTTGGTCTCTCAAGACTTGCTGCAAGACCAAGACCGCAGCAGCTGATGTTTGACTTGTTGTATGCTTATGAATTATATTATACTCAGCGTTAGGTATAGATAATCAAATAATTATAAGATAATAGATAATAGATATTTTTCAATATATTATCATCTAGATGAGATAATAGATTAATTCAAATAAAATGATCTAGATAATAGATAAGCTGATAGTTGATTATGAAAAAAAAAATATAATAAATTTACATTGATATTTCATTTATTTTATGTTACATAAACAGTCAACAGATTGGTGCTATGGTACATTTAGTTACATAAAAAAAAATATATTTAACCCTTTCAAGCCCATATATTAAATTGAATAGAGATATAGTATTTTAGTAAAAAACTTTTTTCCTTAGAATTCTATCATTAGTATGCCATAATAATAGTTTTTGGTTTTTAATTTTTATCGGAAAGAATATTGTTGATAACAAATGTTTTTTTTCTCTGTATTAACTTTTTGTAAATCCAAGGGTCATATTAGTACAATGCAGTGAAATTGCGTAAATAAATATTGTATATAAAAAAAAAATAGACAATAGAGTAAATAATTATCAAGATAATTAAAAAAAAGACCATTTTTATTATCTAGATAAGATAATAGATAAATCATTTTAAAGTTATCTAGATGAGATAAAATATACGAAAAATATATCTTATAGATAAAATTATCTAGATAATTTTATCTAAATTATAATGCCTAATAGTAAATATATTATTATATATATAATATTATAATATATTAGATTTAAGTTTCATCTTAGAGATTATAGCAAAAAACCTACACATAGCTATATCAGTTATTTAGTTTTGTTTTTTTATTATATATTTTGTTTAAATAGCAAAATAGTCTTGGTCTTGTTTTGAATGTTTTGATCATCACTAATTGTACACATAGTATAGTTGCGATTGGTTACATTCTACAGTAGAATAATTATTATTTATTTATTATCGGTTGCCATTGGTTATTCGGGAGGATCAGGTACAAGTCTATAACCTGCAGGGTGGCTGAATTGCACTTACTGCAGCAAGTTACACCCAAAAGGAGTTGAACAATCATAGTTTTTTTAAGAGTTTTGATTTTTTACTGCTAATAACGGATGTGCACGGGTTCAGCTAGTATACATTTTACAATATTATAATAATATATACCATATAATATGCTGTTATTGTAAATATTATTATTACTGTAAATATGGATAGTTGGGTAT
The DNA here is from genome assembly GCA_949089665.1 of Macrosiphum euphorbiae. Classification (NCBI taxonomy): domain Eukaryota; kingdom Metazoa; phylum Arthropoda; class Insecta; order Hemiptera; family Aphididae; genus Macrosiphum; species Macrosiphum euphorbiae. The sequence continues at coordinate 29,568,034 of CARXXK010000003.1, read as the reverse complement.
TCAAGTTATTGATATCCATAATAAAGATTATTATTATAAACTGATTTCGAGCTTTTAGATAATAATATAATCCCGCATATATTAATATGTTTCTGTAATATAATAGTAGATATACCTACTTATAAACTGCACCGCGGTGCTTTAGGGATGTTGGATATAATTATAATTTTGAAAGCGCGAATCGCGATCATCATCCTTTTTCTCCGCGTTTACCTCCAATCATTATAGGTATACATATTATTGATAATTGAATCGAAAATATCCATAGGTGATTTGCTCTCTAAGAGAATACCCCAGATTAGGTCACTATATATTATTATATGAAAGATGATTAAAACATATTATAATATAATATAATATTATTTTTATATATACCTACAGTTGCAATAAATATTCGAATTTGGCGAAACCATAATATAAATACGAGCGGCAGCGGCGGCGGTGGTTTCCTCTCGCTCAGCGTGCCAAATGTGGGCGTGTACGTCTCACTACAAAATGGCGTACAGATGGCCAATGAGGAGCAGAACGCCAGACCGCCCACTGTGTGGAGGGCGTCCGTTTTGGACGCCGACGACGACGGTGGCGGCGGCGGTTGTGACGGCTGCGGGCTCCGGACCGGCACAAACCGGTCAGTGTCGATCGCACGCCGTCGTAACCGCCGCCACCGCCACCGCGTGACTTTTCTGGAATTTCGCCGCGACGTTCCGTACCGCTATTTCTGCGACCCGCGAAAAACGTCATTTCTCGGAACACACATTTTAAGGGTAGTATGATATTTTTTCAATAATTCGAATTTCGAATACGATATCAATGTATGATCTACGCGTACACCGGACCTACATACCTAATAATATATATTATTATATCGATAACGTTGTTTGATATAATAATAATAATGTATAGTCACATCGTGTCCGCGGTTAAATCGTGCGTGCGCTGCACACAATTCGACTGAAGAAAAAATGATATGTTGACTTGACGTAATATATTATATATTGGATTGAACACGTATATACTATAATATGACATCTGCAAATTTTAAGTGTACGACTGCGGTGATACATAATAATAACGATGATGATAATATATAGGTATACTCGTACACGTACTCGAGTAGTATAGGTACATAGTAAGTTTGGGTACCTACCTAATATGGCTGTACCTATATAGATCAATATAAATATACGCGACGAGTGCGCCGACCGATCCGTTTCGAAACTGTAATATTATATTGTACAATAAATTCAATATAATATATTGTATAGTTGCCTATATATAACACACGCGCCGCATTTATAAATATAATATCTGTACATTATAATATATCAGTGAATTATGCGGCGGCCACCGCCGTCGATGCCTCCACCGTCATCGGCGACTGTTGCTACGACTGTGCGACTCCAACTGCAGTGACGATCGCAAACCGGCAGCATTTGAACACTGCGACCGAGACGACGATGGTCACGTAATTAGGATGCCGCGGCCGTGCAGAGAGACGTACGGCGACCAAAAGCCGCCGTACAGTTACATATCGCTGACGGCCATGGCCATATGGAGCGCTCCCGAGAAGAAGCTTCCGCTGTCTGACATCTACAAGTTCATCAGCGACCGGTTCCCCTATTACCGGAAGAACACCCAAAGGTCAGTTATCCCCGACGAGCATTAATGCGATGCACATATTATATAAATATATATATTTTTTTGTCAATCTCAAGCATCAGCTTAGCATTTTGTAGGAGGGTTACGGTTGCAGTTCGAGGAACACGCGCGTTTATATAGGTACATGTACAGGCATATGTGTGGCGAGGATTTTTCACTAAAAACCCGGGCGGTCACCCATCCGGGAATTAGCAACGTCGGCCGATGCTTGACCTCAGAACACGTTAGTGACTGAGGCCAACCACCGAGCTACAAATTAGCCCCCCGAATAATATACTATAATATATATTTATACATAAGTACATAATGTTATTCATAGTACATTATTATATAATAGCGGTATAGCTATAGGTGATATTAGTGTAATGATATACGCGAACCAATCAAGTAGGTTAGCATATATCCACTGACTTTTGGACACAAATCAAGTATATAGGTATATTGTAATAATATAATATATTAATAAATACATACACTTGTGTATAAATAATAAAAATAATAATTATAACTATAGGTAGGTACTTATGCAATTATTGTATTTGGTATAGTGTATAGGTATTATATAAATATGTACATCATACGCCACAGTTATGTAGGTAATTACGTGCGTGCATATAAAGACGTCTAATCTGAAATAGATTTAGAATTTATATCAATTTTTAATTGCCCAACTCTCCAATGTAGGCCTATAAGTACGCAACTGGTCGTTTCAATTTGTTTCAAATAATAGCAATAAACATTAACAGCTGTATAGGTATATATAGGTTAGGTTTCTGTTAAAATATGTCGAAAATATTGTACAGTACATTATATTATTACTATTAGGAACGCATAAATCCGAGGGGTAATTATAGCAACTGTTAGTGATGAATGATTTTAATGTTTTTTTTTTTTTAATTTTGAAGGCGCTTACTAAATTTTAAATCAAGTTTATAGCTGTTTCTGTTGAATGAAGAGGTTTGTATGGAGGGAATAAGTTTGAGAGGTATATGATTACGATGAAGCATTGGTTATTACTTATTAATCTGAACATTTAATTTTTAATTTTTTGTGAATTTAACTTTTTAGCCGAGTTTCATATAGGTAGATATTTAAGATATTTTGTATACCATACATGCCATATATAGGTTTGGAGTAGGTGGTAGTTTTTAAATTCATAACTATATAATGATATAATATGTATGTTGCTTTTAAGGTGGATTTTCAAATATTTAACTATATAGAAAACAGTTTATTTAAATTTCAAATAAAATAGAATTTACATACGTATAATATTATTTAGGTATACCTAAGTATATTCTACTACCCAACTGGGAAATCAACATTTGTATATAAATAACAGAAATACAGATTATTGTCAACCGTTATTCCATCATTAGAATTAGTATATTTTAAAACAAATGTATGTTTAATATATTATATATACAAGTTATAAGTCAACTCTATAAATAATTACTATTTGCCTTTTGTTTTTTTATGGAAAAAATCCTCAAACTAATTTTGGTTGATTACGTTTTATAATATCTTGGATTTGATTAACATACAGACTTATAAAATTAACCTGTAGGTATAACTTAAAACAAATAACAATAATGCCAAGTCATTCGCTATTCATTCAGCGGACATTGTTTTATTACTTATCAAAGGTAGGAAAAAACATGATAAACACATGAAATGTTTCTTCTATACCGTAAGCAGACATCTGACAGCTATATATGCAATATATACAGTGTACCTATATTATACTTTAGCAGTAGGCCTTTAACCTTATTGGACTCGTGATCCATTTTAATAATTATTTATTTTTTACGACCCGTATGTGAAAAAATAGTTGATATTCATAAATTCTATTATATATATTATTTGTAAAACCAGACAAATTTTAATTAATTTAGTATTATGTATAATTAAATATATTGATATTTTTTTGACTGCAATTGAATAAAAAGAAATTTGAATTATTAAAATTATGGATTATTTGCGATTTGCAACTCTTTCTGATGATCACGCGGTCTCCAATTGAAGATCACTAAATCATACACATTATACCTCTTAATAATACATTTGTCATTTTATTGCTATTTTATTTCTATCATCGACTATCAAATATATTATAGGTACATTTTAAAGCACTATTTATAGAATATACCTACCTATAACTTACCGACTTCTTTAATATTTGATATAATTAGTAGTATATATGATATTAAGTTCGTATTGTTTTGTAAATCCTGTCCAGTACCCAATGAGTAGCTACTATTATTTGTAATTTCGTGAAATCTTAAGTTTTATTTTCAATAGTGCCTTGTTTTTTTTACAGTATACTGGACATTTGAATGACACATAATATATTATTGGTACCTACTTGAAATTTCAGACTGCACGCTTTGTGCTCAAAAACACAATATTTTATATTCAATGTACAGTCTTTTATCAGAGAACCACTTCAAAAAATGTTTCACATCATATCATATTTATTGACTTTTAATAAAGGCCCACCCGAAAAACACTACACAAAATATTAGTCCAACAAAGTGGCACGTTTTGTCGTTATTTTCTTTTACTATTAGTGAATATATTATATCAAAGTAATAATAGTATATTTACTATTTAGGTAAAATAAGCTGATATAATAACTTATACTTATTATGAATAAAGTAAGGTAAAATATAGTACTATATATGTGCCAAGATATTGCATACATGATTCTTTTACCAAACAACACTCAATATTTCAAAGTGTAAATTTTTTTGAAAATATTTTTTTACATACTTTCAAGTCGCTTATAAAACAACGTTTTTATAAAAAAATTATGTTTTTAAATATTTTTATCCTTATAATTTTTTATGTTTTTTACTTTTTTGAATGACAACATAGGGTTTAAATTTTATATTCCAAAGCAGAATATTTTTCTTAGTATTTTTATACATGAAAATCGAATTTGGGTCGAGTAGTTTATGAGTTATAAGTATTTAAAGTTTAGACAAACGGAGTGGAGTGGTACGTGGTTACTCCGCGAAATGTTTGTCCACTTCACCGCTCATCAAACTTTGAAAATTTATAACTCATACACTACTCACCCCAAATTCGAGTTTCATGTATCAAAATACTAAGAAAAATATTCTGCTTTCAAATATAAAATTTAAACCCTATGTTGTCATTCAAAAAAGTAAAAACTTAAAAATTTATAAGGATAAAAAATATTTAAAAATATAATTTTTTAATAAAAACTTTGTGTTATAAGAGACTTGAAACTACGTAAAAAAATATTTTCAAAAAAATTTATACATTTTGAAATAATGAGTGTTGTTTGATAAAAGAATCACTCAGTATACATATATATATATAATATCGCCGTCCCGGTAGAACAATGACGCAACTGCAATAATTGCAATTTTACAGGAAACCCAAAAAACTAAATTGTTAATTATTTATGAGTGTACAAACTGATAATTCCACAACGACGCAATTGCCCTCTGGAGGTCTAAAATACAACTACAGTTCCGTCGTTTTTCTACATTATGCGTACGCTATATTTAAACTCATTGTAGCATTTAGGCCATTTATAAAAAATTTTGGAGTTGCGTCATTGTTCTACCGGAACGGCGATATATATATAGTATATTACCTATACTGTAAACTGTAATTTCAAAAAGACCCTGTAGAAGTGATGTGCGAGTGCATCACCGGCCATTCACCTAAAATAATAGCAACACTATAGTACCTACTTAGATAGTATATTATATAATATATTATAAACGTATTGTGTATAATACGCATAAACACGTGCAGTTTGATCACTGTCGGTTCGGCCGACATTGGTGCGGTCACCCATCGGAGTATTTTGCGAGCGCGTGCGTTCGTGTGGAACGAATTGATCGCCGCGTGACAACTGAATAATATGTATGTATATATATTTATCTGCTTATTGTATATCATATTATACTTACGCAAGTTTTAGCCTATAATGTATACATTATAGTTACATATAGTCACACAGGTTAGGTTAGGTTAGGTTAGGTTAGGTTAGGTTAGGTTACGTACACTGCAACACAATGGATATAATATGCGTGTGTAAATAGGTACATATATATATATTCAGTACGAATTATATGACTTTCATACTAAATCGTGTCTGTACACCTAAATACACCGGCTGATACGCAAGTATTATTATTTTATGTAAATATAATATAATATAAAAGTTTACCTATGTATTTCTATTTATTTTATTTTATTTATTTATTTCACTTTATTAATCTTTTGACTGCTGCAGTGAGTATAAATACGAATAGCTGTATACATGACGTATATAAATTACTGTGAAATTGATAGTTAAATTATTAATTGGGAAACTTTATTTTCATTATTATAATTACAATAGAGTACTTTTTGACTATGTATGTGTATATATAACTATATAATATAGGTTTATATTGCAGCGGTGTTATACCAGGGTTTTGGATTTGGAGGGATCAAACATTGTTTCCTCTATGTCAAAAATCTCAAGAGCAAATATAGTACAAGCATTCTAAAAGCAACCAATCTCATATTATTAAGTTGTTCTCACAGTAATTTAAAATTAACAAATAATATACATTATGTCATTATGACTTATATTTTGCAAATATTCGTGATTTCGAAGACAAATTTTCTCAAAATTCATATTTCAGACGCTCGTAAAAAATACAACGAAAAAGAAAAGAAATTTTCAAGTTTTTTATCGACATTAATTTTTAATAAAAATATTTAAATCGAAAATGGCATATGCCTTAACAGCTCAAGTTGAGTCGAAATATTTTGAAAATTATTCAATTCAATTCAAATTGAAGAGAATATGCTAATATAAACATTCAGTGAAGACCTAGTTTATTTTAACCCCCGATATAATATTACGGGGAATAAAAGTATCCTAGGTTTATTGTACCGACAGTAAAAATATACAATAGGTTGATTTTACCCCCCGAGGGTAAAAACATTTGAGGGTATGAGAAATCTGGGACTCTAAAGTTTTTGAAAACTATATTGGGCATTTAAAATGTTAACCTTCCGAATGTACCAACTAGATTCACTTTCCCACCAGAAAATATACTAAAGTTGAACACACAAAAAAAAACGTCATTGTAAAATTAATACATTAATCGCTCCGCTCAGAATCTAAAAGGTTATAAATATTGTATATTATTTAATAATTTATGAACTATAATTATAGTAGGTGCTTAAATTTCAAGATAAATATTAAATTATAATACAATAATATAACAATATTAAATTAAATGCACTACCTACGTATTTTTAATATAGGTATATGGTTAGGTTTAATTAATTTATTTTATTTTATTATAAAAAGTACATTCACGGCAGCAACGGCCTTAGGAGATATCAGAAAAAATGTGCAGTGATACACTATTTTAATTAAAATTATTATATAACACTATTATTTTAGATTTCATGGTATATTGAATATTTTGATATATTTGAATTGGTTGCAGATTAAAGCAGTAATGTTCGGTCTGAGGTTTACTTTAAGGTGGATAAAGGAGAGGGGGGATTCTTTTCATACATGTTAGAAATTTAGTTATAGTATATAATATATTAATATGTTATACTGCAAAGTGTACGCCACAAGTAGGTATTGCAGATGATACAATCATCTCTTGATATATGGTATCGGTGGGTGAATGATGTGTGTCCTATTCTGAGCTGGTTGATGATTGTTTCTTGAATTCATTAATATGTCATTCTAAATGGGCCGAGGGATGATATGTTTAATTTAGTTATAATATTATTGAGATTCGTGACATTATTGTGTAGAGCACGGATTCTTATACACTATAACAATGTATCACAATATGCCATATGATATGATCAATACAAATCGTGAAATTATTAAAACATTTAAAAAAAATATATTTATTACAAATTTTGAATTAGAATATTAGATCATTCATTTTATAATTTATTATTCATTTATATTTATTATGTATAAAAATTAATTTAAAAACATATAATTATGCATAGGTACTGCAGTACTAAACACATCACTTTTTCAACGAATTTAGTTGACAAGATTTTGAACAAATGTAGGTACGCGTCTTGTTAAGGACGATACATATGTATAATATTAGGTTATCGAAGTATAATTTAGGGACGTAGTTGAAAAAATGTATTATTAAAATTTTCTGTTCGACGAAATATAATAATTTTATATCTTGGTATATTATAGGTTTTGAAAACAGCGTAGGTATACAATATAATTAATCTTTAATATGAAATAAATATTAAATTTTATCCAAATAATATACAAGAATATGCAATAATCATCAAATATGCAGAAATATGCCAAGAAATAATTAATGTCTATAGTTTGGATCTACTGCAATTCGTAAAGATAGGTAGGTATAACTGAACAAATTATAAAAATTGTAAAATACTGCGCATGTACAATAATAACTCAGTCGCAATAGCTCAATCATTGCCTCCCTTTTCCTCGAATTAGTAGATATCACGACCGCACACTAATTTACACTGATGCACCGAAAAGCACCATGGTAGATGCGGCCCTTTAGTCAGAGACTATATAGGTACAGATTTCGTTCACCATCATCTATATATTATATAATTAACCACGGTATATAAATTATACAGCGGAAACCCATGCGATTTACCAATGCTGTACAATTTACAGTTTCATCAGATAGTAAATATTATGTGCTTTAATAATGAGCGACTCTCTTAGCGCTCTAACTTCACTCCACGAAGAAACACCTGAAAACGAATAAGTACAGTTCAACCATAGCTCATTTTCTCATCAAAAAAACAAATCAATTTCAAGAAATGTAATCTATGAAACGAAAAAGCGAATGAAGTTCTTTTTAAACCATTACCAACAACATATCATAAGAACAATTTCAACTAAAGTCTCGGCACATGAAGCTCAAAAACTTATCGAAAAAACATGGAAAAACTACTGGGATTCTATGCAGTCAATAACAATAGCTGAGTAACGTCAAAAAAAACAATAACCAAATGTTTTTATCCAGATAACGCAACTATAAGAGAGAACATCTATAGCCGGAATAGGACACTCCATTGGAGTGTTGAACTCATTTTTGGTGAGGAGCAAAAATTGAAAAATGTATACAAGATACCCAAACGTTGATGTTTATAACGGCATTTTCAAATCAGCAAAAAAGTTTAAATTAAAAATTTACAAAATATGCGTAGGTACCAACATTTGTAGCGATTTGTATAATCGGATATGATATTTCTAAGAAATATCTACCTACTTCAACCTAGGTGGCTAGGTATTTTGTAGCAGGGGGACCACCCACCAACCAACAATTTTGAAGGAGCAATTGCTCCAAAATAATATCTTCGACACGCCACTAGGCCACTCACACCTTATACTCAATCTTATTTAATCACCACGGAACCCAAACCATAATGTGACATTATATGATATAAGTAAATATGCAAAACTCATCTTGCAATAGTTCACATAATCATTACAAGCCCCGAGTACCAACTTCAAAATTGATCTCATTAAAAATCAAAAATCCTTCAATCAAGACATCACTATTCATATTTTCAAATCTTTCAAACAAATTGATTCAGACAAAAAACTGTAACTAAACCTTATGTAACCTTTTTAGTCTAGGCAGTAAACGTTGTAATTAAGAAATAATTATAAAAAAGCAAAGAGCAAAAAATATGCCTGTACCATTGCATAAAAATATCCACGCTCAATATATGTGTAATGTGCACTATCCTATACTAATATATTATAGAGATAGGTACACAAACACGTTGGTCTAATATTAAATGAAAAAAATGTTTTAATAATATTATAACATATTATAATATGTACATATACCTACTATATATTTATGTTGTAATAGTTATTTTTAAAAATATTAATTAAATTATATTACAATGATTTTTATTGATTATAAAAAAAATACGTAGATATCGGTTTGTTTGAATAATCTATTTAATAGGTTAAAAAATAGTTTTATTATAAAAAAAACATTTCTTTATTCTATATTATTATATAATATAATATATTGTACTAATTAGTGCTGCAATGTAAAATCCACTGATTTATGATTTATATATTAACCTGACCTAACCTAACCTGCAGCAGTTTTGCATCAATGCAAATATGATGTTGTAGTGTTGTGTGTACCTATGTAATAATATGAAGGTATACATATTATATCAGTTATATTTTCATTCCTTGAACTTATATAACATATATAATATATATATATATATATAGTCTTACCAGTTACCATCTTGGAAAAATACATCATATTATAATATTATATAGGGTACCTAATGATATTAAGCAAAAAAAATAGAATACGCCATTGTCTTATAATGGTCTTAAATAATAATAAATTAGTTTAGTTTAATAATCCTTTAGTATTTTTATATATTATATAAAAAAAAATAATGCAGCTATATTATATTATAGAATTATTATAATTATTAATTATTAATTATTATTACCTATAGGTAAGTATAACTGGGTCTATACTGTCTTCGTTCAAATATTATACCTACAGCTATATTGAGTTTTAAAATATTTCTATAGAAATTTAAAATCATCAAATAATAGGTATATATAGGTATATAGGGTATATAGGTACCAGCTGGTACCTATATAGTATATTAGTAATTAGATTGCATATATATTATTTTTATATTTATAATCAGGGCTGTGAGTTTAATGATTATCTAGAGGTATTATTTATTATTCATGAATTTCAATCTCAATTCACAATAAGTGAGTTATAAATTTTAGATTTGGTTTAAAATTTTAGTATATATACCTACCTAAACATACTATAACCATTTTAAATACCAAATTTATTTTAAACGACATAGGTAGTACAAATTAAACTGGGTATATATTTGTACGTTTTTAGTGCTTATATTCTTGGGGGAAGATGTATGGTTTTGGTGTTATACAATTATATAATGAACCTATATAGTATTTGATTAATGAATATGATATTTTAATATAAAAATATTATTTTAAATTCTGAGCCTTAAGCTCCAACATACGAGAAAATTAAAGAATGCACTTCTTTGTGAAACAACTTGATAACATTTCCTACACATTTATACAATAAACACCATTTTTTTCAAAGCTTTTATTTTTCTGTAATTTTTCCGATTTTCTTTAATCTAGTATAATCATTAATAGGTGAATACCAAAATACATGATTGATTAATTTCGAATTGCATAACTACGGTGAAATAAGCAAAATAATCTCTAAATTAAACCATTTGTAAACAAAATGATAACACCCCTTAAAATGAGAATATGCGGTATTTTGACATGTATCGGTATACTTAAATATAAGACCAACGAATAGTGCATATTTTAAGGATATTCAAACTATAGAATTCGAAATATTATCGTTTCTTAAAACTGCTCAGTTCAAAATCCAAATTAATGTATTTCATATTCTACAGACTACAACGTATATTATATATTGTTTCCATAGAACAACCAAATTTATTCTCAATATTGACATTAATTTAGAAAATATTATATACTATTACTTATCTGATGTATGTTATCGTTAGTATTATAACAGTATATATTATAAGAGGACGCAGCACCTCGCACCCGCATTTGTTGTCTCCGTCTTACACACGTACGATATAGCAAATTTTCGTTCACTAGTTTCCATAGGGTGCTGTGATTTTAGATTTTAGAGTGAATTGACAAATTATCAAACTTTTAGGTAACAACATTATCTGTGTCCACTCGTTGGTTTTTTACGATATTATAATTTTTAAGTGAGTTATCAGTATGTAAAATAGTAATGTTTGAAAATGCTTATAACTCACTTAAAAATTAAAATATCGTAAAAAATCAACTAGGGAGCACAGATAATGTTGTTACGTAAAAGTTTGATAATAGGTCAATTCACTCTAAAATCAAAAATGACAGCACCCTATTAAAACTAGCGAACGAAAATTTGCTATGTCGTACGTGTGTAAGACGGAGACAACACATGCGGGTGCTACGTCCTCTTAAAAATGGACTCTAATGCATACTCGCATGCATAAATATATAGTTTTATCTACACAAATAAATATTACATTATTACATATACAAGAAAACATATAGGTGTACCTATGCACATTGCACATTGCACATTGCACATTGCACACCTAATCATCGTATTCGCACAATAATATAATATAGGTAGGTACCTACGTATAGTAGGTATACCTACCTATATAATATAATGATGAATTGCATTTATTCTAGATTAAATTAAATACAATTAGTACACGCATGCACTGCATTTCTGATAAAAAGAAAAACCACCATACGTATTGAACTTATTGATGCAAAAAATGTAAGGTCGAATTATATTTTTACGTTATTTATCGATCACGCCCATTTATTATCGAGTATGCAATCAGGTTGGGAAGAAAATGATGATCGTAAAAAAATCGTTGTTCTGTATGTACCTATTAGCTGACTATATTGTAGGTATAAAGTTTAATAATAAATATATATCAATATTTGTCCTGATCTTTTATTTGCAATAGGTATAACTAATAACTAATAACTCTTATGTATTTTTTATTATTGATATTTCACGTGATATACAAGCGATTATAATAAAAAAAAAAAATCAATTTGCCCTTCAAATATAAAGCATACATATATATAGGTATGATATAATAGAAAATATGTTATTGCCTATTGGCAAGTTTTAATTTAATAATCAATATTTGCTCATATTATTAAATATGTGTAGGACGTGCGAGATTACCTATAACTACATAATTTTACATCTCAATATAACAACTTTATATTTGAAATATTAAGTGAAATTGTGGAATTAAATATAAAATTTGATTGCATATTTTTGCATGCTTTGTTATATTTTACGAAAAAAGTAAAGTCGACAAATTTAACTATAATTTATTAATACTGCGTACCTATATATTTTAAAAACATACTTTTTTTCCCACATTATTTTCTATAATAATTGTAACTGCATTTTCACCTTTTTTGAGAATATTTTTGGTGCCTAAATGTAATTGTATATTCAGATGAATATTTAAAAAATATTTAATGTAATAACAGAACCGAAATACCTACATAATATTTTGTACTTATAAGAAGTGTCGCGTAATAACCATGGTATATATTATATAAAGTAAAAAGTTTTGTCTCCTGTTTTATGAATATCAAATTGTTTTGGTTAACGGTATCTATATTAAAATTGAGCAATTTATTTTAATACAATACTGTATGATACACGGAACTATATTAAATTATTATAATATATTTAGACTTTCCAATACACTTATGGATACCTCCACCTATATAGTGGATGATTGTGTACTGAAAAAACTGCACGTATACTTCAATACCTATACATAAATTGTAAGGTTGTAGTGGTATAATAATATATAATATAAAGTATAAATATTAAATACCGTGCAGCTAATACGTGATGACTATACACTGAAATGGCACAATTGTCAGGAGTGTTGAGTGTGCAATTCAAATGGGCTCCGAGATCTCATATAGTATGACATAGTATACGATATTCGCCCTTATTATCAAGTTGCACCACAGACTATACAATACAAACAGCTATATAATGTCTACGGAATCCTAGATATGACTTAAAGAATTATCAAGAAATATACACCGATGCCTCCAAATCATACGAAAGGGTTGGATCGCAATCGTATTCGAAAATACAAACTGAACATTCAAACTTCCAAATGAGTGTATTCGATCTTCTCTGTTCGAAGCACAGTTTTATTGATACAGTATTAGTGATTTTCTCAGCTCCATAAAATATAGCATACAAAACAAATCCAACCCAATTGCGATATCGCAATCTCCATCCACAATAAACTTGATGAAGATAAAATGTATAAAAAAGGTGGACAAGTAGCAGGTACCACTCTGCTGTACAGTAGTAGTAATGAATGTGTTATATTTGAATACAATGATAAGCCATTGTATACGAAAAACGATTCTGAACGGTTAGCGTATTCCTTATAATATTATATTATTTTTTATTCGTTGATATGGTGATGAAAAATGCGTTATAAATTCAAATCCCATTTTTAACGGTTTTTCGTAATTTGTCGGTAGAATTTATCCACGGTTTTTAAAACTACTTGGAATTTTCAATTTTGACCTCCCAAAAGTTCCAACTAGGTTCACTTTTCTATAAGAAAAGATGCTGATCTCAAAAATCGAAGCATGCTTACTATCCAAAATGTTCGTGACAGACAGAAAAACAAACACACTCACATAATTTAAAACCAATAGGTACGCTATACGCTCAGAATCTAAAATAAAACAAATTATACTCTTATGGATTTCAAGACATACCAGCATATATGGGTACCTAACGAAACTATGGATAAATATGCAAAAATTACCGTTTCCAACACTCACACAACCGTACTAGACTACCTTACCTACTGGATTTCTCAAGTCAAAAGACGAACTTGTGGCCAACTTCTCACGGTCAAACATAACCTGACGGAATGCCGTCTATACAAACAGGAGAGAATAATGGACCCCAAATTTACCAAAACTCTAGACTCAACTCTCGGACCCAACCCAGATCAGAACAAGAAAATCCTGAAATTTCTAAAAAAAAACTAATTTAATAGACAGCATTTAATCGTATTGTCAATTTAAGAATGCAATGTACAATAATTGTAAATATTAATTACTATAAGACATGTTAACTAATGACCTCTGCCGCCAAGATGTATATGAGATCAATAAAAAAAACTGCTATATATATTATAATATGATAGATATGGGATAATGTATCATAGGACTTACGAGTTACGAGTAATATCAAATACGATAACTGATATTTTTACCTATACCTATATCGAACACTTAAATTAAGAGTTATATAATATACCTAGTTTTAATATATAAATACACTAACTCGTAAATTAAATATAAAAAGATTAATCCAAGGTGATTGAAACCATTGACATGCAAATCTATATTGTTAAATAATATGTAGGTATATTAAATCTCTGTTGTATATTGTACAATCACTTCTGTATTTCTGTGGGTGCAATGACTTCCTGCCTTTTGGTGGTGCAAACATTTTGGTTCGTACAATATAATATACATGTAAATATGTAATACATACATATTTACCATATTATATAGTTTTACTATTATTATAGTTAAAGTTACAGATGGGATGATTAAGTATTTAAGTGTTTACATAATAATTTAATTCCATGTATAATATATTATAGGTACCTATACCTACCCAGTAGCGTACGCAGGATTTTAGTTTGGTTAGGGTTTTACATGAGTAAATAATTTACATTATTTTTTGCTAAATCATTTTTATATTAAAATTGGTTATCATAAATTATAGTTAGTCTATATTTAGAACACTCAAGTGTTTAACCTAGTCATCTATAGAGCTTCTTCGGGTCGTAATAAACGCGTGGTAATAATCGATGGACGATGATACGATGATACACCATACGACGATTATGGCAGACGTTTAGCAATGTTCTAAATTAGAAAAAGAAAAAACTGAAACTATAATTACCGACATCTTTGTTGATTGTCTATCTAACAATTCATTTTATATTTATTAAAAATGACATACCATTGATCAACTCTGTGTATTGAAATGGTGGTAAATAAGGTTTTTTTTGTAAAAGGAAGATATTTCAGGGGGGGGGGGGGTCAGAACCCTAGAACCCTACCCCTGCGTACTCCACTTTACCTACCTATATTATATTATACTTACAATTTATATATTATAATAGTCACAGGTGAACATTTTAATTTGTCGATAACAATGATTTTCAACTACAAAATATCATTCATACTGACACCAACAAAAATACAAATTGAACTTGTAACTTTGATTCTAAATGGTGAGAAGGATGTATACCTATTAATTTTACAACGATGTGTGTTTTAAAAAAAAAACTAATATTTGTGTGTCTGACGCACTATTGTTGTAGAAATGCTCTGATCCCATCAATTTCAAGGGAGGTTTCTGATAGTAAATTGGGTCTAGTTTGTACTTTGGAGGCTCAAAAGCAAGAAATTTCTCGGTGCTTTTTAAAATTATGGGATGAAAAAAATACTAAAATTTTTTTGAAATTTCAATAATATAGTATCATTAAATTAAGTAACCCATTAGCAACCCATGGATATGCCAAAAATTTAGGCCGTACACGCTCAGCAGAATCGTTTTTCGTATACGTAGATAGGTTAGGTTATTCATACAATCATATTATGATATTATATAAATTAATTTAAATTCAATACATCCATTACTGCAGTGATGCAATCATTGACGATACTACGATAGGTTTACACTATGATCGTCGCCTACTGTATAGCAGAGCGGTTATCTAGGTACTATCCCAGTTTTTTTTAAATTTCTATTAGATCATTAAAATCCACACAAATATTTAGTTATAAGTTATAACTAATATTATAAATTATATAACAATATTTAGTTATCCAACCCTATAACATCTAATATTAGGCATATAAAAACTAAATTCTATTCTATAGTGCACTGCATGTTTCAGGTGGCAGAACTCGCTGCGGCACAATCTGTCATTCAACGACTGTTTCATGAAGATTCCCCGGCGACCGAACCAGCCGGGTAAAGGGGCGTACTGGACCCTGCACCCGCACGCCCTAGATATGTTCGAGAACGGATCGTTTCTGCGTCGTCGCAAGAGGTTCAAATTGCCGGCTGCCGACCGGGCGTTGTTGGAAGCTACGTTCGGCAGGCCGTCGTCGTCAGCCGCCGCCGCCGCTGACTTTGACACTGATTCGCCGCCACTGCGACCATTGCCGATCGGACTTCAGCTGCCGCCGCCACTTCCACCCTACCGGAATAACAATATTGTTATGTCAGCGGACGGAGCGACGTCGCCGATCGGCACCGAACAGTCGTTGTCACCGCCGTCGATCCACACAGCCATCGGCGGCACCACCGCGGCCGTCGCGACCGCCACATCAATGGCCAACCACCTGCACCGGCAGCACAAGCCCAAACCGTTCACCATCGAGAGCATCATCGCCCCGGGCGGCGCCTGCAGACGTCACTCATCCGACGACGACCATCATCACCACGACCGAGACGGCCGCGGTGACGACGAGGCCGTGCTACCGGATGTCGCACGGTCGTCGTCGTCGCCTACACCACCGCCGCCGTCGCGGACCGAACGACCTCACCGCCGGTATCCGCCGCCGGTGAGTCTGCTACCGGGACAACCGCTTCACCTAGCCGAACACCACCAGCAGCAGTTCCTCCACAACACCCACCATCACCATAACGGCGGTGGCAGCAGCAATGGATACGCGGAGTTGTACGCGTACCTAATCCAACAGCAGTCGTTCGCTGTGGCCACCGCGGCCGCAGCAGCCGCGTCCAGCATATTTCCCGGGCCGTCCGCCCCACTGCCGCCGTTCCACTACATGCCGCACCATCACGTCACCACCGCGGCCGCCGTCTTGCCACCGTTCCCGCAGCTGGCCAACTTTACAAATCTACACGACTGCGGTACGGCAAGTGTAATATAATATAATATTATTATAATAATAATTATAGATGGCTTGGCTTGGCGCGTTGGTTGCTACCATTCGTGCAATGCGACTGACAGTAAGTAACGCCCGCTGCTACTAGTTCCCGGATGGGTGACCACCCGGGTTCTTAGTAGTA
This sequence comes from Macrosiphum euphorbiae, assembly GCA_949089665.1. Taxonomy (NCBI): domain Eukaryota; kingdom Metazoa; phylum Arthropoda; class Insecta; order Hemiptera; family Aphididae; genus Macrosiphum; species Macrosiphum euphorbiae. Next base: position 29,550,626 of record CARXXK010000003.1, on the reverse strand, counting down.
AAATCCTTGCCACACATACACGTGTTTGCTTACCTTACAGTACCAACCTTACCAATAACAGTTCATAATCCCCTAAATCAGCTAATGGCTGTTTTAGGTTCAATAATAAAAAAAAAGAATAATAATTATAGTTTTATGCATGCGAGATATGGACGCACTTGCGCGACCAAATACCCTGGTCAGAATACTGAAAACGATCGGATCTGCACATCAAACCTGAACATTATACATATAGGTAGCAGCCCAGTGGCTAACGGGCTGAAGCCCCCCCCCTCCATTGCCGTATTGTATTACTTAAAAAAAAATATTTATCAAGTTTAAACTATCAACTATAATAAGCAAGACATAAATTTCATATACATCTTACCAGAATGAATTCATTTTTGAAAAAACATTGTATTTGCATACCAATTTTCCTAAAACTATCTGTAATTTTTCGGTAAAAGTATGAACTACTTGTATGAAAGACCTTACAAACATTTTAAAATACCTCAAATAAACGTCTGAAATCATTAAACTGGACAAAATAAAAATTTTCAAGCCCCTCCATTGAAAAATCCTGCGTACGCCACTGTAGTAGCCAGTGGGTATACTCTTTTTCACTTTACACCAACTACTCTGTAGTCTGTACTCATCATACACATAATATGTTGCCGGCTTATCAACGAATTTGGCTTATCAACACTAAAATTATGTTATGCTATTATTTTAACAAAGTTTTCTAAGATCTCCCGTGATACTTTCTGTTGGTCATCATTTCTTCGATAATAATGCTCGCTCTGCTATGTTCTTCATGCCTGTCTTAATGTCGTCCGATTCAAGACCATTTCTTTGCTTTTCATCTTCATACTATACGAATAAATTATAATATTATACTATCTACCTAGATTAATACAAATATGGTCTATGAAAAATGTAATTTAGAAATATACAAGTATAATATACCAATTATTATAACCAAGTAGATACTATATAACATATTATAATATATAGTACCAAACCAATACCTATAATAGTTAAAAAAAAATAAAAACATAAATAAACTAGGTAATAAATAATTTAAATTTGTCAGTATTAAGATAACTTTGATCAATCGACATGTATTATTATTTATTTCATATTTTTTATTTAAGTATATTAATATGAGTAATATGATGCTAGCATACTAGTTTAATAGGTATATACCTACAGTATTATGTACCTAATATATAACTATTGTACACCTGTATAGTTAATAGATTATGATTTATGAGTAATCTCACACGAGAGGATCGATGACATTATAGAAATATCAATTAATTTATATAACTCATAAGTTTTTCACTTTTATGTTGTACCCATAGCCCATAGGTATAGCGTATATAGGTACATTTAGCCATATAGGCAGTTAGATTATATTATAATACATTTATACGTTTAAGCGTTTTCGGCTAACGATTTTTTTTGTTATTAAATATAATTTATTATTAAGTTATAGGTAGGTACTCTTTTTTCCCTATATACTTCTTCTAAATGATTCATAACCGGCGGACCCATTGTCCGCGTTATAAACGTGTAACAAGCCCACTATTATATTGTATAGGCATTAGTGCACACACACGCATAATCACTTACACAAAATTTCGTGTTATAGTTATTGTTGCACGCGTCGTGTAATACTTCATAAAATATTATGCATTGTTTGGAAAGCTAATATTAATATGATGTGCTTAATTTATCATTATATATTATATTGTGTGCATATGATGTAGGTATAGTGTATACTGATGTGCATGCGCATTCCTATTTCCCACGACACAAATACACTTTATGGTGTTTTGTCTTCTATTCCATCGGATGATATTATATTGTATATATTTATATAAAACACGACCATCGTAACTTATTCGAAAAAAAAACACACACACAATCGTATATATTTTGTTTTGGTAGGTAAGTAGGTGTCACACACAAACGAAATCTCGTCCATTATACGTCATACAGACGCCTTGTTTACGTTTAATTTACTACTTCATATTATTATATTATTACAATGCTGCACTTATGTTATAATACCTTTACATGCACACAAGACACAACAACAAGTAATAATATTTTACCACAGCTGCAGAGTGGACGAGTAGTGAGGAAGCACATGGGGTTCACATAGTCATTGACTATAATCATTATAGTATAGTACAGGTACTAAATAGGTAAACATAATAATTGTATAGGTACCTATTATATTTCATCAATTATATAATATTATACATACACGACTATAGCCTATAGGCCATCCAGTCATGTATGATGTAAGTGTTTCAAATTTTAAAATATGATATATTAAAATTATTATAGGTATAATATAATATATTATTACTATGTATAATAATATGTATAAACTATAATGTATATGTACTATAAGTATAAGTATAAGTGCAATTTATGGTTGAATGTAATGTTTAAAGAATCCTGCGCTTTTATACGATCATGAAATTCCATCAATTACTGGCCCAATTTATAAATGAATATAAGATGTACCCATCGTTTATGTAACTTTTGAATATAAAGTGTTCACCTTTCTGTCTATATTCCGGTATACAAAAGGCGTGCGGTAAAATTTTGCACAGACGCAGTCGGTTGTTTTGTTGCGGTTAGTGGTTACCCCACCGGATAGTTTGAATATACTTCACCCATTTTAAGCACAAGCGTTTTGTTCAATGCAGCTACCGTGTGCGTTTTCACCATTGCACCTAAAACGCATAAAATTACACTGGTCCAATAGACCTAATAACGTCAACTGTAATATGTTTTTTACAGAATTTTTTACTTGAACGTCTTAAACATCCTGTCGAAGATTACTAAAAGTTAAATTAATTTAATATGGAACGATTCGCATTTAGGCACTTGTTTTAATGACAAATATTTACTTCGGCATAGATACCGCCGCTCCTCTATCACCTATATAATGTTATATATATAAAGCACCTACCTGCTATTAGATAAAAAAATACATAAAAATGAAAACGTTCCCAGAAACTTCTGGAAGTGGCAACCTTAACTGAACTAAAAAAAAAAGAATTTTATTTTATTATTCCCTAGTATTAATTAGGCATACTCATACTTTATATTGTTAATTTATATAAATATTTTAAATGATGAATTTTAAATTTGACAAATCAGTATATTTCAAGTAATTATGTGTAATTATGTAATATGTGCTTTTTGAAATTTAGGCAGGGGTATGTATGATCAAATCTAGTAAAAGGGTGTTCACAGGGACAGACAACACCCTAAATGTACATTATGGTATAGTACCTACAAATAATAATTACGATATTGTTATATTATAATAATATTATGTTCACAAACTCCACTCAAACGCGGGAAAAAGTAATTCTTTCAACTCGTCCCTCGAGTGTTGATGGTATATGATATAGGTATAATAGTTGTATACTTGTATGTAATATAATATATACCTATATGGAAACCTACTGTTCGTGTTCAATAATATCGACTTTAAGTCCACGTTCCACGCAACGGTGGTTTATAACTTACTAGTTCCGCCACTGGGGACTGCAGCGGTGAGGGTATACGCGACCCGGCATAAAAATAATAAGTGACTTCTAGAGGGGCATTGAGTACTTCCAAACTTATTTTCGAGGGCGCTCTTCGAGCTAGTATGAGTGATTTGATGTAATAAAAAAAAAAAAAAAAACGACAAGCAGAGTGCCAGAGTGGGTATAAAATTCGTACCTATGTCCTTAATACATTATATTCGTACATAAAAAATTCCTCCGTGAATTGCGTGACTACAAACTTGATAAAACCATTCGGATAACTTATTTTTTTTATAATCGTATATAGGTATATAATATAAGTATATGCTATAGATATAGGCACTAAATATACATATTACGTAGGTACCTATTATATTATTAGCTCGTGCCGAGATGTTATATTAAACGTCAAAAAGTACGTATAATATTATGCTGTTATAAAAACCTATACAGCCTTCTATGAATGATTTTTTATGTTTTGTATTTTGTGGAAAAAAGTTTATTTATTTCATACACAGAAACTGTGCAGAAAAAAAATGTATATATATTAATCTACTATTAATCTATTATTTATTCATATATGATTCACGTTTAATGTTAAACCGATAATAATATGACGGTATTTCGTTCGAATTAAATGCAATTCTATGCTGATATGTACTGATAATTTAATTGCATAATATGCGATTTGGCAACCATCATATTATTATTTTAATTATCAACAGGTACTGGTTGAGTGACTTTCCGCAACAGACCAATTACTACTCAAGCGTACCTATATACCATAATATATATTATGTTTGTGTTTAATGGTAGGTAGTGTTGTATTGTATATAATTTTCCACGGATTTTTGTCCTCTGGCACCATTATACTAATATTTGCTTGCTGGTTTCATTATCATATTGGAATTAAACAAATATCAATTATAGGTGGTACCTATATTTAATATATAAATAATAATAATATATTATATATAGGTATTATCATTATTATATAAGTATTAAGTATATATACCTTATTATAATTTATAGGTAGGACGAAGGTAAAGTGACTAAGAGAGCAATGGTAAGAAACAAAATAATGATTTACTAAACCGATGATAATAAGTATATTAAGTACCTAATGTCTAATGACTGTTTCATATTATTGATGCATGCAATGTGTGGGACTTTCATGTTGAGTTAGCTTTTTTTTACATATAGGTATAGTGTAACTATGCACACAGACATACACGCATAAATATATTTAAATAGCAACACTATAAACCTGCTCATGGATGGAGGAAAAAAATCAATAAGAAGATTAATTACCCGTTTATGTTTGCACACGATAAGTCGTTTTTTTAAACACACAGCTAAGACAATATAACGACTTGTATATGTATATATCGTACGCTTTATTATGTATATAGGTACTTCCTTCGTGTTGAATATTATACTATATGATACAGAAAACGATTTGGTGAATTTGTGAATAGTAATTATTTGAAGGTCAGTTGAAGGATTTATATCTTGCTGTGATTTAATTAATTTCCATAATATTATATGTGAGTTTAGGTATGTACGCGTATATATTATTTACCTACCTTCTTAAGACAAATATAGAAGATCAATTTTACTTTTGAAAGGTTGACAGTTATTTTTATTTTTTTGTGATTTTGGAAAATAATGTTATGATCTAAACTAATATAAACTGAATTGACGATAAAATACAACATGTGTGTACCTATTATGGAAATAACGTTATGCACGTCCTTCATTAAATTATTTTTATACTAAACACGCTTTTAGAACTTTCGGTTTTAAAGTCGTTTCCAGTGTTTTATTTCTTAATTATTTGATATTCAACAAGTCAAATGTAATCAATCTACACTTCGTATCAGTATAATTATAATATACCTATAGGTGTAGTAGCAATGCTAGCGTGAATGACCGGTTATCACTATATTTTCTTATTGATAACTTTTTTTTAACATTTTTTATTGATTTATTTTATTTATATTATTATTATTCGACTAAACGAGCGTATATTATCACAGGGCGAAAGTGGTTGGAACCAATAATGGTAGAAAAGCAACACTCGAAAGGTGAAAAATGGTGTTTATGGGTACATAATATATCCACTTAAATTCTTATGAGATTAAGATTATCGGATCTAACGTCAGTTTTGTGGTGTAAAGAAAAGCAGATGTTTTATTTAATAATAAAGGTGTCTGACACATTACGCGCAAACGACTACACACTACTATATTATATTATATATGTATATATATATTTAGGTACATATAAACCCAAAATACATATTACAGGCACCTGGAGCCCGGTGTTGATTTTCTTCCGTGCACTATAACAATACCTATATTATATATATGCATGTCGGCTTCCGGAGGGGGTAACGGCGAGTATCAAATCTTAGTGCTGAAGGCTTTATATAAACGTGTAATTAATTGATAATCATCTTTTGGGTTTACACTTTTTTTGTTATTATTACTTACGTATATTACGTAATATCTTTTTATACATATATATAACATAATAAAATACTTTAATAGTATATAATATAATTGATATTAGTTTTACCATTGGTGCACGTGGAAGGCGCAACAAAAAATACACACGTTCAAGGTCATGTTTATATTGTTCATATTGCAGTGGACAATAAAAATAGTCGACAGAAACTGCAAATTGTTTTGTCACTTCATTGGCTTGTTTCATTTAACAATTGGTAATACGCCAAAAAAATAATTGATTGTATAAAACATATATTTTAAGGGGACATCATCATTGGTCAATTATTTTGCTGGTATTCACAGCTGTTAATATTATATGTCCATATTATATGGAAAATGCTAATATAAACATTCAGAGGAAATTTCATATATCTACGCTAATTTGTTTTAGAGTTACACCAAAAACCAACATCGATTTTGTCGAAAACCGATTTTACGTAAAAATTCGCTTTTTTCCTAAATTTTTCTTTTGTATTTCACGGCGCTTTTGAAAACTACTTTGAACATTTTTACTTTTGACCCCCCAAAGTCCCAATTTGATTCACTTTCCTATCAGAAAAGATACAATTGAAGAAAATATAAGCATTTTTACTATCCTAAAAGGTGATGACAGACACAAATAAAAAATGTTTAAAAAATTTAAGAATTAAAAAATAAAAAACACACATCATTGTAATATTATTACATTCATCGCTCCACTCAAAATCTAAAATTGAGAAAAGTATTTTTTAATAAAAATAATACTCAATAATATTTTATATATTAAACATTATATCATTATGTTTAAACTTTAAACTAAGACAATAGATTTTAGCTTTACATTTTAAATTCCTAGAAACGTACTTTATCTAGTTTTATGATATGTTTAGTTGGGCGCTCTATATTCTAATCTTTGACCAATTAACGAAGTGTATTTTAGCAATATACAGAGTAAGCTAGGTTAAATACTTATACTTAAATTTACATTTACATTTTAGACATTTTCAATAAATATATTCCAATAATTTTTATATTATAATATACAATTTGAAAATTGAAAATTTCAATGTATTTCAAACGTCACATTAAATTTAATTTAGCAGTTACTATATTGACATGATTCATTTTATATAGGTAGTATAAAATATATTAATTTTGTTTACGAAACCACTGATCAATAAATGCCCACCCCAAAACATTTTATACTTTAAGGCTTAATTCGAGAGAATAGACTCACTCAATAGAATATATTATTTAACTTTCAAAAACATTTTTTTATAGCAATTAAAATACTTAAAAAGGTTTTTTTGTCCAAAGGTGGTGGCTATTGCATTAATTAAACTATATAAGCTACATATTGTATAAGTATATAGCAAAAACGTATAGTAATTCATATGAACTAATTCATTTAATTGTTTTGCTTGGATTAGATTGTTTTTAATTTGTAGATGTAATTCATTAAATATTTAAATGCCTTGTCTTTATACATTACTCTGTATAATCTGGCCGTTATTTTAACACTGATCCATCAGAGCAAAACAAGTTAGTAAAATTATAAGGAAGAAAAAATTGATTTGCCAATTAAAAAAAAAAAAAGGTTATTAATTTAAATTATTATTAATCTCACCTATACCTACATATTGTATTTACACTACTTATATATAGGTACAACGTTAACCACTAGTTTGTTGAGGTACCTTATTATTCCGTTAATGCGATTAATATTATCTACGTTCAGTAAAGTCGTATAGGTGAGTTTCTTTCCGTATGTCATTAAAAATAAATAATAAACGATAAACCTTTGATGAATATACCTTCTCGTAGTTTTATTGACTTAGGTCAATACCCGTTATATGATTATCGAAATCTATTATTTTTCAAACTAAAACCAAGTTTAATGAATAGGTCAGCGTTTCTCAACCTGTGGTTCGAGAAAAGCTCATAAGTGGGGTAGCTAATATGCAAAGGATATCTCCTTTTATAACGAAATGGAATGAATCATTATTCCTTATTTGGTTTATTTGATATTAATAATAATCGTGGTGGATATTTAATTTTCATTTTAAGCATTAAACTGTTATATTATAATATAATTTTGTAGTACCTAATAAAATAAAATTCGATACATGTAAAAGAATGTATACGTTTTTTACAAGAAAATAAAACGTTATTTAGTCAAGTGGTACATGCAAATTTAAGCTAAAGGTTGAGAACCGCTGGAATAGGTATAGGTAGTATAATAATTGGAAGGTTTAAAGGTTTAATAGCCTTTGGAACAAAATACTTAATATATTTTAAGTAAATCATTATTCATTGATAACACGACCTACTTTGTATTATTAGTTTTATGTTTTTGAATACCTACCTACAAATATAATTTAATCAAATTTAATTAGGTACCTACTAAAAAAACAACACAAACAATTTAATATTGTACGTTAAATCAAATATAAATGTAGATAGGAAAACACGATAAACTTTTATTTGTTGATTTATTTTTTATGATTTTACATAATATAATACTATAAATAATAATAGTTCCATTTGTGTCAGTCACAAATTTGATTAATAAGTCACATAGACAACATTTGAATGTAATAAATAATAAATAGTAGATACTAATAAGTGCATATTATGTATTAATTTATAAATTATTATATTATAATAAATTGTATATGATGTACCTACTTCAAATAATTAAGTCAGAACAGTTTGATTACACAATAGAACCGTTAATAACGAATATTAAAGAATTCTACCTAAATAGTTTTTAAATAGCTCTTCAATAAAATATTGTGTTAGTTAATGAAGACAATGAATTTTTTTATTCTATGAGCCTATTCTTATTCAAATTTTTATCCCTCCAAATAATTATTTTTAAATGATTTCGTTTTATTATTATTATTATTACTTCATAATTATGTTGTAATTCATTTAATTGTGCCACTTTTGTCTATAATAATTTATAATAATGTAAGAATATAATATTAAATAAAACACATTAAGCACAGTGCTTTATCTATCAATAATTATCTTTGGTGGGTACCTATATAAAATAAATCATTTAATATTAATTTGTTTGTTTCATACTTTCATATAATATTTTACCTATATTATATTAATATGTCATAGATAAATTGTATATATTATTTACATCATTCTTCTAAGTCGCTGTTTAGTAAGAGCATGTAAATAAATGTTATTCATAATGATCTGCAAGCTTATTGTTTTCATTAAAAAGGCACCCATTAGAACACTTTTCATTTTTTATTTATCATATTCTAATTTTGATTTACTCCATTAGAAGGACACTACCTACCTATACATTTGTAGTCTCCGTCTTACATGAGGAGGACATAGCACAATTTCGTTCACTAGTTAGTTTTGATATTGGAGTTACTTGACCTATTACCAAACTTTCTGGTAAGAACATTATCTGAGCATTATTAGTTTACCAGCATTAATCAAGAATATTATAAGTGTCGGTTTCTATTCTATATTTTAGTTTTCAAGTGAAATATGAGCAATTTAAGGTAATTTTTAATTAAACGTACTGATATTTCACAAATTTCTTGCTTGAAAATTGAAATATCAAATAAAACCCCCGATAGTTAAGAACAAATAATGTACTTACCTGAAAGCTTGACAATAGAACAATAAATTCACTCTAATATCAAAAATTCAAAACTAATAGCACACTAATGAAACTAGAGAACAAAAGTTTGCTATGTTGCACGTTTGTAAGACGGAGACAACAAACGCAGGGATAGGTGCGTCCTCTAAATTAAATAATTTACAAAAAAATAATTTTCATAGCTATTCAAAATAATATCTATTGATATGAATTATAATATTACTTCAATAGATAAGACTAGGTATCTATGTGATTCCTATATAAGACAATAATGTAACAAAAATATTTTTTTCATGATCTCTGTACGATGTGTAGTGTGTACAGACTTTCGCAGATTGTTAATATCATTATTGATTATAATTACCAGTGTTTATGTAAATGATAATGAATGGTATTATGTAACAAATTAATTTTTTTCCTTTTTGATACCGATGGAGAGTATAACCTTAATTAATATTGAACCTACGCATAATGGAATGCCTATACAACTATACCCCAAATATGGGGTAATTACGAATTTGGAATCAATAAGGAGAAACCTCTTAGATTGTTTTTCACTTATAAATTATAATATTACATTGGTATATATCATAAAAATCGTTAGGTACTATATACATAATATAATATGGTACGCTATTATATCGAAGCAAAGCTGGTTTACATATAAGTCACAGGCTGGCTGGCTGATTTACACAGACATATTATAATACATATATATATTGCGTAGGTATATATTATTTTCCAAACGCCTATTAGTTATTATACCTATATATATATATATCATAAAATATTTTTTCTTACACTAAAACTTGAACGCTAACTCTACGAAAAGTAAAATAAAATCGTAGTTTTTCGCATTTTGCCGGCGTAGTAAATAACAATAATAATAATAATAATAAAATCCGTCTTACTCATTAACTTTGCCGCCTCTGGAAGGTCTGAACTCTGGGGCCATAAAAAATAAACAAGACTGAAAAGTAAGTTTATATTTTGCGGTCCCGTATATTTGTGCTACAGCTCTACATCTATCATCCACACACACACACACACACACACACACACACACACACACACACACACACACACACACACACACACACACACACGCCAACACACATAAATACTATAATAACAACTCGTGTAGGATAAAAATAAGAAGAAGAAACCTTTTATCCTTATAACCGCAAATACGTTCTCCCGACACCTGGGCCCGTGTGGCTGAGCGCAGACGAAAATTATACGACCTGACCGCTGCCGATGTGTGTCTTAAACATAATACGCTATTGTATCGGGTCGGTCGGTACACATACACACAAGCCGCTCGCGTTTATCTTTTTAAATTCCAATTATCCGCCCTACACACACACACACACATGCATTATATTATGTAGGTACTGTATATACTGTTGTGCACGTATATATCACAGAGTAATAATATTATACGTTTGTATTATAATATATGTGTATAGAGACATATATATATAATATATAGAGTTAGATATTATAGCATGTATCAGGTACGTGTAATATACTTGTGTCGGGTTGTTCGCCATCCGACCGCAAAACACTTCTGTGCCCCCTCGACGGGAATATTATAATATATATATAATTCACGTACCACCTATCTTATGTGTAGCAGACACACGCAGCCGAGTGAGCTAGCGCACCGCTCGCTAATAATAACGTTTTACCTCTTATTCTACTACGTAGCTGGTAATATATTGTATACTTCATTTTTTGTTGTTTTTTTCACACGCCGTCCGTCAAACTCGCGGTGATGAGACGACCTACACACGATCAGTTCGAAAATACTTAGAGTATTAAACGTATATAATAATCTATTATATTACGCGTGTATCTGTGTGTATATAATAATTATGTATAACATGATATTTTATAGATCCAATCCGATTGGGTCCTCCTCTCCCTGCTGCACGGTAGCGATCGACGCAGGCCGTATTATAACGATATCGACGGTCGCAGAAATTTGAATTCCGAACATTACACAAGAGCTACGATATTTTATAATTGTATAGATTATTATTATGGGCGGCGATTATAATTGTGCGCTTTTACCTGCGCATATTGAACGTAGCAGGTATATGATAATGATCCAGACTCCAGAGACTTGTTAAAACGTATATGTTTGGAATGTATACAATCATAAATGGATATGAATCAAGAATCATATAATATGATACCGAAAACAAAAGACTAGAAGTCTTTGAAATATTGTGCTGGATGCCACGGAAAGGATAAGCAGGAATGCAGGATAGAGTCCAACCTACCGAAGAGTGGGAGAAATACTTAATTGGAATTGTTAAAGAAAATCGTAGGTACATTCATATAAAAATGACGTTATAAACATTGGGAAATGGTTAGACATGTCCTGAGACATATAAAATATTTCTGCATAATTTAATTTATAGAAAGCATTATTGAAGGGAAGAGGCCTGCAGAGCGTCTTCGTAATTCTTATAAAAGACAAATTAAAAATGATGCAAAAGTCAACTCTTTTTAAGGAACTATAAGAAAAGGCGAAGGTTTAGAATGGAGAATTAGAGTTGTATACCAAACTACGAGTTTGATAAAAAAAAAATAGGTGCTGATAAATGTAAGCAACGGCCATATATGTTAGTTCATTAGGTAAGCATATCTTCGGTAGTTTCAGAGTATACTTATAATACCTACTATTATAATTTATAGATGCTGATGTCTTTATTTTTTTCAATCTAATATTTTAAAACTATTTCTAAACCTATATATTCAATTGCTAATAAATACAGTGATGTAAATTGTATAATATTGTATAATACGTTATGTATAATACGCTTGTATAAGGAAATAAAATACAAATTGTATAAAAAATAAAAACCAATTATAAATGGTAGGCCGATCATCTTTAATCGTATAAAATCGTAGTCTTCTAAACGATCATCATAATTGTGATCGCAAGTAATTATATATAGGGCCCGTAAATTAATGCACTTAAAATATTCTAAATATGCACTTGTGTGCTTAAAAAAGTAGGTACGAATATGCTCTAAAAATATCCAATTTTCTCTTTCAATTTTTCTAGTCACAATTTTCATAAATACACATATAATTATTTTATATATACTTCTTAGTAAACATTTATTAATAAAAACGGAACATTGTATGTCAACTAAATATTTTAAAAACACAATACAATACCTAGTCAAAAGTCTCAAAATAAAAATATACGTTATAATGTGTACTTATGTACCTATTTATTATTTTATATTGCCTAATTATCAATTATGAACTTATTATTAATTATAAAATATACTCTAAAAAATGGAAAAATTATTAAGTATGCACTATAAACTTGTACTATGGTTTTCGAAGTGTCGTGAAAATGTTTTCAAGCTTACTTAACAATATAAACCAGCTAATAGCCTATAACATTCAACAACTTCCGAACCCTAAAATGAGTATATAGCTGACCATCATAACCTTTGAAATGTTTAATAAAAATCAAGTAGATACCTACTTTTTATTCTAATTTATAATGTTTATGCTATAATAGTATAATATTAATATTATGATTTATGACATAGTTGAATAGTTGAACCGAAGAATGTCTTTTAAAAGTGATTGCGTGCAGAGTCCAATTCTGTATAGTTTTGCAGTTATGCATCATAATTGGTTATTTTCTATAATTATCAGGGATAGGAAATGTTTGTTTTTGCAGTTTCCGCTATATACTGTGAATAAAAAAACTCACTTTTATTTGATTCTAGTTTTCCCGCCAAGTGTATTTGAGTGTTATAGTACCTACAGAAAAAATAATGTCACGCTCCGTTTACGTTGGCGTAAAAATGCAAACAAATTTGCAGCTGCGTGCTTTTCATTATAATATTATAGTCTCGTGAGCGTATAATATTCTAATATCACACGTGACTTGTAAAATATCTGATCGTCTTGATAAAAAAAATTTGGAAATCATACTGTGTTAAGTACCTATAGTATTAATATATTCCTATTATTTAGTATATTATAGGTATTAGGTAAAGATATATAAATTGCATATAGTCTTAATTATAGACAATCTATATAAAATATATAATATTATGTATATCTATCAACTATAGGTGTATGGATTTGTTATTACAATTTATATTTAATTTGCAATTTATTCAACTGATAAATTAAAACGACGGTGTGCTAATATGAAATAGTAAATACTATAGAAAATATTATAATAATAAGATCGTATAAATGTATAATATAAATCGTGTAATATACGACACGACCGTAACTGACCCGATAATCATAATTTTGTATGTACCTACGTCACATTACGCCCACCGTGATTTTCTGCACGAAGTATTCCGTGATTTGTTATGTCATTTATCAGTTATCAGTTATCAGTGTTAGCACATACAATAAATTAGACGATTAGGCAAATAAAATATGTGATGATTATTCCATTTTTGAATGACTGTAAATACTTGAATATTTTTCCCCTTATATACCTATTACAGTATCTATCGATTATTGATAAAATCTAAAAAAAAAATGCCAAATTTATTTTGTAATTTATAGTTTTATCACATTTATCATCATACAAGAAAAGGATCGTCCATGGGTTGCCTGAAAATACACGTAATGCATGTGCAGTACCTATAATACATGCATATGGTTTAAAAATGTTCGTGATAATTTTTTCCCAGGAGGGTTAAAAATACATTTAATCGGTCTCTATAGTTATTCGGATTAATGTGTATATAATATATATACGCAGTGGGGTAGGTATATATAAATTATAAACTATGTAGCTGCAGCTAAAAATAAGCGATATAATATATTATATAATAATATAATCGGGTAACGGAGTGGCCGAGCGGTCTAAGGCGTCGGTTTTGACGCACCCGGCGCCGGTTCGATTCCTTGGTCACGGGCGGCATTATTCTTCGGGCAAGTCACGGTGTCCGGAAAACAAGTTCCTCCATCCCCCACCCAGCCATGGCAGATACCTAAGGGTGCCCAATCAAAAATTTTGCCAAACACAAACACTCACGTGTAAAAACCCACCACTTCAAAACCCTACCACCACCCCAATACAACCCTACTAACAGCTAATGGCCATAGATGCCGGGCTTAAGGATCAATAAAAAAAAATAATAATAATAATACAATCCTACATAAAATTTTGTATAGGTAGTAAGTACCTAGCTTTTTATACTTATATATTATATTTACAAAAATTGTGCATTAAGCCCCGTTTAAAACGATCTCAGTTACTACGATTTTCCGATCAACACGATCATTGTTCCATGTGTCTCGATGAAAAATTTACCGCCATGTACGATTTACCGCTTAATACGCGTTAGTCAATTAGAAGAGCGTTTTAAACAGGTTTTACTAAAGGTATATGATTTAAATATCGAAAACGAATCGGTAATAGAATCGATTAAGTAGATTACGCGAGTTAATATATTATTATATAATATCATGTTTTATGTGACAATATATTATAACGATGAAAAGTTTGGAAAATTACGGAATGAGATAAGTTGCACTTGTGAGTTTTGAGGTGCGAAAAAAGATCGCCAATAAAATCGTAACTTGGGTATAGTTTGTTTGTATCGTCTATAACGGCGGTGACGATGATGTTTATCTGCGCAACTATGGGAACCACTGGGAGGACAACGCGCATATTATATTTTATATACCTACGCGTACGTACCTATATTATTATTATTATATATATGTATAATACGTGTCCGCGTGTATCGCCGCCGCCGCCGCGGTATACCCGAGCAACCCTATAATTACGGACGACACTCGAAGCCGTCAGTGTTTTCTCTTTTGTCGGCTCTCGGAGCGCACGTTGCGTGGGCGTGGCCAAACACTCCCGCGAGCCTTCCATCGTACACAAACACACACAATATTATATATTACGTGTATACACACAAATGAACAAACACACACACACACACACACACACACACACACACACACACACACACACACACACAGAGACAGCTTGGACATTCCACAGACACGACGACCATAGTATATTATATACGCGATATAATAATAATAATATTCCAATACACCCGTAAGCTTTTTTTTCTTATATACACCTATATATAATATAATATATATTGTTTGATATATTATGCACACACACACACACACACGCGCGCGCATGCGCTGCACCACCGAAGCGATGATGTACGGAAAAACAGAATCGTCGTCGTCCTACGCCCTCCCCTTGGCAGCGTGCGGGGGCCGCAAATAACATAATATAGTGTGTGTATACGCCGCCATATCGTAAGTGCCTATATTATACGATGTATATTATAATTTTGACGAGACCATAATATAATACCTCGTCGGGATTATGAATACTGCTTGTACCTTTATATGTGTATAATATAATATGTAATATCTATATATTATCATTATGACCATGCGCTGCAGCCCTCTTTATAGAAATAGAATAGTTTCTTTGTTTCCGTAGTATAAACTTTGTGTTATACAGTATTGTAGTGAATCACAATACCTATACAATAATAATGTATGTACTAGGCGCATTTTATGTTAGGTGTATTTAAATTTTAAATACATAATAAATATGTGTCATTTATTATGACATCATGAAACCCCCGCCGCGCTCGAGTGCAGTTCGTGCGAACGAATGCACGTAAAACCCTTCGACGGTTGATGACGGATTGCACCCCAAAATTGCAATTCTCCTTGTCTACCCCATATATTTATTATTTCACCCTTAAAAGTTCTGCATTAACATTTTTGATTTTTCCATACATCTGTCGATTATAACTATTTTATATAACTTCGACCGCGTGGTATTATTGTGCTGCAGTAATTTTATCTTCATTGGAAGTTAATAGTTATAGGTCGTCGGTAGGTATATGTTTCGAATATTTCGATGCGTTTCTCGAAACAAACATAATTTTAAACCGTTAGGGGTCGACTCTACGTCTAATAATAATTACAGCTGTACAGGTGCAATGGGACTCAATTTATTATATTTTATAATTCATTTAATTTCATTATATTATATACCACAAAGCACAAACGCATTATTGACACTATAAAGGTACAGAGTGGATGCGCCCACTAAAGTCTATAGAACACTGACGGTTTGTTTAATCGATACATTTAATACTTAATTATACTACATAACAACATCTGCAAAGTGTGCATCTATTATAATATATAGGTACCTACGATCGGCCGACGCCAGCCGTAAGGTCGTATACAATTTTTTGTTTCCGTGTAGTTATATTAATTGTCGTAATCGTAATTCGTAATTATTATACGTGTCAAACATATCGTTCTATAGTTGAGAGCTGTAAAAGAAAACCCGAGTACTAAAACGTATGTAAACACCTAAAATAATAATAAATAAAATAAAACAGTTTCTATGTGAAATAACTCAGCCATAAATTTTGAAAATATCGATTCGCTTAATCGTACAGATTTATAGTCGTTATTTTAATTTTGTTGTACCTATTATTCTTCGTGTACACACACACACACACACACACACACATATGATATTTTGTATTTTGTACTCACAGTGCCTCGGCAGAAACTATAATATAGTATTATTATAATATGACGACGACGACGTTGGACGTCTTTAAGACGCACGCGTATACCTATCCAAGTCCGAAATAGATTAAAGGGAAAATCGGTGATTCTTTATTATTATTATTTTTTTTTTTTTTTCGTTCTCCTCGTAAATTATTACCATAGAACGTATATACATAATAATATACACACTTTTTAATACCAAGTCCGTTCCACATTATACGTACCTATAATACATGTGTATTCGAACAGCGGCGGCAAGGCGGCGTCCTTTGCTTCACACCAAATTTGCCGGGCACACAAACAAAACGCGCTCGCGGATAGGTCCCGTATAGAACCGGTTGATTTATATTATATATTATTATTATTATTATTTATACATATAACTAAACGTCAGTTTGTATGTGTGTGTGTGTGTATACAGCTCGAAACCGGTCGTGGGCCACAGGCGCAACACCTACCTACCGTATTCCCACACACACACACTCGCTCGCCCAGATAATATATATTGGGTAAAGGGAGACCCGCCGTCGCCGTTCGCCTTTATTACTATTACGATTGTTATTAACATTTTAATGGTTATTAACGCGATACCGCGGCGGTGGTGGTCAGTGAAACGCGGTATCCAAAATATACACATAGATTTTATTATTATTATTATTATTATTGTTGTTATATCATGCATCGCACCATGAATGTGATGATCGAGAGAGAGAGAAAAACGAGTAAAATAAATATCAGTCGCGATGCATGTGCGTGTCGGGGCGCTCTTCAGTATGTATGTATGTATGTATTACTATATGTCTATATATATATATATATAATGGTAACGGCCTCGATATACATATTATATATATATATATTAAAAGTATATGTTGCGGTGTACCCATATAAAATATATTATGCCTACACCTACCTACCGTAGAGCGTATAGAACAGACGAGATTTACGACTTTCTCGATATCGTTTGAGTGGTGTTGTTTTAATAATATGACTACGGGTTACGATAATAATAATATTATATTATAATAGTATATTATATTCGCGTCCGTCGTTGCACAAACATTTGTTTTGCGGTTTCTATGCAGCCGTCACATTTCCATTTGTCTATATACAATATTATTATTATCTATATAGTAGACTGTGCAAGCTGCGTTCTCAACGATAAATATGATTCGGTCAACAGGGTCAACTGGAAGTTGGAAAAATGACAAATTATGTTCTGGAATCTGAAATAATGACTAGAATATGAGGAAAATTTAGCAATAGGCTGTTTTGGATTTTAAAATTAAATGAAATGATATTCACAACAACAAAATCAAATGCATATTAATTATTTCTACCTAGAAAACTTCATCGGGTTTTTATTTGTTTATGGTCACCCTTGTTTTTAATTTCATTTTCTAAACAGAATAATATTTGTCTGAAAATTATGTTAATACTGTACTTAAATAGATAAAATGTTTATATATTCAATGATTTATATAAAAATGTGCGCAGATATATATTATGATTTAGAATACCAAGTTAAAATGTAAAATGTATAATGCCACTTAAAAATCCACATCATGATACAATTATAAGAGCTATATATAATTTAATTTTCAGAGATGTAGCTTCTGTGCTTCTGATGTAGAGTAGATCTAGTTACTATAATATTAAGTATAAAAACATTATATTATAATTTATAACAACATTTTGTTGGCTGCTGTGTCCACGCTAGACATCTATAGTGTAATATAAGTGTTATATGTAAACGTCAATACGTCATATTAGAATATAGAAATAATAATAATATTGTATCAATAGTTACAATACAGGTACTCTATAAATGATGTTTTATTCGTCAATTCTTACTCTATTATAAATTATAATTTATATATTATATTGGCCATTTGGTTATTGTAGATGGGTAGAAATCAATACAAATAATACTTTATGCTGAAGTAATTAATAAGTTAATAACAAACAGAAAACGAAATTGTTTTTGAAATATAATATATTATTTTATAATAGCCGTTTAGATGGTATAGAAAATTATACTATCCAACATACGTTCATATTGGACAATACATTTTAAAATAATTTTTATTGTAATAATAATGCTTATGTCGTTTATAATATGTGCGAGGGTCTCCGATGAGGGTGATGATATGAATATTTTGGGTGGTCGCCGCGTACAGAAATATAATATATTATACAATCGAGTTTTCCCATGTACATAATAATAATAATGTGTACAGTGTACCTATTATATATTAAATAATTTAATGTTTATTATACACAATAATATAGCGATCGGAGGGGCCGGTCAAGTCTGACCGCATTGATTATACATAATGAACCTCATAAACACTACAGGGTGCCGAAGATTTGCGTGCTTTACGACCCGCCACACTAAATGTCCCATTTTATAAAATTATTATTCACTAAAAAAATAAAAATAAATAAATTATAGTGCACGAATTTCAGAGATGCGAAAATATTTTATTTGACAACGATGGGCATAACATTGGGTTGATTCGTTTCAGATATTCAAATATTAAAAATTACAAAGTGTGGCTATATTAGTATATAGGTATTGCATAATAGATAATATTCTGCTTAACGCTTACGTTATATTATTTTAACCGCTGGCTAACCTATATTATAAATTACATACCTTCCTAATAGGATACCTATTTCAATACGATCTTTGTTCTTCGAGGAACATTAATTTTTATGCCATATACTGCAAACACGACGTATAATAAACCGCTAAAGGTTAATTATTATTTAAACGGTGTGATTTTTGTGTGTAATTCGCGTGTTTTACGACCTGAAAAATACGTGCGTAGGTATATATTATTATTATGTATTGTTTAAAACATTTTAATCACAAAACCAACAACAATGTATTATGATATTGTGTTCATAATATTATATATTATTATAAATAGCTATATATTATTTGCGCTGCAGCGTTATTGTTTTAATACTGACTACTGAGTTGGCATAGGTTGTAGGTACATACGGAGGATCGATTTATAACACTAATTTGACTGTTATTATGTTATGATGAGTATCTATCGTTAAATCGATCAGCCGACAATATAATATAGCATTAATTAGCATTAATCATTATACATAACTACTTAACAGCCACATAGATAGTATATCTACTATCTAGGTATATGTACTATGTGTGTATACTGTATATACTCGATCGTTTACATTAGTCTGTAATGATTCTTGCATGACAAACTGTACAATAGATTATGCATACAGCATACCTATTTTATACTTCATACAGTTGTTAATTGATTGTGTCGAATATACGGTAGGTATACAACGAGACGAAAGTTCTAGGCCAAACTTGTTTGAACTTGAGTAAAGCTAAATTGTTACAAAAAAAAATAATCGTATTAAAATTTAATATTATATTATTTGAGTTCAGCATTTATTGTTATTATATATTAATATTGAAATAGTCGTGTGTATAATATTATTATAATAGGTACCTAGTTGGTCAAATATTATACTGCTGCTGCCGCGTCAGTCGACTAGGTCCATATTTTAGTCGCAAGTTACTCGTTGCGGGACAAGTTAATGACGCCTCGGGGCATATATAGTTTTTATTATTATCATCATTATTATTATTTTTATTTATTTATTATTTTACAGCCGTACGCACGTAAACGTGTAGGCGATTAAAATGCAAGAACGCCCGGTTTTTTACGATATTTATTTATTTTTTAATTTTGTTATTTTTTTTCACGTCATCCGTTTCTTTCTATATAAACAAGTTATAATCAACGTGGCGGCGCGGTGGCTCGACGTAAAAAGAAAACCAAACAACAGTAATTTAAAAAATATATATAGTTGTGCCGACGGGGATTGCGCGCACGTCCCGGTGCCGATGTTACGGATATGTATAATATTAAATAGTATAGGTATACCTATATTGTAATGCGGTCACAGTAACACGGTCACTTATCGCGGTATTATAATATTATTATACCTAAGCGAAACGCCCTGAAAACCCTTACACCGCGGATATTGGCGAGCAGCGTGTCCCAATAATTACAGGAAAAACTATCAAGTATTTGTGTACACATAGGTACTTGTAGGTATAAATATAATATATATACCTACGTTTTGCGTTCCGTGTAGTAATATATGATACGTCTTATACTCACGGTGACACAATATATTTATAGTTACATATAATACGATTATAAATCCGTGGAGCACTGGAACGGTCAAATTATTTCGTCACTGGGAGGGATGATGTTGATCTTTAGCACCTTGGCACTTTGATCGTTAAAAATATACCCGAACTTAAGTTGTATAGAAAAATTATTAATTAAATAAAGTTAATTAATGGGTAACAATTGCACAAAATTAGTAAATCAGTTTTTTTCGAGAGTTCAACTAATGCTTCATTTGAATACTATACCCCTTGAGGTTGAATTTACATGGCCACAATGAACAGCCATTATAGCCAAGCATTGACACTATACTCTAGTCTCTAGTTATAGAATACTGAATAACATATTATATGCAATATTATACAATACATTGATATGTTAATATTAATACATACATTGAATGTACCTATGCATAATAGTTTTAAATTAACTTCTTGAACATATTTGTTATCCATCTATATAAGAAATGAGAAAAAACCAACAAACCTATTTATGATATAAATGTTTTATGTTTGAATTGCTTATCTAATAATGTTACTCATACAATTAATATTTATATCTCTTTTAAACCTCGGGACGTCTCACTGTCTCAGGCACAATTCATTGATACATTGTAATATGGAAAATTCGACATGGCTGGGTTGGGTCATTTTATGTTTTCAAATTTTTGATATTGTTTTCTTGGACGTAGGCCATTCGGTTCCTGTCTTTCCTAAACGACTTCCATTTTTACTAAAAGGTAAATTCCCAAACGGATCCGGTTTTTTATAACATAAATATTCCTTCATACAGACTTGTGACTTAGGACTGACTCAAAATCGTTGTGTTGTTAAAAATTTGTTGGTGTGTTTTTAAAGGTTATATTCTAAGTAAATTATGAAAATTATATAAAAAAATCATTTAGGTATCGTGAATTAAATGTGAATTAAAATAATGTTATATTAAGAGTTAAAAAATATAAAAATCATAAAAAAATTTCGGTACATATAAAAAATATCTAAATCCCAATTTTTTTGCGTATACATCACTACATGTTATTTCAATCGATGAAAATTCGTCAATAATATGTTTCCAATGAACCCCTGTTTTTTTCGATTTAGGTGTATTTATAATTTATATATTTTTTTTCAATTTAAGTTTAAATTATACAGCGGTACACTGTATACCGGTGTGCGCCGTGCGGTATATCGGTGTATATCGACCTTAAATCGGTATACCGGTATTACCGTCAGCCGTTTGGAAATGTATCTGTTCGTAATACCTTTTTCAACGGGAGCCGTTTGGGAATAAGCAAACAAAGAAAGGGAGTCGTTTGGGATGTGACGGTTTTCTTTCGGTTAACAAAAAGAAAAACTGATTATACAATTTACCCTCAAATTAGTGGGCGCGAGGTAAAAATCAATTATTAATCTAGGGGTTTAAAATATTTAGCCACCAATGAGTATACCTTCCTATATTATATTGTTTTGCATAATATAACTTGCCAAGTAATTGAATACAAGGAGGTACCTACTTTACGAGATTGTATAAATATATCTGCAAGTATATAGGCACTTTTTGTATTATAGATCTGACATCCAACTCATTTCAGTGTTCTAGAATACATCAGCCTCTGGTTCCGCGGGAGCGTATTTTTGTACCGCAACCGGCTACGCACGCTTATATACGTACCTATATTATAATAATATTTTATTTCGGGGTGCAGGCAGTACAATATAATATACCTACGGTGATGTTGCGGAGCCGTGTGCGCGTGTAAATACGCTACCGGACCTATATGGGCAGTGTGTGTGTAAACACCTGGTTAGGTACCGATTGTTATTGTCGAATTACATACGCGTTATATTATACACGATGTGTATTTATGACGAGTCTATGCACCACGAGTCGAGAGACAAGGCGGCGGCGGCGGTGGTGGTGGTGACGATATGGGAGCGGGGGAGCGGAAGAAAAACCCGTCACGTCCACCTCCAACGTGCTCGCGGACCGTCGTCGACTCGGCGTGGAGTGGCGAAGAAGCGTCGGCGGAATGCGGGAGCGGGGAGCGGGGAACATACTCGCATCACGTCCGCCGCGTCGGCTCGCGCACCCTAATTACTGGGCACCGGCTAATTGCCCCACACCTGGACCTGTAGTACCCGTGTATAATGCGTACGCGTTATATGTATGATATATTATGTTCCTATACATAGGTAAGGTAGGTAGGTAGATCATACGACTATCCTCTGGCCCGCGCCGTAACACCCATATAATATTATACATATAGGTATACAACAAGAATATAATATTATACATATCCGACGTCTTGCAGAGCGGTCTCTCGCTGCTCAATCCTCATCGTCGGTGTACAGTACATGATCCTATTTATATAAATATATAATACACATTATATTCGTATAAGTATATACCCGTGTGTGTGTGTGTGTGTGTGTGTGTGTGTGTGTTGCTCGGTCTGGCGGTCTACCGTGTGTGTTTGTTGCCCGGTCTACCGCGTGTGTGTTTGTTGATCGCTAATGGTTCGCCGACGCGCAACGAGAAAAAAAAAATTATAAAACAAAACGTGTTCGTGTACCTATATAATCGAGTACATTATGTACACATATTATATGATAATAACATTACTGCGGGTACACACATAAACACGATATTGTAATATTATTATTATTATTATTATTATATTTGCATACAAGATAGAAGGAGAAAAATTGTGATATACTTGCATTGCCTGGCGGCTGGCACCGTACTTCTGTGGTGTGAACTTATTACTCATGTGCAGGCTATATGCAGTTGCAGTGTATATAAAATTAATGTATATTATATAGAAACGATGACGGCGATGATGATGATGATGATGATAATAGTCGCGGTATGGTATGGTAATCACCGCGGCTGTACTTTTTGCGCGTATAATATTTTATAGAAATTTTTCCACAGTCCGCGCCTTGTTATTTTCGGCATACACATAAATTATTACTTGTATATAACTGCACAATGCACGATATAAATCTAATTCAATTTCACGCGTTTACATTTACGCATCCGTGTTAATAATCTACACGGTATGCGTCGAAACGTTTCCAGACTCGCGCCTCAAGTGGTGGTGTTGAGGTAGCGCGGAGAGACATTTTAATCACGCTTCAGACCACGGTTAACCTGATTGTATTTTATGCTATAGGAAATTATTGTTTTTACGTGTGTAATTTTATGGTTTCGTAAATATTATTAAATATGTTTGATTAAAAATATATCATATTATGGGTAATGTATTCCTACACAATTTATATTGGTGAACTCATTGCGCACAATGCAACCTATATATTATAATATTATCGATTATGTATACATAATAAATTACTATTTGCTAAAGTAACTGTTCTATATGCGGTTTGAGCGTTTCATGTCTTCTGGTTACATCGGTTATAAGCCCTTCTATAGTGTTGTATAGTCACAATATATATTTTACAATTTAATTATAAATAAATATAACATGTAACTAAAAGGCTAAACACAGTTTAATTTTCTGAAAATATTCAGTTCTAAAGTTGCATGACATAGTAATGGATATTAATATTATTTATATGTATAGATCAAGAAAAAGTTTCACAATGTTGCGAATATGTTTATCGATTTAATGAAAAGTTGTCTACAATTTTCCCGAAGTGAATGTCCACTCGAAAATAACTATACCTATCAAGCGACGTGCTGGAATAGGTTACCTATCGTCGGCCTAAGTCGCAAAAAGCGTATGTCCAAAATCACAAATTATTCAGAAGAGGAAAAAAAACGTTTCATCGGCCTAATTCCTTAATTAGCAAAGGCCATATCTCCATCATTTATCACAATGCTATTACAATTCTTAAAATCATTACATCGGAGATACGATGATTTCTAACTGTCAATTACATGGAGGATAAAATGATAAAATTCATTTACGACTTTATCATAGGATGCGATTTTTTTTCTTAATTTTAAGCCCTAAATCCAAAAAAATGGAGTTACCTCCGTCCTATGCGACTTAGGCCGACGCTATATCAGATTGATTACGCTGTACACAAAGTATACAAGAATACGAATGTCTTATTTACTGTATTCTGTGTATAAACATTCGGTGTTTTGTACTCCCATACTTGTAATATTATTGTTGTGTTGTTGTCTGTACCTTCACCCGTCTGTAATACGTGTTCGTTGATGAGTAATTGACGGACAGTTTAAAATAGAATTATTTAAACAAACAGACAACAGTACAATATAATATGGCGGGCATCGTATGTGCCTACTCTATTTGGCACCACGATTGTTGGACAGATTAGTTAACAACGTACCCAATTGTGTTGAAGGCACCGTGTTCGGTACCTAAATATAACATAGTTAAGCATTTGATTAATGTTCTCGTGTACATTGTGTGTCTTGCTATACGTACTCAACTGATTTGTATAGTGTATACCTACATAATGTTTACCTACATAATAAACCTACATAGACACATTGTACATACACGGTATATATATGGTACGTAATTAGGTAGAGTCACATACATATATAATATATATGTCATAAAGATCAACAAATTATTATTGTTTGTATTATCATGCTATTAAAATAAAAAAAAACCTATAATAAATGATTGATTTTT
Organism: Macrosiphum euphorbiae; assembly: GCA_949089665.1. NCBI lineage: Eukaryota > Metazoa > Arthropoda > Insecta > Hemiptera > Aphididae > Macrosiphum > Macrosiphum euphorbiae. Next base: position 29,524,551 of record CARXXK010000003.1, on the reverse strand, counting down.
ATTATAGTCGATTATAATATTATTTGCATTAAACAATGTTTATTAATTAAAACACGTTATAAAGACCTATAGGTACGAGGCATTTTATTATAAAAAAAAAATGTTACATAATAAATAATAATATTTTTCTTCGGTAGAAAAATATTACGTGTGGACAATGGACATAAAACAACCTTAGCCATGATCTGAATAATAATAAAGTGGGAGGATCCAAAAACCCGATAGAGTTTATAACTTCTGATACACGATTAACCGAAATTGGTTTTGATAAACGGTCGATTGTACAGTGTACATAATATATTAGGTACCCATATTATAGGCCATGCCATAATGCCATATTTTAATATTAGGAGTATAAAGTGATTAGGTACAAAAAGTGGAACGCTGTATTGTGCTGCAATGTAATTACGTAGGAATATAAATAACTAACATAATATTTTAGGGTGCATCTTAGATTGAAAAATTTAACAATACAATTTTCATTTGAATAATAATATTATGTAAGATCTAAATATCTTCAAGATACTCTCTATATTATGATTTAACTATATACATATGCATGAACGGATAAAATGACAAAAAGTATAGCGACAAATTAACTTTTATTTATATTGATATTTCTCTTAGCGTCAAAGTTGACATATTAAAACAACCATACGTCTATACCATACTATACAATATTGTATGCATAATATCTATGTATATTACTTATTATTACCTATACTCATAACTGTACAGCTGTACACGTATATTAGGTATATATGGTATACAAATTACAATCGTATTACGGTTTTGTCGGTCTAATTGCTACCTACAATTGACCAGAGAAAAATCAAAAAACGAAAATATTTATTTTAGTGTTACAACAGTATTTTTAACGCTCTATATTATTACTGATTTACTGAGATTATATTCTTTGCACCTCTTCTATACTTCCCATAAGAAACTTGTTCAACCGTTTTTTTTAATCATGTTGCCTCCCAGGTTATTTCAGAGGGAATTCAATAGAATTTTACCTGGATGCATTAACTTTTTAAATTAAAAGTGGTTTCCAAAATGTTTCTTTCTTGAATTTATTACAAAAAAACTAGTGAAATTAAATAAAAAGTACATAATAAATATCGGTTTTTTAAATATTTAGTACTGTACCTACTCACTTATTATCCATAATATACATTTGAAACTAAAATCCGAATTTTTAGGTACTTGCATAATATTATTATATTTATTATCTAAGGCCAATGGCCTTTTTATTATATAATTATTCCAGAGTCTATCCTAAATAAGAACGGGAGGTCCATTTTTAAAAAATATTTTATTATATCTCATTATAACATACCTAAAATTCTATTATTGTAAAATTATTTATTTTTGTTATTTAAGCATCAACTATAATGTTATTAGCTTACAGTTATTAAACAGTTGGACTTAGATTATTTAGATGTATGGGGTAATAGTAAAGATTAGGTATTATATACTGCAGGCACATATTTTGGAAATTCAAATTATGAATCAAAATACCAATTAAAATAATATTCATTATAGCGTCACAATAGAATAATTATACAATAACAAAATATTTTAATATAATAAATTATTTTACTCTACACAATTATAAAATTAAAAATGAATCACCTTCTATATTATTCATAACGTAGTGAATTTATTCAGATAATCCAGATACTTTGGTTGAAAGGGCGTCACGCGTTTGGGCGAATTTTTAAAAATTGCAATGTGTTTGGGCAATTTAGCATAATGTGTTTGGGCGAGTGATTTTTAAACATTGTAATGCGGTTGGGCGACCATTTTTTTTATTATTTATTTTTAATACCCTGGGATATCCATTTTCCCTCTCATTTTGACAGACTTGGGACTGTCCGTGAATTCCATGGGTATGATTAAAAATGGATTGTTTATTTATGTGTGTGCGCGTGTAATTAAAAATTGAAATGATTTAGATTTTTTAAAAATGAAGTTAAAATATAATTAAAATTGAAAAATATATTTGTTTTTTCTTTATTAAATTTTTTTTCCTGGGAATTATACTCTCATACGTTGTATATACTCTAAGAGCTTAATTTCACCTGATATATACTTATCCCAGCATGTTTTTAAATATTCTTGTTTTTCTAATATGACTTTTCGTCGAATATTGTAAATATTTTTATTTAAAGCATTGCATTTTGTGTTAGTTTCTACTTGAATTTGTTGTAACACATTAATTACTTGAAATACATTTGGATAAAATAAAAAGAATAAGATTAGAATAAAATTGGGAATTATAATGTGCATGGAATGATTCGGCTCCATTTGTTGTGTTTGGATCATTTCCAGGTTTTTTTGCCTTTAAATAAGGAGGAAAAATAGTCTCCTCTGAAATATATGTATCAAGTATAAAATCTGTAAATTCGATGATGTTTTGAGTTTTTGGAGCAATTGACATGAGTTCCATAAAACCATCGCCTACTTCATTGGATTATAAATATGGTAATCCAAAAAAATGTTTAAGCCAAAAACCAAGTTCGGAATTGGTACCATATTCTCTTAACAATATTTTATTTTTTTGAATTTTTTCTAAACCGAATTCGTCTCGCCCAAACACATTATAAGAAACCGGGTTAACTCGCCCAAACACATTACTTTTATTATACGGGTAAAAAGGCAATTCGCCCAAACGCAAACCACTCGGTTGAACTTCGGATTTGGGTATTCAAATTTTCTGGTAATTAAGATATTCAGATTCTATACTATTCATCCCTGAATCCCTCTAATATGCAATAAGCTCATACTGTAACTTTTAAATTTAGGTACACATTGTTACAGATAGCTATATATATATTATATATATATATATATATATATATATATATAATTATATTTATTTACTGTTGATATATGCATGTACGAACATCTAGTACAGGGGTCTCCAAACTATTTTATTCAAGGGCCACTAAAACAATCAAATGCTCTTAGCGGGCCAAAAGTTTATTAACACATATAATTTTTAATTTTATGAAAATATAGGTAGTAGGTGCCTATATAAATATGTTTACTTTACATTTTTTTTATAAAATATTTGTTACCGTACAATATAGGTACTTAAATATAAATATAATATAATTACAATAAATTGTTGATATAATTTTTTTTATCTATATTTACCTATGCGGGCCACGGTCCAGTTAAAACTTGTTAGCGGGCGGTAGTTTGGAGACCCCTTATCTAGTAGGTACTTGTATAATACTAAATAGGTACACTCATCGAGTTAATAATATAATATAATAATAATACTATAGACTTGAGGGGATATATTATATTGTATACGTCCTAGGTTGGAGGCTTTATACAGAACCTATACCTATATGGCTGTATCTATATACATTACATAATAATTATATAAATTATAAAATAAATTTTCTTAATCTCACAAGTTGAACAAAAATATTCAAAATCATATTAATAGTATTATTTGAAAACGCATTATTTAATATATAGGTACCTATGCTGGCGGTACAATTTTCAAAAGCGACCGAACGCCTCAACACGTTTGCTGGTGGCCCCCGAGGGCCGCTGTGGCCAAGAGAGTCGATTAGCTCTAATATATTATACATAATAGGTATACCGTATACATAATATAGTTTCATTTATTTTATCAGAGTCGATGAAACAAATTGTATTTGAAGTCTAAACGGACGCACGCACTCACACCACTATTATTAATACAACATAGTACCTACCTATATATGTATATTATTAAATATAAATTCGACGGACCGATATACAGTTACATGAATGCAATACTGAACATGATTATTTTAAGGCACAAATGCAAGTGCAGAGTGCAGTGTGTAATAGATATTATCTATATATTATAATAATGTATAACTACATAAAATATTTGCAACTGTACAAGGTAGGTATGTACTATATATGTATTTAGGTACCAATGTACCATTCAATACCATTGTATCTATTTCTTAATCATGTGATGTTCCCGTCGTGTTTTGGCCATGGATATATTAAATTTTTATTTTTTAAGATGGTTAAATTGTTAGTAGATAGAGGAGAGACATTAATGGTCCAAAAAAATGGTTGTTCTCAACATTTATGCCAAATTAATCAAGAGCACAAAATATACAGTATTCAGCATCGATGCTCAATATTAGTTTTAAATGTGTACCTACCTATAATATAAATTTGTTCAAACACAATTCACATAATATATGTAATTATTACAAATTAGTTATTCATAATATTATGTGTTACGTACAAAACATAATTTATATAGCTGTTATGTTATATTTACTCAGCATCAGGTACTACTATAGTTAAAATTGTACAAAATTTATTTTTAGATAAAGAATAGTGTATAACATATTATTGAGTATTAATCGTGTTTGTTAGTTGCTACCTAAAATATTTTTTTCGTTCTGAATTTCTGATCCCACTAAACTTATTTATTATTACTTATTATACGCCTTATTACCAATTCAAAATTACTATAATATAATAAACGACTGAAAAAAAATTTCTCATACCTGTATTTTATACCTACGCTTATATAGTAGTTTAATTCCAATAATTAATTAATAAATACATAATATTATATTATGCATGCACATTGCATGTATTAATACTAAAAGTAACTATGAGAATATGAGATTAAACATTAAAACTTGGATCGTTAATTGAATTAAATAAATAGTTGTATTATATGCATATATAATTTACAGTCAGTATCTATCTACACAATACGTGTTCAATGTTTAAACGTAGCAATTAATGTTAAATTCTATAAATTATTATAAAAAATATAGCGTATAATCGAAAAATTGATATTTTTAATTTTTGGCAAATTTTCAAAAAATCTGTCTACCGCTATAGGTATACGAAATTTATTTTGTTGAATAGTGTTATTAAATTAACATTTAAATGTGTCGTATGTATAGAAGAATTATTATTTATTTTTTTTAATCTTAAATTGTATAATATATATTTGGTATACCTATTTGAAAATGACACTATTAAATTAAAATAACCATCATGCATTCAATATTTTCCAGTTACAATATTATTTTTCTAAATGAATAATTCAATAGAATGAAAAATTGAAATTATATTCATATTTATTTAGTAAATATTCACTTAGCTGTTAAAATGACGGGGTTTTCACATTAAAAAACTGTTCTGTAACGATTGGTTTCATCTCGGTTGATTACGTAGATATACGGTGTCTACCTATACTTATATGTACGATATAAACATATAGGCCCAATATAATACATTGCAAGGTATGGTTTGGTATGACATTATATTATACCAACTACCTCATTAGCGTACCTACCCATAAATCATTTTATTTACGTTATCATTAAGCGTCAACGTCCATTGCTGACATTTCGAACCATTAACGATCAATAAAATAAATACTGTAATTATTATTACCACACGATAATTACAACGGCACGAAACTCACTAAGTCACTAATGAATATCCTAAACAGGTACCCCGAACGGGTATTAAATTGTAGAAAAAGTACCTACTTATAATCAAATATTTACGTTAGTAATTACTACAGGTGTACTACAGTATTACTACCGGTACGTATAGTATAATTATAATTTGTATTGTCATATACCTACATGTAATATTGAAATGTATGACGTGTAATTCAAAAAAACCCATTTGTTTATTATTTATTAATTATTATACAATATATATGATTATACTGTAATTATAATAATATACACTATAGCTCGCCACGTGGAGGGTCTCTGGAATATTTAAATATCCTGCAACGGGTTAACCTATGAAAATTAATTTTTAACACGCAATTAAGTCGTTAACGTTTTGTTTTTATGATTTATTTATATAATATACTTTTATCAAGACGATTAATACGAATATACTTATTTTTTTTATGGGTGTACTGTGTACATTATAAGCGTAAAGTATAAATAAGTACTTATATAGGTATACAACAGGATACTATATGTATAGTACAAATTACAATGCTTATGTTTAAATTTCCAATACATTATACTGGCTATATATACACCTATTTTTAATAATATTGAAATCAAACGACTCTTTTGTCGTGATTGTCGCTACCAGAATTTTATGTTAACATAATGACGTGTACACTGACATATTATATTGTATGACCATATCTGCATATTCTTATCATATATTCTTATAATATTTTTAGTATATTATATTTATATATTTATTATATTTTCAGTGTAAGTACTAATTACTAATTAGCTGGATTTTGGGAGTTATAATAATAGTATGTCATATTCGATAAGACACGAACAAAGTGTTTTTCTTTTTGTGGATGTAGGATTATGATGGTATAATATTACCTATATTATCATTATTTTTTCAATCGTGTGTGTCATAATCCAGAGAATATAATATAAATACTTATTTTTTAAGAAGATACTTCATATAAACGTACTTAAATAGAAAACTTATAACAGTTTCTTATCATCAAGATTTTTAAAAAAGAAATTGGAGTGTATCGATAAGTATCGTTTCAACTTTGAGTGTTAAGAAGTTACACGTGCAATATACAAGCGACTCGTATCGGACTATTCGGACTCGATAAGAGTCGGTAGGTACGTAACTATTCCTATCGGTACGTCGTAGGACACGAATCTAATTGTTCTTCTTTAAAATCTTGCATCATTTGAGTGGTATATCATATATACCTACAACTATTTAAAAAAATAACTGAAGAGCGTCGCGATTATGTTAATTTTTGAAATCGTGTTTATTATAGGTTTTTTTTATTGTTATTCGTTTTGTTTTATAATAATGAGCTATGAACCTTTACATATTGCTTATATACACTTTACAGTGTACTAAGTATGTCTACTTCTACGAACATCTTAATATCACTATATACCGAGGAGACTCAATTTTTAGCTGTACGAGCGTATAGTTGTGAGTCGGTTAGGTATCTACCGTATTGTGAGAGAGTTAAAAACTTGTTAATTTAATAAAAAGGGGCTGGCGAATCGCGGATATAATATTATAACGATCGGCTTTGCAGACCATTTTGTGGTCCGCGAACTCAACTATTACCGTAGGTACCTACTGCACATCTGCACCAAAGTACTTATAGAATTTATAATTCGACTTGTCTTTATACGCGTAACAAGCATAATTATATTATATAGGTAAGTAGAATAGGTACTACTCGATTAAATGATCGAAATGCGTGACACCAGCCGGTCTTAAACAAAATGCGACAGCAGATCGCCTGATCGCTGGGTGCCGTATCCGTGTATCGTTGTATTCCTGCTATGTTTATTTTAAAATATGAATTATTAAAAAATTATATGCAAAATTATACTTGAAAATTAAAAAAATATTGTATTAAATAGGTAGTACAGGTTGGCAACGTTGCACTCATTTTCGGGCTCAATCGTGATGTTTTTAAGGGTCAGGCATGCAGGTAGATATATCATAATATAATATCGTTCAAACGTACCGAATCGTGCTATACCAAAAGGGACAATTATTAATGTACGCAATAGTATATACCACTAATTATATACATAATTGGCCGATATAACAATAGTTATATATATAAATATATTTATAACTAACACCTAAGTATTATTTTGTAGGTATACGCGTGCCAGTATAATAGTATATAATACAATATTATAACATAGTGTCGGTCGAGAAGTCGTCGTGCGTATATAGTTACGTGTACGCCACCATCGGACCGACAGACCATAATATAATAACGCGCTCAAACTATAATGCGTACGCATAATATAATATTATTATATATGTATGTAATATGCCTACGAGACGTGTGTGTGTGTGTGTGTGTGTGTGTGTGTGTGTGTCTATATATTATTGTACCATTAAATGGAATGCCGTAGCGTCAAGCTGTCTGCTCTGTTCGGGCTCTCTGCTGTATATATACCTATAGCATACGTCCTATATAATATTACTATATATTTTATAGGTACCTACGCGTCTGCGTGTTCGTACGAGGGCAATGCACACACGTCGCGTCCTCAAAGAACGCGGTGAAATAATAATAATAAATAAATAACCCGATGGAATATTATTATTATTCTTGTACGCCCAAAGTAAATTACGACCACCACGTGTGCATGTGTGTTGTGCCTATATGTATATAAACGTTTGGCCATTACCACGACGACATAAGACCGTGTTATAGTTATATTTTATACATACATACGATCGTGTATAACGTTATTGCTTTAGATCGTACACCACGTGACGTGTGTATATAGTGCTGGACGCCTAAACCACCACCGCATATTTTTATTGTGTTGGTCGACGACACCTAGAATCTATCTGCAGGGTTCATCATGCTTAATATTTTTCGGGGCTTGATTAGCATTACATTTTTTTTTGGGCATTTCCATTTTTTTTTCAAGTACACCTTTATTCATAAACATAATATAATGTATACCTAGTCTATCTATTAAAGTTTTTAACAATTATTCCATATTCTTGCAGCTTGACCAACAAAAAATTATGTAAAAGGATTGACAAATCTATAAGCTATACCCCTCTTAAGTGTCAACTTGATTCGAATTCCATATTTTCCTTAAATGAACACTATATTGATTGAAAAGTATGAAAAAACTTTTAATGTGAAACATATTTTACTCAAAATGTATTTAGTCTTCTGAGGAAATAATCCTCAATTTCAGACCACACGTATTTGATCAATTATATATACGATCGTTTAAATGACGAGAATTGTACACAGTCTCAGTAATTTAAATCTCTATGCCATTTACTGTATCGTACTTTAGACCAGCGGTTCCAAAACTTTCCAAGTATAATATAAAATAATTTTCTCAATATTCACATACATTTGGCGAAACCCTTATTATAGGTACCGCTGAACACACTTTGGGAATCACTGCTTAAGACAATTTAGTCACTAAATACAGTTCGATTAGTTGAAAAATAATCTCGACATAGAGGATAATATTCCTCGACAGTTGCAGTTTATTTTTTATTTCCAGTAATATATATATTATAACTGCATCCATAATTTTATATTTTTTTCAATAAAAACTGAAAACTATACGTACCTACGAAGACTTTTTTTCATACGCTATTATTATTATTCGTAGAAAATACGAGTGTTTCAATATTCTGTGAAAAATACTTAAATAACCTAATCAAAGAAACCTAAATCATTAGTGTTATCATCTGCATATTTTTCAGCATTTACATAACTATATACATTATACATAATAAAATCATATTATATACTATTCATAATAATTTATTATTTATATTACATATTATAATATTATCGGCATCAGATAAACTTAATGTTATAACATCATTATTATAGGATTATGTAAATTTTATTGCACGTTTGATCTATAGAATAACTGCAGTACAGCGCCCGTGTATGTTTGAATGCGTAGCGCCGCCTATAATATCATATTTATAGAGAAGATTCTACGCGAATCGGACAAAAAAAAAATTGTGTAAAACCGATTTCGTATCCGAGGTTAATGGCGTTAATACTGCAATCCAATGCCTAATTGACTTCTATAGGTATATATAGACTCAGTGATAAATTAATATTTTCGGATATTAAAACAATCCGGTTATCCGTACAGGTGACCTCGCCGTGCACCGTGGCAGTGGATTTATAAGGTGTATATTATTGTGTGTGCGCTGAGCGGTGTTTCAAGGGTATAAAAAATAATAGAGAAAAAAAAAACTATAATCTAAATATTAGTTATACACGTCAATATTACATGGTATTATATTATATTATATTAGACGACGGGCATGGTGCATTCGTGTACACGAGACACATCTTCTGACCTCTATACACACACGCTAATCGCCATATAAAACGGCTTATTATTAGTTTACAGCAACGTTTATTATTATTAGGTATTATTATTTTTTTTTACCCGTCGATTCGGTATTTCTATTTTTTTTTTTTTATATAGGTACTACGTTGTTATCCGCTGTCTTGTATAGTATAATAAAGTTGAAATTCCTATGTATTTTATATACCTACACCGCGACCGTCGTCGTATATTATATCTTTGTGTGTATAAAAACCAAATTTATAAAAAAAATAATTCCGTGGTCGCTCCTTATTTTATTCCTCCAAATTGATATGTTATAACGTTTTATCTACAGTAAATATTATTAGTAACGCAATATGAAACAACACAGTACGAGTACATACGGTGTAGAGGGTATATCGATAAAAAGCAATAGAACACGTCATTTGTTTTTAAAAATCAATACCCGGAAATTGTGTGATACTTAAATTAATTAACTCATTCGTATTTATAAATAATAGCACCGTATATCGATGAAAAAAAAAAGTATTATCAAATTTTAAAACCAACTAATGCACAATTTTAAGTACTGTAATTAAATTACAATTGATGATTGTTTTATCATATTAACCTTATTTTTCATCATTATTAATTTATCGTAATTTATAAAATGTATATATATTTTTATTTAAAATAATATTGTACAGTAGGTACAATAAATATATTATTGACGCTTAATTAAAGTTAAACAGAATTTAGTTGATAATAGACTGTTCAGTGCGTTCATCACTTCACCATAATATGCATTTTTAAGATAATAATAAAAATTACACCATGTTATAGAATATACATAGAAACCTATTATTTTCATTTTTACCTATCATACAGACAAATCAATCCTTATATTTATAATGAGTTATATACTTGAAATAATAATATATTGACAATTATATCGTGTCAGATTTGTTAATTAAAACCTCCACGAGTATAGGGTGATCCGTTTAAAATATATTACAATTAATGAAAGACCTAATACCTATTAAAGTTCTCAGATCAATTAAACTATATTGATTTTCAACTATATAATATAATAGAAAACTTAATTGATTGATTTTTTTTTTAATTTCAGGTTTGGAAACAATGGTTGGACCATTAAATTTTGCGAAGAGGAGACGAGACGAGGCATGAAACTTATTTTCCGTGTTGTTTCATATAGACTTTTAAATGGTATATTATTTTATGTACATGTACATACTGTTGTATATTTTATTATAGCATTTTAATATTAAAATAAATTTGCAATATTATAAAACAAATTATAGACGAAAAACTTTTATGATTATTTGTGTTTATAGAAAACAATCGTAGCTTTAATAAAACATTATGATGTATAACTTACTATAGTATCTAGATCCTACCTATATCGTATGTCTGTATATTATTATTATAGTGCCTATTGTATTTTATGAATTAATATTGTCCGTAGTGTTTTAATGATGATGTAGATAACTCTGCCAGTTGTTATTAAGTCTAAATAACTATTTAAGAAAATGTATTCAAATATAATGATAATATTTTATATTAATATGTTTTTGCTTCTATTATAAATAAAATAAAAAAAAACAGAAATATACAAATCATACGACATTTTGTGTACTATTATAGGTAATATAAGCAAATGTACACAACAGTTGAACAATATTGAAGTTTGTTCAGTTCGACTAACCGCACAACCAACACACGTCATTATATATTATTTTGTGTGGATTGTATAATGTGATTTTTTGAAGTGTTTAGGTTTAGATATACAATTGATTTGTCGGCCGTAAAACACCACGTGACATCGTGAATTATTATGATTCCTATGATTTCAACTTGAGACCTTATTTATATATTATGATAATAATAATATGGCGTTGGATTAATAACAGTGTATCGGAATCGTTTGCGTTGTCGAGGGGGGTGAGAAATCGTGCAGCTACGGTTAATTCACCGAAAACATTATTGTTAAAAAAAATATATTACATAGTACCATAATATATATATATATATATACAGGCGCCTACTGCACCTAATATATTTATAATAGCTGGTGCCTATATTATAACGGCAAAACTTCTTTTTAATTTCGTTCGCTGCTTTCACGCGAATATAATAAATAATAATAATATGTACGGTCGCGAGCATAATATTATTGCTATAGTACGCATATGAAATTACAAGACGTACAAACGTTAAGTCACCTGACGACGTATATAACAACCACCTTAAAACGCCGTCGCGGCCATTCCAACGACCCAATAATTGAGCTGCCGATCGTTTCGTATGAGCACACAATGCGATATCTAAACGTGCGGGTAACACAACACTACAACAATGCCTTCACTGTTTTGCGTGGCAATTAAAAATGGGAAACAAAATGTATATAATCTCTTTCGTTGTAATAATATTATTTCCTTTTGCGATCAATTTGACGTTTCACGCACCGCCTCGCTCCGCACACTCGTTCGCTCTATCTATCTCATCATACTCAAAAAATCTTTTTTTCCCCCTCCATATCATAATAATATTATGCTCATCGAGTGCGGGCCACGACAACATGTAATTATCACGGGTCAACTGGCGCGCGCGATATACGCGTAATTTAATACATTTTGCACGTCTCGTGGCCAATATTCTAACAACCTCCATTAAAATCCCCACCGAAATGCGCTTTTCGTCCGACACGACGACGTGCTATGTGCCTATGTGTACCGCAAGCGAGTAAAATAATGATAATAATAATAATGACCAAGTGCCGGTGTACGCACATCAGCATTGTCGGGTCGTCCTGTGAAATTTCAATGTGGCACGATTCGCGGAAATCGAACCATCGGTTCGTGAAGAGGAATAGATCCGAAGCTACAACCGCAACGTCTGTTTGGTCCACTGCGACTGCGCGCCGACGTTGTCGGAAACGACTTGACCGCTATATAAGTGATAACAATAACAATAGGTACTAATATAATAATACTAGCGGAGGTAGTGGCTCACTGCTCATGATAATATTATAATAGTAGAAAATATGAATTAAAACCAACGATTTTCTAAAACACAACTATGTAGGTATGATGAACGATGATGGTAATTGGTAAACATCGTCTGCTGCAGTAATCCGCACGCCATAAATGAAATAATATGTAGGTAATTTTTAGGGCAATGATGGAGGTACTATAATATGAAAATAAATATTATATTTTAATAAGCACGGCTTACCAAACTTGACTAAAGTTGAATACTGTTCAAAAGGTTTTGCTCTCTGCAGGATAAAACAAGCCCATTTGTGTATAGGAGGTACCTACAACATATTTTCAAAAAAACCTAATATCTTTTCTCATTTGGAACCATAAGTAATATAAATCAATTAATAAAAATTCTTATATTTTACAAGAAATTTAAATTAATGGTTATTTTTATGTGAATGCATCGATATCAACATAACTGGTTAATTTTGAGCGTTTTAACGAGTCAAAGTATTCGAACAATAGTAAAACCACCTATTTTATTATTTATATATATTTTTTTTTATATTATAACACAATTGATTTATCTAATATTACGTGATAAATGTGAATTTATAACTATGTGTGTTTTTTAGTACGTTACATTTAGGATCAGATAAAATGCTTAAATAACTTAGAGGGTGATTTCTATTAGAAAACTAAAAGTTTGTAATTTTAAAAAAAGTCGGCGAAAAAAATTATCATGGGACAACTGGATAATATATAAAACTATCAAAGTGAATAAAATTTAAAAAATATTTCAGTATAGGTGCCTATATAATTTTTAATGTAACCCCTCTCATTGAAAATATTATTGTTAATGTTAGAACATTATTTATTATATATTAATTTCATATTAATAGTACACCTAAACAGTATCAAATATTAATAATTTAGTAATTACACTAATTATCTTAATTTTTCAAAATCACGAACATTAAATGGTCAGGTAGATCTATATTGAAAATTCATAGTTTTAAATTTGAATAGCTTATGCTTGAACATTTTATACAAGAGCATAAATATTCCCCTCTATAAGAAGAACCAATTTCACTGTTCGTATGTAAGTATAATAATATATATTGTACCGTCAAATAATCATAAAGTGACCTACCTATATAACAGGTATATAAATGTACATAATATATTTACATCCAATTACACCCAGAAAAAATTGAGAAAATATTAAATATTAAAATTGTGTCTAACTTCTACAGACGTAAATTGAAAATATTTCAAAATCAATTATACAAGACAATATTATATGCGTGATATCCAATAGGTATACTATGTAGAGGAGGTAACTCTAAAATACAAGGTGCTTGGCACCCTTATAGCACTCATACAATATTACAATGGACTAAACTGACACGACGTTATACGTTTTCAATAAACCGCAAAGGTTTATTATTTTTGTGCGGTCGTTAATAACGGACCACGGACTCGGGCATAAATCCATGTCTGTATTATATACTGTCTACAACAATATAAAAGCTATCCACATATTATATTATGTACTTATTTCGTAAAAGAGAAATGATCAACTTGATGACATCTGCACATCTGCAGCCGTTGACCGACGTCTGCATCAGTGAAATAAATATATTATATTATCATATTATAATAATAAACGCACTGAACTGAGATCGTGTGTGCCTACCTATATGCCAGCGAATAGCGATTTATACAATATGTGCATTATACAGTATACGTAAGTACGTAGGTATAATATTATTTTTATTCGGCTTTTGGTCTTCGAAGTAAACTAGATTCCATTCCACTCAAAGTGTTTCATTCGACAATAATATTCTTCTTATTCGGTCAACCATGTGCGTGATGCGATTATTGTCACGGCCAGTTCTCAATGCGCCATGTATACCTAGTTATATAGTATAAAATTATAACATACAATTATATTGTAACAATGTAATGTTTACAATAACCCAACAACGCGTATTGTGAAAAGTCAGAGATCGATATGTGTTAACACTCGCGCAATATAATATGCCCTTCGAGTTTAAAGAACAAATTCTAGCCGTATATATTTGTTGATCACAATATAATATAATATACGTACAATGTACATACATATAATACATAATACATTGACACACACGCAAGTCACCGGTGTTACGATTAATCAAAAACACATTGGTTCGCGTGTATGTGCACGGGTAAGTGGTAGGTAGTACTAGGTACATATATGGTTTATACTAGGTACCTAGTGTGGGGTGTTGACCAGTTGCCCCCCCCCACGGCTGTTATCGGGATTTTAAAAATATACCAGTTGCCCTCAACTAAATGCACCAGTTGCCCCCAACCGAATGTACCAGTTGCCCTCATATGTAAATATATATACGATTAAAATATACAGACGGTAAAATATGGGGAGGTAAATATACAAATAATAAATAAAATTATTTAAAATAGTATAAAATGATAGAAAAAAATGATATGCTTAGAATATATACATAATATTGTATTTTGTGATAAATAATAATTACTAACAAAATAATATGAATACAATAGTCAATAAAATAATAAATATTATAATTATGTGACATTCAATGTTTGAATTTTTCATCAAAAAAATAGTATAAAATGATAGAAAAAATTCATAATAAATAATATTGTTATAATGAAAAATGACATATAAAATGTGATAATTTGTCAAAAAAAAAGTAGTAAATAAATTAGATATAATAATATTATGTACTATGTTTTGTTATAATAATTACTATTTATAATTATTATTTGTATATTTATCTCCCCCTATTTTAAGGGCTGTATATTTTAATCGTATATATATTTACATATGAGGGCAACTGGTCCATTTAGTTGGGGGAAACTGGTACATTTAGTTGAGGGCAACTGGTACATGCCCCTAGTGTGTGCCTACCAGGTAGGGTTGGGCCATAATCAGTTATATATGACGTAGGTATCAAATAGTTACTTATAGGCTATAGCCAGGTTCAATTTGTAATTTGTAACTTGTAATCAGTTACATCATTTTCAAGAAACTTATAAATGTAACTAGCTTAATTTTTTATTGTAATTGTCCATATACATGTAGTCATGTATGAATATGTAGCAAATATATATTTATAAAGTTCCGTTTAAATCGATCGGACGATATATCAATATCGTGTATGTTGTAATTTTTAAATATAGAAATATTTCGAATATTAAACATTGACATCAAAATAATAGTTGCCTAAGGATTTAAAGTTTGGACAGTCATTAATAAAATTGAAAAAAATAGATAGGTAGTAATGTAGTATGTGTTATTTCATACACTGAACTATAGATTGGTGCTTTTTTTTTGATTAGATATATTTTCATTCTAAAATTCTCTTTTCTAAATTCTAGAACCAACACCACAAATTCCATATAAATATAAGATGAAACATCATCTATCATATATATAATAATTCATTTTCATATATTTTAAGTCAACATCAGAAAATATTTATAATATATTATACGGGGGCACGGGGCAATAATACCTATACTATATATTAGATTTTAATCTAGTACAAGAGTACTATTTTGAAAAGTATTTTAATATTTAAAAAATTTATGATGTATTTATGTTGTATGCTGTATGTATGTTACGTATACTTTTGTGATATTTGATATCGTTCTTATTTTGTCATAATTTTTAATGATGTTTGTTGGTTAAGTGGTTAACCACTCAAGTCTCAAACAATTCTAACGTTTTTAAATTATTATTTACTTAATTACTGAGGTTAATGCCTAGTTTTTCATAAGACAGACATTTTTCAAACTAAAAACCTATATTATATGCTTATAATGTAGTACGCGATTTAAGTACTTTGGTTGGTAGCTATTGCCCCAGAAAAAGAGACAAGGGGAAATATTTTTGTGTCTGCAAATTTCACATTTTAATTGATGTAGGTCACATCCAAAATGCACATAAATACTTTGTCCATAACTATAAGAAACAGTGGACTAGGTACCTATAATAGTAGGTATAATCGTACACCTAGACCATATAATATATAGTTATAACACATTTGTATGTATATCGACTATAATCGAAGAAAAATGTATCTTTGAAGTATAAAATATTATCGAAGGTGGGTTTCAGTCCACCCAGTTCACCCCTTGTATCCAACCCTGTATAATATTGTGTATAAATGAAGAGATCGAGAGAACGTCATTAACAGTTTATATTTTAAACGAACGCTTATTAGTTATATACTTATATATTATATTTATTATTAATAAAGAACTCGTAGAAAAGAAAGAGAAAAAAACGTTTATAATATTAGGTATAGTGTAAGAGACTAATAACAAAAAACTACATTTAATGTATGTAAATTACGCGCTTTAGTCGAAATGTAATACGATAATGGCCGAGTGTAACAATTAGCCTGTGAAACGTTTCAACACGTTGAGTTCGCGAATGACGCGACGAGAGAAGGCGCTGACAAGACGGTTGTTCATATAATAAATATACCTACCTATATATTACGTTTATGTATTATATTGTGTGTGAATTAATTACGCACATAAAAACAGGTTTGCCGTTATTATATTACCATTATTGTTGTTGTTGTTGTTGTAGTTGATATACATGTGTGCGTTTTAATTTTTTAATTCACTTTGGTTACATTTTTCAGAGAAAAATATGCATTCATTGCACTCATGCCGATCATATTCCTTCAATGCCGATTCCCCCATGTCGCGTTCGTGTTGAACGTGTTATTTAAAACTATAATTTATAATGTTACGTATACCTAGAAATAATCTGATAATCATTGGATAGAACGGAATAGTACAAAAAATAAATTATTTTTATAATCTGCAATACCGATTGAATAATCATAATTAAATTATGCAACTCTGCATGCACGATTCTATAAATGCTTTGATTCACAAAATATTTGGTTTATCTAGAATTTATTTTTATTTTTGATTCATTGCCACTGTTAAAAATTCTCATGTTAGTAATTCGTCGATTGCACTTTAATGTTTTGCTGTAATACGACCACGTAGCACGCTGGATGGTTTTTTATAACCAACTGCATATAGGCATATCTAGGGGGGCTAGGGGGTGCTTAGCCCTCCAGTGTGAATATTAGCCTCCCAAGAGGTACTATCGTCTATTTCGTTCGTGTACCTAAATGTAATTTTGTGCTCATCATATTGAACTTTATACAGGGTGAATGACAATAATACCTACTAATATTATATCGATTTTGTAATATTATAATTTATCATAATTGTGTTTCACATCAGAACATAAGAAATAATATCATTTTAGATTCTGAGCAGAGCGAGTTGAACCTACTTTTGAGAGGTAAACATTGAAAATATTTAATCAATTATCTATGGTATTTTTGTTAGAAACTTTTGCAGATGTATAGTGTGACACGATGTATCTGGATGGACAGTTATAGCTTTATACAAGCTATAAGAAGTAGATCTGTCACATTGTCTGGACTTCTCAGCATTCACAGTCTACATTATGCTTTGCTGTGGTCGATAGATAGCAATGCTCTCAAATTACATTCATTCATTTAGCTTAACATTTTGGAATTTAAATAAAGAACACTCATTCTTAGAAAAAAAGAGGTTTTTCGTAGTTAATAAAATTGAATATTTACAACGTATATATTATAATATAAACAGTTTACTAGAACATTTAGATTTAATGAAGTATACAGTAAAAAATTAATAAAAATACTATTATTATGTAGTTTCAAGTTAGACATCAACAGCTTTGATAAAACACCCATTTTTGCATAAAACTCGAAATTAAATTTTTATAATCCTCAACACACATTTGTTACGTTTAGATATTTACAGTCTTATTTTAGTATACATATACCTACTTAACATGCTTATCCCACAAAATATAATTTAATTTCTACCAGTTTGAATAAATTGTTGTTTTTAGCGACACGCTTGGAATTGAGTTGGAAAATTTTTATACAGATTGCTGGGATTCTTCCAAATTACTTTTTTAATACCTATACACGAATTGTCTATCAGATAGCCCATAGGTATCTTAAATTTGTTTAAGCTATTATTTATTATTAATGTAATTATAAATTTAATAATTAATAATCATCACAATGTTTAAGTTAAGTATAATTTTTTTCTAAGTGAAAATTATAATTTTGTTATTAGACAGTCATGATCATTATTTGCTCACAGTCATGTTACCAACCCATTAAGCGACTAATGACGTCTGTTTATATGAATAAATTAAAATTTGTCTGAATTCTGGTTGCACGCGTGTACACTCACTAATTGTTTTTTGTATATATTTTTTGTTGTTGTTGTATGCATCGAATATAATTATTATTATGCCCTTATACTCACTCGATTCATCATAAAGGTTTTTTAACTGTAGGTATATTGAAACATAGGAACTTTTCGATGCACTTTAAACCAACGAACCAATATGTATTAACTATTAAATAATGGCCATGTTTTATTGAAATCTTATCAAACATCCATATTAAACAATCATACAATGCACAACAAAATACTGTATTGTGTATGATTTTTTTATAATATACAATGGTGTAATTTGACTATCGATGCGTGAATGTTTCCGGTATTGAATAAATAATAATTGTCAACCATCCCGAGTGGGTTCAGTTCGTTTTCTGTTTTGAGATAGGTATATAATATATTTAAGATATTAATATAATGTCGACATCGCGTGGCTATGGTGATATACTGATATAAATGATTTCTTCTTGGGTTTCAGTTGAAATAATTGAATGAGTCGTCCGACGGTAGGTTAGCGAAATAATTGAAAAATATGTGGTTTTGCGGCCGCGACTAGAGTTTCATGTTAAAATGGCCGTGAAACAATTGCATCCGAGAATCCCGCTTCGATGATCAAGTATATAGGTAGTATTGCGACGTGTCTGCGCCAAGGTGTAGTTATACAGTGATTTTTTTGTCACACGTTTAGGAGCATCCGGTTAACCTCAATCGTTCAACGTCCACCGTTCAAGATTAATAATACGAATTCTACTCCAAAAACTCGTAAACTTCGTATATACATCAGTACAATCGATTGTCACGACTCGCGGGACTTAATATTATCTACGCTCTGGTATGTATATTTTTGTGTTAACGGAACGTTATACAGTTGACAATAGTGAAAACAGTTTCTAAATATTCCTATCATAACGTGTATAGGTACCCAGTAGTATTTATTATTATTTATTTCATTCTCGTAAATCTATATAGGTAGTTTTTACATATAATATTATACTTCTCTATAGCGTTACGGTTTCCGTCACACCAGATGCTAAAATACTGTGTCCCGTAAGTAAGTGGTATATAAAAGAGGGAGGGATTTTGGGCGTTACAACCCTCACAGGTTGTTTTTTGCTTTATAAATCTGTCAAAGCCCAAAGGTAACAGTTAAATTAATAAGGGTATCCCCTGAAATCAGATGTATTTTAGGCCCTGCGTCACAGGTACGAGCTCCGCATTGTTTGAACGTTCTTTATTTCGATTGTCACTACAGCTCAGTAAGACGATTCACTGCAGTGCGTTCGCTTACCCACAAACTATATTAACAATATATCTAATAATACTGTCTCGTTGTGTGAAGTCATTTGAATATCTCGTATTGGAGGTCCTTTATATGGTCTTCGTTGGACAGTTCTTATTCTGTATGATACGTACGATGACTTCAGCTCCTTCATAATTTTCTAGAATGCTAGATTATCATTTTATAAATGGTCAATATGTTCAATACTTCTGATATAGGAATATCTGGTATTGTTGTCAAGACCTTTGAGTTTGGCCCTGCAGTCTATCATACCTATCTACATTCCCTTCAGTTAAAGTTTTGTTTAGAAGTTATAAGCTTTGGTTGATTCCTTTACAAGTTTGAAGCCTAACCTACAGTGAGTCTAACTTCACAATCAAGTAATTTATTCAAATTGTCAGCTAATATAGCAATAGTATATGTATAGTGGTTTCCTGTAAGTAGTTATTTATTATAGCTATTTCCTTAATCCCTCATTCCCATCCTTTAACATCTGATTCGTTATGTCAATGAAATTATATTAGTGTCGTAATGCTAATTATAAAGGTAGCACGGCATACAATTACAACTGACCCAAAGACGTCCCAACATCTCAAGTAAAAAACCACACCTGTCACAGCCTTTCAACTCCTTGTCCAGTCATCAACCATCAATAACCAACTACTGAATAACAACGAACGTATGTAAATGTAACTCATGGTTTCTCCCAATCCTACTAAAACAAATAACAATGAAATTTAATTTTCTAAATTCATAGAAGAATTTAAGTCAATAAAAAATCCTCCCATTTCTCTTCTCACCACTCTTATTCCAAGCCTCATAACTAATGATAAAAATGGCAACTAATAACCTAACCTCAAATTTCACATCCCACGTCGTGACCCCAAAAGATGGTTAAACGTAGAAGGTGCCTAGACCTTTTGAATAATTAGCGATCATCCCTCATTAAAACACAAAGTTTCATCAATGGACAATGGATGAATTCTTCTCTCAAGACTACAATCAACTACAACCCTTAACATAACTTATAGGTACCTACTCATTGTGAAAAGTAAAATGTATAGATAAATACATGAAAAAAAAAATATAAATACTTGTATCGATGTATCTCACTATCTCGATTCCAGGCGTACACGTGTCATAAGTAGGTATAATAGGTAGGTACAAATTATAGTTATAATAAGAAGTGATTTTATGCTGTATATTGAATTATAATTTATTTTAATGTCCCCCACTGAGTCACCTATATTCGTCCTCCGTATTTCAAACTTAAAACTTAAAGTAAATTTGAACAATGCTATACGAATTTTGTGTCGAGTACTCAAGTGTTAATTCAACACTATACCATTATTATATTTTATTCATGCAGCTACCTTTTTTTAATAAAATATGATATAAAAGATAAAAGATAAAAAAAACCTATGATATTTAAATAACAATATAAGCACCTATAATATATTATATTATACTGTAATATTATATATTATATTTACATTTCTTTAAAAACGGTATTTTGTTTGAACGGAAGAGTTTTAAAAACGACAATTTTAATATTTATAAGGGTACACGCAATCGTTTTATATTGATTTTACCTTTTAAAATAGGACACGATTAATACAACCCCATTTGTTCACGTTTATTATTACATTTTTACTACATTACGAATTTATTAAGCGATTAGGTTTAGAATATGCGAGTTATTATAATATATGTATTAACATTTAACTTTGCAATGTTTTAAGCATATAAATTATTTTTATAGACAAAATATAATTTTTAATAAACCACTATTTTTTAACTGAAAGTAAAAAAAAAATTATTTGCAACACAAACATAATTATTTTTAAAACGAATCACGAATGTATAATAATATATAAATGTAGTCATATACTGCAGGGGTGGTTCTTGACAAGTAAAAGGGTGGAGAGTGAAAATATTTTGCATACCTATACATTGTACACATCTCACTTTTTCCACTGATAGGTGCACGAGAAATAAATTTATGTGCCTTATACACTTTATACCTATCTATATAATAAATATAATATGATATTGTATTATATTCGTATAGTTTCGCAACAATCAGCATCACAATTTTGATTGAATAAAAACTAACAATGTATATAAATAAAATATAAATAAAATAAAATAAAATAAAAATTATAAATTATAGGTGAGTGGGAGTTACCTGCCTCTTTGGTGAGATTATGTATAGAGATCACTATATTATAGTAGGCACCTTAAAATGTATATAAATCTCAATCGTCGATTATGTGTTTCAAAGTTTGTTTTTTGGCTCCTCGTTCACATTTTACCGAGTCTTGATATACCTATATAATATATAATATAATAATTTTATTTAAAATAAATATTTCCAACGAAGGCGGTAGTAACTCAATCGTATTGTTCACAACGTCTTTGGTTGATTAATGCCGCAATCAGCGTCGCCGAACTACCAGAAAAACAGTAACCCCACATTTGAAAAAAAAAAATTTGTACTACGTATTTATAATATACATTTACACATTTCATAGACCTGGTGGCGACCACCCATCACTCCCTCTTATAAAACCTCCACTGGTCATACACAATAAACGTACTTATGTCATATAATATCGTTATAAAATTCACATTTACCTAGAATCTAGAGAGAGAAAAAGGTCGATACTTATTTCTTATTTTCAAAATTAAAACTTAACATTAAAATATGCTCGTCTAAGGGCTTATATATTATTATATAATAATATTGTTTAATACCAATACAGTTCAAACGACAAATACAACTATACAAGTATTGATTCTGCGACGACAGGGTAAAGGTTTTACTTTTTATTGTATATAACATAAACTGACTCGCACGTATTTCCAGCTCCACAGCGTGGTACGTCAAAGTTGAGGAAACGATAACCGGAAACACGACGTCGATGTTTCCGATTTATTTTTCCTTCCTAGACCCCTCTCAATCTCTCACCACATAAGCATACGCGCAAGCACACACATACATACACACGCATTTAAAAATGTATCTATAATAACAAACGCTCATATATATACGACGACGATGACAAGGGCAGCAGAAACCGACATATTATATATATATTGAGTATATATAATATTATATAGTTGTCCATTGTGACGGCGACCAGTCTCGGTCTGTCGATTACACGTCGTACGTCGACATTACCCTATACATATAATATAATAAATATATATATAAATGTGTGTGCACGCGTGTTCTGCAGCCGAAGACTACATTATAATGGTATATACACTATATATTATGTTATTGGGGATTTATATATTATTATTTATTATGTATATATATACGTGTGTGGGCTCGACTTTACGAATCTTAAATGGCAATACCGTGGTTGTGTGTGCACAATAATATTATTATATAATGTGTGCGAGTATACATGGCGTGCAGTATAAATAATACAAAATATATAGAGTGAGGAATCGAGAGGATGTGCTGCGGGAGAGGGTAAATCGCGCTTAGGAAAACTCATATGACCGTGGCGAATTTCCACTAATGAAACCGATTGTGTTCGGGTGCAGCCTCGGGGGTGACGGACGCCCCCTCGTAGATGCAGTTCACGCGAAAGGGATGAAAAGCGCTCCTCGATGCGCGTGTTTATATCAATACGAACATAATATGACGCACTATATTATGATCGTACGTGCAGTCATGCCATTAGGTATATATTTGCACTTATAATGACGTCGATTCAAAAACACATTGAGAAAACAGAGAGAGAAAAAAATGGTTGTCGGAAATAATAATAATTAGGGTCAAAAAACCAAATGGCAAGCGGATATAGCTGTTGTCCCTGGAAACGACGGCGGGATACGTAGTACAATATACGTAATATTTATTTATGTCGCATGCATGTGTACATTCCTACTAACAAATATTAAAATTTCAGTATGAAAGTATATCGAGTAAGCATGGGGATAATTGATATTAATATTTAATTGGCACCAAAATGTTATTATTTATGTATGGACTTAGTTTGGACAACCTAGTATACATATAAAGGCACCCAGCTAATATATAGTTACGTACCTAACTATATATGGATCATGGATGATTCATTTGTATACGTGATTATTATATTTCAGTATCGGACTTACAAAAAAACATTTTGATTAATCAAATTATGTTTGTAAGCTTGTAGGTACTTACTAATACATAATATGAAATAAAATAATATAATACGGTTTAATTTTTGAGTTCAACATGTTTTCCCTGTTGTTTATTGTTGTTGAAAATTTAATTTACATAAAGAATTAAATTTTCAAAAAATATGCGATATTATTTTTAAAATTTTAATTTAAAAATATCGTAGAGTTAATTTGATTAAGTTGGATTTCAAAAATTTGTAAAAATATAAATTATGCATTAGTCCCAGCTCTAATTAACACTTACATATTAAGAATATAAGCTATACCCACATGGCTACATGTAGAATAATAGTATTAATTATACATGTATTATAACTTATAAGTGTAAAATACTATAATATAATATCGTAGGTATTTTACAAAAATCGTATGGTGTTTATATAATTGTTAAATATAGAAACCCTAGTGCAGTAAGAAAGATAACTGATAATTAACTATAAATTATAATGGTGATTGATTTTAATTAAACATTTCAAAGTTTATGGTCAGCTATACTCATTTTAGGGCTAGGAAGCTGTTGCATGTTTTTTTTAGGCATTAGCTGGTTCATAGCTAAGTAAGCTTGGAATCATTTTCATGACACTACGAAAACAATAGTAAAAGTGTAAATTGTGTAACAAAAAAATAAGTGCATATTTAGTATTTTTTAAGTGCATTAGTTTACGAGCCCAGCTGCTATAGTCGTTACTTACAATCACAACTATAAAAAACGTTTAGAAAACTATGATTTAACACGATTAAAGATAATCGGCTTACCATTTATCACTTGTTTTTTTTTTATATACAATTTGTATTTTATTTTTTTACTATACGCTTGTATTATACCTACAACATCATACAATTTACATCACTGCAATTTACATACAGGGCGATTCACCAATCATGTCCTCTATTAAGACCTCATATTTTTAAATTCTTAAGATTTATATGACTACTATTTATTGTACTGAGTGTTCTCTGGTTATACAAACTTCTATTTTTCAAATGAGAAACCCATATTTTTTTGATATACCTATCGAATAAAAAATTCGAACGAGAAGTTTCTCATTTTTCAGTAAGTTTATACTAAGGATAATAATATAATGTATTATATTATATAGTCCATAAAAATGATTTAAATAAAATATAAAATATCTGTAGGTAATATTGGAACTATATTTTACTATCTTTTGAACATTTTCTTCTTCTATCGAAGGTTGAAAATTATCATGGCTGCACTGCCTTTGGATGCACAGAATTGTTCCTTAGTGTTGATACCACTATCTTAGATTATGCAGCCAGCTTGTTCTTGGTCTTCTCCACGGACTAAGATATAATGGACTGGAAGCGACAAGGTGGGCGGGTGACGGGGGATAGCCCGTAAAAGATTCCTCTGTTATCATCAACACTGATAATCGAATGTTTTCAGCACTATCAGTGGTTTTATTTAGCGTCAAATTTTGTATCTCAGTCCTTGTTTTATAAAGATGGCGCTGTAAGCTCTTGATTATGGTTGCGACCCCCAGCATATGCTTCTTGTACATACTTCCGAGGCCACTGATAAGCTGCTCGTTTCCAGTTCATTATATCTTAGTCAGTGGTCTTCTGCTTCTCGCTAATTTTCCTTTTACTATGAGATTTAAGAGCTGATATTTCTCACCCCTCAGAATATTGCAGCTTCCTAGATTTTATACTATTCGTCACCTCTGGTTCTTTGCCTATTGTTCTTAAAACTTCTATGTTTGTAACTTTGTCAACTTAAGAAATGGTGAGAATCCTACGGAAACACCACATCTCAAATGCTTGATTTTTTTAACGTATGCTTTCTTCCTTATCCAAGCTTCTATGCCGTACAACAAGGTAGAACTTTTTTAGACCGTTTTTAAAAGCTATAAATATAGTTGAAGGATTAATATTAATTACTAACATTTTCTAAAACTAAGATTTGAAAATGTGATATTTAATATAAGTAGTATGCTTAAAAGTTCTAAAAATTATACTTTAAAATTTACAATTTAAATAACTTATTACTAAAAAAGGGTGTGAGCCTGTTTGGAGAATCACCCTGTATATAATATAAACTGCTATATAGAGTTTCATTTAATATTTACTTGGTGCTGTTCAACTGTAAATATTAATTCTGTTCGTGTGAGCGTTGCATTACATGCATAAAAAACTTAATTAACATATTTTTCATAAAATTAAAAATACTATAAATAATGTTTTTTTTTATATTAGATATGTATATTTACTTAATTGACACAATATAAGTGTATCTATTATTAGTATAATTTATATAATATGTTTGGGAGTATGTGTTTAAAAAAATAATAAATTGTTAATTAGTAGGTAGGTGCGCACTATAAAATAATATATTTACGAATAACATGATGTAATATAACATACCTAACTTTCATATTTCAACGCCAGAATTAAACGTTTTTACCTGTATGTCTATATACGTAATTATATTATAAAAAGTTTAAATTATGTGCAATCAATGTTTTTGATTTTCAACTAAATACCGAACTAAAATCATTATTAATTACCGTTTTAATATCAAATTCCATCTATAATTCAGCTTCAAATGTCTACAAAAAATAAAAAATTGTTCCTTTAATATATATATTGCATAGTTTTAATATTTTTAAATTCGTGTAAGAACAACTAATAAGTTATAGCATACCATGTAATCAATTGTCAAGCTTTTTAAGTTCTAACTAAACATGAACATGCTTTATCAACACTTTTCTAAGGTATTAACTATTATATGTAATACAATTATGTATAAGATATTGATAAATTATTATATAATACCTATTTAATAGAAAAATAAATTTCTAATATTAATATAAAAATTACTTTAATAATATATATAATAAAATATAGAAATTACCTTAGAAATAGAGGCTGACATACCATTCTACTTAGAATGGTTTTTCGTATGCAATTGAATTCAAATTAAATACATCCATAATAATTATTATCGATGCCTTATTCAATGACGAGGCAAAACCTAGGTACCATAGTGAGTTAGCGACTTCCATGATTTTTTTTTTTTTTAATTAAACATTATGTCAGGTACCTACTCTTAAATAGAAAACTCAAAATGGTTTTTAATTTTGTTTTGTTTTAAAGACAATTGGATGTACTTAATCAATTGTAAAAAAAAAAGACAACTAGTTGGAAACGGCTCTTTTGGGCTATTTGTTGAGTTTTTTAATTGACGATAATTTATCATTCTGGACGGGTTCGTGCGCGGTGACTAACGCAGTACCTAGGTATAGGATAAATCTGGAAAATTGACTTGTGAAAAAAAAAACCGAAAACAATAAAACTGCAGTTGTTTTAATTTCCTTTTGCAGAAAACAATCGATTGTTTCGTTAGAAAAAAAAATAATAACAATAATTAAAATACGAAAAAAAGCTGTTATTATAAACAGACGTATAACAATTATTTTCTTTACAGGCCGACAATGCAGTCACGCGACACGCCATGTTCTCTCTATCATTCCGTCTTGCCACCTTTCACCCCCCCCCCCCCACCCGTACTATCCGTCTCGTAAAAAGCAAATATTATAACCCCTTTTGTATCCCTCTCAGTCTGTGTGTGTGTGTGTGTGTGTGTGCGTCTGTGAATACGCAACCGAAGGCGGTACAGTATAATATATAGCGGGCCAAATGTGTCGGTGTTTAAAGTTTGGACACTTACCTGTATATTATATTGCTGTATAGGTAGAGTCGGCGGCGTGTTTTATTATAAAACACTCGACACTTGACATGTATGTATATATATTATATTATGAAGGCAAATTTCACTCTATATATAGGCGCATTGGCCTGAGCTATACGTGTTATACATTATATTATAGTACCAGCTGAGTACCTATTATACAGTGTGGTTTATGTTATGTCTTTTAGACGGGAAAATGGTTGATGTCGACCCACGTTGTCAGGTGGTTAGGGGTGTTATATATCATAATATTATGTGGCTAAAGGTATTTTGTCCAAAAAAAAAATAATATATTTTATACACATATGTGACTGCTGTCACTAAATGTATTTTGTTTGTATATACAAATTTCTATGCTGGAAAATACTATGTCTTATTATATCTTATATGCAAATATATCTAAACATTATCTTGTATTACGTACTTTAAAATCTAAGAACAATTTAGAACTTAGAAACTTATGTGACTTTCAGCACTGTTGGCATAACGATACGCGCAAACAAAATTTCTGGGTTTCATTTAATTGGGTATCGTACCAGTACTGGTACAAATATCGATTTCATAAACAAAATTTTTCTGGAAATTTTTCCCATTGAGGATGGAAAATTTATAAATATTTATAAAACCATAAAAATAGGCTAAAAAAAATATAAAAAGTAAGCAATTCCATTTTATAACCAGATACGAAATTAGCATTTACATAAAATTGAATGCACATTTTTTTATTATTAATTTTTTAGAAAAAGCAATAATTAACTTATGGAAAATTTTAAATTAGCGTGTACAGTTTAGGAACCACGCTGTATATATTATATACTATACCCTAACATTTATTATATTTACTCATTTAATATAAAATCAGGGATAGTGTATATGTATATATAATATAGTAGTATACCTATGTAAATTGTGTGTATATAAATATAATATGTGTAGGGGACGGGCATGTATTATATTATTATAATGTAGTGTCGGGGAAAATGAAAATTAACATAACGCACGAATCACGTTGGCATGCATATCGGCGCCACTGCCACGCCGCTCTCGACACGGAAAACCGTTATTGTTAATAATTACTTCTGACGCGGTTGTTTACATTAAAATTAATGCTATGTAAATTATTGGCGCGCGAGGTGTTGTCCGACTTCCTATACAAGCCACCGCCGCCACCCGTATACGTACACACAGTATATTATAAGTTATAACACGTAATAATATTGCTATATACAGGGTGTGACTTGTTTTGATCATGTATTTTATTTTTGTAATTATTAGGTATAATTTTGAAAAAGTACACGATACATATTCTTTATACAGTTTGAATTGTGTACCTAATATTTGTTAATATCTGCAAGAAGTATAATGTTTTAGCGGTATACAAGCAAGTTTGAAATCGCAGTTCAACTATATAATATAAGGCTAGGTATTATCTAGTTTTTTATTATCAACTACTATCTTCTTTTTTTTCTAATTTTTAATTTTGTTTTTTTAATATTCAACAGAGAGGCAACGATGATTTCTTCCTTATAAAATTGTTTATAGTTAAAACAGTGTTATATAGTGATGGAAAAGCGATATACCAAGTAAAATTTAGCATAATATGTTCTATATATAATATTATGCTATATTCTATACTCCACTCGACCGATCATTTACAAAGTGATTTTTTATGTATGCTCACCTATTGCTATACTGAAATGATGCATATTATTGTATTCAAATTTTAATTTTTGAAAATTTTAAATACACTTGAAGATCATAATTTAGAATACTTGACATTTTTTGTTTCACTTAAATGTGCCAATACAAACTTCTGTTTTTCAAATAGGAATTCCCCCTTTCACTTTTAATTAATAAGCAGATATTTTTTGTTGTTGAGAATTTTGATGTATTTAAAATTTAAATCAAAATTTAATGAGTAGTCTTTAAGTTACCTACTTATATTATTATGGGTACTAATATTGACTATTGTGTAGTGTATACGAAGGATAATATGTCTATGATAATGGGTTAAATAGATATAGCCATATAGGGGAACAGTTGATTTGAAAATGTAAGTAATTACTATTGATATATCAGTATAAATGATTTGTAAAATTGGTGCAGGTGCAGTATAATGAATACTACATCAAATATAACATATTATAGCTTATAATTTTATAAAATTATTTTTAAAGATTATTATATAAACATTTTAACAAAACACCACACCCGCATGTGTTGTCTCTGTCCTACAAATGTAAGACATAGCAAAAACTATTTTGCTCAGAAAAGAACCGAGAAGTCATAAATAAAAAACGAAATTTTCAAAACATAAAAAAAAGAACTTTGGCTGTGCAATATCGTTTTTATTTTTTCGATATCGGAACTACAAAAAAAGTTTGAAAAACACAAATAATAATGGATTTTGAGACAATAAGAACTTTTTTCGTAAAAGTGATAACAGAAAAATAAAAACGATATTGCACAGCCAAAGTTTTCGTTTTTATGTGGAGTAAATCAATTTTTAAATAATTCCTCTTTATTCTCCCACGGCCCCACCACCAAAGAAAGCGGTGTCAAAATCAAAAAGTAGTATTCGGTTTCATGATTGATAAATCGGTTACCATTTATCACCTTATGTTTAACCTTTCGATTACCATTCGAATAATGTATATTAAAATAGTAAAATACATAGATAGTAGATACCAAGATACCTGTATAAATATTCTGATTTGGAATACGTACTCGAATTTAATAATATATCAAATAAATACAAAATTAACTTAGAACAACCTAAAAAATCACCATTATAAGAATCATGAAAATAATATAATTTTTATATCGTATTGTACCAATTGAGTGTCATCTTGCAAATAGCTTTAAATTCGTTTTTAAACCTTTTTTTTTCCTAAAAAAAAAAGAAAATTAAATCATAATTATTTTTTTTTTTTTTTTTTTTTATTAAAGAAATAACCCTCGGCGACTTGGCCATTGGGATAGATACATTTTTTTTTTTTACAAATAGGTGTTACATGATAAATAGAATAATTTTAATAACAACAAATGTCTAGACTAAATTAAATAAGCTTAATTATGTGGTTGAGTATTCAGTAGGCTAAATAAGTTTGTCCAATCCGGTCTCCTGGAGGAATGCAAATATGTCAGGTGATGGCAAGACTGGTCCAAGTATATCGTATAAATCGCTGGATAAATGATTGTGGTTCCTTGCGTCGAGGTATGCGAAACATTCCGTGAGAATGTGTTTTATTGTTAGTGCGACCCCACATGTCGTACACGAGGGAGGCTCATCTCGGGACATTAGATCATAATTATTGTTGTATGCGATATTCAAAAAAAAAAAATATATCATTCTGTATAATATGATGAACTTATGTAATATTATGATATATTTATATTATAGATAACCAATAGGTTCCGTATCGAGGAAAGTGTGAGCTTAAGTTTTTGTCTGTGGCGTGGACATATATGTATTTAGTTTCGTAAAACGGTCTTGCACTATTACATAGAATTATAATAATAATTAATATACGATGTATTGAATATTATATTGTGCGCTTTATGTTTATTAGCAACTGGCTATAAAACACATTTTGTAATAATAAAATTTGGATTATTCTTATTCAATTCTATTTCCAATACTACATAAACATAGGCATATTTTTGAACTTTGTTCCCTCGTATAACTCAACTTCATTTAAATTATTTATATAATACATAATACTTTCATAAGACTGCAGCCCTGAGTTTGTAAATACATTTTATTTTTGTGTTCTATATTCGTCAAGGCTATGATGTATAGTATCAGAGTTTCCCCGTCAGTGTTTGCCAATATACCATATACTTCATATGGATTTATAACTCGAACATAATATTATATGATATCTCGATTAATAATGTTTATGTTTTGTGAACGTTTAAAATTTGGAATGCTTTATTTTTTTATTAAAATCTATTTTAGTCTTAACTCTTCTATTACTACCGGCTACCACTTAGAATTCATTACAAGTGATTACTCTTAACTTATACCATGTTAATTTGTATAGGTAGGTTATATATTATATCTATTGGTAGTTTAAATACTACACTTCGTCACTCCTGTACATTTAATCTTAAATTATTTTTATTAAAAGTTCAAATATAATTAAAACAATAAAGATATACCGAGTCAATATCATATTGCTTTCAAATCGACAGTAAATACTAGTTCTCATAATATATACTTATACCCCACACTGACGAGTGCAGAACAACCTGAAACGAGTGTCCACACCTGGTCTCTGTATCCTGTTTGGCTTTTGTTTTATCATAATATTGTTTGCCTTTTACATAAAGGTTCATTTATTTTATTGGGTTAGTGGTTATAGTAATATAGTTATACACTTATACATAAGTTTTTTTTCCAAATTTACTGGCCCTGCGTCACAGTTTAGTAACCATAGGCACAATTTAAATAATTTCTTGGTTAGGGGGGAGAATGGCCAAAAGAATTTACAGACCCGTCGAGGGAAAGGCAGAGACACACACATGTATATAGCTTACCTAACTTACCACTTTACAAGATTTTTATGGCACATCTCATTGATTAATAAATTGTTATTATTACTCAAGTCTATCTCGAAAGGAGGTGTAGGTTATTACCCACACACACAGATGGCTAAAAACTCTGCCCGAGGAAAATAAATGTTCAAAAAGTCTATTATAGACTTGGTTTGGTTTTTTTTACAGGTGAAAACTATGATTATGTCAACGTTTCCGAATAAAAATAAAATGCCCAGATCTTCTTGTATCTAATTAATAATTATCTTATAATATGTTAGAGAACCATTTAACATTACCCAAATCATTTTCGTTTTATTTTAATTTTCATATTATTAAAAAGTATGAAAATTCGTTATAACAGAATTAAATGATATAAATGTATATAATCTATATGACATTATGACTATATATAAAAAAAAAAGGACTTATCCTGACTGACTGACTGATTCATCATCGCCTAGCTGAAACTGCTGAACCTATGAGTATGAAATTTGGTCAGTAGTTTCATTTTATGATTTAGAGACCCACTCAGAAAGTGTTTCCATTTTTAAGAGGTCTACAAACAAGGATTTTTAGATCCAAGTTGGAAATTGAAACTTTTTTCGTTTACAAATGGTTGCCATTGGTTTCTTGGCAGATCCGCAGATCAGGTACAATCAAGCATCAAATCGTCACATTTACATCGCTCGATTAAAGAAACTATAACGTAAGACCAAATTTATGTTTGTATTTATGTGTATGGTAAAAAAAGACTGGATTTATTTTGACAAAAATCTTCGTGATTGTTTTTAGAAACATCACTATATCAGAAAAGTTTAGAAGTAGTTTAAAAATATACTAAGTGCTAAATCTAATCCGCGACTTCCGGTTGGTCATTTAGGTCAAATTATTTCACAAAGCTAGGTATATACACTGACGCGAACTGAGGTTCTCTAAAAAAACTAAACATGGACGAAACCGAGTTATTCAACTAGTGTATAATATATAGGTAATGTACCTACGTTATATACGTTATTTATTATTTTTAGATTAAATTTTGTCGTGCTTATTATATTTTATCGGTGTAAATTATCGGGCCCAGTTTACGACAAGAAAGGTAATCGCAGGACCAGTTAACATTTACCCCCACACACAACTATCTACAACAAAATAAATTACATTACCACAATATAAGAAACGATAAAGAAATATAACTAGGTAAATAAAATCCAAAAGAAAATAAGCTCTAATGGATGATAGGTATCGTGAATTAAGATAATATTTTGTATAGTAAGTTATTGTATTAAGAAGATGTCAGCACCCTATATTTGGTTCTATCTCTTTGACCCACTCACAAGCACTGCAACATAGCAAATTTGTGTTGGCTGAACCAATTTTGTGTTGTTAGCATTAAGATTAATGTGAACAGAGAATACAGACCTGTTGTAAAAACAGGTAAAATTATTATATGTAACAAAATATTATACGTTGGATTTTCTACGATATTTCAATTTATCTGCAGTGATGTAGGCAATGATCATGTTTAAATTTTAATATTTTTCATAAGACTTTACTCATAACTTCCATGAAAATTTAAATATTGTAAAAATGTCAACGTTCAAACATAGATAATAATCTTAATTTTATGTTTGATAATAGGTCAATTAGGTACCTAACTCTAACATTAAAACTAGCAACACAAGATTGGGTCCACTGAACGAACATTTGCATTGTTACGCGTGGTAAAGGGAGAAAAAAATATGTAGGTAGAGTGTTGTTGACATCCTTTTAATCAATCTTACATTTTTAATGGTGAAGACAAATATATAATTATATATTACCTACAGATAACCACAATATGTTTAGTATATATAGCAGCTGTTGTTGCATTTAGTTAGGGTTTAGTGATGTTATCAAAAATATATTAAATATATTTTTATATTTATTTTGTTATAAAAAATATTAGGTTACATTTGTATTGCATGGAAAAGCCTCCCCCATCTCCACATAATTTTCCAAATTTCATTTAGACTTCCCAAAGTAAATAAATTGTTATAATAGCAATAGGAGGTACCTATATATAAATATTAAAATATATAATAAAAAATACTTAATAGGTACTTGGAAAATATAATAGGCTGAAATAATGCAAGGGCGCCCGCAGAAATTTTCACCGGGGGGGGCAAAGTTTATATTATACATATATTAATATTATACATAGCCATAACATATTATTAGGTAGGTATAGTATTTTATAGTTTCATTACAAACTTAGTAAACAAACTGATGACACCATAATATGATTAACAGTAGGTATATTTTCATCAAAATATTATATGAGACATCAAGAGCACTGAAAAAAAAATCTTATAAATTATTATATTATACTAGCTGATCCCGTGCACTTCGTTTCCCTTTAAATGTACCAACTCTATATGACTCAAACATTGTTCAATGCGTTATTTAATATTCGGTGTATGATGTTCTAGATTTATCTTAACTTTTCTGTTGCCCGGAATAAAAATTCTGAATTGCAGCAGTACATTATCAGATAGGTAATTTACCTGCGGTAGATCGCGGACCCTGTGCTGTTTGTACGTAAGTGTATGATTTAACTCAAAAAGTACCAAAGTTATACCAAGTTTGACGTTTTTACTTAATTCCACCTACCTATAAATCCTAACCTAACCTAACCGTACTAAAATCCGATGAATAAAAAAAAAAATTTAACCCTTTTTAAATTAGCGTATCTTCTTCCCATAGGTCATTCATTTATATATAAGATATATTTACAAAAATAATAATACAAATCAACAAACATACCCGATTAACCAATAGCAACTAAAAAATATAATACACCATAGAGTAAATAAAGACAACGGTATCGAGTTCAAATCCCAGACATCAATAAATAGTTTTTGCAGTTTTTCTAATTATTCGGTTGACTTTTTAAAAATGTTCTTTCGTAAAAACCTTCACCTGGCAATTACGAACATTTAAAAAAAATTTGAGCAAAATCGGCCCAGCCGTTCTCAACTGATGCAATTTCGAATTTTTTGTCTCCATTTTTATATATATAGATTAACTAATTAGATTAATTAGATTATTGGTCATTAAATACAAATTGGCGCCTAGGCTCCATAGCAAATAATTTTATTGTTTCATCTATAATGTTTGATTTTTGAGCTTGCACATAAGTTTTGTAAACATTCATTAATGCCAAGCCATTCAAGCGGTTCTCAGTTACAGTACTACGAAGCCATGTTTTAAGTCTTTTAAGTGAGCTAATTTAAAGCAAATATAAAACATAATTAATAATTGAAGTAGTAAAAATAAAAATATATTATAAATTGTAATACAAACCTAAAAGACCTTTCAACGCTACATGTAGTAGATGGAAGTGTAGCTGCTATTAAAAGACATTTTTTTTATTGAAGGTAGAAATGTGACTTCATCTAATAACTTCAGAAAATTTTATCACTAATCACTTATGATTAATCAATTATTGATCTATTTTATTAAAATAATAAAAATAATATAATGCTACAAAACTTCTAAAATATTTATAAAAATATACTGTAATATTATAAAAATTAAAAACATTGGTAAAAAAGCGGGGGGGGGCCATGGCCCCTCTCGGCCCCCCCCTGTGGGCGCCCTTGAAATAATGTCTCCGCTCACAATCGTTTTTCGTAGGTATACAATGATTATTTAACATTTAACAAATCCATTACAGTGACCTACCCAATGCACATTCGACACCTACAACTGTACAGAAGAGTGGTTAACTATATAATTGCTCACTAGTCACTTTATTTCTCCTTCAATATTTTCGCGATTTACACTACACGTCCATGTGACTGCCG
Organism: Macrosiphum euphorbiae; assembly: GCA_949089665.1. Lineage (NCBI taxonomy): Eukaryota > Metazoa > Arthropoda > Insecta > Hemiptera > Aphididae > Macrosiphum > Macrosiphum euphorbiae. The sequence goes on along the minus strand of CARXXK010000003.1, from coordinate 29,487,853 downwards.
CGATGGCTGCTCGTAGTCCGTGGACGACGAAATCACATTGATAATAATATATATAATTATAATTAATAGGTGAAACACTCGATTAGCGTATAATATAATAGTATTAAATATTTAAATAATAATAGGTAATTACATAATAATATAAATACATTTATATACAAACTTAAACGGGTAATACGCATCTGAAGTTCCATAATTTTCGGGTATAAAATATGTGTAATAATGTTTAGTATACCTGCAGATAATATTGATTTTTGTTTGAAAGGTGAAAATATATACCTTGCTAATTGTTTTTAAAAGTTAACACGTACATAGTAAGTACTACGTACGACATTATTAATTCAGGTCAGCATATTATATTAGGTATACTATAATATAGGCAGAAGCGTAGCTGGAGTGGGGGGGGGTATAAAGCCCCCCCCCCAATACCACATTTCTGGCTACGCCACTGAGTACAGGTATAAATATAGGAGTTTATTATAAATTGAATAAATCAAAAATGTATATATAGGTACTCAGTTGTTATTTGCTAATTATACACACGCATATTTTGGTTTTAATATTTTCTTATATTATAATATCGAGTCATAATTTATAATTTATGAACAAAAATGCATTTATTTTAAGTATTTTAGACTTTTATTAGGTAAACCTACTCTGCAGTATACCTATCATAATATTGATGGATGCGTGATGGCCTTACTATCCATTACGTAGACCTGGTGCAGAATATTATTAACACACGCGATTACCCTTTTTTATTTGTTACTTATATTGGCATGTCAATATTAGGACTCAGAGTAATAAGTGGAGGGAAATGTCTCGAGGGTATTATGCAAGATATTGTTAAACGAATGTTTACATAATTGAAAGCCTTCCACTACCCCGTTGCGATCGTAAACTAGAATTACCTCTAGGGATGTTATATTATGTTTTTTATTATATTCGATGCATAATATACAGCTTGTATTTACTATTTAGCCTGCCAAAACTCGTGTCCTATGTATATTCCTGCACGCATATAATGTTATTTTATGTATGTATATATATTATATACATATGACTATACTCGAAGCATTATATACGTCATGTGTAATTATGTCGATAGGATATTATTTTTGAATTACATACTTTATTGCTTTGTAATTATTGGGTGATGGATGTTTTGATGACCTAGAAAAATTCGAAAATTTTGCAATCTGATTGCCAATCATCTATATTATAATAATATATGTATATACACTGCAAGAACACTGTTATACAAGTGCATAGATCATTTGAAATATTATAAATACTTCGGAGATCAGAAAATATACCTTAAATATAATAAGTACAAGCATGCACGTGCGCATGAACTTACTCATGTATTATATTAATTATTGAAAAATCGTTGTAAGAGCAAATGATCTACATGATGTAATGCTATTAGTTTGGGAGATTTAAATAGCATTAAGCTATTATATATGTTTAGAAAATAAATTATCTACTTTTAAGTGTATGTTATAGATATAAGTAATATATTATTAGGTTCCTATATCATAATATATTATGTACTAACTTAAATTGAAATTTTAAATATATCAGTTGTCGATAAATATTAATAAATAATAAATAATGTAGGTATATTAAGCATATGAATGCTATTATCAAGGTTAGATAGTATATATTATATGTTATGACTTTATGAGCATTCAAAGTATTATATTATAGCATTAACGTTAAATTATGAAGCAAACAAATAATATAGGTATACAAACAACACAAGCTGATAAAATTATTTTAGCAGCCCTTTTGTCTAGACTCAAGAATATGATATTTAAAAACAACGTATAATACTATATAATAATATATGTATTATACTTTACAATTCAGTGTGATGTAATAAAAAACTTTCTTCTTTCTAAGTACAATTTTATTAATGTTTTAAGTATAATAGTTGTTGAAATAAATTATATTTTTATGTACCTAACGAATTCTCTACAAGTGTTTATAATGGAAATTTGCAAGGCTATAATAGACGAATAACCAATAAATCGGTTGCGGTTACCGATAATATATTATAAAAATATGACGTATCACGTACATAAGATACATAAATACCTGCAGTATAGGTTAAAGCGTATGTGGGCATGCGTATAGTAACATATACGTATGGCCCATGCTATGAGTATAATATTTTTACACATTATTTAATATTATTTAGATTAGGTATGAAGGTTCAGAAAAAAAAATACCGCAACATCAAACCTATTTCGTCTATACGATATTGGTTTACTTAAATTGTTTATAGAATTTTACGGAACGCATTAAACGGCGAAAATCGTATTATCGAATATTGATCGTAACATAATTATTATCGTAAAATTACATCGTTACACGAACATACACATTACACATTCGTATTAGGTGTACTCGTGTATATTATAATATAGTTATTGTGTGAACGAATTTGAAAATCAAGCCGTCGGTGTGGTCTTCAAAGGATAAGTTAAAAATCTTACTGTATCGTCCGATCAGTATCGATATAATATTATTATTACACGCACCTAATTAGACATTAATGTCCGTTTTCGTGACCACACGAGTGCCGAAAGAAATGAAAAATACAATCTACAGGACGCGCTTGCCTTTCAAATCGATCGAAACCGGTTGCACTTAATTGGTCGGCAACGGTGTAAAAAGAAATACTTCAACGGTGTAATTTCAATGTACCTATACATATTATATATATTTTCATTTCCACAGAAAATAAGTCTATTATGACGCTATTTAATAATATTGTTTATATTAATGGAAATGAAAAATATAATATAACGTTACGTATATTATTATTATTATGTACTACGTAGAGAAACCTACACCAATGTGGCAATTGATGTATAATACTATTATAGGTGATATACATTATAAAAACGATAGCCAGATTTACCGACCGTAATTTATTTATTTTTTGATACCGACGAGACGATGAATAATAATTATCGAATTAATTATAATTGATTAGCAGTATTATAATCTGAACGGAATCCGACTATAAAGTAGCAGCTCAAGAGCTGTTCGTATAGTATAAATAAGGAGTCGATGTTCTTTTAGAAGTAGATATGTGTGCCTACATATACCTTCGTTTAGATGGCATTGATATTTTGGGCAGTATAAAAATAATTAGAAATACATAATCCCGGTAATAAAATAGGTATCAAAATGAAATATCTAGTTTATTTAGTGATTCAGTATATTGTGTAAATTATATAATTTTACGACGTTTATGAACGACACTGAGAACACTATAATGGATTGAGAGTTCAGCTTATAGCATAAATCATCAATATGTTTTAAATATTATGTTTTTTATATAAATTTTTGACATAAAATGTGTGTAATGTGACATGCATTACTGCAGTAAAAATCATTGATCATGGTGATTTAAAAAATCTACTATTCAATATGAGTTTTACATAATATAAAAAGGTAAATAGGTAAAAAAAACCTGCAAAAACAATAAATAATATATATTATATACGCAATAGGTAATAATAATAATTAGTCCTATATAGTCGTCGTGGATTTCTAATATATATTGTGTACGATTAACCTATACACATTGTGATAGGTACCTACCTAATACAGTTGGAAGTTTATACGTGGATAATAAACATAGCTAGTAAACCAGCTATAGTCGATCGTAAGATTAACATCAAAATAATCCTGATTGAATACGGAATCTACGTAATAAATAACACACACACGTACGTCCCATATATATATATACAACCTCAACTAGTAACGAGCATATTAATACGGCCATAATATATAAATATATATGTATATAATCCAACGTTTTATAATATTCATCATAATAATATCATATTATTATTATTCTAATATTATACAATATTATAATATACTATATTCGACACGAGGCCTATAATAGCTTTGGTGCGTATCGTAGTGTATGTATTTTATAGTAGACCGTTTGGAAAATAAAATGTTTTCAATACAACGACCGTCACCGCATATTGCAGACTTCAGTTTAGTTTATTCGCAAAATATATCATAATAATATTATGTACAATACTTAGTACTTACCTACTTGTGTATGGCTATTGGCTACCGACGGCGGAGCGAGTATAATAATAATAATAATAATAATATAATATATCGCCCTCACTGAACCACTGCTCGTTTTTTGCACGTACCTACACGCATTCTTTAGTTTATCACCCATAAAACACACCAGCCGTCCAGCTCTTTCGTATACGTCTTTTTCTTCTTATAATAATATGATATATAATTTTATATAATAACCAATAAAAATAATCTTTATTTTCACGCGCATTTAATAAAATATCATGTACCTACCTATATAAAATAATACGTCTTTCGTACTTAAAAGGAAGCGTATGAATACATATTATAATATAACACAATATACATATAATAATGTATATGTGTGAGTGTAGGTATAGACACAATACAATACATATTATACATTATGTATTATTATATATTTTGTAAGTATAGATATAGGCAATTATGTAAAATTGTAAAGTCGGAGTATTATTAAGAGAGTAGCTGCTGTACAATATTGAATATATATATATATATATATATATGTGTATATTATTTGTATATTATGTGCAGGCGCGGATAAAAGGGGGGGCTATAGGAGAGATGGCCCCCCTAAATGTCACGAAACGAAAAAAAAAATTATTATATTTTTTTATAGCGACTATGAAAAAAACTAAATAGTTTAGGCTGTTATTTTTTAATTTTTATGTAGGTACATCATAAATAATAATAAATTACTTCATTGTTTTATGGATCGTTGAATTGTTCTATTTATAATTCGGTAATTTCGACCGCATTGTTATGCCCTACCCGCCCCTACCGTTATAACTTATAAAATATATTTTCATTCTGTATCATTCATTTTATTCTGTGCAACTATACATGAACTACTGATACCGACGACAATACATCTTTAAATATGGTATTGGAGTAATTAAAGAAACTGTATCATTTTTTTCTGCATCAGTTAAAAGATAAAAGTTAAATATTAAAATGCATAAGCACAATTTTTTTTATAAGCATTTAAAGTTTGAATTTTAACAAAATGTATCAAATTTAAAATGTAATAATTATTTTGTAGTTGAAAATGTGTAAAATGTTCAACTTTTATTGCTAAGGATTGAAAATTTAAAACAAGGTTCCACGTAAATAGGTTATGTATAAATTACTTTATTCACAATTATATCATCAAATACACTTTGTAATATCATAGGCTGATTGACCGTTTTCGCTCAGAATCGTTTTTCTTATACAATGATATTATACCATTGAATTCAAATTTAACACCATCCATTACAGTGACCCACTTGTAACCTACTGTACAGCAGAGCGACATCCACTTACCCACCTATTTTTGTTGTTGAACCTATATCGATGACGATTTGATTTCTATAAAATCTTTGAGGTTCATTGCGAAAGTTTATGGTATCATTGTATCAAGAATCAGTGAGGAAACGAGGAGGAAATAGTCACGCACATATTAGGTAACATAAATACATAATATAATATAGGCAGCACAAGCTCTGTTTGTAATGTGCTCATTAAAATATTAGTATACCTAATAATGTTATCATACGCACGACGAAGTAATTAGAAAAACTAATATGCAATAAATGATGACCAATAATATGATATTTTAAGTTAACCGGTTTTGTATGCACATCAGTTACACATACTCGAAAGCGATTGCCTACATAAATATAATATATATGTAGTTATACTGACAATAATAAACCAAATACCCACAGTCGAACGGGGTAAACTCGAAGTCAAAGGGACCGGCCATTAAGTTCAAGTTATTCAAGGATAATACAACTATAGGTCATTCTAGGGACCGGGGAAAAAGTTCGAGGTAACGATGATTTCGAGTTAAAGAAGTTCGAGCGTATAATACGAATTATTATTTAAAATTGCATTTATGTGATCTGCAGCCTGCTAGCTATATGTAGATACCTATTAATGATAATATAACAATATAATATTAGCTGTGCAGGACTTCCGTCGAATTGCCTACCATTATCTGCTATCACCGCAATAGTATGTAATCCGTATACGTTATTATACTTAGCTGAAAATAAATTTCAATTAAACGCACGGATGGATACTCACGTGAGCGTACCTATATAATATATCATAATATATTTATATATACAACATACTTGTACATATGTAGGTAATTAATTATTTCACTAAATATAATTATATGCATATATTTCTCCAAATGTGTGGTAAGATTACCAGTTTTAATTATTTGAAAAGGAGCATTTCAGTATTTTGCGCACTTGAGTCAGCAATCAGTTTATGTACCTAATGTATATAATTCAAGCCCATGCCAATTAAATGTATTAACCGCCTTTCCACACGAGGCATGAACATAATTATTAATGTACCTACTTTTAATTGATGATTTATTGTTAGCTTAGCTTCGATTTTCAAGAGAAATTGTATAAACCATCACTTTTAAGCTAAACGTGTCTGTTTTATATTTCAGTTTAATCGGAAACTAAAAAACCAATCGTTATGAAGCTTCAAACAATAATCCCTTGATTCCCTTCTTAAATATAAATGTACATAGGTATGTAGATAAACGATGATACAAAACATTTTTACAAATTAGGCTTTACAACAGATGGGAAAAAAATAGAAAAAATTAAATGCTACAGTAAAAAACATATTGAAATATGGTGCAACGTAGGTTCAAAAAAAAAAAAAGAATCGATAATGAAAGTACGTCACCCCCAGTACATTCATCAAGCATGTACACCACCATTTTATCCTTTACTAATGAATTTATACAAATTTTTTAGCTGATGAGTAAGATTATGGGTATCCCGTGCACGATTGTTAGTCATAGGTATTCTTCGATAGTCGATACCGATAATTGTGTCACCCACACTCCTAGTGGATGTCTCACAAAGACATTTCGTCCTATCCCTGATGGCAGCCACGTGTTAAGTAGTAATTTTCTAATTTCCACTATTGTTTATGTTTTAATTATGTGGCCTGTGATTGCAAATAATATTATGAATATAAGCTAATGTTATGTTTTTAAAGAGTTTTTTTGATCATACAAAAATAAAATAAAATACCTATAAGTTTTAAATAATATTGGGGTCCCTCTTAAAACTAGTTGATTTTCAATACGAGATTTAAATAAAGTTTATAAGTATTAAATTAGTGTTAAAAATAATTTAGTATATAGGAGACTCATATTACCCATATAACTCAGCACAAAAGTTCATTAAAATATTTTGACAGTTTCTCATGTTGCACATGCAAATAAATAATAATAACATTCAAAACTGTATTACTCGATCATTGTATATGGTTAGTGATTAGACCAAATTATAAAACCCATGAAAAGATAACTGATCGCATTCGACAAACCAAAGTACATAAAAAAATCTATAAAACGACCATAAAAAATATTTGTATGTACTAATATGTATCTCGGCGAACAAAAAAAAATCATGATTAAAATCGAATAATAATTATTTTACGCCGATGACGTATTGAGCGTTTCCAGTTATCGTAGACACGCCGTACCTATTATATATATAATAATAATATACATCTATTATATTATACGATACACGCGCTTATACCTTTATCATAATAATATAATGTCCGTGTGCTGTTTGCGCGCTTGTGCGTCGTCTACCTGCTATATTATAGGTGAGTGTGTGTGTGTGTGTTTTTCGTTATTATTTCAAATCCGTCTGTATATAATAATAATAATAATAATACTATATTACACAGGTAGGTGTAGGTATACCTACTATTCCATGGACGTAATTATCGTGTTCCGATGATGCCGACGTCGACGGCGGCGGCGGCGGCGGTGGAGACGAGTCGTCTAAAACGGTTTCGACGATAGCTGTCCGCTGTACAACGCTCGCTCGCGCGCGAGCTCGTTCGCGGGGAACGCGTTTTGGGACGCCCTAGGCGGTGTTTGGCGATCGCATTTATCAACAAAGAGCTGCGTCGGCGTCCGTAGCCTGTTATTTAGACGCGGACGAGCTGTAAATAATTATACGAGTTTCGCCGCCCGCGTGAGTGTGTTTGAACGATGTGCTGCAGTGTGCACACACGCCGACTTAACGCTCCCACCCTCCACCACCACGACCCCCACTTCGTATGTGTTACCCGAGTGTATATACCTACATAGTGCATTTATTATATTATATGCAGGTAGGTATGTATAATATCGTGTGCATAAGTGTTATACAATACGTCGTATAACGCGCATGTACTTACCTATAGGTATGTGGAATGCACGTAGGTACGTGCAGTACTATATATACGTATAATGACGCGAACTGTGTAATTTGTATAATGTAAGTACTACACCTAATGAGCCCCCTCCCCCCCTCCCCCCTCCCCCCCGAAAAAGGGGTTTTTGCTGGTAGATAAATTCATCCCGGAACGCAACACGATTCTGTTATTTTCCCCGCTTTTACTGTATTAACAGCCATAACCTGGTCGCGTCCCCGAGAAACGGATCAAAAGTTTCGTGTTAAATGTATAATATATAATATATATTATACCTACTATACCTACCCATCTATCGAGTATGCAATAGTGAAGCGTTAATTCCAAATTCAATTAATTTGTTTCTCATATTACCTATGTCGTTAGAATGCAAGCACAGTAAAACCTCCTTATAACGAACCCCCTGTAATACGGTAATCTCCTTACAACGGAAAATAACAGCGGTTCAGTATATTTTAGTATCCCTATAACGGAAACTCCTTTATAACGGAAAAATCAGTTTGTTTCGAGATTCCTTTATGAGGAAGTATTATTGTATATATAATTATAAGCACATTAAAATAATTTAAAATTAATTCCTATAGAAAAAATATTGTAATAAATAGAATAATTACGTAAAAACGAATTGCACAAAAACAAAAACTTGCATTTTTAATTTTTTTTTTTTTGGGGGGGGGGCACAGCTCATTTACTGATAATAAAGGTTATACACAAATACCAGCCAGCAGGGACATCTTCGAGGGACCCCCAGGTGAAGATTTAAAAGAAATTGCCCCCTCCATACCTATTGTAGCTTTTTAAAAATGTTCGTTATTTCTGTAACTGAACTGTTTCTGATTACATTTATATTAATAAAATTGAATTATGAATAAATAATGTAAGTATATATTAATATAGTATAATACATACTATAGTTATTAATAATAAGTTAAATCGTTACATTTTAATAAATAATATTATATATATTCTTATCTACAAGTTTGATACAAATTATTCAAAATTTAGAAATAACAGTGTAAAATGGATCATTCTGAACGAAAAATTTGATAAGTATAGGTATAATAGCATACAGAGGCAACACATATAAATGTGTGACTCGTCATTTTAAAACATATTTGTAAAAATAAACATTTATTTTATATTAAGCAATTTTAAATTAAAATATGGAAAGATTGAGTTTATACTTCATACCTTTATAGTTTCCTTCCCTCCTCTTTCCACATGGATATAGGGATGCCCCTGAGACTAGCCATGCCTAAATATTTCTATTTACTATAACATTATACCTATATAGAGTATAGGTACTTATTATATGAGCTGAGATAGAGCCATAAAGGTCACGTAAGTATAACTGCGTGAGTAACCGATGTATATGTACGCATTTTATTTTATTTTTTTAGTTGTTTATAGGTAAAGTGCTATTATTGTAAGCAATAATAAGCATACCAGCTATAATACATTTTAATTTTACAGTAAAAAAATAAAAATCGTAATAATAATATTTTAATTTATAGTAATAACAGTCATATTTACCATGCATTTATTTCTCGTATACACTTACCAAGTTGACCCTTTTCTTTGTTGGCATTTTCGTAACGTTTCTAAACAATTGTTTGCATGTTTTACAGACACTTTTAGTATTTTTTGAATGCAATAGATTAATAAGTTTTCCAAGTCTTTTCCTGCACCATATATATATACCCTATACCTCTAATCTCTATATTATAATAGATATAATAGATATATTATATACATAACCACTCAACCAAATATTGAATATTGCAGCAAATATAGCAGTACAAGAGGACTGCAAAATATGACTAATTATTTTAATAGAATAATGTGCTTAAATAACTTTCTTGGGACCTCCAAGAATTAAATCTAAATTATTACGCTTATGGTTATTGAGGATATTAATTAATTCTGTATATAGGTACCTTTTGTCATATATTATATCTGTGGGTTAAGGATTACTGGATAGTAAAATTGATGATGATAATATTATTATAGGTTACATAAAAATCTTATACATATAGGTATTATAATATATTATATAAGATCCCCTTGAAAAATTATAGATGTCGACGGGTTTTTAATAACACGCACAATCTATCTAATTCTGTTATAATAATATAGGTATACCTACCTGCAGTATTGAAACTATTATTGGTACCTATATATTTATTTAAATATTTATTTTTCATTGTTGATATCGTAATTATTAAGCTCACAAGGATATCGTATGAATAATTGTCTATATAATAATACTTAGAATAGACGTGTATGCACGTGTACGTATAATATTATATATGTATCCACAGAGAATATAAATTTTAACACGTCTAATTGATTAGTTAAATTGATTTAATAAAAGGTCACCCGGCAACGCCCTTCTGTCTCAACTGTCATTTCTAAAATGGTGCAAAATATCCTGAGTGGCGCTACTTACTTCCCCAACTTGTCTGGAAGTAATTATTTTAAATTCTAAACCAAACATAAAATATTTAATTATGGCAGTGTTTTGTTTGTATTATTGTAAGTTGGTGGTAGCCATTAACTGCTGTAATTTTGTAAAAGTATTACAGCTTGAAAGCGAATTATTGTTAAACAGCTGCAGGCCGGTACAATGCGAACGTCAAACATATAAATATAATATATACGTACTTCCGAAATTGCTTATGGATATTAAATTAATTATCGTTCCGTTTTAATTTCGTATTTTATAATTATTAATAATTATATGTTAGTATATATTATTAAGAATGAAAGTTGCTAAATTCGCTTGAAAATGGAACAGTAAATTATAATAATAATAATAATTAACACCAAAGCGTATATATTCGTAAAAGTCACCTTGCAATATTACTTATTTATTAACATCTCAATCAATTAATATTATAATATTATGTACCTATACCTACAATATTATATACCTACACCGTATTTACTAACATGTATAATATGGTGTGTAAAACAAAATATGGGTTAGGTTACCTGGTACGGGTTTTATACATTTACATCTAGAATAGACTCACAACAAAAATACTTGTAGAAATGGGCTTTTGATAAACCGAATCAAACCGTATACCATTTGATATAAATTATAAAATTGTTGCACAAAGAATTGTTAAATAAATACATCGTGCCGAAACAACTGATTGGCGCCACATTTCATTCATAAAATATATAAACCATAGTATCATCATTATACCTAACAATATTGTTGTGGTACACTTCCATTCTGATTGGTTTTCCAACAGAGCCTATCCCTGATCTTCAACGATACTATACATATATATTGTATACCTACCTACGTGTTATTATATTATGTATAACAGTGACTTGTCTATTATGAAATTTACTAACACTCGACTGTCACGGTAAATAATCGATCTCGTAAATACACGTCAATAATTATTATTATTGTCTACCCCGGCGCCCGAGCGATAAGACTAATCGACAATCTTTCGATTCTTTCGGCATTGTAACGTTGAATGAGACTCTAATCGAATTTTAAGTTATTCATTGACACAAATCGTTCATGTGGAAGTTGCCGTTAGGTATAGGTATTGTATGTAATATATAAGTATATATACCATCATACTTACTTACAAGTTACAGGCACAATTTCTCTCATATACCTATACATATAATATTATAGTTGATAATAATATGTTAAACACGCCTACGACATATTATATCATCGGATATTATACCTACCTATACGATTTTGAATTTACATAATATAATATAATATATAATTTATTAGAAAAATACATTTATATATTATTTAAACTTAACGCTATTATATACGACCTATTTGATTAATTTTTTTATGCAATTTTTAAAACGGAAAATTCATATTTCATTGAAAACACAACCTAAATAACTATAACATATTAATATACTATATACCTATATATGTATTATATATTCCACCATCCCCTACCCGGGCATGGCAGATACCTAAGGGGCCCACTTAAAAATTCTGCAAACACAAACACTCAAGTGTAAATACATACCGTTCTAAACCCTACCACCACCACAATACAACATTATACAAACAGCTAATGGCCGTAGATGCCGAGCTTAAGGATCAATTTAAAAAAAAAAAAAATAAAAATATTAGATACTTGTAAACAGTCAAAAATCTGATCCTAAAGCGTTGATGCCAATGTTATACCCAGTATCTAAAGTTGTGTATTGATTTTATATTAACCGATAGTTATATTAATAATTACTACCAATTCATTGATAGGGTAAAATTTATGATGATTAGTGTTTAATAGAAAATAGGTAGGTACAATACTAGATGATGTTATAAGAATTTAAGATAATCTCAGTTGGCATTGTTTCACTTGCTTGTACTTTATGTCCTAGCAAATAAAATAATATTGGAAAATAACCTAACCTATATACTATATACTGTATACAGTATACTATATTATAGTATATACAATCGAGTATATTACGAGAAATGAAAATCTGATCATCTAAAACCTTCTAAAAGATCTCTGTCAGTGTTTTGGTTTGGAAATGAATATAAGGGCACTATATAACTATGAATGACATATGTAACATTAAAACTATAACTATTTTAATACTGTTCAGCACAAATACTAGCTAATTTGCTTGTTCATATTACTCCATAGTGATGTGAATTCGTTATTTGTATGTAGGCATACCTATAGTAAGTTTTGTTTATTATTCAAATCAGATAACATTACAATAATGAATAATGATATATTATAGGTATATTAATAATTATATTATAAAAAGAATTCTCAGGTATCTATGAACCTTGCATCCCACCGGAATTGGAAACACAATGTCCAAATTCCTATGACCAACGCCAAACTTTGGTGAGATTTGTATTGTCAGTTGTCACGTCCCACGTGTGAAGGACAACATAGATAACAAATCTCCATGTGAACTGCGAAGTTTTCATATGTAAAGATATTATGCATATTAAGGAACTTTGTATTGCCTTTGTTATAATAACATTGGAAAAAAACATTTGACAATATTATTTTACAATATTGTTATGTAAGTGAAATTTAAAATCACTCTTCTTCGTCACAGCGATCTTTGTGTCCTTAACCCCAGTGGCATATTTGCCGGGGTATGTGGGGGATAGATACCTCCCCCCACCGTAACACTAACCCGTAAGTATTGTTCTGTGGTACAAAATATATGTAGGTACCTACACCTACCTATATGAATTGTTTGTATACCGCACAGCATACAAGCCAAAGCGAAGCTATAGACTTAAAGCGATTTTCGCCTTATACAAACTCAATAGTTTTTCTTGTTTACTGTTAAGTATAATATTAAAAAGTAGGCAATAACATATAGCTTGGTAATTTTATCATAAATAATCGTGCAGTATTTAGTAGTTTGTCAAATAATAAATGTTGCTAATAATCAATCTTGGAATAGTTGGAAGGTAATTTAAAGGACTGCGCGTAATAATATATTTATATATAATACATTTATTATAAATTATATTATTATGTATATACATTTATATGTTGGAAATTGTACATATATATATGTACATGTTGTATTATATTATATCTACGGTCTGGACGGCAGACGTTAATTTGTTGGTGGATATTTGCACCGTCGACGATTCGCCAATTCGTTTTCGAAAAGGGTAGGACGGGCCGGAAAAATTACGACTCCTCCCGACGCGCATATTATATATATTATATATAATATATGTACAAATCTAACGGCGTCTGCGAGCGCCGAGTCATATATACACGGAAGCCTCGAATTTCCATATAATACATAATAATATATGTATACACACGTAATGCGTATACATAATGGCGGTTAGTATATACGCGGTAGTCGGTCGTAAATAATAACTCGCCGCATCCCTCGGCCGACGGGTAGTCGTATTATACACATATATATTATACAATGTATGATACGATATTACGTAATTTCACGCACCCTTTCACACGAGCCCGACCCCGACGCCGCGACCGCTGTAATATAATATATATTTTACCGCTACCGTGGTATATAATAATATAATATATAGCGACATAGCGCCGCCCCGCGCCGATGATCTGCTGTGCAGAGCGGGTTGCGGGAAAATAAATCGCAACCGACCGTAATATACGACGGGCGCATACAACACTCGCTGTGTATACGCGCGTGTCTTTATATTATAGTATTGTACATAAATATATATATAATATTATGACGTATAATAATAATAATTGTAATGCTTATACATGTGTGTGTGTGTGTGTGTGTGTGTGTGCGCGACGACGACGACGAGTAACGACCGAGTTGCGTATAATAATAATAATAAATAAAAGTACTAACACCGCTACAATATACGTTATAATAATATATATAATATTATTATTATACACGTTGCGAGTATAATATAATATATACTTGTATTTTTGCCATACGATTATTTTCGAGCGCACTTACCCGTGCGAATATAAATCAGAGACAACTTTTCTCTCTCTTTTTGCCGATCGGCGGAAGGGGCTGTAGGAGGGGGGTCTGGAAACTGGGATATATGAGTTTGACAAAACGTGGATGGGGGGGGGGGAGTTATAAAGAGGGATAAAAACGCACAAATGGAAGTACTATACATGCAATATGTATTCTGTATAGAATATATATAGTATATATACCTATACAGACGACGCTTGTGAGTCTCTGCACTGTAATATTATAACGTCTGCAATGAAAAGAAAAAACCCATAAAATCTCGTTTCATATGATTATTCACATAAATAATATGCATAGTGATTTAAAATGCTAGGAAAATAAACTAAAATACTTTCAACTAGTTAAGTTAAGTTTAAACTTTAAATTTAAAAGTTAAACGTTAAAAATTGAAAAAACTAATAAGTACATTAACTGATTGTTTACAAATCAATTACATTTTTAATAATCTGGGTATTTACAAAACGATAAGTGCTTCTGAAAAAAGTATACAAACTAATAAAAAATGTATAGTAAACATATTGCATATTAAAAGTGTAATACTAAGATAAAATAATAATTATATATTATATCAATTGCTGCAGCCATCCAATGATAGAACCTATACTAACAGATTATAATTATTAATTATTTAGGTTAATTCTTGATTAATTAATTTTTTAAGGGATGACCGCACAGACGTCTCTTTAAACATTGTACTGAGTTATTTGGTAGAATTGTTATTTGTATATTTTAATTTGATTTATTTGAGTGAGACTATAGTTCTCTAAATAAACGTATAGCCGTATAGGTATATATAATATTTATAATGTATATCATATGTAAAATTGTATTTTTATAAGTTATTTTGATCCCTATTGAATTCCAGAAACAGTGTGTTCAATAATTCAACAGTCTATATAGTCTAGAAGGTTTTTAAAATAAATTATATAGGTATTACCTATAAATAATATTTCCAATGATTCACTTTTTAAGTAATAATTTGTGCAAAACAAAATATATTTTTGATATATAACCTAGGTTTATAAAAGTAAAAAAAAATTAACTTAACGTTACTATAAAATGAATGACTGATAAGTGCAACTGCATATCATTGGACTAATTTTAAATCACTAAATTAGAATCTAATTTAAAAAAAAAAGTTTCTCATTGTCATGTAACTTTAACTTTTTACTTTTTAATACTAAAAGCATTGATTATTAATTATTTGTATTTTGTATTTTGTATGCGGTCACCCAGAATTTATTGGTGAAATAATTAAATATATAGGTATAATCACGAATTTATTCATTATTGTGAAAATGCATGTAAATTTAAAATATATTATGAAGCCCGAGATGATTGACGATATTATGAATTTTAATGTTAATATATTATGTTTGCAGAATCAAATCAAGCCGTGCGACTGAGTTGGCCAGTGGATAATTTATTAATGTCGGTGGACCAACCTTTGAAAACAAACGGCTCCAATAATTTCACATAACATTCTACAATAAAACGATAAATTAATCTTTAGGTATAGGTATATAGGTACATTGTGGTTTTTAAATTATATAAAAAAATCTATTTAGTTACGGCCTACGGGTAGAAAAAGGTACATAATGTTATTGGAATATTATTTAAGAAGATTAGTTTCCCCCATGAATTGAAAAAAATCTAGTATTATTATATTATTACACGTATATCAATAATAAATGTTAGGATGGAACTTAAGATGGATGGTGGATTAGTATAAAATATTGTTATGGATTTACTTAAGGTTTTGTCAAGTATATGAGTATAAAGGTAGGCATTTATAGGTGAAGATGCCAAAGGCCTAATTTTAGGAGGAGTCAGGGTGTTGGTGGTTGCACCCTACATTACCATACAATTTTAATAGTTCCACTAGCGAGGACAATATTACCTATGTATATGTGCTCCAAATAATATTCCAATCGTCTAATGTATCTATATTGATAAAATATATTATAATGATTATTTAAAATTCATTTTTATATTTATAATGGACAAATAAACCTATTACAATTTATTTATTTTAATTTTATTATTTTAGCTTCTTTCATCATAGTTATTTGATGAATCTTTTATCTGCTGTAAATATAATTTAATTTAACTGGAATCTGACGATTTTAAATGCAGTGTAAATTTAAAAGATGAATCAAATGTGTTTGATCTATATATATAGTATATACTATACTATATAGTATCCCTATATCAGCATTGAATCAATCACTCATTTTATTTGTTTTTTAAGCCTTGATTAAACTTTTTATATTATACATAACACGACTTTCACAATTTTTAAAATCTTTGAGAGTTGATACCCTAATAGAATAAAAGAAAACAATTTTAAAAAGGAAAAACATTTTTATTTTTTTTTTTTTAATATACGGGTGAAATTTAAAAGTTGTCTGCTTAAAAGCTCACACCTCCCGAAATCTGTAAAAAGAATCTGAAATGATTCCTTAGATAGGTACAACATGTCTTGTGGTATCATGTCTCAACATTACAACACTTATAAATAATACATATAATATGATGATGTACCTACTTATTGTGTATGCAGCGCAATGAGCAAACGAAATAATAAAACTGGATTCAATAAAATATGAATGATGTGTAATAAAATTTAAACTTTTTCATTTTTTATGTTCCAAATAATATTACAAAAACGGAACGAAATATACATATAATATGACCTATGCGTAGATATATGTGTATATTTCCACACACACGTACATAGATAATATTATATTATATGCATGTGTGTATAATAATAATAATAATATGTAGTATATATAGAATAGCACAAGTGTGGTAAAAGTTTCAAAATTCCTCTATTAAATATTTAATCTCTGGATCGTGCACCTGCTCAGGTCGGTGATTAAATCATTTTATGTTTAACCCATAAACCTTTTACTAATCCACGTGCTTTGTCATATATATGAGCCGTGACACACGTTTATCCGAACGATTTCCACGCTTGGTATAACGAAACAGAATTTAATGTTTCAATATGTGGAGCTGCTAACCATATATTCTTTCACATTAAAACATTCTTCACTCGTGGAGTCGTTCGCGCTGAATTTATATAATGTATCCCATACTCTCATATACCTTTATACCTATATATATAAATACATGTATAATATATTATATAGTATATACTTTACTAGTTATATACATTTTATATTACATACGTGTAAATACTAAACGCATACGTGCTTTACCGACCAAAGGCGATGTATCCTCAGAAAAAACGACTGGACCGAGAAACAGATAAATTATAATATTATAACTCCAGAATATGTGATTTTTTTTCTGCGTATAGAAAGAGCTATTCAATTTTATCACACTACAACAAAAAGTCGTATTCTAAAACAATAATATATTGTGAAACTATTTACTGCTGCAAATATGTTTTAATTCTATATACGAAGAGAGGAATTGTATATTGCTGGTTTAACAAGGTAGGTACCTATATATTATGATGTTTGAGATTTTTGTGTCCTCCATCACGTGCGTTGGAGGAAAATAGTTGCTCCAATCTTCAACATAGAGAGTGTTTTAACAAAAAAAGTATAAACATTTTTTTAGACATGATAAAATTGTAAGTTTGAAGTTAAAATTTTGATTTAATTTGATATATATATATATTGTATAATATATATTATATCCTGATGCACACCTATACAATTTCAATTAATTTAATATAGGTAGATAATTAGATAAAAATGAATAACATTTTGTATTTTAATATCTTAAGCCTGATGTACAAGTTTGATAGGTAATTAATTGTAATTCTACTAAATGAAACAATAAGGCAAATTATTTGAGTTGAAATAATCACTACTTAAGTAAACTATATACTAATAGTACTATAATAATAGTAACTTGAAATATCATTGGAAATAAAGGCTGCAGGCCCCTTACCTGCATACTCTGCAGTCTGCAGAGTCAATAATCATATTTGACTTTTGCACCAAATATTTTTTTATTAGCATTTTATAGACATAATATTATAATTTTCAAAATATTTTCCAAATCTTTTTGAACTATTTATAGACATAATATGGAATTGAACGTATGAAATGATTGTTTCTGAGCCACAAAGGTTGTAAATTTAATTTAAATAATCATAAGTTGCTAAGCAATATAAAAATATTGTAAATAAATTAGTACATTTTCTTATAGACATATTTTGAAGTTTGAATTTTGACTAAATTAATCAAAATAGTCGATATTTAAACAAAAAATAAATTGTTTTCTTTAATTTACCTAATTTTAATATACAATATATTAAACATAGGGACTTAAAACTTATTTCTATTGCACTAGGCACACACAACAACCATTTGTATGGTGTATTTGTTTAATATCACATTACAAATAATCAAATCATTGACCAATAAATAATAATCCATTTATAACCAATTTATAACCGACCAACGATATATTCGTATACGGTTACCTCCGCTATACTTCATATAGCCATATAGGAACCTACGCTTAGGAGCATAATATTACTTAGTGCTCTTCACACTATTCTTTCTGGATAAATAAGATGATAATACAATAATATGCTATATGATTAGATATTGTTTTAAAAATTTTAAGATTACTTATATGATTATGGGTTGTATAATTAGTAACTACACATAATTTGACAAAATGTGAATTAATTCCTTGAAACTATATTTTTTATTATTAATTATTTCCTGGAAAAATATAACGATAGATTATAAGACGTGTTACCTAGACACCTATAACTATATTATTATACATACATCATACATTTTTAGTAGATACAAAGATTTTATCGTAGCACCATTACACCAATAAAACGGATAAACGACTGTCGATTTCAAAACGTATCATTAAACATTTATTTTAACCGAAAAAGTTAAAATTATAAAAAATTATATTACATATAATGCCAACACTTGTCGTGTATACGACGCATACGGAATATTGATGGCGAACACATTACACATAATATTATAAACTCGTATACCTAGTCATTATTTATGTAAAGGCCAAATATGGGCAGATGGTAAGACTGGTTAAAAAGTGTATCGCGCTTCCATATTATAATATTATAATCGTCGTCCTGTTCAGTTTGAATTTCCTATAAAAACAAAAAAAACCCACCAGTAACTATATATTATATAACGCGGTACACAATACATATTAAACTAAACACGTTTAATTATTATATTTGTAAACTGAGGGATAATCTCTTGTACTGTATAAACTGTATGTGTAATGCGTGTATGCCTACACATAGTATTAATTATTATTGTACTATTATTACACCGCTCTACTGCAACGTTTAATTAAACACATTACTATAGGTACACACGTAGCACATTATAATATTATAATATTGTACCTATATAATAAGCGCTGCAGTCGAGTTGAAAATGAACCAAAAAATACGCATATTTAATACTGCAGTGGTATAGTGTACAATTATTATTTTCGTACCTGTGCATACCGAAAAACACGTATTCAACACCTTAAAAATATTAATTGTAAAAATGATTACGGCGGATCCACACGAGTAAACAGTATGGCGAGTGTACTAGGTACGGAATAATGTAATATTCATAATTTTGTAGGTGCTTGTAACATTTATACATATTTTATTATAATATAACGATGGTTGTATAAAAATATATGTAGGCACACATAATGAGCATGTGTCCGACACGTTGACATAGGCTATATATTATTATTATTATTATTATTACATAATATACACAACAATACACGACCAAGTCAGAAATTACACACGCGCGAGGATTACGCGGAGCTACCGCGTTGCGGCGTATAATAATAGTAATAATAATATAATACGTTTGTGATATATTTGTATTCAAAAGTGAAATGATTATTCGTTAAAGACGCCTTTATAAATGGGCAGTATATAAATATTCGGATAAAAACGTCACTTATAAGTTTCTACGACGATTGTCGTCTTCACGGCGGGATGTGCGTGAGTATCAGTATATACCTAAAGTATACAATAGGTACCTACTAAACATGTATATAATGTAATTGTGGATATGATAAAAATAATATTAATAATAATATTATTACCGTTACCAAGACGATAATCCCGACGAGCGGATTTATTATATTATATTTATGTATAATATAGGTATATTATATTTATATAAGACGGCAAGACGCAATAACGACGACGTGGTTTAATATACCTATAACCTCCTACACCAATGTACATACCTATATAATATTATTATGTAAGTGCGTAGACATCGCAGCCGGCTGTGTGTATAATAATATTGTATACCATATAATCCTGTGCACAAATATTTGATTTACACGGTGGCGTATATACCTTCGGCTTAAACCTATATAATAGGTACACATATATATGTTTGTAAGTACTCACGTGTGCAGTGTATTATATTGTGTACATAGTATACATAATATATATATCCAATGCAAGGTATAGTGTATATAATGTGCTTTTCGAGTATATAAAACAACGAACCCTCGGCGAGATAATCACTGAAGATCGTGATTACAGGGTGCTGCAGTATCCACGAGGTGGAAAACGAGTTTCGGCCTGCAAATCATTGGACGGTTGCGACCCTCGTACACACACGAAAATATTGTGTAAGTATATACAATACACATGTGTATAATATAGTATACTGCAGTATACCCACACATTATCTATAATATTATATTATTTTAGTAGCGGTACTATCTCGATAAGCGCCCGGCGAAATGTACGTCATGCCGTTATATAATATTAGGCCGCTCGCTGGGGATGATGCTCCGGTTGTACACATACGCGCGTACGCCTATATAATAATATTATACCTAGGTATACAATATAATCTGTACCGCGGTAATTGCGCGCCGAGCCGGGTGTCAATATAATTACTACCCAAAAGGTGTTTGGATTTTTCGAACGGCGCCCCCGGCTGTTGGATCAAGTGGTGCTTGGGGGGGAGGGGGAGAAGCTCTTTTTTTTTCGTCCTTCTATCTGTTTACAAAATATTTATCCGTCATTACCGGTTCTCGTGTCTGCAGTGTGTGTGTGTGTGTGTGTGTGTGTAATTGCTCGTCGTACACACACACTCGCCACCTTATGTATGTATACAGGATTTAAGTTTTTTTTGTTTTTGTTTTTTTTGTTTCGTTTAATGTGCCGGTGTATTATTTGATCAGATCGGAAAATGGCCGCCGGTCAAAGCCGACACTTAAATAAAAGGACTCGGTCGCGGGCGCGCGCGCGAACACACACACACACACACACACACACAAACACACTTTGTGTACGGGTGTTGTAGCGCGGTCCTTCTTCTTTGCGTCCAGCTGCCGCCGCAACACGACTTGGGCACGCCCCTTATTCTTGTTACCGCGAGAGACGGAGACCCGACTGTAAATAATATTATAAAGTGCGGCTGTATAATGTTATATACTTATGTCTTATATGTATACCTTATAGGTATATGAATATTTATATTGCAGGAATACCTATGCATTGCAATCCGTTCGGTGGGTAGAATATTCTATAAATAGGGATATTATAACAAAAGTTAAGGTACGTACCCACTACCCATATTATATTATTATTTCGTGTCTGTTTTTGCAGCCATAAGTCACCACTGCAGACTACTTGTGACTTTTTATGAATGATAATACAATACATATATGATTATAATCTTGTATGTATATTGCATACTTACTTGGTTATTTAGTTATACAGCAGGTATATAGATAAGTATAATAATATACAAATATAATATATATACGCACGGATCCAATATTTTTGGGGTATATTAATAATGTGTTATGCATATACCTATGTATTACATGTCAGTGGTAAAATTCGATATTGCATTGATATAAAATATAAGTTATCCCCTCCTCCATCCTCACAAAAATAATTTTACAAAATCTTTCATCAACAATATTAACTTACTGACAGTGTATACACTACCATATAGTAGGATGTATTTAAAGTATATTTAAAGCCATGGAAATAGACGAATTTTTCTATAATATTATACCTAGCTTATATTTTTATTTATTTTTTTATTCTTCAAGAAGATAATGGGCCCCACTGAATATGTTCATAAATATATTATGTATTTATACTTAACTATTGTTTTATTATTGTTAGTTACTACTTACTATACAAAGTTCTTAAATTGTAGTGTTATGTGTTTTTTTAAATTTTTTAAATTTTTTACATAAAAATAAAGCTTTTTAGATGTCAGACGTTCGAAGTTTTTTTTTCACTTTTACAATAATATAATATCATATTATATTATCTGTTATAGGTATACAAAATAAATGTAATTTGAAATTTCATGTGAATTTAAATATTACAGTTTATATGTAATATGACATATCACATATGTACCTAATACTAATTATAATATATGCAACAGCCAACAATGTAATATTATGTAGGTAAGAGATGACAAAATATTCATGAACAATAATTCACTCAATCGTGTTTAGGTATATCTACGACATTATCAATTCCATAAGTGGATTTAGTGCATCATCAATATATTTTAACTTTTATATCAGCTATCTCGTATAAATCGACATCTCATTATAAAATAGTGTAGTATAATCATAGGTTTAATTCCTATATTATAATTTATAAGTACCTAGCTATACATAAATGTTAGCCTTCAACTACTTTAACAGATTAAGTAATCAGATCAATTTCTCCATGATCATTCACCACACAGAAGAGAATCTGAAACTCGATCAAGAAAAGAAGTATTAAAATTGTTTAGTATGATAATTATACTCTTGATATGGATGGGACTCCACTATTCCACGCCACTCATTAAAAAACATTTAGATTTTTTTTTTCAGTTTTCTGCAGTTTTCTACATTTTATTCTATTTAATGCTAGGTAATTTGAAAAAAAAAACAAAGAGGATCAAATACTCTTGGCTCTTGCCCAAACATTCCAAACATACTCAACTATATGGTATTAATATTTTATTAATAATTGAATACGAATGAGATTGTGAATATTGTGCTGCAGGTATAACTGAAGAGAAACAATTGGGTTTTTAATTTTATCTTCTCCCTCTTTTATGACATTTATCCATTTACATCACCTAACCTAAAGTACTTTAAATAAACTATTCTATTTTAAATTAAATATTTATACCTGAATGAGAACTGGGTGTAGAGGAACAAGTTGCTAGGTACATTATTGTCACAATATACTACATTTTCAATATCATCGTTAAATGAAATACCTCTTGTATACTTACTACTTATACTTTCTTTTTCTTTTTTACTATCAACAGTATCAACTACAAGAACAAATTAATACTTAAAATTAAACACCTAAAGTACTTTGAATAAACTATTCTATTTTAAATTAAATATTAATACTTGGATGTGAGCTGGGTGTCGAATAACAATAGCACTATTGGTCTTGAAATATTTGTTAATTTTTTAATTTGTGCACGACAATTTTCTTTTTTTCAAGTATTTATATGCAATTGTTTTTTGTGCTTATTTAAATTTGTTATGTTTTTTCCACAAGCACAAGTGTCCGTATCCATTATATCTATTGGCTATTGTCACTATTACAACTAATACAGTGTAATATAATAAACTGTGTTAAATAAAAAAAACTGTAATCAACTAACAACTGACAATTAGTTACAAGTTACAACATAATTTTGGCATTCAGTTTCTATTTTTAGTTTTGAAATACTATTATCACAATATTATACTTTAATCATTTATATTGACTGTTAATTGTTATCATGGACATATTGGTTTGAAGCCCTGAATAAGATAATAGATTTAGTATCTATATGACTATATCCGTGGATTTCAATGTTTCCACTCAACGGCCGTCGTAGACCGTAGACATATCATAGATAATATTCTATTAATCGATTAATCTATAGACTATAATATTATAGTATTATATATGTATGTCTATGTTTCCATGGACAGTCCATTATATTATTATTTTATTAAACAATCAAGGGTCTTGTGATTTTATACTAGGGTCTTTATGTATAGGTACCCAATAGTTACTACCCACCTACTACAATTATGAAAGGGGTGCTTGAGCACCTTTTCAGATACGTGATAGCCGCCACTATTTTAAATTTTTATTTATAGATATACCAACTACCAATATAATATAAATACTAGTCCGTTGTCCGTACATATAGGTATTATTTTTATTATAGTTTACTAGTTGAATATTTAATATAAATAACATTATATAGGAAACGGTTTCTTCTGAAAACGATTTATTCCAGAACTTGTATTTATTTTAGTATTGTTACGTTTTTAATCATAAGTCATAGTATTATAAATAATTAGCCAAATACCCAACAGGAACCCACCCACTCACCAAATTTTGTATGTGTTGCTCACTTGCTCAAGCAACACTTGCACCATAGGATAGCCGCCACTGTACACCACTATATTAGACTATTTGTAACAAGTCAAATTAATTCATTATACTGCGATAGAACTTCCCTTAATATTATATTATAATTAATATCTCAATACATAAATAAACAAAAACTACATAGTAAAAATAAAAATAAATAACTATATTTAATGAGCTATACTAATCTAAATAATTAAAACTTTTTTTTTAGTAATCACTTATGTTTTACAATTTCATTCCTAATATTTTGTATGTTAATTTTCCCAAAATGTCTTTATTTAAGTCCATTAACAACTAAGCATCAACATTATCAAGTGATAAACAATTCCGTAGACGGGTAGTTTTTATCTAACTTCCAACCTGTATACAATACAAAGTGAAGGTACTTATAAGTCACTATATTATACACTATACAGTATAGGTACACTATATAGTGAGATGTTATACTGTTAAAATCGTTATTAAATCAGTATTTTAAAAATTAAATATTTTGTCCATGTCCAATAATGGAAACAATAGCAGCCACTGAGCCACATAATATCCGCGGCCTTGGCGATTTCTCTGCGTTCCGACGGGCTAGTCCAACCCTGTCCGTAAGTACCAAATTAACTAGATTTTAAAATGCTAGGTATAAACATATCATAACCACACCGTATAAAATGCTGCATCTATTATTGCTGGACTTGTATTCGTTATAGGTACCTATTATGCCTACATGGCTATATAAAATCTTGGTATAAAACTGTAATCGCCAACTGTGTGTAGCCAATATAACTGCAGGTATATAGGTATAGTATACGATATATAATGTACCAATTATGAATATGTTATATTATTATTATTTACTTTTTATGCATTAGAAATACATTGGACCATTACAATATTACAATGACCCAAGAGGCCACTTACTGGATTGCAGGACCGTATATATATCAGCCGCGATCTATATATGTATAGTTGATCGAGTTGACGGCACGTCAATAGACAATTATACACTATTATTTATTATGAATCATTATATTATTACTGTACTGTTATAAAGAAAAAAAAACAATTCGCTTTCCAATATTTACAATGTATATACATATTATTACATAATATATTATATCGAGTTAATCGACGAGCGTTATTTATATGATAGACGTCAATCGACCGCGTCACAAGTACTAAATAACATATTATTATACGTATAAGTACATCGGGAGATGGATATATTATAATAATATCTATATAGGTAGGTGATATTATGATATAAGATTATAATATCTATAGAGACTGTCCCGATTGATGTTTGATTTACCTAAGTGTGCTATCTCAATAGAATACGTCAAGCGTGCACATGTATATACTGTACAGCAATAAGACGTGTCTAAAAATAATGTTTAAATAACGACTTGTATGTATATAACATAATATTATGTAGGACGACGTGTGCCTCTATGTACGCATATTATATCTATACTTGTGTTCGAGCTGCTGTTGCGTTCCATCGTGAGCGTAATGCTTTCTGATGTGGTTGACAGGCTTTTTGCATATATTAAATTGGTCATCATATTTATTTTATGTATATTATAACATATTATGGTATGTGTGTAGGTATAGCTGAATATAGGTATATTATACTATTAAACACATCATGGGCATGACTCGTCGTTGTTAATCGATGTATCAAACATTAGCTGTATAAATATAATTTAACATATAATGTGTGTAGGTATTCTATATATGTATACAATAAATACTTATTTTCAGTTATACATACATAATATATATATATACCTACTTAAAATACATTATGTATTTTTAACTGTTTTTTAATATGGTGCTTACATGTAATATATTATACATATATATTATTTCTAGTGTATTATACTCGGTGCCGTGCATCAACATTAGATAGGTAGAGAGAGAAGAAAGAAGACGTCATGATTATAGAAGTTTCAAGCTAATGGATTTCACGGGTAACGCTAGTATATATACATATAGGTACATTAAAAGAATATTCTAATCATTTTTGAAATCATTGTGTTATTTTAAGACCCCTCTTTCGACACTGCAGCAATGTGTCCCTCAGATCGAATAACAACACGTCATACTGATACTTGTACACCAAAAATTATATGCTATAGGCACCTACATAATATGATTTATCAATCCAAAACTTATCTTATCGGATCGAAAACTAGAAAAACTACAAATTGTGGTGAATTTTAAACGTCCTCTGTATGTATTATAATATGTGCTTTAATGTATTGCATTATAAATATTAAATATTATAAACGATGACAGAGACAAAAACGTGTTCTACAAACAATAATTGTTATCAACACATATTACGTATTTATAATAAATCAAACGTTAACGTGGGAATAAATAATTATATATGTATAGATATATGCGTACCTATATAATCAAATTATTTTAAATATAACTAAATAAGTACCTATCTAAGTATATGTCTATAATACTATATATAAATGTTATTCTAAAACTGCATACGACTTTTTTTAGTAATTATTATTATTTCCAGCATGGTATGAAGTAAGTGAGTAGTTACAGCGTAAGTTATTCTTAAATTATCACCGTTCTTAATTTTGCCCTAATATTTTAGTTATGAAATTCATAATTGCTATAATAATATTATTATCTATCATCTAACAATGTCCACATACAAACTTCGCCGCAGATTTCGTAAATAGTACGATGAACTCATCAACTACAGTAAGAATGCAATCATTTATTAGATTTAAACAATTAATGCACGAAATAATGAAAAAAAAAATACATATTATAATAGGTACACTGGATCAAAAACAATACAAATTAAATGACTCAGTTTTTCCGAGAACTATTATTTTTTTCAGCGGTGTGCATTGTGCGAGATAATCGCGAAATCATGTACCGTGTATTATTACAATGTGTGGTGTTGTGTAGATCGTAATCGGTGTCATCGTGTATAATGTTATTCTATTTGATTTATTAAATTTGTTAATTGCAAAATGATGAAAGAATTTAGAACAATGAATTTATTATAACACATTATTATTCATGAACAAGTACTATAATATATTTTTCATATAAGTACTATAATATTCATTTTAATTTTTAATACAATTTTGTTATTTACAATTGTTATACATTATTTATTATTGAGTAGGTACACCACAAAAAATATAATATTAAATATGTTTTATCAATTTGTAATGAAGTGAATTCAAAAATACCAATCAAAACTAAAAACATTATAAATGTAAAGTAATTACAAAAGTACAAAAACAATCATTCATTTAAAAGCAAATAATTATTCGTTGTTTATGCGTGAAATATATATATTTTTTTATTTATTTTGAAGTAGGTAATGGAGCATTCAATATTTAATCCAACGCTACTGCCTGCCTACCTAACATGTTACTGATATTCAATGTCATTTAGACGAAAAACCGACTCAACATCAAATTTGAAGGCGCAAGGTGATTGGAAATTATTTTTACAATCATGTATTTATGCAAAACGCGTACCTATATCTAAAAAACTATTAGGTATACAATATATTATAAATTATAATACATTTAATTTGTCCTCTGATGAATTGTTTATCGTGCATTTTAATATGTACTATGTCTAATGAAATATTGCATACTATTAATACATATTCACGCAATTGATACGAGACTTATATTATAAAACAAATACAAATACGATATTATAACTGTTTGATAATATTCTGTATAAACACGTGTATGACAACATTTCGAGAGAGATTGATGTGTTTAATACTTTTTTGTACGTTTATTAATGTGTATTATATTCACCCCCTTCATAAAAAAATATATATAACGAAGGAAAAAAACAGTACTATATATATTAGATTTGTACCACGAAGCAACGGTCGCATTGTAATACGCTACAATCGGACGAAAACGATACAATAATATATTATATTATATTGCTTTTTTGTTTAAATTCTCTCATTGTTTATATTTATATGGAACCCGGAGCCGTGCATAATCGGTCCCCTAACATTCCCGAAACGAAAAACGTATTGGATAATAATAATAATAATAATACGCGTCCGGGGACCAAAACAAATCGAAATGGAAAGAGCATAGAAGAGAACACACCACACCACAGCAGTCACACGGCGATTTTTTTTATTTCTCACTCGTGCAGTGTCTGTGTGTGTGTGTGTGTTTCGATCGCGTGTAATCAGAGTTGTAATACACACAGACAACAAAGCCCAGTACAATAGTAATAATAATAAAAATAATAATAAATACGATTCGGTATACACAGTAGCCCTCTCGCGCACGTACAAATATATTATATTGTTATATATATATAATAGTGTATAATGTATGTATACGGAACGGGCGGCAAGAGAGAAGACGTTATCCAGATGGGTGTCACACACACGCACACACACACACACACACACACACACACACACACACACACACACACGAATACGTGTATAATGTACGACCCTCCTTTACACACAAGTCGTATTATATAATGTGTATGCGATTCGATTCCCGCCGTCACACATATGTGTCGGGTGAACTTATTGCTCGCGGCCCGGCGGCGGCGGCAAGTCATTGTCATTCGTGTACATGCGCTTGGTGTGTGCGTGTTTGTGTTCGTGTGCGCGCACCGGGGATGGGACCGGAGATAAACGAATTGGTCACGCGCGCGGTATACCCCGGTCGCTGTATCCGCCGCGCGCAGGACAAAAACCGCGCCCGACCGTGTGTTGTCATTGGCTGATTCGCCACGACACATATAGTTCAATATTTACAATGTCTCTCGTCCTATTATTACGAGAAGTATTATACGTATATGCGCAGTCCACTGCTCTGCCCTCGTCCGCCTCTGTGGTAGGTACAATAATAAATAGTTGTACATACATAGGTACGCGCTTGTCGGTGTGTGTGCGCGTCTAAAATCGACGGTTAAGAAACCGTCCCAAGGTCTCTGTGTGTGTGTGTGTGTAAGATCGGCGACAGGTACAATAAACCTCCAAATCCCCCCCTGCACGGTCACCACAGATCGGTCGTCACGATTTGTCATACCTACCTCAGCTGCAGTAGTATTATACGCGACAGTATAGATATATACCTAATATAATATATTATACATTATAATACATAGGTAATATAATATATATATAATAATATTATGTGTATAGCGAAATCGCATTGTATTATTCGCATCTACCATGTATAATAAAATACACTATTATGTGCATTGTATATAGGTACCTACAACACTGCTATTACTCGAACACGCGCACGCGCGCTCCTATATAAGTCAGTGATCCAGAAAGAGGGGTCGGGGGGTAACCACCGTGCGATTCGCACGAGCATTACTGCAGTTGTATGACTATTATAGATAAATATAAGATAAATATATGTGATTTATACAGAGTGATACTTTTGTAACGATAATGATAATTTTTAATGTTTTTGAAAATATGTCTTTTACATAATTTGAAGTTATTATACAAAACAACATTTCTGAAGAAAAAGTTTTATTATTTTCATTATTACAATTTTACATATTTTGTATAGTTTTTTATTTGTTTAATTTACGCATCATTTTTAATTTCATATTTTGAACCACAATAGGTATATATTTGAAAATTTCTTGAGGTTTAAATGAGTGGATTTGTATAGACAATTAATGTTTGGCGAGGCACGGAGTACGGACGTACAGGACATACCTCTGTGCCACACTATGTCATCTAAAATTTTAAAAACTTTATAACTTATGTATATTGTCCTATTAGGTACCTATATAACCAACTTTTATATTAATAGTACAATAAGCATTTTTCCTTTTGTTTAGTTCTGTAATAGTAATCTAATATAACTGTAAAAGTATTTATTCTAAATGAATCGCTTTGTTGTAATGTTGGATTATTTTGATTTTAATCTCCCTATATAAGGCAGTTTATTTTTTTTTTAATTTTTCATTCTATTTTGCACTCTTTGACACCAGATTTTTTTTACATAATTTTTCATAGTATAAAAAACTATTTTGTAAGCCCCCAATTTCATGAATTAATGATTTGTAGAAAGACACAACTGCAGTTGTTTACTATTAATACAGTTGACTTTTTCTAATATATCATTCCAAAGTATTGTTAGTACCTATACTCATTTTTAGGCTTTTCAACAAACCTTTGGATTATCACTTATATACTATGTTATTTTTGTTTATTTAGGCCAACCTATTACATATTACCTATTGTAAAAAGGTTTGGTACTCGTATGATATTTACTCGGAATAAATATGTACCTACACCAAAATATGCTTAGTATAATACAATTTATAGTTAGGTATTAATACCTCTTCAGAATCATGTACAATTGTAATCTATAACCACAATTTTCTTTATATTATCAAATTTATTATCAACAGTAAAATCAATTGTGAAATATTATTAACTCATCTGTGAACACAAAATATGTACGCGTATTCTATGATGGTGGTTAATGTGTGTGTTGTACCGAGTGTAACTGCTGAATGTACTCTTAAGTTTTTATGGGTTATTTGTTTTTGAGTTTTTGTGCAAGTTCGTTCAATTTTACAAAGGAAAACATTACCATGGTATATTTTTACTAGCGTGCATATAATCCCAGACGAAGAAATTTGTTTAGAGTTTTTAAAACC
Organism: Macrosiphum euphorbiae; assembly: GCA_949089665.1. NCBI lineage: Eukaryota > Metazoa > Arthropoda > Insecta > Hemiptera > Aphididae > Macrosiphum > Macrosiphum euphorbiae. The sequence continues at coordinate 29,455,923 of CARXXK010000003.1, read as the reverse complement.
TATAGACGAAATAGTTAATAGTTTATTTATTTATAGGTATACCTACTTGACAATGTAAAACTTTATTATTATATTTTAAATATAATATAATATACTATATAAACCTATGCCTATAATAATATTATGAAATACCAGTATAGATATGGTACTATTATAGTTGGTACCATATTATGATTTATATAAAAGTAATATTATTCGAATTTCATCATATAATATAATTACATATAACTAAACATAATATATATAGATAGCTAGCTGTTATAAGTAAGTAAGTACCGAAAAAATAAATACATAGGAATTTTTAAATCAACTTATTCATTAATTTGAAAATATTATGCAATTTTTGTTTTTCGTGTGGAAATAATAATACATTAATATCGAACAATCGCTTCAATTACATTGCCCCGTATAGCTTGTTATCGATGTAGTATTGGCATGTGCAATATATATTCATATATATTATGTGTATAATAACCGTATATACACATTGTACCACGTTAATTCACCATATTTGTATTGTATTAACGACATAATATATATAGCATAACTATATGTACAATGTACATAACATTGTGTTTATATATTATTATGTAGGTATAGGAGGTACCCATATACAATCCAACCAATAATAATACTATTTAATATTGTCACATAGCTCAGTTTCTGTTTAGACTCATGGGAAATATATTACCATTGTGCGTACGATATTGACCATGGCGATTTCCATGACGCCATAACTATCGCATAAATGGGTACATATATACCATATTATATGAGTAAAGAGTAAAGACGGTTTGAATTTCAAGTTAACATTGGAATTGCACGACAGTGTAACTAACGCGAAATCGCACTAAAAACAATTTATATCTATCTTATTATATACAATATTATACGGTGTTTACAGATTTATTATAATAGTCGACGAGCAATAATTTCCAATGTACCAACGTCCAACAAAAAATTGTTCTACTAAAGCAATCACGTAAAACTCAATGTTAAGAATGTCTTATTTACGTCAAATTACCTAAAATTAATATACAGTTATACACAAGTACGGTAAACCCAATAATTTTGTTCTCTTTGTACAGACCCATAAGCCTACTAAGTCTTGCAGTATAGGTAAAACAAATAATAAATAAAATATATATTTTACATACTGATTTCATATATTATTATATCATCATTTAAGGTTGTCATCAGTGTCTATATATAGTTATGGATTTCAGAAAATGTATCTACCTACTTTAAAAGCAGACGAGGTATACATATATTGCCGTACCAAAATAAAGTCAGGATCGTGTAAGATTTAAATGATATACCCTAAAATGTGGTGTCCATTTGGCCGGTCACCACCCTATTCGATCTCGGCACAAGTGGGGTACTGTGATTAGAAGTGGGCTGTATATACTATATTATGTGTAATATATTTATAATAATACATATTATTTCACTGATTGGTGCATGATTTTCGAATTTGTGTCTATTTGTACGAACGTGAATACCTAAATTATATGAAAAAACCGCCCTAAAATAATATGTAGAAAACGAGATTTATACATTTCTATTATATATTTTTGAGCAATTAATTTTAAAAACACATATTGAAACTGGTTAGTGATACCTATACTATAGCTGCGTTACAATAATAATACAATTAACGGTAGCCCATTTTACTATCAATATTTAGTTATAATATACTGTAATAATGTAATAATGAATTAATCATTAAATCGTATATATGACAAGAGTTTATCTATAAAATATGCATATATTCATGTATATTGCGTAGGTACATATCTAATAGAAAGTAAATAGATAGCCAAGGCCTGAATCCCAATTCAAAATACAACTCTAAAGCAAAATACCCACAACAAAATATTGTGAGTGGGTAGACTTGTTCTATTATTGGTAAGTCAGTTAATTACGTATTTAATTAAAAAAATGTTCAGAATATATTTTAGATCCTGAGTGAAGCGATAAATCTATTGATTTTACAGTTATGTGTGACGCTGTTCTTAAAAAAATAAAAATTATTAAAAATACAAAGGTAGCTAATAACAATTTTTTACAATTAATAAAATATGAATTAAAGATAAAATTGTTATAAAATTTGCAAATTATTTTGTAATTAAACATTCATAATATTTTTAATTTTAACACTTAAAATTTGTTAAGATTTTACAGTTTAACACAAGATTTCTTACAAGTTTTTTTACTATTGATTGTGGAAACCAAACATGATCGAAGATCGAACACAGTTATTGTTTTAGTGACAATTGAAAAACAATCAAAATAACTGTAAATAAATAATACTATAATGGAAACTCAAATCGTATTACACGAGGTCTTATATTTATTAAATATTGACACTTTTTGAGTATATCTACCTATACTATACAGTTCCACTTGAATCGTTTGTCAAACGCAGTGATAAAGCTTATATCACCACTTGTTGTATGACCGATGCATCAAATTTTTTTGAGTTTAGTACAAAGATAAAAATAAATGCCGTATAAATAAAATATAACCTAAGTTCGTATAAATGTATTAATATAACCTTACGTATACTTACTGTACAAACACTATTATAGTACCTATTGAGATGTAATACAATCATAGAGAATACCTACATGCATTTTTTAACACTATATATTTAATATTATAAAATTGTGTGCCTCCATATTGTGCTAATTGCGAAAATATATTATGCTGTCAGATTATTTTTGAAATGCAACAAATGTTGTCAATTTATCATACATAATATATATATTACTGGGGTACGTGCGTGCGTGACATATATATGATGCACAATTGTTGTGTGGGAACAAATAAAAGTAAAACTTCTAGAGGAAAAAAAACAGACCATATACTAATAATAATGGCTGCAAGCGCGAGAGAGGGGCTTGTGGAACTAATGGCCTCTCCTCTCCTGTCCCTCTGCAACGTCGATGAGTGTATAGTATTTTCGCTTTTAGTAGATTTTCGAGAAAGGAATCAACGCCCCGTGACCACCCGGTATAATGCAAACATTGTATTTTAGCAAAGTCGTAAAAACGCATTGAGTGTAATAACACATATAGGTATTATGGATATGCATTCAGAAACAACGGAATAGGTTTGGTTTACCCATATATAGGTACTTCTTATAAATAATAAAAAGTTTTTGTTCAAGTTTCATAGCTATATTATATTATAGTTAGGTATAGCGTGTCATATTTATATAATATGACGTTATAGCTATACAACAGATATGATTTATGTTGTATGGTGTTGAATTTCCTAGCACTGTAGTGAAGACAAACCAATCTCAAGATTGTTGAGTAATTTTACTTAACCAATATTGAATATAATAATAAATTATTATTGTATATAAACTTCAATACTTCATTAAATGTATAATACCAATAGAAAAATAATTATAATAATAACAGTCTTAATTCCGGTCCATTATGTCTCCCAGTCATGGCTCAAAACTATTCAAATTATATGGTCTGTGGTTTCGATTCGATCTGTTCGATTAATTTAAATACTAAAGCACCTGCTTGTACGTTCATTATATAAACAATAAATACAAATTCACATTTTGCGATGGAATAAATTGAAAATTACCAGCTCAACACTTAATTAATTTTTAATTTTAGTGTGCATTGAGCTTTTTGTTTTATCTACTATTCATTGGCTCAACTAGGGATATGCTGAGGGAACTTGTGTACCTGCCAGTTTAAAATGTGCCCCCCCCCCCCAAAAAAATAAAAGACTTTTTCCATTGTAATATATTACTTCAATGTATTCAATGTATAGGATGTCTACAGTGTCGTGTAAGTTTCCACACCACCTATATGCTTGTTAAACGACATTTAATATATCACATAATCGTCCATCTTGTTTAAAAGCATGAGGTATTACACGTGGCGCGTTTTGTTTATTGTGGTGTCCCCTGTAGGCCTAATCCACATCGCAAGCGAGAACACGCGAACGCCGATCGACAACATTGCAAGTTACATAGATCGATACAGCGAAAACTGCACTACCTACTCTTGTAAAACCTTTTTCGTTATTTATAAATAGATAAGACATATTTTAATATAAATAAATTAATATCGAATTTAACGTTTAATAGGTTTTAATTTGAAACTTTTAATTTTGTCGCAACACGGCATTCGGACATTTTCGACTTACTATAGCGTTGAATTTTAGTGGGATTTCTATTTACAACATAGCATTATAATTCCAAGAGAAGTAAAAACACAGTCGTTTTAAATTATTAGGATGATATCCCTCGATCATTATTTAAAATTCAACACTGTCCTAATTATAATAACTATATTATTATTACTATTATTATTATTAAATTTATCATATTATATATAATTTATTTATTATTATTTAGAGATAACCAAAGTCCTATTTCTAAGTCAGCTCCTGCCACTCACTATTCCTATTGAACCTCTTTATTCAACCTATTTTAAATGTAGTGAAACTTATTCATTAACATTTTTTTATGGTTCTGGAACAAAGTGTTTATTTTATGTGCGTGACGCCGGCCGGCGATAGTGGATGATGTGTTTGGTGTGGAGATGAAATGATGAGGGGACGACAATATCAAATAAATACATTTTACAAAATATTTAATACATAAAATCATCTTACTTGGGTTATGCATCTATAGTTTAGCTTACTTATGCACCGACCAAGTCTTATATCAAAATAATTCCTTATCGTCACTTGGACTCAATAACTTTTCTATAAAGCTTGGAGGGTGTTGAAACATTGTAGGTGCATAAAAATATTTTAGTCTTCAGATCTGTGGCCTGAGAGATATAATCCTTCGTTAATAATTGCATTCATTGTTGATGTGAGTGCGTCTATGAATCTAAAAATTGTAATTGTTTTATGTCAAAAATAAAAATAACTAATACTTTACGAACTAAAAGAAACTTAAAAAGTCAAAAACAATATAGGAAAACTTTTAGAAAATAAAAATTATCACAGTGATCGGTAAAATATAAATATAATTAACGAAAGTAAAAACTGATTTATTATAATATAATATTATACAAATGTATTTTGAACAATATTAAAACGGTAATAACATTAATAAGAAAATGAATAACTAGGCAGCATACTATTTGAGCCAGCATGTCTATTATTTATTATAATAATAGGTAAATATGAATAACTTGTTTGTTGTTTGTTTATATTGTGTTGGTACTCTGTGGCCAACACGATACAAAAATTAATACCAAGTTCATATAGCTCTCCACTGAGGCTGTTCCTATTTACGTTCATAGTAGGTACATGTAGTATTTAAAAAACTACTTAACAAGAGATTAACGATCTAAGTCTTCCTGTTTAAAGCTATTCTAATAAATTCTAGTTTAAATCAATCAGAGTTGAAAAGTACCTACTCAACTGAACAACAATATTATTGTAATGGTATTAGTTATTACTGATTAGGATATAATTGAGATAGGAGAGGTGGATCACATCATCCAGAAGTCTGAACTAGCAGTAATTTAAATAAATACAATTTACTAGTAGAAAAATTATCTACTAAGACTCTTAGTCACAATTATTTAATATTTACTGTTATTGTTTCACAAAAATATTCAAAATATAGATATAGGTAGTACCTACATAAATATACAATTTAAATTATTGTTAATGCATAGTGTTAAGGAGAAATTATACAGGAAATCTTTATAATTTGTGCAACCCTAAAAATATTGGTCTAGTTACGCCTACGCTACTATTGTACTCGTTTTATTGTATCTGGGGCTCTATTGCTTTAAATAGGATATTATATCTATTAAATAGCAAGTCTAGTATAATAAAGACTCTATATTATTATAGAGTGATACTTGTTTTAATATGATAAAAAATAAGCAATAAGCTGTAATTCTGGGTATAATATACATAGGCACCTAACCTATATATTGTTTACAAGGTATGTCGTCTATACTTCAAGCATAATATCATTCATCGGTGGGCTGAATTTTTTAGTTTTACACCATTAAATGAATAATAGCTTTGAGCTAACGATATATAATAATATATAATACATTATATATATATACGATAGTCTGATAAAAGTTGTATAGGTATATGTTGTATAATAATGAAGAATATACAAGTATATAATGTATTATTATACCTACTATAGTTAGTAATTACTAAATTAACCATTATGGTTGTGTAATTGTTCAATTTAGTGTGGTGATAGTTACTACTAGATATACTATATTTATATAGGTTCTAGTATATTTTCCACGGGGTGCCGCCATTGGGTGACTTCTCCCTCCCGTCAATCAAATCACATACAATTTACTTATATTGTATAACTTGTAAATACAGATTGTAAATATAAACTATTGTTCAATAAAAAAACTTTATAACACAACTACAAAAAAAAAAAAGGGTGCTCGTATATAATTAATTAATCATATTCGTGTACATTCATAATTTTATAAATAACTCTAAAAAGTTTTGTTTAATGTGATATGGAAATGGCAGTAGAGATCGTGTAATTATCTTATGTTGTTGATAAATTAAATAATATGTGCGTTTGATGGTAAGAGTGGTAAAAAAATGTTATTCCCTCGACCTCTCCTGAATAGTTGTCGAAACAGAACTTAAAAGTATAGTGAATAAGTGAATATGTCTTATATAAGGTATCAATTACTACCCTACAAATAATGCCTGCTCATACGCTATAGAGTATATAGACAGTGTAACGTCTCCTCTTCACCTGGGGGTCGCACCCCTCGGTGTAGTTCTGTTTATATTAACGAGGTCTCGGAAACTCGACCTCGGTGTGTGCTATTATTGCTAGGGATCAGGGTTACCTTATGTAAAGCAAGTACTCAAGTATATACATAATTTTGTAACTGTTATTAGAATCAAATCTTACAATATAAGAACATTAAAATATAATTATTAGATAGGTATACTTATAGATTAGCTTCACTGAGGGTCACTGGTGGAGATATGTGGTGTCGACTTGTCGTGGGTGCTGCTATCCGAGGTGGGTGAGCTGGCCGTCCACAGGTCCTCTTTTGGTCGTTGTCCGCTCTCGACCTCCACTGTCGACCATTCACTATCACTCTTCACTCTTGACTACTTTCCGCCAGGAGTTCTGGTCGGTTATTGACGTGATGTCAGCTAAACATCGCGTCAGCATAATATATATTTCATATTTTTCCTTACTCGGCATACTAGGAGTAATGTACGATGTCGATGACGACATGTTCGTTACATGTACCCCTTGTCCATTTAAATCTGGACCCCAGATTTGGGACGTCTAGCAACTGTAGCTGTGTTAGTGTTGTATTTTTTTTGATTTCATGTTCATTGTTCATCCAGTAGCAAGGAATAACGGTACTCCAACCTCCTCCGACTGTATTTTCTTGCTGGACTGTGAAACATGAATTTTGTAGGCATACAAACACCAATAAGGCACCAAGGAAATGGTCATGCGTATTTATTAATATTAATAATATATGTTTATTACATATTATTGCTTGAAAACTTCTGGTTAGTGGAGTGAATGGTCGTTGGCTCTTCCGTCCTTGAATACCGACACCCACGGCTGTCTTCACTTACCCCTTTCAGTTTCCTCGAGTTATAATTTTTTTTTTTATACATATATTAGAAAATATAAATAGTGTTTAATTTCATACAAATTACATTGATGAATCAGATTCATACTGGAAATATAATATTATTATAAGGCCACAAAAACATTGAAAGTATTAATTCTTTTTTTTTTTAGCAATATCATAGTAAATGTTTATAATACATTATAAAATGTTTGAATTCAAAAATAGCGTACAAACAGGGTACAAAATATTTGTTTTGTTCGGCTTAATATATAATTTAAATTACAATAATAAACATTTTTTTTTTTTTTATTTAATAATAATATACATTTAAATATTATACTCAGGTTATGTCTAGAGTTTTAACTAGTACAAAATCATTATTCTTAATTTGTATTAGTTAAAACAGTATTAGTTAACTATAAATAAACTCAACAGCAGAGCATCAATTTTTGGCTAAACTTGGATTGGTTTTTAATCCAATACTTTGTATTTTCACATGAAAAACGTCTTTTCATATTTTCTTGGGAAAAATGTTTAAAATTCACAATTCACACAAATTTAAGAATTATTAATTTGGTTAACAGGTATCTATTCTACTATATTAAAATAATAATAATAATGATAATATAAATATCATAGGTATAGACGATAAATCCTTAATATAAATTATAAACCTAATCAAATATAACCTATATTAAATAATAATAATAAACATACAATAATTTAATAATTTGATAAAAAAAAGAACATTGATACATTATTTTAATTATTATATTAGACAAGTCATATCATAGATATATATTAGATATATTGTTTAAACTTCAAAATACTTGTTTAGAAATAGTGTTATATAGTCATGACTTAATAATAATGATTAAGCTGTAAATGATAAACAAAAAAATAAATAAATATTATTTATGAATTGTAATGGATGATAAAATAGTATGAACAATTAATATTTAATATGATAAATATTATACTAGTTATACACTAATATAGTATTAGATGTAGTTTTTAAAAAATTACCAAAGTAATTTCTCTGTCGCTGGGCCATTATGTACATTAATTATATTATATTATCTCCGTGTAGCCCTCTACCTCTGGTTCTGGTAACCATTTTCCCTGGCTCTTTCTCACCTCTACAATATAATTTTATTTTAGCAATAATTGTATGAATTACTAAATATCCTACGATAATCCCTATTAAATACAATCCATAAATGTGTAAATCATGATAGCTATTGGTTACGACGTTTTCTAATTCTTTGTCTATATCATTCACGATTTCGTCTAATTTTTGGGCGGATTGGTGTAAATTTTTTAATTCTGGCATTTGAAAGTTAATCTTTCTTAAATTTGTTTTTGAATTCTTTATTTTGTCTATTTTTAAACCTAATTCGGAAACATTTAACAAGGATATGTCTGGATTTATGTTAACTGATATATTTATATTTTTGATTTCATCTCCGGATGACTTAAGTATCACGGTAGGTGTATATAACTGGTAACCTGTTTAATATATTATTATACATATGGTATGAAGTCTTGTATATGAATTATAAGCCCCGGACACGTCTGCAGATGGTATAATGATATATACTTAAACATGTTTAGCATAGAATTTAGTATTAGACGATCGTCGACCGACAAAGTGATTCGATAAATTGCGTAGGCGGTAGCACATGCACTATTATATTATACAGTTCACTATGAACAGCTTACATTTGATTATATTATGACAAAATCGTACACAAAATTGATACTTACTTATATCTACAGCCCAAAGGTACTGCAATATCGGCAGCAAATAGCAATTCATTGGAAATGTCAGTTTGTTGTATGGAATGGCGTAATGCAGTATTATTAATCACGTAATATATATAATATATTATACCATTTATACCTATAAATGACAAGTAACTTATTTTAACATATAATGTATAATAATATCTATCATAAAAATATGTTAAGTATTCTTGTCTCTGAAGCTAACGAGTAACGTTATCCTAACTGATGAGAACATCTGAATATATATATAAAATCCTAATAATTCTAATTTAAATATAATATAATATACTTTATATATATTATTATCTGTATTTATCAATCAAACGTTGCACCAAACGATTTTTTTTTTCTTAATAAAACTAATTTATATGAAAGTTTTCTCTTAAACTTATTTATATGAATATGTCTTGCTATTTCTCTTGGGTTTTCAAATTGTTTATTAAAATTTAAAAAATTAACATATTATTATAACTTAGTCTCACAAGAATAAACTATTTTTACACTGTTTAATTTTTTTTATTTATTGTTATAAAGTAATGAATGGTTGAACTAATAATGAAACGGATCCACGTGACCACGTAAGACCTGGACAACAGAAAAATTATTCCATCACTCTCAGTACAACTTGACAGAAAATAGTCTGATTGAGTGGTGTAAATTTGTGGATTTTAGCATTCTCGTCTAAACATTATATTACTATAATAAGCTTTAACAACAGTAACTATAGTCTATACTCTATAGCACCTAAAATATAAATTTTATGGTATGCACTATGCATACTCTCATATAATATAATATTTTTTGGATTTATTCTTATTGGTGTTAAAATTGAAAACATAATATTTTGTAATTTATATATAAATATAAATAATCGAGATAACTTCAACAAATAAATAATGAAGAAATTGTAATTATAAGTTAATTAAATTTGATCGTACATTAATTGATCTAAGTACCTATACCTACCGTCTCTGCTAGGATTATTATTGAATATTCCATTTATTGTACGATAGATATACAATGGAAATGAGTAAAAATACAATTCAAAATGTATTAAAATGATATTCAATATTATAATTCATAGAAATCTATTACAATACTGCGATGGATAACCGCGAGTGATGTCAGCATTTAAACGTTTTTACTTTTTAGTTATAAAAATGAAAAATTAGCCATATCCCATTTCAGTATAATTTCCGAACTGCAGCCTGCTATATGTGGAAATTATATTTATGATATAATGCATAATATATGTTATAACTAATACGTAATATATAGTAATATGACATGTATAATATAGGACATAAGTTCAACGCGCATATATTATTATGTACGTAATATTTTCAAAACGACGTCTGTCGATCCCGACGATACATATTATACGCTTATATAGTGTATGGAAATAATCATTTTGCAAAATCGACGTTATTATATTTTCTTCATATTATGCGTACCCATAATAATATAATACTCGTGTACAGCGCTGATGACGATGTGGAGGAGAGGAAACACGACCATTATTATTATAAAGGGGTACACATTCGCGTCTTCTCCACAGCCGCGGTGCCGTGAAATCATATTATTTTTCAATTGCACGAATGTCTCTCCCACTTGCCCCCGGGGAAGCGTTATTATTACAATACCTTTGTGTAAATGGCGGCGGCATAAAAACGCTCGCGCCATATGTATGTACATATATATATATATACATATAATATATATTAATGTATCTGTCTCATTCCGTTCGCGTCGTAAAAAATCACAACGTAATTACCACCAACGCCGCCGCCGCCGTCGCGTATAAGGCCACAAACCGTTTAAGCGAGCATAATATGAATTATAGTTGTACATAAGTACATTTAATATACTTTTTTTTTTCGTATACTATTATTCATATATATATATATGATACGCTGTGTGTGTGTAATATCTCTCGTCCGTCTGTCATTCGGTCTTAATGGGTCTGTGCTCCCGTCCGTCGTCGTTGCGTGCGAGCTTATATTATATTATATTATACAGAGTAGTGTGCGCAGACTTAGACTACTGCAGGCTACGTACAACATATGCGTAGTTGTATATACATATAATATTACATACATGCGATTATTACGTATGTAAGTGTAAAACTGAACGTGATAATAAATCGGACAACCCCGTGTAATTACACTTGGGAACGGCGCGCGCCTATACACATCACGAACATCATTGACCGTCGCCGCCACACCACAACAGTGCAGTACACATAATATGACGTAGGGATTGCCGCCGCGACGATAATTGTTTTTTTGTGCTCAATGACAAGTACAAATAGGCTAGGTAATAATAATAAAAACGCAATAATTGTTTTTTTTTTTTTTTGTAAGTTTTTTTTTCCTTTTCCAGTCCGCCGCCGCAGGAGCCGACAGATTATTATATACATTATATACTATTATGTAGGTGGGTAAAAAAAGAGTTTTTCTCCTTAAAACAATGTTTTTCCCCTCTTGTTTCAGAAATAATGTACGGCGATTACAGATGCCAATATCACTTGAATACGCCTACACACACGTATACCTGTAGTACAGTTTTTCTTATGTCAATGTTAAATATTATGCATCATCTACAAGGTACAAGTACTCGAATTATATGCGGTAGGTATCTATAACGTGTGTAGCAGATCACATATGTGTGAAACTGTTACACACTATACCCTTAGAATTATAGAAACAATAAAAATAGTTATTGGTAAATGATGATATAAATGGTACCAAATTGGCGAGCTTAATTATGGTCTGCAATAAAGAAACTATATTTTAAAATCTAATGTATGTGTGTAACTTATATACGTATACTCAAAAACTACTCAATTGAATTTGAGTGTAAATTTTTGTAATATAAAGATTTAACTTATATCAATACTTTTTTCTCACGTGTATAAATATATTTGTTTTATCAAAAGATAATACATAGTATTAACATTGATACAATATCTAAATAGAAATAACCATTAATTCGACATATACGTTAGTTACAGACCATGACTATTATAGTCTATAGTCTATAGTTAGAATAACAAAAAATAACAAAAGCACTTGTTTAATACCATATACCTACCTAGTAAGTAGTAAGTACTCATTATTATTAAGATAATTCTTTAGCATCTGTAACATTGTCAAACAATTGTTTATTATTATACCTATATTAATATTTTAAATTATGGTACTACTAAAAATATAGTAATAATGGTTTTGAATGATTGTTATATACCTATGTATGTATAATATGTTATTAGTTATTACTTTTACAACGTAGATAGGTTATAACTTATAAGTTATCTGTATAATAAATAATATTTCTTTTTCAGTTACTTATTTGTTGGTTGCAAGATTTGTCCTAATGACAGATGAGGTAGTAAATAATTGTAATCAGCATAAATAATAATTCTGTAAATGCATTAAAAAATTTCAAAAAAAAATGTACCTATATTATTTAAATTGTTGGTTAACTGTAAAACTATTGCAGGTACCCATTTATTTATGGTGAATTTGAAGCTATGGATAGATGTTTCCGGACAAATATTAAGTTACCTATACTAATATTGTTGTAAGATAACATTACTATATAATTTAAAAAAATATGATTATCGTCACATCGCGTGAACAGTGAACACTGATGATGAGGCGGCAACAAAGATCGATGATAGAAACTATAGAAAGTTGTTCAATAAATATATTTTTTTCTGTTTTTCACGGTTATTTAGAGATAGTGGATTGTATTAATAATACCTAATTTTCCCGAAATTATATACTATTAAAAGTAGTAGAGACGGACATTTTATAAGAACACATTTACCACTGCAGTGTGGCAGTAAAAAAAAATGTTGACTACCACACGAGTACAATAAGTATATAAGTATTAATTAATTACATTTAAAATTATATAGGTAGTAAAATAATTAAGAGCATAGGTATTTTAAACTTAAAACTTGACTTATGAAGTGTAATAATTATAATCTAGATTTATATTCTCTACGTCTAAAATATTATACTAATATTCTTTAAAAAAACCTACCAAAATATTCTACTAATATTCTCTGAAAAATTAGTAAAATATATAAAAAATAATGAATGAACTTCAATATAGGTATAACCATTGTGAACTTAGCAGTGCAAGAATAGCAGACAAATTTTAAAACATCCAAACAAATTTGTTGAAGATTGTTAGGTAGATTTTATTATTTACTTATTTATATATTTCAACTTTTCGTAATATTATATTATATACTTTAATATGTGAAATTATTATTTTTATTATTTACATTAATATTATATATCCCAACAAAAACACTCCTTCAAACTCAATGAAAAAAAAAACGCTAAGTACCTACCTGGCTACCTACTTATAAAAAAACGGCTCTAAAAGTTGTAATATCATTTTATAGCTAAGTCTTTGAACTATATAGATATAATTTATGTTAAAACAGTCTGCTAAATAATTAAACTTAGCTTGGCAACTTACGTTAAAAATTTAAAAACTGTAGGACTGCAGGGCATATTATCTAATAAAATAATGAAAATATTCTAAAATAATTTCTAGTTAAATTGGCAATAACTCTGTTAATATTATTCTTCATATTAATTTGAAAAATACATCATGCACTTGTAAGTAAAATTTCCAATTAGATGGTTGTATTTTCAAACTTAATTATTTAACTACAAATTTGGTATGCTTTCTCAATACATTTTTTTCAGGATCTTGTTGCTTTCTGTAATTATGTTTGGCAGTTTTCACGTGTGTTTTGCCTATATGTGCATTTTAAGGCGCTCTTTTCATTTTATACTTAGCGCGACCATATCAAGTCGTTGGATAATAAACATACCTATACGATGTAAATACAAACGTATACATATAGGAACGTAATAATATTACTTATATTTTATTTCTAGGTGTCCGCACGGGAACCGTAATGAGTGTAATAAGCGATACGTAATAAGTTATTACTAATAACTAATAAGCAATAACCAATAACAATAACATGGTACCTAATGATATTTTTGTTATTGTCACGAATTCACATTTGTTTGCGTTCGCCGAAAGCCGAATGAGCCGACTGATGTGTATTAAACGCCGCCGAGACGACACTATATATAATGGTATAATATAATAGTCAAATTTTTTACCGTTATTATTGTTTGTATATTATATGATTCGCATCACATGTGAATGTGATTCGCCATTCTATTATATCTTATAATATAATACCTATATAAGTTTTTTAATACATATTTTTGCATATTTTGTAAATTTTTTATGTGTTTTTTATACTGCAAATTTCTATATTTATAAATACACAAGTGTTTTTACCCATTTATTTTACTATTGTTCGTTCGTTTTTCCGGGCTATTCCGGACGCGGTCAACATTAAGGAAAAGCTATAATAATTCAATGTATACGAAATACGAAGTATAACAGTTGCAAAAATCCGCGATTTTGTTTCATATCAACAAATATAGATAAAAATCGTGTAATATAATACAACTAAACAGTACAACTTTGTACACGTATTTATGCTGCTCTTAATTTAATTATTAATTAAAATTAATTTTTACTTGCACATTTTAAGTGCATGTCTGAATGATAATCAGTGCTTAAATGCATGCATATTTCGTGAGTTTTTTAGTGCATATAATTCCGGGCCCTCACGAATGCACACTGTATAAATGTAGGTATAATAACGTACCTACCTATACATATGTTCGTATATCATAACCTACGTATCCGAATCGGCTATTGTATACAAACTCACAATTATATACTGTACGATCAAACCATACGCGTTGGTTCGGCGAATAATAGTAATGGAAAAAAAAAAAATTAATAATAACAATAATTTGTTTTCGTTCATTATGCAACCAAAATATAATAGTAATAACAATAATATAAACCCAATCACCGTCACCGCCGACCGATAGATATAATATACCTACCTACATACATGTACATAAGCATTATGTATTATATGGGTGTGCATATTATAGACACTCGCGGGAACTCTCTGTCGGTGTCCGCGTTCGTTTGATCTCATTGTATATGAATTGTAATTTGTTTACCATTGATTATTGTTATTGTTCTTTACGTGCCGCGTGTCTGTGAGTGTGTGTGTGTGTGTGTGTGTGTGTTTTCGTGTGAGCGTGCGTTGCCGAACAGTGCGAAATACGATATTAAGATTTTTAACATAGCAATTTTTATCGGCTCGTCGCGTGTATATTATAGCGAGTTGTGTGTTTACGTCACCAACACGTCTAGGAGCTTTGCATGGTGGTAAGCACATTGGGTGACAGTGCACTATGCAGTGACACCAAAGGTGAAAATTGTGAAAATTCTATAAACCCACAAACTGAGGCCCATATCAAACACTTTACCTGAATGTTTATGGAGTATTACAAAACTAACATATACATCCATCTACTGATGATTCAGTACTTGAAGATTTTCTAAATTACTTGAAAGAAAACCTTTGTGGTACTTAATTCAATATTTTATATTTATTTTTTTTTTAAATGTATATAGTTTAGATTCTGATTGCAACAATGAATTGGTTCTAAAATAATATTTTTATTTTTTTACATTGATATGTTTTCTACCTGGGTAAATTTTTTTTTTCGTAATCGTGATAGATAATTCGTTATAACGTTATAGTTTAGCGTTACAGTACTTAGCATTGACCCTATAATAACCGATGAATAATACAATTACGTTACCATAGTAATCAAAAAACCACAACTTTTTTTTAGTTATCAAAATTTTCGTAAGTTTGCCCCTAGCCACCTGTGCAAAATATAATGACGTTACCATAATATAGCAACCTCGTTCATATACTTTCATTTATATCTATGTTTTCTGTGAAGTGAATAAAATATCAAGTACCTAAGTATACACTACGCGTTTACCTACTAATGATTATTTTTTGTGTCCATCACCACCTTTTGGAATAGTAAAAATTCTTCAATTATCGACACCAATATTTGTTGTGGTAGGAAAGTGAATTTGTAGTTAGGGGCCAAAATTAAAAATTCCCGACATTTTTCAAAACAATTGAGAAAAAGGAAAAATGGTTATTTTCACGCAGAACCAGAATTTCCCGAATGTTTATATTACCATTTTATATTCATAGATATAACTATCAAAATATGTTGAATCTTTTTAAGCTATTTAATGACGTTTGAATTATTTTATTTTTATATTTAATGAAAAAATTGCGTTAACGAAAATAGCTTTAAAATGTAATACAATATTCCTCTGCGTAAGTTTTGATACTGGAATTGAAAAAAAGTGGGCAAGTAAGTAGGTACCTGCTCTGATGGTTTGATGTACAGTATAGGTATAGGTATCAAGTACTCCAATATACCTGGACATTGAGTAGGTCACTGTAATACATTTGTTAAATTTGAATACAAAAAAAGAATCTGAACGGAAACTGTTAGGCTATATTATTATTAAGTATATTTTATTATACTATATTTATATTGCATGGTTATAGTAATTTATTATATAAAACTAGCTGATCCCGTGCACTTCGTTTCCCGTTAAATGTACCAACTCGATATGACTCAAACATTGTTCAATGCGTTATTTAATATTCGGTGTATGATTTTCTAGATTTATCTTAACTTTTCTGTTGCCTGGAATAAAAATTCTGAATTGCAGCAGTACATTATCAGATAGGTAATTTACCCGCGGTAGATCGCGGACCCCGTGCTGTTTGTACGTAAGTGTATGATTTAACTCAAAAAGTACCAAAGTTATACCAAGTTTGACGTTTTTACTTAATTCCACCTACCTATAAATCCTAACCTAACCTAACCGTACTAAAATCCGATGAATAAAAAAAACCAAATTTAACCCTTTTTAAATTAGCGTATCTTCTTCCCATAGGTCTAATCTACACACCGTCATTCATTTATATATAAGATATATTTACAAAAAATAATAATACAAATCAACAAACATGCCCGATTAACCAATAGCAACCAATATAATATAATACACCATAGAGTAAATAAAGACAACGGTATCGAGTTCAAATCCCAGCCATCAATAAATAGTTTTTGCAGTTTTTCTAATTATTCGGTTGACTTTTTAAAAATTTTCTTTCGTAAAAACCTTCACCTGGCAATTACGAACATTTTAAAAAAAATTTGAGCAAAATCGGCCCAGCCGTTCTCAACTGATGCAATTTCGAATTTTTTGTCTCCATTTTTATATATAGAGATAAGTACTATGTAAGAAAAATTAATTTGTACAGAATATTTGCTTTAATGATTAATTATATAATATGTATTATATATTATTGTTATTATAGCTTTTTAGTCAATATGCCGGATTTACCGAAGAACGATATTATGAATATATTTCAGATGATCGGAAAAAGTTACTATGTAGGTATAGTGTAAAAATATAGCAAAACAAAAATAATATAAATAAAACCATTTCAAGTCCCACGAATAATATTTTTGAATTATAACTAAATAACTAAAATCGTTATTTCTTCATAAATGTTGATATTTTTTAATTCATCCTGTAATGAATTTTCAATCATATTTATCTAAAAACAAAAATCGTATCATACTCAATAAAAAAGCTAGAAAAACTCAAAACACTTATATAATAGCAATTTATTATGTAATCAAAAAGATCCAAAATACTTTGATAATTTATTATTGCATGTCTATTATATAATACTATACATGTGTATTATATATTATTTGGTGAAAAATTCAAGTCCCTACATTTGTTCATTATCGAGTTACAACAACAAAAAACCAAAAAAGTATTGTTTAAAATATATTCTTGTATTTTCATAATATTTATTTCTTCGATTATTTTTAAATAAATGTTTTGTAATACCTACCTCCATCATAATTTGCAAATTATTTTGTATTTAAAAAATTATAAAATGTTCAAATTTTATAGCTAAGACTTGAATATGTAATACAAGGTTCCTCATAAGTTTTTGAGCTGAAATCCAAAAATCTAAAAAATATATTATCAATTGTTAATTAATTAATTTATTACATTTTTGAAATATTTAGTTTCATTTTATGCTATTGCCTATTTATACCATATTACTGATATCTAATAGTAAATAAATAACTGCAATGTAAATACAGTTTACTTGTATGATAAAATAAACTTTGGGGGACGGAGGGGCCCAGTGGTCTAAGGCGCCGGTTCGATTCCTTGGTCATGGATGGCATTTTTCTTCGGGAAAGTCACGGTGTCCGGAGAACAAGTGCAGCCATCCCCCACCCGGGTATGCCAGATACCTACGGGTGCCCAATCAAAAATTCTGCCAAACACAAACACTCACGTGTAAAAATCCACCACTTCAAAACCTTACCACCACCACATTACAACCCTACTAACAGCTAATGGCCATAGATGCCGGGCTTAAGGATCAATAAGGATTTAAAAAAAAGTAAATAAATAAACTTTAGATTAAATTAACTGTCACCGTTCTCATTTGACATTTAATTTATTGTTTCTGTTGTACTATAAAATGTAGTTAAAAACGATTTTGCTTAAATATAAATTTGAACTCACTCTTACTTGATAAATTTTGTAAATAGAAAAAAAACTTGTACAAAAATAGTTTTTAAAAATTCAATCTATCCGAAAATGTTGAAAAAATGGGAGATGCCATTTAAAAAAAAGTAAGTCGTATTGCGCATGCCCTAAATAAAAAGGTAAATTTGAAATTTTTCAAAATGTGTATATATATGTACTATTTATTTCGCCTTCCAAAAATTCCATTTCAAGCAAGGTCATCCAGCTGAAATATTAAGTAGTACCTTAAATTGTTATCACACCGTGATCTTCTGAAATAAACCAATTCAATTATTCGAGAAATTTCGAACAATTCTTGAGATTTGTTGTGAAATGTTTATGTGGTTTTCTCTGATGTATGGTCATATCGTTAAGTACCTATTTTCACTAACCAAATTTTCTGAGCATGATGTCATGAGTGGTATATATAGACGTATAGTGCAGTACGGCCATCAAGGATAATGGAAAATTATTTAATTTTATTACAGAAATATTATACAGGTGTTTACTGCGGTAGTTTATTAATTTTCTGAAGCATTTGTACAATATTTATTACCGTTAACGAGAATGTGCATAGATTATACCGTTGTATAATAATTAATGGCTGGGCTTATAATATAATGGCTGGTGTGAGGTACGCGATGGGGTAAAATAGTTAAATGATTTAACACTATCATATACGTATACCTATACTTACCTATAATATACAAAAACATACAGGTACGTTCAACTGAAGTTATGTATACGTTACTGTATTTATATGTATATCTATGACGGAGATTCTTTTCTACGAAGAATCGTATGAGAAAATAAAATATTTTAATAATACGCATACATAGGTACTCAACCCTATATATTAAACATGTTGTCTATATGATACTCTAGTGCAGGTGACCCCTGTGAATTATGTGCGTTTAAGTAATAATATTCGCTTTACCGTAACCATTATATTATAATTTTGTCGTGCAGGTAACTATACAATATTATATGCTATATTGTACGATAATATTTTGTCATTTGGGACCATGCGCGTAGTTAACGTCGTCGTACTTCACCGTGATCCGTACATATTATTATAATAGGTACAATATGTGCACTCTTATTATATGAATTAATAGTGTTTCCATCGAGTATATTATATATTACAATATAATATACTCGGTTGTATCAGAGTATTATTAATAAAACACCCCGCGGATAAACTATCCGTGTACCCCGACGCAGCCGGTCACGATATGTATATGTTCTTTACCGTATTTTTCATATTTATGACGATTTTCCTTTGTGCACAGTCCGCCCCACGTTCGACTAAAGCGTGTTTATTTATATATATACGAATACTATTTCATAATTTGGTGCCTATAACCGTTTTTTTTTTTTTTTTTAAGTGATAAAACCCATTCTTCGGCGCCGTAATTGAAAAGGAATCGGAGAGAAAACGAGAAAAATAAACGACTCTGGATTCACCCAGACCGTCGCACGCATAATATATAATAATAATATTGTAGTATATATAGTGCCTATATAACGCGTATTTAATATATTATATTATGCTCGTTTCGAAAATTATTATTGCCGCTACCAGACATATTCGCTTTGTATTAATCGGTTATTTACAATGCAGTTGTTGCCCTATAAAATACATATTATTTCGTATGGACATCGCCGACGATCGGATAGGAAAGAGAAACCGCGTGGCACAACAGAGCCGCAGATGCAGAGGGGCGAGGACCGTTTTTTAGTGTGTCCGGACCGAGTAATGTTATATACATGTATAGATATTATTATTATATATATATAGGAGAAGAATAAGAAGGCAACGACGACGAAGCGATGGTAAACAACACACGAGTTTTCCTTTCGAATGCAAATGACGTCTGAATAAATTACATACATATGTATAGGTATACAAAGGTATTACACATTATGCTGTATATGCGGTGAGGCTATCAAAACCGTATTTCTCGACGAATTACGCGCTTGTAAATCAGAAGATATGCCGTATGCCGTATAATAGATTGTAATTATTATTATCATATTATAATACATTTCGGTAACACGAATAATATATTTTTTCATCGTTCAACGAAATAATATTCAATTTATCGCGGGTTTTTGGCAATAAAAAAATATTTATCGACCCAAAAAAAATGTAAAACTGATACGATTATACACTTATATTATAATATAAATATAAGCATATTTTTTCTTCAAGCTACATGGATGTAAGGTACACCACCGTATTAAGTTTTACAACACATGCGAACCGCTGTTTCACAAAAATACTAAAAAACATTTGTCTAAAACGCATCTTACTAACTATAAATATTGATTATAATAAGCATTATGACGTACTCAGTATATATTATAGCAATAGAGTAAATATAAATTGAGATTTTGTTTGATACAGCAGTGACTGCAGTTATAGACTATAATATTTAATATAGACCTTATATTATATAGGTACCATAAAAACTTGACCGTTACCACCGCAGTTACCCGATCAAGCTTTTACACGACTTCGGAGTAAAAGCTATCATAATATACTTCTTATGTGTCTATAAGAGTTTATGATTACAGTTTTAGTATCCTATACCTAAAACCTACATTTATTGCAGTAGGTATCATATTTATAATTTATAGGTATGTGATAGTGGAAAAATGCCACTGTGCAACAAATGTCAGTTTTAATTGCAATGCCACTAACAAATCGTATTTTATTATTATACTGTATGGATAAGTCATATTCCTTCTAGACGTCACGCGTGACGTAAATTTCTGCAACAAAATGTTAAAATTTGTAAAATAATGACTTTAAATAATGTTCATGTGACCTCAAAACTACCTCCATAACCATAGTTTAAATACAATTAACAGAATTAACATTTGTTTATCTGATTCATATACATTTGGTATATAATATAAGTAGGTATGCGTGTTTTATCATACTATTACTACAACATAATATGCGATGTTAAGATTTCTAAAAATGCACAGGTTAGGTTTAATTGTTTAAATAGTATTTAATTAGGTGGGTATATTATTATTAATTAGGTGTTGCGTAATAAGAAAATGTGCTTTTTAATTTAACTGTAAGTTGAATATTAAAGCAAATATTATTTACGATCACTGTATACGTGTTTAATTTATTCATAAAACATATATTGAGTTAATTATATAGATATTAGTATTGTAGTATAGGTGATAGCGTATCAACAATCAAGTTAAATTAAAAACCCTTAAGTAAATTACACATTGTTACCAAATCAAGTACTCTCGTAGATAATTTAGGTCCTGCAATTTACCAACCTAACATTATAGCAAGTGGGTAGTTAAATGTAATTTAATGTATTGAGTTAATCGAATACTTTGATAGTTTTTTTTTACTGTAGTATCTCCGTGTTCTCATAGGTTTCCCTATGAAACCCTATGGATTAGAATTAATAGGTAAACTGCTAGCCTGCAACTGCTAACTATAATATTATAAAGGGGATTTATCGAAATACTTGGTCACATAATAAACATTTTTGAATGGTAATAATAATTGTGGTTAAAATATAAACTTTGGTTTAATAATGTATCCATCCACTAACCGATGTTCGGAGTTCGTCCATTATCCCCTGTGCCAGAATTATATTCAAAATAGTACTCAAACATAAACGTGTATCCAATATAATATGTAGATATAGTTCTGTTAAAATAAAAATACCGCTTTTATTTTTATCATAATTAACAGAAAAGTAATATTCTTTTCACGTTTCAATGTAGGTATAATCATTATAATTTATAATCCATCGTTTAATATTGACGCTATCTCAGTAATCTATTTTTGTATGTACAGAAACTATAGCCTATAGGCTGATCATACATAATATTAGAAACTGCAGAAAGGCTTAAACAATCCAAGTATAATCCCATAGGTAGTATATTCTTAAAACTTATCATTAAAAATAAATTTAGAAAATTGGAAAAGAAATCATTAAAAATAATTGTGCTCAGATATAAAAAACTACCAGGAAGCACTATAGGTTAAAATCAAAACAAAAATCGTGATTTGGAACAAAATTTAAATAACTGACAATTAATTGTAAATTATGAAATAAACAAGATATTTAATATTTTCATTAAACCAATGAAAATTATGCGTTATAGCAACAGATTTATAATGTTTTCACTACTTTCCGGCCAACATAATATTATGGTAATATGGTATATTATATGTATACCTATCTGGTATATGACCGTAAAATACTTAAAGATACAATTATGCACGTTATTTTCTTAGTTGACGCGACACTGTTTTTAGTATTAACTATTAAGTAGTATATAATTAGTAGAACGGGGATAGGTATACTAGCAGTATAATAGCATGAACCATGGGTATTACATATTAGATTACACATATTATTATAAAGTATAAACCATATTATTAATAAAAATTTTGAGGAGAGCGATAAGTCCTGAAAAGGTATAATTCAGTGATTTTCGGTGTCATCTCCGTTAATAAATGAACAACCGACTTTATTCATTAAATATTTAAATACTATTACTAATAATTAATATCTCATATTTTAGAAATCTGTTTTCAAAATATTGTACTTTCTATTTGTAACATAAAATGAATCTTACATTATTATACTAAGTACATATAAATACCTAATCCAATATAATTATGTGGGTGGGTTTTAGTTAGAACTGAACCATCTTTCTTCGGTTTGTAAACATAAATTTAGATATTTTTTATCCCTGATATGTCCATCTACCACCCACCCGTCCTTCGGCATTTACTGATACAGTTCCACAATGGTACATAGCTAGTAGCTACGATCGAAAAGGTTAACAAGAAGATAGATATTATTCGTAACATTAATAGGTATTATTAGAATATAATAACTAATAATAATTTCGTTTTTAAATGCTACTATCTTATTCATACCATCCTATATTAAAAAGTACCAAAATATAAGTAAGTACTTTAAAATGTTCTATCAATTATTTACAATTAAAAATATTTAATGTATTTAGATTTCTATACATGAGTATATTAATATATATCGTAACTTTTCTTGATTCCGCAACTGTACCAACTATACCAATGATGTTCTTTTCAAATTTAAAGTTATATACATTTATTAAGGTATTAAATAGTTTAGTTTGTCGTCTTAAATGTTCAAGAATAGCAAAAGTACACTTACATGTAATTCCATGGGATTGAAAACATGTTTTTTGGTTAACCACCATAGACGAAAATATCTGATATCAAAAAATTACTCTAATTCAGTCAACAGAAAATATGTTTTTTTTTGTTTATTGAAAGTATATTATAAAGTATAATATTAATTATTATATAATATAAAAAATAGATAAACCTTTAGAGATAGGTACGTCTTTTTGAATGGATCTATAATATGCCATTTATATAACAACATCTAAGAAAATAATTACAAAAACAATTAGATATATAGGTAAATTATAATTCAATGAAGAATTTAAATGTTCACAGTATAGATAGTCATATTGATTACGGAATATTTTCATTGTTTTGTCAACGATATTATAAAGGATAACATTCATCTTTGGAGATTTTTTGCTATTATGATATTTTGATAAGCACACAATTACCACTTGATGAAGAACGAGTGTTTTGTATGTTGTTCTTTCTTACTAAATAATTTGGAATTTGAATTTGAATTAATGCATTATTTTATTACATTATTGTGTACAAACAGCGTGTTTATGTTTAAATACCTAATGCATTTCTTACGTTTATTTAAATATTATTTATAAAATATATTAATTTTTATAGGTGGTAGATATAATTTTATATATAAATAAATATTTTAAGTAAATACATCGATTGAATTTCAATTGTAAATACCAAAATTCCGAAAACCTCATACATTTTACATTTTTGTTTTAAACTTGAAAAAAATAAAATTAGTATTGAAATAAATACTCCAACTGCTAAGTATTACAACTAAAAGAATTTATAATTTTCATACGTAATAGTTGAATAGAAATCAGTTTGATGCATACTGTATAGTAAACTAAATGAGATAATTAGGTATAGGAAGAAGTTTTTATGTTGAGTACCTAAATATAGTATATGTAATACTATAATAGGTATAGGTAAATACATAAAAATAACAAAATATTAACGAACTAATCAACTATTTCCTGTAATGAAGTAATAATTTGTCAAGCACAATGCACAAATAAAGAATAGTAGGAAATCGAATAGCGTTAATATAATATGTTTCATGGTGAGCCGCAAATTATTCGAACAAAAAAAAAACAAAACATTAATTTAAAATAATCACAAATTTGACATTATGATATAGTTACAAACAGTTCAAACAGATATATGATGTATACTGCCCTCCTAAGCCAAAAGGCAGTAAGCAGCAATGTAGTAGTTTTGAGAAAAATAACTTTTTCTGAATCACATTGTTATTTTCATTATATTATCAAAATAAAATAATTAATTAATTATTCTTAAATAACTTTTCCTGTAGAATCCAATAACTCTCATGGATAAACTCTAAGATACCTCTTAACACCTCAAAACGCATATACTTACTTTTAGCTTATAGTAGTGTGAGGCATTAATATTATTGTTTACAGAGGGAAAATGCAGTATGAGCACATTTATTAATAGCATAACCATGAAATAATATAAAATAATATAATAATATAATCATGGTCGATGTGCCAAATACACAATCGCAGAATTAATAAAAACCAGAATGTGAACAGTGGGGTCTTTTAAGACTTAAGACAGTGGTTAACAGCGTATATATATATACATATGTTTATAAATTATTATAATCTATGATAATATGAATAATATGATATTGTGTGCGATACGTCTAGAAAATTATCATCAATACTAAACGAAAATACAGTATTTGAGCCAATACTAAGCAAAATTACCGTAGGTATACCGCCGTGGTCAGTTAGGTACTGCCTTTTTGCTTATAATGTGTTTGATACTGCTTTTTTGCTTAGTATCATTCATATATATGCAAATATATCTACCTATATGTTTTACCACGTTTATTATACAATCTATTGCATTTACGGTATTTTTGCTAAGGAAACAAAAAATTCGCCTTAAAATAAACTCATTTTTCAAATTTTGTCGCTTACTGCGTTTTGGCTTGGAGGGCAGTGTATGTATATTGTATAATAGTAGGTAGGTATGGTTAACCAAATTGAATGTATATCGCGTGCTCAAAAAACATAAAACTCTTGTACCTACAAATACAAGTACAAATAAAATAGCATACATCGCGTATAATACTATAAACATGCGCATAATGTTACGATATAGTGAGATATAAGCAGAGTCGTACGTACCTAAAAAAAAAAATTTGAAAACGGAAATGGAGCGTGGCGGCCATTTAAAACGGGCCAGTGACAAGACGCTCGCCCGCACGCTAACTTTGCAATGAATACTGTTGCCAATGTGACCATGGCTGGTGTGCTTTAATCCGATGAGAAATTTTTTCCTAGGTCTGTCTATTACAATAACACTAGTATTTGAGATCTCGAAAGACTGAAATTTACTTTAAAGTTGCGGTATTAAACGAGTCGCTGTTGTACCAGCTGTATATTAAATTAACGATCCTATATTTTCAACAAAAGAATCTGATTAAATACCTTACAATATGACAATATTTATACTTTGTGATTATATTGATTACATTTCACTAAATATTTCATAAGACTATTATAAAAATATTTAATATAGGTAGGTATTCAATATTCTTTGTGAGATTTTTCAATTTGTAATAAACCTCTATTATGGAATAAAATTTAAGAAATTCCATTTGCTTAAAATAAATGTGTTACTACAACTATATAAATATATAATACAAGTACATATAATACGATATTACGACAGTCATCAGCAAATTAATAAAATATATAAAAACATAATAATATCGTAACCAATAATCACATTATACCTATTGTTATTATAATGCGAAAATAATAATACAATACATACAATTTGTCTGGTCACACCGATAGTTTTCATTCCAGATGTGTAGTAAATTTAGTAATATTATAATATGTGCTGTGTAGGTACAAGGCAAGACATAAACCATAGGTTAATTGAAAACATAATATAAATTTGAATATTATTTTTAATTTACATAAGATTATTTAAAAATTATTGAACGAAGTTACTGATCGCTTTACATTTGACATAACGCGCAGTGAATTAAAAATACTATTATACAAATTTACATTTATATACCTAAATTATTATTTTTAAAATAACTGATATGAGATTCATTGTTTTTGTTTATTGGATACATTTTTATCAATTATATTATCTAAACAACTGCGAATGGTTTAAATAAATTGTCCATACTTTTAAATATATTTACGAGTTAAAAAGTACGTTTCGCCTTTTTCACTCCTTAAATGGTGGATCTTCAAAATGTTAATCGTCATTATTCTCTTATATTTAATTTATTTATAGGTTGAAATATATTTATTATGAAAACAATTTTGCCTGATTAAATTTCGAATTAACATGGTTATTTAAAAATTAAATAAAAAAATAAAAAAAATAATAATTAATTATAATAAATTATAATTAATTTTATAACTTATAATAATTTTAAAGAGAATTTTATTTTTTCGAAATATCGAATTACCGAGAGTCGACTGTATTTTATTATATTTTGATGAATTATTATTATAGTTTTAAAATAAATCAACATTTATTTAACTTCTTGTTTAAATTTTAGTAAGCTGGTTCTCATACTCAATCAAATATTTAAAAGAAGATAGTTTTAAGAAAATATTATATAATATAGGTACAATCTTCAAACAAAGCATATTTTAATTTGGAATAATATATTTATTAATGTTACAGGTTTACATAAAAATAAACAACTATTCCATTCTACAGTATGTTACTGTATAATATAATCTGTGTGTAATTATCAACTTTTGTGATAATAATATCCCAGATATTAATTGTAAAACTTTTTTCCAAATTAGCTCAGAAAAAACAAAAACAAGAATAATAAAAATAAAAAAAACAAAGAACAGTGAATAAGGTTCCACGGAGAAGCTCAAATATGTTACAATGGGTTGTAGAACAATGTGATCACCCCTTTATAGAGTCATTAATGATTTTTAAACCATCGGAAGTCGTTACATCATAAGTCAAGGCTAATATTAGGTAAAGTGTGCTGATCAAATTGTGATTGATTACACGCATTTGGAGGGCTAGAACGAAGGTAATAAAAAAATATGTTTCTAAGTGTCTAAGTTTTTATTACATTATTTTTTTCGTCCCCTCTCGTAATTCCTGTAGTCATTATTTTAATTCAACTTAGGCAGAGTCGGACGTTCAAAGATTGTCTGATGATAAATCGTTGCGAGCTCGGTAATATTCGTTTACGGTAAAATCATGCAAAAGGCAGCTGGAAAAGAAATTTAATATTATAATAACAATCGATTATATTATATAGGAATAATTTTTATAACTGAATATATTAAAATATTACCCTTAAACCTATGCATATAACCAAATTTAAACTCAACATTTTTAATAGATAATACCGAATAATAACGCAATTGGTATTATAATATATTTTTTTAATTTCTAATATAATATAACTGTATATACCTACCTATGGACTATGGTAAAATATTAGTTACGAACTTCCATGGAATCAAAAAGGGATGGCTTGAGCATATTATTCTATATTATTATTTTATTATATGATTTTCGTGGAAAACTTTAAACTATCGAAACATTAGATACGTGTAGACTGTAGGTGTGTATCATAATTTTAGTATTTTACACATTATGCGTCAATGCGAAAATATTAACAGTACAAGTGGATTGAATCTAAAGTATATTTACAATATATCATTTACTGCTGAAAATAGATGGTGAATAAGATGACTATGAAATAATTTCTAAATTAATATCATAAGACTATTTTATATTATATATATTTATATCATATATAATTTGATATATTTAATATATTTAATATATCGATTAAGAATTATTAAACAAAAGTATTTTTTCAACACGCACATGCACATCGCGTTTTATTATACGCGATTGCCCATGACGTGTTAGATTTTTCTAACAATATATTTTTATATAATTCCATTGAAAAATGAATTCTATTTTTTCACAAATTATATTCATAACATTTTAAACTGGCCTTAATAATATCTACTAATCAAATTTTTAGTATAACTGCTTCAACAATAACAAGCGTCCATTTAGATTTTAGATCATTGAGTTAAGTTACTATCTATATAGCACCACGGTAAGCACCATTCGAATACCACTATTATCACATTTCGTTTACTAACCATATTAAGTCATAAACATAATTTATAACTAATATCTATTAATCTAATTAGTATTTTACTTCTTCACTATCTTGTAATATAAAGACGAAGTTATACAGAGATCATTCTTATTAAAATAAACTAACTAACCTTTGGCTCGAATCAGTAAATTGTGAATCGGGATATACATCAAAAGCACATGACGGATACATTTCACTCCGACCTGCATTTTGGTTAACTTTAAATTTAACTTTTTTTTCTGGCGGCGGTGCACTGTCTCGTTCCATTATATTTGTAATATATTCACTTTTACTGTCACTCATATTTCATTAGAAAATATATATCGTCAACGGTCCGTTCAAAACAACATAATATACAATATACATAGACGTAACAGTATAATCAACGTAATATACAATCAATTTATTTTTTTATTTTATTTTATTTTTTTATTTATTTAAAGAAATCTACAATCTATACATGCTTTTTGTACAATAAGTAGGTTTGATATATGAAAGGTAAAATATGATATGAGTAGTTAGATTAGGGAAGATACCCAGTGGTAACACCCTAAATTTATTTATACGCAACAACATAGCCCATAGGTGTACATATTATACTTTTATAAATCGTATAAAAATAGATAAGCCGATACTGCGCACCATAGATATATAGGTACAACAACTAGATAGCCGTCATTATACTACAGTCGTGATCAATATTGAAATCGGCCGCCATTTACAAAGCAGGCAATGTTTACATTTATTTTACATTTAATTACATACATATATATTTATCTATACATATATACGATGATAATATTATTTTGTAAACATTGCCTGCTTTGTAAATGGCGGCCGACTTCGATGACAAGAAGGAGACGGCTATTTAGTTGTTGTATATATCTATGCTGCGGACATAGAGAGGACATCGCCGAGCTTCGAAGAATTGAGAATTGACCATTTTTGTGATGGGAGAACACACAGTTGCGTATCGCAAAGTTGATATCTTATACCTATTTATTTTGTCATCACTTTTTTAGTCGGTCTCACTACTGTACAGCGCCATAAGATGTTTCACATCAAAAACAATACATGGACAACGCTGTAAGTCACGTTAACTTGTATATAGAAACTTAGAATTATTTATTAAGGTCCCTTTTGATGCATATTTAAACACCGTAATTAAAAAAAAAGAAAAAAATTAAAAAGACGCGCAAAGGGCGTGTATAAGCAATCCATTTTACGTAAGACGTCACTCATTATTTCAGGAAACAATGACGTTTTTGAAAATATCATTTTCACGTAATTTTAATTAGTTTCAAAACAACACTTTTGGATTTTATTTATTTTTTATTGTTATCAGTTTTTAAGTTGTTTACTCTTTTAAATAAATTATACAACATGCATTTTTAATTTCATATTTTCTAACGTAACATTATTGAATTAATCTGAGTATTATCTCTGAGAGATTACTCTGTGCAATAATATATATAATATACAGCATGATATATTTTTTTAGCTAATATTACTATAAAAAATACATAACTGATAACAATACAACCTGAATGAGCTTCACTGAGCAAGATTAACGAGGGTTCTAAATGGCACAACGATATTCTAAAATAGAACATTCTAGAGGAAAATATAAAATTACTAAGCAAATTGGAGAAATCTAAATCCACGTAGAGCTTTATTACACATCGCAGTCTTTTGAGTTTTTTCAATATACCTTGTTGATACACTTTTTTGTTCATTGATCAAATAGCTTAAGAATTCAATAATATCAAATAAAAACCAAATAAATAATATAATAATAATAACATTTATTAGTGTAAATACTAAATGTACACAAGACTACTGCAATATAGCCATACATTTTATAATTTATAAGTATCATCTTTATACATAAACATTTCTTTTGGTTCAGGGGTAGAATTCTGACCACAGTAACTGCGAAGCTTGTTTTAAGCAATTAAAAAGAGTTAAACGGAGGGCAGAAGTAACCGCTACTGCAGATCATAGACTAAATATTAAATAAACACAAGAATACAAGATTGCGGAAATATAGCCATACCAATATCTCTTCTTCTCAATATTTATTATAAATTATGATTATTGTCACTATAAATGTTTTTGGACTAACTTATTTTGAACTCGGCTTCTGACTTGTTGATCAGCCCGACGACACTGTAATATCGGTGATTATAATTGTGTGATATGATATAATCACTTGGTTACTTTCTCTATCCCGTGATTCATGTTGTTCATGTTACTCATATTAAAACATTTCATCTGTATAATGAATATATGTATATAACTATTTTATATACATTTTTGTTTTGTACAACTAAAATAAAAAGCCATTGGGATAACACGATTTACAAACATAACACGAATCACGGGACCGGTAAAGTAACCAATGTGAGGTACTAAGGTAATATATAAATCTATTTAGAAGAGTGGTTTTATCGTCGGCAATCTATGAAAAAATTGCAATTTTATATCACACATTTCAAATAAATTGAAATTTGAAAAAATCGCATCTGCATATTTTGCAGCTTTACAACATTCGAATACCAAGGGGCTCAGAAATTTCAGAAAATAAACTAATAAAGAACAAAGATATACGTGATGGAGCTTAATACCTATTGATGAAATAATACATTGAGTGATTTAAGTTCACCGATTACACAATTTATTATTATTACAAACGTTTATAATCTTATGTACAATATAACAATAATAATGATACAATAGATAAAATCGTGAAAAATATCAAATAACAATATACCTAATATAATTTAAAGAATTTTCGTATTTTCATTGTTTTTTTTTTTGCACACAGGTGGAAACAATTTTCTAGGAACGAGTGACTGGCATATCTTTATAATATTTAAAATACAACCAATCGGTAGGGTAGTTTTAAAAATAGTTTACTCACCACTGCTGCAGAACAATAATAATACTATACACGGCGACCGGTAACTGCGGCGGCGGCTATACCTTCCTATTGTGCTAGAATATAGTGCAAACTACAAAGTAAAACCATGAAAACATTATTAAATTCTTCACGGTGATGATCGGATAAGTATATTACATATAGAATGATAGAATATTACACTGATTTTTTAAGAACAAATATCGTAATTGAAAACAAGTTATTACTTATTATAATATCATTTTAATTGAAATCACACGGTGAACGTGCTGGCGGTGCCGTACGAAACTTATTTGCAGTTAATTTGCTCGTTTGGGTCAACGACGCATTTCGCGTAATTGGTCTGATCGAAGCCTTCATTTGAGACGCACATGTAACACCAGGAGTCGCAAACGCAAATCTTCGACTCGTCCGTGCAGCAGCCCTTCATGCAATCGTCTTTGGTGTAGAACTGTTTGTTGCCAAATTCGATTTTACAATGGAAACATACGAATTTGTAATCGTCGCCGTCGGAAAATCTGTCATTGCACGGCCTATTATCTTTGACGTGACAATCCGAAATCAGACAATCATTGCACGTTTTGAAGAGAACACCGGATTCCATCGATTCGATGGGCGAGTACAAGTATAAGAAATCAAACAGTAAGAAGAAACCGATCAAGGGCACCTAACCTAACCTAACCTAACCTAACCCAACCTAACCGCGGCGGCGTTCAACATATTGTTCTTGTTGTTATACTAACTTATATATTATGCAGTACGATATCTGATATTTCGAAATCGTCTCCTCGGTGGATCGCTTGCAGTGGTCACTCGAAGTTGATTCAGTGAATGAGTGTGTGTATTTTATATTACTATCGTGACAAGTATAATATATTATAGGGGAAGGGTGCACGATAAACGATATTCTAGTGATAATTATGACTTGTGTGTGCGTTGGTAGCTTATTAACTGACATTTAGATCGGTATGCATATCGTTTTTATGTCCAAACGGCTGCCGGTTCTAAATGTGGTAGGGTTATGCAAATTGGCTTTCGAATGAACAAAAATAATAAATATTTAACTTCCGTCGTATAGTGTGTGCCAAAAGTCCCGTATCTCTCTAATATCATCTCAGTGTCAAATCCACGTCGATATAGCTTACAGTTTCTATTTTTTCAACAGCAATTTATTCGAAATGTATGAATTGGTATTTTCATATAGATTATCGACAATAAAACCAACCCTCTAAATATATTTATGTGCCCACCTGACAAACTAATACTCGAGGCGAATCTCGAGACTTTTAAGAAATAATAGATCATATTTAAATTGTTAAAACGGCCTAACCTAGAATTCTAATAATTAATATGTACCTACCTATGTCGCATCAACATATTGGTATCATCATAGACACAGAAAATAACTACTTATTTTATGAACTGGATATCCGGATAGTGAAATTCGCCTAGATGGTGAACTTTGACGAAAATACTATATTATATATCATAATCAATTATCTTCCAAAAACCGTCCATTCTATACATATCTATATTTTTTTAAGAACAAAAACATAACAAGTCAATAAATTATATTATATTTTAAAATGTATTTACTTGCTACCTATAAACAATACGTTTGATGTGTATTATTTCTACATAAATATTTTTTTATATTGTTTTAAATTACTATTTATTTTTGCACGGAGATTTATTATGACATCAACTATTACTCATAACATGTTACTTTTAAAACATACACACCTACACAAATATTATTTTTGGTGGATCTGTAAGTCCCCTATAGGTTAATTCACTTTCGGTACTCCGAATAGGTACAATTTATACAACGCATTGAATAATTAATAATTTCAAAATCGTCTGATATATTATTGTATGTTTCCCCTGGAATAATGCATTTTAATTAGATCTGTACATTATAGGAACTCAGGTAAGTTGACGGGTTACTGTGTTAGGTGAGATGACTAATTGATGATATCACGATTAAGCTGATAATCAATAGTTTGAAAAACTAACATCATACATTTGGAAACATTTTCAGATTTCAAATTATTTTGAACAATGGTAACAAATTTATTTACAAAAAAAGAAATTAATGTTCGCCAATGTAATGTTATAAATTGTCATAACCCTATAATAATTAACTTAAATCAGTACGTAAAATCAAATATTTTAACTCATTAATTGAATGACACTTCTATTCTTAGTTTTCATTTACTATGTTCTTTATTTGAAATTTCTTTGTTTTAATGAAATGAAAAAAGTGTGCATAATGAAAACTTTAAGAATTTGAGTTAAATAATAAAATAATAAATATGTAACTCAGTAATTACAAGTAGGTGTGTAATTTAGATAGCTTTAATATAAAATATTAACGAGAGAGATTTGATATCACACCCAAGCGGTATAACCACTTCAGTCCATAAAAACGTCGGCTGAAATTTCAATTTTTTTAAACTTTTCTCCTAAACTATTTTTAGTACAAACATTTAGTACAACACAGTACAACTTTCGTACATGAAAATGGGTAGCTTTGGCAGTTCAATAGGTGTTCTATGTTTTGTTCCATACTACACTCGCATTTTGTTGAGATGTCTTGAAGGATGCCCCATTTCTTTAGGTTGTTTTTAGATCTGCCCACTCCTACTCTGAGTCTATTAATTGACCTCCAGTTTGGCCAGTCTAATTCGTATCCTGCTGCCAGCAGTTCTGCTGGTTCGAACTCTAGTTTATTGTTTTCCTTGGAGAGAGAAAGTTTCCACCTTTCTCTTCGTACCTCTTCAGGGTGTTTATTTAGAAGTTTTGTCGTTTGTAGAAAACTTTTTCTGGATTTAAGTCTGAAATTAGGTGTAATTTGGCTATGTAATGGGGGTCGTATGTCAGTTTCTGCTTTGGTTCTTTCCAGTCTGCTTCGACCTCCGGCAGATGTTTAGTAATGCGATACCAACGAGTTGGTAGATCTTAGGAAGTGGAGTATTCTTAAGACAACCTGTTACTAAGCTGCAGGATTCATTGAGAATGGTATCTATTTGTTTTGTGTGGAGGGACCTACTCCACACAGAACTGGCATATTCCCCAGAAGAGAAACACAGTGACAGTGCAGATATACGTAATGTATGCGCGTCCCCCACCCCACGTATAGCCCGTGAGTTTCCGAAGTATATTGTTCCTTGTGGCATTTTTTAGCTTAGTTTTCTCACAGTGGTGTTTATACGTTAGGAATTAGTCTAGCATAACGCCTAGGTATGTGGGATGTGCAGAGTTCTCTAATATGGATCCTCGCCATTCGATTTTCAGAGTTCTGTCTGCCTATCTGTTTTTAAGATGAAAATCACAGACTTGTGTCTTAGTTGGGTTCGGTTATAGGAAGTTTTCATCGTAGTAATCAGATAATACCCTAGTGATTCCTCTAGTGTACTTTCAACATCTTGAAAGTTGTCACCTTGGGCTGCTAGGGATGTATCGTCAGCATATATAAAATGTTTTATAACGGCCTGAGTAAGTATCGGCTGGTCATTAGTGTATATGTTAAAGAGTGTGGGTGCTAGTACACTAGCTTGTAGGAGTCCATTTTTCTGAATTCTCCATCTACTTAACTTTCCTTCAAGTTCTACACAATATCGTCTGTTACGGAGAAGGGTGTTTATTGTCCTGGCAAGTGTATTATCTTTAGTTAGATCCTAGAAAACATTTATGAATTATGATTTATTGTTATAAGAATTATATATTAATTATAAATATGAACTACCATTTATTTTTATAAATGTGCATAACAAACTTTTGTGAAAATAATATTATGAAGTGTAACAATGTAAAATGTAATATAGCAAAGTTTATAATTAATTTTGTTCATTTGGTACAAATAATACTATGTACTAATTTAAGGCTAAATTATTGAAAGAGGCGTTATTTTTTTAACTGCATAGGGCGGCAAAATACTTATAGCGCCGGTCATGCGTAGGCATGGTTTTTTTTTATAAGTATTAACAGTTCGAATTTTGATAAATTTCATCAAAATTCCGAAATTTGCAAAGTATTTTGTAGTTAAAATGTATATAATGTTCAATTTTAGTAGCTACAGATTGAAAATGTTAAACAAGAGTTCTCATAAATAGTTTTTGTTGTTACCAAAAAATCTAAAAAATATATAAAAACAGGTTTTTTATTGACATTTTCAAATGCATTTTTTCATCGAAAATGTATTTAACTTATAGTAGTTCTAATAGTAAAATAAATTACTTTAATCACAATAATATCATAAAATATTCTTAGTAATATAGGATGACGGTCTTCGCTTAAAATCTTTGTCGTAAACAACGATTTTACATCATTTAATTCAAATTTAACACATCCATTACAGTAACTCATCTAGACACCTAATATACCTACGACAGAGCTAGTGCTGTAAGTTGTAACTATAGAGCCAAAGACCCAGGTGCAAAAAAAAATATGTGTATATGGACGGATCCCTCATCTAGCTTGTGCATCATACAATTAATACATAATAAAGCGGACTGAGTGACTGACTTCACAATATGAGTATTTTTTACTCCTTGTAGGTAGGATACTATTGGTGGATGTATTGAACTTTAAAGAATCGATAAATAATTTTCTCATTTAAACAATCAACAAATCTATTTAAGAAGTCATTATAGGCTGAGTAATTTCCCCAATATATTTAGATAAACAAATCCAAGTCCAAACAGACCAGGCCTTTACATTTTCATTATATGAAATTGAAGCAAGGAAATAATAAAATTATTATAAATCATATTAATGGCAAATAAAATAAAATCATCTGTTGACATCATTAGGCCCTTCGAACCGGCATGCAGGCCCCAGTTCTGTGCACCACCTGCGACTAGATTTGTACGGCACAAAGTAGATCAAATTGCTTGTTTTGTTTTTTAACAATCCATTTTTACGGTTTTTATTTATAACAAATGTATTGAGCATTTAATTCAACACAAGAAGTCAGTGCGCCAAAATCAAAAAAGTGAGAAAAAAACAAGATGACAACACATAATGTGTCGTTTCTTGGACACGTCCAGTATTTTTATTGTTGTTCATTTTCAGTTTTTATTTGATTTATTCGTTTATTCTCCCCAAATGCCTTTATGAACAATAACAGCTGTGTACTCACAGTTTTAAATTGCTAGAGGTTTTTAATATTTCAGCTTGACTATTATAATATTTTGTAACATACTATGTATATTTGTGAAATTAAAATTTATCATTTATTATTAAACGTTATAGGTGATTTATAAATGGTTGATATATCCTTTGATTTGGCTGAATGTGATTTATTTTTACATTTATAAAACATACTCAACCAAGTTGTAATTTATATTATAATGAATCATCAAACAAGTACTTTATAGACATAACAGCACCTATATATATATAATGTGGGGTGCTATGTTTGTAAATGCCTCACTAAGCCATGACGGTGGCTCTGGCTTTTCCCTCCACACATCATATTACCAAAATTACAAGTCTACAATAATCAATACGACACCAGTATCTTTTTAATCGACGTGGGGGGTTATTTGGCATGAATTCACAGGCTAAGT
Organism: Macrosiphum euphorbiae; assembly: GCA_949089665.1. Classification (NCBI taxonomy): domain Eukaryota; kingdom Metazoa; phylum Arthropoda; class Insecta; order Hemiptera; family Aphididae; genus Macrosiphum; species Macrosiphum euphorbiae. The sequence continues at coordinate 29,418,098 of CARXXK010000003.1, read as the reverse complement.
TGGAAATCAAAGGATTTGTGTGGTCAACTGTTTTGGTATGTACATTTTTATAATAATTTTTAGCTGTTTTAGAGACTGTTTCAATGTTAAGATCTTTATGTAGTGAGAGGTTTGAGACGTACCATGGAACATATTATGTTATTTGTAGAAGAGAAAACCATAATTATTATAAAATTTATATTTATATTTACGGATTATAATTGGTATTATAACATATTTTTTTAATTTCTAATATAATATAACTGTATATACCTAGTACCTACCTATGGACTATGGTAAAACATTAGTTACGAACTTCCATGGAATCAAAAAGGGATGGCTTGAGCATATTATTCTATATGACTATATTATTATTTTATTATATAATTTTCGTGGAAAACTTTAAGCTATCGAAACATTAGATACGTGTAGACTGTATGTGTGTATCATATTTTAGTATATTACATATTATGAGTCAATGCGAAAATATTGACAGTACTAGTGGATTGAATCTAAAGTATATTCACATATATCATATTATTATATTATGTTACAGAACATTTTATAATAACTAAATATCTAGACGGTTAGAAGGAATGAAGGATATGTCGTCCGGGACAATCGCTTAACTTTCATAAACATTATTAAAAATTCACAAATCAAAAATATCGTTTGCTGATCACATAATATGATGCAGTTCTCTGTGTTTAATATTATATTATATGAGTACCGCGGTGGTGACTGGTGATCGGTTTAATACTTTAATCTGAACGGCGATTTACACATACACACACACGCTCAGATATAATACTATATAGATAACAGTATGAGTGTACGAAACCAAACCGAGTAAACATTATATTATACACAAACGTGCGTGTATACGAGAGCAAATAAAGTATAAACACGACCGTCACCATGATATATTATTATAATATTATATTGCATAAATATTATAATATTATAGGGAATAATAGGTATGGTATACATTGATATTATGGGACATCACGTGTATGAACATACATATATATAAAGTATACGGACTAAACCGCAAACGCGGTAACTGCAGAACCACCAGAACCATGGAATATTGAGAATATAATATAATATTTTATACGATTCGGTCGGGGCGCTCCGAGTCTCGAAAAGCGTATGTTGTAATATATTATTATGTGGATAATATTATTATAATTAATGCGTGCCAGTAAGAGGCGCGACAAACACCGATGGTCGGCGGCGTCTTTGCGAATCAAAGTCTCGGTGCTTGTGTGTGTCCTTTACAGCAGCCGCCGAGTATTAGCCGCCCGACGTTGTACACAATGGGCACGGGAGACTACAAGAGACGTTCTATCGCGCCCTGCTGAGCTAAACACACAAAATCCCTTTGGTCGACACCGACTCGACTGACGACTACCAAATACACACACACACACACACATGCGATTATATTATACGTCACTGCACAATAATCGTATCATTTGTATTTTTTTATTATTATTATGTACCCCACTCGCCGCCTACCACCATATATTATATATATTTTATAATGTATACATAGTATAATATAATATACCTACCTGTAATACCATTAATATAGTATGTATATATTTTTTTAATTGCGTTTCCTTTCTTTGCGCAAACAAATGTGTGTTGCTTCACGGTGGTGTATTCACGGTCGACAATCGACTTTTATTTTATCCGTAACATAAAGAGAATATTAGTTAAAAAATTATAGCATACAATAATATACGTAATATGTCTTATTTACATTTACTTAATTCCTATGTGACTTACGCCAATTATAACGTAATCTAGTCAGTTTTAGTTTTTACGGACGGATAAAAAATAAATTCGACCGAGAACCAGAAAAATATTGATTTTTTGTAGTTCGAATACCAACTCACTATAGTAATATATAGGTACTGAGGTTATATATAACTATATTAATAATTATCATAATGTGTTCGGAATAAATATTGGTGAGATGTAGATAATGGCACAATTATCTATATCGATTGCAAACGAAACAGCGTAAAATAAAATATTGTGGACTTTCGGTGTTGTGCTGTAGAAAGTATACACAGCACACAGGAGTCGATTTTTTTTTTGTGGAATCACAAAACACTATTGTATGCATAAATACATAATATATATCTTATCAGTTATAACTATATACACCATATACACAATAATATATTATTATCCCGCAATTCGCATTGGACACAATACAATAACAATAACGGCGTTGACTCGAAACGAAACTCTTTCGCCGAGAGAATTTGAAAACTCTTTTTCTAAACCGACGTTTTTCGATTTCGATGCACACACACACAATATAGAATAAAGTCTCGACAGGTTGATTAAATAAAATTCACTTAATATAATATGATAACTATATAGTATGTATGTGATGCTGTATAGCGTATATTATGAAAGCGAATAATACGTCTGAATGCACCTTTTAATGTCCCGACCGTCGTACCTACTTAATAATATTCATAACAATAATAATAATAATTTAATATCGTAATAAAGAGTCGGGCTTGATGATAATATGACGCGAGTGTGATGGTCGCGACAGTTTTGTCAGACCCACATTTTGATTCCGTCATGTACCAGCGACCCATACCCACATATACTAGGGGTTTTCGTACCTACATGTATATGATATATAGGCATTATACGCACGGGTTAACCTAATCTCACACATGGTTTGACAGATAATTGACAACCGTGTGTCCAGGTGATCCGAGACGTGTTTTCTTTTCAGTCGTCGGTGTATCTCCGACCCCTCGCGGTTGCTACTTGTGCACCTTTATAATATAAAGTGTGTAAGACACATATTATGTGTGTGTGTGTGTGTGCGTGTGAGTGGGTATATACGACATGGATCCGAGTCACTGCGGAGAGCGATGCGCGTAATTTATACCGGGTATATGGTATTATGTTTATAGCTATATATATATACTTAGATATTATACTATTATATCGAAGGCGTTCGACCGCGATTAAAATTTTTATAAGGACGTCGCGTATGCTATATATATAATATGCTATATGCAGTATATAAAACCTCTTTATACATTATGTACCTACCTATGATATGTACATGCGCACGTATAGTATACTGTATAATAACATATACGGAAAACGTCAAACGTTGGACACTGCCATATAATAGCTCTTTGGAAGCATATTAGATACTTCATATTATTAATGCGTATTCAAGTATACATATAATATAATACGATATAGTATACAATAATGCATGCTCACTCAAATCGTCTAAAATCGACAACAATAAAAACGCCATGTCCTGCAAACGAAATAATTTGTTGTACGAGTAGAAACGCGTCGTAGATACAAATAATATAATAATATAAGAAAAGTGTATCGAAATCAAATACAATATAATATATGCACCCGATTAATTTGTATTCTGAATAACAAAAATAATGTACAATAGTATAATACCTACCTATACTCAGTATTACAATAATAATAAAATAACGTGCCAGAAATATTAACGATTTGTGAGCTATACAGTGTTTTTAACAATACAATTCGAATTAAATATATTAAAAAGTTAAATTACAATGAAAAATAGAAATTGGAATCAAAAAGAAAAAGTCTAGATTTAAATCTTTAATTTTTCATTTTTGTACCTACCTATATAATCTCAATAAAGTATACCGTTTATTTTCATAGTAAAAACGTAAATATTAAATTAATAAATAATACTGGAACAATGTTAAATAGAACCTGTTAACAGTTAATGTAATGTGCAATGACTTATACATTTAACCATATAACATACTACTTACGCATACAATTCTGCAGCATATCAACTGATATTGATGAGTCTTAAAAACCTCTGGTGTGACATTTACCTTTATAAAAACAAGAAAAATATCTTCCCCTCTCAAATATATCCAATTCGCAGTAATAAAATACCAACCTCTTTTTTCATAGTATAAGACCCAAATCAAATTCAAATTATAGCTTGAGAAGTATATCGCGTCGTAATCCACGAGCGACTATACCTCATTAATATCGTACGAAGAAAATGTATATTTATTCTACTTGTAGACAATATAACATGTGCCTACTACAGCCATTGTCGTTTGTAATATACTAATAATATAACGTAAACCGAAAGATTATCGCACAGGAACAGGAAGACCCGAAAACGCGGCAGACTCGGAAAGGGTATATAGTCAAATAGCCGTATATATACATACAATATTATGTAGTTATTGTGAGGTTCGTAATTATTATTGTTCGTTTCCATCGCGGAACCGTGGCTAAAGCGTTATACACGCGCATAGGGTGAACGACAAAAATTGTTATTTAATTAGAATATTATTGTATCTGTCGAGGGCGGTTTGTCGCGCGGCGGCGCTGGCCCCTCGACCGGAACTCGATTCGTCGTACTTTATCGGGGTCATTATTGTCGTTATTATTGCCTCGGAATATATGTATATATATATATACGCATCTTCCGCACAGCTGTACGTATATAATATTATATACGAATACCGTATAACCACCACGAGATATATTTATCTATATATAGTTCCGAGGGACGTTATGGATGGTCGACGGCGTTGCCGTTTGGTGGTGTTCGTTCGTTTTTTTCGCAAAATAAATCGGGTACACGCTCTGTGAAAAGTAAAATTATATTTCAAGCTCGATTTAAAAATAAAAGCCATGCCGTGTACGCGCAGCCTTTTCATTGTGCACGCGCGGTGTGCACCCCATCCTCCTGTGTTTAGGTATAAATATATATATATATATATTATATAATAACGTTGCAGTAATAATAATGAAAAGCCACTTTATGTTCACGGCGTGTTGAACACTGCCTCTCCGTGGAAATGAACTACCAGAGTCGTCGTCGTCGCCGTCGAGGCGGGAACTATATTATTATTATTATTATATATATATGTATAAAATAAACCCAGAAAATATTATTTCGATTGCATTTAAAAGGGAAATGACTTTTTAGCGATCACGCGTGGTTTTTCTTTTTTTCTTTTGTCCAATCGGTTCTACGTGACTTTTTGAACATAATAATACATTAATATTATATTATTATGTATACATATATATATATATATAGAAGTGTGTACTCGTCCGAGAATGAAAACTATGACGTTCCCCGTTTTCTGTTTCACGAACAGCCCAACAACCATTGCGGAGAATAATATTATAAATCAATGCCCATTCTTCGGATAAAACGAAAACGGCATATAAAAGTATGAAAAAAAGACACTTATGGTCCAAACCAGGGTTAAATCTTGTGGCAAAAAAAATAGGGTTTTGATCAGCTATGCTGCTGTAGCTCTGTTCACAGAACTTGTGTAACTTCCATATTACACAGACAACAATGAACAGAACAGTGTTTGTTTATTATTTAGATATCTAAATGTATATTATAATACATCGTGACATCGTGACATCGTATACATACCCATGTCTAACGGTACTTGATCTACAACGGGAATTAATTTCTTAGAAGTATGCGCTACTTAAGGACAAACAGAGGTTCGAGCATGACCCTGCCGTGGCAAATATAAGGGAGGAAGAGGAAGAGAGGTCCTCCGTACCAGTTGAACCCGAGTACTGGTGGGATCATGTGGCCTATCCAACCACTCCTTGTTCGACTGCTTTTCCTCCAGCTATTTATTAGAGACTACCCCCGGGTCAGCATATGTGATCTTTAACCACAAAAAAGCTCTTGCTACTACTGGCAATCGAAGGTCTAAAGGTGGGTCTGGACTGGCTATCAATATAGATGTGAGGGGTTAATTTTCCTCAGGAGACTGTGGGGCTCTTTACCATCTCATGGGTAGCTGTCTCCCCCCCCAATTTCGGCAAGCAAATCATTGATCAGATGGTTGGAATATTGTAGCTATGTACTCCCAGAATTTAGGTAATGCACCAGGGCCTAAACCCTGCTCGGTCTATCAGCAAGCACTCGCTTACCGTATGGTTTAGCCGAAACGTTTTAGAATTTGATTATCATTGTTATCCTTTTATTCATCTCTTACGATCAAGAAGGATTTAAATGTTGCCGTAATTTTACCCCTCTCCTCCACCGTGGACAGGGGTTACTATACATACAATAAGCAACTCTATAAAGATGAAAAATTTTTGCCACCTTGTAAAAACCGCTCACCCACTCATAAGTGACCAATGCGCTGTGCATTATATTTCATGTTTTTTTTTCCACATGTGTCAATGCTTAACAATACCGAATAGAAAATATAGGTATAAGGTATATGTATATATATACATTATACAATCGAAACATTCAAGAATTAATTATTGGGTAACCATGTTATATAGCTCAAAATATTGGATTGGAAATAGTAATATTTTATTAAATTTCACAATCACACAAAAATGTGTTTATAATTTTACGATTAGTTATGTTCAAACTTCTATCATGCAATACCTATACAATATTTCAATATCATGACCTCATATAGACGATGACATTATAATTTATATTTTATTGATAGTGGTGCATATAATATATGTCAATATATGGAATATAGTTAGAATATACATACATATTACAAAAAACAAAATTGAATGATAAGGTTTTTTCCTAATATAATTCAAATTTAAACAAAAACACTTAAAGAAAAATGAAAAATCATTAAACCAAAATGACATATTGTGTTTTAATCAAATTAAATAATGACTAACAAAACAAAAAATCAACAAAAGGCGTGTATCGCATATACATGCAGCATTATTGCATCAACACATTATAGGTCCATATCTGATATCACGTGTGAAATGATTACAGTTAAATTCGGTTATTTATATATTGTGTAGTTAAAACTCTTTATAGTGTATTGTAGCATTTATAACTTCATTGGAATAAATAATTTTAATTGTGTTCTGAATTGTGAGGTTTGTCTATCAACTATATAGATTAAGCGTATAATATATTGTGAAAGTTTGTATTGTAATCCAATAATACGAACTCTATGTTAACTATAAATATAGTAAAATATAAATTACTATATTTGCTACATTTTCAAATATTTCATGTTCTTTGGAATAACCAAATAATGCCAATATTTCAGATGTTTGTACATTTTTCAAAATTTTGAGCATACCTCAAAAACGTGAATTTCCAGAAAATGAGACATTGACCAATGAATTCATTTTATCAAAATCCCCTACAGTTACTAAATTCTGTCGAAACCGTGGGGTCGTTTTTGAAAGAAAAAATGTAGAGGGACACAATTATTGCTAAGTTAATAGTATATTATTGTACAGCTATATATTACATAGAATAGAATATCACATAAACTGTATTTTTTAATATCACACTCCCAATTATTTACAATATTACATTTTTTTATTGGGATACATTCGTACCCGCTATATAGTATAAACCTTCTAATGGCTTCTATGCACTATTACTAATATTAAATGCTTTATAGATTATCAGAGATTCCGTTAGAGGTACCTATCTACTTTGGGAAGCACAACACCGTACACGTGCGAGGTCCGCTCCAGGCGCATCACATCGTCATCGGCGGCAGGCAAAAGAGAACAGTTTTGTACTCTCGCGGTGTACCTATATAATATATATATATATACATAGTAGGTACATAATGTTATATTCATCATATTATACGTTTAGTTTTACCCAGCGTGAAGCTGCTCGAGCACTTATAATCATATATTACAGGTACATACATACGATTATTATTATTACTACTTTTTTTTATTATTATTATTATTATTATTCAATAGGTAGGTACATTGCCGCGGCGGCGTTGACTCTGGACGACAGAGTTCCGCGGTCGTGAGGTATATTATAATATATAGGTATACGTTCGGGGGTTGTGGTCGGAGGGGTGTTCTGGAACCGATTACAAATGAAATTTCCCATTGTTGTGTTTGCTTTGATTTCGTTACGTTTGAAGAGACGAATGTTTGTTGTTTTGTTGTACGTATTTATATATATATATATATATATATATCGTGTTGTCTACGATTTCAATGCCACCGCTATATATATATAAGTAAACCATTTGTACAAACGTATATAATATGTACGTGGCTAGGTACATAGAGACTGTGAGAGAAACACACATCGCGGGAACAAAATATTATATTATGTACATATACACAGAAAGAGATGGATAAGAAGAAGAAAAAAAAAAATTAAAGAATAAAATAAAATATTATCTTCGATTGTTATTACCGGTCGGCGACGGCCATTATACGGAGTCGAGTAGGTTAGATATACGGAGTCGACGAATTCGACGACGACTACGATTGTTGTTATTATTATTATTATTATTATATTGTATAGTCGGTCGTTATTGTTATTATTATTATTGTTGTTATTGTATAACTCTTTGTTGTGTGATTCTGTAACACCTCACACCTCATTACCTGTCCTAACACGGCGGGCTATCATTGTCCGTGTACAGTCTTCTGCGCAGGTGTCTTTATAAGCGTTGTTGTTTTATATATATTTATTTTTTATTTTTTTTTATTGTTTCACGTGAAAAAAATATACAGACGTAACGTATTTGTCTTTGCCCCGGCCGACTTGGTAAAATATTTGTCGACACGCTGCCGTCGTCGGATATCCGCCATGCCGCACACCACGGTTTGAGCAGGATACATACATTTCTGGGATACCCCGGCGCTCGGACACGACTAGTCCGCCGTCAACGCCTCGACCCTCCCCCTCGTCATCGTCTCCTGCTATATTACGGTTCCTATATAATTCTTCCTCTGCTGCGGCCACGCCAACTGTGTATATACACACGGATAACTGTATTACCAGACTCCACTCACCAGGGCACTCGGGTGAAAAATTGGTTCTATGAAAATATTTTTTATAATTTTTACCGGGCACAATATTCAAATGGATCAATCGTATAGATCATAGGACGTAATTTTAGGTATTAGAGCCCGTATCCTCCTTTGAATAAATTATATAATCTTCTGTCAATATAATTTTATAGTATAATGTGTAAGTCGTAAGAATATATTTTAGCAACTATAAGTTATATGTGCTGATGTGAAACTAACATTTTACTATTTTACACCACCGTACGCTCAGACACGAAATTCTGCAAGATACCCTTTAAGTACGTACGTCACATCAGCCCCCCTCATTGTCAAAATATTGAAATTGTATTATTCTATATCTTTTAGTACCTATATGCTATTTGTACGAATTTGTACGCATAAGTACAAAATTGTACGACCGAAGTGGCTAATTTCTATAAAAAAAACCGTCGAAGGGGGGACGTCACACCAGCCCCCAAAATAGGTTTTTCAATATTTCGGTTTAGGAGTGCCGCAGTATTTTCAGATCGTCAATTCCCTTGTTTACTTGTTTATCATACTTACTTAATTAAATATATATTATTTTCGTTAAAAATGTTTTCTTGACGTATACAAGTACAATAATGCCTATATTATCCAATTTGTAGGCTCAGTCCTCCGAGTTAGTAATGATACCGTCGATACGGACGCAACGGTTTAATACCTTACTACGGTACACAATATAATGTCCAGACATTATTTTATGAAGTCGTTATAGTTGCATAATGTTATAACGGTCATTATATGTACCACTCGTGCGTTTTGCAATTTTATTCGTCAGAGTTCAATTTTACGCAATTGTGTTAAATTGAATCCTTTGTATAAATATGGAGAAATTATAAACAATTTAAAAAAATAAAATAAAAACATAAACATAAAACGCAAGTAATAAATTAATAACCCAATGAAAATTGTGAAAATAATTTAATAACGAATACAACAACCATAGGTAATGGAAAGCAAAGATGACAATATTATATTATTTGTTATATTATATATACAATTCATATTATTATAATATCATCCTAAATATGTTTTCTAAGCCGCGGCGAACTATACACAAATATAACAAAACCTAGTGTAAATACTATAAGTATTAGTTTAATATTGTAGTTCGTTTCATTAATTACCTAGAAGTTATAGCCTATAGATAGATATTAGTACCTAAGTTCATAGTAAATTAATTAATGCAAGTCATACTACATAACATGACTTCATCCACAATATATTTGTTACACGAAAGATTGTAATATTATATTAAACTTGTATGGCGGGTTAGGGTAAATTGATATAATACCACATCACCACATCACCATTTATATTGCATATTCTACCTAAAATTGAAATAGGTATATGTCATGAATCGATCATTATACTATGATATAGACATATAGTATATAGATCTATATATAGATGAGAAAATTAAGTTTACATTAAATTACATTACCTTTCACTTATCAGTCATCATCTGTACAATGTTGAATACATCATAGGAACATTAGGAACTAAAAAGTAAATAAGAAAAATTAATCTTCAGCCTCCTAAAAGAATAATACTGCTTAAACCTTCCGCATTGATTTGATATAGCTAGCATTATAGCACTCAATCAAAGAAGGATAGGATTGGAAGAATCTAGCTTTATAACATGGAATCACAGCTCTCACGTTTTGGATATATTAACAGTCTACAATCTATATAGATTGAGTTCGTAGTGATAGTAAAATTACATCGATTTAAGTATAATATTATCATCTTTTATGCAAAAGTCGATTGAATTGTAACAATATAATATATACTTATTGTTTGACAATTGAATTTTCATTTAGTAACAGTAAAATACTTAACTTTAGAACTTATATATATTTGTATAATATGTTATTCTTTCTTCTATTGTCATAGTTTTATTTGAATTATAATATGTGAAGTATAATAATCTCCCGTAAAAAACTAACATTACAAGGATTTTTTTTTAATATGATATTCCATTGTATAGTTTATAATATAAGTTTTATGCATTAGATATATTATTCAACTATAACACTACATTTATTTGTCGGGAAATAATGTCCCTTAAGAAAACAAAATTAATATACAATATATATTATATATATATATATATTATATATATATATATAAAATGAATAGTTGACAGTCGTAGATAATAATATAATAAGGCTACAAACCAATTTTATTTAAATTGTACATATAGGTATATTGTCATTCGGGCAATTATGTAAACGTGTAGATATGTCGTATGCACTATGTACAAATAGGTACCTACATATAGTGAGATATGTGTAACAAATGATTGAAAATGGAATTTAAACAGATTTTGAAATAAGTGACTATTAAATTTTAATCTGAGACCTATAATGCTGCATGTGGTGTGTTACGAAGATCTGACTATTTTACCCTTTTAATATCACATGATACTTGAACCTCTGAAGGTTCAAAATAATTGTACCAAGTCTCGCATGTAATTTTTACCATTCACATAAAACCATTTCCCCTCCTCAGCACACCTAAATAACTCCTATTGCATCCAATTTTTGATATATTTTGGTAGGTATACTTTTAGACAATCGGCTCACTTGGACTCACCATGCTATAAGTAAAGCGATTACTGTTTAACCAAAGACACAAAAAAGTCTACTTTCTTTTGAATACAAATTTAAAGATCAATAATCTTAACTACGAATTTATCTTATTAGCGAGTAAGTGGACGTCACTCTGCTGTACATTAGGTTACAATTGGGTCAATGTATGATGGGTTATATTAAACTTAAATAATTCAATGATATAATATTATTGTATATAAGAAAAACGATTCTGAGCGGAGACGGTTTGTCAGTCTGGATATTTTATATTGTTATTATTTATTATAGCTTGTGAGTTGAATTAATATTATAAGTTTTTATTCGTTTCTATGGTGATAAACAAAGCGTTAGAAATTAGGTAAAATCATGTTTTTAGCGGTTTTTCGTAATTTGTCGGGGATTTTTCACGTGGCATTAAATAACTATTGAGGAAATCGAAAAATGACCACTCCAAAGTACCATCTTGATCCAATTTTTTAAAAGATAAGATAATATATGTTGAAATCAAAGCACTCCTTCTGGTATGAATTTTGAATATAGGATAAAAAACACCATTGTAAAACCACTAGCTTCTTTGCTCCGCTCAGAATCTAAAGTCTAAAATCTACAATCTACAATTTCAACCAATAACATTATTTTATCGCAAAAATACTTTCAAAGTCCCTATCCAAACTCAGATCTGCATGTTATTACATGTTTAAAAATTAAAACCTATATTATCCTCAATCTATAAACGTTTTCAAATTCACTTCCACCGACCACCAGCTTATATAACCGACCACCCAAACCCCTCATTCCTCGTTAGAGAACTCAACATGGACAGTTCGCTTGGAAATTCATTTAAACGATTATAGTCTGCAGACATGATGTGGCAGACACTTTTAGTAAATTAACATTGAGAATTAATTACATTTTTAAAAACATTTCACTGTTGGGTGACTTCTTTTTTTCTGATCTGGATCAAGTGAAACCTGTACTAATGTCTGTTAACACAACTTGAATATTTACAGATTATGCATATAACCAATAAAAATGAAAAATAAAATAAAATATTGGTAGGCACATGAAAAATGCATAGTACATTTGGTACAAGCCTGCAGAACCCATTATATACGTATACATTATATATTGTATATTATGCTCAGTAACTAGTAAGTAGATGTATATGTTGTGATATTGATAAATTATGGCTGACCGTAATGTCTGTACCTACTCTTTCCTGTATAGTGTTTACCATAAAATGTTAAAAGTTATCACTATTTATAACAGCATATACATCTTAAGACAAATAAAATTTTGCCGGCCGATAAAGAAATTAGTTTGGCAGTGTGTCTGGTTGTCTTTAAATTAGTTATAATTAGCAGAAATGTGTGACCGGTAAGTACAATTACAGACACAGTGATTAGGTAAGTACTCCTTAAAACTTGAATTTGGTAAATGGTTAGTAGTCGTATTTAAAATGGCTGATAATAATAGCAGTATAGTTAAGCGGACATGCAATTTGTTAATACTTTGTGCTGGTGATAAAAACCGGTATGGTTATACAAGATACAACAACAATACAGCAAAGTTCTTTTGACGGTATATGAAAAATAAAGTTAAAATTTACAATCTACTGAATTTGTAGAAAATATATTATTAAATCATACACCTATATACGCATAATATATAAAATACCAATCGTAACGTTACTGTCAAACGTTAAGTAGCAGTTATGAATAAGATTAGTATAAATTGAATTAAAAATAATAATAAAGTGTACCCATAGTATATACGTTTAGACTGTGTGTACTGAAACGCATTTATGAGAATATATATTTTGTATTCTATGATTTACGAATATTATATTATATTATATTACACTTATATTAGGTATAGCTGGTATTTAGGTGTACGCGATGTAATAAGTGGACGAAAAAAAAAACCGGACCAATAATGAACGAGGTATATTAATAACATTATATACACGTCCAAAAGATACATATCATTATGAACGAATAAATTTAACGAACAAATATTATTATAATGGTAATGATACGCAGTTAACGCGCACGTACATTATACGATGGGAGACGAGCAAAAACAAACGCGAGTGTATAATATAATATTATTATTGTATCGTGAAAATTAAAAATTCATTGCAAACCGTGAAATAATTTTCCGACCGTACACCTATTATGGCGAGTATCTCTATACCATATACACGGCCAGCATAGTAATAATAATAATCGCCACTCGCGTATAATAATATAATGTAATACGCGCACAGTTAATCATCGTCCCGATGTGCAGTGTGATCCTACAGCAGCAGCATATTATACACGAGTTATATTATGAAAACCATATACAATAATAATAATAATAATAATAGTATAATATATACCCTATAGTCCTGCTGTACATATGCATGCTGCAGCTGCACACGTACGTATCCATTATAATATCATGTGCAGCACAATATTTATACGCATGCCGCGGTGCACGAATTCTCGTTTTGTACATTATATTTACTATCATGGGTATGTAGGTAAGTTATTTCCACGAAAAACTAATTATTTAATATGGCGTAAATTATGTTTTAGTAATAATTATTATTGCTGTGATCATGATTCCGTTTTTCTTTCGGCTCGAAATCGGCGTGTACACACACACACACACAGTAATAATAATATATTACACGGACGAACACCTCGACCATACTATAATGCTGCTGCTGCTGCAGTTCAACCACGGTCGACCGCGATTTTTGGACTCGGAGTGTACTGTGTAGGTACATCGAATTACGAGACGAAAAATTATTAATAAAAAAAAAAGTGGCCGACACTGTTGCAGTGTGCTTAATCATGTCATATAATATGTATACCTATTAATAATATTATATATACCTACAACACGGGTATAATAATATAATGTACGGTCGCCAGAAAGCGGCGACTTCAAGTGCCACTCTATAATAATATCATATCCGCGTGTATGAAAAATAAATTGGTTGAAATGAATAATGAATCGCTAGTAAAATATGCTGCGTTTATATTATAATATATTTCATAATATGTATACATTGCAACATCAATTGGAAAAAGATTATGCGTTTGACGGTTTTTATATACCTACCGTGATGACGATAGGACTGCCTCGAGATGGAAAAATAAAACCTAGGTATATACATATTTTTATTTCACCGTGATGAGTTTGAGAATAGCGAAAATTTGTGTTCCCGACAACATAGTTTATAATATTATATAATTAATAATATATTGAGAGTGGCAGATTTAATGTCCGGTAGAGTGTCGGTTAACGCTAACCGACTGATAACAGATTTTATTACCGGCAGAATTCGGCCAATTAAACTTCCATTAACTTTAATCGGAGATGGTACAGCCATGGTCTGTTTGTATAGTATCCACGACAAATTATAGAGCGGTATATATTATTCGAGCTCGCGACGATTTTAAAATTGATGATGATTTATCTATAATATATTAGGTATATGAACAATTCATTTTTTTATTATTTATATCAACAATTTCATGTTTGTATAATAGTATAATCGCGATTATTTTTAAAGAGTTGATATACTACAATAGAGCTCATCAATATTTACAAGAGTAATACCTAGGTATTTAATAAGTAATTAGTGTTTTTAATATTAATGCGGATTTCTATTAAAACAGAAGTTTCTTTGTTTAATAGGTAAATAAAATTACGTAACTATGTTATATAATATTATACTGTATGTATAGCAGTATATAATATTATACTTTATATATAGTAGGTATAGTAGGTACCCATAAGAAAACTGTTGAGGTAATATATATCAGGACGATGTTCGGTCAAGAGATGGCCATCATCATCACTAACCATACTAGGTATATACACAATTAGTATTCAGTGCGGAACGGTACCGAATAGTATCTATCCATTTGTCAAATTAATGTGGTTTTTGTTATTTAGAAATTTTACCAAAAAACGCGAGTGGCAAATAAGATGCGATCATTATATTATTAAGCGTCGAGTACGAATAATCATAGGTACATGAACTATTCCATAAGGTAAAGACCAAAAATCTTCAACTATATCGAATCTCACAATTACAAAATATTATACATGGAAGACGGCTGATGATTTCACGAAAAGCCAACCATGACTGGAACTACAATAATAAATATACTACTATACTAGACAAGTAGACCACTACCGCGGTACTACCACAGTAATTATAAATATGAGTACACGTGCATAAATATTCAACATGCATATAGGCATCGACTCGTAAGTAGGTATATGTACAATAATAGACAAAATAATAATAATACATAATATTATACCTACACCTATTTCCATTTACCATAATATACCCCGTATAATATTGATCA
Organism: Macrosiphum euphorbiae; assembly: GCA_949089665.1. Classification (NCBI taxonomy): domain Eukaryota; kingdom Metazoa; phylum Arthropoda; class Insecta; order Hemiptera; family Aphididae; genus Macrosiphum; species Macrosiphum euphorbiae. Next base: position 29,402,269 of record CARXXK010000003.1, on the reverse strand, counting down.
GATAAGAATCATATCATATGTTGCATGCGTGTATGACTAAATAAATTGACCCGAAACCCGATGACATATTATAATAATAAAGGGGTAGGTACAATTTACTTATTTGTTATCGACCTACCACCGCACCGTATAAAATATATCCCCTGCGCCACCGAGGTCCATTGTACCTATAATAACACTTTTTATATGTATATATCATTACAAAAGATTCAAATAAAAGTAAACAATAATAATATATTGTTTACAATAGTAGCGTAGGTAGTTAATAAGTAATATTTTATTATTACACGTAAAAAATATAAAATATTTTAGTTCCGATATCGGTATAGTTTGGAATTGTTCTAAAATATAATCAGGTGCGTATACATGAGGGTTTTGGGGGATCACCCCCCCTGAAAATTAATAGTTGTGTATTTTATTTATATATAATATATATAGACTTCCCACCCCAAAAAAAACTTCTATGAACCCCCACAGAATTTTGTTTTTGTGAATGTGCCTGAATATAATACATTGAGCTCAGTGGCGTCATTTGAACCATCATATACGATATACCTTCAATTGAGTATTGAATATCTATTATTATTTTGATTTGGACCACTTCTTAAACAAGTCAGCCTGAAAAATGGATAAATTCCAGACAGGGAGGGGACCTGAGCATAAAATATGCGTGTTAAAAAAAAATTTTAATGACGCCTCTGATGCTATACCGATGTAGATTAAGCATTTAAGCCTAAGAAATAATGCTGTATAGTGTAGGTATAATGATAAAATAATGTTGTACCAATAATCTTTATCTATATATTAATAAATTACTGTCTCAATATTATTTTTTAAATAATTTTAATTTTAAGGCTTAGGTACCATTGTAGAGTAATATGACTATTGACATATTTTATATATTTTAAACATATAAGTTTCTACCTATCTGTAATTTATAAAATTCTTCTTGACGTTAAACATAAATCAAATAAATAAAAAGGAAATTAACTCTGATTTTTCCAAGTTACAGTATACAATTTCTTCTCAACATTTGTTATGAATTCTGATTATTGTCACAAGAAATGTTTTTGGGTTAACACTTTAAGGGAGTTGATTAGAACTCATTGGCCACTGACTTTAAATATCAGCCCATCGACACTGTAAAATTGGTGAATATAACTCCTAAATGTCTATGTGTGTATAGGCATGATGCATGGTATCCACTCTCCATCCCCGTTATGGTGTTGTCATGAGGTACGGAATTTACGATTTTCAAATCATCTATAGACGAACCCTATAAATTTAAACTGTAAACTTTTAGTTTTACAGTTCTATTCTTAATCTGAAATTCAGTACTCCACGCTCTAAGTTAAAATTATATGCACACACTTATATACTTGCCTATAAGTATATAGGTATACATAATATGGTACAACAACGACAGCGCAGCACATGTATATGTGCCTATATGTATAGTCGTACATAATGTGACTTTAGCATTCTTATATCATTTACTCAACCGCAGGTACTTTGACAACAAAATATATAATATATGAAATGTATCATGTATTATACCTACACTGCTAATATTGGTACTTTTAATGTTCAAATGCGTTACAAATTGTAGCACGGAAAATAATTATTTTGTTGGATAATTGATAGTTTTATATCCGGTAGTTGATAAAAATGAAAACATAAAACCACGTATTATGTACGCTTTTATAAAGCACTGAGGTAAATTTCGAATATATTTCAAATATTTACTCATATTCACAATACCGTACCCCTTCATTTCGTATGACATATACAGATTTCGTGAAATAGCTGTATTTTCCGTGTGTGATTTTTATTGCCCGTTGACATGAATGCGTACATATTATTTTACACATACAATCCGAATTTAGATCTGATACAAGGTTTTTATTATTATTATTATCATTATACTATTATAACCGCTACCCTCACCACTCGGCTTTTTTTTTGAAAAGAAATCTCGCAACCCAACAAATTATACGGTTTTGTCATTATATTATATATGTATTAATAAGTATAATAACACGGGGCGCTGCTGTAATTCCACTGTTATTTTATTTTACTGTCGGTTAAAGACATAAAGTATTCATTTTAAATTGCTTTTTCCCGTGTTCGTATATTTATTTTAAAGGTTTTTTTTTTGTTTGCATTTTCCACACATGAAAATAAAAATTATTATTGGAATAACATTACAGTCGTATATTTGTTCAACCGGACTATACGTTTTCACAGTAACGTGATAGTATTTAATTTGACAATAGTTTTAAACAACAAATGGATAAAAACCCTTGAAATATACCTCCTATAATTACCTGTTTAACATAATACAAATTACAAATATTTATTTTTTATTATTATTGTTTAATTCTATAATTTTTACTTAATTCCTACAGTTAATTACAATAACATACTCCATAATATCCTAGTTGTTTCGCGGCCGAATAAAATGCATTACAATATAACTGCCACATATACCCATTACAATTTACAACAAGATAATTTTTTTAATTTATAAATAGCTTCGTTCTTACCTGTTACCTTGTTGATAATTACGCTGTGTTGTTTTTTGTAATATAATAACACGTACCCGTGTATAATATAAATTATCATATAGCCATATAAAGTTTGCCATAATATATATAATTGTTTCCAACCGACCACGGTAAACGTTAATAAATATTTTGTAAGCTTAAAGATTTTAATAGTTAAAACATTTTTATTTCACTATTAAATTAAGCACATTATACACCTGCTGTAAATACTCTCATAATATTAAGGAATAGATATTGTAATAGCTTATAATAAACATTATAAGTTGGTTTATACAAAACAAAATACACATAAAATAGGTATATAGTTTAGTATACTATTCTGATACCCATTTATGCACATATCCATAGTAGGTATATTATATTTATGTATATTTGTTTTTTAATAGTTAACGTCACACTTAGACCCACACATAAATCCCAAATAATAAACTTTATATATGACGTTAAATAATACGTAGGTACGATGGTTTACGTGGTTTTATAGTTATAGCTATATATATAAAATACCTAATAATATGGATTATTATAAAACGAGTAAGTACAACGAGAAGAAAAACCAAACGATAACACAATACATATTCCGCATACCTACACATGTATATACCTATTATAGCGAAATCACTTAGTTTCATTTTACTATACAGCAATATATTATATTATAGAACATAATACCTATTGCTTTTAATCCTTTCATATTATGTATATATAATTAAATACAATTTTCAGAGAAAAGTTTTTAGAATATAATCGACCAATACCTACAAAAAATGTGGAGTTAAAAATGTTTAGCTAAATAAAAGGCAAACATTTTAAGGGAGTAAAACAATCATTGAGGAGTAATAAATATTTTAATTTTTCATGACTGTGCCAATTTATAGTTTATAGGTATAAAATATGTAGAAGAATTATAAATATCTTCAATTAAATGGCTATAATATATTTATAATAATTAAATATTATCGTAATAGACACACAGTATTATAACTATGCATTATAAGCGTTGAAAAATGTATAGGCCTATCGGCCATACTAATTACATATTATTATTAAAGGGACCATTATTTTTTCATTATTATTCAAAATAACTCTCGGCAGCAGTGGTTTCCATTCGAAAAGAATATAGTTTAATATACAATATACATATTATACGTAGGATGAGTATCGGAGTATATTAGTTTTTTGAGTAAATTATAGTAGCAAAGTTGAATCTGGTGCTGACAGAGATGGAGCCGGGGTTCTGATTCAGCGATTCTGCCAGTAATTCTGTAAGTTAAGGACATTTTGTTTGAATAAATGAATATAATTAGTACACATATCTTTTTTCTTATATACAAGTAATCATATGAAACTTTTCTAATGATTTCTTTCAGTCATAATTCATATAGGTAAATATAATATTATACATATACCTATAGCAGTATATAATAATCTATAGTTCTCTCTCACTCTTTATCTTTCTCAATAAGGGTATTAGCCATTTTGGCACACCAATAGGACTGTTCAAAAAATGTTCTTTTGTAAAAATGCAAAAAGTAATATTATATTTAGAGTTCAGACTTCGAATGCATTATTTAAAAGTTTCAGTAAAACTGTAATTAACTTACAATTTGAAATAGATCTTGATCAATAGCATAATTTTGTGCGTCACACATTTTCGCTTTTTTCTTGTATTATCAATGCAATACAACACAAAAAAAATATTAAATAAAATAATCACATAGTAGTTATTTCATAAACGAAGTTGGTAACTCATAGGAGGATTTGTCTACGATGGAGATGGCACAAAAGAGGTACCTATTTCATAAACGATTTATAACGGAGAATTTATTTATTATTTTTCATTAATTCTACGATGCAGATAGCACATAGGAGGTTGTATCAATAAATAGCTTATTTTTTTTCAAAATATAGCGACACCAAAACCTCAAAATCATAAATATGGCACATTTTCCCGTCAACGACGAATTTTAGTGAGCGGATTTGGTAATATATAAAAAAAATAATCTTACAACATACGGGGAAACATTAAATTAAGTCACCTGATGATGATGTTTGTCAAATACTCATTGCCCTGCAAACAGTGGGGTAATTCAGGTATATGGGCTAGATTTTTTCCTTCATATAGTAGGTAATATAGCCAATAGGTAATATATTTAGGTATCTCTACAGTCTACATATGTATTAATTATTTAGTCATAGACCATTGTAATCTCTCGAAAAAATGAGTTATTTATGCCTATGATCATCACCTATGATACTAACTATAGTACTTAAGTATAAAATTATGTAAGAACGCTATTTGTATTGAGATAAAAATGCAATTGTAATGTAATGTAATTGTTAGCGAGCAGTTTTTTTTCAGTTGTTTTATTGGCTGGTCAAAAATATTGCCCCCCCCCCTGTAAAATACTGAAATGACGCCACTGCCTGCACACCACGTCTTATTTATAGTTTTCTTTTATCCGTATTGTGCTAAACCATGATTTTCTGTAGTGCAGCGTTTAATGTACACTGTAGATTATAATATATAAATGCGCAGGTATTCACTTTTATAAACGAATGATTTAAAACAATTCATTGTATTCAAAACCATAGTAGTGTGTGTGTGTTTGTGTCCTATGGGCTATGATGATGTTACTGAAGTCATCAAACTATAATGAAAATAATATAGGATGCTTACATAATATATATATATTTTTTTTTAAACATTCTGACCGCGAAAATTGTTACCCTCTGCGGTTTAATCCAGAAAAAAAAACCTAAACAATGAAAAGCCCCATTTGGTGTTTTATAAAACTCCATTGTCGATTCGGTTAGCCAAATTGAAAACCATAGTATGGGATCGGTTTTTTTTTATTTTTTAGCGCGGATTGACTGATCGGTGATCGGGGTAAATACTTTTTATTATTACGTATTTTTTTCGTCTTGGGGTTTTTTTTTATTTTTATTTTTTTTTGTTTCAATGCACGTATAAAAACCTAACAATATATAGGGTGGACGCGTGATTTATTCTAGGGTCGTGTGCGACAGACAAATTGCACGCATTGGTATACATAGTATATACCGCGTATATATGGTGTATATAATATGTGTCGGGCGTGAAAAAAATCAACCCAAAACATTTGGCCATCGAAAAAGACCACTGCAAAGTGTATAGATAGGTATTATAATGAAAATAAAAAAAAAGGTCATATTGTTAAAATATCCCTTTGCAAATTGATTTAAAATGTACAATCGCAAACCAACAGTGGATTATTGATAGTATATAATAGGTTTTTAAAAAATAATATCAAACCAGATTACTGGCATTAAAAGGTTTTGACCTTGATGCATGTAATAATTTAGATCTCAGCGTTATACAATTTATCATTTGTATCAACGTGATTTACTCATATTTAGCATTTACCTGAATCCCATATCTCCAGGGGACAATTATTTCAAAATAGTTTTTACAACAAAATAACTATACAATATATAATCAAGTGTATAATTATAAATTTCACACATAACTCTTTGTTTTCAAGTACGCTATATTTCTAATATGTATCTATATTATATACTTGAATATATGTAATTTCAAGATGAACTACATTGAAAACATTTAAAAAATATATATATATAATCAAATTATTTAAATGATGAAATAGCTCTATAAAATTTAAGACATAATAATATATAACCATATAGGTATTAGGTGGTATCTATTACATATCACGTACATCTAAAGAATAAAGATACAACACTTTTTATATATTATGTTATATTACATAATTGAAAACAAACTATACCACCTCATGTAGTGAATATTTTAAAAGATCTAAGCAGTAATACCGTTATATAATGTATTGTTGAACAGTTTACACAATACATTTTAATAATTGTTTTACCATGTTATATTATTATCTATGTAGGTAGGTAGTAAGTATCAAGTACCCTAACCTAAAATATTAGTTATTAGATAGGTACCTATTATCTACATCATATTTCAAAATAATTTAATAACTGGCATTGTTCAATAACTGTTCAATAATAAATTATGAGTGATATTTGTATCAGTAGTCAGTAGTAAATAATTATCTCAAAAAGTATCAACGTTTTCATATTTTAAAAACCTTAGAAAATAAAAATATTTACACTTGTTTATTGTTATTGATATTAGGTTTTTACTTTTCTGAAGGAAAAAGTATATTTTTAAAATATTTTTCTGAGAATTCCCATGTTTAAAATTCAAATTTTGAACGAATAAATATTTAGTTGTAGACGTATACTTATTTAAAATTTTGAAGAGTGGTGAGTGGAGTAGCTAGAATTCCAGAGGAGGTACACTGTAAAACATTGGTCCACTTACTCCATTTTTGTATCGCCTCAGCACATCTTGCTTCACTGGCCTGCCATATCTTAATTAATATTTAATTAGTTTCTAAAATATGTTTTTATTTAGGTATAGGTTCCACATACATATATTAAATTCAATTATATTGATGACATAGTACATTCAAATTATGTAAAAAATGATTTTTAAAAACGTTTATAATTTTTGATTTTGTAAGATAGTGATTGTTTACTGTTAAATAATCACCCTATATAGGTACTAGTTGAAATTTATTTGGTGAAAATAAAAATATATTATAAATGTAATAAATACATATAGGTACGTGTTATCATAATATCATAATTTTCTCTATAGGTAACTTATATTAAGTATTGGTATTACAAGTTATCATAAATTATAAATATAAAATGTGTATTACTTGTTTTTCCATTCAAAATGTCTAGTAATTGACTAATAATAATAAAATGAAAACGTAAACGTTAATATTTTCTAATCAAAAGTTTATTGAAAATTTGAAACACGCATCCTCATTAATAAAAAAAAACATCCCCCCATTATTGTATATAGATGAGACTATAGTATGAGTATTATAATTTAAAATATAATATTATAACATGTACTCTGGCGATCATATTTTGTAAAAATAAAATGCAATGTTAATTTTTATTATTACATTTTGAGGGTAACGCATGTAGATTAGTTACAATAAGATAACGTACAGTGCAGTATTATACATAGCTGGTATACGCTAGGCAGTGGACTCCAGTGACATACGCTGGAGATAGGCTAAGTGGGCTACAGCCCCCTTCTATTTCAGACGTTTTAAAGATACAAATTATTCAGCGTTAAAAATGTCAAACGAAGGTACTAATCATATTACCTACCTGATTATCCGTGATTATATATTATACTAAAATACTGATGGATAATATAACAGTGGATAAATTATAACTTATAATATTACAATTTACAATCATAAACATGTAAAGATATAATAATATTTTTAACTTTTCAATAATATGCTAATTCCTAGGTATTTTGTGAAATTATAAAAAAAAAGTTAATTTAGACATATTTTTCGTATATACCTATAGTGATTCAAATTTCACAATATTTGATGACATTCCAAAACAACATTTTATACCGTTATTTTTATTATTTTTAATTTACCTGCATCGGGCTGCATGTGTCTGTGTTTAGCCCCCTCCAATTAAAAATCCTAGATATTCCACTGATACTATAGGCTTTGCACATATACCTATTATTATTATTTTATTAAACTAATGAATCATGGATGATTTTTAACGAGCTATTAGTAGGCTTATATAGGCTTAGCTTATATAGATTACTGGACAAATGGACAATACAAATGTTTTTACTAGGTACGTGGAATTAATGAACCGTCTTATAATACCACTTGTGTTCTATAATATACCACAACCATACAATTGAGTTGCTGACGTATTGGCATATGCTAAATTAATTATATGTTCGAATTAGGCTTCTAGAATTACACAGCTCATGTTAATTGTTACCTGAATATGGATAAAATATACAAACTGCACCAGCATTTTTAATTATTTTTATTTTATTTTTATACCATTATATAATAATGCCAATCGATTTTCTTATGTCTTATTGTAGTATAAATTGGGTAAATAGAAAAATTAGGAGGCCAAAAAAAAAAATGTTTTCAGCTTATATACGGTTCTAACTCAGCACGATTTTACTGCTCGTTATATACCTACCATTTAATTGTTATCAACTAGTTTCGTTATTCAACTTTTTCAACCATTTTCTCTACAAAAACCTCAACGAAATAAAATAAGTTTGAAGATGACTCAATTCATTAAAAAAAAAAACCCCTAATATTTGCCCCGGTATCGTGAGATTTTACGATACGATACGCAACCACTTATTAATAAATAACAATATATTGACGAAAAATTGGTCAATTGACTATGCCCAGTTGGTCCACGAAAAAATGTTGGACCACCCTATTCAGTCACACACACACACACACACACACACACACACACATGTAAGCACTAATTTACGGTTTTCGGACGTCATCCCCGAGATTGTTAACAAATTGCTTATTCTTCGATTTGCGCCAGCCCCGTCGGCGTCGTATGTGAAATGAACCGAGACAAATTTTTCCCCGCTCGCGTATATATATTTCATTTCGATTCACACGCAGATCCCCATTCTGCAGCATCCACGGCGTCGGGCGTGGAGGGGCTGAGGAGGTAGTTGTGGTGGATATAGCAGGCGATTATTATTCGTCGTAGGTAGGTGTGCGTGTGTGTGCGAGTGTGTTTGTGTATCATATTATATTATGAACGGCGCGGCGGTGTATCAGTGAGAATTACTGTGCATGCAAAGAAAGAGGGAGAGAGAAAGAGAATGAAAGAGAATCCCATCTTCAAAAATCATCAACACTATCATTGTCGTCGTCGTCTTGGTGTTTTTTTTTTTTTTATTAAATTTATAACAAACACCAAAGCGGCGCGCACCGACAAAAAGCCGATCGAACTCGCACACACATCTAAAGGCACGCAATAATAGTAATAATGATAATAATGTAATGTATTATTTGTTATTATACGGTGCGAATTGTGTGAGGAGTGTTGCTAACCCAAAGGATGCCGCTCGCACGAGGTGTTTGCGCAGTGTGTGTGTGTGTGTGTCGGCGACTGCTCGTGGTGGTAGACATATATTCACCAGCCAATGTTTACCGCTCGCCCCGGGGGGTTTCGTCGGGATTTTTATTTATTTCATTTTTTTCCACTCCTAATTTCTTGACGGAACGGCGCATACCTTCACGTACCTATATCATGTACATATACCTATGTAGAGGCGCACTGCACGCGTTGTTATAACATAACATTATATTATATTATAAAGGTGTCAATGGGACGGGGAAATTGGCTGCCGAATATAATTATACCTATACATACGTATATTGAATGAGTGTGTTTCCACCCCTTTTGCTCGCGCCATAAGGACGAAATCGTCGTCGTCCTGCTGCTGCTGCTTCTCTTATATACAATAAGTGTATGCATATAATATATCATGGTCCCGCTGCATCTCCTGCTCCACGACGGGTTTCAAAATACTCGTTTACATTATGTTATATACCTACGGTTGAATATCACCTAACTCATTGGTCACGCTCATTTTACTGCATGCAATCATAAGTCTGCGATGTCGATGAGTCTCTAGTTGCTAGGTGGATAGGTTATGCAAACTGAAAATGGTATATCGTACACGGTCTTTATTTTATGGATAGAATTTCAAAAATATCTGAATTTCGTATTTTACATGTCATGTCGAATCTTAAATCTTATTTATTTCCCCTACATGGTAATAATTTATCCATTTATTTCTAATTATGAATATTGACGTACCTAAGATGAATATCTATAAAGTATTCAAAAATAATTCCATGAAAAAAAAAATCATGATGAAATATCTATTCGATCTGTCTAATGCAGTTTGGTTTGACTCCAAGTAATACATGCATTAGTATATTATCAAAAATAAGCCATACAACAATATTAATTGTAATTGTGATGATTATCAAACTACCAAAAACTCAATTCTTATAATTTTTCAGACGATATAGGTACGTTCATTATTGTAACGTGTACCTAACTATATTAAATAATTATACGTACCTACAAAGAAAATATCGTATATTACTCACATTTTCTTCTCTTGGCCGTCAATATAATCAACAATGCAACGCATGGAAATGTATAATTCATGAAATGTACAAATTTAATAAAGATTTTTGTCGGTGAATTATATATTTACTTTCGTGTATTAATGTATTATTTATTAGGTCTCGGTGTATTATTTTAACGCAATGACCGATGCATCATGGACAATTTCTATAGCCAACCGACCAAAATAAATGAAACATTTCTCTTTTCTTGTAAATTAACGCGTAGCTACAGTGTTTCATACTTCGATAATAATTCTCTTATAGGATAGGTACCTGCAGTTACTTTTCCACAATATGTTATTTTGACTTTTCTAATATTTTATTATCTGTTTGTCACATAAGTACCTATATATTTTTTAAAGTAGTTAGGTACTATCAATTTTATCCCATTGCAATATTTTTATTATTTGCTTAAAATCGTTGATTTTTTTGCAGTTAACAATAAACATATTATCTTCCATACACTATTCATAAAATGATATTATAATAATGCTTATGAAATCTGAGAAGAGTCATCCAACTTCACAGACGATTCTACATAAAAAGAAAGAGAGAGAGAGAGAGAGAGAGTGAGACAGTGACAGATACAGTCATACAGAGACGAAAATTATACCTACAACTTACAAGGTTACTTATTTTATTATTACATATTATGTGGTCGATATTAGTGCACGCGATGATGCGTCTATCTTCAGTTATATATCTATATATGTACACAAGCAAGTAGCTTCGGTATATTTGAAATTCAAGCAAATACAAGGTACGAATTAATCCGACACGCAAATCACATAATATGTACTTTATGAACTATGTTGTATATAGATACACACCTCTGTGGCTACGTATGTGTAAATACAACCGGACATAGCTCGCATACGCCTGCAGCGGACCGTGTCCATAAATGCATCCTCCTGGCTGATTTTTTTCTGCACTGTCTGATGCAGTGATGTATAATATTATCATAACATTCGTTTAACAAACGCTAACATTGAACAATAATAATACGTAGTAGATACGTTTATTATATTTTATTTTAATCAGTATATGTGGGGCTATATAATTACGTCAAAAATACACTCAGCGTATAAGACTTCCAGCAATATTCATTATAAATTATAATGCAATACCTATTACCGGCATTTAAAATAATATGCGTTTATATTGCAGCGATGCAGCTGGATATACGAATCATGAGTTGCAACGACGCACCGTGTTATATTTATTTTTATATAAAAATAATATATATACCAAAGACCCATTTTTATCATGTATTAATCAAACGATTTGAAATTGTATAGTAGGTACATTTCAAAAAATCATTTAATATTTTATCATATTCAAATATCATCACCACATCTTTTGATATAGAACCCAATTGTTTTGTCAGATATCATTAATATATTCTGATCTTATATTATTATACAGAACGATGCGCTTGCCTCTATTTTAGATACTGAGAGGAGCGAATGAATGTACCTATTGTATTTACAATGATGTGTGTCTTCTTTTTTTACTTTAATAATGAATTTATTAAAATTTTGATTTTTCAAATTTTTAAATAATATATTATTATCCTTATAGTACACGAAGTTAAATAATTCAAAAATTACTCGTAGGTATGAACTTAGATTCTGATATTATGTCAACATTTTCAGAAAAGTTATTCACTAAATAATTTACAGTAGAAAAGGGAGTTATCGTTTGAAAAATAGAAGTTAGTATCTCCCAGGACCTTAAGAAGTATATAAAATCTCAAGAATTTGAAAATATGGTCTTTAAGTATATTTAAAAATTCTAAAAATCAGATTTTGAACATAACTGTATCATTGAAGAAAAGGGGGGACCTTGCTTGGTGAATCACATCTATTATACTGTTTTCAACTTCACGAAATACAATATTTTTTCCTTTCCAGTAAGAATATAGGTAATATAATGGATTCTCATATGGAGCCTGCAGGTGTGGCGTAGTGGTTGGCCGCAGTCGCTTATGTGTCCCGCGTCGCTAGCTCCCAGATAGAGTATTTAGCGACGAATCCTCACCCCGCATAAAAAAGGTATTTCTCGAAACTATAAATAATTAGCATAATTAACTATTAAGTATTTACACCATGAAGATTCATACATATTATATTATAGCAATAGTGTTGTGTACGTATTACTCGATGTTAACAAAATGTATTTCCACATAGTAAATCGTTATGATAAGTGACGTTTTCATCTTATAGGTTAGCAATAGACGATTCGCATACGTCGTCTAGCCCCCCCCCTCTACCACACATATATATAATTTAATGGTCGTGTACTCAAGAATTCTGGGACTGTGGTTTCCATTTGCACCGATTTATCCTGATAATCCTTTCGTTTGTGCTCGATCTCTTCCAAAATTATCTACGATTTTGGCTTGGAACTGTAGATAAGTACAGGGAAAGTTATGCACATGAATACCAAAATAATTAGGTGTAGCATATTGTGTGTTCACTGATAACTTAACTTAAGCTCTTTGTGGACAGGCCACCATCATATTTACATTATTAGCTTTATATTTTATATTGTAAATCTTATCTAAATAAATAAAATAAGATACAAAAAGAATACTGTAAACAATGAATACGAATGAATAATGAATGCAAAACTAAAATAAATGTTTAATGAATCCGATATAGTAGGTATTCTAAAAATGTTTGGTCAGAGGGAGTGATAAAATGGTAAAGAATATAACAATGTGGAAGCCAGATGGAATGAGACCAAGAGGACGACCGATACAGCGGTGGAGCAACCATATTAAAGAAGATCTGAAGCTCCTAGGAATCAAAGATGGAGAAAGGCTAGCATTGGATAGTGAGGCATAGTGGAAGTGGTGATGGGCTAAATAGCCACGAATAAGCGAAAAAAAATGTAGATATCTATTATATTACAATTCACAATCATTATTTTATTCACGTTTTTCAATTCTATTCAAAAATATACTTGCTATACAAACATATTATAGACATATATAGTCATCAAGTCTTACGATAGCTATCTATGAAATACATTTAAGTTATTAAAATACAGAAATTGTTATTAAAATTGTTATACTCATATTATATTGACAACACGATAGGTAGGTTTTTAACTTGGTACTCACCAGTGTGTCTATTGCACTTCGTGATACCTATATGTTATCTTTTATTACATTTAAATTGTAAAACAATAACAAACCCAAGTTATAATAAAATCTAGAATACAAAATTAAAGTAGGTAGGTGCCATTGCCGATAAGTGATATTATTTAATAAAAAACAAAAATTATAAATATTTACGAAATAAAATTTCACAACCCAAAAACGTGATTTATAAATAAATGTTGAATAAATTTGAAAATAATTGCTGTATAGGTGTATGTTAAAATGTTTATAAAAAATAGATTCAATACATTATTATAGTTTAGCAATGAAACTAGTAATTATAATGTCCTTGATTAGTAATAAATTAACTTAATATTTATTGTTCAACTAAAATATAACATTATAACGATTCGTTTTGTTATCGACATAAACTCGATAATAACATTATCAAAGTCCTTACTTAATGAATCTTGATGAGGTCACACGAAAAAACCAACATTATACTCGCACGTAAGAATTTCCTTTACTTATTTTTTTTAAATTGAGAAGAAGCTCATTCGTACCTATATTTTGTTCAAATTTATAATACCTATAATAATAATTATTGTCATGAATATATGGTAGGTATATAGTAGAATATTACCAATGTGTATTATGAAATATTTTTTTTTTGCATTTGTATTTTCAATGTTTCAATAATATTCAATTTATTGTAGAAAAAAAAACAATTAAAAGACATTTTTCAGAGTTGCTAGTCACTTATTCCGACCTTCGTCAAAAAAATACACGTTCAAATTTATAATTGTATTAACATTTATTCATAAGGTAAAATGTATGTACAATTTCAGTACACCATCCTGGTATAGAAAAATTCATCCCTTCCCCAAAAGCTTACTACGCACATATTATACATAATTCCATTGGTATTTCTTTAAATAATCTAATGATTTATTAATAAAAGTAATAAATTACGCAAATTAGAAAATTTAAGTTCCTAAGTTTATATATAAAAAAGCTATATTAATGCATTTTCTAGTGTATAACATTGATTCAAAGACAATTTTAACAATAGCAGGTATACATTATAATTTACAACTAAATCTATATTCAACGACCTAGTGTGCATGTTTGGGAATTGTTGTTGTAAATAACAACTTGTTCCAATTTATTTTTATTTGAATATTGGACATTTTTAATAAATATGGTGATTTTAAAATAACAGAAATTTAAAATGTATATTAATACATGTATGTTTGTTAATGTATTATACCATCTTTAAATAATAATCTAAAAATGAGCACAAATGCTCAATAGTGATGGATTTGATAAATCTACAATATAAATATTTGTGTCTCGTATATTTAAATTAATGCTCCTTCCCCCCCCTCCCAGCAATAGATCATCGCTTAGGACCAGTCCCTTTCTATAGCACCGATATGGTGATGTAAATTTAATGTATAATACTGTATATAATGATAAAATGTATTGATATTTGATTGTATTGAGCATACAATGCTATCATTCATGCTATCATACAAAATAATTGTTTAGTCCATTAGAAGACTTTTAACCGACAACATACAAATTAACTAGTAAAATGAGAATATAAGAATACCACACGTGTTAAGATGATATATCACTCTTTTGATTCAAATTATTATTATTATTATTATTATTATTATTATTATTGTAGTTGTTATTATCATTATACAATACCGGTGTAATTTCAATAACGTTCCATAACAAACCATTAGTACGAGGACGCCGGACAGACAACCCTGCAGGCGGTTTTAATAGACATAAAGTAAAATGCATTTTATATTTATTTATATTATAGATATATACACAAGCCCAAAATCCGTGTGTCTCTATATACGCTCTCTACTCGCCCGCCTTATTATTGTATTTATATTGTACAGTAATAAATTATATATATATACATTTTTTTGAATTGAATTGACATTTCATATTTTTAGAGGGCTTTTAATAGTAATTTATAATAAGTATTATGATAGTAAAATGTGCTATTCAAAATAATTATACTTCAATTTGTAAATTTTTAATACAAATTAAACATTTAGTTCAATTGGCTTGTTTTAAACTTTTTAGAAGAATCAAATATTATAAATTAAGTTATATAGGTACGTTATAAATTAATTTCCATTAAGTATTCACTATTCTGTCTTCATTATACAATAATATACGTTATGCATGAAATCGAGGCTTTATTTTTACAATTTAATAGTTAATACAATTTAAACTATAGATATTTTATAATTTATTCATATATTTTTAAAAAATATATTAGCTATATGAAATGCTAAGTTTTAGTTCTATAAGCAAGTGAGTTAATTCATTATTTTTTTTATAAAAATTTGAAAGTATTAGAATAGGTACTTGAGGATTAACTGAACTATTAGCTATAATATGTAAGTAATCAATATAATAATACCTATTTGGACATTTTAGAATTTACCAATTATATCTTGTAGGTAGTTGAAATCTTAAATAACTATAATATTGAGAAAGAAAATATTTTAACCGTTATGGTATCATAACTTCGCAGTTTAATTTCAGTGCCTCTGAAAAAACCATAGCAGGAACATATTCAATGATAAAAGGTAAGCATAATTAATATATTTCACACAGAAAACTGATTGGTACTTTCACATTTAATCGCTAATATTTAACTAAAGCAACGTTTATCTAAGAACTAATAGTGTCTATTAATACTTAATAGGTATAAAAATGTACGGTCTCTATGAAGGTATCTGGTATACCTATAATTTTCAGTATAATATAATTTAATAAAACGAGTGAAAGTATTAATATTGTAGGTACGTTTTAAAAAACCTATTGATCCCTATAATAGACATTTTTAAATGAAAGCGGTAAAGATTTTCCTGAATTTTCTAATCCTGTTACCGAGCCATATTTTTCATAAATGATAATATATTATATTTATTTTTATACATTAACTTAACTCTTAACTGTTACTACAACAGTTTTAGTTAAATTTTTGTTTTAGTTTTATCAAAGTGAATTATTGATTAGTACCTTTCGTTTGTTGAAATACAAAAATGTATAATATAATAATTCAATCATCCGATCATCAAATATTCTTTATTTTTTTAAATTAAGTTTCGTTTGAACACCAAAATGAGTTATTAGTTTTTTTTAATTGCGTGATAAAGTCTAAATTGTTTTAAAAAATATTCACCCGGTACTGACCTATATGTAACTTATACTTACCTACACTAGCTGTTTCAGTCTATAAATTCATAATACTCCATAGAGACAAAATAACGGAGTATTATTAGCTGCCGTACCGATAAATTTAAATATGAATACCCGTCCACATATAATTTTATCAAACTATGTGTTACATAAGAATTTATCGAGAAATTGTTGTTGCGGTGATGTTTATACAAAATCATTACTTATTGTAGTTATCAGGTTATAAAGTTATAAAATAATAACACGTATACACGACTTCTGCAAGAAAAACATCTTATTGGAGAACGTGAACGTCACGAAAAGCATATTATACACATCCCTATCCATATTATATTATATATATCAATATAAATCGGAAAGACTACAATTCTGTACAATCATTCCTTCCACAACTCTCTTTCAAGATTTCAAAAAAAAATCAAACAACACCATATCTCTCCTAGCATGGTTCAGACAAAATACAAAACGTAATCATATTAAATCCTCAATCTTTCCTTTTCCTTTTCCTATATAAGCCAAAAATACCAAACCATACTCATTACACAACTGTACAAGAATTGTCTATACTCAACTCACCCATGGATTTCTGATGGAAGGAAAAATGGGTCCGATTTACTTAAATATTATTTTGTGGAGAACATTTCACCGTCTATGCCACACTATAGGTGTCTACAGAGTGTACCATTCTATTCTCATAGATAGTCGCTTCGTCCACAGAAAACCTCCTGACGAGTGACGTTCCACAAATACACCCGAATTCACAAAAAATAATTCGATTAAATTTAAAACGTCTATCTTAACGTACAGTGGCGTAGCCAGGGGGGTTTTGGGTGTTTAAACACCCTCCATTGACATTTCCCCCTAATAAATCTCGTATTGTTTATAGGGTTCGGGACTCCTTGCATGTTTTATTGTAGTGATAGTAGGTTATTTTAGATAAGTTATAAATTTGTCTTATGAAATTTTTTGTCTTATCAAACGATGTTTGAATTTGCATATTGTAGGAAAAGTGTACATTTGAGCGATTTTTCGTATATTTGTGCATATATTGAATTTGTTTAACTTAAATGTAGGTACTTATATACAATTGTCGAGAAAAATCATATTTGGATAACATTGAAAAATATCTTTAAAAATATTATGTTTGGTTAGGTACAATAGGAGCTAATTTTGAGATTTGGGGAAGCTGAAGCCTAAAATCATACTATTATAAAATTGAATAAGCTTAAAAAATTTTAGTAAATGTTTGGGAGGATATCATGGACCCTATTTTCGCATATGGTACGTAAGATTTTATAAGCCTCTTTGTGACAAGACTGTGTTAAAACTATAATTGACATCTAGATTCTATATTGTACGAAGAAATGAAAATCAGTAGATACGTGTTCGTTAATCACGGGGTTCGCATATCACGTTATTCGTTATTACTTATTTATTAACCTAGTATTTTATTCCAGTATTTTTAAAAATCAAATTTTATTTCACAATAGTTTAAAAATGTCTAAAACATGCAATAGCTGTGTCCTCCGTCCATCATATTAATCAATATATAGGTACCTATAGGTACCAACCTATATTAAAATTTGTATACCCGTGATTAAATTATTTTTATCATGTTTATATACCTACTTATTTTTTAGTTTTTTATTACAAAAATTGTATTATATTTTATGATTTTTCAAAAATAATATAAAAATGTAGCTGCATATATTTAAGCATATTTCGATAATTTTTAGTGCAACAAGTCAAGTCCCGAACCCTAAATTTATTTATATAAAAAAACTGTAAAAACTTGGTTTTAATCTATACTTAAACACCCCCCCCCCCCATTTCATAATTCTGGATAATTTCACTGTTAACGTATATGTTTCGGTATTACTGTAATTGACGTAAGTAATGCAAAGCTTTGGACATTTTGTGTGGAAGCCGAAATTGGCCGGCCATCATGCAACTGCAGATTCCGCCGTTTTGACTTTTTTCTAAATAATTAAAATCGGTGAGAAAAAAACAAAAACGAGGGAACTGAAGATGTGACTCCAAATGAAAAATCGACTTGGTCAAACCACTACGACTGCCATCACCCGCCCACCCGTGCTGCCACCTCCTCGACTCGTCGCCGACATCACCTGCAGCGGTCAGTGCTTGTCCGGCCGCGTGGCGTATTTTTTTTTTTTTTACCACTTTTTATATTCCGCCCGTTTGTCGGTCGGGGAAAAATACCAATCCGGGGGGGATACGCACACACGCGCGTGCGCGCGAGTTCGTTTACACGATCACAGAGATGTGCCGCCATAAAAAGCGGTTAGGTGCTATTAAAAAAAAAAAAAAAAAAAATTGAGAAAGAGAGAGAAAATAATATGTGTGTAGGTGCCAAACCGACCGTACGTTGTTATAGATATATGTGTGTACGCCGTATGCAGTGTGTGTGTAAAAAGATGATAGGTTATAATATTGTGTGTGTGCGGCGTGCGATGGGATGGGTAATGAAACAATCAATTCTGGACGATGAAGAATCGTGTCGGGCGAGAGGGTGCCACGCTGTCTAGTGCCGGGTTCTCGGGACCAGCCGCGGCCGCAGCTGACGCGGTTGCGGTGTATATAATATACCTCTATACGTATATAATAATATAATAACAACAATAATAATATTATATTATGTAGGTGCTTGTGTGGTATTATAAATATATACAGTCATATAGCGTCTCCCCGCGGGAGTACCGTTTACGCCGACGCGAACGTATTATATACTTAGCTATATTATATAGATGCAGTATATGTACATATTATCATACCTTTGTGAAAACCGCGGTCTGTGAGAAAAATATACAAGTACCGCAGTGCACGAATTCGTGGGCGGAGCCGGTATACATATGGCTATTATATTATTATTGTATATATTATTATTATAATATAATATTCTACACATAGATAGGTATGTGCACGAAATTCAATGAGCCATGGTATATATATTTTATACATTTTCTATTGAAGCCGACGATATGCTTGTAAACGCTTTTCATCCGGTGCAGTTCGTGAATTTGTATTAAGTTTTATAATTCCTTGTTTTTTTTTTTATACAGTTCGGTAATAAATACGAGTGATGCCAATTATATAACCGGACACCGGTCACACTGGCACATAGATTTTAGCAGTCAACACGGGACTGACTGCACGAGCGTTTGTCTTCGTTAATCAATCATATTATATTTTAACGATATGAGTATTATGACGCATGCGTATATTAGTATATAATATTGTAATCAGTCCCTAAAATATCCAAATTTTCGTACTACACACATACCTAATCCCAAATCGGTCAACTCTAAATTATTTCTAGATAAACACTAGTATACTATATACCACCGTTCATGACTAGCTGATAAAGATATATATGATCTAAGCTTAATAACAATGAATAATAATAACTATATAATAAGAGTATAAGACGTAACAACACAAAATATTGTTTACTGTGAGTCTATGTATAGTAGATAATAATTAAAATGTGGTTTAGCAAAAAACCATTAAAATATAAAAAAAAATGTGAAGATATAAAATTATACATAATATTATTATAAAGGTTTAATTAGAATAACACACTTTTAAATTTCGTACTACACACTGCACTTTTCGTACTACACTAAGTGTGTCGTACTACACACAATTTTAGGGACTGATTGTAATGATACCTCTTGAGCTCGATTTCTTTTTCTATATATCGTGTGCCACAGTAATAAGATGATGTGATGTTTCTGGGGAAAAATGCAGTAATATGGGTTTTTTCAAATATACGGTACATCATACAAGTGTATAATATTATTATAATAGATACATAGTATTCTAGAGTGCATAGTATAATACTACGATTGTATTGTTTTTTATTGTACTTAAAATTCCACGAGATGGTTTATCATTATTATTCATTATTAGCCTTTTTTTTAAAACGAAATCCAGACCAACTCCGTCCAATTTCAGTGTAATCGTTTTGATAATAAACGTAATGTATTATGTACGTGCCGTAAAACGTGTTGGAACGAAACGCTATTTTAATGTATACACCGGCGACCGACACGACCGTCGTATACAGTCGGAATAATGTACTCGAATGCATTTTGCCGCCGTTGCACTTTTTACGATAATGATTTATCACTATTGTACCGTACACACAGCATATTTGCGTGTCAATTACAATTAAGTTTGTAAATACATACATATTGCGTCTAATGCCCGTGTATGTAATGCAATAATAAATTATATTATACACCCGTAGGCTGTAGGCACACGCCGATCATAATAATTCAGATCAATAATTATAAATTAAAAAAATCAAACCAATGCGTGTACGATGTAACGATATATTATTTTATACTAGTGTGTGTTTTTCACTTGAAGTTTACCTATAAATAATGCAAAAATAAATAATTAATTCAAATGGAGGTGCAATGTCTCATCGGTATAATAATAGGTACCAGCGCAGTAACTGCAGCGCAGCAGTATCGTAATACTTCGATAGTACTAAGTAGCTACTCACACCTGTTGTATAGATAATATTACCTACTAGTATTCTAATACATAATATATAAATGTACTACTATTCACCGATATTGTTCTAATCCAATGAATATTCAATTCGTGGGAGTGTTGATAACATTATATAATAATATTCAATATATACTTAAGTATTATTTACACTGATTGTGTGGCTGTAGTTATCGAACACCAATTTCGGAATAAAAACGGTTTATCGGTATATTAGCTATATTAGGTAATGGACATGATCGAAACGCAATATTATACAGAACTGAATATAATCATTTATTATGATGGGGGCCACTGCTGCTATATAGTGTTGGGGGGTTGAAAATCGTGTTTTAATGACGATTTGGCTTCATGCTTGAGACGAATACCGTTAAAAGTATAATATAATTTCGACTTCCATAAATGTAGAGACGATGGTTATAACAGTTATTGTATCACTGACGAGGATGAGAATCAAAAATTCACATTGGCGATATAAAATAAAATAACTATATGGGTAATAACTAATAAGTGTATAATATACAAATGTAATTGCAGGTAATTGGCATATATTGAAGGACGATGGGTAACTATTATAGACATAGTACTTAGTTTAATAATTTTAATACAATTACATCTAAATCGATGATATTGTTCGCAAACATAATATTAAACTACTGCAGCTATATTCGCATTCGGCACAAAAAATATAACGGTAAAACTAATAAAAATAAATGCTTGCAAAACACCGGAGCAAAATACTGATGAACGTTATTCGTGAGAGCCGTAGAGATCAACACGCGGGTCCGCGGTTTATTATATTGTGTTTCCTTTTGTTGATGCCGCCGCATCTTTGATCGTGTCGCGTTAAAATGTCGATAAAAAGAAAAATAACAAGGGTAATTATAACGTACAAACGTGTTTTAAAGATGTTCGATAACAGAGCAGGTAAGAAAAAATAAAATAAAAACCTAATCTAAACCGATATTGGTATTTTACCACCCACTCCAAATCATAACTTGCTAGACTTGATGGCGTCTCTCTGTGACCCCGACCGCACGTGCGTCCGTATGAAATCTCTCGAGCTGGAGGAGGATTATAATAATAATAATTCATGATATTATATTAAAGCAGACGGGGAACATTCACTAGGATACTAGAAAAAACACCAAAACAAATTATTCTGATGTATTATACATCTATATATTATGTACATATGTATAATATTCTATTGTATATTAATTTATTACAGTCCTATGACGTATTTTTTTGTCCAAAAAAAATAGTAACTACACTATTATCTAATATATAGCCTATATCAATTATCCAGAATCAAATGATTTAAGTGAAACATCGATGTGATGTATATAGGGCACTATCGATGTTCGTCAATTGAGCCGATTTTGGGACATTTAAGAGTAAAGGACTAAAAACTAAAAAGGTATACATCAATATTACGCCATTAAAAATAAAATACGTGAATACTATACGGAGTGATCCGTTTAACGTAAGACACTCATTATTTCAATCGTTTTTGAAAATGTTCTATAAAACTTCAATATCGGACTAGTAATCTATTATAATATAGTATTAGCTTAAGTTTAGACTATCTAAGAAGTGGACCAACATTTTTGGATACACCCTGTACCACTCCACTCCACTTATAGAAGTATAAAAATCTTAAGAATTTAAAAATGCATCTTTAAGCAGGTACATTGAAAGATTCAAAAAATCAGAATTTAATTGAATAAATTCATTATTAAAGGAAAAAATTGAGTTAGGCATAAAGTTAGTAATAAAGCTAGTCTAAATATCAAGAAAATATCATTGTGTACCTTTATAATGTAAATAATAATCTATAATAATAATATAAGACTAACAAATTCTCAAAAAAATCCCTGGCGAGCCCTCGAATAATTTCTTTTTGAAATCACTACAAAATAACTAAAATAATTATATTTTGTATAAATATTAAATACTCAATTTTGACAAAAAGTGAATTTCAAATATGTATGGAAAATACATGTTGCATTATTTGTATTTTCTAAAGTCAGACAAATTGTTATAGTATATTTTTATATGTTAAGTAAATAATTATTTAAACGATTTTCTTATAATTACCTACAGGTACCTACAATATATTATTATATATTAATTGAAGAAGTTGATGTTTTGAATGGTGGTAAAAACCACAAATGCATAACATTGTATTAAGTTTTCGGGTTTATCTGTTGTAATTGAATATTTTATCAATTCATAATGACAAAATAATATCAAAATGTTCGTATTTTTTGGTTTTCAAAAATTTATAAAAAAAAATGTTAGCCATGGATTTACGATTTGTTCTAAATTCTATATAAGAACAACTTATGTTCTAGCTTTTCGACCGAATATAAAAAATCGAAAAATAAGTTTAATTTAAGGGAAATCATTGATTCAATATGATATGTGTTTTAGTAATATAAATAATAAAATTGTATACACATCCGTGTATAATATTATACATTGTTTCTTTGAAGAACGGCCGTGACGTGCGCGTGTTTGATTTACAATAAAGTGGATTACACACTAGGCGATTTGAACGCGCGTCTCCGCGCGTTTTGAACGTCGCGATTAATCGCCCAAAATTAAACATATACTTTTATATGGGCTTATTCACACACGTAAATGAGACGCGCGTTCGGTCGCGTTCGGTCGCGTTCGAACGCGCCGAAACGTACTTGTTTAATTTTGAGCGTTCGATCGCGATCTTCAGCTAAAATTAAACAATATTTTTCCAATGCATTTTCAATGCATTTCTATTTTTGATAACACACGGGCGATTCGGACGCCACGATTGACCCGCGTTTATTTACGTTCATTCATAATTTGTCTACGACAGTTATAGTACGTATAGTTAACGAAGTTCGATAATATTACTAAGTTACAGTTGTTGCCACTTAAGTTTACCACGGTAATCTTACTCTGCTAGTTGGTTGTTAATTATTTAGTATTTACATATTTGAACCTACGTATTTTAAAATTGTCAAATATGTTTGACAACGAATTATTTATTAATGAGGTATCGAATGAGGAATCTATATGGAATATAGGTAAGTTCTTTTCATTAACATATTCAATTATTTTAATTTAGAATCTAACTAACTTAGTTATTCTGAGTTTGTATACAGTGTAATACTTACGTAAAACGTCATTCATCATAATAATTAATATTACATATTCAATTTATAGAAAATAAGTTATACCATGATAAGAATGCCAAACATGTAAGCTGGACCAAGGTGGCCAGAGCTTCTATTGCAGATTTCGACGAGCTTGAGGACATTATTAAAAGCAAAAAAAGTAAGCATAAAATATATTATGTTGTAACTTGTAAGTTTTATTTAATATTCAGTGCAAATGACAATATTTTTAATTCATAAATAACATATTAAAAAAAAAAAATTTTTTTTAAATATTATAAATAATAATATAAGTATAGTTATAGGTAATATAAATATGATAGGTACACATTTATATTGCATAATATTATCCTCATTATATTAGCCTATCACTTTGTTTTGCCAACTTAATGCATGAATCGGTTGATTGAAATAGTTGACAAAATAGTCTCTTACGTCTTTTGCAACCGATGTAGAGTTCCCAACCCCTACTTTTTCATTTGCATCCTCCATATCACAAGTCTGTGTATCTTCGGGGCAATATCCATCTCTGCGTCGAACGAAATTGTGCAAAACACAACACGCTTTGGTAATAGCAACTCCAAAGTCTGGTTCTACTAATAAGGCCGTATGGAAAACCCTCCATTTGTTAGACAAAATACCGAACGTACACTCTATATTCTGTCTTGCCCTTGACAAACGATAATTAAATATACGCCGTTCATTGTTTAGGCTTCTTCCGGGGAAAGGGCGTAAAAGGTTTCTATGAAGAGCAAACGCTTCATCACCTACTATTACGTAAGGTTGAGGAATACCACCATCATCTTCTGGTAAACACTGAGGTTGGGGAAAATTGACTTTTTCGTTGTATAATTTTTTTCCAAATGACGATTTCTTAAAAATGTTGCAATCGCTCTCCTTGCCATACGACCCCACATCTATAATCGTGAAGCAATAGTTTGCATCACAGATTGCCATGAGTATTATGGAGAAGAAATGCTTATAGTTGTAGTATAAGGTACCACTTTTAGGGGGGCATTCTAGTTGAATGTGTTTCCCGTCTACGGCCCCCACACAGTTTGGAAATTGAGTTTTACTATAAAACCCCTCTGCTATGTCTAACCAATCTTGCATTGTCGGCTCTACCATTTCTTTAGGCTGAAGAATTGTCCACAATACTTCACATGTCTCACGTACAATTTTTCCAATTGTTGACACGCCCATTAGGAAATCAAAATGGAGAGCAGAAAAATTAGTTCCAGTTGCCAAATACCTGAATAATTAAATACAGATTATTGCTTTAAAAGTATGTTTTAACGAACAGTATATTATATTGTTATGAAGATGTTTGATTCTTAGTGCTCTATACTTATCAAACATTTTTAGTAGGTACGTCTTATCATCTATCACCCGTTTCATGTATATTATGATATAATTATTTTAATTATTTTCTACGATTTATTTACTATAAGTAAATTTGCATACTTTTATGATAGTAGCTATAGGTTAGATATAAATAAATATAAATTTGTATATATTAAATTATATCAAATTAATTTAAAACTGATTATATGTATAGTTGTATTATTCAATTTTTATTTATTATTTTTATAGTAGCAGAATTACAGAAAAAATGGAAATCTTTAAGGGATAGTTACCGTCGTAAATGCATCACCAAATCTGGGCAAGCAGCAACAAGATCTAAGCCGTACATATATGCCAATGTACTAGAATTTTTAAGACCAACCATGCAAAATCGAACGTAAGTAATCTCAGACAAAATAAATACATTTTTAACTACAAAATCGTTTTTAAATTTTAAATTTTATAAATGTTGTCAAAATTCTAACTTTAAATACTTGTAAAAAGAATTGTGCATAATATATTAATATGTATTTTTAATATTTTTCGGTTACTGTAAAATTAGAAGTCTTTTATAAAATGTTAAGCTTTTTGACCAAAGAATAATTTTTTATTGATATCTATGGAAATAAAAACTAAAAAAATTGGAAACTGAAAATGTCCGTAAACAACTCAAAACAAAACAAAATATTTAGAAAATATTATGGTGTATAGCATATGCTAATATAAACATTCAGTGAAATGTTCATGTATCTATGGTCATTTGTTTTAGAATTACACCAAAAATCAAAATCGATTTTGTCGAAATCCAATTTTGCGTAAATGATACTAAAAATGTGCCTGTTTTCGAACAAACACACACACATATTATAAATATTAAGTAGGCACCTTAAAAGTATATAGAATGAAATGTTATAGTTTTATAGGCATTGCTCGAATTGGGGGAGGGGACGCAAGGGTACGGAGCTCCTCTTTAATTTTTTTATATTTTAAGCGCATTCCTTCTAATTATTTTCTTTAGAACTGGGGGATGGAACGTTTTATCTTGTTGAAATAATATTGTATTTTTTATTTCGTGCCTTCGTGAAGCTGTGTATACCTATTCAATAAGATGTTAAAACTAAATGTATGGTTTTGTTTTTTATGATAATTGATAATAAGTTATTAGTAATTGAAAAAAGACGCGAGGCGTCATTGGGCCTGTCTCATCGTAATTTCCTATCTATTATACGTGTAAAAGTTCCTCACTTCACCCAACGATTTACCAACCTAAACATTTTATTTTTGAAATTTAATTTACGTCTAAATGTGTGATTTTATGAGTTTAAGACGATACAAGTATCAGAATTTTAATATAACGTTTAATTTTTTAAATATTAAAAGAGATATTTTAAAATTTTTAATTTATATTTAAATCGCCATGATGCGCCGTTCAACAAAAATATAATTTTAAAGATTTTTAATATTTAAAAAACTAAAGGTTTATTGTAATTCTGATACTTTTATCGTCTTTAACACATAAAATGACACATTTTTCCGAAAATTAAATTGTGTTAATAATGTGTAACATTAATTTTTATTTTAATAAATGAGAAGTAAAAGAATATTTATTGATTGTTGGTAAATGTTATTGGTATTGGACATTGGTGTATTATTTATTTTCTAATGTTGTTGTTGGTGGGTGGTGGTGTGGTAGGTGGGTATCCCCACGGGTTAGGTTAAGATTAATCATTGTCAGGAACGCTAATTTTTTTTAAGTTTTGGACCCCCTTTCTTTTATTTTTTCCAATTCGAGCACTGTATATTTATATATATTAGTATTAAACATAATCCAATTAACTAAATTATGAATTATATAAAATTATATTTTTAAAGGACTGAAAGTAATATACAGTCAAGCGAAGACGAGGTATCTGTGGGTGAAAGTGGGGAGACTGAAGATGTGGATTTAGTTGTTGGGAACAATATTACTGCAGAAGAGATCATGGCCAATTCCGATGCAGAGGAGCCATGTGCACGACCACCAAATAAAAAATTGAAAAAAAATCCAAAGAAGACTGCGACATCGAATTTTGGATCCTCTTTGTTGAAAATATTAGAAAACCGCCAAAAAATACCAGAAGACCCGGAAAAATCTTTTTTGTTGTCATTACTCCCTCAAATTAAATCGTTGGACGAAGACCAAAAAACTCGGCTGTATGTTGAATTTTTAAATGCCATACAACGAGTAAAAAACTGCTCTGTAACCCCTACTTATCCTTATAATACACCAAATAATCAACCTTACTCCCCATTCCCCCCTCAACACTATTACACCACAAATAATAATCCTCAAAGTGTATCTTCATCTATTTCTCATCAAACACCACTATCACACATGCCACATTTTAATATTACTCCTCATCAATATGCTTCCCAAAATGTGCCTACAACTATGATAAACAATACTACTATTACTTCTCCACAAAGAGTGAATGATGAATTAAACTATGTTCCACAGTCACCCTCTACTGAAATTCGTTCTGCTCAAAAACAAAACCATTACTATAATTATTAAAAATTAAGTGTACCTGTACCTATTTAAAACATAATTTAATAAATTAAAAATTAAAAATACAAATGTCTACATTCTTAATTTGTATTTAAAAATTATCTACCTCAGTGTCACGGTCAATCGCTCTTCCGGTGATATTGGCACACGCAAACCAGTATGCTGTTTTGACAATTTCGGTCCTACCAGCGATATCTTAAATAACAATTTAATTATTATTATATTTTGTTAAGAAGACGCCACACAGATATTTGTTAATTTATTATAGATAGACGAAAAACAAGGTATTCAAAAGTGGTAGGTAATGAGTATTTGTAACATAATATAAAACATTAAATAAATTTAAAAAAAATATTTTTATTTTTATTGTTACTTAAAAATGACTTATTTCTACTTACCAACTCATCAAACGATGTTATCGACATACGATAATACTTCATAAACTCTTCTGGATAGCTACGCAGAGTCATAAATGTAACCTGGAACTGGCCATTTTCTGGTCTTTTCAGATTAAGTGGATGGACCCAATGTCGTCTTTTTACTTTATTTGGTTTCTGTTTTTTACTTTCATGTTCCTCATATAATGCAAACAAAACGCATGCAGCTTCTATATCGTCTAACACTTCCATATTAAAAAAAATTAAACGAAAACAACGAAAAGTTAAATAAGAAATGAACCGCAGTCATATACGGTGAACGGTAACAACAGTACTAACCTAGTCTACAACAAAATACAAATAATTGAGTGGTTCAAATAACATTTGGCGCTATTTTATTTTTGAAAAACGCTCACAAATCGTCCAGTGTGAAAGCGCAGCGCGATTTTAAAACGTTGACAGACGCGTCGACACGCGTCTAATGTGTAAGGAGCGCGCGTTCGCGTCTTAAAATCGCGATGTTCGAAACGCGCGGAGACGCGCGTTCAAATCGCCTAGTGTGTTATTACCTTAAGAGTAGTATCTAATGAGTTACGAAACCCACGATGAATGGACACGTTCGACATTAGTTTATGATTATGTTCAATATATATAAGACATACGCAGTGTATATTATATATTTAATAATATGATAGTATAGTGTATATTATTATTCTTAGGTATATAGTGATTGTGTTGTGTTATTTCCAAAGGTTAGTAACCGGCAAAAACATAATCAGCTGGCAGCTCTCCGACCATTGTTTGAACGGTTCCCGTGTAATTATTGTCTTCGACAACCATTTGAAACATAATAATATATAGTATTGTAATATATATATTGTATGTATTATAATATGAATATAATATCTGAAAAGAGAAGTATATCATAATAGTGTTAGCAGTGCCTATTACTATTGTAATTTCATTTGTTATTATTATCTTTATCGATGACAAATCTCATACTAATGGATACATTTATTGTATTATATAAAGGTGCTTACGGCCGCGGTAAGTTATTATTGTCTGCCGCGATGACTTACAACCGGGTCCGAGTGTTTTAAAAATCGTTTTGTTTTTAAACCAGCGGCGACGGGGTGCACAGCGTGAATGGATCGCGGAAACTTACAAACCGAAACCGACACGTATAGGTACACGGTGTACGTCATGCTGCAAACACATTACATACACACACGTAAATAAGAAATAAATTAAACAATATTATGATATTAAAAGATACGACATTGTTTACATCAGTGGCGGTCAAAAAATGATTTTGTCAAGGTGGGATATGGCTGATTTTTTAACATGCACTATTTGACTATTAAACAATATAATATAAAGTTATCATCTCTTAAACAGCTTTTGAAACATAAGGTCATGGCCCATGGGGATCTATCACCCTCATCTCTCCTCATTTGACCGCCACTGGTTTACATATAATATTATATAAGATCAAACTGGCAACTAGCATATTGAATATCAGTGTAAATCATGAAGTACTTGCATGGTATGTTAGAAAAAATGTAATTTACTTTAACACATAATACGTGTCATTATATACATTATTATTATAGTTATAATTTTTAATGATCCAACGCTAATACAATTTAACACTAGAACGCATTCAACTTTAATACTTACTTACCCACAAATATTGCATTTTTGTTTTTCATGTTAATTTTTATTTTCATGTAGGCTTAAAAGCTACTTCAAAAATATTTAATTTTTTTTTTATATATATATATATATACTATATAGCCATTGATATAGGTAGGGAACGGCCAAGTCAAATAAAAACGTGTGTAGAATGTGTTATAACTTATAAGTAATCTAAATTCACAATCAACCAATTATTTGGTATATTCTAAGGTTTTTCGCTCATTAAAGTATACATTTTTATTTAGCTTATTAATACTAATTATTCTGCAAAAAATTATTAAAATTTAACATAAAATTATATTATCTATATATTGTATAAATATTGTGCCCTTTTCGTTCCTGATAATAGCTTTGTGCTTCTCACCGACGATGAAATCTGTGTAGGTGTATGGACTTATGACTTTGTTTCTAGGAACGGATGACCTTAATATGGAAGCAGTATAATTATACAAAGAGAATAAATTATATAAGAAATAAATACCTAGTAAATAACAATTTAAATATAATTCAGTTGAACCTTTTTTTTTTTATTTTAATAGAAATTCGGTAGTTTCTTAGTGCATATTAGGTAATTTTTTTATGTACCTATTCTGCAAATTCTTTAATCTTTGCATGCTTGTTAAAGAAATAAGTCTTTAATCCTTTACAGTTATAATATTTGTTCAGTGACGGAAAGTACACACACAGGTTAACTGTTTATAAAATCATCAGAACTTATGGCACGTAGTACTTTTATATAAGTTTTATCCTCGGTTTTGATCTTTGACACCTACAGATGTAGATATCAATGTCATTGCTCATTTATTTTTATAAGCATATTATAATATTATGTAAATAATAATTATCAATTATGATATAATTTAGTTATATTTCAAAGGTTAATATTTTGTTTACTTGATATACTAATTAATAGGCATCTCATTGTTAAAAATAAAGATAATGCATCAATAATATGTGCTCTATGATAAAGATAATTTGAAACATTGAGTTTGACTCCGGTGTATTTCCCTCGATATAAGACATAAAACACTGGTATTTAAAAAAAAGTTCAATTTTATAATTTATCAATAATCAATATTGTTTATAATAAAAATAGGTACCTATACTTTACATTATATCTAATATATTGTAATTCATATTTATGCACTGCAGTTAATATTTTGAAGATAAAAAGAAACTGTATTTATATATAAGTCAAATTTGTTAACAAAATTGTATCATTGAAATTTAAACTCTATTTAAGAAGTTCTTGGAAAACATATATTTAAATTTTTTAGAAATATGTATTTGTTATTTTGATGTCCTATTTATACTTTATAGAAGGAAAATATTAAGCTACTCGAAATTTTTCCTCCACAAGGAAAATCTATGAATCATAAATATGTTTTTGTTAAATTAATAACCATGAAAACAAAACCCTTACGAAAAATCGGTCAGGTACAAAAACTCTTGTATCCAGCACAAAAACATATTTATGTTAAAAACTAGAATCAAATAGTTCGAATTGTAATACATTATAGTTATCTTTATGGCTTTATCTTTGAATATTGCTTATAAAATAATATATTGTTTTAAAGGTTAATATATTTTAGTTAACATTTTTATTAACTGAAATATATAATTATATAAACCATTGTTTTCAATTAAAGGTAATAATTGTGATAATAATTGTTCTGACCTATATCGAATAATAATTAATAATCAAAACTAATTATAATGATTTAGTGTTTTATTTAATGATGTCTGCTGGTGTCTATTTAATAAAGAGCAAAATTTAGGCAATATTTAATCTCTTAACCACTACCCGAGAGCTTTGTGAAGTCGTAAAATATCATAAGTGTGAATGCGGTTGGACATGGATTTCAGGGTTACGTAAGAGCTGCAATTGCGTACAATCAACGGCACAGCAAAGAAGAAAATTTGAAAGCTCAAATTGATCAGATTTCAAAAACTTTTTTATTGTTAGAAAGAGAAAG
Source organism: Macrosiphum euphorbiae (assembly GCA_949089665.1). Classification (NCBI taxonomy): domain Eukaryota; kingdom Metazoa; phylum Arthropoda; class Insecta; order Hemiptera; family Aphididae; genus Macrosiphum; species Macrosiphum euphorbiae. The sequence goes on along the minus strand of CARXXK010000003.1, from coordinate 29,369,653 downwards.
ACTACTGCTTGGCGTCATCATGAACTTAGTTTCAATCTGATTTAAGTTTCTAAAAACAAAAAGCAAATAATAATAAATGCAATGAAATGAAAAACTTGGTCATATTCAAACACATGTAGTATAGAGTTTAGATATAGAATTTTTTAAATATAAGTTATTTTTTTAAATTCCTTACATTTAGTATTAACGATATAGTTTATAACAATGTCATCTTTCATAAAAATCTTTTATGGCTGCCGGTTACATCCAAGAACTCACAGAACTCATTATTCGTATTTGATCTGGTAAATGTTTACACTTTACCGACCTCCTTAATAACAATTATTTTTGAGTTAATTATGCCACAAACACAACCATACATATTAATCTATCTCCCTTGGTATAGTACATTAATAATAATAATAATAATATAATACATATATATTATATACCTACATAAAATATCAATTTCGTAATGTCCCATTTGTACCCCACTTTATAGTCTCATACTCATTTCTCGTTTACCCTAACTAAATTCTTTCCTTTGATCATTAGCTACCTCCATAATGGTCTTGATAATTCTATTCGTTCTACATGATGCATCCAATTAGTCTTCATCACTTTTGTTGTACTGTTACTAAAATACTATGGACATTTATTTTTCATTTCTAAACCCAACATAATTTTAGTCTTTATTTTAACTTTTGCAGGCCAACGTAATATAATATTATAGACCAACAAATAAAAACACTTTGGCTTGTCAGAATATTCTTCTGTTGGCTGTTTTATTTTGGAACTTTAACGAGAAGGAATTGCATATTTTTGATAGGCTTAAATAGAACGACTATTGACAAATATTTATCAAGTGTTATTAACGGTGTTTCAGTTTGTGTTGTATTTCATTATTATCTGCAAAAAAACTTAATAATTGAACGTTTGGAAAAATGCTAGCATATATAGGTAATAGTTAATACATACTATATTATAATATTATGTCGGAGCAAAATATAGAGATTTAGCAGATAATTTATATATTTGCATAGGTAACTGTTGTGTGTCTCGTATTGGGATGTATGTACAGTTTGAAATTCGTTTAGTAATAATACACTAATAATACGTAATGATTACAATATATTATGTTATTGAGCTGTGATCGTCGGTGAGCGGTGCACCGGTGGCGGCGGTGGTGTAATCGATGCGAGAGACGATCGATTAGGCGGTGCAGTGCCGAGGCTGCGGGTGCATGGATGCGTGTAATGCGCTGCCCCCGTACACTTAACACCTGCTGACGCCGCCAATGGACTATTAATCGTCCGCAGACACGTATATGTACGTACCTATTCCGTTTCTGTTGTTCGGGTAATTTCATCGGGGGTTTATATTATATTTTTTATTATTGTTATTTTGTTCATTTCGTATGAGCTATGGATTAAAAGGTACGTACGCACACAATGATAATAATATTATATACATTTTATGCAGCGAGAAAAGGGAAGAAAATAAAAGGAGCCCACCGCTTACACATACACACGCACACATATACACATATACACATGCATACAGAAACAATCCGTCCTATGTAATAATAAGTGTATAAGAATTCTGAAGCCGACACGGTGTGTTAGCCGTTGACAATGCAAAACGGATTGGGCTACTTGTGCGTGTCAAGTGTGAGAAAACCCACGGCGGCGCTTGCGTCTTATATTTATAAAGCGGTCAAACACTTGTAGACGGTGGTAAATGATACTTTATACATTATGCGAATACATGTTGTGAACAAGAAAAAAAAATAATTACATACAATTTACTTAAATTTGAATGACTACATTTAATTTAAATGTAATATTAATAATTTTATATTATTTTATGTTTAATATGAAAGATAATGGAACTTGGAAGTAGGTACGTATTTTAATTACAATTAATAATTTGTCTTATCATCATAAACAAAATTATTATTTTAACCGAATTAATGTTACATTACTATAATATAGGTACATTATCTATATATAATTATACAAGTATAACACGCATAAAAACAATATTTGTATAATAGCAGGTTAAATAATAGTAATTAGTTATTTCTTTTTTTAATGTTACAACTGATATACATATACCTAAATATTAATAAAACAAATATTCAATTCAAAAAAATTAATAAAAAACCAGCCAAGTGCCAGTCGGACTCGAGAGCATGAAGGGTTCCGTACCATCATCAGCTATAAACATGCTGGCAACACTAATAAGTTATTTTATATATTCTAGGATTTTTAGTATTTGTTATTATAGCAGCAACAGAAATACATAATCTGTGAAAATTTCAACTTTCTAACTTTCGTGGTTCATGAGATACAGCCTGGTGACAGACGGACGGACGGACGGACAGCGGAGGCCTTAGTAATAGGGTCCCATTTTACCTTACGGAACCCTAAAGAAAATGATATACCGACTTGCGTCCCGTTTCATTGACTACTGCAACAATGACGTATACCTGCAAAAAATGGTGGCTAAGTCAATGCGTAGTATGGTTGACTTAATAAGTACACATTTCAGTAATGAAACACTGAAACTCCAACATGCATACATTTTATTTTTTCAAATTATTTTATGTAATGATGTACCAACGAGTTAATTATTTTAAGGACTTAGGGGATCATAATATACGATAAGAAGCTAATGTGTTTTGTTCATACATTGAGCACTGTAGAGGTCAATTCTATAGAGTCAATTATGCCACACGTACGACGTCTAAAATTAAATAGATATCCACGTATTGTATAATTGTATTATAATATTATGCAATATACAATAAAGCATTTATTATAACGGATATTCCTAGCTCTAGTTGTTATAATAGATTACCATTTAAATTACACACATATACGGCAGTAACGAGTGACATATAATACTAGTTCTATAAAATATTATAATAAACGAACAACAGGTGTGCACTACACAGTATACATATTATACTACATTACTACTGTCTGCTATTACATTAATTACGATGTAGGTTGTTGTCTACATTTTGTGAAATATATTATTATTTTAAATGAACACACACAGTGAAGTAGTTGGAAAAATCCAAAAATAGACAAGGTTAACTGAATAAATTGGTCGTTGTTCAACTGCAGATAGATCTTTACGTACCTATTAAATTTAATTTTGGTACTATAGGTACTTCAAATTAGGTGAAAGTATTTGTTAATTCGGAAGTATAAAATGCTGCACTATATTGAATATTTTGTGATTCAGTACTGAATATTATAGTTTATTGCGGTAGTTATTAATAATTATTATAAAATGAAATATGTCCTTCAGCAATTGGACACACACATCTGAATACTATATAACGAATGTGAGATTATTACTTAAAAATATACACTATTGGTACCTAAGTCTTATTATATATTTTGTAATACCTAAAAGTATACTATACTAGAAATTTTACTCGAACTGTGTACGTTGATAGTTTGATATACATATTATATCTGTTACCCATCGAACACTCGATTTAGTAAAGCTTGAACAACTTAAAATTGTTAATGTGCGTGACACTGCCTATAGCTAAGTAGTTCAGGATAGATTTGAACGCAATATTGTTTCTTAAGACAATTAAACTTCACTCTGCTTTCTAAACCTCGAATGACATTTTAAAGATTAGCAATAAAGTAATTTATAATTTTTACTAATTTATAGCCCCAATAGGTATAATTATAATGTCATTAAACACGATAATAACTAATATGATTTTGTATGTATTACATTTTTGTTACCTACCTAATTTAATTTTAACACCAACATGTATAAATTGAAATAAATAACTGAAATTTTTAGTTCAAAATTGACATTACACATTTTTAGTCGATCACAATTCATTATTTGATTGAACGTAGGGTTAAGAGATCACATCTAATATTACTAAAAACCCTTTATTATGTTTCTTGCATTACATGTCATTGAGTAAAACTACATTGCGTAATTTGCGTTAGTTAAAATTCACTTATCTCAATGCCCATAAAATATACATATAGAAATAATATAGGAACAGCAGTGTTTTATATAAAGGAAACGCAGACTGCAAGGTTAAAGATTGGAAGTTGGTAATTTATATTATATTATACTTCTGCTTCATTGTTTATAAAATAAAATAGTTTTCATGTTTTAATAAACTTATATCTAGTTAAATATGCAAGTAGTACAGACAGTTTGAAACCTTCAATCAGAATCAAACACCAAATTCTTCAGCGATAAAAATAATTAATTAATTTAAATCATATTATACTTTAATTTTGTATGGAATATTTAAATAAATAGTAGATAATCAAAAAAAATGTAAGCCCTGCGTGATTGAAGTCACTGCTGACAATTATATTTTATATTATAGTCTTATACCTATACTATACATAATACCTATTAGATTATATATTATAATGGTTTTTGGGTAAATATAAGTATTAACTATATTGTAGTATTGTAGTTGATCATCGAACGTGTATAGGACTCAGTATTTTGGAAACTATTTAAGGTGGTGATGGCCGGAGGTAGAGAGGCAGCCCGATCTGCAGTGCGTTCGTTTCCCATGACCTACAGGTTTTTATAGGTTGTGGGTATGTCTGTCTGTCTGTCTGTCTGTTTGTCTGTATGTCGTATACACGTTATTTCGTCGTCGAAATCGTCCTCGTCCACACACATCACACAAACGAGACAGCCATTTTGTTTTTCTCATTTTTCCGTGTGCATATGCCCATAGCGGCGGTAGCGTAGCACGCGCTCGGAACAAATCGAAATGGTCGGACGTGCCACCGCAGACCGTTTTTTTATAATATATATATAGATGTGCCCAGTCACGTCGGAACCACCATAGGTACCTACAATATATAGGAACATATATACCTAGGTATATGTATACGTGCCCACGTCATCGTCTTGTTTTATATCTCGTCGCACGCCGGTCGATAAATTTGTTATTGCTTTTTTTTCCATCCCGTTTTCTTCTTCGCCGCCGCTCGTTCTCGTGATCTAATGATATGCACCATTTCACTGTTGGGTCCGTTGCGCTCAAACGCGGCCCATCATTCCACCGCCGACGAGGCTGCTGTACAGTGTACGGCAGTCGGTGGCAGCGGTCGGGTCCGACGGGGTTGAAATAACATAATGGTAATATATTATTATATTATAAGGAAGGAAAAAAACGGTCACTGTTGGAAATTAAACGGTTAATCTATTGTTGTGCACTAGAACTGCGGTGCGGTGTATATATATTATGTTACGTTATATTGTATATGCGTACATGCACAGAGTGAGATGGAGGGAAAGGATGTGAAATGAAAAAAAATACCACCGACTCCGAGAACCATATAGTAAACCGCGGTGGCGGCGCTTGGTCGCGGGGCGTGCTCTGCCGCGGCTTGTTCGATTGAAACGTACGCGCGAGCGAGTATACCCATCCGGCTGAACTATATTATTATATAGTCGCATTGACCGAATAATTTGGAACGATATTCGTAAGGGATTGGACGTGTCCGGAAACGGATGTGTAAACGTGTTAAATATATTATTATCTATTCTATGTTTCTAACTATATATATATATTATTATATATTCTTTTATGTTAAGATCGAATGTATCCAGGTGATGACCATAGTTTAATGACAATTTAAATTTATTCCGTCTTCAGTCTACACCATACATAGGCAATATTCAGGGTTATGCAATATGTGCACGCAGCTGTTATACTCGGCAGATAGTAAAACCATGTAGTTATAAGCTTTGTTATACCTACGCTACAAGATAGTTTTTGTTTTTTATTTTAATCTTATTTTAGCTACTTTTAACATTAGAGGTCTCATTTGCAAAAATTAGAGGGAGAAGTAGTTCATGGGACTTGGTCTCTAAAATAATCACACCAGCCCCCTCCCCCTCATTTCATGTTCTCATAAATTAGGTACGTACTTACTTACTTTATCATTTATTTGTAGGAGAATTAATAAATAAAGCTAACAAATATTATTAAAATATATCAACTTAAATAAACTTACAAAATGCATAGTAGGTATTATGGGGACTTGAATCAAACCTAGTTTTAGTCTGAATATAATAAATTGACTACATGTGTCCGATTATGGTCATAAATTAAGATATTTATAAACCTATGTAATAAATAATATTATAATGTCCATTAATAATCTATCTATACATTTTTTATTTTTTTTATTACATTTTTTAACAGTCAATAATATGTATTTTTTGTCTTTCTTAAAAGAATTTAAAAATTCGACATGATGCGTCTTTCTTTAACTAATGGCTCGGTTATTATTTTGTTCATATTTTATGCAATGTTATTATTATTATTAAACCATTATTCGTTATTTAGGTTTAAGAAATAAAATACACTACCGGTATTCATTGTATCGTGTGCACTGTGCGTAAACGGTAAACGGTATTTCGTCTAAAGAAATCAATTAATTTGATCGCAAAAATCGTTGTCGTGTCGTAGGTAATTAAATATTTAAATGCGATCGATCTGTAAAAAAATTAAAAGATCACCCGCGGTGGCGATCGTCGTTATGGTTTTAATTGTTTTTTTTTAAACATTATTATTCGTTGCAATTACAGAAATCTGTTTTCACGGAAAATCCATTCATTCACTAAATTTCACCGGATCGAATAAATTATATACGCGCAGCATATCGCACGTACCCTGGGTCTACGGCGCGTGATGACGATCTCCTGGGCCGGCCGAGCACGTCTGCGGGAGGTAATAGATTTGTCACCGTGTCGGCGGTAGGTGCCCGTATAATTATGCATTATTGTGATATAATATTAATAATGAGCAAGGGGCAACCTGAACGACTTACGACGGTGGCGACACCAGCTAGTCTCCGCGGTGTGCTTGTGTATTTATATATAATATAGTACAGTACTCTACCTAAACCATGTATAGTAATGTTACACGACTCCTTTATACACATATATAGTATATAGCATAATAATATGACACTATAGCGTATAATAGCTTCAATATTGTAGTAAAACATATCTTATACCTATCAAGCAAGTATATATAATACCGTGGAGGGTAGTAGTGGTGCCCCGTGGAGGATGTGACCGGTTCCCATGACGCGTAGGTATACTACCTAGCAGTAGCCGAGCAGGCGATAGCTGCTGCGTACGTCGTAGGATTTCCGGGCCATTGGATCCATAAGAATAAAATATATAAGGTGAACGAGACGACTTTGTGACGACTGCAATATACATCGATAATATATAAAGGTAGGTGGGGTAGTCGGTGTATAGGTATACATTGTAGTATATTTATATATACTATATATAGGTACGTTTCATGTATATATTTATAATAGTAATAGATATATACATGAACGATGTACGGGTGCTATAGTCCATGTATAAGTGCCGGGGGAGAAGAAGTATATAGACAGATAGATGAGTGAGAAAGAGCAAATTAGACCGTTCAACACGCCAATTAGCCTCCATGCTCCCGTGGTCTATTTCGCTTTGACGGGACCCACCACGACACCTGTCGATATCTTATGTTTCTATATATATATATATAAGTGCGACCCGCGACCAAGACGAAAACCAAAACCACCGTGTATTACACTTCATTGCGGCATATTAGAGTGAGTGAGATAAAACATCCATAAATAAAGCGCCGCCCGACCTGGTGAGCTCGTCGTTTCCGCCGCTCAAATGATCCGTTTCCTGTACTTATTGAATTATCAACACGTCACGTCAATTATCGTATCGTCTAAATAATATGATATTATATTTCTTGGTGTATCATAGATAGATAGATCGCCGGTATAAACCAACGACGTGACATATTTTTCTAACCGTTTCCCAGGCTGTCGTCACCACGATAAATGTCGGACGGGATTCCGCGACCTCTGCAGACACGAAATTGCCCCCGGAACTGCAGCAGCGGTGCTTAACCTGCAGCAATACCCCTACTTGGCTACCTATACAGAGGGGTGTAGGAGTCAGATTCTTCAAATGTCTTTTTTTTTTAATAAATCGTACGAAGTATTGTTTTTTTAGAATAGGTTAAAAGTATAATATTTAAGTTCATATTCACAAAAAAAACATGCAGTTAGAAGTTATGTTTACGCGCCACACTGTATATATTATAATACCTACATAGTGAAAAAGTTATACGCGAAATTTATTTTATTTTAGAACTATTCAGAAAGTAGGTATGTATAAGTAGTAAGTACATACCATATTGTTTTTTGGTGACCCACCCTGTATATTGGCTTTATATTACCCTTATTTTTGTATTTATAATCTGTAGTTGTTGTATAAGTATGACTGTATGAGATGTTTTATTTTTTTTTTCAATGTCATTATGTGTGAATTATCCACAACCCGTATTATGATAAATTTGGATCGTTCATATACATATAGTGTAATATAGCTTCTAAAATTGACCAATAATATGATATAAGTGTGTATATTATAGTATAGTATAATAGGCGTTAAAATAATATTTTTTATGGCACGATTAAGCATATTAACGGTAGGTACTTAATACAACCTATAAAGGTGTGTAACATATATACTGGCATGTATCCACCTAAAATGTTTAAGACGTCCGCATAGTTCATTTATACATATAGGTACAACGTTTATATTATATATAAATATTTTTTTAGAAGTTATTAGGCCATCGGGAAAGCGAGCGGCCGGTATATCATATTATATTACTGCGCCCGTGGGCCTAAGCTAATAAGGAATTACATCGTCGCGGCTCGCAAGTGAAACCTTTACTACAAGAGATCCTCGGGCGTACATTATATACACCGTAAATACGTTATGATGAAATACATTTTAACGGAATGGGCGACAAGACGATTATTATTATATTATTAATTATACCTGCAGTCTCTAAAATTCAGAAAACACACCATTTTGAAACTTGTGTCATTATACCGCGGCATTGTGCGGACCAAACACATTGGAATAGGTATACCGTATACAAAAGTATTTTAGGTACTTATAAGTTATAATATAATAATATATCCATATATATACAATTACACACACGTGCTTAAATTTGTATTACAATTCAGTTGAGCTGGTGTATAACTATTGATCTATTGGTTTCAAACAAAAGTGTTATGGTTTTGTTGCAAGACATTGCAGCGTGGAGCATTCAGTACAAACTTACATGCACGTAGTGTTTGAAGTATGAGAAATATTTCATGAAATATTTCAAATGAAATATTTCATTTTGAAATATTTCACTAAGTTGTGAAATATTTCACAAAAACGTGAAACATTGAAATTTTTTTAACACAAATAAAAACACAATTTATTTTTTTTTTAACACAATGTTCAGTGTTCTAAATTCTAATGTCAGAATTCAGTACGTATACAATATACATGTATAATATTGTATACCTACTTGTATCATTTAAACATTAAAATATTTAAAAATTTTGAATACCAATTTAAATGTATAATACCAAAGGTTAGGTATACATACAGGTACCATATAGTGATGAAGGTAATTTATGACAATTATATGTAAATATAAAACTTATTTAAAAATAAAACAAAATATATTAAAATACTGAAATATTTCACATATTTTGAAATATTTCATGAAATATTTCACGAAATATTTCATTTTTTTAAATTTCATGAAATTTTCAAACACTACATGCACGTCATACGCTCATATACCGCATATCGTTGGCGCAAATATAAGGACTTATATAAATAAAGACGATAGTTAATCACCTTCCCCCCACACTTAAAATATATCTGTCAATTCTGTCAAGTCCTTATCAAGAACAAAGGCGGTTCTTTGATCATAATTTGTGTTGTAACGATTGTCGTCATCGACATCGTACATTCATCCCTACGTTTAGCACGGCTAATATGTTGAGTGTTAGTAATGGCAAATGTGTATATATGTATGAAATATATATTACGCTGATGCGATGTTTAGCTCACGTCATATCGTGTAAATAACCGACCGGGACTCCTGGCGGAAAATAGAGAGAGTCGATATAGTGGCAGTCGATAGTCGATGGAACCAGCCAGTGGCGCCGAACACATATGGGAAGTGGGGTAAATACCCCAGAACATTTTTAGTTGATGGGGGGGTGGGTGGGTCATGAGTGACTGCTTTTATGTATAAAAGGTAGGTAGGTGGGTGCCCTTAAACAAGGTTTACCCCAGTGGTTTGAAAAAGGTTCAGCGCCACTGGAACCAGCCTAGAGTCAAGAGTCAATAGTAAATTTTCATAGTGGATGGTCGATAGTGGAAGTCAATGAGTGACAACGACCTGAAGAGGACCTGCGGACGACCAGTTGAACCCACATTTGGACATCGGCACCCACGACACACCATGGCCCGATTGGTAACACTGAGTGATAATCTATAAGTATTACCTTTTTTTTTTTTTTTTTTTTTCGTGGTATCGAGAACCAGAGGGGGGACCGCGTTAGCATTACTTCCCCAAACATTACTTCCCCTATAAGTATTACCTAATAATATAATAAAACATTCATGTTTAATAATAGATACACATATATATATATATACGTTGAGTACTTTGCTTCACATAAGGTAACCCTGATTCCTAGTAATAATATCACACACTGAGGTCGAAAGAGCAATGCGAGCGATATGTGGAGAGGAGACGTTACAGTGTATTCAACTATGAACACAAAGCTAATAATAATTATTAAAATATAAAATATACTTGTTCAAATTGCTGACAACAGTGAACAGACTAACCCAGCAAAAGCGACCACAGGCGTAAGGACAAAATCTGATTGCCTATTGAATACATCTTAGAAAAAGCACACTTTCAACTTTCTTAAATAAGCTTAATAATCAACTACTAAGGTACCTATACTAATTATTTTTGTGTGGATATCATAAATACGGGTCACAATTGGATGTGTGAGGCTCGATTTTAATAATATAATACCTCAATTATATAGGTATCGCAATAAACACAGCTTATTTAATATTTAACAATAATTAACGATTTCTAATCATCAATATCTTATTAAAATTGTAATCTTGTTTAATGACAGCGCTCTTACCTATTTTAAATCTTACATTATATATATATATATATGTTCAATATGGTTTTGAGTACGATACATTTTATAGTTAGGTACATGTGAAACGGATGTTCGACCATAAAAGTAAGCACTTATAGATACATAATTGGCCGTGCAGTAAGTATAGAGAAACAATAATTAAATAAAAATTATCTTAGTATATTTTCTGGGATGAGTTAATTGATTCTATCGCGATTCACGATTCTATGGATAGCGTTTATTATAATTTATAATATCTATACCTATCAATCTGCAGGACTAAACACGTAGGTATATATTTGACAATTTTAGTTTCGATAATTACATATACAATTTAATAGTTGTGTACTACTTCAGTATACTTGTATCAAATCTAATCTGCACGGAGGAAGTCGGGAAATAATGCACAACGCTGCACAAAGCTCATCGCTTCTATTATTTCTTCAATTACCATATGATATATTTTTGATAAATTATATAGGAAAATCGAGAAATTGAGAATTTTTAACGATTTAGGAGAGGAGGAAAGCGCTGACGAACGTAATTTTTCCGAAATCGTTTTACAAGAAATCTCTGGTCTGAAAATCAAATCAAATTAGCCTATATTATTATAATGTACAGTATTATATGTGTATATGCCCGCGCGTGCGTATATAATATAATATAGCAGCTTACAATTTTACGCCTAAAGGGTTGAGATCCGAGGTAAATGGTCTACAGTTGGATCGAGGCACACGTATATGATATACCTACTTTATAATGTGTATATGATGTATTATTATGTATATACATATATACCATATGTACGCGATATATTATATTATGCATGTGTATGTACAAGTTTAGGAGTACACGAGTACACACAACATCACGAGTATAATGACACGACGTGTAAAAAAGTCATTATGTGTAGGCAGGTATTTTATATATTATAATAGATAGGTATATTAGATACAATTGCTCGTTTGGCAATGCACATTAATGTTGAATTATTTTTTTTTCACCTGAGTTTTATAACATATAAGATTATAATATATAGGTACATTAGCGATTACATTTAATTTACCTCTCGTCTATTCGCCGTCACTATATCGACACAGCTGTAACACGCTATAGGGAACTATAAGTCTCCAAAATTAATAGGCGCGTTCCACAGTATAATAATATTATCAATAAATATTAATAAATTTATAACACTGAAGTATAAAGATTTGTTATGTTTTTTATTAGCTGGATCTACCCCGGTAATACCTACTATACACGTAACAACACCGCATCGCCTTTTATTCGTTCAATATTTTTTATAGTGTTCAGAATGACAAAGTTGTAAGTGCAATGTTAATTTTCAATAACTTCGAATTTCTTAACGTAAGACGTACGATATTATACATTCAACACCAATATGCGAATAGATATTTCCGATAATGATCATAAAAAAATAATACAATATATAATCATTAATAGTGCAGGGCTGAATTTTAGTTAAAAGCTCAAAAAGTTTTGTCGAGTGAAAAAGTTTGGAGATAGGTCGGTAATTAAGTAAGCTATAATATTATAATAACTATATAGGAATCCAAAAATATGTTAGGATAATTCAAGCTATAATTGCATAATTCTAGAAATCAATTAGCTATTGTATTTTAATTGTAACATATTATTTACTCGTCTCGTGCCAATAGCTATCTGAGAGACGAAAGTTATACCTATATGGCTAATATTGGCTATATATAATATGTATCGAGTAAATTATTCGTCAGTGCTTTTGGAAAGAAATTTTTTATTTACTTTAACCCTTTGTCGACCGACGGTACTTTTGAGTACCACATTACAAATAAATGTATACTAAATAATACGATGCATTTATCTTTACTGTGACCCGTCGGTACGCACAAGTACCACTTTAGCTACAAGAAAAAAATAATACTATGGTCCAAATTTAGAAATATAACTGTGTAAATAGATGTCAAAGTAAACAATGTACACGAAAATTCTTAGAACCAAACATGCCCACATCAGACTGGGTTTTAAACACATACAAAAACTATTTTTAGCATTCTTATCCGCTAGAATTGTTTGCAATTGTGTCTAGATTATAAATATTGTTATCGTATAAATATCGATATATTAAAAGAGGGGAAGAAATCTGATTATATGCAATGGACTCAAAAGTACCGTCGGGCCATTAGCTATTTCACAATTTCACGTTAGTCGTTGTCCATCATGTAGTAGGTATGTACCATCGCCAAAATATTAATATTTGTTTATCCGTTTTCGCGTTGTCCTGCAGTGTTAATATTTTATATTTACCTATACTTATATTTGCTATAATATAATATAAGATTTTACAATATATTAAAATGAATAATCATAATACCCACGAATTGGAACAGTGGTTGCTTGAAGATTTTCCATCGGACATTGATACTGACATAGAAATGTCTGATGATGATTCGATATGGGAAGTCCCTATATGAAATTCTACGAAATTCATTTTTTAATTTTACCGATATTTTTTATTAGTTAACTCAAATCTAAATGATTTTACAATTTTGAACAAGTCCTTTGAAGAACAAAGTAAACAAAATGAAACAATTATTGTCGTTGTTCCTATGCACATTTTTTTGGAATTAAAAATAAAATAGTAATCATTTGTTTAAGATTTTAAATATTTATTATTATATTAAATGCATATACATACTTTGATAAATTTGTATTATTTAGAATCCAAACATAATATTACAATTTTAAAAAATTATCTTGCAAAAATAGTTCATTGATTTGTAAGGATTGTATGTAAAAAAATAATGTGCCAAATGACCAACGGTACATTTTAGTACCAGGATCAAAATGTTAAACTGACCGACGGTACTTTTAAGTACCAAGTACTTAACTCAAATTTGGGCTAAAAAATTTGTTTAAAAAGGTGCACTCATTTATCAATAGATCTATTATCATAGTTTTTTGCAAAAAAAAAATGGAAAAATAATTTTATTTCTAAGTCTGGTCAACAAAGGGTTAAACGAACCAAAACAAATTATTCTTAGTACCTATATGAATCAATGCGATCAGTAGGTATCAGTATTACATAGTGATTATAGTAGAGATTTTTTGGTAGTGCCTTAATAAACGTCAATACTTCTCTTCAGTCGATATAAAAAATTATTGAATTGATAACTAATAGTTATTGTAATGTGTATCCACTATTCACTGTTGAAATAATCACCCTATGTGGTACTTATTTATAATGACAATGTTGTATAAGTTTCCTCACCCCCTTCGATATTGTTAATGTTAAACGACATAATATTATAACATCGTTCACATTGTATATGAGGTATTACACATAGCGCGTTTTTTTTTCTTGTGATATCCCCGGTAGGCCTAATATATACGCCGATCGATTACAAATTATAATTAAAGTTAATTATGTAGATTTGTATATAATATTGATTAGTGAAAATTTTACTTTTTACGAATTTTCGTATAACATGTGTATTATACTCTTATACATCAACATAATATAATATATCATAAATATATAAATATCCAATTATAGATTGAATAGGTTTTAATTTATAATTTTGATTTTTGTTGCAGTCTGATATTCGTCCATTTCCAACTTACTTGTTTTGAATTTAAATGTAAATTGTAAACTTTTGTGGGCAGAGACCGAGTACAATTATTGGCAGGTTATCCTTTTCTTACTCTCTGAATTTAAAACGACAGTCGACCATGTGACGGAGAGCAGGGAATAATTAATTTTAAATGATATGATAGCCTTCCCCGGGTACTTATTTAAATTCAACTCTATCCTATTACTATAACTAAAATTGTATTATTATAATTATTTATTATACTTATTTTACTTATTATTGTTTATTAATTTATATTTATCATAAGTTTAATATTCAACATCCTCGTGATCACCAAAGTCCTATTCCTATGTCTCCGGACTCCGACCACCTACTATTTGACAGGATCCTCTATGCAGCCTCTATCCTAAGTCTTAACCTGCCCAAGATAAAGATGCCGCACAAGACTTCCTCGCAACATATATATATATATTATATAAACACAGCTCAAAGGTAGTGGACAGTCGGACAGGGTTGCTCAGAAAAACCAGCGAGTGCTATAGTGTATGGTGGGTGTGTGGGGTATAATTAGTGTTTGAAAATTTCATGATAGCTATATTAGATAGCTATTAGAAATTACAAATTAAAACAGCAATCGGAAAAATATAAATTTAATTGAGTCATGAAAGTAAAAACTGATGTTTATCATTTCAATGTTTTTAGATAAAATTTTAAACAATACTACCAAATGCTGGTGGCACATGTTGCCCATGGCCCATAAGAGTACAACAGTACATACTGCTCACAACCAGCTATATCAAATATATATCATGTATAAATAAGTGCAGATTATAGGTCTATATCTGTTTGAAAACTGACAAATACATAATATAATATGTACAAGTATTAAGTATACGTATATGGCTATATCTATGTATTTATAGGAAAATGCAATTTATTTTTATACAGTTATATCTAGGTACAAGGAATACAGTTAGAATTGGAAAGAGTGAAGACGATTTGTTTGTGATAAGGGGCTAGAGCACAAAACCTAATTCACATGTGCCACATAACCTTGAAACTGTTCATGTTCACACTTTAGGAAATAAATTACTTATAGAACTACTTACGAACGCAGCACTGTGATTAACAATTAATTTCAAACAATTTGGTCGAGGTAGATTGCAGGGGCTAACTGCATACACTCATAATTTGAAAAGAAAAAGGATATGTTATGCCAATTAAACAATTTTTCATAAATTTAATATGTAGGTATACTTATAAATTTTCGTACATTAATACAGCAGCGTTTTTATAGTTTATTAGACACTTTATTTTCACAAGAGATTCGCTCGTTCTTTGTTATTCGTAAATCGAATTATGTAATGTAATTCGGCCCTATACTGCGCCTTCTTTACTGCACGGTTATTCAAATTAATACGTCTCGCTAAGGTATCTGACGTAAAATAAAAAAATAAATATTTGTAAGGTCGTTTCAGCGTGTAAATAATAGATACGCACTTCAACCCAATATTGTACAGCTGTGACACGAGATTTTTCTTTTTTTTTTCTATTGAAAAAAAATTGTAAAAACAAATAATTACATTTTGACCTTCACGGCAGGCAACTATAATGCTACCTTATACCAACCACCCATAACATATTTGTTTGAAAAAGATTTTATTCGCATCTTGACGTACCTTTATAGGTACACATTATATTAAATATTATAATAGAATATGACTATAGAAGATTTTCGCTATAAATGTTATTAAAATATATATTATATACATTATACATATACACTGTGCTCACTATTCAGTGTATACCTTAATATGCAAACCGAAAAAAACACGTATTTTTCTATTATCGATAATGACGAGAAGCGTACTTATATATATTTATATAGGTATGCTTGAAATATAGAATTATTATAGAATCATTAATTTATATAGGTACATAATGTGATTGTATAGTAAACGCGACCTCTTCCATACGATTACAGATAATATATTATAGCATGCAGTGGCTGCAGTGCAAATAATATATAGATAATAAAATATATTTAGTGATTATTAATTATATTACATTATAAATAATGGCATAGACATGCACATAACATGCGCGAAAAAAGACGATGTCAGTGCAATGATCATTATTGTTTATACATAATATTATGTAATATAATTGAATATGAGTACCTACCTAAATACTTAGACCACAAACGACAGGACTATAGGATCACACAAATGTTGGGCCCCCGCCGTTTTGTAATTATTTAACGATAAGTACAGAAAAAATATTCAATTTCATTTTCAAACATATTAAAAATATAGGTATACTTATGCTTACATAATATTATGGAACTTAATTTTCTACTTACAATTAAATTATTAAATTTAGAAAATAATATGTATTTTTGAATTTGATGTATTATTGTACTAACGTAAGTAATATGCGTTCAAATTAATAAACAGTGTTCTAGTCGTTGTAGAATATAAAGGTTTTTATGGCATCCGCGATCGTCGTGTACGTGGTCAATTGTAACAATAACATTATTATCGAATGCGTTTCTAAAAATGTACACACCGTGCAGGTACGGATACAGACCCCCCCCCCCCTTAGACTAGGACTTCGGTACTTAAAATTGTTCAAAACTTAAACTAAATGCCCATGGTTTTATGTACTTTATTTACATTTTTTGTCTAACCCCCTTTTTTTCATTTCTAGATCCACGCCTGACACCTTGGGTCTGGAATTATATAGCAATATGACGGGCAACGACGAATTCTACGACACATCAATATACAATAACAATTTAGGTAATATCGACCATTATTTTTATATTATTATATGTTCGGAACTTCGTAAGTAGTAGCTGGTGACAATGTACATACAATAAGTGAATGACGTTTACACCTTTACAAACTGTAGTTAAAAGTAGGTACAACTTACAAGGTTTTAGTAGGGACTATATTATTATAGTTTTCATTTTCATTTAGCGAATAGTTTTATATCGTTTACTACAAATTTAAAAATCAAAACATTTTTTATTATCTTGTTTACTTATTTGAAGCCCCACCACGATGTATTCCGCCATGAGCCACCGAATAGCTAAATCCACTCCTGTTTTGTGAACGAGTATAACATAATATTATATATCATGAATTCATAATGGCACTTCTGCATAAATATATGTCATAAACTTATTGTAATTGTATTTAATATATACGACGAGAAATTATTTGATTAAAGTATATACACCCACCTATACTTCCTAAAACAATTATGAATAATAATTCCATCAGTAAAGTTTTTATTATGTAGATTATATTATACAATAATATAATACAATATAACAATGTACATAATAATAATAAAAATGTGTAATTTTATTTATCGTATATTTTTGAATTCATGGAATTTTTATAAATTTCCTAAGGCGGGTTTCCACTATACACGTTTGCCGTGTACACGAAAAATGTCCAACAACAAGGTATCGTGGTTAATCGTGTCCGTGTGGTAAATTAACCTAACCAACCAATCACAGAAAAGGATTTGTATGCACGTACACGCATAAGTGTATATAGAGGAAACCCGCCTTTGTCGTAAATATAAGACAAGTATAGGTACTAACTACTACCTAGATACCTACATACTAAATTCAATTTTTAGAAAACTATTTTATAATATAATTAAATGTTGGGAAATTGTATCAAAAATTAAATTTCTTGTATTTTTTTTTTACTCATTATACCTACTGATAAATTGTGTCGAATAGGGGGACGGAGTGGCCTAGTAGACTAAGGCGTCTGCTGTGATGCCCACCGACACCGGTTCGATCCCGGTAACGGGCGGCATTTTTCTTCGGGCAGTCACGGTGTCCGGAGAGAAAGGCCGCCCGCCATCCCCCGCGGGCAATGCAGATATACCTACGGAGGCGCCCACTTAAAAATTCTAGTAAACACTCACGTGTAAAAACTCACCGTTCCAAACCCTAACACGACCACAATACAAGTCTACAAACAGCTAATGGCCATAGATGCCGGGCCTAAGGGACAATAAAAAAAAAAATTTAAAAAAAATTGTGTCAACATACTTCGTATTGCTTTGACAATGTTTGATTTCTTACATTCAACGTCACTTCTGCAGCTGCAATATTTATTGATATGAGCATCAAACAATTTGCCCACTGCTGATGCATATATACAACTGCAGTATTTCCAGAATAGAAATAGTGCTCATTTATACCTTATATACGGTTATAATACCTACGTGGACTATGCACGAATAGGGTAATTTATTTTAATATATTTTCATATGTAAACAGATAATAGCTTGATTTTAATATCTACAGAAAGGTATAGAGTAAACAAAAAAATAAAAATAAAACAACATCTTTTTTTTCTACGAAAATTGCACTTTTATTCGACGAACATTACACTGCACTTGAATATTATACATATAGGTTATATATAATACAAATTCTACGAACACAATAATTACAATCGCAAATTATAATACCTAATAATAATAATAAATAAATAATTATATTCACCTTTTTCTTCAAATTGTTACTTGAGGAATATTGGGGTAACAGAGTTATAACTTTCAAGTCATTTATATGAATATATATTCTATGTATAAAAAAACTAAAAACAAATCATAATAATAATGAGTGTTCGCAGTATACATAATATAAATTAAACATATTATGTATAAGAATAAGGTTAGGTTCTACAGAGTGGGCAGAAAACGAATCGGTATATGAATTAATATTAATTACCAATCATCGGAAATATACACCTAAATAATATGTCCTATAATTATTACTACACATTAAAAACTACATCACAGAATAACGAATACTAAAAACTACAATTTTATTTGCTTAAATAATATAATGATATATACCTATTATAATGTATATATATATATAGGTTCAGTACGTCAATATTTATAGTTAACACGATCATAATATATTATGTATACATTGTCATAATATACTGAAAATGGGTTATATTATCATATATATTTAATAATGATGGCTAATTTGTACAGACCTTACGAATAAGAAAAAAACAAACAAATAAATTATGTATAATATAAAATTTAAGAACAACGGTTAAAATAATATTTATAGGTACGCATGTACACATAATTAACCGTAATGAATAGCGTACATTACGTAGGTATATATGTCCATAGTACCTAGGTATATGTACATAGGAAAATCTATACGTATTACGATAGGTATATTAGGTATATATTGTATAGAATAATAAATTGTTACCGCGAAAGTGTGAGCACTCTACACGAAAGTAGATATCATTATCATCATCGACACGGTTATGTCCAACAAAATATAAGAAGACGTATCACGTATACCTATATAATACCTACTTACGAATTCAAAGTGCGACTTATTACCGAACGCGTGACTACATAATATTATTATTATTAACCTATATTGTGGTCTAAAATTATATTAACATTGTATATACGGGAAACACGTCTCATACTATTATACCTAAATATTAGTTGTGCGGAAAATAAGACGCCGCGGCGTACCGTAAATAGTGTTGTTGTTGTTGGTGGTGGTGCTGGTGTAACTGTTGCAGCTGGCTGTGGTGCATGTGGTGTTGGTGATGGTCTTGGAACGCGATCGCCGCGGCGGCCGCCGCGTGATGGAAATCGTACGGCACCATCAACGGCGCTCGGTACGCGGCCGGCACGATGGACGGGAATCGCCGTAGAATGTCGTCGTCTACGTCGTCGTCGTCATCGTCGTCCGTGTAATCCGCGGCGGCCAGCGGCTGCGCCGGTGCGGCGGGAGACGTGGCCGACAACGGATCGGGTCCGATTAGGCTCTCGATGTCGAACGGTCTTTTGACCGCCGGCTTGGTTGTGCAAGCGGTGCCCGCGTCCACGGCGATGATGGCGTGCCGGTGGTCATGATGTGCCGCAATGTTACGGCTGCGGCTGCGGTGGCGGCGTCGACGGCCGCCGTTGCTGCTGTCGTCGTAACAGTGCAGCTGATGGTGATGGGGAGCGGCCGCTGCACCGTGTTGAGACGACGGTGGCTGTGGCTGCGTCGGAGGTGGCGGGCTGCCGGCCGACGACGAACACGGCGAAGACGACGACGCGGACGACGCGCCCGACGACGAAGTAGCCGCCAACGACAACGACGAGGCCGCCGACATGGATGGATGGTTGCGCTGCATGTGCGCCAAATTGTTAGCCAGAGCGATCAGTTCGTTGTCCAATCTGAATATAAAAGAAGATAACCATTAGAATGAAGCAATATTTACAAAAATATTCATATTATTATATAGCCGGTGTATTTTATTATTATTTATAATAATATAATATATTATAAGTTGAGGTATATCTCAACTTATTTATATACATTATTTAATATGTTAGGGGTGTGCCTGATAGGGAGATGGGGTTTGACTGAGGCATATATCATTATTTATTTAATAGGTAAATGTAAAAGTGTACATATACCTATATATTATATTTATATGACATTTCATAATATTAAGCACCAATTGTGTAGTCGGTACATAATTGTAGGCACTATACTATTATAGTAGTAGTACCTACATTATTATATATGGGTACAGGTTAGTATTGGTAATATTGTCATATAATGATCAACATTAAAATAGATTATCCCTATATAATCATAATTTCATAATAATATAATAATAATATATTATATACTTTGCGCACCTGTCCTTGTCGGACTTGACCAGCTTAAATCGTTTGCGGCGCCGTAACAGCGAACCGTTCTCGAACATGTCCAGGGCGGCCGGGTGCAGAGCCCAGTAAGCACCTTTGCCCGGTCTGTCTGGCATTCGTGGGATTTTCACGAAACAGTCGTTGAACGACAGGTTGTGCCGGAGTGAGTTCTGCCAGCGTTGCGTGTTCCGTCTGTAGTACGGGAACTGGTCGCTGATGAACTTGTAGATGTCGGACAGCGGAAGCATTTTCTCGGGCGAACTCCAAATGGCCATGGCCGTGAGCGATATGTAACTGTACGGTGGTTTTTGGTCGCCGTACGAGTCGCGACTGGGCCGCGGCATTTTTCAAAACTTTTATGCTTACAAAATTGTTGTTATTATAATATTATATACCCGAATATAGCTGGTATATGGGTATTTTAATGAACACACAGTAACAGTTCCACGGTCGATTGGTTTTGCATAAAATGTTCGCGACAACAACGCGCGCGGGCGACTGCAGTGTACAATATTCTATAATACGGAAATATGATAACACAGACCGTCGTCAAAACCAATTATTATTACCGAAAAGCACACGAACAATATTATTATTATTATTATAACGACGATAAGGCGTACGGCATTACAAAACGACTGCGACGGCGTTCGAGTGCGGACTGAACGGATGCGGTGCAGTTGTGGCGGCGTGGCCGGCTAACGTCACGGTCAGGACAGGTAGGCCCGCCCAATTGCACGCCGGTGAGGGACTAATGGCCCAGGAGGCGGCCGCTGTCTTAACGCCCGCCTTCCGTTCCCCCCCCCGTCCGGAAACCGGTCGAAGATAAACGTGACCTGCACTGGTGGGGACGGTTTATTTCCTCCTCCAACAGAAATATAATATCATCAAAATCGTCTTCTCCTCTCCACGTCGACCACCAAGACTAAGCGCTGAGTAGGTACGTTTTTCTTGCACTCTGCCGCCCGCTAATAATAAAACATAATATTAAACGTTTGGGACGATGATCGCGCTGGATGGAGGGCTCGTGCGAGCCTCTTCCAGAAACAACAACACGCTCTGCCGTAGGTTCATGCTAATAATAATAATAAAATATATTTTATTAAATTGTATTATTAATTATACTATAAATATATGACTAATCATGCGTGGCCAGACTTTTGCAACAGTATGTGTAGAAAAACGTGAAATGTTCAAAAACATCTTCAAAATATAATTGTAGATAAATAATGTTTATGGTTTTTAAATTTTAACGGAGCCAAACATCCGTGGCCTCTCTTTACACTATACCTATCCAAAGTAAATGATACATTAAATTTTATTAATAAAATTAAATATTTAATTTATTTATTTATAGTGTATTGCAGAGTGCAGACTACATGTCAATAAAAGGATTTATGTCGGTATATAATGGTAACATTATTATACATAATTTTACAATATAGGTATGCACTGAACTATAATATAGAGACTGCGAGTTGCAGAATAAAAATCCCCAACCCTAACAAAAATTATCCCCAGATTACAATATAACTCACAATCGTCAATCACTTGAAATTGATCAAATATTTTTTTAAAGATAATTAGTGTTATTACTAAATTATTAATATTTGATACTGTTTAGGTTTACTATTAATATGAAATTGATATATATATAATAAATAATGTTCAAACATTAACAATAATATTTTTTTTTATTAATTTTACCCAAGGCAACTTAAGACTATTGAGTGGTTCTTAACTGTAGGTTTTTGTAAGCACGTGTGTTTTCAGTTTGGTAGAATTTCAAATTGGGCACCTGTAGTAGCTGGTTTTTGCCATGCCGGGTCAGGGGATGGCGGCCTCTCTCTCCAGACGGATGTCTGCCCGGAGAGAAGTCCCGCCCGTGACCGAGATTCGAACAAGCGACGGTGGTAACCGACACCTTACTCCACTCGGCTACTCCGACCCCCAACAATAATATTATTTTGTCTTATAAAACGATTTGAAACAACATATAACAATGGTTATTTTATAAGAATAGGCATGCAGGTTCATTAACTATTGTTTGATAGTTATTTGTATTATTTGACTTAAAGGGCATTTTTATTTTTTATTTAAAAATCTTTTCAAATTATTTTTGAATAAATGAACAATAAAACAACGTATAGTAGTTATTACAAGCCGTTACACACTTTTTAAATTCGTATTCCAAAAATTGTAGTCCCTGCTCCACTATATTATGTGTAACAATAAAGATAAAATATATAAGTAGGTACCTACCTAAGTAGGTATATATATTATAATAAATATTAAAACTAACATTTTCGATGGCACAACGACAACACCTTTATTGTCCTTTAATATCAGTATGTAACCTAAACGGATCTCGAAAACTGTTTTCAATCCCCTTCCTAGTAAAAACTAACATTTTCGTAATTGTTTTTACAAAAATGTAGATTAGCTTTGCCGTAAACCACCCACCTTTGTTTTGGTATTCGATCGAAAATAATACAATGGCCAAATTAAAAAACGTCTAAAATATGTTTTATAGTTGACAATCAACTGGTGTCACCTGCGTTATTAGGTTCGAAAAAAAATTTGCAATTTTGAAACTTTCTTTTTGTCTATGACTAGATCGCCATTTACTTGTATTGAAAAGCCCAATTTGATCGGTCACAACACGTTTATTATTGTCCTTCAATATTTATGCGTAACCTAAACGGATCTCGAAAACTGTTTTCAATCCCCTTCCTAGTAAAAACTAACATTTTCGTAATTGTTTTTACAAAAATTTAGATTAGCTTTGCCGGAAACCACCCCCCTTTGTTTTGGTATTCGATCGAAAAATTTTCAAGAAAATAATACAATGGCCAAATTCAAAAACGTCTAAAATATGTTTTATAGTTGACAATCAACTGGTGTCACCTGCGTTATCAGGTTCGAAAAAAAATTTGCAATTTCGAAACTTTCTTTTTGTCTATGCCAAGACGAAGCAAGGAAGGTAAAGTGATGACAATGTTTTTAGTAAGATTCTTGTTTCATCTTGTCTTTGAATTCTTTATTATATAGGTGCGTGACGCTGGCACCCGCAAATTTGAATTTCAACTCAAAAACCACATCAGTAATTGTTATACAATTTGAACAAATTTGTAACCTCAATTCCAAAATGTGTACACCCCCCGGTCACCCGTAAAATCCAAAAACCATTTCCGGGTGCCAGCATCACGTGACGCTGGCACCCGGATTTCGATGTATTTGGCCTATCGACCCAAAAACCACATCAGTAATTGTTATACAATTTGTACAAATTTGTAACCCCAATTCCAAAACTTGTACACCCCCCCGTCTGCTGATATTCATACAAACTATATTTAGCATTTTGAGAATGCTCAAGAA
Organism: Macrosiphum euphorbiae; assembly: GCA_949089665.1. Taxonomy (NCBI): domain Eukaryota; kingdom Metazoa; phylum Arthropoda; class Insecta; order Hemiptera; family Aphididae; genus Macrosiphum; species Macrosiphum euphorbiae. The sequence continues at coordinate 29,344,893 of CARXXK010000003.1, read as the reverse complement.
TCGTATAGATGTAAGGCATTCTTGTATATTTTTTTAGGTTACATAGCACTGCATTATATATACTTTTAAAGCAATTTATTAGTCATCTTATAATATGCTTTTCCAATTTTCCTATACGTACCTACTTTTTTTTTTATTCAGCTTTTGATTCCGTATACCTAATAAAATCAAAATATAATTATATGACACTAGTTATTTATATGTAATATAATATTTATAAATTCTTCAATTGGAATTATTTTTTATAAGTTAATCTAAAGTTTTAGGTCAATATAAACGTAATATAATACTCATGAACCGATGATTATCCCAAAATTGAGGTACCTCCCAGACAGTATTTTGTAATGACAATATATAATAAAAACAACGTACTAATATTATTCGTGATTATAATGTTATAATAATATTATTAAACAAAAAATTCCTAAGTGTGCTATACGCATATACCTACCTATATTCATAAAAAATCAAAATATAGAGTACGTAATCTGATGAAGTCAAAGGTGATAAGTACCTATATAGGTATATTTATATAATATGTGGTTATAACAGCTGTTATACTAGTGTAACACGAAAAAAACGATATCTCTGTTATGTAATAATAATATATAGGTATAGTAATTACACCACGGGACATATAATATATTATAGTATTATGCAGAGAATAAGTAATCGATGTATATTTTTAAATAATAGGTACCGTTATTAGGCAAGTTGGTCGCTTTTTTCAACTAGTTAAAGTTAAGTTTTTTTAATATAAAAAGTAGGTATCTAAGTTAGTATATATATGTTTTTTCTAAAATTTACCAAAATTCTAACTTATAGTTAGTTAGAAGTTAGTTTGATGAAAATAGTAATTTAAGTTAGTTGTAGAAGTTAGAAGTTAGATTTTTTTAGTTTAAAATATAAATTTGTAAAACCGTTTTTTTCAAATGCAATGTATTACATAATTAATTATTAAGTAAGTATACCTAGGTAAGTTACTAAATATTGAACTATTGCTTATGAATAAAACATTTAATTGAACAACTGTCAACTGATAATTTGATCAAATATTTCAAATAGGTAGGTAATAATCTTAATATATTTTAATATCAGTTATTAAAATATAGAAAATTTAACAAAATAACAAATTTAAAAATTAAATTAATTTAAATAAAAACTAGTAAAAACTACTTATTAGTTTCAACGAGTTAGATTAGATTATTTTACACATTAAATTCAACTAGTTAAGTTACAAAGTTAATATTAATTAAAAACTAATTAGGTAAGTTGGAAAGTAAGTTTCTAACTTTACTTTAATACTTTTTAACTAGTTAGTGCCCTGCATCTTTTGTAATTATACGTATTAAATATTAATATATATTATATTATTGTGAAAAGCTGTAATGACGTTTTTTTTAATACAAAACATTAGGTAATTTATATATAGGTCCCCATAAATGCATAATTTCGATAACCTTTTCTTCGATTTCGGCTGCAGTTCAATTCGTCTGAGACGATGATCGGGAGAAAAAATAATACATTTTTTGCTTGTACGACCGCAACTATACTCAGTTATATTATACAACATTAGTCATTACTAAACCTATAAGTGCGCGTAACACAATATGCTCTGCAGTGGATCTCTTATAGTATAACAATATAATTGCAAAAAGTAAGTACCTCCTAATATGAGTAATAATATTATAAATATATATAAGACGAATCTGGACGAAATTGGAAATGTATGCTTAAGTAATATTTAATTTACTTTATTTCCAATTTTTTAAAAGGTAGAGTAGGTACTCAAAGTGACCAAGACCACTTTTTTTTTAAGGTAGTTATACTCACATTTTTTTCATGTTATTTAAAATTATGTGGACTATACGGCTTTTTATTCTGCAAATAACAATTTTTTTTAAAATCGAAATTTGAAGAAGTGATTTCTCAGTTTTTCTCCTGTATGTGCTGAGAATAATAATTATATAGTAGTCTATATTAAACATTTTAATATAATACTATGAATACCTATTATATCATTTTTTTTTTATTCATTTTTCGGTATTCAGCTATTTAGAAAGAATTTGTCCCGAATTACATATTCGGTGAAGGGCGTGTACATAAATCTTTTTCTAATACTTTGTATAAGTAGTAAGTATATGTACCTATGCCTTCTTAATAATATAATATTATAATCGACAACCGTATAGTCCTACAAGTGGATACTTATCTTTCATATAGATACATAGGATATAGGTACACCGCGGACAGTGAAATGGAGTGCGCACGACTACGATTACTGTCGTCCTCGATGGGGTTGGCTGTGATAGCGATAACAGCACTACTCCCTTACAGTACCACAGCCTCCTTGATAGACCTGTGTCACAGTTACCGGTATGGTGTGACAACGTGCTGGGACCCGACACAACGGTTCAAAATTTTCAACGTGCAGAAGGGATTGGGACCGAACGGAGCTTACACCACGGAGAGCTTCTCGACGCCCGAACACTGCGGCACTCATCTGGACTCACCATTTCACTTTAATCCAGTCGGATGGAAACTGGAAGACATCCCGCTGGACCGAATGGTGGTCGAAGGTAACTGCGGTTACCATGCTTTACCTAGCTGGGGATGGTGGCAGAAATTATGATCTACTTAAATGGTTTGACACACCTTATTCAGATATAGACCCGGTATCGGGGAAAATATGAAACAATAAAATTGATAATGGATGATAAACTAATAATACGCAACTACAAAACTTTCTTTTGACAAGTAAAAATTTAGTAAAAAAAAATAAAGATAATAATTTATAAGTTGACACAGACAATTTTTACTTGCCAAAAGAAAGTCAATTCGGCACCATTTTTTTTACTAATTTAATTGTTCCTAATTTAGGTTTACATCAGTGGCGTAGACAAGGGGGAGACGTAGTGGTCATATCCCCCCCACCGGCCCCACCCATTAGCTTTTTATTACCTTAGTAAAATTATGATAAACTGAGTGTACAAATTGTTTTTTATTTTACATATATAGGTATAAACGATTTAACATTAGTCTGCAGCTGACTAGGTGACAATAATTATTGATTCTCATTTTATTAAAAATACTCTCCGAAAATCTGTAAGATTTTTTCATTGATATTTAATATAATTTATGAAAATTTTTAGTGAGAGATCTGTCTGTATAGTCGGTGAACAATCTGAATGCTTTGTGTACTAACAATGTATTCTAATTTATTATATAAACTGCTTATCTACATAATAACCTTGTGTGTATATAAATATAGGCGTACACGTGAACGTAAGTAAAGAAGTCAACGGAAACGGCGACTTTTTACTGACCGTCGGTCATTTGAAAGCTTGGGAACGGGCCAACGGGCCGCTGCCCAATCGTACAGTGATACTGGTAAACTTCGGTTGGGCTCACAGATACGGTGATCGTCAGTCGTACTTCAACGGACTACGCCAACCATATAGGTATAAAATACATCATCATTATTCATTATCTTTATATTGACTGCAGTTTCGAGGGAAAAACACGTTTTATATTTGAATGCTGAAAGTGTAGGTACCTACCAGCTATAATACAAAATACTATTGTCAAGCGCAACTATAATATTACATTATTTAGAGAATAGGTAGTAGGTACTAGTGATTATCAAAACAAGACTTTAGCAACACTCTTGCTATTTTCACAAAATATATAAAGAACTACGTAAACACTATGTACTATATTATAAGATATTAGACTTAAGTTTCATCTTAGAGATCATAGCACAAAACCTACACACAGCTATAACAGGTATTTAGTTTTTTTCTTTATATATCTTGTGAAAATAGCAAAAGTCTTGCAAGAGTCTTGGCCTTGTTTTGATCAAAACTATAGTAGGTACCTAGTACCTACGCCCTTTTGGAAAATGTATAACCAGCCATAAATATAGGTACCAACACATATGATTTCATAAAACTTATATATCGCTGCAGCCCATATTTTTTTCACCCCTATACACATCTAACACTCGTCGACGAAACCTACGATCTATAATATAGGTAGGTATAGGTACAAGGTATAATACCTCAACTACCTGTATATTATACAATGTGTATAATACTATAATGTGTATATCATGCCATATTATATATGGGGTTATAACCCTGATAAAATACGTATATTTTGAAACACCGGCCAATATTTTTAAACATAATTTGCATCTTGTTATTTTTACCCTACAACGATCATATTATGGGCACTAGGTTTAATCCGGGAAAAACAACCCTACCCACCTGTATAACGAGTTTGTCGTCCCCAGGTTTCCCGGACTGTCCAAGGACGCTGCCGAGTGGATCGTCGACTCCGGCAAAGTGTACGGCGTCGGGGTGGATGGTCCGAGCGTGGACCCCGGAAGGTCGACGACTTACGACGTGCACGGGGTGCTATCCAAAGCCAATCTGTACAACCTAGAAAATGTGGCACTGAACGGCACGAAGTTGCCGCCCAGAGGGTTCAAGCTGGTCATCCAACCGGTCAAGGTCGTCGGCGGCACCGGCGGCCCGGTCAGGATATTGGCTTTCACGAAAGACCAGTTCAAATTGTTGTGATCGGGATGATAGAAATTTTTGATTTTTTTCCCTCGCCGTTCCGTCAGCGACAACTGCGCGATTGCACGACTATATAGTATAGAGGCAGACTGGGCCGACGGAATAACCGGTGGCAGCTCCTCAAAAATATAACTTGTTATTACTATATATATATCCCTAAATATAATAAAATCGATATAAATATTTTGTATTTTCGTTTCACAAAGCGCGAGATGTGGACAATTGCTTGTATAAGGTGATTGAAATTTTAGATTTTGGTTCGGCTGACTGTCCACACCTTTCGACGTCAGTGCATCATCATAAATTAATATTTATATACCTATAACTAGGGCGCCGATTTAAATACGAATTGCATTTTTACAGAATTTTCTTAAACATTAATTTCCATGCAAAAAATTATTTTTATACAACAATGAATTGAAAAAACGAAAATTATTATTTAGCTTTTATTTAAAACTTTTTTGACTTTTAGAGCATTTTTATTTTTGGAAGGCAGTTGGAAAGCAGTTTAAAGATCGACCTACCTATGTTTTTCATCCATTGTGACTCAGTTATCGACTATAGAGTATACCCTATTATATAGGTAATAGAAAATAAGTAATAAATTTTACTCTGTACCTACCTACTTAAGATAAACTTAAGATAAACTACTAAGCACGGCGAATCTTAAGTTGTTTCCAGAAAATATTGGAGATGAGTAGAAGACGTGACCCTCATTTATTAAAACTTTGGTACATAGGTACTATATGTCTATATATACATATTTGAAATTCAAGCTTATACATTTTGTGATGATGATGAAATGACAAAGGCCGGTCGAAATATAGATTTCCAGGGCCGAATAGTTGCCCCAGTCCACCCCTGAAACGTAGCCATGCATAGAAGACATAATACAGGCTCTAAATAAAATTTAACCATGTTCGTACCTACTAAAGTACTAATTATAGATGGGTTTACGTATATTGTATAATATTATATAACCTGAAATGATATGAAGTCTTCATATTGCAGCCAGAATGCAGATATTAGATCATATTCAAAATAATATGCATGAAACAATAATGGACACTTAGTTTATTATTTGTCGTGCTTACATGACAGTTATTTTAGGGATATAACAATACCCCAGTCCCTAAAATTGTGTGTACTACAACACACTTTGTGAAGTACATAATTTGAAAGTGTGTTATTCTAATTAAACCTTTATAATTATATTATGTATAATTTTATATCTTCACATTTTTTTTTATATTTTAATGATTTTTTGAAAAACCACATTTTAATTATTATCTACATTCTACACAGACACACAGTAAACAATATTTTGTGTTGTTACTTCTTACACTCTTAATATAGATAGTTATAATTTTAAACTTTTCTTTGTTATTGAGAGTAGCTATTTTTATTATTATCAGCTTAGTAGTGAACGGTGATATACAGTAGGTATACTAGTGTTTAACTAGAAATAATTTAGATTTGACCGATTAGGGACTATGTGTGTAGTATGAAAATTTTGATATTTTAGGGACTGCAATACCCAATAGTAGGATGCACCGACACACGAATGCCCTAATTGTACTTACAGAAGACGGAAATAACCGCCAAATATAACGAGTTGTTAGGTAAGCTGCAAGTAGAAATAATGAGAGGAAAAATTGGGCAAGTAACCTCCTGTTGTACAGTGCCTAGCTGCTGGTTCGAGCGTAGGTATATGCCTCAACATTGAGGAAGTCAATATAATAAGAAATTAGAGGACATTGGGGTGGGAGCCTAGTTGTCGTCGGGATGTACGTCGGAGCCTCCAAAAAAATTATATCCGGATAACAAAAAAAATTAATGTAAAACAGTATACATTAATTTAGTTTACATTTTGTACATTACAAATTGCAACAATGTACCTATTGCAAGTTTCCTCACCACCTTGGGGCGTAAAATTAAAATCGTTATCACATCAAACTTCTTAATGTCGCCTGAGATATTGCGTTTATTTATCGTGGTTTCCCCAAGTATGAACTTTAGGCCTAATCCACAGAGATGAGAACGGGAGAATAGTCGGATATTTATGAGGGGAACTATAACGACTTAACACTTATCATGTTATAGGTATTGTATTTTAAGTTAAACTGATAATTATTTTATGATAAAACTTTGATTATAAAATATTATAGTATCCCTCGTCAGACAGTCAATTGCCCTCATTGCTAGTCAAGATTTGAACTTTAAATGCTTATAAAAAAAAATTGTGATTTGATTTTTAATATTTTTCAAATTTCATTGTAACAATAGGTATACTCGTACCTAATAGTAGGAGCCTTGTATTAAATGTTCAAGCTTTTTTTACCCAACAAATAAAGTTTTATTGACATTCATAGAAAAAAAAGGCTAATAAAATTGGAAACTGAAAATGTTCCTACACAGTTCAAAACAAATCAAAATATTTAGAAAAATTTATAGTGCATAGAAAATGCAAATATAAAGAATCAGTGAAAATCGCATGTATATACACTAACATTTGTTTTAGAGTTACACCAAAAACCAAAATCTATTTTGTCGAAAACCGATTTTGCATAAAAATTCTTGTTTTTCCATAATTGTTATGTTGTTTTTCCCGCGGCGCTTTTGAAAACTATTGAGAATTTTAAAATTTGACATCCCAAATACACCAATTAGATTCACTTTCCCATCTAACAAGATACTGTTGAAGTAAATCGAATCAGTTTTACTGCCCCAAACCGTGATGACAGACACAAAAAAAAAATAAAAATACACATTGTAAAATTAATACATTCATCACTCCGCTGCTCGGAATCTTTATTATTATTATTTATTTTTATTTGATAGTTTTGTTACGGTTTATAAACATATCATATAAATAGTACAACGGTGGCTCGATGATAAAAAGTACCTACCAAAAAAATGTGTTTTACATTTTTGATATTCTTCGATTAGGCAGTAAAATTATTGATATTTATATTTATATATTTATAGTATAAATCTAATTTTATAAGAACTTGTTACTTACTATATTATGCGTTATGTGCGTAGGTATCTAATGTGCTTTTATTTTAGTTTTAAAAGTATTTTTACTGTTTTGACTTTGGTACGCTGATAGTTATATTTTTCAGACATAATTAAAAAATGTTCATAGTATTGCGAGATATTTTAAAAAAACAATAGATGCATCCTTCATGTTTAAAAAAATTAAAATAGGTGACACGATTCTAAAGTTTGTTATGCCACCTCAACCAACAGTCTGAACACGGCCATGCTAATTATTAAAAATTTTAAAATATTTAGCCAACAAATAATAGCGCTAAAATCGTAAAATCCAATGAAGTCAATCAAAATAAGGTCTATATAGAGTTGCAGCCATGGACTATGGGTATACGGACATAGGTTGTTTGTGTATGTTTGAGGATATGGTGAAAGTGGGGATGATTATATTAATTGGTATATTAGAATATATGGACACCTACATTGTTTGTGTATTTTTTTCCAAGTTAAACACTACATTGTCTTAATAATATACCTATATAAAAACTAAAAAAACATTTCATATATAATTTAGTCTTACAATGAATTAATTATTCAATATATTTTTAATCAATAACTTGATAATTTAAGATTGACACATCTTCCATCTACGTCATCAAAACACACATATTTATGATGTATTACTTTGTCCGCCATGAATTAATTATTTTTCTGCAACGATTTAACATAACTAATGGGATTCTCAACATAAATCAGCTCTGATGAGTGATGATGTAAAAGTTATACCTTTTCCATGGCATAATAACCCATTATGTTGTCCTTTAATGCCTATTAAACCTATTAGACCATTAAAAAAAAAAAATGATGAACAGTCTGATTACAAAAATATAAAATAACAAGTGTGTAATTAATTTTTAATAAATTAGTTATGTATATTTTTATACAATTACAGTAGAAAAAAATAAATAACAAGCTGAAACTAGACTTTCAAGTGTTTTAAAATGTACTTACAGACTAGGGAAATTCTTTGAACTTTGTACAATAAAAACTTGACGTACCCGTTCCTTTAACATTTTTTTTTTTGAATAGTAATGTTTTTAAAAATTGATCTCGACAATCAACAGAAAGAAAAAAAGAGTAATAAAATAAATACAAATTGTTGTGATAAATAAAAAAATAAAAATAATGCATAGCATACATAACTAAAAAAAAATACTGTTTGTGAACTAACATAACTTAAAGATAAGAATCGACCCGTTGAAAATGCACTTTTCTTATGGTATAAAATGAAATTTTGTGTTATAGTTTTCATCTTAATATAACAAACTGGTAACATTTTTTTTTTCTTCCTTTTCGTATTTTTATATAAAAGTATATTATGTTAATGTTGGTGGATAACAGACTTTTAATCAAAATTAATATAAAAAAAAAGTTAATAATAAAAATAATAATATAACAAGAGATTATCTATGCATGGACCCGTTTAGAGGTTGTAAATACGAGCCGTTGTATGCCGAAGTGGGGTATACACTATTCTGATGGTGTGGATCTTGTGTATGCGTCGTGTACTGTAGTTGTCCAGCTGTCTGGTTCATATAACTCGCGGCAGATGGTGGTGGAGTGGATTGCGACGCTACCCTGTAACCGTTAAAAGGAGGTGGCGCACCATACTGCATTGTCATAAGACCAACGTTTGGTGTCGCCGAAGAAGCACGTGTTTGATGTCCATACTGCCGTGACTGATTGGTCTGACCTGCCTGTTGGTACAACTTATGATAAGCAACCGCAGACTGTTGGAGCAAGTGTGCGGCGGCTGCAGATGCAGCGGGAGGTGGTGGAGTCATATTGGCAGGGGAAGAGGCTGGTGATGATGCAGGTGAAGATATATGCCTGCGGTGGTGATCCAATCCATTTGTCATTTGTTGAAGTTTGGAAAGGTTGCACGATGCAATCTGTGCAGCTGCAGCAACTGCGTGTTGGTTAGAATGTGACAAGTAAAAATCAGCAGACGAACATGAGCCTGCTTGTTGACCCATTCGGTGCTGGATCACGGAATGATGATAGGGACTAGAGGGCGATGGCTGTGGCATCATGTATGTAGCTGTTTGATGGTGATGGTGATATGATTGTGTATGGCTAGGTATTGGTGATGGGGTGGGTTGTTGAGTAGATGGTGCAACAGGCGTCTGGTTCTGTTGAGCCAATCTTCTTTGTTCGCTTTTTTTATTCCGGGATTTTGTCTGATGAACGGGAGGCGGCACCTGAGCAGGTACAGGTGGAGTGTGATGATACTGAGATGAATGAGCCAAATGATGATGGAGCGATGATAAGTGCATCATAGATTGGTCTGGGTAAGGTGATTGTTGCATAACAGATGAATACAAAAGACTGTTGTCCATAGTCTTGGGCAAATTCATTACTTCTTTGTCTTTGGGTAAGTTCATGTTAACAGCATCAGTTTTTTTGTCTGCGTACATGTCCTTTGTTTTAGAGATGTCTGGATGACCCATAGCTATAGAATTATTAATCTTTTGATAGTTGAGAAACCCCATAGTAGGCAAGTATTCATGTAATCGTGATTTATCTACTTGTGGCACTTCAGTGGGCAAACGATATGGCACAGTTTTTGGCGAAGGTGTAGTTCTTTTAGACTGCTTCTCGTGTTTGACATTGTCGTATTTAGGGACAACTATTGTGTGGTCAGGAACAATTGGAGAATAATTTTTTTCAGAAACTTTAGGTTTCGATTGCTCAACGACCTTAAACACTTCTTGTGAACTATTGATGGGTGTTGGGTTAACTTGCAAATTTTTTATATACTCAATAGAATCTTCTTTATTGTACATTTGCTTGTTTATATCTGACTGATGAATGTCCAATTTTCCATATTCATTCAATAAAGCCTCACCATATTGTTTTGAATTTGGAAGAACTACAGTGCTTGATTTAATGTATTCATTTGGCAAAGGTTCACTACCATACTGTTTGACATTTGACAACAATGATGAATCTGCCGATGGTTTACAATAATCATTTGTAACAATTGAACAACCACTGTACTGTTTATCAGTGATAGAAGACATTGATGACTGTACAGTAATATCTGTTTTGGGAAAATTATTGCATGCTGCTGGATTATTAAACATTCTTATATCAGTCTCCACAGAATTAGATTTAAATTTACTAGATATAACTTGGTCATTGTATTGCTTTGTTTCAGTTTGAATAAGATTTGTCTTGTCATAATTATTTGGCACATTTTCATTTTGCTTTATACCCAGAGGCAAAATATTATTAGAAGGTTGTACTTTAGGGTTTTCTAATATTACATTATCCACAATAGAATTTTGAGACTTCTCTAAGTTGCATGTAAATTCTACAGCATTGTTAGAAGATTCTTTCTCAGATTCTGATAGTTTTCTTTTAGGAACATCATTACACATATCGACTACATTATAAGACGACTCTCTGTCATTAGGACGTTTTAAAATATCATTGTTAGTTAATACTTCAACAACATTAGCTTTACTATCTAATTTATTTTGGTGTTGTTCGAGTTCTTCTTCCTGGGAGTTTGTAATATTATCACCATTAGTCTTAGAACAAATTATATTTTCAACAGTTATCTCGTCAGCCTTGAAATCTGTGTTCTTTTTTGAACATTCAGCTATGACATTCTTTGATTTTTCAACCAATACATCGGTATCTATTTGTTCTATATTATCATCTATTGGAGTTTCTTCTTCAAACTTTGTGTATTTATGCTCTTTTTCTTCAATTATGTTTTCTGGACTCTGATCGTTGTTTTTGTGTAAGTTTTCTTTTTCTCCTTCGTCATATTTTTCAGATAATTCTTTGTTTTCCTGTTTTTCCTCTACATTTTTACTGGTAAGATCATCAACATTGTCCAGTTCATCACCATTGTCAAGTTCATCACCATTGTTTAGCTCATCGCCATTCTTCAGTTCATCAGTGTTTTCATTCTTGACCTGATGATAAAAACAATAAACCATTAAATTTAAATACATTAATATAACATGAATATACATAAAAATGCTATAGCACTAAAATGTACTTACAGGCTGTAGTTCTATATTTTCATCATCAATAGATTCAATTTCAAGTGACTCTGGTTCAATCTTTCGAACTTTCTTGACTTTAGGTTCGGTGTTGTCATTCTGGGTTTTGGATCTTTGTCTTTTACGTGATCTACCTCGAGGCAACTTTCTTTTCTTCTTTTGAGGAACAACAGTAACTTTTGTATCTGGATTTTCACGCTTAAGGAAATTTGTGATTGAACTGAAACAAATTATTCATTATTATAATACGCATCAAAAAGAGTTAATACATAAAAAACATATATAAAATTAAAATTTTTATACCTTTGTTTGATTTTGGCTGAAGACTTAGGATTTGATATTTCTACTTTGACATCTTCAATGCTCTCCTCCTTAGATTTTTCTATCATTTTATCTTTTTTAGTAGATTTGTCAGCAACTTTACATTTTGACTCGGACTTTTCATCAGTTGAATGGTCTTCGTTGATTTTTTCTTCTACTTTTATGTTGATTATTCGTCCATTTTTATGTTTTTTCACAATTGGCTCTTCTTCGACAGGAGTTATTGGGGTTTCAATAGATTGAATAGAATTAGGTTTCTTTTCTACACCATATAAACACCTACGCTTATTCTTATCCATTCTCCTACGTCTCTTTATCATTGGCATTCTTCTTGTAATGCGCTTCTTTTTAATTGGACTTTTGATTATTTCAATTTTTATTGGAAGAGGTTCTTCAAAATCTTGGTTATCCTAAGAAAAAAATATAAATTAAAAATCACAATATTAATATTGTGTTTTTTTTTTGTCAAGAAAAACTAACTTTGTCATCCGGCGAAACTAATAAATTGGATGCTGGCATTAGAGGAGTCCATCTTAAACATTCTGGTTCAATAGGAATTTGTTTAGATGAATTTTTCCTGTTTAAATGAGCATCTACGGTGTTCCAGTCAATACAAATAGTCAATTTTTCACAGATTTCAACAGCCATGTTGAGAGATTGTAAAGTATATGTAATATCATGTCTCATTAAACCTGAATTAAAGTTGTTATTATTGTCAAAATTATCTTGTTCAGATTTAAGTTTCAAATTTTTTTTTTTCTAATTACCAGTTTTACTGCTAATATCACTAATACAGATAGAATCACTGTCTCTGTGTTTGTCTAAATATTCTAATATAACAGCTTTCCAATATGCATGATATGATACTTGACCCAAGTCAGAAAGAGGTTTCTCTGGTGTTCCTGGTTGCCCTTCAATTTTTGATAGAAGATAACCTGAAAATATGAATTTTACATGATGTTTTAAAACAACTAGGTGCATATAGTATTAACTTACTGAATTCAATAAGGAATCGTCCAAACCCTTGTCTTTGATACTGAGGCATAGTTAAGATACAAGATACATTATATTTTTGCTGACAATGTTTTTCTTTTGAAAAGTAACCAACCAAATGACAGCCCTTAACAATTTAAATAAAACATAACAATAGTAGACAACTAAAGAAATACAATATAAAATGTAATTAAACAAAAACACTTACAAAACCGTCATTTTTTGTCAGAACATAAAATAAGAAAGGCTCAACATCATAGTACAAAGTTTTATGATCCAAAAATAATTTTGCTAATAGACATAATGTTTGGCAATAAATTTTATTGGCGTTTCCATCAACCTGGGTGAAATAATAAAAATAATTGTATAGTTTACCTCTTATGAATCGTTAAATAAAATTAATTTACTTCAAAAACACTCAGATCTCCACGCCGATATATTTCAGTAGCTGGAGGGTGTCTCCAGTTACAGTTGTGCATATGTCTTTCCAAAACCGATTTACTCTTAGTGTATTTCAAACAAAACTCACAAAGGAACAATTTCGGAAGTCTAGCATACTCTTGTGGAAAAGGAGATGAAAACCATGTCTCCACTTCATATTTACCAAATTGAATTGCAGCAGGACATCTTACTGGATGATTAGACGTAATGAACTCGGGAGCTTGAATTGTACTCTAAAAGGGAACATATCAATTAAAAATATAACACTTTAAAATAAAATATAAAAATTTTACATTCATTGCTCGTGTTCTTGTCTCTTTATAGATTTCGACATCCTCATGTAAAACGCCAGATGGTAAATCTGATGCAACAAGGCGGCTCATATTTTCCAATACTGAAAATTGTATTTAATATTTATTATTAAGACTGGTTAATAAGCCGAAAAAGTTAACTCCAGCATTAAACTAATAAAAATTGTTAAAGAGCATAGCAGAACACATATTAACTGTTTAAAAATACAGTGTAACCTGTTAATTTTGCATAATATGCTTATTTTCCAGTTCTTTGATGAAGAATTTCCGGCATAATAAATTTTTTTACTGGTCCCATGGAGATTGTCTTCGAAGAGTTTTACTGTATTAAGTAATAAAATAGAATGAAAACATTTTAACTTATGTTATAGTTAATTTAAATGATTATCAAAATTGTTTAAAATATTAAATTGAGCATACTCATTATATATGTAAACCATTGTATTAATTACTGCGTAAATTAAAATTAAAATTAAATTAATTCACATGGTTAATTTATTTAAGGCTGTCTGATATGCTCTTAACAAATAAATGCAATATTGTGGTATAATATATTACTTGGTGTCTACATACTACGCTTGCTTGATTGACTCAAAAGAAAAGAAATAAAAACCTACAGCATGCAATGGATTAAAATTTATATAAGCCCTTATGAAATATGGTAGTATTTTATGCAGCTGGCGAATACTAGCAGGATTTTGTAAGGAACTTGCTTACCGGAACGGGTGACTGGACGTATCGTCGGCACGGACAGATGGTCACGGAAGGCGGAAGGAGAAATGTCTAAGGATTTATCATTATTAAGCATTTTATCACCCTCTATTCCTGCTACTTCTCTAGTTTCCATCAGTTTAGATGATACAGCTGACTTTACCAAAAAACTAGGAGATTGTTGTTTGTCTGGTATTTTAAGCTTTTTATCAGCAGAGGTGACTTTTGGGTCAGATTTGCTGGATAGTTTTGGATCTTTCTCATTTCGAGGTCGAGTACGAGATTGTAATGGTGTTGAATAGAAATGACTTAACCCATCAAATAAACCTTTCAGTTGAATAAACCCAGCAATAGGTTTATCTTTTTTACTATTACAGACTTCGGGTTTTATAGGTTCAACAGGAGCTTTGGCAGCCAAAGCCGCAAACCCCCATGGTTTATCCGAATTCTCTATTAATAATTGTTTGAACAGAGAAATAGGTGAATCTGAACTATCTGATTTGGAATGTGAAAGTGGAAAAATTTTAGGCTGTGAACAATTCACTTTAGCAATTAGTTTTGGCGCTCTTAATAATACTTTAGGGGTTACTTTAGATTGATCATCATTTATTTTATCAATTTTTTTTATGTCACTAGGATCATTCAACTTATCACTTATTTTTAAATGATGTTCATTCTTTTTAGAGGATTGAACAGACTCAGATGTTGAATTACAACTTTTAGAGGACACATTTGAAGGACTTTTGTTAAAATCGGCATTCCTTGCGGCGAGACATTTTGGGAGAGGAAATATGGGCCGGCTTGGACGCACAGAGAGAGAACAAGCATGCGCACTGCTGCTACTACTGCTGCTAGAGCTGTTACTACTATCACTAGAGCTACTGGTCGTGCTACTTGAACTGCTGCTGCGACTCCGGCTGCTCGAGCTTGAACTCGAGCTGCTAGAGCTGTCACTGCTGCTAGAGCTAAGGCGCTTGTTTAAGGGGGCATTGACTTTCGGCACACCAGATCCTCTCCCGTTCACACCTCGCGCATTAAACGCAGCACTTTGCCTAAAGAATTTTGCTTTCTCCTTGGAGATAGCAGTGTCCCGCCGCACACTGCCACTAATCGGAACGGGAGAGGGGGGAGCCGAGGAGTCAGGAGAGGAGACATTACCGTCTTCCGTGACATCACGTTGATTCATTGAACTTGAAGTGGATGGTGTTCCGAGCTTGAGATCTTGCATCTTTAGGTGTTGACTTCGACCACGACTAGACCTAAAAGTTTAACATCAACAATTTTATAAGAGAAAACCCATTGGATTTTATAAATTAAAATCATTAGTTTGATATTATTTTTGGTTTTAATGTTTTCATAAAATTATTTTATATTTTATTAGCAAATTTTTACGATTTTAAAAACTTTGAATTATTATCATATCATAATAATAATATTTAACTATTTTAGATTCTGAGATGAGATATATTGGCTGAAAGACACTGTTTATAGTTAAACAAGTGCCCTTATCTTTAACATTGTAGTAAGTTTCTGGCAGCAAATTTCATCTAGTATGTACTTTGTATTTATGAAATGAAAAAACAGGAATATTTACCCAAAACTACTAATATAAAAAACTGTAGCCACTTCATTTTTTCTCCAAATATTAATATTGTTATTTTCTAAACACGGTAAATTTTTAAAAATATTTAGCTATTAGTAGAAATTTGAAATTTTCAACTAGTTTAGTCAGATTTTATTTTTTATAAGCATTTGATTTTAAAATTGTATAGAAATTCATCAAAATTAAAAAAGAAGGTTCATTGTTTTTCATTGTATACAATGACTTATTATTGAATTCAAATTGTATCCACCCATTGCAGTGACCTATTCTCTGTCAAGGGGAACACTCAACGCCTATACAGTAGAGCAACGTCCTCTTTTTTTTTTTTTAAATAATTGAAATATGGGTTGAACTGGAAATTAGAATGATTCATAAGTCTAACATACAAATATATTTGTTGTATTATAGATGTAGCTCATTTGTTTTTTTTTATACAAAACTACACAAATTTAATTGTATAAAAATAATACATACACTAAGTATAATATAAGGCGGAATAATTTTAAGAAAAAACAGGAAAAAAATTATAACCCTATTTGTCTCAAAAACAATCAAATCTGATAAATCTGACTAATTTCTAACTAACAGTATATTTCATTATTAACATACCTTTGGTTTTTAAGACTTGACTTTTTCCTACCCCTACGCTCTTCAAATGGTTCTACCTCCATAGAAATGGTGGTGTCGTGATGATCTAAGCAAAATGAACATCGCCATGCCGATTTTGGTTTATCCACAACCGGAGGTTGTAGACATTGCATATGATAACCTCGATCGCATGTATCACAGTTTAATAAAAACATCTATGTATAAAACAAAATTAATACCTACAATTTTTATTTTTTATTTAAATTGTACTTACATGTTCAGTCACTGAACACGATGGTATTGCTGAGCATGTTCTACAGTCCTGACAAAACCACCGAGAACCACGAGCTAATAGAGTAGTCAAGGGACCATTACATTTAATAGCTAAACAAGAAGGATGCAATGAAACACCACAACCACCTCTGCATTGTTTTAACGATTCCGCTTCACCGCATTGGTTTCTTGCCGATGTACCTAAACAATCAGCACAGATATTCCTGGAAGCCTGTTAAAATTACAATATATTAATAAATACTGAAAGAAATAATATTTGACTTTTATTACTTTAATTAACTCTTTGTCACTGGCTTCATTATCTGTCAGTGAACTAGTATCACAAACTGATATCTTTTTTCTTTTTCTCCCTGCTCTACGGGGGGTAGTTTCAATTTCATTTGAATCTACTTTAAGCAATCGTGCTTTTCTTCCAGAACTATATTTTAAGACTGGTGTTCCAATCAATGATGTTGTGGAATCTGGACTAACAGGTAACCTATATAATTTTCCATCCAACACCAATAAACCCTTATCAACTGCTTTGGTCAAAGTTGACTTGAGTAATGAAGTCAAGTCACATCCTTCATTTTTGAGTTCTATAGAATAGGCATGTTGAATGTAACGATCAATGTTTTTATAAGATGAACCCTCTTCATCCAATTGGCCAACTACTTTCACCACAATCTTAGTTAAATCAGTATCTGCATTAATAACCAGTTTACGATTTGCAGTGCCACCAGGGTTCATATAAGTATTTTGGCCTTTGTTGAACACTTTCAACACAGCACCACTTTCCACACATCGTTCAACTTGTGTTTCAATGTCGCCTACGGGGAAACGATGATGCTGACGTATTGCATTTACAATACGTTCTAAGGATGGCCGCTGCTTTTGGCCACGAATTTTATTTACTGCATCCAAAACCCATGTCTGCCATTGGGAGAAACTGACACTGGTGTTCTCCTTTTCCTTCATTTTTCCTAAAAAAATGGAAGAATGTAATTATGATATTGAACAAGAAGCTTAAAAAGCTAATTAATAACCAATAATCTATTACTGAAGTTAAATATTGGCTATTAAAACATAATTACACTGTCAATTAGGTTAACAAATGAAAAAAAATTCTTATATAATAATAAAATTAAATCATATCAATAATTATCTAACAATTTTAGTAAAAATTACTTGTAGAGTTTAATACTTCAATGAAAAACTTAATAAAAAAATTTGATATTTATAATTTAATTGATAAATCAAATTTTTTCAAGGAATATTTTATGAATTATAAATAAAAAATGTATATTTGTCTCCAATCTTTTGAGGTTATGTATAGGTATAACCTTTGAGGTTAATAAGTGTTAGATCATAGGCTTCATTTGAAAGTAAATTTAAGTACATAATATTACAATTATTATGAATTTTTGTGGATAGGTACCTACTTATAAAATACCAAACGGAAAACAAAAGGAAATACCTAGTCGGTCGTTAATATTATGTGACAAGGGCCTTATGTAATAATTTATTAAATTGTGTCATTAGGAATTGAAACGAGTGCCACCAGTAAGGAATAAAAAGAACTTTTTCAAGACAACAGTATAGAATGGTTGGGACGCTTACCGATAAAATAATGACATAAACATAACGTTGGAAAAAATAATAACAATTGAAAATGGATTGAAATAATTTAAAATCTACCTATTGGGTATCGTTGTGAGATGGTAAGTAAGAAAGTTTATCGACGCCTGGTAATAACTATAGGTAAGTAAGTATGCATCAACAACCAAATCCTACGTAAATTGTCATTTTCTGGGACTACACCTACCTAGAACAGTTGAACGACGGTCACGGTTTTAGTGCTAGGTGGAACGTAGGAAACACAGATAACGTGGAAAATAAAAAATACAACTCACAAGCAAAACGTTTCGACGACGGGCAAATGTCCATGACGAAACGATCTAAAATTAATCGGAAAAGTTACGTATAATAATAGGTATATTTTTATATAATATTATCGTGTATTTGTCGTGTGTACAGTGTTGTGTATGAGACAGACGAAAAGAGAGCGATGCAGAGAGAGACCGACACCACGACGGCATATCACAAAGAAATCGTATTATTATTATTATTAAAGTATGTACAGGCTGCTATCACGGTCGCGAAATGATAATCGCATTTGTTTTGATGGGGAAGGGTGGTGGTGGAGAACCGGGGGATATCGACGCGGGAGAATGTAATATCTTAGGTGAATCAAAATATTATATTATATTTCTGATCGTCGATCGCACAGAGATAATTTAAAAACCAAGATAACGATAATGTTCAATTTATAGCCGTAGACCGTAGAGACCGAAAAGGAATCGAAAAACCAACGCAACGAATTATGACGACAATGACGGTCGAGTGACGAGAGGTGGCAGTCCGTCAAGTCGGGGGGATACGGCTGCGGCCATTTTGGCGACTATCACGGGCGTGGAGGGGAGGGAGGGAACAAAACAAAACACCCTTTCCCCCCGCCGCGACGACCCAGACGAGGACCGCTCCCTCCAAATATTTGACCCACATAGTGCACACTGTACATGAGTATTATTATTATTAATAAATTCGCAAATACGCGCACACACGGTCAACGGTCATAGCAAGCTGTCCGAAGGTAAACTACTGAGTTAGTGAGTTAGTGAGTACGATGTTAAGCGACGGGGGAGCGGAGTTTCGTGGAAAAAACTCCGACGAAAAATTAAATACGACCACGGCACAACACTGAACACTCACCTCCTTGTTATTCGACGACCGGCACCGCAACTGCGCAATAACGATAATCGGTCTGGTCCGCAACAACACCGCCGACCGTCCGCGTAGTTGTAGTTGCAGCGGCTTTATTGCACATAATATTAAATAATATTACTATTATTATTATTGTCGCTAGCTCGCACGCACGCGCCGACACTCGTTGGTAGTTCGAACACACACGCTTGGCGGCGGCGACGAACCGGAAGGTCCGTTCACAATCGTCGCGGCCTCCTTCGTCGTCGTCGTCGGCGTCCACCGCAGACAAACGGCGACGGCGGCGGCGTACGACGCACTATCAACCGACTGAAAAAGACGCAAAGGTCGAACCAAAGGTGTACTTAACTACGCGAGCGCCCAAAAACCGTTACGCGTTGCGGCCCCAGCGATTTTTCGCGCGCGATCGACATAGGACGGGACAACGGAATATCGAAACGAAGTCTTATTATAGGTTTAGCTGCGTTTTCGTATTTACCGGACGTCGCAGTTTGTAAAATAGTTATAATATCATTTCATCGTTGCGAGTGATTTGAGTTTCCCGAACGCAATACTCGTTTGTTGTTTGTAGGACACCTGGACACGCGCGAGAGGATATGCGCACGCTCGCTCGCCGTTACTGACGCGGCGGCTCAACGGGGTACGCGCATTACGGCCGTACGGGGTCTTTCGCCGTTTCTGTTCGTACGCTGGCGGCGGCGGCGGCAACGAGTATAGTGTATGACGCTATATAGTGGCGCGCAGCCGCGTTTCGCCGAAGATGGCCGTTGTGGTCGTCGACTATTCCGGACACGGTTATAGTGGTTACGCGTCAGGTTGACCAACGTTATCGCGACTGGCCGGCCCTGGCGTCGTTGAGTTATATATTGTCTATGAAACTACGGAGTGACGAACGTCGAACAACTTACTTATGTTCTAAATAAATTACTTATGACGTTAATATTTCAAATATTTAATATACACTTTATAATTTTATTATTTTGTAATAAGCGGTCGAATTTATTTGCCGCCGGAAAGCAAAACAAATGACATTTTATCAAGTTCTTTGTTGTAACATGTGATAACGTTGCACACTGTAGTTGTTCCCGCGTAAAATATTATATCGTTTGGAATGCCGCGAATCGCGATCGTGTACAACTCGTTTCGCGCCGTTAAATTACAAGTTACAACAAATACTGAAGTACACTTCGAACAGTTATAACTTGTAACTACGAATAATATACTAATATTTTAATTCGTGCTTGTAACTTATAAGTCTGTTGTTGTTGCATATTACAATATAGATAATAAATAATAATCTATGTATATCTGTGGTTGTATTATTGTCCGTTCTTATCAACTATCCTCCCCACTATTTGTAGCGTTTGTAGTTTGTACAATAACGACATGTCGTACGCATGGACCCTCTCATGGTCGTACGGTGCCACGGGCAAGGCCGAAGATCAGCAAAAGACGAATACCCCGCCACCCTGCGATTCCCACCATTAACACAAAGCCTGACTTTGACGGCTATTTTCGTATTGAGATCTAGGAGAGAAATGAGAATGAATAATTTATCGGGCATTTGGGAAACGAATAAAGTTCCTTATTTACGTATTGTAAATATAAAATATTATAATTATAATGTATTTTAAGATGAACTCTGTTTGATTTTTTCATTACATTACTCTTTTTATTATTATTATTATTATTATTATTATTATTATTAATCCACTGTGTTTGGCACTGAATAATCATTATTACAGTGTAGAGTAACTTCTAGTAATATTTCTCAAATATTGTATACTATTATATTTTTTGTTACTAAAAATAAATAAATAATTCTGTTTTTGAACATCTATTAAGATTAATTGTTGTATTAATATAGAACAGAGATGGGCAACTGGCGGCCCTAACCTAACCTAACCATTTTTCACTGGCCCGTGCAACATTTCAATTTAGTTTATAAATATATAAAATATAAGATTTTTCTGTATTTTATTTTATGATGTTTATAAAATTATTTAAATCGATATTATGTCTATCGTAAATGTAAATATAATATAATATTATTAGGCGTATAGTCTTTCATTAGTTAATATTAGGTTTTTTTTTTTTGCTTTCTATGTTCTCTGCTAGATTTTTGAACATTCAAAATAGGCCATCTAGAGTAGCATTGAGTTGGTCATCCCCGATATAGGGCATAGGCAATAAGGATTATTATTTTATATATCTCATATAAAAATTAATTTTTCTTTCTGTGTTCGCCATACAGACTAGACCATCTGGACCGATTTACAAGCAGTTTTTTGCAAAAAGGTCCACGTTGTTCGGAGAAGTTATTGAAATACTTGATCTGATGACCAGTAAAATGTGTAACATACTAACATACCTATATTTTCCGGGAAACGGTTCACGTACCTCGTCCGTCATTCGTATTTCGTCAGTCGCCACACGTTAATGTACACTAACATCTGTAACAGCAACTGTAACTTATTGTTGTAGTGTGGTCTGTGTCCTGCGACACCCTGTAAGTTTTGTGTTTTGTAATTTGCAGTGGCGTAGTCACGGAGCTATAGCCCCCCATAGACTGTGTTGTCCTTAGAATTTTATCGAGATTAATAAAAAAATAAAGTGTAAATAAAATACATATTGTATTTGTATACTTAGCCCCCCCCATACAAAATTCTTGGCTACGCCAATGGTAATTTGTACATAGTGTTGATTAGTAACAAAAATACAAATAATTACCTTGACGAAATTACTTTTAAATGTAATTTCTATGGAGTTACGTACTATTTAAATGAATTATGGTCTTATGAATGTAGAGTGTATGACAAAGTGACAAACCCTATATTATAGGGGCTAGTTAGGTAAATATATTTTCTATTCCGTAGTAATATTAACAATATTATTAAAGATCTCAAGATTTTAATGAATTTATGTTATAATCAGAACATTAAAAGAGCTCAGATACAAAAATAAAATATTAAAATTAATTATGGCATAATAGTATGAGTAAACTCTACAATATTAATTTATGACTTTGGTTGAGTGGTCTTGAAAAAACATAGCTTTTGATTATCCCCCTATTATTAATAATAACAGCAACAAAAATGCGTGAAAGGTGCGTCGTAGTGTAATACAAATTACAAACTTACAATTTAGTATTTACCACTTGCGGAGTTGACGGGATATCATAAAATGTTTAAAATAGGTAGGCCATAGGGGCGTTGAGCAGTAAATTAAAATAAATATAAATTATGATTCCACGATTTCCAGAAAACTGGTAAATATAGCCACGAATTACGATATTTGTTACTAATTTAGGTATAATAATATCGCTTGGGAGGTTTGTGGCAAATAATACTAGGTATTATAAGTTATTAGTGTTTGGTATTTTGGCCACGACTGTTAATACGCTTTGTTGAGACCATGTCTATATTTTATATTGATATTGGCTATATTTGGATTTATTTTATGTACTAGTTAAGTAATAAATTATATTATACCTATAAGTTATTACTACAAATTGGGTATAATAAGATATTATTGGATTTTATTTACAAGGAAATAATTATTGAATTTACCTGTGATTGTACTTGTTAATTTATTAATATTAATAAGCAATAACCAACTACAGAAACGAACTCTACAAATTTTTTTTTTTATACAAATATTTATTTTCATAAAAATATTGCTACAATTGAAAAAGTACTTACACCGATGTAAAATAAACTTTTATACCAATTAAAACATATTTTCATTTTTTAAATTGAACAACTAGAAGTACCTTAATTGACAATTGTCTTCAGTCGCGTTTTTACGTTGTTATTCCTATGTTCAACGTGTGTTAGACAAAGACAGAAAATCACCGCATCCAACGCCCTTAATACTGGTGTTTTGAAAACTGAATCATTCGGGTTATATGGGTTTCGGGTGTTTAATGGTGTTGGGGGTCGGGTTAATTCGAGTGCAAGGCCCTGCCTACGACCTACCTCAATGTTATCCGGTCGGGAGTCAATATTAGGTAAAGTACCTCATCGAACATTGAATTTGCTCCCCAGAAAGGGGGAACATTGATTGGCTCCCAATATGATTTTCAACAATTGGTTCTCAAAATATAAAAGTTAAAAAAGTGCGCGACTTAAATATTTTTAAATTTTAGCGACACAGTGCCGGATAAAATGGCTTGCAAGTTGCAATTATCTAATCGTAAATCCGATAACGCATTAAATGGTCACAAATTACAATAATATCATTAGTATTACTTACAGTACTTGCGGTTTGTTTCAATTTTTATTGCAATTTGTCACAATTCGTGCCTACATATTATTATAGTTAAATAAAAAATTAATTCGGTCGAACAAATGCTTAGTGAAAACGGAGAATTAATTTTATAGTAAATAAATTTAAATTTAGCTATTAAATTCTGGTCGACTTTGTAAGTTACAAATTGTAACTCTAAGTGCCATAATAGTTGTGTATATGTGATAATAAGTAATATAATGCTATCCTATGTGCCTAATATTACTTTTTATTAATAACTAATTTAAATAAAACTATTAAAATAACTATAATTTAATAATAATCAATAATATTCATCAATCATCTTATTCATTTTAAACCACTTTTAGGTAAAAATGTTAATTCTTCAGTAGGAACTATGAGGTACCATATTTGATAATAGATTTAAAAAATAAAAACTATTAATAGGCAACTAATATTTGAAGTGTATTAATTCGAGTTTTTTTTATGATTTTTTAAGTACTCAGTAAGATTTATATGATTTTTAATATAGGAAGGTATTCAATACTTAACCTACTGTGCAGTGTGCACTATGCTCAATTTCCTACTTTGCCCGTAACATATTATTATGACATTATATTATATAAAAGGATCATCTAAAGACTAAAAGTATAAATCGAGTCACAGAATAATATATACAAATCGTAATATCAGAAACTATCCTCGTTAAAATATTAGGTAATATAGCTGGTACCTATAATATTATATCAATAATAAAGGTCTTAAGAAAAATTAACGCGCCCTTTATTCTAACCGACGAGAACGATAAACATACTACACGTGCATGTGCCGACTGCCGTTACCATATTTAAATATTTTCTACATAATTATTAACTTGAGTTGTAATATCGTAATCTGAACAAAACTTGTAACAGGTACCTATCTTTTGTACTAGGAAATAATCACTTTCTGACGGTAGTACGGTACCTATATGAGTTTTGACAGTTGTACAATAATATAATTATAGGCATAACCACACAATAGGTGGTTCAACCTTTATTGATACTCGATAGTGGAAAATGTAATAAATTTTCGTATCACGTTTTGACGTTTATAACATAAATACAAAATAATATGAATATTGAATATAGCGTCGACACTCGACGCTAAGTGTCAATAATAATATGATTGTGTCATATTGTCATAATAACTATTAAGTATAATAATTCATAATAGTTAATAGTATGATATTATAGTTTTAGATAAAAGTTGAGAATATGATTTTATAGTTTGTTCAGTGGCGTATATTGTGGGGGGGGGGGTAGGAGTTCAACTCACCCACTGACCTGTGTCCTGTGCGCAGAAGTGAAAAGACGTGGAAGACGTGACTATATTATAATATATGATATGCATTATGCGCCAATCATTAGGGAAATCGTTCGTCTTCCACATACATTAGTTATACATTAGTTCAAATGACCTAAAATCAATCGTAATAATATTAAATGTTATTCTAAGTAAAAACTGTTTTTAGTACTATCCTTTTTGCAACAGGCAAACAGGCTGTTCCGTCTCGCAGCTTTTTAATAATTTATTCAATGTCAAAACTATAGTTCTTTTCAATAATATGTGTGGTCAAAATTATTGGGACCAAATATTTACAATACTATCGCTAAAATCACACTTATATATTAATCCGGTTTTCACTTAAATTCGCTCAATTTCGCTTAATCCGAACAAAAATCTATGTGCCAGATCTGTACGGAATAATTGCGGCGCATAATAAACTATGATATTATAATTTTATACCTCAAACATGAAAGAAAAATTAGTTCAATCGTTCTTCTTCGTACTTGGGGCAGTGGAGTATGTGTTCTATTGTAGCGCCCAGTGGTTATCGTGGTTACTGGTTGTTTTTTATTATACGATTTATTATTTTTGTAATATTTTATAGTATCTACATATTGTGGGGGGATCCAGACGGTGTAGCTTCAATTTGTTGCAATGACTCCCCGACCTAAAGACTCCCGCCTCGAAAAGTATACGTATATATACAAAATAAAATATTATATTTCCGTGTTCCGTTTGCCAAAACAAAATGCCTGCGTGATATGACTATATGAGTGATAATTGATAAATACAATATGTGTATGGTGACGCAAAATGTGAATGTTTTTGAAATAGACAGCTCATGGGCGGGTTTCCCTCAGGGGGGGAGCTAATTGAGGTTCAAGAATTTACTTGGCTGTATTTTAAATCTATATAAAATATTAATAATTTAATTAACATAATATGTTTTTACTCATAATTTATGTGTACCTAAATCATTGTTTTTTTGTTATGTATTTCTTTCACTATTATAATATTATTATAGGGAATTACTTTTATAAATAGTTTCAGATGAAAATTTATATGCATATAACTATTTAAAATAATAATTATGTTGTTAATTGTTATAGTGTAGACATAACAATATTGCTATATCAACCGCGGACCACCACTCGCCAGTGGCCCGTCCAAGGTCCGCGTCGAACGAAAAAACCATCCAAAAATAGCTCGGGCACACAGAACGCGGTCTGCCACGGCGGACGGGTACGCGGATCGCAGCGGGCAGCGGCGATCTATATAGTTGTATTATTTTATAGAGACAGCTCGGTAAACCCGACTGCCCCATAGATAATATAAGAATTATTCTTATAATATCTATGGACTGCCCGAGTTCTGTGGGTCAGATAATTCAAATGTCCATAAATAATAAATAACCATATTCTTCAATGACGATATTTTATAATAATTATTGACAGGTATATCATAATACTCCCTTAGAAAAATAAATAAATAAACCCCAAGGGGAGGGGGGCTAATGCACCCGTAGTCCCCCCCCTTAAATCCGCTACTGAGCCCGCGAAGGCGCGAACAGTGTAAAATTGGTACGCTTTTCAAATAAATCATAATAACGGCACCCACGAGTCACGATAATAAATATTAAATAGGTAGATAGGTACATTTTTATTAATTTTAATGTGTAATACTTTCCAATGAGAAACATACCTATTATGATGTTGGAATCTGTAAGAGCCGTGATCAAAACTTCAGTCACAACTTAAGATATTATGGCGAGCATGAGCTATGAATTACCAAAAACTTGAGTTCCTATATAGACGTATTAAAGACTATTATTATATACAATATATTATATTATTATATAGTTATATACTTTAATATGTCTATGATGCTCGAATTCACGGTCTTGTAAGTAAAATGTAAACAGGTATGGAAGACTTTATCTATGGACTAGATAGAAAGCAGGTCTGCAATCATACACTGTGCCACTGTCTGGCGTGTCTGCAGAACGCAGAAATGCTGAATGAGTCAATGCCACCCACCATGGCTTAAATATACTTGAGCCATGCTCATTGCTCATGCACTATGGAATGAACTATTCAACATGATAAATTAAATTTAAACTTG
Source organism: Macrosiphum euphorbiae (assembly GCA_949089665.1). Classification (NCBI taxonomy): domain Eukaryota; kingdom Metazoa; phylum Arthropoda; class Insecta; order Hemiptera; family Aphididae; genus Macrosiphum; species Macrosiphum euphorbiae. Next base: position 29,317,514 of record CARXXK010000003.1, on the reverse strand, counting down.
TAAAATAATTGTAAGTTCCTAGTTCCTAGTTTCCTATACCTAAAGTCCTTAACTCTATACAATTATGTAAATACAACAATTATACATATTATTTTGTATTGTGTATGATGTAATAATGTCACAATTACAGAGTCACGATAGTAAAATACCGTGTGTATTTTTATTTTGTCTTTCAATCTTATTTTTTGTTTTTTGTTGTTTTTTTTTTTATTAGAAATAAATTTGTTTTTGTAGTTTCTCTATTGATCTGTCTTCTTCATGAAGACTAGAACTTCTAGAATTCTTGAGTGATCTAAATTCTTATAAGTTATGTCAGATGTTCTCCGTCTTCATTTTGTACTTTTGTCCAATATAAAGTGATAAACTGATAACACAGATTAAAATATAAAAATATAATTTGTGATGATAACATGTTTGTGCTGACTGATAACAAAATCACAGGCTTTGATAATATTATCGACTAAATTTTTTCTCTTTTGCCATTAACTATAATTAATTATGCCTTCACAGTTCACACTAGGGATTGCAGTAATTTTTGACAGATCGTTAATTTCGCAGACATACTCGTGTGAACGTTTGTTTTTCAATTACAAATATGCATGCATGTAAGTTCGAATCGATTAAGTGTTGACACTTGACGGTCACAGCCTCACAGGATTCAACTATGGCTACCGGTCAGTAAATTATTAATATAAATAACATGTACCTTTAATATACTTGATTCGTTCATTTTTGCGTTAGTGTCTTGGCCCTTGGGAACTTATTTGGTTGAAACATACTAAAGTGGTGAAGGAAAGATGTTCTGTATATTCTTGTACTAATTGTTTCATGATTTTTTATGAATAATATCAGTGAAACAATAACATGATGAGTTATGAGTACCTACATTAGTGATATTATTCTGAGAGATTAGTATTTTGTCTTTACAAATAATAAAACTAGTAATATTTTGGATATGCAATTAGAATTTTAAATTAAAACTGAACATTGATAGTTGTCATTTTCTTTGATAGTGTTTTGAACTTTTAAGCTTTTCAAATGTTATTAAGACTGTTTACTTATATAGAGGTGAATCCCCCAAATGTCCAAGGGCTGTTAATATTCCCTGGGAAATGTAAAATTTGTTTTATTTATATAATGTGCGTTAATGTTATTAATTTAAACCAGACTTATTACTTATTATTATATTTTTTTTTGTGATGACTGATTGTTTTTTATCAATACTGACACATTACTATTTAAGTTATAATTCCTTAAAAATTACATAAGTATTAAACACAGTTATGTCTACGAAGATGCATTATTATAATTTAATATCTGTTATTTATTTAATATCTGTTATTTATTTAATATTGTTGTTTTATGTTGAAATACCAGGAACGACTAGAAATAAGGTGGCACTTGCACCTGGTCATTCTCTGATGGATTGGATTCGTTTAGGGAACTCTGGGAGTGACTTAACTGGAGTTGGTGGTAAAATGTTATCTATTTCAAAATCAGAATTAGCCAAACACAATAAACGAACAGATGCTTGGTTGGCTATTCGTGGAACAGTTTACAATGTCACCCAGTACATGGACTTCCATCCTGGTGGTGTTGATGAATTAGTCAGAGGAATTGGCACAGATGCTACCAAATTGTTTTCAGAGGTAACTAAAGACCTATACTAACAGACAATGTAATTGTTGTTAACTGTTAACAAATTGTTTACGAAAGATTGTAAACAACAGATACATGCTTGGGTGAATTATGAATCAATACTTCAGAAGTGCGTGGTTGGCCGATTAGTAAATGAAGAATTGTTTAAATTGCCTGATATTTTGAAAGCGGCTACAGATGTCTCCGAAAATGATTTGAACATGGACTGGTTTCAACAACTTGGCTTCTTATGTTTTGTGTTTTATACTAAAACACCATATCCTGAGGTATTTAAAATGTTCATACACAGTTAGACAAATTGTTATTTAAAGTTATGACATCCATCAATTATTTGTTTAATGATATATTTTTGAATTAAGTATTATTCATTTTTTAATTTCAAAAGTTCAATTTTTACTTCTCTACATCTAGTTTTGATGATATATTATTAATTTAAAGCTTATAGTATAGAATTTATCAAAGCTATATCAATATTTGATTATAATTAGTTCTGATAGTTTTCAATATTTTTTCTGATTTCAGGTGTCTATTACTTTAAAACAACCTAATGAATTTCGTTTTGTTTTGAATGGAAAAGCAAGATGTATCACTTTGCATAAAAATGTAAATTGGCCTTGTGTTGTAAAAATAGTAGCAGACATTGGAAAAGTTCAAGTTAAACTGATAAAAAAAGTACTCGGACTTTGGCCAACATTTGGAACCATATCAACAACTAGAAATATTCAAATTGATTATTGGAAATGCGAGCTACTTGATTCGTTCAATGTTACTCATAACACTAAATTTTTATTATTTAAGTATGAACAGAACTTGTACAATCATATCTATCCAGGTCGACATATTTATATTAAAGCTAATGTGAATGGTATGAATCCAAAAAATATTCATTGAGAAAATGTCTTGAAACATATTTTCTAAGTATTAAAAATTGTTGTTCTAGGTCATGTTGTGTCACGGCCATATACTCCAGTGTGGCCTTTAGTTGAAACAACAGAGTATGGGAAAATCTCTGAAGACACTTTATGTTTACTAGTTAAAAGTTATCCAAATGGAAAACTAAGTAGACATTTGTGTTCTTTAAGCCAAGGAGATTCAATTGAAGTCAGCCGTCCACAAGGTAGTTTTGAGTGTTGGACATCAAAAACAAACCTAATTTTATTGGCTGCTGGTACTGGAATTACACCAATGTTGCCAATCATTTGGAACGCTTTACATTCTTCCATTAAAAAGTAATTCAATAACATACTAATAGTAATCAAAATTTGAGTTATATATTATTTTATTTTAATCCCATACATAGTTATAATATCACATTATTGTTTTTCAACAAAAAAGAAACATGTATCATTTGGAAAAAGTACTTAGATCAAAAAAGTGCTGCTTACTTATCAAGGTAAGATTGTTATATGCACTGTATAATTTGATAGTCATTATTAAGTTGTTACTATTTGTATAGACTGACTGTACATTACATTTTGTCAGAAGAGGAAAACTCCAAGGGTGACACAAAAGGACATATTGATGAAAACGTAATCATTAAATATTTTCCTTCATTACATAATGATTTAAAGAGTGAATATGCAGTGTGTATTTGTGGCCCATCAGGCTTCAACAAACTATGTGAAAAGTAAGAATAAACCAAACATTTATAATTATAAATATAATTATTTTTTTTCTTTAATAGGTTAGTTATCCAGCAAGGTTACAAAAAAGATGACTACTTTGTATTTGGTTGATATTTCTGTTGTATGTATTGTATTTTTTTTTTTTTAATGCAAATATACCATAATATAGTATTTTTGAAAATGTTTTTTAACATTATTGAAACTAATTTTATAATATTATTATCTTTTAGATTCTGAGTGAAACGATGAATGTATTGATTTTACAATGATGTGTGTTTTTTTATTTTTTTTGTGTCTGTGTACATGATAAGTAGTCGAAATAATTCTTCGATTTTCAACTTCAGTATCTTGTTCGATTGGAAAGTGAAAATCGTTGGTGCATTGGGGAGGTCAAAATTTTAAATACCCAGTACTTTTCAAAAGCGCCAAGAAAAACAAAAGAAAAATTAAGGAAAATCGGGAATTTTTACGCAAAATCGATTTTTCAGAAAATTGAATTTGGTTTTTGGTGTAACTTTAAAACAAATGACCGTAGATACATGAAATTTTCACTGGTTGTTTATATTTGTATTTTCTATACACGATAACATTTTCAAAATATTTTGATTTATTTTGAACTGTTTAGGGACATTTTCATTTTTCATTTTTTTTTAGTTTTTTTTTTTAGAAATATCAATAACATTTTATTTGTTGGTTAAAAAAACTTGAAAATTCAGTAAAAGGCTCCTAGTATATTGTTTCAAAGGCAGATAAAAAATATTAAAAATCCTTAGTCACAATTGTTTTTTATAAGCATTCAAAGTTCAATAATTGACAAAATATGGAAAAATCACGAAAATTAGCAAATTATTTTGAGTAAAGAATTCGTAAAATTTTTTTTTTTTAAAACAAAGATTTGAAAATGTAATACAAGGTTACTCATAAGTTTGTCTACCTTTATCAATAAAAAAATCTCTATCGGACAGTCAAATTAAATTTTTATGAGCGTTTGAAATTCAAATTTTTACAACATTGGATGTTCACTCGAATTCTCATGTAGCGATTTCCTTATTTTGTTGTTATTCATAAACGAATAACTATAGATACATGAAAATTTCAATGAATGTTTATATTAGCATTTCCTATACACCATACGATTTCGAAAATATTTTGACTCTTTTGAGCTGTTTACGGACATTTACATCTTTCAATTTTTTTTTTAGTTTTTTTTTTTCTATGAATATCAATAAAGTTTTATCTGTTGTGCCAAAAAGTGTAAAAATAATACAAGGCTCCTGATATATTGTTACAATATCAGTTGAAAAATATTAAAAATACATAGGCACAATTTTTTTTTATAAGCATTTTAACATCGAATTTTGACAGAATTTTTCAAAATCTCGAAAATTATTAATCATCGTAATTAATAAATTATAAAATGTTCAGTTTTTATAGCTTAGGATTGAAAATTAAAAACAAGATTCCACATAAGTAGTTAATTCTTTTAAAGAAAAATCTAAAAAATATACAATCACAGTTTATTTTTATAGTCATTTTATGTTAAAATTTTAACGAAATTACATATTAAAAAACCTAGTTATTTTGTTGTGATTATAAAATATTATCGTGGGTACCTACTTGAAACTTCTAAAGTGTACTATTATATATCTATGATAGTATCAGGGTTTGTTATTGATGTTGATGTATAACGTGTTATAAGTACCTAATGGATATTGTGATAATGTGATATGATTAATTTGGAATTTATTATAGGTCAATTTTTTTTAATACCATAGATATGTATATAATTTGTCTTAAACCTAGACTGACATACCGTCTTCGCTGAGAATCGTTTTTCTTAAACAATGATATTGTATCATTGAATTCAAATTTAATAGCATCCATTATACAGTGACCCACTTGTAACCTACTGTACAGCAGAGCGACATCCACTTACCCACCTTTTTTTCTTTGAATTGAATTTCCTACATGCTAAGTTTGATGATATAATTTTTAATAATGTCAGTATAAGTTAAAACAATACATTTAAATAAATGCTGTTAACAAGTTGAATAAAATATGACTGTTCAGTTAAATCACTATAATTTACTTTTTAAATTAAAAAGTAGTTTTACCCTAAAGTTGTATAGCATACATTTTTATATCTATTGCATTTCTTGATAGTTATATTAATGTTATAGCAATGTGATGAATAAAAACTATTTTGTGATATTCTTCTATGAAAATAACCTATTTTATAATAAATTTCTATAAAAAGCACAAAAAAATAAATAGTTAATATTGTGTTTGTAATTTGTATTAGGTCGATCATTAATTTATAAAAATTTATTTTGACGAGACGTAATAGGTTAGGACGTAATATTAGGCTTAGGTATAATATGTATGGTTTATTATTTATGTATATCAGAGGTATTCAAACTGTGTCATGCCTCCAAGTGGAGCACAAAAGTATAATGATGATGAGTGATTACGATTAATACCTATATTATTTTATTTTATTCTTAACATGACATTTTTAATATTATTATTACATTTGTTGTCTTAATTTAACTTGTGTATTTATAATATATATATATATATACTAGCTGATCCCGTACACTTCGTTGCCCGTTAAATGTATCAACTCTATATGACTCAAACTTTGTTCAATTCGTTATTTAATATTCGGTGTACGGTGTTCAAAATTTATCTTAACTTTTCCGTTGCCCGGAATAAAAATTCTGAATCGCAGCCAGTAAATTATCGATCGCGGACCCCGTTCTGTATGTACGTAAGTGTACTCTAAAGTAATTCAATTCTAAAGTATCAAAGTTATACCAAGTTTGTCGTTTTTAATTAATTCTACCTACGGTTGATTAAAATAATCGATTTATTTAATCCCATTAAACATGATTTATATTTAAAAAGTAAAGCAAATATATTTTTTTTCTATTATTATTATTACTTTAATGGCTTAAAACCACATGGCAACCATTTATAAACAAAAATTTCCATCTGAAATCTCAAAATTCCCAATTGAGCACCTCCCGGGGTTGGTCCTCTCCCTTTTTAAATTAGCCTATGTTTTAAGTTGGACCAAAATACACACAGTGTAAAAATTTCATCAAGATCGGTCCAGTAGTTTTTACGTGAAAGAGTAACAAAGTCACAAACTTTCGCATTTATAATATTAATAGGATATATTGACAAAAAACAATAATACAAATCAACAAACATGCCCGATTAACCAATAGCAACCAATATAATATAATACACTGTTGCGCCACTGTTGTTTTTTTACATCCAGATTTCCTACTTTTCCGGTAGATTTTCCTAAAATTTTCTTTCATAAAAACCTTCTCCTGGCAATTACGAACATCTTAAATAAAATTTAAGGCAAATTGGTCCAGGCGTTGTCGAGTTATGCGCTTACCAACACATTTTGCGATTCATTTTTATATTATAGATTATTATTAATAATTAAACATTAAAACATATTATTTTTCTTTATGTATCCTAATTTAAAAGCCAACAAAATGTTGTGAAGATATGAAGGAGCCGTGCAATGAAAATACTTTGAATAGGTACCTCTGATGTATATAGTTTTTAATGGTACAAATTTATTACACTTAATTGTTCATAGTATATTATAATTATATATTTTCATACTTATTAAGTATAATATTCCTATATTATGATCAATGAATTTCTTAAATGAGAGACACAATATGTTATTGAATCTATTAAAAAGCAGCTTCTGTGGAAATAATGAAAAGAACTATTCATTAATAATGATAAATATTATGACATTATAATCAAGTTTAAAAGAAAATGAAAATAACAATTTGCTAGATCGCATTATAGTATACATTGATACAATATGTATTAACAAAAACGAGTATTTTAAATTAAATGTGTAATTTGCTAAACACAATCCAATATGTTTTGTACCTACATGGCAACATGGTGCATTACATAATATATGTTCAAATATAAATAGATTAATAGTGGACTTGTCAACTTGATATAGTTTATAAGGCGCAATAAAATAATATGATTAGGTATTACAATATTGGTCTGCATGTAGGTTAGCAGTAGGTATCTAACTAATTATTTTCATAATGTCGCGTGAAATGTTATTTGGCTCGTTTACTTAAAAGTCTGTCGTAAAAAAACCTTCATCCTATCGAAAACATACATATATCACATTAAATAATGATTTCGTAATATGGTTATTTTATATTACGGTACTTAAACCCGTTGAGGCATACCGAAATCTCATTGCTGACGGATTTTACTTCTGTAGTAATGATTTTCCGAGGATCGGCTTCGTGCACAGGACTAGAGTACAAGTTCGATATTGACGGAATCTCATTGAGTGGTGCTAACAGAGATGCCTTTATTTCGTTCAATTTTATGATATCTGGATTTTTGGTTTCCTTAAAATCAAGAATTACTATAATAAGTAGGGAAGTATTCTGAGATATAGGTATACATTATAATTTATAGTTTATACTTTACACGCAATAGTATAATCTGTTCAGGTTAATAGTGCCCAGTCGCTCGGACGAAAACTAGTACTGTTCGGCGTTCGCGCATGCATCTTGCTACGCGGCTCAGTATTCATACGCGAATTTGGGCACTCTTAATCTGAACAGAGTATAGTTGTTTTAATCTTATAATAGTGTTTTATACACATATAATTTTATAAAGTCAACGGGGTAAGCATAACATTGAAGTATTACCTATATTATAATATGATCAAGATTTAACATGTATATTGGGTATCGATGTCTGGGTTACTGTAATATTACGAGTACCTACCTATAATACAATTATTAATTACCATTCATAATAATTTGCGGTCAGAAGATTCTTATAGGTTAGGTTAGAAGTCTCTCAACAATTATCGGTCATGATAATTTGATAATATTTTATCGAATTGTAAAACCATGAATTGAAGTCTGTTTAAATTAAACCCTTCGAGTTTCTGCGTGTAATTCACTAAGTACGTAGGTAACTAGGTATTTACTTATCATGATCATCACGAAATAATATAATAAATTGCCTATACGTTACGCCGTGGAACAAATAATAGTAAATAGTAATATTATGTTTCAATCAATTTTTTAAGTTCAGTACAAATTTTTAAATACCTAACCATTAACCAAACATTATTCCTGCAACCTTCATCAAAGCATTTGTTAAAAATGCGTTCTAAATATATAAATGATTGCATTAAAAATATATTACGTTTAAATGGTAAAAAAAAATTATTATTGATTAATAACTATAGAATATAGGTACGTACCTTAAAGTGTGCATTTGCCATGTTGTTAAATTTCTCGCCGCTCGTATCAACTGAAAATGTATTGTAAAAACCATTTATTATAATATTATGTGATGGTCCAAGTGGGTAAAATCGATCATTATATTAGAACATCTGACATATTTGGTCAAAAAAATTATAGATATTTATTTCCCTGATAGAACACTGTAGAAGAAGAAGAACAGTAATTTAAAGTTTCAACTAACTTAAATATTAATAAAATTAATTTAATTTTAATACAATGCATGGGAATTGTATACAATATGTTCAAACTGGCGAGGGCAATGTTAATTTTAGGTTTTATAATTCTTTTTATAAATAATGGAGGGACTAAGACCTCAACTTATAGTGGTGTAAAGTAGCAAAAGACAAATTATAGTCACTGCGTCCAATAGGCTACAGTATATTTTTTATGATTTTTAATCTTTTTTTTTTTTGTTTATTTTACTTCTCAACACAACAAACTCAAACTAAACGTATAGGGGGGTTTCAGTAGTGTCATAACTCATAACTCATTGGCAGATAATCAGTCAATTTTTGTGGGCTTTCCGACGTAAGTTGCTCATGCGTCACTATCTATCGTCCACCGATGCACTGACAAATAAAGGTAATAAAATAATAGCTATAATATCAAGGCTGTAACTGAAAAAATATTTTGGTGGGGAAGGGCTCCAAATTTTGTTTGATATGGATACTGGATCTTTATAATTTTTAAGTTCAAAATATAAAACTCTTGTTCTACTTTTAAAAATTTTGGGGTGGGAAGGGGGTTAACACGGACCTAAACAATATTCATCTATAAATATTCAATCGAAAAACATATTAAATAATAGATTATTATCATGCATCACATATACCATACCATACCATAACATACCATTATTTACGTTGGTATCCGACGACAAAACGTTTTTTAGATTCATGTAAGCAACGACCATTTCTGGACGTTTCTCTGCTATATCTGCCACGCACGCTTTACCTAAAGTTATAAGTATTTCAAAAATATGAAATGAATCATGTCCGGCCATTTTGTCGGCAATATTCGCAATTGAAGATTTGTCATGCTTATTCACCAAATCTTTCTGCATAAAACAGTTTTAATAAGTCAACACTGCACTTCGATTATTATTATTAAATAATTAAGATGCTAAATGTCTCATCACAACATACTCACCAAATATTTGTAATTTTTGTACCTGTTGAACGCTCTTAGACCGGTCGCTATTTCGAACATCACCTGTGAACAATAACAATATACCTATTACAATATCTTCCAGACGTTTATAAGAGCGAATAATAACACAATGTATAATGGTAATAATAGTATAATAATTCATGGACACATGGCATTTATTTTATTCCCGTTTTACGTTGATAGATTGCATAGGTATAATATAATATATAATAGGTAACATATACTTTTGAGAAATATACAGGTTGATTAATCAAATGAATTCGTTTTATGTAAGACACTCATTATTTCAAAAAGTATTAATGTGTTTTTGAAAATAATTTTCTTACATCATTTTTAGTCGTTAAAAATTAAATTTAAAAAAATGTATACTAATTTTTTACCATTTTCTTATTGTTACCTATCCTTTTTTTACTTTTTTTTTGCATGCATTTTTATTTTCATAGTCTTGAGCAGAATATAATTTGGAACATTTTTTATTTCAGACAAGTAATTTGTGAGTTATAAGTTAGCCGTTAGGTATAACTTATAAGTAAGTATTTAAAGTTTAGATAAATAGAGAAGGGTACCAACATTTTGCGGGGTACCCCTGGACCATTCCAGTCCGCTCATCAAAACATTGAATACATACCTACCTACTTATAAATATAAGTTATTACTCATAAAGTACTCATCCAAAATTCGATTTTTATGTATCAAAGCACTCCAAAAAATATTATCCTTTGAAACGGGAAATTAATAATGTATAATGTCATTAAAACATTTAACAACATAAAGTTATGAAAAAAAAATATTTTCAAAAATGATAATAGTTTTTAAAATATTGTGTGTCTTACATTAAATCGATCCCCGGTGTATAATATTATAAAAAATAATTTAAGTGTAACAAAAAAGACGAATTGTGTGCATACCACACCAAAACTGTAAGTGTCCACTTTTGTCGATAGTTTTCTGCTCCTACAAAAATCTTCAGGTAAATAAGGCTTCGTGCCACACACGTGGCTGACATCAAATCCAACGCTTTTGTTAATTAATTGTTCCTGCAGTGGTCCGGTCCGAGCAAGCCCGAAATCTCCTATCCTAGGCTCAAGGTTAGAGTCCAAAAGTATATTGGCACTATAATAAATTAATATGCGTTAAATGATTATGTGATTCATACGACGTTAATGGAATTGCGTTCACCTATAATATGTACCTTTTTATATCACCATGGATCAAAGGCGTCTCAACATTGTGCAAAAACTGTAAGCCTCTTGCTATTCCTGTAGCTATGTTACCACGCAACTTCCAGGATAATGGATTCGTTCCGTTCTATATGTACAAATAGAGAGTATTAATTCAAAATGGTATTATTCAATGAGACAAATTTGATAAAAATGTGATGTGATCTCACGTAACCTACCACTTAAATTTTAAATTTGAATGTTCAAAATAAATATTTTATACTAAAATTAAATGAAAAACTTTATATAAGTCGTTCTATTACATGTCAACTAAGTATATCGGGGGCTTTAATTCAGCTTTCGGGAAAACCGGGTAAAGGATCAAATTGGCTGATTTGAAATAAAACTCGATTATAATGACAGCATTAAGTATAAGTTTTCTGCAGTACAAAATGGGTACGAATGATTAACTGGTTTTCTTGATCTGTTCACTTTACAAAAAAAAAATCGTCAACCAGGACTTTAGATAATTTTGGTGATGTGAAGAAACCAACATATATTCATATTATATTATTTTCTTTAAAGACGATTTTCAAATCCATGGGCGCAATTTCAACTTTTGGATTGGTGGGCCCAAATATATTAAAGGCAAGCAGACCATTGCAATATAGCATATTAAAATACTATGGGGGGGGGGGCTACGGCTAAGTTTTAGGTGGCTCAGGATAATCCTATACGTGATAAAATATATCCCAAGTGGATTATTTTTGTTTAAAAATAATCCTTTTAATCATTACCTGATGTTTGATAATATATTATAAATTATAACAATAATAAATTATAATTGTTTGTCGTTGAATTCAAGGATGTATTATGGTATTAATTTATGGATACACCATAGGTACATGTATAACGAATAATAACTTATAAATTGTCTGTAGCAGGAGAATGAGCCTGTAGTAAAAAAGGGTATTGATTTTCGTGACATTATAACGATTATTATACATACTGCTAAATAGTACCTACTTATAGGCTGAAGTGTAAACAATAGAAAAAAATATAACAAAAACGCATATAGAATAGACTAAAATATAATATTATTTCGTTGTTGTTTGGTTATCCTTATTATAATATATAGAACCTTCATAGTATCACCTACCACCTGTGGCTAATATATATAAATATATAGATAAATCGTATGTAGGTACTTTGCACTGTAATCGATCTTCGAGCGACCCGTTTGCCATAAACTGATATATCAAACAAGATCCCGTCGAATGGAAGCAAAATCCGTACATGGACAGTACGTTATCGTGTTTAACGGCGTTTAAATACATAATCTCTTTCGACGGGTTCTGCAAGAGTCCGTCTCCCAAAGTGTGCATGTTTACCACTTTTTCAGCTACTCCCTAAAATATGAAATAAATATAACAACAATATCAACATATAAGGCATAAATCGTATCTATCTTAATGTCACGCCGACCTCGGCTTTCAGTCTTTTGATCGCTACGTCCGTGTGTCTCCAATTGCCTTTGTACACCACCCCGAAACCGCCCTCGCCCAGCACGTGGTTCTGGTTCCAGTTGTCGGTGGCCAACACCAATTCGTCGTATTGGATCCGTTGCATGAAAGTTTCCTCGGAATCTTTATCATCATTGTTGGTGTGCTGCATGGACATCAGATCACATGAGTCGCATTGGATGTTGCGTAATATGTACAACCAAACACTCCTGTGCAACTTAAAATAAACAGACAGCAGGCAAACGAATGAAACGAAACCCAAGGCGATGAACAGGTAAAAATAATTGATTTTCCATTTTTTACAAAGTTCGTATTCGTTCATGTGGACAAGAGGGACTGTGGAAGACGTGCAAGTGATTTTATTCATATCTCCGATCTGCAAAATTAACGAACCGTTGAATTAACGAGATAATTTGGTAACTGCAGTCTACAATAACTTTATATTATAAGTATGAAGTTGGACCTTTGATTTATATTTTAGAAGGGTGTTCAACAAATCACATTCACATGGCCACGGGTTTTTCGATAACATTATGACGTCTAGACTTTGTATTAATCTACCGTCCAGGGTTGTTAACTTATTATTATGGGCGAACAAAACCTGCGGAAATAATTTTAAATAAAAATGTTATATACCAGAAATACATGATGTTACTTAGGAGAGTGTTACATGACTTTTTTTAAAAATAATACATAATATTAATATGTTATACTATAAAATTAAAAATCGTAATACTATTAGAGTATAATTTAAATGAAATAAGTTCATGTATTTGATATATTATAGACTATTGAGTATAGACTCTATGGACTTATATAGGTTAACAATATCATAGAATACTAACTGTAATTTAATCAAATTTTTATTGAAAAATGATGTCTTATTCTGATTTTATAGTAGCCGTCTAAAATATTAATGTTCAGTAAATAATAATTTTACTCATTGATATTATAATTTTTGATTAATATTTGTCTAAGGTGGAAGTTCCAGTTGACCTCAACGATAGAAATGTAATATCCATATTATGCATAAATCATAACATACATATTATACAATACATACTAAATTATTATTATTTTTCTTACTTTTAAAGTTTTAGGTAAAAGATTGGCATCCAATGTCGTTATATTGTTATTACTGATATCCAATAAAGTGATATGAAAACTTGTTAAATTAGGTAAGTTTTCGATCAAATTGTCTCTCAAAATTAAATCAATAGATGACGAAGTTGTTTTTAAATCAGGAATAATTGTAGAAGGGTCAATTAGGTTACTTTTTGAACAGTCAATTTTGGACACATTGTGTTTTGGGAGAAAATAGCATTCGCAATCTGTAGAACAATTATATTCTATGTCAGCCACCATTCCTATAATAAATTAACAAAATTATCAATTAAAAACAGATATCTTTTAAACGAATTTAAATGTGTCATTACTGATTACCATACACTATATAATTATAAAAATAAAAATAGTACCTACATTTTAAATTAACTAGGTAATTATAGTTGAATTTTTTAAAAAATGTTCAAATTTTTTATATTTTATTGAACTGATAAATAATAATAAAACCATTCCTGCAGTTAATCGTTATCAGTGTTGATTTAATTTAACTGTAATACTGTGATAGTGTACCTATATATATATATATTATACTAGCTGAATAACCCGGCTTCGCCCGTGTACAGTTTTTTTGTGTAACCTACTATAACTTTTATTTTATCAGTTTTTATATTTATTACAGGCTGCTTTTAGATAAGTTTATCCTAGGTTGCCCATGTATTGTTACAATCAGAAGTCAGCAAAAAATATCAAGCAATATTTAATTTTAATACACTTCAATGTTTATAAAAAACCGTACATAAACAAAAATGCCCGATTAACCATAGATTATACTGTATTAGCCAGTACATCGAGCTGATGTATTAATTGCCATAGAGATGTCTAAATTGTTATTATCATATCAATATAAATTATTTTTATTTTTAATTCACTCATTTTAATACCAATATTGTATATTTAAATTAAATATTGCTTGATAGATGGCGCCACTATCATATTCTTTCAACCCCACTTTTACCCCCTTGTAGGTCGAATTTTCAAAAATCCTTTCTTAGTGCGCCCTTACATTGCTTAAGGAACCTCTGTACAAAATTTCAAGTCTCTAGACCCAGCAGTTCCGGCTAGGCGATGATGAATCACCCAGGACAAGTCTTTTTATATATACAGATAGTCACTACTCACTAATCGACATCAGCCAGAACCACAGCTGATCACTTGCAGGTATAATACGTGTGGAGAAAATTCTTATGAACTTTTACAGACTGAGATAATCGCTTATATTTATTTCAGTGTACCTATACAAGTTCAATAAAATTCTCTGGAAATTGCTATAATGTGAAATATTGAGAAATATATATCTATAGAGTATACACTATGGTTAATATTATTAAGCATATCGATATAGATATCGGGTCGACAAATCGGATTGAATCTCGCTATCCCTATATAGGCTATATAGTGACTAGTATATTTCTAGTCTATAGTGCACATAGCACATTTGATAACATTTTATGTGATATGGAATTTTTATTTCCTCCCCTTTTCAGATGATTTGAAGTAAATAAAAAGATAATTTGATAAGTTGAAGCTGTCTCTAGTTTTTGTGTTTGCATATAAAAATATGTCCAGAACTAAGAAGTGGAAAATCATCAAACTTCTCATTGATTAGTGCTTGTACCTATTATATATTTAAACTGATGGAAAACGAATAAGAAAGACCGATTTATTTTAACCCAGGTGATGTTGAAGCTAGTATAATATAATATATTATTTATATTATATTTTTGTTATGAAGCGATCTCTATAATTAAACATAAAATACTTTACCTATACGGAACGCCGCGATTTTAAACACTCCTCCGCAATACTTGTTCGCGTCACCCGAGCACTGAGCGGAACACTTGTTGTCGTCGACCCGTACCGCACCGTCGTCCGCCGGATGGCTGTTTCCGCAAAAACACAATTCTCTGTTGGATAGTTGGAAATATTCGTAGCCCAGACTGTCGCAGTGTCTGGAACAGATTTTCGGAGTGTTGACGTACGGGATTTCGACCGACTGGTTTTTCTTGAACGCTCTGTATACGTCCGTCTCTTCGTAACAGCCCAGGTAATGGTCACCGGGCACCCTGGACGTTTTCAGCCCGGTGGTGAACACGTTGTAGTGGGTGCGATCACCGCACACGCTTTCTGTGCCACCTGAACACGTGACGTTGCAATGCGGTCCTCCAGCTTTGACTTTGGCTTCGATCGGTGGACTATCGAAACTGCACAGACACTTCGTCCTGATCGCGGTTTAGCACACCGATTGCAGGCGTAGCGGGTCACATGAAATAATTATTACCGTATCACATATTATAGAAGTTCAGCATAGCATGTGTAGTATAGACTATAGTAGTATAAGAGGTAATAGGTAGTAGTACCAGTACTTAAAAATTATTATTATTTATTACTATTATATAATACGTCATTGTATACAGTGAGATCACGATATTAGGTACCACTGAACATCTCAGATGGGTGACTTTGTATTGAAATGGGGTTTTCGGAAGGTGATAGGGAGCACTTATAAATACATATTTTCAGACCAGTTTCAAATTTTTAGCTCACTTGGTACGCGCATGCGCATTACGACTTTTTTTTTAATGGCAACCCCAGTTTTTTTCTGTTTATTATTTCCAGTGGTTATAAATGAAAATTGCATTAAACATATATTATGCATAAATCCAATTTTTTACTTACTCTAACTTGGTCAGTTTTGAAAATAGAAAAAAACTTTTTATACAATAAATGTTTAAAAAAAAATACTCTACCTGAATCTGCAGAAAAAAACTGGGGTTGCCATTTAAAAAAAAGTAAGTTGTATTGCGCATGCGCATACCGAGAGAGCTAAAAATTTGAACCTGGTCTAAAAATATGTATTTATGTGCTCCCTATCACCTCCCGAAAACCCCATTTCAATACAAAGACACCCATCTGAGATATTCAGTGGTACCTAATATCGTGATCACACTGTATTCGCTACAGCCATGGGCTATATGTATGGTAAATTAATTTTTTTAACAAAAGTCATTTTTAAAGGGACCAGACCTAAATCCCATGTAAATTTCCATGTAAATTCCACAGGTATGCTTTTTTTACCTGAAAAAAAGATGTAAATTCTACCGGTACGTTTTTCCAAATCCAATCTGATTAAGTAAGATTACATCATTTATGAGAGTACAGATTTATTATAATATATTTATTGTACTTAGATACTAAAATTAAAAAAAAATCATATAATGACCAAGAATGATCACTATAGTTAGTTAAGATATAATAAATATATAAAAATATAAAAATATATAATTATTTAAATAGGTATAATAATAAAAAAAAAAAAAATCATATAATAATCAAGAATGATCACTATAGTTAGTTAAGATATAATAAATATAAAAAAAATATGATGTATATAGATATACTAAAAATAGTTGTCATCTGTGGATTTTACAATCGGTGGAGTTAACGTGTTTTCAGGTCAAAAATACGTACCGGTGGAATTTACATGTTATAAATCCAACCCTAAAATCGACTACCTGAAAATCGGTGGAATTTACAATTGCCCGACCTAACATACCCTAACCAAAGGTGTGGTCAGAAATTTTGTATGGTGAGATGGTTGGCTATATATTTGTATAGATCAAGGGAGGGGAGTATAATGTATTATGACTTATGAGAATTATAATATATATAGTTTTTCATACATCAATATATACTCTGTCCCACGAGAGATCATGCCGCGAGAAATCGAAAACTCGTCGGTTCCGCGCATCCCTCACCAAACGGGGACGTCGACGGCAGACGTCGGCAGCGCCGCCGCTCGATTTCGTCGTCCGTCGTCGGTCGAACTGTAGACACATGGAGGGGATACGACGGCTCAGGCCGACGAGGTTTATTGAGTTTATTCTATATGCGCAGAACAGACATGATCTCTCGTGGGACAGAGACACAGAGTATATACGGGTTGGACAACCCACTCGGTATTGTCTTTAGTTTTGTACCTAACCATGCACCAGCAAGTTATACTGTTGCTTAAATACGAAATTATGAATACTTACGCAACATATACCTTTTTAAAATTATAATTATATAGAGGTTTATAATTAAACTTAATTATAAATATACATTTTATACGAATTTGACATGAATTAAGTCTATACGAGTATACGACATATTATATAACATTAATAACAACAATATTGTAATGGAAAACAAATCTCTATCATAAAGACAATTCGAAGGACTCACGATGACACTAGTGCTACGAATGGAAACCCTCGGGTGAAACAACTAGAAGCGCACTTTTGTGAGGTCAATTCGCTAGGAAATGATATATTCCATCCATCCATCACTGGATACATCCAAGAGTTTTCAAAACATCCAAAATGAGTAATTGATAGATTTCCGGTAATCATGCCTATACATATGGATTCAAAATACAATCACCAATTACGTTCCGTAACGGATTTTTTTCATAAATCAGAGCAATTTTATGCACTCAGTTTACTTAATAAAATTAATTTTCATATGTCAGGATGTAACCTTTGTCATACTCATACACATCATTTTTGCGTCAATTAATATGCAGCTGACTAGCAAACAAATAGTCCCTTTACCAAGATTATATGCCTATGCGGATGGTTAAAGAAGATTTTAGTACTTGTATAGTATAGCCCTGTAAAGAAAAATTGAGCCTAAAAATTACGTACTGTTAAATATTTTGATAAATACTTTAAGAGGTCCCTACATAGACCAAGAACATGCCAAGCAAATAAATAATTAATTACGAAGCCTTAGGGAAAAATTTGGGAGTAACCGAATTGGTTCCCGTTTGGCCGAATTGGTTCCCGTCTGAAAAAGGTATTTCATTAAGTTGAGCCGAATTGGTTCCCGTTCAAAAAAGGTATTTTATTAGGTTGAGCCGAATTGGTTCCCGTTTGTGTACAGGTAATTTTTAATTTTTAATAATTGGTACAAAATATAAATTAGACAGTATAAAATATAAATGTACCTACATGGCTATACTCTATAATATATAGTATAATATACAATAAGATGGCTATATATTTATATATTGGAAGTTTAGCAAATTATCGGTGATTTCCCGATCAATTAAGATAACGATTGAGATATATGTACTTTTATCGGTGTATGGTACATCGTCTATATCGTATGTACGAATGACAATAATGTTGGTGAGCAGTGAGCACTGTACAGCCTCGAATAACACATCGTGTAAATTTTTAATTTATATTTCGTATTTGAATTTATATTTTTTAATTTTAATTTTTCGTAATTATGGAGTTTATGTTTAGTGAAAAGGGAACTAAGTTGTTGATTATTGACACACACGCGTTTTTAAACATTTGTATTTATTATATTTTATTATTTGTATTTTTTACCTACACCTAGTGATAATTGACTTCCGAATCAACGATTGAAAATTGTATATATTATATCATTTTTTTTATAACACACATTGACGCACATTTTTAACCAAGCCTACTTTTAAGTTGACAGTCCTAAGCCTGTAAAATTGAGAAGGAAAATGTGCGTAATTAAACGGGAACCAATTCGGCCCAACCCAACAAAATACCTTTTTCAAACGGGAACCAATTCGGTACACCCCAAAAAAACACCTTTTCCAAACGGGAACCAATTCGGCATGTGGGGTTGGAGCTCGGGAACCAATTCGGTACCAGCCAAAAATTTGTGGCCCCGTCCGTATTTACTTTTTGATTTATGTAGGTTAAATTGGCTCGTGTTTACACCTATGTAATTTTATCGAAAGCTGTCTGTTTACCACTATCTAACTCTAAATATAAAAAAAACAGACGGCAAAATCTGGTCGTCTGTTTGGACCCTTAGAGTTTGCATTTGCCCTTTTTCACATTTACTATTATGTTCAGATGAAGATAATCTTCCAGAATATTATGTAGGTACCTACTCACTATATAACAAATCAGAACTGTGAAAATAATATTTAACAATAATAAATAAGTACCACTATGTTGTTGCATTAACAAAAAAATAAAAAAATAGACCCCTGTTCTGTTCTTTTCTGCTTAGATAACATCTATACCTATTCGATTGCAAAAACGATGTGTGTATTACATATATTATATATTATTATTAATGCTAAAGCCTCCATAACTAGACCTTTGGCTTGTAGGTATTACACACTTAAATTCAGCTTAAACTAAATATATATTGTTTTTTATCTTATCACTTTATTTATTGTATTTTTTTTCTTATACAAAAAATTTTCCATCTGTATAAATATATTTATAACATACCTAATAATAAGACAAAACATTTGATGCACATAGTGAAGGAAGTTATCCAGCGATGGAACCCTCCATTTATTGTATTCAAATGGGTATTACCCTTTATATACATTTTTATTACTTTATATTAATAATATTATTACTATAACAAATTACTTATTATTTTTATCATAAATGAAAAATGAAATACTATACAATAGTACAATACTACAATAAATTGGTGCAAATATTGGTATATACAGTAGGAGGTGTATATCTGCCATCTGGTGAGTCTTTGCGGAACTTTAAAGTGTATTGATGATCAAAGGTAAGGAGTAACAATTTTACCACACAATAATAATAATATCGCCACAGAGTTTAACTCAAGGAGATCAGCAAATGGGTGCATATCGGTGAGGTGCATGGGGTACACAAAAAATAGTGCAACGAAGAAACCTACGTTGGACTCTTTCTATTAAGCAAGCGTCAAAAGCAGTTTATTATTGCAGACTCAAAATAATAGAACCATGTTTGAGAATATTGGAAGAACCAAAATTAATAGCTTTTTTTATGTTTAAATTAGAAGCTGTCCCCAAACTCAAGTATTATAAAAACTCTACAACATATACCAATGAGGCCGTGGATCAAGCAAGTTAATTTAAATTGAATATGTAATTTTAATATAAAATTTAACAAACCAAACCAATCGTTTTCGTAGATACTAATACGTTCGGGACCACCACAATATTCCGATTCGTCTCCAGCACATTTTCTACACTCTTCTTGTTTTTTCCGTTCATCTGCACTCGGTGTTTCGTCGCTGCACTCGCAATGATCCCTATATCGGTTATACATACATGCACGTTTATAATATAAGTCAAAAACTACGATGGCTTGAATAGTATAATATAATAAATTATATTAAACGAAAAATAAGGTTATATACTCGTTGACTGCCACGTATTTATATCCTCTCTCGTTGCAAATATAAAAACACCTGTGCGGATCAATGGTTTCCTTTAAAATGTATACTTTCTTGTCGTACCGACTAAATCCGTCCAAATCGTAACACCCGACCAAATTTTTGAGTGGATAATCTGTTTGCAATATAATAATTATAGACGAACCGTTATAATGTATTTATTTGTATACACGCAGAGCGAGCCAACGATACAAAAAAAAACCTAGCAGTATAAGTATATATAAAGTGGTTTTAATTCGTCGGCCTAAATCGTAATGGTCGTAAGTTCAAAATGATAAATTTTATAGGAGATGAAAAAACGTTTCGAACATTTCGTTGCGCTAATAATTCCCTAGTTAGTAATTCACAAAGGTCGTATCTTCATCGTTTATTAATATAATAATATGGAGACACGACATTTTTTAGGTCTTATAAAATCATACATCGATTTGTAATTATCAATTTCATGGAGGATAAAATTATAAAATCGGAGTTATGACTTTATCATTTGACGCTTTTTTTTTTCTTCATATTAATCACACATAATCCCCAAATGGAAACAAAATATAGTTACGACCTTTTCGATTTAGGCGACGATTATGTTCTAACCGACGATCCCAGTGGAATAAACGCTTAATCTCCACAGACCACCGCAATTTTTGGACTTGTCGCCCGAACAGATGGAGTTACATTTCGTGTCACTTATTTTGAATTTTTCTGAGGGATATTGATTGCCACACCAACAAGCAGCTCTGAAATGAAAAATGAAAAACAATATAATAATTTTCAGTTTACGCTGCACGTTCAGCGGCATATTTATAAGAGTGGATTTTGAGCATATAGATCTGCCCTATTATTGCTTTGGATTTTAAGTTTAAAGTAGTATTTAAGACTTTGTATAGCATATATAGTTACCTATTTATTTTATAAAGACAATATATTAGATGAACAGGTATAATAATGATTATATTTCAAAATGGATAACTAATAAACATATTAAAAATAAAGTCCTAAGAATGGCCAAATAATTCTTGTATTTATTATTTATCATTATAAGTTTTAATGTATGGACCTATACTTCAAAAGTTTTGATTATCTATTACTAAAAATATATATTAAGGAAAGTGGATTACATGTCAGTCAAATCAACTGTCCAACTCAAAAAGTTGTTGTCAATTTTTATAAGAATGCCGTAGTATATTCTGGAAAATCATGTAGAGTGTGAAACCAGTCATAAAGCAATCTCGTTGTCTTTCCATTTGACAATTTTAAAAACCCACATGAAGTTAATTTATTGAAGAAAACATAGACAATTGTCCGTTAATTCTAAACCTAGATAGTGATATAATATTATAAAATATAATAAATGAGTAAGTACGTAAAAATAAAATTGTCATAAGTAATGTATGGTACATAAAGTACTGGTTAATGTTATTGGAAATGTGGGCGTTTTTTTTGAGTCGGTAAACCATGATATTTGTTATCCACCTTCTATAAAAAGTGATAAATACTCCGCTTCGCACGTTTAATATTTAAGTTTGATTTTGATTTGTAGTATTTATAATTTTAAATTTATACGGTCGTAGTAAAAAATATATGTAATATTTTCTATTCTAATATGAAATTTAATATTTATTTATTTGATATAATGAAATGTCATTATTATTATGCTTGTATTATGTATTTATGTCTTGATTGAGAAAATGGTTTCTTTATTTGATATTTTTATGATTTCTTTTCGATTCTTAATTCTAAAAATTCGAATTACTACTGACCTAATTTGGTTATAATGAAATAAATTTATTGGTACCTCATAAATACTACATTTTTTTTTTCTTGGGCTAGGGGTGGAAAATTTAAAAGGCTCTAGAGCGGCACCTGTTCTAAATCTGGCCGCGCCTACGTGCCTACATAAATTATAAAATATTCTCATTATATGAAATTATACATAGGTTACTTATATGTATTACCTGTATAATTATATTATAACAGAAAATAAATACATATGTGACAATTTAAAAAAAATCCAAAACGGAATAACAACAACTAGCTGTGACCACATGGGTGTTAATTTACAAATTATTAGTCATACACGTGCAAATTAAGTAATTAATAATATTGAATATTGTTTTCATGTATTATTACTACGTGTATATACATTTTTTTTTCAGGACTGTTGCGATTAGAATTTATTCTCATAGGAATTTTATAGTTTTTACACAGGTTTTTATATTATTGTTCAAAACATTCGGATAGTAATATTCCTGTGAAATAATTACATTACCTAGCATATTATCCATTAAAAATATAGTTCATCTGGGGATCCTCAAATATGCACTATAATATATTATATTCTGTAACGCAATATCGAAATAATTCCACCAAGTATTTTAAATAATACAATTGGCGTGAAAATCGTATACAAAAATAATATTATATTCATGGTTAACACACACATAGGTAAATCTTGGAATATTTCGAGGGATAAATTCCATCTCGATTCTTGGCATATACCTATCATCACTATAATTTAAACACTCAATGTAAGAGTCTATAGACGACAGAGTACAGACGTATACAGGGTGTAACAGATAGAACTGACTTTTGGAATAACTTTTGTTCTGATCATTATTTTTAATTTTTTTTTTTATATATAATTTATAGCCACTTGCTCTACACGTGTAAGAGGAAAAAAATTATTTTTATTTTTTTATACTTAAAATAAAAAATTTTAAATTTGACTTAAATTTTTTTGAATAAATTCAAAATAGCAAACTTGTGAATCTGATTTTAAGAACGATTTGGATGGTAAAAACATTTATCTAAGTCTAGTAGTTTATTTTTTAGATTTTTTTTAAATATCAATATTTTTTTGATAAAATAAATTTGGAACGCAATAGCTTTTTTAAAAATATTATTTTTGGAAATTTTATAACATGGGTATATTCTTAAAACTATTTACTAATCATATAATTTCAACAATTTTTGTCATACATTTAAGTAGCATCATTTTTTTTTTTTTTTTTGGTCAGTTCACCAATGTTACCGTCAATGTCGTAAATTCAGGTAATGATGATATTGACTAGCCAATTAATATAATGCCTTGGTAACTTCAAACTTGGTCATTATCTATAATCAACATATATTTGTAACATTGACTTGATAAATCAGACGATGTTATAATTTGATAGATTCACTAGATATTATAACATATCCTATCTTCTTGTAGTCAATGTTATCTTTTATCGTTTTAACTTTAAAAACCCACGTGAAGATTAGGTATCTGTTTTATAACGAATAATAATTATTAA
Organism: Macrosiphum euphorbiae; assembly: GCA_949089665.1. Classification (NCBI taxonomy): domain Eukaryota; kingdom Metazoa; phylum Arthropoda; class Insecta; order Hemiptera; family Aphididae; genus Macrosiphum; species Macrosiphum euphorbiae. The sequence continues at coordinate 29,293,405 of CARXXK010000003.1, read as the reverse complement.
TAGGTATCTTTTATAGTATTAATACTCACGGCAACTAACCTATAACATAAGTATTGTTACAGTCTACGTTTTACTTTCGTATAATATAGTTTATAGTTTCGTATAGTTTTTCGTTTCGAAGTGTTGAATTGTTTTATTAAAAAAATGAATTCAAATGAAATGCGTCAAAAATTTTACAACGCATTATCTGATTTATTGAAAAATAAACGTGAAGATTATATTTTATTTTTTTATAAACAAAGAGGAATATATGTTTCTTATATTTTTTTTTCATTGTTTTTTCTTAAATAGTAAATATAATATATTATATCTAAAATTATCAATGGCTACATAGTTTTAGTCAATAATGACAATGACTGCTCAATCATAGAAATTATGTATTAATATTAAATTTGTTCTATTATTGTCTATCTTAGTTAGGTATTCTCTAAAATGACTAGCCAATAATATCAATGCCTATGTTAACACTGACTGTTTTACATAGGCATTGATATTATTGGCTAGTCATTTTAGACTAGTCATTTTTAACAATACCTAATTATCATCATTGGCGGTAACATATATATTATATAATATGTATATACGAATAAGTGTAATTTATTATTTTTTGCACACCCAGTCACGTAGATTTAAATTAAGTATATACTAAGTAGACGTCGAATAAAAATGTTGACAAAACAATTTATTTATTGTGTTTCATGACGCCATATGATCACTATTTTTTAAGATAACCCTAACTCTTCCGTGTATCAAAACTATAAACATTATGTTTATTTGACAAGCATCTGTTATATGTATTAATATATATTGTAAGCCATAAAACGCATATCATAATAAATATTCCAAATTTTAGTTCATATATTATCGATCGAGTCAACTATATTATTTACCGATAACTATAATAATTGCAGTCGTCAAACAAATTTAGTATACCTATATAAATACTTCAAACCATATAAATAATGTTTTAAAAAAATATAAAATTGACCTGAGGAACGTTTTCTCTAATATGTGCTAGACTGGTGTTGATGCTAGACGTCCAGAAGCTGCTCAAGGGAAAAGTAAAAACACTCATATTACCTTAATGAAATAAGTTTGGACAATAATTAATGGATCAGTCGCATAATAATTTAATAATTAATTTAATGAAATATTGGTACCAACTCAGAAACTCAATTATACGTATACAATTATACCCATTATAAATATAATAAATAAATTGCGTGTTTATAAATATTAATATAGGCTAATATTACCCCTGCTTTTCTCCATTTGTGGTTCCAGAGTACAGAAATCCGATTTTGAAACATTCTTCGGAACATTTTTGCGGACTGTTATCATCATACCTCTCGTGGGGAAATTTCAACAATCGGTTCTTATCGTCACCCATTCTTTCTCCGAAGCATCCTAGGTAGATCGCTTGAGGATATTTCTCCTCACCTTAAAATTAGATATATATACATGCAATATGCATGACTTTACTCATTTCTACATACCTAACTAATATTTAGTAGAATTGTGTATTTGTGTGTATATTAAGTAATCTGCAGTCTGTGTACCTATATCAATTAAGTATAACTGTTAGTTTATCTTAAGTAAAGTTACCTATTAAACTAGTATTATAAGTTTTGAACATTTTAAAATGCATTTGACATCTCTCGTTTGACGCGTTTCTTGCAGCGTTGCACGAGCCATTGCAATCGTCATCCATCTCCTCCGTCAATTTAGACATGTAATTATTTGTACAGTGACAAAATCTTATCGCATAAACACACGAATAACAATAGTATATGAAACGGGAAAGATAAGAAAACCGTTCAATTTATCTTACGGTTCGTTATTAATTGCGGCATAAGTGTAATTGTTTGCATAACATTCATCTGAACATTCTTGAGGTGTCAAAGAAGCTAATGATATATTTAAACCATTTGAAATATTTAGATCTTCGTTCAAAAAACATCCTAAATATTCTGGACTTGACGCTAAAACTGAATAAAGACATTATTAAGATAGGTATTATATAAACAAATAATTACGTATAGTATTTTTATTAAAGTATAGGTTATGTTTAATTTGAGTGAGTAAAATGAGGGGTTAAGTCAAAGCTTTTCGTGTATAATTAAACAACTACTATATTATAATATATTATACTCTAGTACACTCTACCGATACGTTATATAGGTAATAGGTACAATTATACATAGCTACACTAAAGTGCACTACTTTCACAAAATTTACTCGATTAAACAGGGATCTTTTTAAAAATTCATGTTTGATATGCCAAATCCAAATGTAATTTTTTTAACAATTTATCGTTGTTAATAGTATGTTGAAGGTTGAACACATACTTAAAAGTGATACGTCATTATACTTGTTAACTTATATATTAAATATTATATCATATATGTATAAACCACACAATAAGGCTATATGATGGTGATTTAAATGCCAATTGTGTTGATTAAACTGTACTCAACAGACCCACACTCTTGATATCATTTTTCAACATTGTGTAGTTTAGAAAACAAACTCTATCAAAATAAAATAATGGTATACAAATTAAATAAAAACACCTAGTTTCGATTAGATTAATAGTATTTTTACTTTCTACTGTGTTTTCTCATAAATTTGTGTATGTTTGTAGATACTTTACAGCCTATTGCATTTAAACTCTAAAGGTAATTAATAACTTTGTTAGATATTATTTATTTATCTAAAATGTAGATATTTTTTTTATTCAAACACGTGACGTTCAATTAGACATTTTAGATTAGATTACATTACAATTAGACGTTTGACTTATTTTCAGCCTATATAATTTTGGCAAAATTGAATTCAATCTACAACAGCTGTATTAGGTAGGTACCTATTACTAATAATAAAATAAATTACTTAAATAGCAATAATATCATAAAATATTTTTAGTAATATTGGCTGATGAACCATCTTTGCTCAGAAGTTTTTCGTATGCAAAAATTTATCATTGAATTCAAATTAAACACACCCATTACAGTGCCCAACAAGAGCACACGACATATTATAAATTTTAATATGTACCAAAAACAGAGCGGAATCCACTTTCCCACCTTATTTTGAAAGTCAATCGATGCTGAGCACAATATTATATATTAGTTTTGGTTTTTTCCATTGCATAATAATTAAATATGTAATATAATACTCACTGGAGAAATTGCAGGTACATAAGAGACATACGATGACGTGACTCCACAACGGTGGCGATTCGTGTCTAAATGACATTTCTCGCGGAGAAGGAATATAATATTATAATAGGGCACTGCGCAATTTCGTCGAAAGCTGTTGCTATGAACCGGATCGGAATTAATCTGATTCGAAGTCGATTACACCTAAACTAAATTATAATTTTTATAACATAATAATATATTATTTAATATTGTAACATTGTCAATTATTGTATACTTCACGGTGCCGTCGCGATTTAGGTCGATTTATTTTCTGAGTCAATGGTAAAAAAACTTAATCGAAAAAATATATTATAAATAAATAATTATTGTATTTTAGCATATTATATTAAAGTATCTTACAAAATACGATAATATAATGCACAAGTTGACTGCGGTCGGTCAGCCAACGACGGAGAGCGTGGTTGTAGTCGTAGGTACTGATGGGTAATATGCGTTGTTTACAAACTTTAATATTTCGCTGTCCGCAATATTATTGTCGTATTAGTAAATATTAATAACGTCATAATATTATCAACATAATATTACATAGGTACTACGAATAATAATAATAATAGTAATAATAACGATGACGACAAAGGTCACAAGCTGTGTGCTATTCGCTCGCGATCGCTGTGCTATGCATCCTAATAATAATAATAATAATAATAAAACAATAATTGTATTATAATAATATTAGGTATCGTATGTGCAAAAAGTGTAATTATATCAACGACGCGACGGTGGTCTACAACAACTGCTGCCAGTTGCTACTAAACACACACACGCGGGTGTTGACGGACTACACGACTTTCTACGAGGCACGAGCGACCCCTATAATGTACATTTTGTTACTTTAGAATAAATATAATACATTTTGTTATATTGTGTGCAGCAAAATAACTAGCAATCATAGTGATTTATATCTATTATTATATCTTAAAAGTTAAAGGTAACACAATTAAAAAAAAATTAACTTTTAACTTTCGTTATTACCTAACGTTGTATAGGGTCGTATACAACGATGGAGTGGTAAACATATTTACATAATTACATATTATAATAGGTGCAGTGGCGGATCTATGGGGGGGGGGGGCGACGTGGCGATCACCCCCCCCCCCCCCCCCCTTGGGCTTTTTTTTTATTACAGATTTATTTAATATTTTCGATTTATAGATTTACACATTACACAATACATTTTTATAAATTAATAATTATTAATTATTATTTTTTTTTCTCTTTATGTTTCATGATAACAATGATAACAACGTTATCAGACAATGACAATTATCTGTGATAGTGTGATTATTTTTCTCACTTTTATGATTATAATATTAAATATTTGTAATTAGTAAATCCTATTTGGTACTGTTTGGTGATTATAATTATACCTATTTTTGAACAATATATTGTTATAGCTATTTAAAACAAATAAAGGTACCTACAATTAATTTTAAGTGTTGTACTTCTTTTTCCATAAATTACTTGAACTACGGTCAAGTCTTCATTGCCGGGGCAACAGCAGGAAATGCTTTTTCTTGGTAGGGGGAGGGGTTGAAAAAATGTATACTGATAATTTTATAGTATACGGATTATACAATTTGATCCGGATTGATATACGGATTTCTGGGGGTGGTGACCCCCTCCACCCACCAGGTTTGACCATACTCATCGTACTTGTATATTACTCATGGATATTCCTATTCGAAATTCGCCCCCCCTTTTACCAAGCTTCAGATCCGCCCCTGAATAGGTGCATACTACGTATAAATTTGATATACCTAGTTCAATATATTATAGGTAGCTACTCCATAGTTAAGGTTAAGGTTAGACTCAAACTTCAAAGCCCTCTAAATTTAAATGGCCTTTTATCAAAATGAGAACGACTTTTACTTATTTTTAGGACATTAAAAGAATTTAAAAAAAACCGCCTATATTTTGTACACTCGGGCTATATAAAATAGGTTAGGACTTTGATTCGTTGCTGCAACTTGTTTTTTATAGGTGGGTACATGGTACTTCAGCATGTCTTCATATTATATACACAGTACATACTTGTAAAATAATAATAATAATAATGATAATTATAAATACAATAAAATTACGATACTATAATTATTCTATATTCTATTTACTTGCATAGATTATATTATGATTTATGACGATTGAACCTCCTGAATATCCTGAATTTTATTATTTTTACTTTAGGATTTATGTACCTTTAACCACTATAGCCCATCTATGCTTTAAACCCATGGCCCATGCCTAAATGAATATTCTTAATACAATTTTTTTTTTTTTTTTTATTTTTATTTTAATTTCATATAATATACTGTGTGATTCTTTTATCAAACAACACTCATTATTTCAAAAAGTGTAAATTTTTTTGAAGATATTTTTTTACATAGTTTCAAGTCGCTTATAAAACAACGTTTTTATTAAAAAATTAAATTTTTAATTATTTTTTATCCTTATAATTTTTTAAGTTTTTTACTTTTTTGAATGACAACATAGGGTTTTAATTTTATATTCTAAAGTAGAATATTTTTCTTAGTATTTTGATACATGAAAATTGAATGTGGGGCGAGTAGTTTATGAGTTATAAGTATTTAAAGTTTAGACGAGCGGAGTGTAGTGGTTCGGGGTTACCTCGCGAAATTTTGTCCACTTCACCGCTCGTCTAAACTTTAAATACTTATAACTAATAAACTACTCGCCCCACATTCAATTTTCATGTATCAAAATACTAAGAAAAATATTCTACTTTAGAATATAAAATTAAAACCCTATGTTGTCATTCAAAAAAGTAAAAAACTTAAAAAATTATAAGGATAAAAAATAATTAAAAATTTAATTTTTTAATAAAAACGTTGTTTTATAAGCGACTTGAAACTATGTAAACAAATATCTTCAAAAAAATTTACACTTTTTGAAATAATGAGTGTTGTTTGATAAAAGAATCACCCGGTATATGAAATACTGGGCCCCACTGAGAAAACTCGTGTGGGGGCCCAGGAGTTCGAATAATATAATTACTTACAGATAACAGGAACATGGTAAAAAAGAAAAAAATAGATTAAAAATTACAAAATTAAATATACCACCTGCATGTCACAAAATTTTCCCAATATATACTTAACCACTTGTATTGAGTTTATTACATAAAAAATGAATTGATGGTTTATAATATAGGTACAATAACTAAAATGCATATTATTTAATATTATAAATTATAATAAATAATACTATAATATGTAATTCTAATATAATACCTACCTAATATTATAATTTAGACGTTGGTTATACATTCAGTTATTTCCCATTATCGAATGCTTTGATGTGATATAAAATATTAGTTTCACTATTGATATTAATGATAATATTATGATATACCTAAAACCAGTTTGAAAAATTACCTCAAACTTCTTATTTGTATAATTCCAGTTTTATTGTACTTGGGAAATCGAGAAATTGATCATCGTACGTTGACAGTATTCACTGATTCGGAAACGCTATTTACTGTAGACGAACTGCGTTCTGTACAGCCATTGAACATAAATCGGCCATTGGCAAATATAAATCAATACCTAATTTTATTTTAGATTCTGAGTGAAACGATGAATGTATTGATTTTACAATGATGTGTGTTTTTTTTTTTATTTTTTTATTTTTTTATTTTTATATTTATTTTTTTGTGTCTGTGTACACGATAAGTAGTCGAAATAATGCTTCGATTTTCGACTTCAGTATCTTGTTCGATTGGAAAGTGAATATCGTTGGTGCATTGGGGAGGTCAAAATTTAAATTTCCCAGTAGTTTTCAAGAGCGCCGGGAAAAACAACATAAAAATTAAGGAAAAACGGGAATTTTTACGCAAAATCGGTTTTCCAAAAAATCGATTCTGGTTTTTGGTTTAACTTTAAAACAAATGACCGTAGATACATGAAATTTTCACTGGTTGTTTATATTTGCATTTTCTATACACGATAACATTTTCAAAATATTTTGATTTATTTTGAACTGTTTAGGGACATTTTCATTTTCCATTTTTTTTAGTTTTTTTTTCTAAAAATATCAATAAAATTTTATTTGTTGGTTGCGAAAGCTTGAAAATTTAATAGAAGGCTCCTAATATGTTGTTTCAAAGGCAGATGAAAAATATTAAAAATCCTTAGTCACAATTTTTTTTTATAAGCATTTAAAGTTCAAAAATTGACAAAATATGGAAAAATCACGAAAATTAGCAAATTATTTTGAGTTAAGAATTCGTAAAAATTTTTCTTTTTAAATCTAAGATTTGAAAATCTAATACAAGATTACTCATAAGATTGTCTACCTTTATCAATAAAAAAATTTCTACCGGAAAGTCAAATTAAATTTTTATGAGCGTTTGAAATTCAAATTTTTACAACATTGGATATTCACTCGATTTCTCATGTGGCAATTTCCTTTTTTTGTTGTAATTAAAAAACGAATTACTGTAGATACATGAAAATTTCACTGAATGTTTATATTAGCATTTCCTATACACCCTACAATTTTGAAAATATTTTGACACTTTTTGAGCCGTTTACGGACATTTTCAGTTTTCAATTTTTTTAGTTTTTTTTTTCTATAAATATCAATTAAGTTTTATCTGTTGGGCCAAAAAGTGTAAAAATTTAATACAAGGCTCCTGATATATTGTTACAATATCAGTTGAAAAATATTAAAAATACATAGGCACAATTTTTTTTTATAAGCATTTTAACATCGAATTTTGATAGAATTTTTCAAAATCTCGAAAATTATTAATCATCGTAATTAATAAATTATAAAATGTTCAGTTTTTATAGCTAAGGATTGAAAATTTAAAACAAGATTCCACGTAAGTAGTTAATTCTCTTACCGAAAAATCTAAAAAATATACAATCACAGTTTATTTTTATAGTCATTTTATGTTCAAATTTGGACGAAATTACATATTAAAAAACCTAGTTATTTTGTTGTGATTATATAATATTATTCGTGGGTACCTACCTGAAACTTCTAAAGTGTACTATTATATATATATGATAGTATCAGGGTTTGTTGTTGGTGTATAACGTGTTATAAGTACCTAATGGATATTGTGATATGATTAATTTGGAATTTTTTTTTAGGTCAATTTTTTTTAATACCATAGATATGTATATAATTTGTCTTAAACCTAGACTAACATACCGTCTTCGCTCAGAATCGTTTTTCTTATACAATGATATTGTATCATTGAATTCAAATTTAAAAGCATCCATTATACAGTGACCCACTTGTAACCTACTGTACAGCAGAGCGACATCCACTTACCCACCTTTTTTTAAATTGTTATTGTTTTCATTATATTTAAAAATTTAACCGTTTTGAAAATATGATATACTTACATATTACACATTTACACAGAATACCTAAAGATAATGATACAATATTTCAGTTTTTAATGTATAGGAAAAATTTTGAAATAATTTATATTTATCTATGGTAGGTACCTACCTAGAAATCTCACTAAGGTAGGTATAACATACTTGAAAGTTGAAATACATATTCATATTTACATTTTACAGTTAGTAAGTATTAATTATATTATAATGTTCGTGGTTTTATGACTATGGATCAATAAAATAAAAAAAAGATCAAAAAAAAAAGAATGTTTTATCCTTATTTTGGTATTTTAGACATTTTGCTTCTTCATTAAATACAACACTCTAAAATTTATTGAAGTAATTTGTAATTATAATTAGAATAGTATTTATCTGTCCTTAAAATTAATTATATATTTTTGTGTTTCAAATATATGAAATTGTATCATAAATATTTTGCTGATCTAACGGAATCGAGGTCTGCAAAAGAAATCTGTTTTTCGATTAGATACCAACTCATTAGTTATTACTTATTAGTTATTACTTATTACGTACGTCTCACTGGCCCCCACCATCATTCTCCACCCAAAGTGATAGTATGTACTCTGTAATAATATACATCCATTATCATATAATTTGCGTGTTATTTTTGAATTTGAAAAATTACAGGTTTAAGTCCTTTAAGTATAAAAAATAATAATAATTATATCAAAACGCATAATTATTACAAAATTATCAATGTTTCAATTAAACTAAAAGCTATTTTAGAAAAACCATGTATTATACCTATATATTATGACAGACAGGTATATTTAATAATAATAATAGGTAATATACCTAAACAGGGTTAAATAGTAGGTACCTAACACAAAATGGCAAAGTATATTATGAACTTATACTATTTTGCAAATTGTTCAATATAAACTCAAATAGTTATTTTTAAATTTAATTTTGTTGTTATAACCTTCAGCTTAGAGGGGGGGGGTTAATATAATGTAGAGAACGAGGAAAAATAATTTACTAGAAGTGGTAATATAATAATCAAAATATTGGTTCCTAACTACGTACCTGTCTCCACGTTAGAATTTTCCAATTTTTTTTTGCAAATAATTAGCATGTATTTGCATGCAAAATTTTGTAATTCGAATGCGTGGTATCAAAAAATAGGTGAGGGGGGCTGTAGACACGTGTCTCCGACCCATTCACACATCACAAAAAATAATGTTCAAATTTTTTTCTACGCCAATTTTAGCATGTAATTAGCATGTATTTGCATGCCTGGCCCCGCAACTCTGCCGTTGGTTCGTAAAATCCTGTTTCCTAATTTGAACGTGTTCCCCCCACTTTGGAAAATACTCGGAAATTCAAAATAGTTTCAGCGCCAATAAAGCTAACAAATAGTGAGTAACGTTACGTCGAATTGAACGGTAATTATACAACTGTATCATGTCGTCAAGGCATATGAATCATCTTTTCTTTCAGATTTTCGAATCTGGGATACTGCGTCCATGTATTGTTTGAAACGTCTTGCCAAACGCATATGATTATAGTAAATCATATATTTTATACAATTACTACAATATTATAATGTATAACCAAATGTACCTATACCAAATGTATTATGTATAAGATATTTTATTGTAAATTGTTAGAAATATGTTTTGTGTCCACTTATTAACTATTCTGTATTCAAACCTTCAATATTATTATGTATCACCTAATGTAAAATGTATAAAATATAGGATGTACTAAAATCGTATGCGTTTTTCAAGACGTTTCAAACAATACATGGACGCAGCAGTATCCCAAATTCGAAAATCTGATTACCAAGCGCCCGAAAAGATAATTTATATGCCTAGACGACATGATACAGTTGTAGAATTGACGTTCAATTCGACTTAACGTTACGCACTCTGCCACCTGTTTGCTTGTAAGTTGTGAAGACCATGGAATATGGATTGTCTGTGGGGTGCAGAAGTCCCCACGCGTCAGCGGTTTGTCACTGCCGTTTTAATGTAATTGATTCGGCACGTAATATACGAAGGACAAAGCGGAGGCTAAATAGTATTTTATTTATTATAAGGTAGGTATTTTTAAACGCGTCAACACGCTATACCTAATGTACAATTAATTTATGTGTCTTGTGAAAATGGTAACTTTATTATTTCAGCTTATTAAATAAAGTGAAACCTCTAAATACCGAAAAATCTCAGTGACTGACATTTTTTCCACTATTTAATGTGGAGGTATCTGCTAGTTAGTTAAAGACCGGATTTAATTTCATTAAAAAATAAAAATACACGAAAATTACAAGGTGAAAATGTGTATAATTACTATAACATCGTACGAAAAATCATTAAATAGGTACTTCAAAATTAATTGAAATATAAAATTTCAAAGTTATGCAAAAACAATTGATTTGATAAAATTACTTAATACAAAATAATAGATTAACGTTATGTTTTTGTATTAATATTGATAGTTTAATAGCTTACCAAATAATCATGTCTTTGAAATTATAGTTCGGTATTTTCTATTACTTAAAATATATGTTTGCATAAAGAAAAAATACGTTCTACGTCCTTACACTATATAGTTATTGGTAAATGTATTTAAAACAATTCGATAAAAGTAAGGCGTTTTAGCTAAATTAATATTTTCTTTCCCGAAATATGACTTCATAGTATTAAATATGCTTTAAAAAATGTGATAAAATACTATATAGCTAGGAGATAGTTTTATCCTATGTTCATAATTTACGATAAATAGGTTTAGGTACCTACCCACCGATTATGGAATGGTGTAAGAATAATATTGTCATCTAAAAAATGGTTTTATGGTACTATGACCATTGATTTTATATCTGCTAGTGTTGAATTAATTACGTAGGTATACTAATAGCGTTATTATAGTATTGTTACAATATAAGGTTAGAATAAAACTGAGGTCGTCATAACCACACCCAAGCCCGGATTAAGGATCAATTGGGCCCCGGGACACCATACACTTAGTGGGCCCCCTTTCAACATAAACTTCAAAATAATTGTATTACATATTACATATTAACGACTTTATATTATTGTATAATTTTTTACTATATACAAAAAATATACAGGTGTATCTTATGTCATTTTACGCGGGTTTTTTTTAACAATTATAGATCGATGATATGGAATTTCGTTAAAACAAAAGAAGATACGTGTTTCTTTATTTTTAACAGGCAATTTCCTTATAACATTTTCAAAATGTTTAAACAAGCAGTTGTACCAATATTAAAATCGACTTTATTTTTTCAAATGGTAACCCATATATTTTTTGATAGATTCCGGTAAAGCTTTTTTTCTGAACATTTTGACAGTTTAATTTTGGTTTGCTGGGTTATTAACTATGGTCCTCTAAAGTTTAGTACCTATAATATGCATTAATATAACTTTTAACTGAAATACCTAGTTTACAAGAGCTAAATATTTTTTTTTTATAACTACCTTTTTATATACTTAAAAGTTAAATAGTTAAATCGGTAATCTAAAATGTTCAAAAAAAACAAACAAAATTGTAGGCAAACATAGTTCATTATTAATTATAATAATTTTTAGTGATATAAAATTGAGAACAATTTCATTTTATAATTATTAATAATAGTTTACCCTTCTATACCTACATAGGTACTTAAATAATTTTTTTTTTTAATCCATTGGACTCTTTAAAAAAATATATTTTGGGGATAAAGATGGGCCCCCAAAATCAATGGGCCCCGGGACCTTGCCCCCCCTTGCCCCCCTTGCCCCCCTTTAATCCGGGCTTGACCACACCCTTTCAAAAAAAGGTCGTCGTTCAAAGCCGTACACTTTTATAAGTCAATTCTGTAGAGTTTTCCCAAAATTATACCGTTCAATACTGCACACCCTTATACATTTTATCAGTAACGTACACAATTATTTAATATCAGATTATTGTCTAGAATGTCAAACGTACACGTACAAAACGTAGGAATAAAGAAAAAGCCATTTTTAATTTATATGATCGTTTCATAAGAAATGTAATAACTTTTATGGACACTTTGAAAACAAAGGATGTACATTTATTCCAATTTGAACATCAAATTGTTTTCATTAAGGGGACGTCACAGTGACAAATTTGGTTGTCTCTGTCTTACAAGTGCGTAAAATAGCAACTTTTACGCTCAGCAGAACACATTTATCTCGGTTAGTTTAAAAATTAGAGATAATATTGAGCTCTTCTAAAATTTAAAGGTAAAACTGTTATATACACAATGACATAGGATTTTTATTATATTTTAATTTTGAAGAGAGTTATGTGTATTTTAAAATTGTATACTGTGATGTACATCTTAAAATACTCATAACTCGCTTTAAAATTAAAATATAATAAAACGCCTATTATGTCATTGTCTAGATAATAGTGTTACCTTTACATTTTATAAGAGCTCAATTCTCTCTAATTTTTAAACTAACATAGGTAAATGTGTTCTGCTGAGCGTAAAAGTTGATATGTTACGCACTCGTAAGACAGAGACAACAAATGTCACTGTAACGTCCCCTTAAACATGACTTCTAATATTAAATGAAATAGCCAGTAGGCAAGTACAATATATTTTCTCATTAAGAATTGTAAAAAAAACTTTTAACTATCTCAAGACTTAATTTTTCTGCCTAAAAAGAAATACATTTATTTAAAAATATAATTTGAACAATAAAATAGAGACGTCATTAGGTATATAATATTAATAAAATATTATAAGTAAAAATACTTAAATACTGACAATATATTTTTAAAACGTATGTTACGTAAAATTAAACGTATGGAAAAAAATTAAAATTTTAAGGATAATAAATAATTTAAGATTTATTGATATCCGAATATTCCCAAAAATAATCTTTTGAAAAACATTATTACGTTTTAAAATAATTATTAATTCAAATAAATAATGAGAAAAATTTCAAAAAATAAACTCCATAAATTAAATATAAAGGATTAAAAAATAAAAAAATTTATATAGTACTTTTACGTTTAAAAATTATATTAAAACATTATTTTATTTTTAATATTGATTAAAACAAATGTGATTTTATTTGTCCAGCCATTCCGTTACACCTTGTATAATAGGGTGGCCATTTCGTCATATTGGTGATTTTTTTTAACATTTTTTCAGTCTTACAACCTAAATTGGGGATATAGATCTATATATAATTTGAAACTATTTGAAAAATTGAATTCAATGTGCTATCTTAATATTATATTAATTAATAACTTATTAAGAATAACTTTATTTTAGAGGACGATTTAAATATGAGTTATCAACAACATAGTACAGAAGCTGCAAACATTGTACAAATCAGACTATGTGGCATTCCTCAAATATTATGCAATGCAAATCGAACATTTGAGCTAAGATTTTTCATACGTTTTTACCTGGAAAAAGTAAATTAAGAAACTCAGTTGGACACTACAAATCATACGTGAAGAGAAGGGCATCAAATAATTTAGAAATATTTGATGATCTCAAGAAACCCATTCCGTAAAAAGCACGACAAAAATCAATTGTGAATTTTTATTTTATACAATTTAATATGTTCATTTTTTTTTTTATAAGTTTGTTTTTATTAACATGTGAGAAAAAGGTCATTTCTTTAAAATTAATTTTAAAAAGTTCAAACCAAGGTACAAAAAGTTATTTATATAGGTAGGTAATCATAATAACATTAGAATTTAGTATATACAATTTTAATAATATAATCTAATTGAAAAGTAGTATCTACAAGGATGGTATAATTAAAAATTACCAATTTTTTATTTTATTTATTTTTTATTTTTTATTTTAGTTAACTATTTGAATTTATAATCTAAATTATTAAAAAATATATAGTTTTAGAAAAATAGTTATAGTACTCAAATCGATAGCCGTGGAAACACATACTAATTACATGCTGAATATTGGCGTAGAAACTATTTTGAATTTCTAAGTATTTTCCAAAGTCGGGAGAGGGGGAGGGGGCTGGGGACACGTACAAATTAGAAAAATGAGCATTGTGAACCAACGGATTACGATAGAGTTGCGGGGCCAGGCATACAAATACATGCTAATTACAAGCTAAATATTGGCATAGAAAATAATTTTAAAATAAGTTTTAGTGATGTTTGAGGGGGGGGGGTCGAAGACACGTGTCTACATCCCCTACCTATTTTTTGATACCACTCCTAATTAAAACGCATGCAAATTACAAAATTTAGCATGCAAATACATGATAAATAATTATTTGCCAAAAAAAATTGGAAAATTCTAATGTGGGGGGGGGGGCTGGAGACAAGTACGTTACCTAACTCATTACTCATATAAATAATTGTTATACTTCAATATTTTTTCTTGATTTTTGGAAGAAAACTCTTTGGTCGTTTCACCGACATATCAACTACTGAACTACTTACATGTAAAAGTGCACCAAAATATCAATTTCAGATCTCAAAAATCAGTCATCTGGAAATTTATTTTTCTATCCTCTCATATTCCTTAAAATTCTCTCTCATTTTGGAAAAAAGTTGATTTATTTTTATTGTTACATAATGTAGGTCACTGCACTTCCTTAAATTTGATACATAATGCTTCAATCGTAAGTAAACTAAGAGCTATTAATTGATCACAATATATTCCTTGAATTTGAATTAAGGTTTTGTTGGATATTTCTAAATTAATGTAATATTATTGTTCTATAAAAGTTCCATGTACTCGTATCCAGTTTCTTTTATGATTACGAATCATTTTTTACAAAGGCTTGGCATTTCTAAATTTCTTATGAAATTGTTAAAAAAAATAAATATTTCAAAACTTTCCACGACACACCAAATTTATAACAAACACACACTTTTGGATCACGACAGTTTGTGAATCTCTGCTCTAAAATATTAATCGTTGTTATTGTGGCTTCAATATACATAGCAAAAATTTAAATCAACTAGGCATAAGCCCGTAGACATGTCCCAAACGGTATAGTTATGGTTACATATTTCAAAAGATAATAATGATTTTTTTCTTGATATCTACATCTATATTATGGTTAATATAAAAACAATAATTGATAGAATATAAAAAGTAGAAATATGTTTTATAATTAAAGTAGATACAAGATATGGTAAGTTGGTATAACAGAAAGAGGTATATATAATAATATATTTGGTAGGTACTTACATCTAATTATATATATAGTATGCTTCAAGAACAATAAATTAATGTTAGTTTTTACGACCACCCATATATATTAAATATTATTTACTACTTACTGATAATAAAAAAGTGAGACACCAGAATGAGTCAACCCGACTGCAGGGACGACTGTTTTATATTTAAGCAAAGCTTGAGTTGTCTAAAAATGGTCAAAACTTCTTGTTAAAACATGTTCTTGCATATATTTTATACCTACTATTATATTATTATAACAATCCGTGTAATTTTATAACCTTTGCCCTTTGGTGTTTCTAAAATATGTAAAAAACGGTACCTAACCTTGTATGATAATTTTTTATCAATATAATATTAGTAAAAGCTCAAATGTAGCACTTATACGGTAGATAATACATAATAACAGAAATATGTATAATATTATGGAGCTAAATGTAGAAATGCCTATATGTACAGTGAGACATAGGACACACTAAGACAGTGGTTACTGGTTCTCAACCAGGGTGACACAAAATCTCCACGGGTAAAGGAAAAAAAGTAAAAAAATAATTAATTTATTCGAAAAAAATCATATTGTTATTTATTGCAGGCACTGGCATGTAAAAAGCATACCTCAAAGTTCGTATCCATATTTTTCATTTTATTATTTGCTAGGTAGTCTATTTTACTTAGTATAAGACATAACCTAAACTAACCTTACTTCAACCCAAGGGCACAAATAGATGGGGGGCTTAGCCTTCTCAAAATAACTAAAAGCCCCCCCCAAAAACCCCCCGTTTATTTTAATCTAAACAATGCCTAGTTTTTGGATTGTAGTTAAAATGTACTACAGTATTTAACTTCCAGCGTATTCTTTTGCTTATTATTTTTATTTCACCCAGGTTCCTAATAAGTACATATTTATTTTTTTGATTCATTCAACAATAGTAGATTTTATTTGCATAAATGTTTTTAAACATTAACTAGCTATACTTGGGGGCACACTAAGTAGCTGTATTTGATTTAAAAACCTGAAGGTTATAGACTCCAGTTCATAGTTCGTAGCTATATAAATTGTAAGTTCTTTTAAGAGTATTTAAATAATTTAAATAATTTAATTTAATTATTTTTTATATCTTAAAATGCAGTTGCCTGCAGGCTTTCGCGTTCCCCTTCAATTTTTTTTAATATATTTTCCCTGTTTTGATCTTTTTATATAGATTTCTTCATTTGCACGAGGGCGCCAACACCCCCTTCAATTTTTTTTTAGGAATTTAGCTCAATTTGAATTTTTTGTATAGATGTAAAATATTGATAACCTGCAGGTGCCTATGAGTAATCTTTCATAAAAGAACTAATTATTATGAATAGTTTTTTCTGTTTAAGATTCTGGAAATTTTAGTTTGAACTCTTTAATATGTGTTCCAATGATATAATTTTTTCTAAAATTTTTTTTTTGTGTTCTTAAGTAGCAAAATCACTCAGCACGGTTAAGATGTTACTGTTATTTATTTTTTCCAATGGGATCATTTTTCTGGTAGATCATAAATCATAATATTATAATAATATAGTTTTACATTTTTTTAAATACAAATACGTATATGATAACACGGCGCTTTGGATAGGCAATTCAGCTACAACGCAGTTTATTGTTGTGCACCACAGAATAGATGAAAATATGACAATAATCAAAACAGCTTTTAATCATACTATTATAATCAAGGTGGATAATATCCACTGGATATATATTATATATATCCACCTTGATTATAATACATACTAATCTATGCTTAAAATTTTGAATTTGAAATATAATAATATGATATATTATTTAAATTTGTATTTTTGTTTATTAATTTAATTATTGATTAAGATGGTGAATAGATATCAGAAGTACAAGCATATTTTTATAAAAGCATATTGTACCTAGCTATTTTATGAATCATCAAATGAAAATAAAATGAAAATGAAAATGAAAATTACTGGATTTTAGAGTTAACATAAAGATATACAGTACCTAAACCTAAGTACATCAAATTTACAGTACCTACTATAATACCAACTAGATTTGTAAAATTCCAAGTCCAACATTTTATACGTATATACTGCCGATCACAAAATTAATAATTATTATTTAATGTTATGTTAATTTTAATTTTAATTGTATAGGGTATCTATACCTATAGTTTTGATTTTACCATGATGTATGTATTTAATTTCTTATTTTTTCTTCTTATTTTTTGTTCTGTTTGATGTGTACACGTTGAGTAGTCGAAATAAACCTTCGTTTTCCATACATAATATATTATACTCTGTATCTATGTAATCATATTGTTTATTTTTAGGTTCATTGTATTTAATATCGTCAGCTAAGACGTCATACCTCGTAATGATAAAAACGTATTTTGGGATGTATACATCAAAATATACAGTTAAAATAAACACATAAATAGTTTTAAATACTACTTGATAAACTGCACTAAAAAGGCGTAGTTAAGTAAACTAATAAAACATATGAGGTGGATAATGTATATAAAATATAAAGACTACTAATATTTTATATTAATATATTGTTTTAAATACTTCGCACAAATCTAAGGTGATATCCGGCGTATAGTAGGTATATGCAAAAACCAAAGTTACGTATTAAACTTGGCGTGGTGAAACGAAGACGGCCATTGGACTGTGTGGTCTCGCGTATTTTATACATTGCACTTTTGGGATTAAACGTATAAATTCTTCTACGTCACCCAGTTAACATACTGTCCATGGCAATAAATATTTAATTTAAGTCTAAATAGTAAATGTAAGTCCCAAAATAAAATTAAAACAAACTTACGAAAACTCTTCCGAGTTCCGGTAAAACCTAGCTATAGAGTGCCGCAGAGCCGTCGCCAAAGAAACACCTTCATCCATCTTCATCTCACTCCGAACTGCTGCACCTTGAAAATATCGAAATATACTATGAAAATAATCAAGATGTGCGAGTTTATGTTAACACTTACATTATAATATATAGGCACACGGCTTAACGAACTCTCCATTAATATAGGTTTATTATTTTTTTATTCACTGAAATTATTAGAATTGTTAATCGTCGACGACCAATTTCGACAATTGACGATTACCATAGATGATATAAAATATATTATTTACTATGATAACCTCGACTATTATAGCCCTGACGATAACCTCGATAAATATCGAGGGTTTGACTAGTGACAAAGAAATACTTCTAGAAAACATATGTAAAGAAACACTATGTGATATTATATGTATCCAGGAAACACATAGAGGCAAAGACCGGAATAAACCAAAAATCCGAGGGATGAAATTGGTAGCTGAAATACCACATGACAAACATGGTAGTGCTATTTTCACTAAACCTTTGTTGGAAATAAAGTCATCAGATGTAATAAATGTTGAAGGAATAGAAATTTTAACGATAGAACTAACTAAGTGCACAGTTACATCAGTATACAAACCACCAAATATTCCATTTACTTTCCATAAGCCTGACAATTTTAACAATTCAAGAATAAAAATAATTATTGGCGATTTCAATAGCCATCACACAGAATGGGGATATGAAAATACAAATGATGATGGAGAACGAGTTGAACAATGGGCAGATGGAAACCAATTATCGATCATACATGACTCCAAGCTGCCTACATCCTTTAATAGTGCTAGGTGGAAAAGGGGGTATAATCCAGATTTGATCATGGTCAGTGAAAATATAAGACAGCAATGTGTCAAGACAGTAGCAAAACCAATTCCACGCTCCCAACATCGTCCAATTGTTTGTTCAATAAACGCCACCATTAAACCCACTATAGTGCCAATGAAAAGAAGATTTAATTTCAGAAAGGCTAATTGGAACGATTTTAGTACAGATCTGGACTCGAAGATCACAAACCTTGCACCATCCACGGAAAATTACGAGGCTTTTGTGAATATAGTTAAAAGAGTATCGAGAAAACATATTCCAAGGGGCTGCAGAACAGAATATATAACGGGTCTTTCCTCAGAGCTAACAGAACACATGCGTGCATACACAGAAATGTATGAGAAGGACCCTTTTGGATATGAAACCATAAATAAAGGTGAATTTTTGCTAGAAGCAATAGGTACAGAAAGGAGAGCAAATTGGATAAATTTAGTAGAAAGCATTGATATGAAACACAGTAGCCAAAAAGCATGGGGCTTAATGAAGAAACTAAATAACGATCCAAAGCAAAGGAATTCACAGAACTTAACCACACCAGATCAAATCGCACACCAACTTCTCTTAAACGGAAAAGGTCAGAGGGAAACAAACCACAAGAGAACCCAGAAAAAACACACGACTGAAAATGAAGAATGTGGACATTTTAAAGAGCAATTCAATATAGAAGAATTAAACGAAGCCATTAAGATGCTTAAAAATAGGAAAGCCGCTGGACTGGATGATATATGTGTAGAACAAATTAAAGAATTCGGTCCTAAGACCAAACAATGGATACTAGAGCTATTCAATGAAATCAGATCTACCTACAAACTGCCAAAAATTTGGAGAAAAGCTCACATAATAGCCCTTTTGAAACCAGGTAAAGAACCAACAAGCCCCAAAAATTTCCGGCCGGTATCACTTCTATGTCACTTATATAAAGCCTTCGAAAGAATGGTTCACAACCGTATAGTTAGACAAATTGACGAAAAATTGATACAGGAACAAGCAGGATTCAGGAAAGGTAAATCATGCACAGGGCAAATACTAAATATGACCCAGTTTATTGAAAATGGATTTGAAAAGAAAAATATCACTGGAGTAGCCCTTATAGACCTGACAGCAGCCTATGATACGGTAAGCCATAGGATTTTATTAGACAAAGTCTACAAACTAACTAAAGACAAAGGTTTTATGAAGATAATAAAGGCACTACTCCAACATAGAAGATTTTACGTAACTCTAGGAAACAACAAAAGTAGATGGAGAAGACAAAAAAATGGTCTTCCACAAGGCAGTGTGCTGGCCCCAATCCTATTCAATATCTATACGAACGATCAACCGATCACTCCAGGCGCCAGGCACTTTATCTACGCCGATGACACAGCGATAGCAGTTCAAGATAACAACTTTGAAGGAGTAGAATCTAAATTAGAGGCCTCACTTAAAACTATGACAAAATATTACCAAAACATGAAACTGAAACCTAACCCGACGAAAACTCAAATATGTGCGTTCCATCTGAAGAACAAACTAGCGTCTAGAAAGCTGGACATCACCTGGGAAGGAGTTAAGTTAGAACACACAACCCATCCTAAATATTTAGGCGTTACCCTTGATAGATCACTCAATTTTAAAGAACACTGTGTTGCCTTGAAACGGAAAATATGCGCTAGAAACACTCTATTGCGAAAATTGGTTAGCTCAAAGTGGGGAGCTCAACCCGAAACAGTTAGAATCTCGGCACTAGCTCTATGTTTCTCGGTGGCTGAATATGCATGCCCGGTGTGGGGAAGATCAACACACACTAAACAAATTGATACTGCTTTAAATGAAACGGTTCGCATTATAACAGGATGCTTAAAGCCAACACCAGTAGACAAATTATACCTTCTAGCAGGAATAGCTCCGCCACATATACGTAGACAAATTGCAAGTGACATAGAACGGACGAAACAGATCACGGATGAAAGGCACCCGATGTATAACACACAAGTGGAAGGATTCCGACTAAAATCAAGAAAGAGCTTTCTAAAATGCACTAAGAAATTAGAAGATGACCCACAGACATCAAGATTAAAGTTATGGGAGGTAGAGAGCAAGCAAAAAGTTGAAGAGAAGTTACCCCCGGGACATAACAATAAATGGATGGTCTGGAGAACACTAAATCACCTACGTACAGGAGTCGGTCGTTCGAGGGAGAACCTAAAAAAATGGGGAATAAGCAACGGGAATGAAGACATGAGCTGTATATGCAGAGAAGTCCAGACAATGTCGCACCTCCTAAACTGCAATGAATGCCCAATCAAATGTAACGTAACAGACTTACAAGACGCAAATAGCAAGGCTATAAAGTTGGCAGAATTTTGGAGCGATAAAATTTAAAAATTTGAAAAAACAACTCATACGTTACCTTTTAGAACCACCCATTGTTACCATTAATATAATTACCATTATTTACTAAGTACATTATTCCATATTATGTTATTTTATTTTATTTTATGTATACCAGTTGATTTTTTGACTAATTGACTAATTGATATTATGTTTTGTTATTTATAGTTTAAATGTAAGGATGTTTACCTATATATTTAATTACCTGTAAAATGACCTGTCATAACCCCGACTCGTAAAAAAAAAAAAAAACTATGATAAATTCGTAGAACTTAAATATTGTACTCAGTACCTATAATACGACCTATTGATAAATTATATCCTAATTTTAACCTATTGGCTATTGATCTATTATAAAATAGAAACTTAATCTACCAATAATTTCACTATTCACTACCTATATAAAATAATTAAAAGTGATAATTTGAAGACAATTTCTTAAAATCAATAATATATTTTTTAAATTTAGTACTATAATCCATATAGTTTAGCGCCCACGCTAATTTTTCAATTTTTTTTTTTCGGAAACCTATGATTTACAACCAGTTATAAAATGTATGATGCAAAAATTAATTCACGGAAATCATTAGTTGTTTTGATTTTACAATGATATGTATATTATGATTCTCGTAAACGATTTTCTTATTTTGTTGTTATTCAACAACTATTAACCGTCGGTATTTAAAATGTCCATCAAATGTTTAAACTATCATATACATTATAAAATGTTCAAAATATTTCAGTGATTTGTAGACATTTGAATTATGAAATGTTTTTAGTTCTGTATTCTATAAATGCCAATAAAATTTTATTCGTTGGTTCAAAAGGCTTAAAAATAATACAAACTATTACAAATTTCATCGTAAGTTGATATAATAGCAGTTAAAAAATATTAGAAATACATAGGCACGTTTTTTTTATAGGCATTTAAAGTTCAAACTTGTACAAAATTTATCAAAATCTTGACAATTTTATAAATATTTTGTGGTCAAATATTCGTATAAAAATGTATTTGTTTACCTATAATATGAAAATGTAATAAAAGTTTCCTCATAAGTAGTTATAATAGCAGTTAAGAAACAAAAAAGATCCATAGGCACATTTTTTTTTGTTAAGTAATTAAAGTTCAATTTTTAACATAATTTTTCAAATTGATAATTTACAAATTACTCTTTTGTAGTTAAAAATTTATAAAATGTTCAAATTTTATTGCTAAGGATTGAAAATTTAAAACAAGAATTCTCATGAATAGTTCATACTGAAACCAAAAAATCTAAATAATCTATTAAAAACAGAGCTAATTTTTGCAGACATTATAAGTTGTAATTTGGACGAAATAACTTATTAAAACAAAGAATAACCATTTTAGTTATTTTTTTGTAATTTAAAAATAGTAGGTATTCGTGGATTTATGAGTCTTTTATAGTATATTATTATAATTTATATACACGATGACACTTTCAAATGTGGTCTGCAATGTATTCTTGCTTTCTATTTCAGTTATTTATCTTTATATTTTTATATTTAACAATTCTAATAATTTTAGTGAAAAAAAAAAAATAATAAGCCATCAATATAGACAGATAGTTCATTAAGCCATATATATTATAATGTAAGTTATAACACGATTTCGCACATTTCGTTATGTTTAGGTAATTTTAATAAAATATTTCGATAATTTCAAGTTACAGTTTGGAACGAGATGAAGACGGATGAAGATAGCTGTTTCTTCGGTGGCGTCACGTACCTACTGCACGTTTGCATTCTTGATGCACTCCAGCTAGGTTTCACCAGAAGAGTCGATGTTTAAGCGTAAGTTTATTTTCATATTATTTTGGGATTTACGTTTACTTTTTAGACTTAAAATAAATATTTATTGCCACAGACAATCTGTTAACTTGGTGGCGTAGAAGCATAAACGTTTACTCCCAAAATCGCAATGTAGGTATATTATTATATACGCGAGCCCGAACAGTCCTAAGGCCGTTTTCGTTTCACCACGCCAAGATGTCTTAATCTTAATACGTAGGTACCTACCTATATCTTATTTTTACATTATTATAGTTGTATACTATATTATACTCCATAAACCATTTTAGGTTTGCTTAAAGTATTTAAAACAATATAATATTATTAACCATTATATTTTATATACATTATACGTACCTCATATATTTTATTAGTTTATTTAAATTTTACACTTTTACACTTATTTTAGTGTAATTATTATACCCTATATATAATAAACTTACTTTTAAAACCATTTCTTAATGAAACTTCAAGGTTATCAAGATATTACTAAAAGTGTATCTAAAATGTATTTGTTGCAACATTTTTAAAACTTGTGAATTAAAAAAAAACGAAAAGCATGGGGCACTTATGATAACTCCTATTTAAAGTCACTCTACAACTGAATCATTAGATAAACTTAATGATAAGTATTTTAAAGATTATTGATCATACTTCCAATTTTGTAAGAGATATTCTTTACTCATAGGAGCCCCATGCTTTTCGTTTTTTGTAATTCACAAGTTTTAAAAATTTTGAAACAAATACATTTTAGATACACTTTTAGTAATATCTTGATAACCTTGAAGTTTCATTAAGAAATTGTTTTAAAAGTAAGTTTATTTTCATTTTTTTAGTTCATGTATTAAGTAGAATTATAAGAAAAGCATGTTTTTAAAAAAATTTATTTTTATTTTCTACTTTTTAGTGATAACAATAAATTAGAAAAAAAGGATTTTTTGAAAGCATAATTTTTTTATGTTTTTTTTAGTCTCTTTATTTCTCATGTTTAAAGAATTAATATAATTATAATAGTCAACAGACAACAACTCACCGTAGAAATTCTTGAAGAGCTTCCTTCTTGCTTCACGAACTAGTATAAAATGATTAAATATTGAAATACCTATCTATAATAATACTGTTCTGTGTCAGGCTCCACCTATTTTAGCCCCCACTACATCAACCGTTCGAGGTCCGTTTTTCACTGTTTTGAAATTCAATTTGAATAGACTATAGAATAATATAGAAGCGACACTCCCCCCCACTTCACTTTTTTTTTTGACCAAGTATAACTTAGTGGGTAGGTATTTCACTTAGAGACCCGGCCCCGGACCGAGGGGATTTCAGTTTTTAAGGCCCCAGATGAATTTCCACAATTAGGGAACCAAAGCCCCCCCCCACATTTTGAGTTAGCCCCGAATTGACAACGGGGTCATGTATTGTCACCAACCCTAGACCTCCATACAAAATTTGAGCCTCCTAGGCTCAAAGTTAGCTAGTTAAAGAAAAGCATGTAAAATTTAAATATTTTGCAATTATATTATATCTTACCATAATTATTATTTTTGATAGGTACCTAATCTATACTAATATATAAAATGATGGCGTTTGTTTGTATGTTCGGGGTAAACTCCGATTATTATTGGCGTCTGGGCTCTGAAAATAAATAGTTGTATACAGTTTAAACGTATTTTTTTACTATTTGCGGTATACAAATCAATAAGAATTAAGAGGTTGGGAAGACTACCTACCTGCGATTAATAAAAAAATTATTATTCATCTCCTTGTTAGTATTATCTGTTAGAACGGTTCAACGGTAACACACAAATCGTGTTTTGGTTTTTCAGTTTTTGTTAGACGACCACGATTTAAGATACTATCGTGGACTGTGGACATGACTGGTACTTGGAGTTTTATTGCAGTGACGTTTTTGTAATCACCAATTTTCTTTATTTTGTTAATAAAAGGTAAAACGTCCTGTAACCGGTAACAGAGGTAACCAATAACGAAACTCGCTAGTGAAAAGCTCGATTTCAGATTTCCATTTACGATTTACTATAATCATGAACTATAATACTGTAGTATATAATATCTAATACGATATATTTAGATATTGTATATCTGTGTTACATGTGTTACTATGTGAAGAGTGACAAAGTGACGTTCGTGCGGTGGTATCATTGTCTGTTTTCAGTAATCAAAATCAAGCGCGCGGCCACTGACGACGAAATTCCGAATTACTACCAACACGACGGGCAGAAATTCACGGAATTTCTGCGATTAATATCGTTCTAGTCTATGACGATTTACGAATATAATAATAATGAAATAATACTGAATAATATGTACAAATTAATTCCGACCGAAAAAGCGATCGCAAAAAAATCTATTCCGAATAACATGTCTAAAAGTAGTAGGTACTTTTCGACGGGAGTTGGGCGTCATATTATGGTCGTATTGTTCTATGGTCGTACCGTACCCTTCGCCGTATTAAGTCGTTTGGCCGTCCATGATAAAACAATTAAATTGTTTTATCATGCGGTCGTCGTAGTCACGACGGTCATAATACACGGTTACGGTTGTATTTGGCAGCAAGTCGCAAGTGACAACGGTACGACTTAAGAGTTAGACGCATTTTTTTTTAGAAGCCCAAACGAAATAATGCGCAATATACGTCCTATATACGTAGATATTTTACAAGACGAGTAGTATCTATTCTCTATCGGTAATCTGTATTATCACGATTCGCGGTGCTCAAATTCCGACCGTAGCGAATGACTATTTTTTCTCAATTATTATTTGATAACGGCTCTGTCGTTAGTCGCTGTCCGAGTGAGAGTGCGAGAACTGAGAAGCTTACCGTAGTGCGATCAGCTCGTCGTGTCCGTCTGACGTCTTCGAAAATGCGTTGAACCGAGTACGTAGTTGTCATTTTGAGGAGGAGCAGCAGTAGCTGGAACGTCGGGAACAGGAGCTCTCACTTTATTCGACGATTACGATGGCGGACAGTGATACCGATGACATCCTGTCGGAGGGTTTTCTGGAACCCGGCGAACTATTGGACAGCGACGACGATCAACCAGTCGACAACAGCACGTCGGCGCGGACCAGCCAGCCGATGGCACAGCTCAACAGACCCAAAGTATGTGCCTCGTTTTATGTTTACCTCATACATAATTGCATACTGATCCTGATGTGTTCCCTATCAGTTGAACAGAAATACGTTCCAATCGGCGTCCAATTCGGATCAGCAGCCCACATCAGACATCACAGACAAACAAGTCCAGTATATTCTAAACAGGTATGTTATGGTAGATTTTGTAGAGTTAAGTAAGTCAAAGTGTGTTTTGCTTTCCAGTCTTGGCATGAACAAAAACAACAAAGACATTCAGCTGAATGCTTTACATTTGCACGGAGTCATGGGAATGACCACTAAAGATATAATCGATTATTTTGATAAATACGATCCTAAATTTTTGGAATGGGTATCAAATTCTGAATGTTAGTAGATTGTTTGTCGAGTACCTACCTTAAACATTTATATGCATGTTTTATCTTCCATCACATTTTTTTTGTTGGTATTTTTAGGTAATGTTGTATGGCTGGATGATCGAATGCCCACTAAGGCGTTATTGGATTTAACTCGACCGATACGTGAGCTAAGACATATTACGTCTGCAGTTAATGATGAATTAAACAATGAACATGGAGCTTTAAATGAAAATCAAAACGATGACCACATGGATCAAGATGACGTAGGAGCAAATTCATATTTAAAAAATTGTATTTGTTATTTTGTCACGTGCTATATGATTGTAGGTATTAGTATCAGAAGATTATGTCAGCTGTGTGGGTTACAAGTTGCCCCCAGGTATGTGGCGAAAAGCAATTAAGCCACATGAAAAATCCAAGTGCATATTGATGAGATACAGTACCGTGTATGACAAACAAGATGTAAAGAATAAAAGTGCTGATGTAGAAGACGGAGGTCTCGCTAATATAAATATTTTAAATTATTTAATACACATGAGTATACAAATAAGCTTATGCAATTTAATTTTTTTTTTCTAGATTATGAATTATTTTCCCAAGAAAGTCGTAAACGTAAGTTTATACCTGTCATCAATCATCCCGATATCGGAGATGAAATGTTGAAAGACGACGTTCGGTGGAAGTTGGCCAAAAATCCAGGAATCAATACTTGGACTGCAATAGCCAAAACTTGGAGCCAATATGACAATGCTATGGATAATGCTAAATGTATGTTCTTTGTTTTTCTTGTGGTAGTGTTAAAGGTGAACCACATAGTCACTTTTGCTTTAATCAGTTTAACTCTTAGGAAACAGTTTATACTTTTATGTCTGATTTTTCATGCAATTTTGGTTTTTTTTGTGAATTCTCCTCTAAGTATCCTACAAATATATTTTAATTATTTTTAAATCCAGATAAAATATGATAAATAATTATAATATAGTGTGACACGGTGGTTGACTGCAGTTGCTAATGTGTGCTGCGGTCAAGCATAATTCGGCATTGTTAGCTCACGAATGGGTGGCATAATTGTATTATTCAGTTAAAATAATACTAAATATGAGAGTATCCTGTGTAAACAGTCTTATTACCTATATTTTTAGTATGTAAAATAATAATAAGCACTCATCACAATTTTAAATTAACAAAATGTTTTATTACCTAAATGGAGTTTCTGTTGGGATGGATTGTCAACATTTTAAAATTGATAAAGTGAATATTAACACTAATGATTTTATTTGAAGAAAAAAATCGTCAGTGGCTTTTAGAATATTTTTTTTTTTTATTATTTGAGTATGAACAACTTATAAATAAACATAATATTTGCTAAAAATTAAAATTAAAATATATCTAAGAATAATAATAAAACATTTGATATAACATTTAAATAAAATAATCAGCTACTTTCAGAGTAACCAATTATTACTGATGTAATGTCTTATAACATTTTATTGTATACTTACATAATTGGTATGTGTGTGGTTAATTATTGTAGACAAATCCAAAGTACGCACTCCATCACCACCACCACCCACATCATCATCAGGTGCAGCTAGTGAAGATGACGACGATGATTATAATGATGCTAGGTATAGAGAGAGCAAAATACCAAGAATGCGTATGTATGCAGACGATGAGACACAAGCTACTACAAGGAAGCGTCTGAATTCAAGTTCAAATTCAAGGTTTGAATAACTAGAAAAAATGTATGAAAGTAAAATCTTTTCATTTAAATTTTATTCCTTTTTATTAGACATCAAGTAAATATAGCCAACGACTTGCGAGAACGTCTCAACGGACGTTTGGTTTCTGCTAAAGTAGCAAAAGCAATTCGCGCTGCTAAAGCGCATCAGTATCTTGATGATGAGTCGCTTGAAGTAGATATTGAAGATGTTAATGACGAGGAATACACTGATATTCCATTTAGCCGTGCAACTCGTCGAGATATTCCACGCCGCCAGTATTTACATGAAGATGATGGCGATTACACGAGTGATGAAGATGTGTATGAAAAGAGAAACGTTAAGAGTAGACTTGGGCCTCATAGAAAACATAGTCACCGTTATAATGCTCGTTCTGTGTCTCCACTCCAGATACAAATTAATAATGATAAATATTATAAGCGTATAAATCGGCGTTAATAGTAACATTATTAAACATGGATAATGTTTTTGATTTTCATAAATTTTAATGATACATTTTAAAAATGAATCTATAAACTCTTAACATACTTATACAACAATTTATTTTTCTATTTTATTGTTGTGAAAATATAAAACACAATCAGTTGTGTGATTATGTATATTTAATGTGTTATTTTGTAATAACTATTCCTAAGCTTTTGAACAATTTTTTTTTTTTTTCACATTTACGACTTATATTCAATTCTGTTTTTAAGTCTAAAATTAAATAAATCTGGTGATTTTTTTAAATTAAATTTATAATAATGAATTATCTATCAACATAATTTTTAGTATTTTTTTACAAAGATTTTCTAAATTATAATTTACATTTAACATAGTGAATGTATCTGAATTATAATTGGACCGTGAAAAGTTTTTTTTTTTGTGTGAATGAATATATTTTATTAAATATAAAATATTTTAATCAATTGATATGACTTATGAGTTTTGATACAAATAAAAACGAAACCAGTGTAAATGTGTCATTATATGAAAAATAAATGTCCATAAATAAAAGTTTAATTAATATACATCCATGTATCATAAATTAAATAAAATAGTTGGTCAAAGTTACAGGCACCCACCTAACCTAACCTAACCCATCTTGAGTAAAAAAAATTGATGAGCGGTTAATCCAAAAAAATAAAAGAAAGTTTGTACAACTTTCGATTGATTATTAATTAGTAATGTCATTTAGGTTTAATACTAAATATTTGGATTCTTTATTTAGACATTAATCTTTAAAGTTTGTCTGTTAAATTAAAAACCAACAAACTTATATCATTTAACTAGTTCTGAAGTAGTTAAGGGGGCTGCCTAGTGTTAAAATAGTAGATTTGTTGAATTTGAATAAACTGAGTATTCACAAATAAAAATAATGAATAATATTAAGGTTAATGCTCACATTAATGTATTTTTAAATAATAAAACTTAAAGAACCTTAAAACTACTGAAAAATTGAAATATTTACCCATAAGCAGTTTTTGTCAAAATCAATTATTTTCTTTTATTGTTGTTATTCAAAAATAAGTCGAAATGTTAACTAAATATTAATATTAGAATTTTCTTAACTCTTTTTGTTAACATAGTTCCTCTTAAGTTTTCTTAATGGAATTAAAAAAAAATAACATTACTAGTTCAAATATTGAAGACGATATATTGTCATAATTTATTCAGTGAAGGCTATCCACAAATAAATATGACGTATTGCTGAGGAAAATTGTGAGGACCCATCCACCTACAAACATCATTAATTAGAAAATACAAATTGCCAATATTCAATCAGTCGGTCACATATTTTTGTTAGTTTTTGAGCGATATCCAAGTATAATTTATCTAATAATTATTTTTTTAAAACAAATCTTTATTTTACATTCTGAGTTGAGCGAATGTATTGGTTTTACAATGATGTGTTTTTTTTTCTGTCATCAACATTTTGGTTAGTAAGCATGCTTTGATTTTTGAGATCAGCATCTTTTCTGATAGAAAAGTGAACCTAGTTGGTACTTTTGGGAGGTAAAAATTGAAAATTCCAAATAGTTATAGAAAGTGTAGAGAAAAACAAAACAAAAGTGGAAGAAAAATGATAATTTTTAGGCAAAACTGATTTTTAAGGAAATCAATTTTATTTTTTTGGTGTAACTCAAAAATTAATTACCGTAGACCCTTGAAATTTTCACCAAATATTTATATTATCACTTAACATAAATTGTTACATTTTCATAATATTTTGACTCTTTGCGATAATTCTAGCTTTGAGAAATGTTTATTAGACATTTGTAATTCTCTATTAATTACTATTCTCGATAAAAACTTTTTCACTTAGTAAAAAAGCATGAAAATTTAATACAAGATTCTTAAAAAGTTTCATAAAACTGAGTTCAAAAAAATCAGAAATACATATGCACGATTTTTTTTTATATGCAATTGAAGTTTAAATTTTGACAAAATTCAACAAAATATCGACATTTTTTTATTTATAAATTCATAAACGGTTTGCTTTTCAAAGCTAACATTATAAATGTTGAAAGAAAACTCCTCACAAATTTACCTACATTAATCAATAAAAAAAGGTTACTGAAATAGTGAAATGCAACATTAATTTATTGTGAGTGTTTGAATTTAAATTTTTACGATGTTGTACATTCATAGGTAAATTAAAGAAGTTTCATCAAACAATTTTTGATATTTTGTTGTAACTTTAAAACAAATGAACCTCGATACTTGAAATTTGTATCAATTATTAAAACGACCATTATCCATACATGTTAATATTTTAAACAATTTTGTTACTTTTTCAACTATTCATAGCCGTGAGAATTTTTTTAAATCTTGTAAATTATTATTTAGTTAGAAATTCATAAATTTTTTTCTATTCATACCTAAGACTAAGAATTTTAATTGAAGATTTTGCATACGTTTACCTATTTTTTTTTCGAACTTAAGTATTGGTGATATACCTGTTGAGGATTTATTATAACAAAATTTACTTTTAGAGAATTTTATGACTGAAAGATTTCCGAGTGAACTTCAAAACTAAGCTAGATAGCTTAGGTCACCGTCAAGGAAGAATTTTTCAAAAAAAAAATTTAAAAAATGTTTGTTCTAAATAGAAAAGGGATTGAAAACAGTTTTTAAAAAGACGGTTATGTTACTTAGATTTTTAAAAGGAAGAAGCTTGTTTTGACTTCTCAACCTGCGCTATACTATTTATTTAAATGGCGAGGATTTCCGAGTGACTTAAAAACTAAGCTTGATAGCTATTATGGCACCGTCGAGTAACAGGTTCCTAAAAAAAAAATTAAAAAAATGTTTTTTTCTAAATAGGAAAGGGATTGAAAACAGTCGATTATGTTACTTATTTTTTAAAAGGAAGAAGCTTGTTTTGACCTCTCAAACTGCGCGTTACAGTCATATAGTGGACGACGTTATACCGAGGGCTCAGAAGTCAGAAGACGCGAGGAACACGTCTGATGTTCTATACCCGCCGCGGAATAAGATCATGACTGCGCGACGGACCGTTTTGAGTCCGTTTCGCACAGCCGGTTTTTGATTGGTTCCCAGAATCCCCTGGAAGTGTTGCACAAGCGGCACGTGGAGGAAGTTGCTTTGACTGCGCGACCAGTCATGATGTTATTTCGCAGCGAGTATAGTCGTATAGACTTGAGCAACCCCATCGCCACACGTAGTAACTCCACTGTGTCAAATTATGCGATACGCGGCCACCGCTTTAGGAGGGTCAAATTGGCTGGGCGTGGGGTGCTATGCCGCAGCGATTGCACTCGATGGGAATATATATCGACCGCAGAACCCGACATCCGCCTTCCCCTAGGTCGAAGGCATCGATATACAAGGCGATGCGATGGGGTTAGGGGTAGATACGTGAAAGTGTACTTTGGGTATTCGGTGGTAATAGTTGCCAAATCACTATTTTCGGTCATCGGCGGTGGCGCCACACGACGACGGTTACTTGCAGACTGCAGTGCACTGCATGACGACTGTTATTTTATAGTGGTCGCCGCTTAATGTAATCATTTATATTTATCAAAATCTGATTTCCCGTCATATAGGCGGTAACATAAATATTTGTCGACGACAATTTCAGAAACATAATATCTTTCCGACCAATGTTTCTTGGTCTAGACTCTAGACCTACTATATTTTAAAACCAATATGCAGTCAATATGGCATCCATGGATGCATAAAAAAAAATTGGTGTTGCTCAAATAATTTTTGGAAACCTCAAAATATTGTTATACCTACAGATATAAAATGTAATATTTTGAATTATTTTCCTTCCATCAATACCCACCCACCCATGTATAAGTTGTTACCTGAGCAACACTTGGGCCCTATGTTACACGCCACTGGGCCAACAAAGATTAAGAAAAACGTTTTAATTTTTAAGTACAATTATATTATTTTATTTTTAAAAATTACAAAACCGTAAGTAGAAAAAACATTGGCGATTTCGATACAAAATAAAACTATAAGTACAGAAATATATTATGTCGTAAATATATATAGGTATATAACTCAGCTCATAATAATATATAATATTGTACTATTATACGTACAAAATAATAAATATATAGTATATACATAAATAGTTTAGGTAATATATAAAAACGCAATAATATAATATCCTTAAATCGATTACCTATATGTATAGTAAATATATTTATATAAATAGGTATAAAATATAATAGAGTTGATAGAAAAAAAATATCACAAAATTTGTCAGACATTATAAACAACGTCGGATTGATGACGATAAAATGTAGCCGCAACTCTACTGTATCCCGGATGGATGGTGGAGTCAGTGGTTGTTTCAAAGGTCTAAAAACCTGTCTTTATAAAATACCGAAAATAACACTTCCTGTAAACAGGTGGTTTGCACCGTTATATTGTTCTGTATATCATCACTATACTTGGATGCACAGGATGATTCATTAAGCTGCTAAACGAATAATATACAATTATTCAAAAAAAAAATTTGGAATTTTTAAATACATCAACTTAAAAACCATATTTTTAAATGCTCGAGAATTTTTGTATTGCCCACATAAGGAGATTTGAAGATACAAACGTAGATATTTCAATGAGAAAGGGGGGTTCTGATATAGAAAGGGTGTGGTAAATTATTTAATGGATAATTTTTCTGAAAATGTTGATAAATCAAAATTCGAACGAGTCGTTTTTGAGTTATTTAACTTTGTGTAGTTACTATAGTCTATAAGGAGGAAGAATGACCAATTGCGTCTACAATAATGGGCTTGCAATATATGGAAATATATAATATATTATATACAATAATATAATGGAATTAAACATTTTATAGTAAATACTTTAATCTATAGACTATCAACATTTATGGTTTGTAAAAAATGTCCAAGTATTATTAATCTGTTTTATATTTTTAAGGATTATTAATAATAATTTATTATACTTACTAGAAACATTTTAATGACTGAAAAACTATTCGTTCGAATTTTGAATTAGGTACTTACTTACATAAACATTAAAAAAAAAATGATCCCCTAAAGTTTACAGTAAATTGCAGAAAAACAATTGGAATTTGTTTTCATCGCTATAGTTTGTACACTCCTTAATTATAATACAAATAGTTTCAAGAATTTAGAAATATGGTATTTAAGTACATATATTTAAAAGTCAGAATTTAAATGATTGCATTATTAAATATTAAATGAAAAATGGGGTGAGCTTGCTTGGTAAATTACGCTGTACATATAATACATTATATACCGACGTGCATTCGAAACAAGTGCGACGGAGACGAATGGCAAGAATGCTTGAATTTTTTGGAGTGAGCATAGAAAAAAATTGCACAATACTCGGAGATACGCTGTATGAGAATAATGCTTCAAATAGTGTTGTATGATTATTTAAATCTTAAAAATGTATTAATATTTATAAACATTTGTGGTTGAAAAACTTTAAAATATAATAAAATCGTAACAGCGGGATTACGAATATTGTTATGATGGGTATCGAACTATCGATGTATATATTATATTAAATCACTCAATTTGTTTATGGAAACACGAGACTTGCATCTAAAATTTGAAACTGCAGGTTTGCCAGTCGAATTAAATCGGATTGTTCGTTTATTTTTCACTCGGATCGTATATCCGACAGGCCCGAATCGACACTGCGGTATAGTATCGCATCACATTGTATAATACATCAGTTACATTATATTATTATTTGATTGAATAACTCGATACGACAGCGATTTTCGCTGTCTCTAAAGCGTCACACTCGACGACCATAGGACTTTGGCGGACGCCACATCACAATAAATATTACAATATTATCATATTATATATACATATGACGAACACGTGTGGTTTTTCGTGGCGACGTTCATCGTGCCCACCGAACGATTGCCGCGATCGACGCCATCGTAACCGACCACTCGACGATCGGAGAAGGCGTATGATCGATGGAGACTGACCCCGAAGAGCTGACCTCGCCGCTGCCAGACGGGCCGTCGTCTGCGGTCCGAAATCGGCCACCGCGGCCCGCAGAGCCCTTCTGACCAGTCGTCCGGCCCTTGTTCTTGGTGACGGGCCACCGGTCGCCGTTTGCCCCGCCGACCGCAGTGCAGTTGAACCAGAACTCGCCAATCGACCTGGGCTCCTCCTGTTCGACGCGCATCCTGAGATCGTTGAACTTCCAGAAATCTCGATTCTTGAAGAAGTACGTTGCACCTGTGTGATAAACACGCACATTATTGTGTTGTCGATATTTCTCAGTCGTACAAATAAAGAAATATAAATTAACTTGAATCGAAGTAGATGTACGACTATTTTGTTACCTGTTATAACGTTATATATTTTTTCCTACTAGACTACACTAGTATCATTAAACTATCGCTGCGTAGTGGGTACCTATTTCCACTTCACCGCCACCCGTCGGAAACAAAAGATTTACTGTCTGCTGGAAGGAAGGAATGAGGTCATTTTCTAACATTTCAACCGAAACCGAAAATTAAACTTTCAGCGCAGGCGTGACAAAAAAAAAGTATGTTTGGTTCGTGTGGGAATGCAATTATTTAGTATTTTAGTGTTGGACTGATTACAACAAGCCTTGCCTAATACGACTCGTGCCACAATAACGTTGCTTGCTAATCGCGAGTATTGGTGGCTCACTCCGCCCGCCCTTGCCATCAACAATATACTATTCAATTCAGAAGTTATGCGTTTGAACTTTAATTACTAAACGGTTATAGAGTTTCATTTGCCCAACAACGTTTCCCGCGGCAGAAGGTACAAAATATAACTAATATGTTGCAAAGCGTATAATTTACGAATTATAGGTTTCACTCACCGTCGTGCCATTGGAACGCCGCGTCGATGTTGTATCCCGCGCCACGCCATACAGACGATATGTCCCGCGGATAGTCCAACTCCATCTGACCAGTTTCATCGTCACATCTCCAGTACATGGTGCCGCTGAATATGTACGTTTTGCTGTTGTGACCCCAGACGATGGCCGCGTCCACACGGTCCAGCTCTTCGGGCAGTCCGAGCGTCGTCAACGGCTTCGGGTATCCTCGCAGAGGGTTGTTGCCGTCGAACAGGTAATATTGACGACCTGCGCGGCAAAATTTATTTTTAATAATTTAATATATTCATAATATATTTTTTATTTACTCTCAATTAATAGCTTAAAATGTAAATGTTTGCTATAGTTGTTTATTCATTTTACAATTCATATAGTTTAAATTATTCTGACACCTATAATTAACACACCCATATCTATAGGTAATAATAATAATTTTTTTTCTATTAAATTGTTATCATTCATGTTAATACATTTTTTTTGTAATTTGTTGCATTCATTTATTGAAGTTTTTAGGGCATTTGCATTTTGTTTAGGGAATTTTCGTGTTATTTAGATCATCATCATATCTCTAGTAATAACTAATATTTAATAACTAAAAATAAAATGGGTATGATAATTAACTGACCTATGAAAAACACAATCTTTCCGTCTTGCCTTTCGTACACCGCGTCCACCTGGTTCATGTCTTCTGGCAGATTGTACCACAGCCGTGAAATTAGAGCCGGATATCCGGCGTAAACTCCCTTTGGGCCCAGTCTCCACGTGTATTTGCCCTTGAAGAAGAACGTATCCTTTCGTATGATTGACACTGCATCGAATGATGTGTTGCAAAAGTCCGGTTTGTCGTCGACGACCACTGCTACGGGCGGTCGTCTCGGTGGCATTGGTCTGCTGGTAGTGTATGTCACTGGGGTAACGGGATTGGTGATACTGGTCATGGACTTGGTAATTACTGTTCTAGCTGTACTAGATATCGTCGGAACGGTAGTCGATGGATCCGGTCTCTGCGAAGTCGGTCTGTACGCCGGTATGTCACCCCAGATCTTGTCATCTTTTGCACCTATTTAATAGAAACGAAAAATTAATCGATGCCACGGAATTAAAATCGTAGTCGATATTTTCCTCAAGATATTGCAAAATACTATATTGTCATTACCTAGTCAACTGTAGTAAATTTAAAGTAGGCACTTATTATCTATAAACAACGGAGTATACGTTATATATGCGTATGCGTATATAATATATAGCCTTTCTTGAACGCACATAGGCGCAAATTATGGGGGGCTTGGGGGTGCTAATGGGGGTGGATTTTTGTCTTCAATGCATTTATATAATATATAAATGCATTGAAATCACCAAATATATTATATTTGGTGGATAGGTCGTACTATATAGATTATAGTTATTATAGTTATAACTTATAAGCAGTTTATGAACTATTTTATGATAAGGTACTATATAGGTACCAACTATAAAGTAAACACTATAGGTTTGGAAAGTTGGAAAGGTTGATATAATAAAATAATAATTGGAACTAAATACTTTAATGGTATTTCCGACGCACCGTTTGTATCAGAGTCCGGCGGGATAAATATTATATGTCGTGTTTGGTTTTGGATAGCGATGTGTAAAAAAATCTTATGGCTTGAAAAAAACTATTAATCTATATATTATAACGAAAATTGATTTTCGTGGGCTCAAGAACACACCCGAAGTTCGTAAAGGAATTTATTACCGTATACACTTACCGTAAAGGATCTGTATACCGATCCGGTCATCGTTGGGAAGTTCAAAGTTGGATTTCAGATCCTGATACCATGGGAACATCAATGCGTCTTGTGCCGATGAGTGCGAAAGACCGAGTGAGTGACCGAATTCGTGCACGGCCACCCTGAACAAACTGGTTCCTAAAGAGGCGCAAAAAAAAAAATTTTTTAAATAAATAATGATGTTAACTAAGTAAAATATTAAAGATACAAAAATAAAGAATTCCGGTATACGTAGCAGTTGCGTAAATAATTTGTCCTCATAATGTTAGAACTTAGAACAAAATAATTACACGGCCACTATCAAAATACATCGAATACAAATTATTGTATCTTATTTTATATATATTTATATTTGATTCAAGTAAAATACAAGATTCTTTTTTTGAAACAAACTTTTAGTATTATTAGTTATTACCCCTTAAGAGTCTTAATTATTGCATATGTCTCTCTCAATACCTAGTCATTAGTCAATATGTGTGCAGCTGAATAGATAAATGGCCCATTGTTCAACACAACAGAGTTTTTATACCCACCACATGGCACTAAAGGAACTTTCACAGTTTCACGCGTATAAGATGAACTGCGTTGCAAGTTGCAAGTTGTAACTGTTCCATGTTTAAAGTTGTTACCAACGCCCAGCTGTAAATATTGGGAAAAATTGGGATACACTGTCGATAACTACAACATTTATCATAATCTGTGTTTTTATAATGTTATATCACTTATTAGAAATAATAAAGGTATCACAGAAATACAATTTCAAATACATTTTTATTCTCAAACAATATTATTGTCGGGGTTGTTTTCGAAAAAACTGCAGATAAATATAATAGTACCTACCTATCTAGGCTATCTATACTCGACGAGGACTGTACCCAGATTTGAGTGGACCTAATCCCTTACGATTTATGCCATTGATAATTATAATATAAATCAAAATGAGGGTACCTACATAACATGATTTTGTCATATGATGAGGAGAGAGGCAGATTTTTATTTTTAAAAACATAATTTATTTAAGATCTATATTAGTCCGTGGTTTTTATTTCACTGACCAGGAAAAAATTATTTTGTTATAAAATAGTTAATATAGGGGATATATCTCTTCACCCCTTCCCTATCCGTTTGACCACCAATGGTACGTATAATGTACTTATCTTATAGTTTTACCTATAGGTACTGACCACTGACGTACAGTATAACTGTATAAGTAATGTACCTACGCAGTACAACCACTGTACACATGTGTACTCGTACTGTCGTATATTTGTACTCACCGTCTTTGCTTGTCTTGTCGGCCACCAGCCATTCTTCTTCCTCGTCAAAATGAGCGTCTCCTCCTCGTCCGGTGCCCGGGAAAAATGCGTGAGCCAACACTTGACCCGGCCCATCGAACGGATATCCGTCGCCGTGGTAACCTCTAAGTTAAATAGAAGCACATGCATTAGGTTATATTATATTATAATGAGCCTCGCGCACCATATCTAAACTATACGAATAACAGAACAAGTATGTCAAAAATCCAAAAATTATAAATCCAGGATTGAATATATTTATGATATATGCAATGATTAGAATAATACATTTCATTTTCATTGCCTACATAGTTTTATACGATTTGCAGTTATTACGATCAGCCCGATGCCCCCGATATGAGGTTTATCGTTTATAATAAAAGCGACGAGCCATCACCTTAGTACATCCTATAATAATAGATAAAAAGTATAATATAATGAAATATATTTTTGAGATTTACGACGAAAATAACGTGTGATGATATATAATAATATAGTTTTCTAAAAAAAAATCCATTTTTATTTGAAATTTAAATTATTTTAAAACACCGATTCTGCTTTATTTGGATTTGAAATTTTTTTTAATTTTTAGATTTTTGAGATATCATTCATCTTTATCCCAGAATGTAAACATACGTCGCGACGTGTCTATATACATCACGCGCTAGGGGCTACATAATGTGTAGGCATTAAGACAATACGCATAGGCAAAGGCGCAAATCCCAACACTAACTTTTCAAAAAACACCAGAATGTCTGCAGATTCGCTGTTAACTTCCCGAAACGTGAGTTTGGAATATTGGGCCCACACTTGAAACGCTTTGTTCAAGTCCGACCTCACCCATCCGTGGTCTACTTTATCCAAACGCCTCGTCCGCAAACTGAGAACAAACAAACAACATAGGTACAGATTATTATTTTTGTTTGTTATTATAAAATCAGACAACGCGTATTGCCAATATAATATTACAATAATATAACAATTTATTATATTGTTGGTGTTCAAATACGTGTTGCTGGAATTCATAATATCAATTAATAATTTTAATTAGCGTATTATTTTGATGGCCTTAATAAAAATGTAGGTACCTACCTATACATCATTATAATGTATAAGGAAATATTCAAATATTAATCAAACGGAAAATTGATGAAATAAAAAATAATAATCGAAAACAAAGCATATGATTACTATATTGAATTACCATAATTATTGTTGTGCTTATAAGCTACCTATAATATATAAATGCAAAATGCGTGTGTTATTTGTTGTCGCCGTGTAAAGAATATTTTGTTAATTTTATTACGGTGAATAAACCTTTTTTGGGCGGCTTTCATTTGGGCGAATAACTCGAAATTTCATTTCGTTTGGGCGAATTGATACATATCATTTGGGTGAAATTTACACGGGCCCCTAATTTATATAATACTTCGTTTGGGTGATTATATATAGGTACAAGGTGTAACAGAAAGATCTAACGAAAAAATAATTGATTCTAGTTAAATGTATGAAAAAAATCTGTGAAAATTATATGGATAATAAATAATTTAAGAAATATACTTATGTCAGGAAATTCTCAAAAATAATATATTAAATAAAGCTATTACGTTTTAAATAAATTTACTCTAAAAAATATTGATATTTAAAAAATTCTAAAAATTTAACTACTTAACTTGGATAAATGTTTTAACCATGAAAATTTTTTTTATAATCGGATTAACAAGTTGGCTATTTTGGAACATTTTTAATTTTCATTTTCAGTTTCAGTTTCAATAAATAAAAATGAAAACTATTTGAAAATATTTATTATAACGAAAGTTATTGCATTAGTTAGTTCTTTCTGTTACATCCTATACATAATTTAAGAAAAATGTATATAGACACCTAATAATAAGTCCAATACATTTTCCTTTCCATTTTTAGAGACTTGGTTTTGAGCACTTTAAAATGATTATCGCCAATCGGCCGAAACGATTTATAGTGCGCACCTAATCAATATTATAAAAGTTGTTAATTCTGTATAATACGAGTATATACTTACACATTATAATATCATAATATATTACTATTATATATATCGTATAGGTACTTAGTACTTAATTACTAACCTCGAGACATGTTATATATAAGTTCATAGATACAACAAATGTAAATATACATTTTCCCAAATAATCACTTAATATCTCGCCCAGATGATATATGTTCTACTTAGGTAAAATTTAGGTCAATCGCCCAAATGAATGACGCCCCCATTTTTTGTTTCATCGCTTTTCTTTTTAATTTTCATATTTTCATTTTTAAAACAAACTTCTAATTATAAAAAATAGATTAAATAGAAAAACAATTATTTGTGTACAATTCTCTAAGATATCTAAATAGTATTTGAAAATATATGGACATTAAGTAGCTATAAGTATAATATTTATGTTATTTTGTATTTTAATTATTAAAAATTATATAGTAAATATATGAAAGATTAATAAAAACCAATAACTAAAGCATTTAAAAAATATAGTGGATTACCGTAAGTCAGTTTTGAGTATTAAAATCATTATTATGTTCTTTCACATCCCGTTAACAGCTTAACAAGTTGCGAACATTGTGTAATAATTTGCATCGTTACTTTTTTCAAAAGTATTTAAAATGCTTATTTTAAAAGGGTACGATTTAGATCGAAATGAATCTTGCCCGACTGAATATTGGTGGTAATATTAACATTATATTTTATTGTTTTAAATACAATATGCTATTTATTTAATTTTTGATCTCGGTAGACTGAAATTGCAGTTGACGACATACTCGTAAGTTACGTATAGACACGAGCGAAAAATAAGATTCACGTCGCGTTGTAAATATAATAATAATAATAATATAATAATCGATATTATAATAATTAATAATAATATTATTACACCAGCGACAATAATCCACGAGCTCATTGCTTTTGCAGTCGACGACGAGCATGTAGATCCCCGGGACGCAGCTCACTCAACGAGTTTGTGGTGAGTATAAATCTGAATATCTATCCATTGCGTTTCGTTGTTCATTTTTTAATTGATATGCATAATAGCCAATAGGTATTATAGACGTGGAGGAATTAATATAAAATCACTCGACATAAATCGTCACGTCAAGGTAGTCGTTATCGTCGTCTTGCGGTATAAAAGACGTTGATCGTTAAAAAGATGATTTATATAAGTAAGTCTTCAGGTATAGGTATTGTGATAAATATATTTATTCCGTGGAAAATATTTCAAGGTTAGATTTTCTTGTTGAAATATAATATAGTGTCATAAGCTCATAAGTTTTTATAGGCTTTCAAACCACCCAAATTTTAATATGATATAAAATATATATAGTTCGTGTATTACAGGTAACTTGAGTTAACTTGGCAACGGATTCAGATAATATTTTATTTCACTCACCTCCACGTCAGGTTGACGTGATGCCATTTTTGACCTTGCAGGGTGTAGCGTTTGGTCCGGTGCTGGCCCGCTGTCTGTGAAATATCGGAAACGCCACATCTAGGTCTCTTCATCAACTGTTTAGTGGCCTCGTCCAATTTACCGGTGATAGGAATATTTCCAAACGTCTAAATAAAATATTGGAAATCTTTCATGAAAATATAGACGAGTGTACCTATATTATTATTGTCATTAGTGGTAAAATATAATATTATTAACGGTTTCGCAACTGCAGAAGTTTTTTAAGACTATGAGAGGAAAAATATACAAAATATACGTATGCATAATGCATGAATAAATGATAAAATAAGGATAAAAGGATTTTATTGGAATATAACATCTATAAATTATGACGTCAACATAAAGCAATATAGGTTTAGTGGGTTTTTTTTCAAAAACATATAGGTAGCGTATAGGCACCTAATATAATAATATATTATGTTAATGATACCTATATATGTTATAAGTTTTTGAAATATATATTATACAAGAGGATTCACAAAGCAAACTCGCTCTCTCTCATATTTCTTCAATATTATCTGATTTTTTGGAATTTTTAAATATACCTGCTACTGTCGTATATTGAACGGACAGTCGTCAATATAATATTATAATATGAAATATAGGTGGGAATTATTGACATAGGTCAGGCCAGCAAAGCAAGATGTGCTGAGGCGATATTTTGATTTAAAACATCGCCGTATGAGCAAGCCCGTTTTCGCTGATTCTTAAGGTATGACTTTAGGTATGACGATCGTGCGTGTGAAGCGATGACCGTAGTACTGGCCAAGTTTTCCTAATTAGTAATTAGTGTTTTATATATGTTACATGTTAATAAAAGTGTTTCCGACCTGAAACCCCGAGTTGTATATTATTTCAAGTCCTCTTCGTTCTTACCTCTTAGATTGCAACAGTGCTCACTGCTCAGACACACATACATATAGTCAATGAAGTTTATTTAAACCGAATAGCGCTCCGGTTGTGGGGTCCTATAATAGTCATTCCAATTTTGAAAAACGGACGTAGAATCAACAAACGCATACCTTTGTGCCTCAACAAGTTAACAGGACTAATCCGAATTTATTCTAGAGAGAGTCATTATGACTTAGAGCGTATACGAGGGAGGGTAAGGCCTGCAGTTAGTGTTACAGAGTGTCACTCTATATGGGTGACACCACACTACCGCTAAAGACCATATTTTCATATTCTTGAATTTAGTCTAAACAGGCTTGGGGAATAATGTATAATGTGTGTTTTAGTGTTTAATATGATTTATGTAATAAATTGAATATATTGAATATTTATATTTATGTAATTATGCATAGGTATATACTGCGAATGACATACCTGCAATGTTCGCAGAGCATCGTGTAGTTGACTTCCGTCCCTCAAGTTATTGCCCGTTTCTAGATCCGATTCTGGCAAGTAACCGAACTTCATCAAATACCCTTGCTGTGAAAAAAAAAAATATCATAATTAATAATCCAATATAAATATATTACTATTTACGTATACAGAACGATCAAATCAAATTTAATATTATATTATACAATGTACCTATTAATTTATAATATATTAGTTATGCTTATCCTATAAATGGCACAATATAAAACTAAAATTAATTATATCATTTAAACAAAAAATGTACGAATATTAGGGAAATTATACTAAAAAAGGAGTAAAATATTAACTAAATGTAAAAATATAAGGGGAACATACGATTGCGTTCAAAAATTATTATCGTGGGTAAACGCAAACGGAGTTCCTATTGATGTACCTAGTCATGTGGTTACACTTACACTCCACATTCAAAACAAATAATAACCCGATAAAATATTACTAAAAAAAATAAAATGGTTTAATATTATGGATTATTATCGGAGATCCCACTCACATATAACTTGAGAGATATTATTAAAATATTCATAATAATGTATGGCATGTTATCATCGGTATTTAGGTACGGACACACTAAAATAATCCAGTAACCTGTTTATCGACTTAACTCAGCACCGTGAATTATTATTAGTAGGTCGAACTTGCGCCTGTGACGCGATTACGTGAATATCTCATAAAAATGTAATAAAAAATTCATTATCTGGGACGCAAATAAGTTTGTTTTCAAAAACAGTTTAGGTGTGTGTCAACGATGATCATCATTAAAATGATTTAATTCTTTAAAAAAAAAAATTAAATAAAAAAAACTAATTTTTTTTCATTTGAAAATTCAAT
Source organism: Macrosiphum euphorbiae (assembly GCA_949089665.1). Lineage (NCBI taxonomy): Eukaryota > Metazoa > Arthropoda > Insecta > Hemiptera > Aphididae > Macrosiphum > Macrosiphum euphorbiae. The sequence continues at coordinate 29,248,421 of CARXXK010000003.1, read as the reverse complement.
ACAAATGTTTACAAATATCTATTGACGAATGTTGAAAACAAGTTAATAATTTATTTATACATTATGTAAGAATATCTACTGTACTAATCAAATTGTTTGGTTCATAAGCCAGGACCACACAAATTTATAATAATATGATGTTTATCTAATATACAGTTTGTAAAAATAAATAAATCATTTTTTTCTTATAGATATATGGTCGCATATCAGCACGTTGGTGGATGACATGTACACTGCAGTACTGGCCAAATGTTCGGGTAAAGGAGTATTTGAATTTGAGTTAAAATATAAATTTTCTTTTACAAAATGTTTCAACTCGCAGGATAAATGTACAAATAAAGGGAGTAGAAAATAATTGGGAGTTGAACTAGTTTTTTTGTTTTAATTCTACCGTGTCACAGTGGTTAGAATGTTGGTCAAGGTCTTGTACATATATAATAGTATAATATAATATCATTTATATTGCTATAGTGATTCAATGATATTATTACATTCTAATAAATATACCAAACATGCAAGTCCAATTCGAACTGTGCAGTGTGCACTTAACGTCAATATACAGCACGGAATCATCAAATCAAAGAAATGTGTAGGCTACGTTTAGGAAACTTATACCTATTATACGACGTACAGTAGCGTATCCAGAATTTTTTTCGGGAGGGGTTATAATTTATTTTTGCCGAATTTTATCTGAAAATGATTTATTAATGATAACGTTGTTATAAGTAACACGTTTAGGTCGATTGAAACTAGAAACTTAACACATTTTGATAAAATTACATTTATACAACAAAAAAGTAAAATGTATTGATATAGGTAGCTATTATCAATTGTGAATATTGTATAATATACCGAGTGATCCATTTGGTATAAGACACTATATATTTCAAAAACTATTAACTTTTTGTCTAAAAAATTATATTTGCTACTATTTTTGTCGTTTCATTTTTTAATTTGTTATATGATAACATGCATTTTTAACTCTTTGTTCCTAAGCAGAATAGTTTTTGGAGTACTTCATTCATAAAAAAAGAATTTTGGACAATACCTAATATCTAATGGTTTATACGAATTTAATAGGCCGAGTGGAGTGGTACAAGCTAGGGTACCTCGCAAAATGTTATTTTGTAACGACTTAAAATTATTTAAAAGAAATATTTTTATAACGCTAGTGTTATTTGAAACATTGAGTGTTTTACGTTAAATAAGGATCACTCCGTATAAATAACACGTTGATTTAATAAATAACGTAAGTAATTAATATATTATATTATTGTCAATAATTTAAATGAACAGTGTGTACAAATTGATTAAGTATAATTTATGGTTTATTTGGTTTTTTGTTGGATGTTTATTCGAAATATTTTGAAAACGAAAAAACGACGATAATAACGTGCTGTGGTCATCAACACTAGAAGAGGGACTTATCGACACGAATCGTTGTTAACAATACTGCAACGATATCATGATATTATATGATTTATGGTATTTTAGAGTCATCTTTATGCGTGCATGACGTAAAATTACTATTCTCGATAGGACATTATATTATACATTAATATATTGTTGACATATTTATATACAGACGTTGAAGAGACTATAAATTATCGTTTATATACAAGAGGACAACTACAGTGATACAAGACACATATTATTATTTTTCTTATATTATAAGAACAAACACAACTCATCGTAATAATAATAGTAGTAACATTGATTAAATATACAATGTATATTTAATCAATGGTAGTAATAAAGATGATAATCGTTCTATAGGTATACGTCTATTAAACTATGCTATATAATTATTATACTCAGGTGTATTGATAAACATAGCTGCAGCTATAGATGATAATATTATAGGTACTGTGGTACCTATTATTTTCTACTGTATCATGGACAAGAGGACGGAAAGGGATGGACAATAATAATATTCCTACCGGAAAAAAGTAATCGACACGGTCAAAACTCAAAGCAATAATAATATGCAAATGTATAAAACGAATTAAACATTATCCATATTATATACGATACAATTAAAAAGAATAATTGGATTTATAGATTAAATAATTATACCTATAATATTATAGACTTTTAAAAAAAATAAAAATAGTACCTCGGCAAACCACGAGTAAAATTACGAATTCAACTTAATTAACTTCCGTTGTTTAAAAAATATATTTTTTTACTAGAAGTAGGTAGTTAGTTAGATATTTATAACTTATATGTAATAAGTATTTATATATTAGTTATGATACTATGATGAATGGAGTAGTGGACCTACATGTTGCGGGATACCCCTGACTCACATATACTTAGATACACGTTAGCAAAATAAAAGTTTTATTAAAAATAATGTTTTGTAAAACGTTTATGGTTTCCGAGAAAATGTGTCCTATAAGTCAGAGTGTGTCATATAATTATAATAATGTATATTATATATTAGTATTTTCCACTGCGCAATATTTCGTCACTAGATTAGTCCATAATATTGAGAAGAATATATACAATATACATATAATTATACCAGGTATCTACTGACTGTACATAAAATAACATAGTAATTGATATTAATATGTATTTCCCCAAATTCTAATGAAATCATTCTTCTTTCATTTTTTTTATATATCAGATAGAGTGTCATCAATAAAATATACGTGGCCATTTGATCGAATGGCGATTACAACGTATATAATATTATAGTGTACAAAACCCGGAAAAAATACCAAAGAAAAAAAGAAAACGAAAAAAAGAAGAAAAATGAAAATAATATTAAGAAAACTTTGTGTTCTTAATATAATTTTAAAAATATTGAAGTATGTATTATTTCTTTGATTATTCATCTTTATATGGTTTGTTAAGTGTAACAACAGACTTTTTTAATTTTTAATTATCCATTAAATAGGCTATAGGTATATTATATTTTAGAAATAGTTTACTGCGTCATCAGCTAACAAAATATTAAGACCCAGTTGAATATCATAAGTTTTTTAATATCGTTTTGTCCAATCTGTAGGGTTAATATAGGGTGGTCTCTTTGGTATCGCATAATACAAGCGTATTCTGTATAATTACCTATATAAATAATAAATAACATATAGTACAGTATTATCTATCGTTCGATGTTCATTAGGCGTGATACGCATAATAATATCTACGAATAAAACCTACGAATAAATTATAATAATATAATAAAAGTATGTCACACAATGGAATGGTGACAATATTCGCGACATTTGAGCCGCAGCGTGAATGATCGCGCAATCAATCTGCACTTTTCTGCAGGGAGAGCGTTTATAGAAATACCGTTTCGGACGAACGACAATAAGAAACGAGGGGACAAAAAAAATTATAATAACTCTGGCCAAGTTCTTCTAGTGCTTCATATTATACTGAGGCAGTGGTTTCACGATATTATTATTTTATGTTTAGCTTTAGCATTTTTGCACGTGTTTTTCGTCATATGGTGGTCGTCGGCGACGTCATCCGGTATTCCGGTATACCACGACAATAACGTGCACCGGGGGACCCAGACGACAGTATACGTCTTATTACACGCGTGTTTTAATATATATATATAACCGTGACAGAGTATCCTTCGATTTTTATAGCGATCTCCACGGGGAAATTCGACACGTGAGTCACGCTCGACCCAGAATATATTTTGTGTAAATCATTAAGACGCGAGTCGTAGAATACTGCACTACAACAGTGATATAATAATGGAGCCATCTGACGACAAAGACAAAGTTTGTCTACGTATCTGCACGTTTAAACTTCAAATACTTTGACTAATTAATTCGAAATTCGAGTTGTAAACATAAAAATTATCAGATAAATATTGTATTATTTTGTTATCCAAAAGAGTGAAAAGCAATATAATAATAACGATAAAAATGGTCATTTGTGGTTATTGGTGGTGGTGACCCATATATACTAATGAAAACGAGTTATACATCTAATAATTACAAAATTATTCAAATAAGTACAGAGTTAGTTTTACCCGAATAATTTAAAAGTTAAAACACTGCACAAATAAATAATTAGTGTAATTGAAACTTGAAATGAAAGTAATATTAAATGTGTTTTTACCTTTATATCTATATTATATTATACAAAGCATTATACACGACAGCGAGCATCATCGATTATAATTTAATGTCATATACTTTCGTAAATAACATCGCTGGCTCAAAATATAAAGTTAAAATAATGTCCCGTGTTATCTATGTACTTATTATAGTTTTTAAATTAATATATTATGAATGATTGTATCCCGCTCTTAACGATTTGAAAGTCTTGACAATATAACTTTCGTATTCGGCACGGCTTCACGACGGAATTTCGGCAAATATTGGGAATTAGGACAAACGACATTATTCTATGGGTTAACCAATAACTATATTATATTCCATACCATCAATCAGAGAGAGATCGGGCTATTTTTAGAGAGCATATTCTGTATAGTTTGTATTGAAAACTTGGAAATCGTGCGGTTAGTTTACTCTCAATCCCCGAAAACAGAATTCTTAAACAGTTAAAATACTAAGCGATGCTAATAGATACGCATGTATAATGTACATAATATATTATAATATATGGTACGAAGCGTCGTGACTTGTGAAACCTTATTGAGCAATGGAACCTCTAGGTCTCTTACGTATTATAGTCGCGATAAACAGAAAATTTCTAATAAATTATAGCGCATAATGCGTCGCTTGATTCTGCTTTCTAACCAATAACATTTTCATTATTTTTAACGTATACTATAGTTTTTAATAATCATATGAGTTATTGGAACGAGAGAGGAAGACTCATCAATTAGCCACTCGGGGAAAAACTGTGAGTCAAAAATGTAACAGAGAAAACAGTCTTCGTCACTATACTGTTTCGCGACGTAGATACCTATAAAATATATTATAATTAAAATAGTTTTCAGCACGTTGTCTTCGTGGAAATAACTAGCCGGACACTTCATCGATATTATAGTAACATACCTACCTAGTAAAATATATTATTATTTTATTTATGATCGTACCTGGAGGCTGTAAGACTATATGAGTATACAATACGAATCACACACGACGGTCAGTAAAAAACTATGAGTGCTATAATATACAAGCGTGTTTGTACATTTTTACCTACCTACGACGTTTCCTCTTTCTATATATTTTAATCATAATAATGCATTATAAATTATGATGGTATGAATAAATTAGGTGGATTTTAATTTAATTTAAATTTAATCATCGTTTTTAGTTTTGAGCCAATATATAAGTTATTCTACGATCCATAGAAACTTAAAAGTATACAATTTATAATTAAATAAACTACACTTTATAAATTTAATAATTGCCAATCAAAATGATAATTGTATTACATGAGTAGGATGCGGATACTCAGATTGATATTATAATCATACATAAATACATAATATCTTATATTTTAAGCATAGCTTCTTATCAATTTGCATAATGTATATACTAAGTTTTACCCGTTGTAATAATGATACAAAATATATATAAATAAATAAAAGTTTTTATTTAGCACGGATATCAATGTATATTCAGGATCAATTGACCGCGTCATAATATATTACTATTCACTATATAGATACTACTGTTCTAAATGCCTAGGTGGGTATATATTTTGATATAAAAACTGTTTGCTTGCATAGTAAATAAAATAAAATCAGCGAATAGTAAATTGGGATATTGACATATATGGTATATTCTTGTTCTTTGATAGTATAATATTATGTATAGATAAGCTGTAGGTTATTAATTAATATATTATACTTAAACGTATCGATTAAACCCTACATTTTTATACATATTTTAATCTCAATTTATAAATCTTTAAAAGATAATTTTTTTTAAATACCTATAATCTATATGTATATATATATATATATACACAATTTAAATATTATAATATAGGTACTATTACATATTCTCGACGGGACTTTTTCTAAATACAAGACTATTTCAGTTTTCCGATCATGTTATTATTGAACATCGGTAAACCTGTCACGCTTTTTATATTATAATATGTTTGCAAATGTCATAGTAATAATAATAATATATTCCGTTCGTTTTCCACTATTGTCATATTGTGATGTACACATGGAAATAATAAATTTTAGACGAAATTCGTACGCGGTGTTTCTATTATTATTATTTTCGGTAAGGGAAGACGCTATAATATAATAAGCTGCTGTAGAAGATAATATTATAGTGGTTCAACGATGTAATATTAATGGGGTGACACGTCCGGGCATAGAGCGTCGTCAGGTTGGCGGGGACGAAGGGAGCACTCGACCTCTCCGAATACAAATACGTCTATGTATAATATAGGTACGATGTAAAATATAATTATATTACACGCGTACGCGTATATAATATTATACACACACTAACTCATAGTTGTATAATATTATATACACACTAACTCATATAGTTGTATAATATGCACTTCCTGTTGCAACAGTGTTCCGGACACGACGCGTGTCTATCCTCTATCGACGCTGTATAGGTTCGAATTTGCATAATTTACAATACTTAAGCTGCGTATATAATATGTAGATAATTTATATAATCGAAAACCTTCACCCCGTCCGTCTCCCCGGTCAAAATAAATATTATAATATATACATTATACATATAGGTAGTTATAATTATTATATATAATAAAATAAAATAACATATTATGTAGAGGCGCCCGGGATGTTATACAAACGACTGACGGGGAAAAAAAAGGTGAGTGGCGACAGTATTATAAAGTGTAATAATAATAATATTAAAACGCCAGTCAGTATGCTTATTCGTTTATACTATGTTATTATACGTACATTATTGTATATTATTTTCTCAGTAAAGTGTAAGTAAGTACCTATACCTACACTAAATTTCAGGAGTGCGATATGCCGATATGTTCGAGATTTTTAATAAATTTATATCTCTATAATAATATATAACGCGTACAGATGAGTGTCACGCCCGCCCATAATAATGTTATCTACTCTGTCCTATGTATAATATGTATATCGCGATGACCATGTGCTCTCTCGTGCAACAGCGGTATACAATAATTAATACCGAGGCAATAATAATTAAACTACAATAATATAATGATTAATGACCGTATATATTATTATATCGTTGGTTTTTTCGCCACCGCGACAACCGACCAAAGACTAATATATATAGCAAAATGAAAATACAGAGGTCGACGCTTATTGGCACTCATTCGCCAATTGAACTCAAACACACCGATTTGCACGTAGGTATACTCGAACATAGGAAAAAAATTGTCTATATTAGATTCACTGGTTATAATGGGTCAATGTATATTTTTAATAGTATATTTCCACAGTTTTTAGTCGATTTTACAGCGTATATTTTGATAACTACCTATACCTAATACTATTTTCTCGGCTTTTTTTTTTACATAATTTGAAGTCATTATTTACGAAACATAATTTTTTTTTAAAAAAACAAAATATTTTCCATTTATACAGTCATAAATTGTCATGTGTATTTTATCTTTACAAATGATATCATACGTTTGAAATATTTAAATAAATATAAGTAATAATGAATATTTAGGGTACACAGGTAAATTAAATTGTTTTGTTATACAATGGATATTGCATATTATATGGGTATATTATCTTTTTATTCTTGGACCTTTCACCTTATTGAATCGTTCGGTTAATAAACTCAAATAATCCAATATATGCGGCGACTACTGTAGTATTATTCTCCGACAGTCCGACATAAATACTAATATATAATATACAAATTTCAATTCGAAGATGGGGGAATTACGTTTTTGTATAGCTATCGGTTTGGTTAAAAATTAAAGGTACCTACGGTTGATACCGGCTGATATATTAAGTGGTAATTCCAACGTAGTAACGTACCCTGCTTTTTTAAGATTTAGAAAAAATGTAGGCAACACAAACGATTGCTTTGTAACATTTAAATGATAACACTATAATATGTCATATACAAACGAGCCTCTGAGTAACGCGAGTATTTGTCAAAGTTCGGGTCGTCCAGCGGTGGCAAAGTTTTTTTTAGACTTGGCATCGATAATAATTCACAGTAGTTTTTACAACGGCACGCGGCCCCGGCCATCGTACAGGTCGTATATAGGTTCTTGCGACGCGGTTCACATAATATATATAAGTGAATAGGTACCAATAATAATAACATAATATATATTGCTTAAATCCGCCACACCGTTATCCGAGTTCAGTGACGGAAACACAATAATATGAATTATGAACCTACTCCGTTGGCCGTTTCCAGATCACGTGACAATATTGTACTAATGAAATTTTATTAACTGGTAACTTATGAAAAATAAATAACGAGCCTAATTACCAAAGAATATTTGTACATTATAGGTAGGTACCTAGTACCGTTTTATCAATAAAAATGCAGGATAAAATAATTAATAATAAGTTATACATCGTATTATTACGTTTGTCTCACTGTCTGGAAATAGTTTGAAGTTATTAATTTAAATTTAATATAGGTAGGTACTATTACTTAATAATATAAAATAAAATGAAATAATGTTTTTTTCTATTTAGATCATAGACGAGTTTTTAACAATTTTCAAAATGTTATCATTAATCTATTTAATACAAATCTAAGTAACACTATACTAATTACCATATCATAATATTATAATATTCGACAATCGCATTTTCACAATACAAGCCAATTAAACTGGTTATAACATCAGTTTAATCATAACTCATAATAACCTTTACTGTTCAACATGGCAGTATTAATTTTTTTTTGAAACAACGTTATGAAGAATTCAATATAATAGTATGTTTATATAAAAAAAATGATTTTATTGTCTGATACAAGTACTCATAAAGTTATAACAATAAAATCTTCGAGTTTATTCTGTTTACTGTCGTTTATACTATTTGTATAATATTATCTATATTATCTATATTTACTGTTGTAGTGTTGTCCATATATGATATTGTGGTATCAAATATAGGGTCATTATTTTTAACAGACAACATTTATTTATTTATTTAAATATAAAAGGAAAATAAGGTGGGCGAGTGAGTGTCGCTCTGCTGCACAATAGGTTACAAGTGGGTCACTGTAATGGATAATGTTAAATTTGAATTCAATGATATAATATCATTGTATAAAGAAACGATTGTGAGCAAAATCGGTCAGTCATCCTATGATATTACTAAGGATATTTAATGATATTATTGTGAATAAAGTAATTTATATATGCCTATTTACGTGGACCATTGTTTTAAATTTTCAATCCTTAGCTATACATTTTGAACTACAAAATAATTATTAAATTTTAAATTTGATTAATTTTGTCAAAATTCGAACTTTCAATGATTATTAAAAAAATTGTGCCTATGTATTTTTAATATTTTTCAACTTCTTTCGTAACAATATATCAGGAGCCTTGCATTACATTTTCATGCTTTTTCACCCAACAAATAAAATTGTATCGATATTTATTGAAAAAGAAACTAAAAAAATTGAAAACTGACAATGTCCACAAATAGCTCAAAAAGAGTCAAAATATTTTCAAAATTTTGTGGTGTATAGAAAACGAAAATATAAACATTCAGTAAAATTTTCAATTATTTACAGTTATTCGTTTTTGAATAACAACAAAATAACAAAACTGCTACATGAGAAATAGAGTGAATATCCGATATTGCAATATTGCTATTTAAATAGAGTATTTTCAGTGTATGATCATGACCAGGGTTTGAATTTTTATGCTCAGAAAAGTCGAAATATGATACATTATATAAAGTTATAAGCCCATAATTTTCATAGTACGTGGATTAGAGTTTTGATCTCCAGCGGAAAGTCTCGTTACCATTATATTATATTATGTACAACATAATAATTACAATATTATATAATATGTGGATGATAGTCTGAGCGTAATCCCGCAGGCTGCGACTCTCTCTCTATATATATAATATATTATATGCACGATGGCGCCTGTCAGACGTGCCTCATTCACCCCGCACAATCGATTTCATTTCATCTCGTCGTAATGGGCAGCAGTGGCATCCAAGGGAATTAGACGGGTGTACTATAATATTATAGTTAACGAAAATAACCATGTATATAATATCGCGGGAGTTATGAAAAATTACAGGGACTGTAACATTACAAAACTCACGTATATAGTATTATACCTATATTATAATAAATTTACTATTATAGTAATAAATACTTATATATTATACGTAAATATAATATATAGGTACTGGCGTAGGTACTGTGCTGTTAACTAAAGAAATCGTAGTACACTCATCAGTGTATAAACGCAATCGCAGCTTAGATCTACATTCCCTCGACTACACATATGTAAAATGTGTCTTTAAATAAGTACATCGTATCACTACTATACGGCTACACTCTACACATAAGTATAGTATGCCTTTTTAACCATCAAATTGGAGTCGTCAATAATATATTATACTCTAAGCGATGTACGATGTGCCGATAATACTACAGTACCTATATAATATAGGTATTTTAGAAATTCCATATTACATAGGTAGGTAGTAGGTCTATTATATAATAAATATTCGCTTTAAAAATTTCAGTTAGACACGGTTAGACACAGTTATACATAAACAAATCCAAATTCTAGTAGAATATCCTTCTCGTCGAAGTCTTAACATAATCACTCAAGCTTATTATTAATTATGATTATGTTTTTAGTACGATGGAAACTACTCATCAAAAGCTAAACAAAATAGCTAGTGAAGTAATAGCTAATTGTAAATATAATTATATAATATTACCTATAAAATATATTATGAGACACTTCGTCTTGAAAATTCTGATATCTAAACTATATGGTATTCTAACAATGATAATTATTTTTAAATATAGGTTGTAAATATACAAAATTAGATGACCGTATGTTAAAATCCATACGAAAAACATAATATTTTATATTATAACGAATGTTGTAATGACAGTTTAAAGCCCAATAACATAGTTTTTGGATAAATACGACTTTATATAGCTGTCATCGCTGCTAGTGGGACAGACGCATTATTATTGTTGCGATGATACGTGTAGAGTATATTTACTAGGTATATTTTGTACAGTACACATAGTACCCCATGCGGCCATTGAACCAGATGTTTGTAATTTGTACACGTCATACAGATTGTAATAGATATTTTATGTGAATAGCAGTTATACCTATGTCTATGTATAACATACATTGAGAAATCAAATTTATGGAGTTAACATTTTTTTAAAAAAATTTTATTGAAGCCACAACAACAAATACGATTATTGGCTTTTGAAAGTGGTTTTGATGTGAAGAATTAACTGTAGTTATGTGTCACCATTGATTTAGGACACCTATGGTTGTTAGTGAAATATTTAATGTCTCGGATTAAATGGACGTGAATATACATTGAGAGGTGGAAGAGGTGATAGCATGTTTGGCGTAAGTATCTGCTAGTTTATTTCCTTAAATCCCTACATGGATTCTTTCATGCAAGTCATGACTTGGTATCTAAATCGTGGTGATAGTCTGTGTATTGAGTTTAATTTTGTATTTTTATAGATATAATATACCTATTGTTGGGTTGGTAGACAATTTTGATGCTGGTATCTAAGAGTAAGAGTAAGAGAATCGCTAAATATAATGGCGTTGGTTATTTTGTTTGGTCTGAAGTTATCAAGAGTATGGAAGATCGCAATAGCTTTAGCAGTGAAGATTGAACAGGAGTCTGGAATCTTGAGAATTTTACTTTATTTTTATTGTATACCATCGTGGCTCCTACTCCGGAAGCTAACCCTAAGCCGAAATTGTGTAAGTAGGTACTGTTTCAATTATTTTTGTTAATACTTTAAAAGTAAATTTACAAAATTCTATCTAGTTTTCAATAGTTGTTAGAAGAGGACTTAGAGGACATTATATATAGGTTAGGCAATCTAATCTACAGTTGGCGGGCCGGTACACCTGTCGTGTATACGAGGACAAACACGCAGTGAAACACCCTGTGTGCGTGTGTGTGTGTTAAAGTACCTATAGGTACGTAATATTGTACATTGTGCAGCATAATATACGTTCGATAAACACGCATTAGACGCCGGAACCGAGCGCAGACTTGCACTTCAAGGGTTAAACAAAATAATAATAATAATAAATATTATAATACTAGGTAATTGTGACGGCTATTGTGGCTATTGTAAACACACGTATATATAACATTATGTATTTGTGCGTGCGTGCGTATACGAACAACGCCCACTGCTGCTTTATTATACGTGTGCATATATTTTATGTCTTTGTATTTTATGTGCTGTGCAGTATGGTAGACATAGTGTTAAAAAATCCCATATTTTTCGACGTTCTCCCCTAAATCATTTCATCCTACGACAAGTGTAAAACATTTTTGGGGTGCCTATATTATTGTATACAAGACTTAGACGAGACAGCAACAATAATCGTCAACCATATGTGTGCGCACTCCTTTGTAGAAATAATAATACATCACATACACTGCACGATAAAAATTATAAATCACGAGTTCAGGCGGTCTTTTTCTTCAAAAAGTAATTTTTTGATTACTCGTTATTCTTTGAAAATCCATTATAATACATATTAAATTCACGACAGTTGTAAATTATAATAATTAATAGTAATTCCTACATAATATGCAGAAACCCCTATTCATGCATTGTATAAAAAGTTTAAATTATTACCTGAGCTAAATTATTTGCCTCTCATTTATATAGAGATTTTTTCAAACGCACATATTGTTATACAATATACTTGCACATAAAAGATAAAACCATCTTATATATTTTATGGTGTTCAAAAACAGGAAAAAGATTTCTTTTGGGGAATAGACACCTGCAGGACGTGCCACGGGATATCCGTTTATACGTAGTTAGTAATTTGTAAATATTTACTATGGTTATACTGCAATCCCCCAACAGAAATATTTTAAAATGTATTCAGTTAAATGCACTAAAAATTGAGTGAAAAAAATGCATTTCTCGTAGTAGGTATCTACATTTGTAATATGTATACTTAATAACATTATAAATATAATTCATATCAATCTAAAGGCGCAGCAGTTTTTCCTTGACCCCCGCGAAACCTGTATATAAAATTATTACGTACCTACCTATTCATTATACATCCGGTCCAAACACGTTAACACGTCCTATAGATAAGAGATTAATATACAGGGCTGTTGTCATTATTATTAGTATACAATATTAGCTTAATATTATAAGTGTCTAGGAGATTTTTACGTGGGAAATTAATTTAAAAAAAAGAAATTGTACCATGATCGATTGTTTTACATAGGTACGTAGAATATACAATGATATAAGATACAGCTACAAATATAAAGCTGGTCACTTCTTAGTTATAGACAAATCACTAAAGCTATACACTCTAATACCTATAATGTAAACCGTTGTCAATAATTTGCTATGGAAATATAATAAATAATAATTTAATAATTTTTTCCGATTACCATTACAATGTAACAAATAATTATAATCATTTAAAATGCAACACAATTGACACATTTAAATATATAATGCATCTGATTACTCTTAATACAACTATTTCTTTTTGAAACCAATTAGCAAAGTTTAAAACGATAATATACTATCAATAAATTATCATCATTCATCACATTATTGATCACATATTGATCAGCTCTGAAAATTGTATGTCACCAGTTCGGGCATGTTTTTAAATACCGTCATATGCCATTCTTTATGCCTATTTAAAAATATATTTCAAATAATAAATAGAATTGTTTTTTTTTTTAATCTTTCACATTTTGTAATGACAGTTCTATAATATGTATACTTATAAATCAGAACTTCGAGTTACAACAATTATACATTAGTATAGTATAATACAATTATGTATTATAATAATATATTCCATAGTATTTTCGATAAATAAATGTCCGTCTAATTGAGGTGGGTCAATGTACGTAACTGAACAAAAGTGATTATGACAATAAGTTCCGGATGTTCAACTGCAATCATTTGCGGGTTTATAAATGTATAATGATTAATGATAAATGATAAATATAATATATAAATGAAACATATTATATAACCTTTAAATGCTAATATTTGTATACTTTACTTACATACAACACACGTATGTATGTAGTACAAACGCAATAATTATAATTACGAAATGTACGCACATACGATGATACAAATACAAATATTTCTATAATACCAGAAAATCACAATCTTCTAAACAGTCACTTAAAATGGGATTCCACCAAATTGGTCACATTTTTTCAATATTCCAATGAGCCAGATAGTATTAACTGTTATTTATTATCAATATTCTAATTGGAATTATATTTAAGGACATTTGTTACGAATTATTTTTTGACCTATTAACTCATATTAAGATAAAGTTTATCCAATGATAGAGACAAACACATTAGGCACCGTCTATTACACATAATACCCATAAAACGCGCTTCAATAATTTTGTGTATATATTATTAATAATAATATACATATACATTTATTATACATAGCTGTATATATTATTATTATACATAGCTATTTATTTCTATACAGGAAATTTTTCTAAAGTAATCTGAATACAACTCAATACATTCAATTGAAATTTGGGAAACAATAGTCTCGGCATAAGGCAACAACAAAAAATATAAAAATATATATTAATAATAATGTTTTCAGAAAAAGTATGTTGTATTTTTTTTTAAAGAATTCTGGAACCTACTCAGCATTTCCTTGGACTAAGGCGTAAGATATAATCCTATCTCGTGACCTTTTTAACAGTAATAATATTCAAAATACTGAATGTTATGAGTTCTAATTTTATCATGACGTGTTGTCATTGCGTTACGATAAGATTTTGAATCTCTTACATACTATTTGTAGGACACAATGTTATTTATTTGGTTTTACATATGTCGTCGAGTCAATGTAATACATTTTGGCTCTTTGATATAACGCAGAACCATTTTTAACTTGGGTTCCAAAATTATCGTGGGAGTAGGAAGGTAGTATACCGTGAAAGTGTGAAGCGACGCGCGTTTCGGAGGGACGATGGAAAAATTGACGGGTCTTACTGGATCGCGTGTTAATTTTACATAATAATGAAGTTGAAGTAAGTATATAACATAATGTATTATGTGCATTACAATAATTATTTACCGAGGGACCGGTTACAAATGTTACAAATTACAATACGTGAGTAAAATATATTCTAATTCCGTATCAAGTTTCATGCGGGATGTGCTAACGAGGTTTTACTGCACTTATACTGGTATACATTATTATGTTTTGCGTCATACTTATTATATTTTATGCCATGTGGTTTTAATAGTACAAACTAGTCAAAAAAAGTTTGCAAAATATCAAATATTATAAAGATACGTAAAAATGTATTTATTTTGGCCAGTTAAATTCGATAAAAAAATATTCCAGCGAAAAAAAACTTTTCTTTTAAATTAAAAATAACTTCGGAGAGAAATAGCCAACTTTGATCATTGATTTGTATAATAAATAAATAAATAAATAAAATACTAAAATGGTAATGATTCTATACAACGTATCATAAATTATGAGTAGCATGTATAGGTTCACTGATACGATATATTTCATTATTAATTTAGGAAAATTATATTTGTATATAATAACCTTAAAAAGCGTTTAAATATAATATGGTTTCGTGAATATGGTTTTGCTTACGAAAAACATAAATATTTTATTTTCAACTGTTTAATTTTTATCATCAAATTAAAAAAAGAGAATCGAGGCGATATTAATGTTATTAGTCTTCAACAGTTTTACAATACATAATGATTAATGATTTCATTAGAGTTTAATAGTGCATACATTTAAAACAATTTAATGGCTATAATTTATAGTTTTTGATCGATTATTCGGTGCTTAAACTATAAACTGTTTTAACGATTTAGATAGCATGTATATTATATACACGCACACAGTCCATATTATATAGAAATAGATACATACTTTTCAAATACATATAGGACCTCTAATTAGTTATTAAAACTAGGGGGAAATGTATACCGATGTACTGATATTTAAAGGTATAACCTCTTGAACGACGTGGTGCCTTATTATTACCAAACATGACACGTGTGTCGTGCACGAAGTCGAAGGAAATCTGTCTGGAAATTCTCGCAAATACGATTCTCAGCGTTCATTTCCGTGTATAATATTTACTTACATGAACTTACAATAGATTTCCGCGTGGCAGTAGCGATATTTTTTAATCGAAAAAACGTAACATTCACATGTCGTGGTCGTGTGAAACGTACTGGTGAGTTGTACATAGGTATATGGTGTTCTATCGAACGAGTGAACAAAAATAAGGAAAACGAATGGTTTTTCTATATCTTTTTTTCATAATATACCTACACTATACACGTTACGGATTTACATATTATATTTGCAACATTATGCAAGTCCAGAAAACTAATGGTAATATACTAATATAGTTGTGTAGGAAATTCGGAAACGAATAATAATCAGGGCCATATTTGTATACATTAATATTAAGTTCTATATTCTGATACTGAGCCAAATAGTAAACCAAACAAAACACGTTTTTGTAACCACAGATGGGACATTGAAATTGTTTTTGAAAACGCATACATTGTTTTGTCTCTATTTGAACACAGCATCATACAACACAAGACCTAGATTGTGAGAAAACATAAAATCTTGCCTGGCTAAAAATTAATTTTGTTTCGGTGCGAGCGTCGAGATACAGTTCAGAGTTCTGGAGCAAATAGAATAGGTGATTTCGGACAATAGTGATTTGCGTGAATCAGATTAGTTTTTTTTTAATAGAGAATACCCTTTGTTTAAGAACTAAGAAGTGACTAATACATAATAGGACACTGACACATTCTTTTCTTAATGTACATGCTACATATCCATAGACAATTACGTACCTACGAGCCAACAGGCAATAGTGGGCACTTGGTCTTAGATTTAATATCTGAATGGCCCAATAATTGAAGAGCCGATGCACATTCCACACTCGTATACAACATAATATACTTTTGGAGACCACTCGAAGTATATAATAATACATAATAAAGATACACCGAACGCTTTTTCCTATAACATTCAATATCACAACGGATGATATTATATAATGTAAACGATAAAATATTGTACCGAATTCAACTGCGGAAATGGCGTCCCGTTTAGCGATTATTATTGTAGTTCTGCAGTGTTGACTTACTAGATAGTAAATTTACGTGTTCACATACGTCGTGTCAATTTATCCCAATGGTGGTCGTTCAGGGAAAAAGCTTCGTATTTCACACTTTCAACGGGCTGCGATGAGTAATAAATAGACGAGTATATAGGTAGTATAATGTAATATATTCTGGAACTTGAGAAATAAAAATACTCCGTGAACATTATGTATAATGGGTACCGGATATGGCTATAAAGGGGAAATAATATTATTTTGTTGGGTAACCAACCAGTGATATATTATATAGCTATATAGCTGTCATTACTGTCATAAGATTTTTGAGTGTGGGATAATTGGAATATTGATGAAATATTTGTCAATTAATTTGTGTTTTGAGATAATATCGTCGTAGTTGTATATAACAAGAGTACCTATAACGAGGAGTAACAAGAAAAATGTGGTACTAACATCAAGATCGAATAATGGTTTAAATCTGTAGATATTATTAGGTATTAAATCAGAGAAAGTACTGTAATACACTTTTAACTTATAATATAAAATATATTTTATAAAAAACATTATAATATGTTTCGAATCGTATACTTAATAAATACTACAAAACAACGACTATCATAAAATGCTTTGGACTAGATAAGGTTAAGTGGAAAAGCTTAAAGGTAAAAATGACAGAGGCGTTTCTTATTATTATTTGGTTCTAAAAGCTGTAAAAGGTCAAATAATTTAGTTGCCGTATAGGCGTATAGCAAGGGTCAGGCCGACATATTTATACAGATGAATAAGATATAAACGATTAAAGTTATATTTTCATTACTATTAAAATTGATTTTATTCCTCTTTAAAATATATGAACAGTATATATAGCTTTATTTCTTCGACGATTAATGAGTAAATGAAAAAGCTAAAATGTCATAATGTTTTGATAGTTGAAAAATATATTTATTGTACATTATTATGTCGACTGTTATAATTTGAATGTAAGTAGTTAAATATTGGTGCCAGTATGTTCAAGAGAAATGCACAATAAAAGGTAAATTATTGGGTCATATTATAATTAAATATTTATATTTTACAAATATAATGTAAGATAGGAACACAATAAGAGACTGTAAGATACAATAAGTTACATGTTAGTAAATTACATGTATTGGAATATTAAATTGATTTAATGTCTGATGGTCACACGACGATGTCTATACCGGAAACATTGAACTAATAATTCTTAGAGCCGTTTTAAACAGTCAAACAATCCTGACATGACACAGAGATTGGACGGGTGTTGTGCACTATATATTAGATAGTCTCAATAATAGAATATTATGTATCGTTGTTTTAAATTTAAAAGCAAATATAAACAATCGCTTCCGTATTCGTGCACTTGCTGAGATTTTTTCAATATTTATTATCCTTGACTTTTAAAAGTATATAATATATATATATATATTATATTAGTATATATAGGTAGGTAGGTAGGTACTGAATTCTGTATAAGCATTAAGCGTTAAAGCGTATAATATAGTATATACTATATTATACTATACTATATACTATTATTACCGTACCTATATATGACTAGCGGCGAGGGAACTGTTGACAATTGGTGTTTACTGTTTATATTATTTCAAATGTCCCGTCTTTTGTATACCTATCATTCCACCGTATATAGAAAAACAAGGTCTGTGTAGAAATACTATGCACTGCCTCCAGTGATTGTCTTGTTATTTTCTTCTTTGGTTAAAAAGAATGCGAGTAAAAAAAACTCCTCGACCGTTCAACAATCACAAGCATCAGAAGAGTTAAAACGGCATACCTATATCAATACAAAAAAATCGATAACCGTATCTGTCGTTACCTACCCAATAAAAGACAGTCAACTAAATCAAAAATAGTCTGCAACGTGTTGTAGGGATACCTACCTCTTATTTACCACCCATAATTCAATATGGTGAGATTCTAAAAACTCAGTCTCGTCCGTTCTCTGGCAACAGTGACACACGTGTTGACACAATGCGATACCCACACTCCAACAAAATGAAAACAAAATATATTTCTTCAGCTGACGGTTATTTAAAATGTCCACCAAAAAAATATTCAAGTCTATGAAAATTAAAATATTTTATTGAATTTCAATTAATTAGGTATAACTCCCAATAGTCTCAAGTATAAAAACATAATAGGTATCGTTTTACAATATTTTAGAACGATGAAAAAAATGTATCCAAGTATATAGTTTTGTGCAGCATTTAAAAGCCAAAACCGATTTAGTGTCATAAAATATTTTATGCATCTAAACGTTTCTTAACGTATATATTCGACTAAACCATTTTAACGGCTTCATATAAAAGCAGTAAATTCTGTATAATATATTAGTGTAGTTACCCATTTTTATACAAAACGACGGATGTTATTTAGTATTAGAGTTGATTTATTGGTCCCCGGTATTTATACTACACCAATCAAAATCTAATTAAATTATTTTCTTAATTCAATTAAAACCATTTAAGTGTTTCTTTTATAACAAGGAAATATATAGTTAAAAAATGAATAACATTTTTTTTTTCAAAGAGCTAGTAGACAATAAAATGTTAAATGAAGTTAAATTATAATTGTTGTTACGAGCCATTAACAATACAATTTTAAAAATTTTAAAAACAAATTTAAAGCTATATAAACAGTTTCATAATTTCATAATTACATAAGACTGCAGTTAAATCTTAAATATGCATATTTATATATTACATAATATTGCTTATAATACTTATTTCGTTTTAATTAATATAAGAATTAAATTTGAATGGTTATTACTTATTACAATTGTATTAAAATAATATAGTTTAATAAATTCTATGAAAGAATCAGTTATTATGAAAAACACAAAAAAAAACAGTAAGATTTGTGATATTTTAAATTTGTAAATTTATTCCAACACACACACACACACACACATGTTGAATGTAAATATACTCTGTTCCACGAGAGATCATGCCGCACCCTGTCATAGTGGAACGAGTGTCGACAGCAGGGTGACGTAGGTTGATGGGCAGAACCGACATGATCTCTCGTGGAACAAAGTATAGCAGATATTTATAAGTTACCTACATTGATAACTTATTTAGATATTGTACTAATACAGTGAGAAAGTAAAGGTGTAAAACTTAACAACTTTTATTTGTTGTCAGACGTCATTAATTGAAAATAGGGATACATGCTACAGTACACCATCGTCGTAGATAATTCATAAGCAATAAGCTGGACTAAGGTTTGTATGCAGCTACATGTTTTTTTCGCAACGTCCAAGTATAGTTTTAGTCAGTAATGTCACGATTTAAATTATTTTGATGAAAATAGTACGATTTTTATATTATATATTTAGGTTTATGCATACATAATATAATATTATATTAATTAAAATTTAATAATAGTCCGTTGACCATATTTAAAAATGTATAAATACGTGACTGTATAAACATCGTTTAATGTTATAACTTATTAGTTTTATAACAAATCAATACTGAATTACTCATTAATCACAATTAATTAAACTACAGGGTAGCCTGGTGTCACAGTGTAAAGTATATATGTAAAAAACGAGAGATCAGCTATATGTACCTATTATACTTTTTTTTGACTATTGTAGACCAGACATAATAAATCAAAATATAAATAGAAACTTGGTTTTAAGCATTTAGATATAAAGGTAACGACCACGACGTCGAGGCTCGTGCGGACGAGCAGTTAACTAGATAATTTAAATTCACCGAATTTATGGGATTTTTTCAAGACGATTTATTTTCCTTGATTCTTTTTTTTAAATAATAACAGTCTTTGGACGTAATAGCACAGGTTTTATGAAATGTATAGCATTATAAATTATAATATTTTACGGTTTACTGTTACCACTGCAGCAGTGCAGTCGTGACACACCCTATAAAAAACTATTATACATATTATACTTTATATTATATTGTTTAGAACTTATCGTCAGTACTCGGTGAGTTATAACAATCGTTTCTACACGGTGCATACGTATATGCTATATCGTATAACCTACCGCAATGTACGGTCACGCGGCACACCTCTATTTATAAAATGGTATATTAATACTACTACAGTACCTACCCTATATAGGTTTACGTTTCACGAATACTTGTGTATAATATATATTATATTGTATTATTTTTGGGGCTGCAGAACGCCATGTGTTACTAAATAGAGGCGGTGTCCTGGGTGCAGGATTATTATTATTAATTAACATTTTCCCCAGACGTCATCGATCTCAGCTCGCGTGATGTACGCTATCAAAAAAATAATTTATATAAATATCAGCCGAAGTCTGGTCGATCGGTTTGAATGATGGATAGTATAATATAATATTTAGGTGTATACGAGCCACATTATAATATAATATATACGATATACCTTTATATTATAGTCTATACCTATATACTGGCTACTTCCATAAGTACAGTCATACTCCATAAGTACATTACACAACACACATTGTATTAAACAGTAAAAAACACATTATTGGATACAGACGGTACCCAATTGTTACACCTCTCCTAGTCTTTTAAAAAAACCATTCTCATACAGGTCATAGATGACTCACAATAGGCTTTCTCAAATTGTGCACCTGAGTTCGGACTTTTGATGATCAGATTTATGATGAGTTGTGTTTACCTATAACACCATTAGCAACGATGATACATAAAGCGTTTGTAGAGTGACCTCGAGTACTATTATTCCTTCCTCAGCTTGACTCCCCGATAATAGAATTATAATATACTGTCGTAATTCGTAATCATACTAGTATGTAATAACAATACAAATTATATTTGTACTTCCAACTTTCACGTTTTTTTATACAGGAAAACTAACCTAACCTGCAGGCTGCAGAGTACCTATTCATTTTTTGATTGTGATAACATTAATTTGATGTTATTGTGCAATCACAGTCTGTAGGAAGTCATATTCTTTAAAAATAAATATCTCGTTATTCTCATAATATTTCTAAGTAACAAGTATTGAAGTGTCCTTAGGAATACATATATTTAGTAATTATAGTACATTGTTGTTTCCCTTTATTTCTAATTCAAGCATTATCTACACCTATAAGTACGGACAGAGCTCATTTGTATCAATTGGAAATAATTATAATGAAAAATTTAGTCCCGTTTGGCAATAATAAATTATTTATACAGGAAATTATAATTTCCATAATATTTAATATATTCGTTAATATCATGTTATATTATAACCTCCCATATTAATCGTACTATCGAAAAATATTGTTAAGCATTCTTTAGATAAGAACAATTTAACGTGAATGCTGAATTATTATATGTGCTAGGTGAAAAGGGAAAACGAGGACGGCGATGACAGTTTTCCCGAAATATCGATCAACCGAAATAATTATCGTGGTTAAAGTTACTGTGGGTTTATAGAATCTCACAACGTAATTCGCAGACGGTCGCGTCCGTAAAGTTTCCCCCCCGAATCACTATTAATTGACGAAATCCAGTAAGGTTCTAGAACTCACGTGGCCCGATAGCGATACTGGATATACCCAATGGCACATAAAATACGACTATTTTTGGCAAAATATGTAACTGCTTATCTATACAGAGCGGTTGTCGTGTGTGGTTGAACAGTAGCTGATAATAAATAAAAACCATTCTACACCGACAGTACAGCAGCATCCTATTTCAGTACCAGTGGACTTCGTGCAGATCTCGCAGCGTGGTAATTTCCTGTCCGCCGAGAGTCGTCGTCGAGCACCGACTGTTCGCCGCATAACTCGACTAAATCTCCTCGTGGTCGCCGTCTGCCGAACAGATGCCCAACGGACGCTCTGGCTGACACTGGCACTGGAACCGGAACAGTGCGGCCGTTATCAGCAAGACGTATCTTTTACGTATCTTTTGGATTCAAACGCCTACGTGGCCACCAGCCGCCGATCCACATGACGGAACATTCACGAACGCAACGACCACCGTGTTTTTATTTAATAGTTATTTACTATTCTTCGTCGAATTTCAGTTTATAATATAGATTGGCGTTCCGGTGTTCGAAGGCCATAATAATGTCATATAATAATTAATAACTATATCATCCCGCCGATTGTTTCTGTTAGTAATTGGTAAGATACGTATTTATGTACTCAATAGCGTATTTGTATAACTCGTTAATAGAATTTAAAACATGCTAAAGTACGGTTTATGAAAAATGAACAAAATTACCCCTTTTGATTTTTCCTAACGAATAGATCGTTACAAAAATATTACTGAAAATTTAAGTTCAGTTCATTTGACGATATTTTTATCCTACTATTTATTACTACCTCGTTAATGTACACATATATAGGTACACGTGCCTATAAAGATATTACAATTTTTACTTATACCTATATTTCGTACATCGATGTTATAACCTTATAGTAGAAGTGCAGACTTTATAGAGTATTAGGTAGGTATTGTTACAACACAAATGGATGATTAAATATTTTTTTCTAACTAACTTTAATAAAGTTAATAATAGATAATATTATATATTATCCTTATACGTTTTTAAATACTTCAATTGGTTTTACAATTGATCATAAATATATCCTACACAGTATACATTATAGGCATATAATATTATTTATATAATATATATTACATATACCTATATACATGTATAATATGTATTTATAATAATAAGGAGGATGTTTTGGATGTATAGTGATTCTGTAAACATTGCATCTCTCATGAATCCCCGATTTCGACGGTTCGATGCCCTCTATACCTACCGGTTACCATGAATCTAATAGTCGATGCATATCTAGTAAGGAGCTAAAATTTAGACTATAATACTATACACATCCTAAAAGAATTATTACATCAAATGCAATCAAAATATTTTGAACAAATAGTTCATTAACATACATGCTAACAATGATAACATAATATATTTCCTATAATATGTATTAGGTACTGCAGGCCCTATTTTTATGTGCACCACGACACACAATGTGCACTACGAATATACAAGTGTGCACTACGATTTGAACGTGTGTGCACTACGGTCTACAAAACAAAAATTGCCAAGTCAGGGATCGGCATGTAAACTTTCTTGATTTTGAATTTTTAGAAATTTTTTAACTGATTTAATCACACCCAAACGGTCAAACAATATGAATCCAGAAAAATGTCGGCGTGAACAGCCCCACAAAAAATCATTTTCATTTTCATTTAGTGAGATAGATCTCCGAAACCGGACAGCGGATTTCGTTGATTTTGGTCTTGTTAGATTCACATTGGTTAGGAGAAGTGCAGTGAAGATTTGCAGAACTTTATCTTAAATAGTTAATTCACTACAGAACATTAAAATAAATTAAAACAAATTTTATTGGGCGTTTTTTTATGTTTTTCATCTTTACAGCTTTGTAATGAATTAACGATTTTAGATAAAGTTCTGAAAATCTTCACTGCAATTCTCCTAGCAAATGTGAATTTAACAAGACCCCAAACAACAAAATCCGTTCTCCAGTTTCGGAGATCTACATCTCTAAATGAAAATCTAGAGAAAATAACTCTTTTTTTTATATGTGAAAAATTAAATAATTAAAAAAAAAAAAATTAATTCCATATTTAGTGTCTACCTGATAATCCCTTTTTAATGAGTTATCAACCAAATTTCTAGCTAGGTATCATAGTTTAGGATAACAGTTAAAAAATAGAAATTTTGAGACTGTTCACGCGAATGTTTTTATCGATTCAAATTGGGTATACCGCTTGGGTGTGATATAAAATCTCTCTTATTAATATTTTATATTAAAGCTAGCTAAATTACCCACCTATTCATCATTACTGAGTTACATTTTTATTATTTTCCTATTTAACACAAATTCTTGAAGTTTTCAAAGTTCAGACTTTTTTCATTTCAATTACTATACTTACTTGATGAAAAATCAAGAAAGTAATATGCATTGTTATGATTTTAATTATTAAAAAGTTAAGTTAAGGTTTTTATTATTATATTATGCTATTTAATTTTTATGATTTTTATTAAAAGATAAGTATTTTGTTGTTTTATTGAATTGCATTGTTAAATTATTGTATACATCATGTAATATGTATTATGTAATACATTCCTTTTGCTAAGATGGTAGCGAGAATAAAATGAAACGTGCAATCCGAAATTTTACAAATAATAGGGCCTGAGGTACTGTATTATAGTATACTTTAAACTAAAATAATAATAAATTAAAATAGGTACCCAATCATATATCAATACCATTATTGGAAATTTAGAATGTTTATTAGACGTATAAATACTCAATTCCGTTTTATAATAATGTCATGTATAACTAAATTTGGTCCTTACACTTTAAAGTTAAAACCACTCAAACCAATATTATTTTTATATTACAAATTAAGTGTCATAGTTTAAGAACCAGAGGCGTGTCTAGGACCAAATTTCAGGACAGGCCCGGTTACAAAAATAATTTGTGTATAGTCAACACATTTTTCAGTTAAAGAAAAATTGCATTATACTTTTTAAGTCATGAGTATGACGTACTATTTATTAAGAACTATTTATAATATAAAAAATACAAAACGAAGACTGCCACTCGCGAGCTCGGTCGCCAACCGTGACAATAAATTTAACACAGGCGGTGATCGCCGACCAAATACCGACGGTCGTCGGGTCGTGTAATATCTATATAGAAATGTGGGGTATTTCCAGGAAGCGCTTGAGAGAATTGCCGATAACTTTTACTATTGTTAATTTTATTTATAGACAAATATTTATATTGTATACAGCAAAAAATATGATCGATACATCGTGTGCTTATATAAATATAATTTTAAAATGCATATTTTGGGTACACTTAAAGGTTAAAAATCAGGGTAGGCCCGGGCCCACCAGGCCTACCCGCTGGACACGCCTCTGTTAAGAACATCTTTATTATATGAAGTTTACTAACATAGGTATTTTACGAACTTTACATAATTTTCCAGTAAATAAATACAAATTAATGATTTTTCTCCAAATACAATATCGTGAGTTAAATTGTTATAATTTCTAAAGTTTAAAAATAATAAATCTATTAAAATTTGATATTTTACCAAAAATTATTGTTTCAACATACCTACTGAAAAATATTATACTATCGTATTTTACCATGTATCTATTAGCCATAAAAACCTATACACTTAAGCCGGATTCACAGCTACGCCGAGTGTTGTGTCGTGCGTGAGCATGAAATTTGAAAGTTGTAACCATTGGTAACAATGGTTACAACTCGTTACCTTATTGGTTTAAATGTTGAGGTGTATAGTAAATCCGTGATATACTCGGTTGTAACTTGGTTATTGCACGATACCAAAAGAGTATTGTCCAATCAGAATGCGATTTTATTAACACGACGTAGCAGCTGTGAACCAGGCTATATCATTTACTTGTTAACACCAGTTAAACCCCGGTATAATAATGATACGTATACCTCGGCGGTTAAAGTTAAATAATATAAATATGATGTTGAATTAACTATAATAATTAAATTTATTCACGTACCACATCTTCGTAGATTGGCGTTGATCGGGCCTGTCGACTTGTATTGTTGGATTCTTGAATGGGTCTTGAAAAAACAATTTGCACGCTAATTGCCAAAAAAAACCATCGAACAACCAGCAATTTGAACGGCATAGGCTCGACGAATATTCGGGCCGTTAGCATGTTATCATACGCCAACCGACAGTCATTTATGTCCGATATAACACTTGCTACAAAACACAACACGAACGTCATTAAAAAAACTAAAAGATTACAAGACACATTGAATAGTGAATACATACAAATATTATATTGTATTGGGTGGTAGTATAACTTGTAATGCAATAATTATTTTAATTCAGGTAAGTACCTAGGTATACCAGATTATTGAGAACATGCATTTTTAATACTTTATTCCTAAGCAGAATTTTATAAAAAATTAATAATAAAAAAAAAATTATATAAAAAATCAATTTCGGACTAGCAGTTTTTAAATAGGCTACCTTATATAGTACCTTTAAGTAGGTACCTATTGAAAGTTCTAATTAATAAACTATACTTTGATTTTGATTTTTTTGGATCGAAATTTTCCTAATAATATTGTGTTTCGGTATATGATAAATAATAAAATATTTTATGCTAATTTGTCATTCAAGAGTAAAAAACTTAAAAAGTAATAACGATAAAATAGAAAAAATATAAGTTTTTCTCAAAATGTTGTTTTGTAACGACTTAATCTATGGAAAAAGTAATATTTTAAAAAACGTTAGTGTTTACCGAAATAACGAGTGTCTTATGTTAAATAGATCGTCATGTTTATTATATTTTATCATTTACAATTACCAGTTAATAATATCATACTATTTTAAATTTTTCTATGATTATCAGTATTTGTTTTTAAAAGATTTTTAAAAGTTATTGTATTTTACGTGATATTGCCCTGGTTTACGATACAACGAATCAAACTATATTATAACAATGTAACTCAGTTGTGAATCATTGACCAAATATCGTGATACCAATATACCACAAAAAAATAATACCACCAGCACTATATCGCTTGGACAAAATTTCGTTAGTATCTATAAAATATTGCAAAAATATAATTATAATAATATGATATATATAAATCCAATTCAAGTATAATTAATATTAATTAATAGTAACTACTACTTAAATAAATTATTTTTGATTTATCATTCTACAAATAATACTATAGACTAATCTTATAAGTTATAACATTGGTATACTTTAATAATACAATAAATATAAGTATAAGTATATACTTAGTATAGTATTGTATATAAGTATACAATTAATAATAATTATTATTATTATATATTATACTAACTATTAAATATTAATTATACTTAGATGATTCAAGTTGTACTATACCAATGTACTATACCAATGCACTTTATAATTATATTTCTATTTGCGATATATTTTATAGTAACGACATTTTGTCCATGCAATTTTTTCGTTACGCAACATTTTATCAAAGATTTGTTGTCAGTATACCCTTTAATAATTCTTTTGTAGACCGTTGATGTTTATAATGTTTGTTTTGCCATATAATACATTAGTTTTTTTTTAATAGGAATTATTTTTCATAAAAAATATTACACGATCAATATTTTAGACGATTTAATAATAATTAACCATAATAAACTGATAGCATATTGATAGTCAAACAGTAGTGGATACATGACGAAGAATTATAATAATGAGTTATAATATTTATAATAAGCTAATGATGTCGATAACTATTTCGGTATAGCCAAGTTTGACAGATTAAACCTTATTGTAATTTTATTGTTCAATAATAAAATAGTCAATAAAACCATTTAAGAGGACCAAAAAGCTGTACCTACATAAAAACTTTTCACATACAGGCATCCAAGAGATGAAAACTCTAACAATAATGTACCTATATTGTTAATATTATTTTTATAGCTAAATACAGTGCCAGTATACACTATACCTACATGTATTGTTCATTGATATTTGATACTAGGTAATGATTCTTTAGTTTGTGATACTAAATTTAATGTTGAATTTGACTTTTACTTTTAAATTTATTAATTTATATGTGTTTGATGAATTATGAATAAATCGTACATCGATAAAATAAATTAAAATTTTTAATTATTACTTGTACAATTTAAATAACATATATTTTATTATTTTAAATTACAACCTATATAGTGGCACTATTCAATTATTGTGGTCTGTGAATAGGCATTTAAAAAAATTCTTTGACAATAACAATATAAATGAAATAGATTATATCGACTCTCGAGTTATTTGAAAATAATAGTACAGCACTAAAACAATTGTATAATAAAAATAAATACATACATTAAAATAAGGGCACACGTGTCGTATGCTATCTACCAAGAAAATGATATCTACAAAAATCTACGTATACGTGTCGTATGCTATCTACCAAATAAATCATATATAAAAATCTACAAATCTTTCGCATAAACTTAATCCACTATTATTTTTTCCATGGTTGTCGGTGTATGTAAAAAATGGATTTTCTTTACGAATGGATTGCCATGTTTAACAACCCTTTTTTTTACATCGTAAATATTTTGTTATAATAATATCTCAATTTACATCACGTTTCCAGATTTTTTTTAAGTTTCTTTCATTTCACCATTACATTGTTCTCCAATAGAATTTAATTTTGTATACAGTTTTGTATTGGGTAATAAATCACGATCTTTTAAAAATTGTATACAAGTTTCGTCATTAAAAATAATTTTTCTATATAATTCACCCAAAGTACTCATTTTATAAAACCATAAATTTAAAATTAATAAAAAACACACAACTACGACTTTGAAATCGGTGATCAACGATAATAGAAATATACGTCAATACGAATTACGCTTGATAACGTAGATACGGTAGATAGCATCATACGACACCGTCAATTTGTTGGTAGATAATATACGACACGTGTGCCTAAAAAAGAATTTGTACATTTTTGGTGTTATTATTATATAATATTTTTATTTTTTTTTTTTTTTTTTTTTTTTTTTTTTTTTATTAAATGAGCCACAACAACATAGATTATTGGCTGTGATTAAATTTTACATAGAAAGATAAAACGGAGGGAGAGTTATATAATTCAAGTATGGGGCGCGAATGCGTATTTAGATTAAATTATATAATTTAGTTAGTTTTAAAAAAGTAAATATCTTTTGGATGTTGTCCGGATCCGGGCCGAGTGCTTCATAAAGATTGTCAGCTAGTTTGAGGTTGACTCTGACGTCGTTGTGTTCTAGACAGGAGCATATGATGTGCTTGACTGTAGGTGTTACGCCGCAGGAGAGACATGGTTCGGGATTCGTTTTGGTCATTAAGTGTTTGTGGGTTAACCATGTGTGACCTATTCGAAGTCTATTAAGAATTACTTCATGGCGCCGGGGAAGTGGAATGGTTGGCCATGGGAGAATGCTTGGTTTGATTTCATTTAGCTTAGTACGTAGAGTTGACCAGGTGTGTTGCCAATTTTTTAGAATGTAATCGGCGATGAAATGTTTTGAGTCTTGTAATGTGTGTGAGCAGAGGATTATAGAGTGTGGAGATGAGATGGACTGTTTGGCGTATGTGTCAGCTAACTCATTTCCGGGGATGCCAATATGACTTGGTATCCATATCAAAGAGATAGTCTGTGCGTTGGTTTGAAGAAACGATATCTGGTTCTGGATTTTTTGTGATATGCTATTAGGTTGGTAGTGGTTTTGGATGCTTTTGAGTGTGCTAAGGGAATCGCTTAGTATGATAGATTTGTTTATTGAGTCTTGTTTTATAATGTCTAGTGCATGGGAGATAGCCAAGGCTTCGGCTGTGTAGATTGAACAATAGTCAGGGAGCTTGAGCATTCGTCTGGTTTCACAGAATGTAACTGCAGCGCCTACGCCGGCTTCTGTTTTGGATCCATCCGTGAAAAAGAGAATATGGTCTTGGTATCCTTCGAGTCATATAATATAGAGTAGTGTAATTTATTAATTTTACGAGGGCATAATAGAAGCACAACGTCATAAACGTTTTTTTTTTAGTGCTAGAACTCAGGGCCGGTTTTAAGGGGGGCACCGGTGGGCAATTGCCCGGGGGCGGCACACTTTGAGGGTGGCAAAATTATCTCAGATAAAATAAACAAAAAATTAATTTTTTTTGTAAAGAGAAAGATTTCTAAAAAATGATATATTTTATTATTATTTATTTTTTAAATTCACATATGCATACATTTTTTTTTACCTATATTTTATCATTTTAAATAAAGAAAAATAAACGTTATTAACTAAGTAGGTAGGTACCTAACATTATTAAATATTAGTGGGTTTATTTTTACTAGTAAACTGTAAAACTAGACGTATAGTATAACTGCGTTGGCCCGTATTGGCAAATCAGGATTATCGATTGTACTTATTTACTGGCTACTAAAATACGTTTGTGTCATTTCATATTATACAACTTGCTAAACTCTATATGTCAGTGACTACGTACTCCGTACCTACATAATTTAAATCTCAATAAGTGAACTAATATAATAGAAATAAGAGTTTACTTTTTTTTGAATTGTTATATAAAATAAAATTTTATTATTATTATTATATTATTTATAATAATATTAAAACTTTCAACTTTATAATTGATATTGTAAGGTTGTGCCAGTTAAGGTAGGTACACTACAATTACACAGTTTAGGTTCACTTAAATTACATTTCAAATCTGCATACAACTATTGGATATATTTATATGTTTATATATTTATACATTATACATATGAATTGAATGCAGTAATTTAGCCATAGTGGCAAGTAGGTAAATAATAATTAATAAGTAAGACTAGATAAGTTTAATTGTGTCATAACAATTTTTTAGTTGAAATTAGGTATACTTTAATGGAGCTAAAAAGAGTCAAAGCTAGTGGTGTATGCAATGGTAAGGAGGCAAAAAAAAGAAGGAAAAACCTAATAAAGTTATAAGAAAAACAAACGAAATAAATACCATGTTTAAACTTAAAAGAGAAGAGCATAGTGAGAAAGTAGAAACCATAGTTTGGAATTCAAAGTAAACATATATTTAGTGATTTGTGATTCTATAATAGAAGAATTAACAAGTCGAAAGTTAGCTTACGATAATGTCATAACAAAGTATAGTTTTTTTTTAAGACTCACAAAGATAAAACCATCAGAAGTACGTGTTTTAGCTGAACATTTGTACTCAATGTATACAAAAGATTTGGATGTAACAATTATTAACGAATGTGTTCATTTTCAAAGTTATATTCAAAGTATGAAAAATTCTCCATCAACTATAATTGATATGAGTTCTATGTTAAAAATAGAAGGATCAGAAGACATTTACCCGTGTGTTAGTATTGCTTTGCTTACACATGTTTTTATGTACCTACTCCCTGTTCAAACTGTACCGCTGAACGGTCATTTTCAACTTTACGCTGAATAAATCATACCTAAGGTCAACAATTTCTAAAGAGAGATTAAACTCACATGCAATATTACATATTGAATCAGAAATAACAAAACAAATTAAATATGAAGATATTATAGATCATTTTGCTGACATTCAATCAAGAAAAAAATTGTAAAATAAACAATAAATATTATTATATTACTATATTATAGTACATATTATTAATTGTATATCATTCTTTATTATTTGAATCATGGAAGATTCTAGGTAGATAGTACCTAAGACCTAAGTTATAAACTAGTTACTTATGTTTTTTTTGTATAGTTTACCTACTATTAAAAATCTAATATTGGAATGCATAGGTACCTAGTTAAAATTGCTAAAAATTAACTGCAAATTAAATTTCAATGAGAAAGGGAAACATAAAAAATAAATTAATGTTATGCCCCCCCTCCCCAAAATAAAATAAAATTTAGCCACCACTTCTATGGTATTAAAAAAATGTGTTGGAAAGGGGTGCCATAAATATTGGGCCAAAAACCCTAAATACGGCCCTGCTAGAACTACTGATCATTGTCCATGGACAGGTCTTTAACCTGTAACGTGTATTATTATATTACACGGGGTATCTGGTACACTGTAGTAAAGACAAAAATTAAACAACTATACTTCAAATATTATGCACCTACTACCCAAGGCCGTAACCAGAATTTTTTTTTGGGTGGGGGGTCCAAAACATGTATATTGTAATTTTATTGAATTTAGGTTTTGATATTTGGTTAAAAATGAGACATATTGAAGAAATTTTTTTGGGGGGTTGGTCCAGACCCCCCTGAACCCCACCTCCAGATTCGGCCTTGCTACTACCTACCTAATAAGACGAAGGCCACCCCGCCGGCTCATGTTTAGTACACGCAAAGTAGAAACACGTCAACGGAGTTTTCGTCTTATACGAAAGATACGTTATAATGTTATATAAGTGTATAACAAAATGGTCGTCTACAACACGGGTATAACTTTTGGCTATTGTTTGGTAAGTTTTATTTTGCTACTGGACACTCCACGATCATTTTTAGTACAACAATCGAACACCCAACGATAACAATGCGACTTACAATATATAAATATCACCATTGTTATATTATTAAGTTAATTCAGTGGTACGCGCAACAACTCGCAAATTGAGCACGTCCACGCGATATCCGTTATATAATTTTGGTCTATCGACACGTAGAGGGAAGACGCTGTTCGACGCTGACGCAGTGGCGGATCCAGGAGGAGGGCAAAGGGAGAATTTGCCCCCCCCCAATCACCGTAGTTTTCCTTTGTTTTACACTGTGTTTAGCCAAAAAAAAAAAAAAAAAAAAACTTTTTGTACTTTTGCCCCCTCCTAAAATTAAGCCGTGGATCCGCCACTGCGCTGACGAGTATTATAGGTGTGGATTTTCGACCTGCTCTCAGCGTCCCAAGTCTGCGTGTTGGCTATCGGTCGGGAGCCGCGAAGTTTGCCGCTCGCCACCAAAACACGATCGATATCAGAACGCGCGATGATGAGTCAACAAAAGTTTCGCTACCGTATAACACATTATAGAGTATATTATTATTATTATTATATTTTACTATCGGTGTGGTGAGTAGACGATCGCACCGGAGTGCGTAGACGTATTATTTCCCCGAATCCACAAGCGTGTATTGTGGTAGGTATTAACATTATTATCTCAAAATATTATAATATTGTTTACGGGACTATAATATTGTTTATTGATGAGTTGTAGGTACAGGTGCGGGATGCACTGTATTATCAAATCATGTTTATTATTCGATGATATTTAAACGTTTATAACATTGTTACAATAACGTGTTATGTATTGTTTATAGCGGTTATCGAATTTCAAGAAATTCAAATCGCAAGTAAATAAGGGTTTATTTATTATCTATAATACGTGATGCGTGTAAATAAATACCTAATAAAATTGTTGGATCCATATCTCGACAATAATACTTACCTACGTAACCTACCTACGCAAATGCCAAATATCGTGTTATTTTTATATACAAGTGTTACGCCGTGTAAGTAAGTACCTACGACCTACCTATACAACGACGAGCAATATTGTTGTTTTCTCGGTGTGATTATATTTTGTACAACGTATAACTATCAATGCATATAACCAATCAATGCAGCCCATTTTAATAGTGTTAATCGCGGTATAATTGTTAGATACCCAAAAATTTTAAATTCTGAGTGAAGCGATATAGTTTTCAAAAGCGCAGGAAAAACCAAATAAAAATTAAGGAAAAACTGGAATTTTTACACAAAATCGGTTTTTGACCAAATCGATTTTCGTTTTTGGTGTAACTCTATAACAAATGACCGTAGATACATTAAATATTCACTGAATGTTTACATTATCATTTTCTACACACCGTAAAATTTTCAAAATATTTTGACTTGTTTTGAGGTGTTTACGGACATATTCAGTTACCAATTTGTTTAGTTCTTTTTTTCTATAAATACCAACAAAATTTTATTCGTTGTGTCAAAAAGCTTGAAAATGTAATACAACTCTCCTAATATATTGTTACAATGACAGATGAAAAATATTAAAAATACATAGTCACAGTTTTTTTTATAAGCATTTAAAATTCGAATTTTGACAATAGACGTAAAAATCATGGAAATGTGCAACTTATTTTGAGTTAGAAATTCCTAAACATTTTTCTTTTTAAATCTAAGGTTTATAATGTATATAATAGCATTCACTTATACACAATGACAACTGTATAATATCTTTGTAAGTTATCCACATTTTTAGAACTTCCCAATATTATAGATCTTGTTAGTTGTTATGCACATTTATGTTGTAGTGTCTAAATACATATCACTGACCCAGACACAAAAATGAAATATTGAGATATAGGTATGTATAGGTACTAGACGTTTATTTGTTTATACGTGTATAATGATATCATAAACTCATATGATGTTAGTAGTGTTTTGCAATTAACACAATATATATATATAGTGACATGCGACACTGTGGTTTTCCAAGAAATCGTGTAAACTGTATATATATATATATACATAATTAATTTTTTTACGGCAATACAAAATATATACTTATTATTTTTGTTATGTTTACAATGGAAAGTGGTCTACATGTAAAATATATTAACATTGGTGTTTATTATAATACTTCAGGTTATTGTCATTTTTGGCAACCTACTTATTTAACGGTATACGGTTTATGAATAAATATTAAGCAAATTAAATAACAATACAAAGAATAACTATACAAATTACTTATTAATAATTTTTGTGATATAAAAATCTTTGAAACCTACATATTAATACTATCATTGCTTTAAATAGCAATTTGTTGAAACAATATAAACAAGGACGAGCCACATCCAAAAAAGTATAAATTTAAATTTTTTGTTATTAGGTGCATCATAATAGTATAATGATACAAGAGAGGAGAAAATTGTCTAAAATGTATAGTTCTCGTTAGAATTTATGGTGGAATTATAAAAATTATGTAACTGTACAAATACGGCAGATCGCCAACTTTTTGTTTTATACGTACATATTATGTGCGTTTATCCTTAAACTTAATATATTACTCATATAGGTGATATAATAGTCAAATTTAAACTAAAAGAATAAAAATGTATTCAACAGCACATTACCTATGTGCTCAATCAACAAACAATATTAATTATACATAGTATAGTTCTATAGTTATATAAAATACTATATTATTTTATTAAAGTAAGCGATTTGAAATGAAAGTTATATATATAATATATATATAAAATAATAAAATATAATATTGATGCTAATGAAAAATAATTGTTAATGTTCTTCTTTTTAGTCGTGCTTATCAACGTAAAATTGTGCTGTAACAACATAGAAACTATCTACAATCTACTATTAAGCTGTAAAATGATAAACACAAAAAACAACTTAATATAATTTTCTTTTAATCAGTAATGTATTATATAATTTAATTGCAGTGAATAATTCCAGAAATATATAATATTTTAATAAATTAACATTAAACAATATATCAAAGTCTAATTTTTGGAAAAAAATATCGCATTATTGGAATTTTTAAGATCTTACAATAATACAATATTAGTCAATTGAATATAGATAATACCGAGAATAATACATAGTTTATAACGGAACCATATCCCTTGGGAAATATATTTAAAGCAGCTATAATTTATTTTGTTTTTTATTCACTATAGTTTGTATTTTTATTGTGATTCATGAGCCATCATCATTAATATGGAGTATTAATTAATTACACAATATTAAAACGAAAGGACATATTTTTTTTTTTGTATTTCTATAAAAATGATTTTTTAAATATTATATTTTACCGAAAAGCGCGTATAACGTGTACATTGCTTTCGATTGATGAACTTATAAACAATTCAAAATTAAACTATTGGATAACACCATATTAATATTAATATTGTTTCGACCGTTGGAAATTGCATTATAGGTGCATGATATTTATTTGTTTATTTCAAAAAAATGAGTAGGTACCATAAGCGTGCGCACGGGGTAGTCATGGTAGGCACTTGACTACTCTGCGAACTCCCCTCGGCCCCCTCAATAATCAATATTATTATTATTATGATAATTGATAGTCAATCATAAAATACTTTTTTACCATGGTAAATGTAGTTAAATGAGGTTACCCCATCCAAATTCAGTGGCGTCCGCAGGGGGGGGGCTTAAGGGCTAAAGCCCCCCCCCCATTACCCGTATTATTATTACTTTTTCAAAAAAATATTAATTTAGTTAAACTGTCAACTATAGTAAGCAAGACGTAAATTTCAAATATGTCTTACCAGAATGAATTCATTTTTGAAAAAACATAGTATTTGTAACATACCAATTTTCATAAATTATCTGTAATTTTTCGGTAAAAGTATGAACTATTTGTATGAAAGACCTTGTATTAAATTGTCTAGCATTAGCTATACACATTTAATATTTAATAAGTTTTGAACTACAAATTAACTGTGGTTTTGACAATTTGAACTTTAAATGCTTATAAAAAATAAGCATGATGCCTATGTATCGTTAATATTTTAGCTATAATAAAAAAACATACGTATTACATTTTTAAGCTTTTTGACCGAATAAATAATTTTTATTGACATTTATAGAAAAAAAAAAAATTTAATTATTCTAAAACAATCCAAGTGAAGACGGTATAACCAAACATTTAAATAAATTTTCATTTTTTTTTCTCAAATTATTTTTAAAAGCACTGAGCATTTTTAATTTCAACCTCCTAATAGTACCAACTAGATCCAATTTGCTTCCAAAAACATACACCGGGCATCATCGAAGCTTATGATCAGAGCATTTTTTCTACCAGAAAAGTTGAAAAGTTACAAACATTTTAAAATACCTCAAATAAACGTCTGAAATTATTAGACTGGACAAAATAAAAAGAAAATTGTAACTAATTTTCAAGCCTCCCCCATTGAAAAATCCTGCGGACGCCACTGTCCAAATTAGTTATTGTAACTTAGGTGTGAATATGAATATTATAATATATAGGTACGTAATATGTGTGTGTG
Source organism: Macrosiphum euphorbiae (assembly GCA_949089665.1). Lineage (NCBI taxonomy): Eukaryota > Metazoa > Arthropoda > Insecta > Hemiptera > Aphididae > Macrosiphum > Macrosiphum euphorbiae. The sequence goes on along the minus strand of CARXXK010000003.1, from coordinate 29,210,540 downwards.
TTAATGTTTTATGTACTTATTGTATATGACTACCCTGCCAGAAATTCTGCGCACGCTTATGGTAGGTACCTAACCTTATTGTTGATCAGCTGGTTTGCAGAATATGTTTTAGTATTTTAAAGTAGGTATCTAATTCTCTAGGAGTTCTATAGTATTTAAAATATATAAAGTACTTATACACAACTACACAACGTACCTACAGGCTACAACCTACTTTTGTTTCAAACGCCGCAGAGTGTACTCGATTTTCGTTGGTCAAATGTATATTTCACTACTTTAGTTATTGTGAGAGAATTTGTTTTTAAATTGGGAGAGAACCTTTTTCGATAATTGGTAGTGTTTCAATAACAAGGAAAAAAATGACTCCATCGGGTCGGCCCAGCTACTACTTTAACGTAACTCAGGGATATGGCCTGTGGGTGATGAAAGGTGTCGGAGGGGAATAGTAATAAAATTCTCTAGACGCCGTAAAAATGTACATAATACGTATCGACACAATGTGGCAGAGGGGCCGCACTTCTGTAAAGAAGGGTTAAGGACCTCCCAAAGTTTGGTTCCAAATAACAATAATAATCGCGACAAAAAGTGAAAAATAAAACAAGAAACGTCTTAGATGTTCAGAGGAGAAATGAAAAACAATGCAAAACGCCGACAAAGAATTCGACGATTATTCACACTTATTGACGAATTCTTACGATTAGCACAAATATTACATTAATTGGGTTTTATTACATTCAAATCGCATTGGGTAATCCATAATTATGGAGTCTAATGTCTACTTATTTTTGTTATACGTATCTAGTATCCACATAAAGTATGAGTACTAAAATTATGCTTGTGCTTATCCTGTAAATAAAAAGCAATAAAGTAAAGTTATGGTCGATCGTTTTGATACAAAATCTCAATCAAAAGTTATTACAAATGTCATCTATACATGTATTTTTCGTTTCTCAAATCAAAATCCTAAGAAAACAATACCAGACAAATATAAGTTTTTTAAAAATATAGATATTGCTACTCCTAAAGTAACTTGTAACACTATTTTTGTTATATTTACCTGGCACCTACACTACAATGTACATAACATACAATATACATGAATTACATTCTATTTCATGTAGTTACATGAAAAAAATTAAGTAAACAATACATAAATGTGATGTTTTCTTTTAAACGTGATAACTGATAAGCATCTATTAAATCATAATCACTATGATAAATAAGTTTGGATGATTAATAAAGTATTCGAAACTATATGTAGGTTACAAATATTATAAACATTATGATATTAGGTTAATATTTGCGTGAATCTAAGAATATTATGAAGTTTATAACAACATAAATAATCATGTTATTATACTAAAAAATGAAAAATATTACCTAATTCATATATTTTCTTAAATATATTTTCTATTAAAATATAAAAACAATTTCTTTCCGAAACTTAGTTGATTCCTTATAATTAAATATTATTTTAATATAAAATATAGAAAACTGGATACCAAGAATAATGTAAATTATGATTTATGATTATGTAATTATGTACCTATATATGCAACCTATACAATGTATACAATGTATACCTATATAATGTTATATTATAAACTTTGCGAGAACATCGATTTGTACAAATAAAATTGGATTTTTATAGTAAGTAGGTACATATATTTTAATGTCACATAATATGAGTAGATATCATTACAATAACTTACTATAATATTATTATACTCAGTACATTGTGCTTTTGATTTCTATCGTGTTTAGTAAATGTATTGATTTTATGTATGCTAAAAATAGAACACATTAAGTATTATGCAAATTTTAATCAATGTAAAGAAAATACTTCTATAACAGGTAACAAGTAAAAACATAACAATACTATAACAGTTTGTATAAAAATGTTCAAGCCCACGAACAATGAACTGGTACTAGATTTAAGTTTGTTCAAAGATGTAAAATAAAATACTTCACATAATAGCCTATTCAAAAATTCTATATTTTATACACACCTAATTTTAAATTATTTATATTATTCAGTTCAATGTACTTAAATTACAATTTTCAAATAATAAATAAATATAGTGTTATTTTAAAATATAAAAAAGCACAACTAATGTTAAACAATAGTAACTTTTCTCTCAAACCCTTTAAAAAAATCAACCAAATCGACAGACAACAATAATTGATGTATTTTTCGTATTCAACTTATAACATTATAATGAACCAAAAAATTCTGACTTACTCAACAACACCGGCGTGCCGATGTAATATTATATTATTTTATCAGCATCAAATTGATTCTCTCGGCAGATCCCCGCACTTTGACGAAGGGTTAATAATATTATATACTCGTCGACCGTATGCGATATAGGTATATATAGATAATATAATACGTCAAAAAAAACCTATTAACATTTTTATGTCATACGAAAATGTTTACCCTCTCGCACGCGGATGCAGCCATAATACTTGTATACGATTGTCGGGGGTGTGATAATTTTCAAAACGGTACAAAATGAAAACTCTCAAACGATGACGGTCCCAATCGATACACTACCGCACGCGTCCGCCACGGCCGCACCACTGCCGGTCGGTCGGTCGTTCATTCAACTTGCCGCTACCGATGACGCCGCCGCCGCCACAGCCGTCTGGTCCGTGCCCGACGACAATATCTCCGGTGGCCGTTGTACATGTGCAGCATCGGTCGCCCGTACGTGAATTATACGGTATGGTCTGTTTGTAAATGGCTACACTGCGTATATATATATGTGTCTGAAAGCCGAATTTTGAATTTTAGAAAAAAAAGGACGTTTTTAAATGTATTGTTACGTGCCTATAGGAATAGTTATGCAATGTTATGATAATTATGATAAGTATATTAGAAAAACTAATCTAATTTTTTTGTACTGATCGTATATATCTACATGGGTGAGTATAGCGGACTTATTTATTTGATCATCGCACCTATATGCATCAAAACCGTCAAAGTGTTAGAAAATAGTATTCTGCTTCCAATATTGGAATAATATATATTATGAAATTAAAAATATGAGTTTTCCATTATAAGACAATCAGAGTGTTCATTAATATTTCAGCGTTTATCCGTGTATAAATTCATTTTTATTTTTCAAAACCATGAAATTTGTTTGTGAATAATATTAGTATAACTAGTCAAATGGATCACCCTATATATTGTGCGTATGTGTAGTAAATTAAACGGTGGACCCGTCCGACAGACGTTATTATTTGCGGGACGAAAACTAGTTTGCAGTTTTTATAGTTGCGGGTTATTCTACCACATAATATATAATATAATAATGATATTTTGAAAACGGTTGAGCAATTATGTCATTGTGCGTTCGTACATATTATATCTACCACGATCCCTAGATACAGAAGTCTTTTAAGTTTTAACAAGGGGAGGGGCGGTGACGGCAACTGGAGAAGCAGTTGCAGTAGCATAGCACCCTTTTGAGTTTGTACTCTAACACATATTTGAACAAATTTCAAGTATGAATTGTTAATATTATAATTTATAACTGCACCATTAGCTCAACGTTCAATGTTCTGATGGCCAGTGGCGGCTATCCCATGGCATGGTGTTGGAGTTTGGAACCCCGATATTGGATACCGATTTTGAATACCGGTTAAGAGTTTAAGACCGGTAAAAACCAAAATTGAAATCGAAACAAATAATATCGGAAATCAAAACCGAAATTGTAAACGAAAAAATTAAATACGGTAATCGAAATCGAAATAAGTAAACATCTGGGGGACGAGGTGGCCGAGCGGTCTAACGCGTCGACTGCGGCGCTGGCAGTCGCGGGTTCGACTCTCGACCACTGGGCGGCATTTTTCTCCGGGCAAATCACGGTGTCCGGAGTACAAATGCCGCCATCCCCCACCCCGGGGCATGGCAGAAACCTACGGGTGCCCCAATAAAAATTCTGCCACCACAAACACACTCGTGTACCAACCTACCCAATCTAAAAACCTACAGATCCCTCCACACACCCAATGGCCCATGTTGCCGCGGGTTTTCCAATAAAAAAAAAAAAAAAAAAAAAATAAACATCTACCGATATTCAAAACTAAAATCGAAATAGGAAAAAATAAATATTGGTATCCGAAACCGAAATCGAAATAGGAAAACATTTTTTCAGTTTCCAGCACTGCATGGCTTAATACACATTTACACATACAATTTAATGAATGGTGAGTATATTAACTATTAAGGTTAAAATATGTGTCATGTGATATTATTGACTGTTGTCAAAATATGTATTTGGTAATGAAGTACTTACATAGTAAGAGCAAATATTAGGTTTATTGTAAATATATTAATATATAATTAGGTAAGTATGAAGAAATATAACAATAATATTTTTTTTATTTTTTTTTATCTAGTGGTTGTATAATCTGTAAAGAAACATTTTTACAATAATCACGAATTGTGTTGTGGATTTATATACAATTTTAGAAAAGATAAAAAAAAAAAAAAAAAATTAAATCAACAACATTTAAGAGCATGGGCTTGTGTGAAGTGGCCATCCATTGATGGAACTTAATGGAATTAATAAATTAAAATTTTTTCGATGAATCTTACCTTGTAGACATCTAGACTAGATATCAAAAGGCAAGAATAGTTTAACAATATTATTTATAACATTTATATGTACAATTTATTATAATGTAGTTTTAAATTATTGGATAATACCTACTTGAATACGCATTGGCGTAATATGGTGAGGGCAAGGGGGGAAACTGCCCCCTCAGATATTTAACTGAGTGGGCAATAGTGTCATTTTAGTAATTTTATACCTTATAGATTTTTATTTTTACCACAGATTGGGCCCACCTTAAGAATTTACCCCAGATTACGCCTATAATATAATAGTATGTGTATTGTGTATACAATCTTTATTGTTCATATGGTAACGATTAATACCTAGAGGTGAGAGATTTATTTAATTGAGTTGTTCTTGTAATTTTTAATGAAAATTGTACGAATAGGGAACGGTAAGTGTTGGCCGAAAAGGAACACTGGCCTGCAAAAAGGGTGACGCTCAAAAAAATAAAATAATACACAGAAAGCTATATGAACCGTAAAATGATAGTATAAATAATAATAATGATAAAATAACCCACTGATGTGGCTTTATTATGAGCCGAAACACTCGAACATTAAACAATTAAAAACAATGAGCTTTACAACAATACTAAATAGTAATATAACAAGCAATGTAATACCATGGTGAATATTATAATAAAAATAGACGGTTACACTGTGATTAGAGCCTAAAAATAAAATACCTACTAACTAAAAAGAACTATGTAATTATTAACGCCCACGAGTATAATAGTAATTGAATACAAATAAAATAAAATAATTTGGCCTTTAGAGCATATTCAAGGAGAATAATAAAAGGATGCAGCTATTCGCGCACATGAGTATATTAACAACGTACGCGGTTCGGCTGTATCATATGATTCGTGACAATACTAAAATTACATCGTATTATAATATTATTACAGCGACAGATATAGGTCTCTGACCCATATTATCTTCCGGACTCGGTTGACGGAGCACTCACGGAGCAGTAAGTTGCCGATACACTGCCACTGATTATAATGTAATTATAACAAGAGGATCCGGGCCCAAATAAGGTAAATACACCAAAATAATATAATTTACAATAAATTATGTCTGATGATATTATATTATAATAACTACAAGTGCATAAAACTACAACATAGAAAATATATATTCAATACATTCAAAAAAGAAAAATACTAATGGAGTTTTCATTTTATACAATAGATAGTAGATACGTATAGGTACAACTGTACAAGTAAATTTAAGATCCTTACAAATTACAATAGGTGAATACAGGTACTTTTTGTATGTTTTACATCATAGATAACCTATTCAACAATTCTGTATATTATTATGCACACATAATTTTAAATTATTTATACTATTGAGTATGGAGTTTAACGATCCTAAACTAAAATGTTTAAATAATAAATAAATATAATGTATTATTTTTAAATATAATACAACACACAATACTTACAAACACGTTTCAATAGTACCTAAAGTAAAACTAAAAATTCGGACTTACTCAATAGCATTTGGTGTAAACCGAACGTGGTTTAAACTAATCTTTAAACTTTTCTTATATCTCCAAGAACAATTTGAAATGTTCACAAAAACGGTTAAGTAGTTGTTGATTAGGTTCATAATATATAAGCTATGATACATATTACATACATACATACATATACATTCAACTCTCATTTTTCGTTTAAGATATTATTTATTTATTCGAAGCCATAAACTTGACGATTTGATGTAGGTATTCTTTTACCTCATATGCCCGAGTAACCAATGGCAACCATTTATAAACAGATAAAAATACTAATGTCTACTAATTATTTCTCCTATAACTTTATTTATAAGCAAAAAAAAATCTCAAAGTCTTTGAGTAAGCACCTCTCCGGGTTGGACTTACCGGGTCCAATTATGAATCTATACCATCCAGTCACCATTCTCCAACTCACACACAAAACGTTATAAAAATCGGTCCAGCCGTTTAGTAGAAATTCAGTGACGTACACACGTACAGATGAATTATAATATAATATAATATAATATAAAGACATTATTATACTATTATTCACTCCCAAAGTCTGGGAAAACCATATTTTTTCTCTTGATGAATATAATTAAATGCAATTGACAACGTTTTGTGTATACGCATTAGGTATTGCGCACGATAAAACTAACTTGAATTCGATGACGAACCAATGACACATCATCCCGTTTATTTGAAACAGTGAAAGTTACTAAGAGGCTCCATCGTATCATGTTTTAAGGAGTAATATTCAGGCAATTCACATGACATAAACATTTGGGCTATGTCTATGAGTGAGTAGTAAATTAACATTAGTGTGTGTTTCAGAGAATCGCTGTATTACCACTTCGGGCAACCGAATGTAACCGCCGCCGCCGAATGTAACTCTCGCAAGCGCACGCACATGTCAATATTTAGCGAAAAATGAAATATATTCTTGTTTGCACAACTATAAAAACTACTAAAAGTGGTAGTAGATTAAACATACTTAATGAAGTTTGATTGTAATTTCGGAAAATGTTTGAATTTCAAAGCTTCTAGGCTATATGCTCTTTAGAACCACTTTTTTTATTTAAAATCAGATGTGCGGATGTGCCCAAAATAAATACAAATGTAATGCAATTATTTCATGGGATTTTTAAAATAAAATTATTGGTCTAAACTGTATGTAAAATACGTGTGCTGCGATCGAAATTTAAAGCATATTGATTAATTATGATTAAAATCAGTGGCGTAATTTGAGTCTTATATAGGGATACCAACATTTAAGCAGGCCAATTTTTCTTAATTAATTAATTAGTTAATAATTTCTTCTATCAGCAGCCATAGATACTGGTAAAAAATGCAATTAAAACTCAAAAATCTCTTGAATAGTAATTTTTTTCGAACGAGTATTATCGGTATAAGCGTTATACTATTTAAAATAGCATTGTATTTAAAATAAGTTTAACTAAGTAAAAAGGCGAAGGGGTGACGCGGTTGCCTCACCAGCAACCACTACCCTTCCTCTTGTAAACTTAAATACAAGTTCTGAAAAAAACGATTAGACCGTATGCAGGGCGATTGTAAACTCCGCCAGTTTTATTTTCTTACCTGTAATGGGTATATGGAAACTCCGCCAATATTAAGGCCTTCCTAATGTAAAACTAAATGATTTTTCTCTACTAAGTAAACTCAAAAATTCAAAATGAAAATACAATTATTGTGTAAAGAAAGGCGAAAGCTATAAATACTAAAAAGTTATAATAATTGATTTATATTAGACTAAATGGTTTGAATATCAACTAATTGTATCACATAATTTTAGTTCACAGTTAAAAATATTATAAGTATTATAACATTTTATGTCATAATAGTATAATATACCTACATATTTTTTGATTATTAGTTATTACTTATTACAATTGTCTATCATTATTTTTTAACATCATCAATTGCAATTTGTATGATTTGTTCAAACATTGCTGCATGTTTGCGTCTCGGTACCTACACGACCTAAGATTTTCGCTATGAATACCTACACGCGTTTCCTTATTACCATTTACCTATATAAAGAGATAAATACTATTATAAGACACATAGTAGGTGTAATACGTAAGTACAATATATACAATATTCATTTTTATTTTTATTTTTTGTTTTTACTTTTTCTATTTAATTGTATATGAATGATTAAAATTAATTTTTATTGTGAAAAATTGACATTGACATGGATGGGTAGGGAGTGGCAAAGCGAATTAGCACTTGGACGTAAAAATGTTGATTACGTTAACCTTATGCTATTTAAAAAGTATCCTAGTTTAGTGAAGTCAGAACACAATGGTGTTATTGCTATTTGCTACAGCCACCATTTCTAAAAGTTAAAACTTTAATAAGAGTTCTTAGATTATACCGTTTTGAATCTTGGAAGTGGAACTGATATACGACCAAAGTCGGTCACCATGAATTCACGTGTTTTGTTTTTAATATTGGTACTACTACCTATATAAATAAATAAATAAGACACATACTAATAAATAATAATATAATATATTGTGTAATAATTAATATGTATAATGTAGGTGCATACATTCTTGTCATGACTACGATCCTCCACCTGTAATGTGTCAATTCACTCAATTATTTATTTAATTGATAGTTTGGAAATTTTCACAACACATTTCAAAAAATATTTTTAGGGAAAAAATGTTCACACACATCTATTAATGTAAATGTAATTTACATGATATGCGATATGAGGTACCTAGCGTTATAAGTTTCTTTTCAAATATTAAAATAAATAAAATTTAACAATAACGTGGGCAAGTGGGTGTCGCTCTACTGTACAGTAGGTTACAAGTGGGTCTCTGTAATGATGGTATAAATTTGAATTCAATGATAAAATAGTATTCTATCCGAAAAACGATTCTGAATGAAGCAGTGACGTCTATTGTGAATAAAGTAATTTATTTACTTGGAACCTTGTTTTGAATTTTCAATCCTTAGCTATAAAAGTAGCCTTAATTAATTTATAAAATCGAAGCAGTTTTACTACCCCAAAAGGTGCTGACAGACACAAAAATAAAAAAAAAAAAATTAAAAAAAAAACACACACATCATTGTACAATTATTACATTCATCGCTCGACTCAAAATCTAATATGAATAATGTATAACATATATACATATATATGTATATAGTTATATTATAAGTATATGTTACGGTAAATTACGTTAAATGGAAATTAACGTTATTCACCGGTGATTAACGTTATTGGCCAAATATATAGGTAATTATCGTTATAAACCGGAGAACCACGTTAATTACCAAATACACAGGTAATTAATGTTCTAGACCAGATATGTACGTGAGTCTCAAATACTAAAATCCGAAAAATGATGTACCTAGGTATTTTTCAAAATAAAAAAATGCATAATTATTTTTATTTATTTATTTGCGTATTAGAGCTTTTAGAGTTTTGCTGCCATGACATTTACTGTTACACAACTATTCAACACTACGACAGGCACAACGTTTATTGTTGCAACCAGTCTTGCAATGGTAACGCTGGTACCCTTGAAGAGAACTATTACTAGCTGCTTCCCTCAGTTTCAACCGTCTACCATCTGCTAATATTATAATATGTATAGGTACACCTTATCTGTGCCCCATAAATTTTATTGGTTTATCCAATTAAGACCACAATGGCACAATTAGTCTAGCGATCACCTTATCATTACTCGTTGGACATTATTTTATAATCAACATTTCCCATACCATATAAGGTTATTAACGTTATTCACCAGAAAATAACGATAATTTCCACATGTGTTGCTAAATAACGTTAAAAACCGGTGAATAGAGTTATTTTCCGATATAACATAATTTACTGTAACATACCTATGACCTATGCAAAATGCAATTAAATGTTAGACTTTTAAACTAATGAGTAATTTCGTAACCAATTTTATAGAAAAAGTAAATTGATGCATATAACATGTTCATGTTTAACTATTTAAAAATAAAAATATTAATCATAAAATGAGTTATTCTTTTTTTTTCTATTATAAAATACAGTACTCTATGTAATATAACAAAATTCGTATTTAGTACAAAATTGTTTTTAATATTTTGCTATTATAATCATTTAAAAATTCTATTCCTATTTACCAGATACTTTAATCGATAAGATTTGTAACTATAACGCTTAAAACAATAAATTATATAATATATAGGTTGCAAGGCAATTGTGCACAGTCCAAATAGTATGTCCAATTTTCAGTACTTTTTTTTCAGATGATGCGCTGATTTATGCTGTCGTTTGGAAACTTATTCTTTCAAATAAAGAGTGACACCTGAAAGAAATACCAAATTGCAATTATTATACTTGTTTGTATTTTACGTAGATATAATATTGTAAAATTTTACAATTATACACAGTTATATTATAATGTACTTAGTTAAAACCACGGTATAGATTATAATGGAAAAACTAAACTTTTAGTATCAGTATCGTAAGGTTGAATTGTATATCAAAACTTTTAAATGTACCAACATTTATCTACACAATTTGAACAACGATTAAACTTACAAAATATATTAAAATACATTTTTCCAATTAAAATGTTTGGAGAGAAGAAATGGCATTATATACGACGTACACACCATCCATGTATTATGTAATTGTTAATTTTTAATTATTATTTTTAGATTCAAATATAAAAAGGGGGAAAAGTAGGTACCACTTCGTCAATGAGTAAGTCTAAGTTTTTAGTAAGGTTTTTAAGCAAGGTTTTCAAACAGTTGTTTGAATAATAATATTACCATTTTAATACATTTTCGTATTTTTTTTCCCCGATTATTTTAAAAGTACTGAGAATTTTCAATTTTGGCTTCCCAAGAGAACAACTAGATCCAATTTTCTACCAAAAACCTTCCTCTGACACACCAAAAAAACTCATCATTGCAAAATCATTACATTTTTCGCTATATGCTTATTGAAATATAATTTTTTTTTTTAATGTTGTATTATAATTACTTCAAATTAAATAAATGTTATCAAAAACGTTAATATTGTCTTATGATAATGTATGTTTACCATAATTTAGGATAATAATATTATTTTATATCATGGTGTTTAATGTTAAACGTTTGTGTCTTATCATACGTATCCAATAATATTGATTGTAATTTATAACTTATAAGATGATTTTATTGTACAGGGAAAAATTAGAATTCAAATGTTTATATAATATTCATTAATTAAGTTTGATTGTGTGAATGTATTTGTTAAAGGTTGTTGGACACTTGGACTAGAATTTAACGGATTTACACAATGCAATCCAATTGTGGGAAAGTTTACGGCGAACGGTGTTTACTATCACTATGTCATTCGTGTATAGTGTGTCGTCTCCTCTGTTTAAAAAAAGAACAACGCTTATACTTAAAATTAAAACGGCGCTCCGCGACGTCTGTGTGATCCGATCATGGCTCGGTTGCAATTCACCACGTCATGATCACAATAGATCTATTTTTGTCCCTCTTGATTGTTCCACTGAGCTTGTATGTTTCTTCAATGTCAATATAATATAGTTTATCAGAATAATTACTGACAATGTATGCATAACATGCATGTAGGTAAAGACGCCAAGTTCCAGCAATACTAGTGTATCTTTACATGAAAAGCTTCACCTGGTTTTTCAAACCTCCATATCTGTGCTTTCTCTTAAGATTGCCTTTTAAAAATTGAAACATAGATTAAGCTTAAGGAGCCTATGACATTTTACAAATTTTATACCATATGGTATAATTAATATCATAGGTAATGAGATACAGCAATAATAATAGACATAATAAATGAAGAAGGTAATACTATAAACAATTAACGATAACAATATCAACTATAAAATAAGTGCTCGCATATTCCACAACTAAACGTATACCAATGAGCAACATTATATAGGTTCAGACATTTGGGCGTGCGATATTTAGGCACTGCAGTCTGCAGTTATAGTGTTTTTGTGCCGCACGGGTCGCCCTCGATTTAAATAGCTCACTTAGCGCCCTTGGCCCTTGCCACACAATATACTATTTCTCACAGTGGGCGGAAAAGCGGAAATGCCCACTAAGCAGCGGTCGGTAAGGTTACTCTCCAAATCAGATTGATAACATGAACGTATAGATACGTTTTATCTGATACTCTAATATTTATCAAATATAGATACTATATAGCAGGTATTTGTGAATTACTCGCCCATGCTATTCTATGAAATAGTTTGGCAAACGTAGATATGAACATTGAACATTTAAAACAACACCCAACGTCCCAACAATCACTTTTAGAAAGATATCAGTACCTATGTGGCTATGTCCACAGATTTGCTGTCTACTTCCTGGAACGTGTGTTTGGAATGTATGAACCACATTTTAAAAGCTCTGTTCAAGTCCCACTTCATCCATTCGATGTTCACATTTTTAAAGCTCTAATACACAACCTGAAAACAAATAAACATTATTTTTACCGATTGTTGTTATTAGTGCCGCATATTGCATAATGTCACGTATCACAAAATTCAGATAAAATAATATCAATAATATATGAATATAACACACTATACAATAATAATATATATTATTGGCATTCATACCATATTAATAAATTATAGAATTCACAATATTAGTTTACATCTGCGTGTTACTTTGATGCAATAAAAATGTACATAATAATATACATATAAAGAAATATTCAAATATATAAATCGGACAACGACAAATTGATTGAAAAATATTAATCGAAAACAACTTGTATAAGTATCGAATTACCATTATTATTATGTTATACTTATATACAAATTAATTTTTGGGTTTATTATTTGTTATTTCACCAAGTAAAGAATATTCATTTTATTACGGTAAGTAAATTGATTTTCGTTTCATCGGTTAAATTTCTTGAGAGTTTTTTATTTTCGTATTTCCATTTGTAAAACAAACTGCAAATTAAAATAGAAAAACAACCATTTGTATCAATTGCGCAATGAAATCTAAATAGTATTTGAAAGCATATGGTCTATATGCAAGCACAGATAATAGCCCAGTATCTGTTGAGGATTTCATAGATATATGCTTTATATATTATAATGAAATTTAGCACACGTACCTACGTTCATATTCAATTCATCGTACACCTATAACAAGGCTGAAAATGTCACGATTAATTTTGAGATATTTGTATACTCGGGTAGATAGTTTAACATGAGATCTGTAGTCTGTACAACATACAATTAAAAATGCTTTGTTCTTGTGTGGTAATTAAATAGATACATTATAGTATTATACATAATATGTATATACTAGGTAATGTATACCTATGTTGTATGTATAGTGTTGTACTTTTTTGTATAGTATAATAGTTGTAGTAGTAGATCACTGAAGAAAAAAATTACAATATTGCATTGATTAAGAATGATCAATTTTTTTATTTGTTTTATAGACATTTTGTGTTTGCTCTCATTGGCTTTGTAACAATAGAAGAATCAACTAAAATCATCTCGTAATTGATGCCAACAAATTGAAAAACATGTATTCCGCATGATATTATTTAAAACAATTAAAAAAATAATAATAATAATAATAATAGTTATGGTATTTTCCGATTTGTTTTCATATAAAACTGCGTTGAGCCGTCGACCTGAAGTTGCTATTTTCTTGTATAGGTTACCGAAAATAATTGGGAAAAAGTGAGACGGTCTACGCAACATACAATATTACATATGAAATATTATTACGAATACACCTATACTTCCATACCTGGGGAGTATAGGAGGGATATTTTCCACAAGTAGTTTTTCTCATCAACAGATCGCGCACGAGTATTAATATTTAATATTAACTTTTGTAAATATGCGTGAAAGGTATGTGCTCGGCGTGAGAAACAAAATAAAAATTATATAGAAAATTAACATCATGCTTTAAAACATCGTGGTGACGTTTATATCAATAATAGTAATAATAACGGTATAATAATTATGAAATATTATATCTTAGGTATGCTTTTTACTTTTTTGAATGAAAAATGACATTTTTAATTTAATATTCTTAAGTACAAGCCTTCCAATCAATATGTCTCCATCAAATCGCTTCTGCCTCTTGGTATATAAAAAACGCCAATCTTCACAAAGACTTAAACGTTCCCACACTTTCTCAGCTAACCAAATCCCACTTTCTCTCATTCCATTCTAAGCTTAATCACCATACTAATCCATTAATTAAACGTCTGTCTTCTTGTACAATTCCCGATAATCCTAGAAGAAGACTGAAACGATCTTGGCCTAGAGATTTCCTTGCTTGATCTGTCGGGTGGTACTACTGAGTACCTTCCCTCTCGGTAATTCAACGCTATTGTCAATCAAAAAAATTACCTATTGTACATATGTTTGTATAGATTGTAATTATTCTTTTAATAAAATAAAAAAAAATAAAAAATAAAATATTCTTAAGTAGAATATTTTTGTTGTTCAAAGTTTCAACAAATAATGATTGTATTTTGAACGAGTACCGAGTTAATTAGTTATAACTTATAACTCACTTATAAGTTATGTCATATGAGTATTTAACGATAACGTATATATACATTTATAATATAAGCTTTATAAGTACTGTAGTATGTAAGTATATTATATGTAAGCTAATAATAGAGGTCACCTCTGAAATACTACAGTCGTTGAGTCGTCCCTTATTATGATAATACTACCTATGTGATTTTAGAGTATGATTTATTTTAGATTCTGAGTGGAGCGATGAATGTATTGATTTTACAATGATGAGTGGGCGGCATATTGTTGTGTATTTTTATATTTTACACAATTTATAGTAGAAAAAGTAAAAACCGCTTCAATTTTCAACTTTAGGGATGGTTCTTGGTAGCAATTTAATATCTAGTTGGTACTTTTAAGGGTTTAAAATTGAAAATTCTCAGTATTTTTCAAAAAAAACAAAAAAAAAGGTGGGCAAGTGGGTGTCGCTCTGCTGTACAGTAGGTTACAAGTGGGTCACTGTATAATGGATGGTATTAAATTTGAATTCAATGATATAATATCATTGTATAAGAAAAACGATTCTGAGCGGTGACGGTATGTCAGTGTATGTATAAGACATATTATATACTTATCTATGGTATTAAAAAAATTGACCTATAATGAATTCCAAATTAATCATATCACAATATCCATTAGGTACTTATAACGCGTTATACATCAACAAAAACCGTGATACTATCATAGATATATAATAGTACACTTTAGAAGTTTCAAGTACCCACGAATCATATTATTCAATCACAACAAAATAACTAAAATAGTTATTCTAGGTTTTTTAATATGTAATTTCGTCCAAATTTGAATTTAAAATGTCTGTAAAAAATAACTGTGTTCATATATTTTTTAGATTTTTTGGTTACAGTATGAACTATTTATGAGAACCTTTGTTTTAAATTTGCAATCCTTAGCTATAAAAACTGAACATTTTATAATTTATTAATTTCAATGATTGATAATTTTCGAGATTTTGATAAATTTTGTCAACATTTGATCTTTAAATGCTTATAAAAAAAAACTGTGCCTATGTATTTTTAATATTTTTCAACTGCTATTGTAACAATATATCAGGAGCCTTGTATTAAATTTTTACACTTTTTGGCCCAACAGATAAAACTTTATTGATATTTGTAGAAAAAAAAACTAAAAAAAATTGAAAGCTGTAAATGTCGATAAACAGCTCAAAAAGAGTCAAAATATTTTCAAAGTTGTATGGTGTATAGAAAATGCTAATTTAAACATTCAGTGAAATTTTCATGTATCTACAGTTGTTCGTTTTTGAATTGCAACAAAATAAGGAAATCGCTACATGAGTAATCGAGTGAAAATCCAATGTTGTAAAAATTTGAATTTCAAACGCTCATAAAAATTTAATTTGACTGTCCGGTAGAGATTTTTTTATTGATAAAGGTAGATAATCTTATAAGGAATCTTGTGTTTCATTTTCAAATCTTAGATTTAAAAAGAAAAATTTTTACGAATTCTTAACTCAAAATAATTTGCTAATTTTCGTGATTTTTCCATATTTTGTCAATTTTTGAACTTTAAATGCTTATAAAAAAAATTGTGACTAAGGATTTTTAATATTTTTCATCTGCCTTTGAAACAACATATTAGGAGCCTTCTATTAAATTTTCAAGCTTTCGCAACCAACAAATAACATTTTATTGATATTTTAGAAAAAAAACTAAAAAAAAATGGAAAATGAAAATGTCCCTAAACAGTTCAAAATAAATCAAAATTTTTTGAAAATTTTATCGTGTATAGAAAATGCAAATATAAACAACCAGTGAAAATTTCATGTATCTACGGTCATTTGTTTCAAAGTTACACCAAAAACCAAATTCGATTTTGTCAAAAACTGATTTTGCGTAAAAATTCCCGTTTTTCCTTAATTTTTATGTTGTTTTTCCCGGCGCTTGTGAAAACTATTGGGAATTTTAAATTTTGACCTCCCCAATGCACCAACGATATTCACTTTCCAATCGAACAAGATACTGAAGTCGAAAATCGAAGCATTATTTCGACTACTTATCGTGTACACAGACACAAAAATAAAAAAATAAAAAAATAAAAAAATAAAAAATAAAAAAATAAAAAAAAAAACACACATCATTGTAAAATCAATACATTCATCGTTTCACTCAGAATCTAAAATAATAAGGCAATATTATACCTAAGAATTTTTAAATAAAACCAGTTTTTGAAAAAATGTTGACTGATCGATTTTGAACTAAACAACGATTAACCTTAAATACTTGAATCTGTCACCAAATGCTTATATTTTATATTAGCATTTTCTACGTATGATATATTTAAAAAATATTTCGATTCTTTTCGAAGTATTTTTAAACATTTGAAATTTGAAATTATTACTTTCCCCCTTTTTTAAAATGTAATGTTATTTTAATCAGAACACACATAAATATGCATACTTAGATGTAAACATGTTTTTATGAAAATGCCCTCTACCTTTGAGTATATCTTAATAAATATTAATTTTATATAAAATATTAATATTTTTCGATAAAATAATTATTATAGAATATAGACTCTCTCTGTACATTTTGAGACTACATTATTATTGAGTGCTTTGGGCTTCTATAATATTTACTCTTTAATATTATTATAAAAGAATGTATATTTATTACATGTTCATAGAACTGAAAAAAAATCATACAAAATCTTGCCAAGATATTTCATTAATTTATTCAATTTTATAATTGCTTTTTCGTGCTAGAAGTAACATCATTATTAATACTAATTTAAAATTAAATATCCATTTAAATTTGTTTCTAAATGTGTCATTAAACAAAAATGACAAGATTTAATGATCTTTTTCGGTGCTTAATGGTGTTATATAATATGTTATTAAAATGTAAGACTATTAGGTTATAATGTAAAAGCACACATTAAATGGTTTTTGTGAAATATTATATCAAAATTATTTTACAAGTTACCTACTACCTAATTATGAGTGCTGAGTCAAGCTGTCAACATAGGTATGTATTTTATTGTAAACTTAATATTCATTATTTTATAAATAATGGGCTTAATTTGAGCCCACAATACCGTGTATTGTAGGTATTTATTATTAAATTAATTTTTTTTGAGTGTATGTACTAAAATGTTCGAAATCATTTTTATTAGAGTGTATATTATTAATATATTTAAATCAAACATTCTTTTTTATAGTTTTGGACGATTTTGTTACCTATGAAGTTAATTATTTAAGTTAAATTATGGCACTAAATTTAAAATAACTTGATGAAAAAAAATACTTGGTGTAGTTATTCTGAGGACTTTAGTTACATACCACACATATTTTTTTGGATAAATAATTTGAAAGGGTTGCAACAATAATTTGTACCTATAAGATATATCACCAAAACTATTGTGTCAGTATAGTTTAATGTATTTTCATAATATAGTAGTATACAATATACTCACGATTTACTTCATTCCCTCTGTGATGCAGTGAGTCATCTTATGGTGGGTTAGTTTATAAACTATAATGAATCGTATAATACCTGTAGTCTGTGGTCTGTATATGTGGTATTTAAACCAATAAACGTAAACATAGCTTACGTACAATAATACGAATTATATTGCATAATACGTGTAGCAAAATTTCCCTAAAACACATGTCACAACAATAAGTCCTACACATAATCAATTGCATATAAAATATAATTTTTTAAATTTGAATAACCACCAAAAAAATATGTTGAATTGTAGAGTATTATAGCTAATTGTATTATTACCTATTTTATTTTAGATTCTGAGTGGAGCTAGAAAGCTAGTGGTTTTACAATAGTATTTATTTTTAATTCATTTTTTTTTATCCTGTAAACAAAATTTCTACCAGAAGGAGTGCTTCGATTTCAACATATAGTATATCTTATCTTTTAGAAAATTTGATCAAGACGGTACTTTAAAGAGGTTTTATTTCGATTTTTTCAATAGTGAATGTTATTTAATGTCACGTGAAAAACCACCGGCAAATTACGAAAAACCGCTAAAACGGGATTTTAATTTCTAACGCTTTGTTTAGGTACCCATCACCATAGAAAAGGAAAACAATTATTATATTATAATATTAATTCAACTTACAGGCTAAATAAATAATAAGCAGACTGACAAACCGTCTCCGCTCAGAATCGTTATTCTTATACAATGATATTATATCATTGAACTTAAGTTTAATATAATCCATTATACATTGAACCACTTGTAACCTACTGTTCAGCAGAGCGACATCCCCTTACCCGCTTTTTTTGGTGTGAAATCGTTAGCAACGTTTTATAATATTTAATTTAATTGTTATAACTTATAATTTATAATTAAAATATAAATTACTAACCATAAATAGACTTTTAAACTTTTAATCTTTAATGTTATATTGTAACTTCTGATGTATGAATACGTTTAACTAACATAGATTAATTTTACTTTAGCCGAGAAATGAAAAATATTCACATATTCACTCACTCATGTTTTAAGTTTCTATGGAAACAAGTAAAAGGATCATAAAAACCATATCGTTTTATGCCAAATGTATATTTAATTTGTATACATGATTCTATTGTAAATATAAATCTGATTTACCGTGCTTAACTCGGTATAGAGTTCTGGGTTTTACAATCATTAAATCCTTTCACATCCCGTTTATTGTTTAACAAGTTGCGAACTTTGTGTAATTTGCAATGTTTATTGTTTAAAACAATTTGGTTACTGTTTATACAATAAAATTTTTTTAAAACTCTAAATTGTGTTACTGAAGTCCGGAGGTAAAAGCAGCATTTGTATTTTATTTTGATTTCTCGTTTAAATAGGATTTGTTCTCATTTTAATTCCTACTTATAACATTTAAAGCTGTTATTTGATGAGGAAAAATGCAACTAACAATGAATATGTATATATTATTATCGATAAAATATTCTGCATTATTAAAAAATACAAAGATTAAACTTAAATCTGAATAATATTTGGAGAAATTATTATATTTAAATATTTTACAGCTGATATAATACAACGAGCCCACATGTTCCACCAAGCTGAAATGCAATCAGTAAATACGGTTTGGCTAACTGAGAGAGGAAACATTGACATATATACATATTTACATGTTTGATTAATAATGGAAGCTGCAGTATACAATTTAATATTATAAATCAAATTATTATTATTTTATAGTAAATAGTAATATTGTAATTTTACTTTTTATTTGTTTAATATTTATGAAATACATCGATTAAAAATGTATAATTAAATTATTACAATAAGCAGGTAAGACAAGACTAGCATGAGCGGTGGTCATTAACATTACGTATGATAAAAAAAAAAGGTACATGATTTTACTAAAAAAACTGGCGATAACATAAGAATATAATATATTTATATGTTGTATATAATATGGAATAAAATTCACCGAAACGAAAATAAAGTAAAAATATTCAATCCTTTCAATAACATTACAATATAATATGATGGTAAATACTAAATTCACTCACGTAATACAACGTGACGTAATGTATTTACTGGGTAGTAGTAAATAGTACAATATAGGTAATAATAACATAATAATATTAAATAATTATAATGTTTTGAATACATGTTATTTATATATTTGATCTCGTCTGAATGCAATTATTGCAGTTGACGACGTCATAAATTATATACAAAGACACGAGCGAAAAATAATACATCCACGTCGCGTTGCTTAATCGATAATATGAATTATAATAATATTGTGTTATATTGTGTTATTCCAACCAATAATAATCAACTCGGGTACTGTATGTTAAAGTCTGCGACGACCATGTAGATCCCTGAGTCGCTCACTCAAGGAGGTTGTGGTGGCGCCAATTTGAACATCACATCCAAATTGAGTGAGTAACTCTGAATATCCATTGCGTTTTAATATTTATCATATTTTATTATTTTAATATTTTTTTTGAAATTTATAGTTATAACTTATAATAGGTATCTGGTATATACAGCCGCTGACAATATGTTGTAAATTATTTCGGCGTCACATAAATGTATTGTCACGTCACGGTGTCATCGCCGTTGTTGTCATCTTGTGGTATAGATGGATGGTGTATTCCGTCCACAGCTAATCCGTTCGTGAATAGGACCTATACGTGTAAAATATTGGAAAAAGTTCGTGTATACACTGCAGCATGTAATCTATTATGTGTGCGAAAGTCTCGAGAGTGCGGGTAAATGTGCGTGTGAAAAGACAGTGGGGCGGCGGCGTCGGCGGCATTATTTAATAATAAAAAAAATATGTGCTCTTTAAAAAGTAAAAAGAAAAAACCACGTAAATGGAGTGGGCGAGGCACATGCGGTGACTTAATGAAAAGAGGACTTGGAGTGGCCGAGCGGGTTATATTCGCCTAAAAGCTCTTTATTACAACCCTCAATATTCTATCCACGCTGCTTGTGGCAGCGCTTATCTGCGTGTACATAACATCGAAAAAATACAAGAGCGCCGCCGGGGACATCCTGCAGTCGGCCGGCGAAACGAAATATTATTATTATTATTATTATTATTATTATATAGATACACTATACTATCGTTATTTTAGTGCACGGGTCGTTTTCCGTGGACGTATCGACGAAGGGGTGTGATTTCCGAAATGTCAAAGAGTCGAAGGCGTGTGATATAATATTATAGTTGCACTACACCGAGGTAACATTATTTTTATGTATTTTATTAGACGTCGGCGACGTCGCGTCGTATCGTCCGAGCGTTAAATTACACAGAGTGTATTATGCCCCGCAGATGACTTTTGAGTTTTCTTTCTAATTAGGATTATCAAAACACGATTTTCGCCAATTACAACTATGTGGGAAAACCACGATATTATTATAGTTAATAGCATATTATACATACACAGTTGAATTGTTGATTATGTTTACTCAAAAGTCAAAACTAAAATATTAGTTTTTGTACTTTTTAAACAAGTAACAACTGAGATAGCCAATTTTGAAAGAGTTAATATATTTAAATATTTTACAACTAGAATTAAAATTTTCTATTTTCTATTATTTAAATAGTTATGTAAGTTTTACAATTTAGACAGTTGAGCGATATAGGTTAAACTCTGTATCGGCCCGTATAGAATTGAGCACTTTAATAAAAATAATAATAATAATAATATCCTAGATATTTAAACGTATGTATTTATACTGTATAGGAAATACATGCATATTAATTATTAAATATATGTAATGTGCGTATAAAGTATTATAAATATATAAAGGTATCGTGCAAATTACGGACCATAAAAATATATTAACGTTATGTACGACGTTATATAAATAAATAATTGAGAAATGTAACGAGTAGTAATCGTGTAGTATTAAATATTATAATAGGTACCATTATTGCCTTACGGCTTACGTTGAGATTTAAATACAAAGAATTGTATTATATCTTATATTATGCTACCGAGGTTAATGAACATTTGATATTTTTTGTTTTGTTATTTTGTTAACACGCGTATATATAAAGTGCTTGAGTAAATGCGTCGAAGTGGGATTTCTTTTTAAAATATTAAGTTACAAAAAATGTCTGTATTTTAAATGAAGTGGAAAAAACATCTGTTGTCATTTACATTCGATAAACTATTCTATAGTACTATAGTACAATTATTATAATATATCACTTGACGACGTTTTATTTAACATGCGTACTTCAGCAGCCTCATTTAAATGATACTTATCAAATTCGAATAAATTAGAACAGTTCGAGTGGCATTACAGTTATATAATGAATATTTTAACTTATATATACTGTGAAAAATATAAACAAAAATCTTTAAAATACTACTTTAAATTATATATTTTTATATAATTGGAAGCCCTTCAAAAATAAATTTACATTTACCGAAATAATTAAGGTACCAAAACATATTTTATAAGCGTACCTGCAACAATTTAAAGAAACTCTTTAAAGAAAGGAAAAATCAAAAATTATTTCCACCTATATTTTGTTAATCAGAAAAAAGCAAATGCTTTTATACGAAAATTGAGGAAATCAGATATTTTTAGTGTTGAAATGTATGACTGAATTATACAATATAAAGTGATGCCAGTGAGCTCGCGATTTAAAACGATTGAAAAATACTGTAAGCAGTGCTAAACTTTTAAATTAAATTTTGGTTTACTACACAATTTGCACCGCTAATATATAGTCGCAGTTTGACGTACCATTTATACGCCTCTGTATATTATGTTATAAATATTATAATACACAAAACCAAACACGACTTTTGGACACACACTAAATTCTACTAAATTCTACATCAGCGTACTATTATTATTATGACTATTATAGTATTATTACTATTTTAAACATAAAAAGAACATATAAAAGCGCGGGGAAAAAATAACATTATATTGTTATAGCTTACAGCGCCGGCCTCACCCGATGGCACCTTCTATAGTACAACATTATGCAGACGGGTTAGAGAAAAAAAAATTTTCCAGTTGATTTCGGAGCCGCCCCTTGGGCATTTGATGGCATAATTTCTACATTTTACAGAAGAGCAAAAATAAAAATTTGAAAATCTTACTCACATAGTCACATCGCTCTGTTAGTTATTTGAATATTACCAAAGTTTGTTTAGCGAATAATTAAAAGTAATAAGTAATAACTAACTATAAATAATAATAGTTGATGAATCGTACCGTTTTATGGATAATATTCTAAAAAACATTTCACTTAGTGCTAGCTTTTGGAAGAACTTGGTTTTAAATTTTTAACTATACCTACCCATATGTATGCATACCTAAATATAAGTTAGACTGCTGACTATACATACACATTAAATGTTCTAAACACTTTTTCGCGAAGGTACTTACCACGGTTGCGTGTATACTTCCTCGTTGTTCGTGCCGATCTCGAAGTGGCGGCAGTGACGATCCGTTCGGGTACATCCGTCAAGTGGTAGTGCTCAATTTCGGCGAGTCGTTGGTCGCTTATATAGCACCAACGGCGGAGACGCCCCCTCCGGTATTATGATAGCACACGCTTGCGTACGTGCACCGATAGTGTACACACGCGACTAAGTTCGGAGGGACGAATAATTGAGGACGAGGGAGGAAGGTCGACGGGTGGTGGATGGGAAGGGTGGATGAAGTGGCGGTCGACTCGGAAGCGTATCGCCCACACCGCGCAGTGACGGTCCTCCCGTCGTTGTCTCTTTTCGTCCTCTCTTCCTCTTTGGCGGCAGAGGTCATTTTTAAAATAACAATATAGGTATACACACGCATGTTTTTATATTATATTATACCTACATAATACGTGATCGATTTAGATACAATACTCAAAGTCAATTTTCGAGTTTTCAAAACAAAAGTGAACTCTTAATTTTTAAACGAATTAAAGTTACCATTATGACTTGGTACTATTGTTATTATGTTTTTTCATTTGAAATTAAAGATTTGACAACTGAGGTCACTACCCCTACCACTCCCACTACTGTGGGCCGTAGGGGAGTGTACTGTTGGTTTGACCACGTGTGTGTAACCACATGTGTGGCAAGGATTTGTCACTAAAAATACCGGGTGGTCACCCATCCGGGAACTAGTGACACCGGCTGATGCGTATACTCAGAGTACATTAGTGACTGAATGCAAAGACCGCGCAACACAAAACCACTTTCTACAATATTGTAATCATTTGGCCTAAGTGGTTTTATAAATATTAAATAAAAATATTAAATATAAAGGTAGTAACTGGTTACTTCTTAGATGTTACAAAAAGATTTAAAAATATCATAATTGATAATATTATCTACCATTTAAGTAAATTAAATTAAAAATAGTAAGAAATAATATTTAAAAAAATTATTGAAATACCTGTGTATTCTAAAATTTAATTAAAAAAATCACTAAAAATAGGTAGATTCTACAATATAATTTTATACATAGGTTACGACGGAATTACCTTTGTATTTCATATTATTTAAAACTCCCGGCAGCTGTAAGGAAATAAAATATTAATTAGTGAAAAATTCCAATTTATAAATTTATAAAACTAGCATTTCTAACTGTCTGAAACTTTAAAATAGAAATGTCTAACATATTTAAATACATTTTAATATATCAACTATGAAGTAGTGTAGTACTGATTATCTAGTGGCTTTCTATTAAATACCTATATTTTAAAATTCAGAACATTTTTATAAGTTATGTATCTAAAATTTAAATGTTTAAGTTTAATTTTTAATTTATTAATTTAAAAATATTAACTGATGGAAATTTCTGAAGTATAACATCACAATGGTTGCATGTTAAAATATTAGTACATATAATATTATGCAAGAATAAATATTATTGTCATAATATTATGTCAGATGTAACACGTTATACTGCTATAATACTATTTATACAAGGCTTTGCACCCGTTTAGCCCGTATAGCCATAACCCTTAAAAAACCCTTAAAAATTATCAAAACCTTAAACCCATATAACCCGATTGATTTTGATGACGTATAACCCGAAAAACCCAAAACCGAAATTAAATTCGGGTTTTAACCCATAACCCGTATAAAAAAAATATTACATTTTCAAGTGATATATGAATTTGTATGTATATTTCATGGAGAATTCAGTTTTTCATATTTGGGAACACTGGTTACACTTGACAAGTGGGATACAACTGATAAATTGTTTTGATTGTTTTGAACTGTGCTATTTTTAAATTTTTAATATAATATTATTATGTCCGTAAAATTTTATAATTTATATTTTATTAAAACCTAAAGTTTATTGCAACCAATCTTCGTATATCCCTTATAACTTATAAGTAGTTATAACTTATAATATTTTGATTATAAGGAATAATCAATAATTTATTAATGTATTTATAGTTTATTCAAAATTTTAATATTTGATTCAATAACTTATTTCATTTTATTTTATTACTATTTAATACTTTGTTGGTAAAACATTTAATATTTAATATTATAAAATATTAAATTATATTCAATTTAAATTAAAATTATATTACGTGTGTCACTACTGTATTAGACATTAGTACTGAAAAGTTGATTGTATAACCTTATACTTTGCTTAATCAAATTTAACACTTTACGCACAACAAAATTGATGTATTACTAGATTTTAAATAACCCATAACCCGAATAAATAAACTGGCTAAACAAAACCCATATTCTTTAAAATGAAGAAAACCTGAAACCACAACCTCTATTTTTATTTGAAGCACCCGAAACCATAACCCGAATAAATCATTTGGGTGCAAAGCCTTGTATTTATATATTATGTATTATGATTTATTAGTTGATTATATTTTTACTAGTATCCAAACCGTTAAAATGCAATTATGTAAGGATAATTTACTTTCAATACCTATACTTATAAAACTACATGAATGTGGTACTATCAGAGAAGTGGATGTAAGTTTTTGAACGAAAAAAAAAGTTATTGATAAAAATTCGTATCAAAATAAT
Organism: Macrosiphum euphorbiae; assembly: GCA_949089665.1. Classification (NCBI taxonomy): domain Eukaryota; kingdom Metazoa; phylum Arthropoda; class Insecta; order Hemiptera; family Aphididae; genus Macrosiphum; species Macrosiphum euphorbiae. The sequence goes on along the minus strand of CARXXK010000003.1, from coordinate 29,184,347 downwards.
AAAGTATAAAGTGTGAGCCCGAGAACAAAGTGTATACATTTAAATTTTGCATACCTGTCATAATAGCATACAATATAATATTGTACACACTACACGAGATTCAGTGTCTCTTATACGACAGCTGTATAATAAATAATAATATTGTGTACTCTGCAGACTGTAGAAAGATAAACTCTCTCGCGAGTCATGTGTGGCAAATACCTAAGTATTTTTTTGTTATCGTTACTTTTGTTCGATCATCTCGATTATTTTATACTTTTACAACATGATAAGAATAGAGGACGCACAATTCGTATGCATAAAATATCATAAGCACTGCCAAGTCTGTCGTCTGAAATGGGTTCTTAAAAGGGCCTTATGCATATAGGTACAAGACGGAATTAGACAACCGTCCGTGAGACGGACAAAAGAAGGTATTTGTTTTACTGTTTCTACTTTCTGGAACTTTGTCTACAGTACTCTTCCGTTTCGAAAATTTTGGTGGGTGCTATATAAATTAACATTACACCTTGGATCCCCGATAAATTATATTAAACAACGCGACCGACAAAATCAACCTAATTTTTTTTTTTCAATCAAATCTTTCAGTTATTATAATTTTATTTATTCGTCACACTAGAATCTAGTGACTATATAATATAGATCTTCTCGTTACATAATATATAAAGTTCATTCTGGTAAGAACATTATAATATATTTCTAAATAGTAAATGTATGTAAGATCTAATGTACGGTATAACATAATATTACTTAATAGTTAATATACATACAAATATAGATATAGGTAATATAAATACACACAAGTATATTATCATAGAATTACAATTATTATTTATTTTCATCACGTCGTCGCTTGTAGTATATTATTATTTTTGGATTTTTATGATGGATGGAATACATTATCACAAGAATTTCGTTCGTGGTATAAAACGATGGTCAATAGATATCCAAGATTTGGATACGAAATCCTTAGAAATATAACAATATATATTATTGTAAAGTGACAATGTTTTAAATAATAAATAATACACTTTAGATTTTAAACGGTTTAGTATAATAACTACTATAATGTAACAGTTGTTTTGTCCATGATCATAATGGGTGTATAGATTACCCATAACTGTACTATATACGCCGAAAATATAAATAATTTATTCTTATTCTTTGCATTATTATTAATTAATATGTATTTCATTACGAATATTTAAGTTTTAAAAAGATAAAACTATAAGTGGTGGATTTTCAACATTTTTCTGAGGGAGGGGGTCCAGTACCCCTATAGTATTTGTACCACTGTATGATACAAAGTCACATCTTTAGGTTTAAATAATATTATGGTTGATAAATATGTGCCGATTTTATTTATGTTATTTATTATAGCTATCGAAGGTATAACGAACCTTTTTTGACCTCTAATAGAGTCTGTGCTATAGTATGATTTCAAATCAAATAACTCTAGCGCACTCGCGCGTTAATTTAATAACGATCCTCCTTCTCCTTTACATAAGGAAATCATATTTGATAATTAGGTTTACAAACTATGACAAAACAATGAAAACATTGCACTTTCTCCTGACTCGGTTTCATTCGAACATTAACGTAATTAGATTTTTCTCTTCCCTCGCACTATATATGCTACGTTAACATTAAAACATTCATATATGCTACAATGATTTATAAACAATATAGTGTATATAATATATATATATATATAGGACCATCACAGCAAAAAAGTTTTAGCGCTTTTTTTTTCGTTTCTTGTTAGTATTGTTACTTTTTTGTACGATTTATTATAATCTGCATTAGACGAATTACCCAAACGCGTAGCGTTCACTATCACGGCCCCCCGAACGATTGTTTCTGATTGACAAGTGTTGTAGACTTTAGTGTTGGTATATTTAGAATTTACATAATTATTTAATTATTACACAATTACGTCAATCGAGTTTTCAAATTACACAATACACATAATATATCATATAGGTACTTTATAAATTATAACACACCGATGAAAGTTTTTGTATAATTTCGAAAACAAAACTTGCCGATTTCCTTTGAGATTTTGAGACAGTTAAAATCATCAGTGATGTATCATCCTAACGATTGAATTTCACCTTAAAAGCTATACGAAACGTTTAAATTTCATCCCTTAACTCGTAAGACTTTGTTACGTACATATTTTTATAGTAGTAAATAAACCAAAACTAAGACACAGACATATTTTAGAATACTAGCTGTTTCTTAAGAGTATTTTATGCTGTATTTTGAATAAGTACTTTTAAAAGTATTTCGAGTACTTTGTTCAAAATATATTAGTTATAGTATTAAAATTAATTTGTTTATATAAATATTTAATATGATGCAATATTTATTGTCATGTTGTAAATCATAAACTATCACAGTTATATACATAAATAGTACAGTATATTTGATCGTTGGCTATAATTTCATATTTTATCTAAGACGAGTATCATTTTTTTTATATCTAAAATAAATGTTTGATGAATACTTAATAGTATTTTAAAAACTTTATTAGTAATACTATTTTTATATTTATGTTTTATATTTATATTAATTATTACTACTTAATCAAAATATTTTTTTTTAATATTTTACCCATATTCAGACCCTTGTAGGCTTTAACCATACCTAATCGTAGTGAATTTCATCGCAGTAATAATATTATATAGACACCTAATATAAAAACACTCTGTACGCTATATTTTTTCTACGTATTGGTCGCTATCAGATGCGTTCAAAAGGGGGAGGGGGCTTTATGAGTTCAACACCCCCCCCCCCGGAATTTCAGGAAAATCATCAAATATATCTAGAGTAAAAGTGAGAAAATGTATAACCTATAACCCCCTCCCCTTACAAAAAAATCTGGAAATTTAAGCCACTAATACATGATTGAATATGATGGGATGGTTGTGCGATATTTAACAATGCCGCCGACTGCTATGAGGTCGCAACAAGTTTTAATTGATCGACTACTCTTAAGAACGTGATCTCTCATAAAACTGATCATATATATATAATATAGTTATTAGTTATTACTATAACGACTCGAGGCCTGATTTTAATATTAAGATTTTAAAAATATGGTGGTCAGGCGAATAGTTACTCGTTTCGATTTAGGTCTATTACGACTTACGAGTATAATACGAATTAGAACTTCTTTTAAGGGCCCAATTTCCACCACCGGGCCACAGAAGTAACTGTAAAACGCATGGACGTTGTTCTGATTTTTATTTTCTAAAATTATAATATTATACCCTTCGCTTTGCTCATAAACGTCTTCCCTCTTTTCAACTTTTCAATTATATAACAATATTGTCGAGACTCTAGTTGTATTGTACCAAGCCTACAGGCTACAATGACATTTGTAATTTTAATATTATCTACCATTAATTAATAAAATGTTTATTACATATTTTATTGTATATTGATTGATTTAATTATTCCTGTATTGGTGCAGACATACAATTAAGGTAGGCCAATATAACAATATATTATATGGTATGGAACTATATATGGTGAAAATAGGGCCACCCATGTATTGGTGTATATACCCTGCCTCTGCCATGTCCGAAATGGCACCCTTGGCCAAGTGTAAGTAACCGTATACCTTTTATGTTACCAATTGCTTATGTTTTTCAGTTGTTGCTGCCTTTGTCGTAATAGCACCCGGGCCGCCACGAGTAGGTTATTATAATAAAACTTTTTATAAATACGAGTATCTGCTCGAGTAGTCTGACATTATCACCACAGCTGCGACGTCCACCGCCTACGCCCTACAAACGCTTGTATGTTATTATATAATTTAATTTATAATTTATCTTTATAGTGTAGGATACGTACGTTCTTATGGCACGGCATGTTTATAATATATTATTATATGAGCAACACGCCAACACACATGACTGCATTTTTTTAAAACACACACATACACACACTTATTTAGATTAAACAGACATGAACTTATTATGTTATATTATTATATTTATATTATATTATATCGCCTCTAAATACCCTACACTACACAGTGCATATTATAGCAGATGCAATATTGCGTACTATAATGATATGAGCATAGATGAACAGGACCTTCCGGGAGGCGGTTAGCAACGACGAGTGACGACAAACAGAGTACGAGTTTTTATCGCAATTTCTGCCACCGATAACGAATTTAAACAACAACCAAACGTACCCATGATCTCCACCGCCAGACTTGTATGACACTATCGCTCACACGATACACACATGTACAATATATTCACATTTCACACATATTATAATATAGGTATTAGATACATTATATTGCCATGCAGGGTAATTAAAAATTGCGGAAAAAAATGATTGCGACAAAAAATTCTTCTGGTCCTCCGCCATCGAAACCCAAATACAGGTACCTTACGATAACCTTCTTGGCTATACTGCTTATAGCAATTAACGAATATGAATTATAGGCTGTAGTGAGTATTAGCCTATAGGTAACAATTTTCTGCGCTTGCATGGTATTTCCCCATCTCTTGGGAGTCGAGCTTAGGCCACAGTAGTATAGTACACTCATTAATATTATTATTATTCCGTATACAATTTAGATAGGTATATATACTGTGTTCGCACTGATATGTATACTGTTCATAATGTTATCAATTTATTATTTTATTACACGAAGAACTACCAAGCGTCCCCTCTACGATGACGGACGACGACGTCGACAAAAGCACGACCTTTGCGAAATATCGTCATGGTCCGTATAAAACGGAGTGAGTTGTTCAAAGGTCGAACCCTTTAAAAGTCGCTACCAGCTCGAGTTGTATTGCTGCTGAATTAATATCGCTATACATATATAATGCGTATAGTGAGTTTTAACTATGTAAAGTAATGCATGTTATATTATTATGTATATGTATAGGCGCGTGTGCGAGTGAGAGAGAGAGAGAGAGAGAGAGAGTGAGAAAGAGTGTAAACATCCGATTGTGTTACCTTGGCCTACCGTGACGGAATTATATGCACGATTTCGCCCTTAATGATATTATTCCCCCGCATGTTATTATTATTATAAAATGTGATGTACAATGAAGAACCGTTTCGAGGATAGGGCAAATATGGTATAACGATGAGTGAAGAAAAAATCATATTGAAAATTTTGTACACGCACATTTTGCTGTTAGATCGCAGCTGAATTTTACGTAACAAACTCGAGGACTAAGATAATTAGGTTAGGTTGGTACCAAAATACCCGTATTGAAGATGTACCTATGGACCTACTGACTATGTACCGTTTATTATATGTTTATGTAAAATTACCTATAGTAGTTATAACCTAACTTACCTGACCTACATAATATAAGTCAAAAAATAAATTCAACATTCCTATATAATATAAAGAAAGAATATCATTAAAACTAAATTGATTACTTATAAGTTATAAGTTTCCTAACTCCTAGGTCATTATGAAATGTTTCCATTTTCTTTTATTTATAAATATTTTACCAAATTGAAACTAGTTTTAATCATAATTTATTCAATACTGCTTAAATTTAAGTTAAACGCAATCTCAATTTATGTTATGAAATACAGATACATTTTATAATATTTTAAATTATGAGAAAATGTTGATTTTTATGACATATCCCTATATTCTATTTTATTTATTCGACACGATAAATAAAAAGGTTTGACCAGTCTCCACCATTATAATAGACTACTATCATATTTTATTATAAATCAATGATAGTAAACAGGGCCGGATTAAAGGTCAATGCCTCCATGGAGCAAACAATTTTTTCCCAAAATTGATTTATTACTGAGTGTTTTCATCAGAATATATTTATAAGTATAATTTACTTTTTCCATTAAAATACCATATGATAAGATCATTTTAATAGGAAAACGCGATAATCCAAATTATAGAATTATATTAAAATAAATAGGTATAGTTATAATTATAATTTGGTAAACTAATCGAATACAAATGAATCACAAACATTGTTTTCTATAATACATAGCATCTATAAATATATTTATGTACAATGTAAATGTAGCCTGTACCTATGTATATGTGCATACCTATATAGTATAATATATACATATATATATATATATATATATATATACACAGAACAAGCCCAAACTTAGTAACAGATAGTATGATTAAATTAAAGCATTTTATAATAGTAAATTATTTGTACATTTTAAAATGCTCATAATTCGCTTTAAAATAAAAATATAAAAAATAATAATATTTTTAACTATAAATTTGGTATTATCAATTCACTCTAATATTACATAACAGAGTTAAGTTAATTATTAAGAATGAACTATTATGCGTTTATAGGACGGAGACCATACTCATGTGGATATAGCGTCATCTTAAGGTTAAGAATACTGAATAACTATAATATATAAGACTAAAATTAAATTAATGACTAGAACCTAACTGGCTATTCAGGTAAAGTTAGGTCACATATGGAGTGATTTGCAATGCGTGGATTTATATATTCATATAATATATAAATAATTACTTTTTTCTTGTGGTATTGCGAGCTGAGCCCCCCCCCCCACAGCCGTTATAATTTAATCCCCCATTAGCATTACTGCATTAGCACCTAAACTAAATTATATCACCGTAAAATACAATAGTTGTTTATGATAATTATTTTTCAATTTCCATTACAATTAATGCATAATGAAAATTGTGTATATTACTAATATATATTTGCTATATATTATATATGTGTGATAATACGTGAGGTTTGGTTTGTCTGCGAGGGAATAAAATTGCAGTAAAAACAATTACAGCATAATTAATTGGAATAGTGGAATGATGTGGCCGGGGAAATGGACCGGTTAAAGATATCGCGCGACATGTAAGTATATAGGAATAATTATTTTACGATAGTAATTACGGCACCGCGGTGTATCCCATTTCGGAATAATCGTAGCGAGAAATTATGTTTTAACAAGTCGCGCGTATTAATGGTTAATAAAGTGGCCGGCCGCGGGTGAAGCGAACTTGCAGAGAATTGAGATTATTATGTACCTATACTCACCGTTATGAATTAGAATACTGTCAATGTAAATAATATTATTATATATATATATCAAAAGCCCAATGGTAAATACTGTACATAATATATAATACGTATTTAAACATTGTTCTTAAAAAAAATGTAAATATACATTTATTAAGTTGTGCGTTTTATAATGTAAACGATGTACACTTACTGTAGAATTATAGACATACAATGCATTGGGAATAAGCCTAAAAACCATTTTGAGTTAAACTAATATTATTTAAATTTTAAAATATAAATTTAGGGAACGGCCATATATTATTCTATAGACGCAAAGCTTTCACTCCCGTATATATAAAACTAATGTCTAATAAAATCTCTTAATATTCGCTCTTGGTTCTAACACTATTCCAGGAAACCTCCCAGAAGACTTAATATAAAGTGGTACAGAGATTTAAATCATAACCAACCCGTCATTTGAAGATTAAATCAAATCTAGATTTTCATAATTTTAAACTGTCATAATTTATTGGGCGGCTGCTATTATTTCCATGTACTTACCTACTACCTATAGTATATCTATGTCAAGTCATATTACATATTATAACTTATAATTGCGGATATTATAAATATTGCATTTATAGATTGTGTATTTTGCATATAAAATAAATCTAAAAAAATATGTTCAAATCAACATATTGTACTCGACTCAACGTGTGACGTCAGACGTTTTATAATAAGCTTAAAATCGTAGAAAAGATTTAACTGAATTATTAATAAACCTACTATTAAAACCACAATAGTTGTAGTAAAACTATATAGGTCCCTTGAGGATTTAAATCAGAGGAACCGGAAACAAATTGCGCATGTCGAATGGAATATGTACCTGTACAATAGTAAGATATATATATATTTATTATATAGCTATAGTATAGCTACTGCTATACATATTATTGTTATATGAAGTCATATAATATAGACTATGGTTAGCACTTTAAGACTTTAAAAAATGTTAAATTTAAAACTAAAATTATAAATTCATGTTAGCCTTGTTGTACATAAATATCAGTGATTCACATTATCCTATCTTCAGAATAATAAAAAGCGCATACAATAATATTGTATAATATTATTTGGTTAAGTAATTCAAACAAATGTGTAGTTATAGTATATAGTTAAACTGATATGATCAAAATCTTATTTATATTTCCGATTATTTTAACTTTTCATAATAATAAGATAGTCTGTACTCTATGGGGGGACGGAGTGGCCGAGTGGTCTAAGGCGTCCGTTGCGACTCAGCCGATGCCGGCTCGATTCTCGGCCGCGGGTGGCATTTTTCTTCGGGCAAGTCACGGTGTCCGGAGAATAAGTGCTGCCATCCCCCCACCCGGGCATGGCAGATACCTACGGGTGCCCACTAAAAAATCTGCCAAACACTCACGTGTTCCATCCCCCTACAGTTCCACAGGGTAATAACCTCAAAAGTTGAAACCTCAACCCCCCCCCCCCAAAAAAAAGTCTGTAGTGAACTATGGTTACATACTAGGTATACAAACTATTATATGAAAAACGATTCTATAACTATAGTTTTTATTATTTTTAATCAATCACACATTATATAAAATTGGTTTTATTTGTATCACCGAAGCTACTTTAGTAGATGGTTGACACATAAGGCAGTATATATCAATTAGTTATAAGTTATTGATATATGGTTATAACTTATAAGTCTATTTGAGATCGACTTTCCCAAATTTTAGATTCTGAGTGAAACGATGAATGTATTGATTTTACAATGATGTGTGTTTTTTTTTTTATTTTTTTATTTTTTTATTTTTTTATTTTTTTTTTTTTGTGTCTGTGTACACGATAAGTAGTCGAAATAATGCTTCGATTTTCGACTTCAGTATCTTGTTCGATTGAAAAGTGAATATCGTTGGTGCATTGGGGAGGTCAAAATTTAAAATTCCCAATAGTTTTCACAAGCGCCGGGAAAAAACAACATAAAAATTAAGGAAAAACGGGAATTTTTACGCAAAATCAGTTTTTGACAAAATCGAATTTGGTTTTTGGTGTAACTTTAAAACAAATGACCGTAGATACATGAAATTTTCACTGGTTGTTTATATTTGCATTTTCTATACACGATAAAATTTTCAAAATATTTTGATTTATTTTGAACTGTTTAGGGACATTTTCATTTTCCATTTTTTTTAGTTTTTTTTCTAAAAATATCAATAAAATTTTATTTGTTGGTTGCGAAAGCTTGAAAATTTAATAGAAGGCTCCTAATATGTTGTTTCAAAGGCAGATGAAAATTATTAAAAATCCTTAGTCACAATTTTTTTTTATAAGCATTTAAAGTTCAAAAATTGACAAAATATGGAAAAATCACGAAAATTAGCAAATTATTTTGAGTTAAGAATTCGTAAAAATTTTTCTTTTTAAATCTAAGATTTGAAAATGAAACACAAGATTCCTTATAAGATTATCTACCTTTATCAATAAAAAAATCTCTACCGGACAGTCAAATTAAATTTTTATGAGCGTTTGAAATTCAAAGTTTTACAACATTGGATTTTCACTCGATTACTCATGTAGCGATTTCCTTATTTTGTTGCAATTCAAAAACGAACAATTGTAGATACATGAAAATTTCACTCAATGTTTAAATTAGCATTTTCTATACACCATACAATTTTGAAAATATTTTGACTCTTTTTGAGCTGTTTATGGACATTTACAGCTTTCAATTTTTTTTAGTTTTTTTTTCTACAAATATCAATAAAGTTTTATCTGTTGGGCCAAAAAGTGTAAAAATTTAATACAAGGCTCCTGATATATTGTTACAATAGCAGTTGAAAATTATTAAAAATACATAGGCACAGTTTTTTTTTATAAGCATTTAAAGATCAAATTTTGACAAAATTTATCAAAATCTCAAAAATTATCAATCATTGTAATTAATAAATTATAAAATGTTCAGTTTTTATAGCTAAGGATTACAAATTCAACACAAAGGTTCTCATAAATAGTTCATACTATAACCAAAAAATCTAAAAAATATATGAACACAGTTATTTTTTACAGACATTTTAAATTCAAATTTGGACGAAATTACATATTAAAAAACCTAGAATAACTATTTTAGTTATTTTGTTGTGATTGAATAATATTATTCGTGGGTACTTGAAACTTCTAAAGTGTACTATTATATATCTATGATAGGATCACGGTTTTTGTTGATGTATAACGCGTTATAAGTACCTAATGGATATTGTGATATGATTAATTTGGAATTCATTATAGGTCAATTTTTTTAATACCATAGATAAGTATATAATATGTCTTATACATACACTGACATACCGTCACCGCTCAGAATCGTTTTTCTTATACAATGATATTATATCATTGAATTCAAATTTAATACCATCCATTATACAGTGACCCACTTGTAACCTACTGTACAGCAGAGCGACACCCACTTTTTTACTTTTGATTTTAACTTTTCCAAATTTGAAATAAGATAATTTTTTAGTTTATATTTTTATTGTATAAATTGTTTAGGATTTAGAGTGGTAAAATAAAAAGTGTACAAAAGTAGGTATCGAGTAGACTGGAGGAAAAATTCAAATCTGATTTCAGAATTCTGATGGCTTAACTAAATCAATAAATTGGTACCTATTTGTTGGAATGAAAACATGTCTAAATTCTATGCTACGCGTGTGTATCACACAATGTTTTTTCATTAAAATGTAAGAGTACCTATACCTACATGGGTCACCTTCGATTTTGCGATCGAAAAATCCAACAAATATTTACAAAAATGTACATACAAATCATATAACAGGTCAAATGATTAGCACAATTTAACGTCTTATTAATAAAACGGAGGGCGTCAAAAATACCGAAACCGAGGGTTTAAAATGGCGATTAAATGCGATGATATACATGGGCACCGTATTATATGTGGGAGGATATTATATATATGTGTATATTGTACATGTAAACAACCATGCACGTTATGAGGCGATGGGATTAATTTAGTTTTACGACCAGACAGCCTATATAATATTATTATGTTTTCGCACGGTTGTGTGGTTGCAGTACACCGTAATTATGGCTTTTCTCTGGAATCGTTAAATTTTGGAGGGACCAAATAATTTAATAAAGTCAAACGAAAAAAAAAAAAGTCCCATGCACAAAATTGTACCACTATTTGATACGGTCCCTGCGTACGTGACTTCTATATTATTATACAATTGTATATATACTTACCTATTAATTAATATTTTACGAAACAATAAATTATGGACATCAACTCAAAAGCCGTAGTTTTCTTCGATGCCTATACAATCCATAGGTAATAGACATTATAGATTATATAGAATATACAATAGTATAATAATTAATATAGACTATTCGTAAATATTATCGTAAATAATATCGAAATATTATGCATGGCACCATTTTGACGTCATGTACGCCTATATTATACGAGCACATGTGCCGTGTAAGTATGTAACTGTATACTCATACTGTATACTGTATATAGGTCGTGATTAGGATTCGATAGCCAGTTTCGATTTTTTCTAAACCAACTTTTTATAAATGTGTTATTGTCTTAGGGACAACTTTTTCTATGGTATTTACTTAAATTTAATTTTAATTCCCAAAATAATACCTATATATACATATATATTGGTATTTATTATTTATCATTTACAAACGTGTCCCTACCAAAGATATGCTCAAAAATTTGTATCAAAATATTTTGTACGTCATTTGTATGAATTTTTTGACAGTTTTTTAGAATTTCTTCGACATTATAGCATTTTAACAATATAAAAATATAGAAGGGGGGCCAGTAATATGACATAATATGACTCCAGGTCAAATTCATGTAAATAATTAAGTATTCATTTTATCATGCCCGATTCAAGAACTCAATTTGTCTGCATTTTTTATGGTTTTAGAAATTTGTATGCAACCTCCTCCCTCATAATAATCTAAACCTCCACCCGTCCCCACTCACCAATTCGGAATTTTTCACTTTCACGAAACTATTAAAGTATTAAACACCATTTGTATGGATTTATACGACCATTTTCAGAATTTGTATTCAACCTCCTCCCAAGTAATAACCAAAATAATAACCATTTTCCTATTTACGACGAGTTAATTTTTAGATATATTTAAAAATATTAATACAATTGTCAATTTGTTGTTTTTGCACTTTGCCGTATAAAATATTTTACTTGACGTTTGAATTTGTAATACTAGGTGAGTTGAGTTCGTGTCATTTTAATTACTATACAGTATACAATATTATATTCAATTAATTTTGAAATACGTCCTATGAACACGCCATTGTAAACTCAAAATCGTTTCCTAATGATTTATCAATGCTTTTATATTTAAATACACCCGTCGCCTCCGTTGAGACACACCCAACTCATCCGTCTCACTTGACAGTTTTTTAATACATAATTAGATACTTAAATAACACAGGTAGGTACCTATAGTGAACAAATCACAGTGGCCAGTATACAGTATTATATTAGGTACAAGGTACCTACGTGTTTTATATTTTAATAGTTATATGGTTACTAATATTTTATATTACTTGTCTAAAAATGGTAATTAAAGCTACGTGTAATTATTATTTATGAACGATTTATGGATTTCAATATTGACGAATTTGTCAAAAAAGGGTCGGGAAAAATAAACAAAAACTTAAGGAAAACGGGAATTTTTACACAAAATCGGTTTTTGACTATATAGATTTTCGTTTTTGGTGTAACTCTAAAACAAATAACCGTATATACTTGACATTTTCACTGGTTGTTTATATTCGCATTTTCTATACACGATCCAATTTTCAAAATATTTTGATTTATTTTGAACTGTTTAAGGACATTTTCAGTTTCCAATTTTATGAGTTTTTATTTGTTAGGTAAAAAAACTTGAAAATTTAATACAAAGCTCCTACTATAGTTACAATTAAAATTAAAAAATATTAAAAATCCAGTCACAAATTTTTTTTTATAAGCATTTAAAGTTCAAATCATGACAAAATACGTAAAAATCACAAAAATTCAAATTATTTTGAGTTAGAAATTCATAAAAATGTTTCTTTTTACATCTAAGATTTGAAAATGTAATACAAGATTCCTAATTAGATTCTATTTAATTAAGCATTCCTCTTACAAATAAAAAAAAAATATCGAGATCCTTCTATTCTGCTGAGGCATAACATTTTTTAACAGTATATTTTTTTAGTTTTTTTATTCTATAAATGTCAATAAAATTGTTTGTTTGGTCAAAAGCTTGAAAATTGTATACAAGCTCCTAATGTATTGTTACTTAATATTTTATTTACTTTACTTTATTATTACTTTATACGCTGAACATATTATAATATACCACGATACTACCATTGAATTGTAATTGATTTGTTCGAAATGGGACATTTCGCCGTAGCCGTTTCGCCGTGGCCGGTTAGCCGTGGCCATTTCGCCGTGAGGACATTTCGCCGCGAGCCGTTTCGCCGTCGGGACATTTCGCCGTGGTCGAAAAATTGTGTATAAACATAAAATTAACTTTGAATTCACCCTATATAATGTTATAATATGTTATATTATTATTGATATTATTGGATTTTTCGTATTTATCTTATCTTATCTTAAAATGTCTACACATCGCCCATGACCTTCGATGACGATGATCACAATTACAATTGTTGCAATAAAGTTTTAATCAGTTCTCATCTGGCGACACAACTCGCAGTAAATTAATAAGGTAACATAATGGAATCTCAAGTAAAATCTACTCGTGGTCGTGAAATATTTGTATATAATGGTTTTATGTATGTTTATGATAATGTTAATTTTAATAATACAATACGGTTTTGGCGTTGCCGTAATAGAAATGTTTGCAAAGCGCGAATTCATACAGGAGTAAATGACTACACAGTCATAAAAACTATCAATGAACATTGTCATGACTCGGAAGCGTCAAAAATCGAAGCAGATGTCGCTGTAACAAATCTAAAAAGAAGAGCTACTGAATGTATGGAGCCTACGTCTACTTTGATTAACATGTGTATTGCTCCATTGTCTGAAGCTTACGACTTAACTAGTCTCTACGACTTAATGTCGAAATGGGAGTATGCCATCCGTCAATCTGGGCTTTTATTAATTGTTTGAAAAAAGTTCAATCTGGCCATGATTATTTTTATTCTCAGTTAACTGCAGGAAAAAGTCCACCAAAAAAATTAAAAAAAATTTGCTGATCTAGATAAACGTATTTTGAAAATAGTACAACAATATGATAGTAGAGACTACATTTCATATTTAAAAGGCATAGCATATAATATCTCACTACCATGATTACTGCTTACCTTTATTATTATTACGACGAAATATTTATTATTACCTTTATTATTATTACGACGAAATATTTATTATTACCTTTATTATTATTATGACGAAATATAGTCTAAAAAATGTATTATTTTTATTAATTTTTACCTATTATTATTATATTCTTAACTATGAATATGACGAATATATTATGAATGTATTATTATTATAACGACGAAAATATTTATTATTACCTTTATTATTATTATGACGAAATATAGTCTAAAAAATGTATTATTTTTATTAATTTTTACCTATTATTATTATATTTTTAATTATGAATATGACGAATATATTATAAATGTATTATTATTATACGACGAAAATATTTAATGACCACGTCGAAACGGCCACGGCTAAATGTCCTCACGGCGAAATGGCCACAGCGAAACGGCCACGTCGAAATAGCCACGGCGAATTGTCCTAGATCCGATTTGTTGTATCAATATATGACTATATACCGTGGTAACCCTCTCCCATCCTCATCACTTTGAAAATCACATGTCATTATCGCTAACCACAAATGTTTACAGTACAGCAGAGCGACATCACTTGCCTACCTTTTTTTATTTTATAATCTTAAAATATTTTATAGTTAAATCCTTACGAGAATTTAATTACAGCAATTTTTTTGAAAAAAGTTTCTGGGGTGGATATAAATTATATATTAATAAGACGAAAATTATAAAATGTGTGTAAATATTTTTAATTGATGAAAAGTATAAACAATTTCGAAAAAATATTATATTGTCTTACATGTTGTTGTCATTATTAATAACCCCCTTGTATTATGTAGGAGGTGCAAAGATGTTCTTTTGCACCCGCAGGAGCTGAACTTTATACCTATTAAATTACAATACGAGTATGTACTATTTCATAATATGAAATACATCATACATATTATATTATATACTTATTGATTTTTCGAATTTTCTTATAAAAGCTATAACATATTTACACATAGGTAACTTGTACAAAATAATAAAATACTTAATGCTATAACTTGTATAATAATTTCGTGATTTCTAATTCATTATATAGGTAGCTGAAAGGTGTGTCACTGTATCATAATATATAATAATATTATAAAGACTAAATTTAGATTTTGGGTTTGGATATCGGTACCTATTTATTTTTTTCCGATTTCCTAACTGGTATTTTTGATTTCGTTTTCAGTTTTGATATCGATTTCGGGTTTTCACGGTTTCAACTATTATTCAAAATCTGTATCCAATATCGGTTTCAACTTTCAAGCCCAGGTTTAAAATATACCTACAGATTTTGATATTTTAATTTTATATTTTATATTAGGTATATGTTATATTATTATCAAATATAAAAAGATACCTAGTCCATATAGTATTGTATGCAACTATGCAAGCAAAACAGTTTTAAATATGAGTATTTTAATTTTTCTTTATGAAAATTGGACCAATAAAAGTTGTGCACCTGCTGAAATTTAATGGAATTACGCTAATGGTCATTAAGAAAGAAACATTTTATTGAAAGCCTGGTTTCCCAAAACATACAAAACACAAAGAGCACTTCATAAGTTTCTGGAATTTGTTAATCTTCAAACCCACATAAAGTCACTCATCTGAGCACCAATGAACTACTCAATAAAGGATATTATTCAGTCCTATTATATCCGAATAAGTAGTTATTAGTTGCTGTAACTGTTTTAATTAGCTTATATTTTATTCAGTTTGTTAACTTTTATATCTATATATTGTGTTTTAAATTAATTAAATATGGATCACAAAGGTTTTGTATATAAAAATAATGGGGGCATCCATAAAAATAAGAGTGTTCGGTAAGTTTAAATAAAATAAAAACTAAATCATCATAATATTGTATTCAATTGTTATGATTTTATATTTTAATATTACACAGATATTTGATCTGCAAAACCAAATATTGCAAAGGCTTTGCTAAAATGTTTGCGAATGGGACAATTGTTGAGTTGGAGAAACATACGCATGACCCTGATGAACCAGACCACAATCACATTTTAAAAAAAGCATTTAGGCAAATACTGAAAGGCCGTTCTAAAAACGAGACAACAAGACTCCGGACAATATATGATGAAGAAATGATTAGGTAAATATGAAACTAAATATTATTTATAAATTATAATTTATATAATTTATATCATCCCAAAGATTATTTGAGCAAAGAAGATTGTTCTTTTTTATCTGGAAAAGTTGTAATTTGATATAATAATTATTTGCCATACATAAGTCGGTGGTGGTAAATCTTTAGTTAGCAGTATTAGACAAAAACTAGTTAACAATATATACCTACAGTCAGTGATGTATATACAAATTATTTTTACTATGGGCAAATTTTGTCAATTTATTCAAGCTAGCAAGACTAACATAGCCATAATACTATAAATATATTTTAGGGAGCTGGGTGGTTATAATTATGACATAAAATACAAATAAAAATTGTGCATTAAATTTTATAATTATGTAAAATTAATTTTTTAATTCTTTCTAAAAAAATATTGACAATTTCATTATGGGCTCTGGCCTGTAATTATATTTTATTATGTACATAATAGGTATTGATATAATTTCTTGTTAAACATATTTAATGTTTTATGCTTTATTTATTTGTTTTAGACATACTAATAAAAAATATTACAATAATAAAATTATGCCTAGGTACCTATTTATAATATTAGGACAAATGTGTTGTATTTATTTTCACCCCTCATACAAAGAAAATACATCAAATAAACAAATTAAAATATTGATCTAAAAGTGTAAAATGAAATTAATTAAGATTAAACTTTTCAAATGATATTACATATTTAAAATATATTTTATTAGAAATTCAGCTGCTGCAACCATATACTCATGGCCAGTGGCTGAAATCTCGATGAGAAAAGCTAGGAGAACAACTATGCCAGTTTTACCATCATCATTGAGCGAATTGGCAAACTTCCTAGATTTCAATGTGCAACGTTATACATGTTGTCAACAGCCCTTCTTCCAAGATAAGGTTACAGATACACACGGGAAATGTTCAATAATTTTTGCATGCAGTGAACTTATTAGGAAAATTGTTATGCTTGGGAGTGATGAGTTGCATGCTGACGCAACTTTTAAAGTTGTGCCTTCAATTCCACCAAGCCGTCAACTTTTTATCATGCATTTAATATACCAAAACCACGTGAGTTTTGTTAATTAAAACTAACCATTTTTAAGTAGGTATGCATTAATCATTTCTAATATTTTATTAGTCCATACCGATTGTTTATGCATTGATGAAATCGAAGACTGAAGAGGCATATACAATCTATAATGACTGATTTTAAATCTGGGTTGCTGAATGCTTTTAAATCTGTTTATCCAAATGCAGATCAGCATTCTTGTTTTTTCCATTATATACAGGTATTTTAATGATAATTAATGTTGATGATGAGTAAATCACACTAACATCCCTCGACTTGTTATGTAAAACTTGTCATGAATTATTTTTGCACCATCATTCTGAAGACGTTGATTTAACTAGGTTAAAAAAATTGTTATTTGTTATACCTACTTAAGCTCGGTAAACTTTAAGCGTTGTACGGGTGAGTAAAAAACCGAAAATCCTGAACTTCGTAAGGCTATGCGATAACAACTTATGATTTCCGTGAGTTAATTTTTGCATCATAAATCTTATAACTGGTTGCAAATCATAGGTTTCCAAAAAAAAAAAAATTGAAAAATTTGCTTGGGTGCTAAACTATATGGTTTAGACACTAAATTAAAAAATATTCTAGGGTTTTAAGAAATTGTCTTCATATTATCACTTTATTTATTTTTATAGTGATATTACTGATATTATTGGTAGGGTAATTTAAATAGAAGAAGTTACATAAGTTTTTCCACCTGTAACAAAAAAGTAAAAAATATTTATACTTGAATTTTCCATACATGGTAAGATTTTCAAACTATTTTGACTCTTTTTGAGCTATTTATAGTCATGAGACAATTATTTTGTAAATTATTTTACAATGTTTGTTATTGTAATTTATTTAAAATTCATAAAGTTCCTTGTCCCAACCACTTTTTTTTTTATAAATTTGTAGGTAAAAATTTAACTTCCCCTGAACTGGGTCTATGGAGTATGGCCTCCGGCGGGAGAATGCATTAGATATTAGAATGTCTATCACAGATATAAACTACTGTAAATTATAATTTATATTATGTATTTGTGATGTCTATAAATTTGCAGACTAATTTGTTCGGTTAAATTTAGTATGCGATAAATAACTGAAATAGAAAACAAGAATACATTGCAGACCACAATCATTTCTGTAAAATAACACACGATTTATCAATAGACCGTTTATGTGCTGAGTGTAGAAGTTCTATGGATTTATCATATTAAAAAATATATTTTATATCATCTATGGCAATCGCCAATTGTCGACATTCGTCCGCGACGATTAACAATTCTAATAATTTTAGTGAAAAAAAAATAATAAGCCATCAATATGGACAGATAGTTCGTTAAGCCGTATATATTATTATGTAAGTTTTAACACGAATTCGCACATTTCGTTATGTTCAGGTAATTTTCATTAAATATTTCGATAATTTCAAGTTACAGTTTGGAACGAGATGAAGATAGCTGTTTCTTCGGTGGCGTTACGTACTGGACGTTTGCATTGTTGATGATGCACTCTAGCTAGGTTTCACCGGGAGAAACGATGTTTCAGCGTAAGTTTGTTTTCATATTATTTTGGGATTTACATAATATAACGTAATGTTGTAGTAGAAGTTGGAAACTGTAGTACCTATATTCTAATTTATAATCCAATTAATGTAATTCTTTGAATTTTTTTAATTTTAATGGAACATTTATTATGCCTACACAAAACACTTACCTACCAAAATTGAATTTTTCACAAAATTTGTTGTTTTAACGATAAATGACAATTTTAGTTCCCTATTATGGTGAAAGTATTTAATACAAACAAAAAATTAATGTTCGAAAATACAATTTCCTATATT
Organism: Macrosiphum euphorbiae; assembly: GCA_949089665.1. Taxonomy (NCBI): domain Eukaryota; kingdom Metazoa; phylum Arthropoda; class Insecta; order Hemiptera; family Aphididae; genus Macrosiphum; species Macrosiphum euphorbiae. Next base: position 29,164,880 of record CARXXK010000003.1, on the reverse strand, counting down.
ATTATTTACTAAATACAAAGAAACTTAAAAATAAAACTATGATCATTATAATTACATACAGAGTACCTATAAATTATATTATGCATGGAACACGAAGGTTTATTTTGACTACCTACTTATCGTGTACGCATCAAACACAAAAAAGAAATAATAACAAAACAATTTAAAAATTAAATACACATCATAGTAAAATCAAGTTCAATCTAGTTGGTATCATGGTAGGTACTGTAAATTTAATGTACTTAGGTACTGTATATCTTTATGTTAACTCTAAAATCCAGGAATCACATTTTCATTTAATGATTTTTAAAATACAATATTATGCTTTTATAAAAATATGCTTGTACTTCTGATATATACTCACCATATTATTAAATAATTAAATTAAGAAACGAAAATTATAATTGAAATTCAAAATTATAAACTATTTTGATTTTTGTCATAATATAAAATTTCAACGAACAAATATTGTTCCTTATCACGGAACTCTTTGACAAAAAAAGTTGCGTTACCTATATGATATCCGTGATATCCGTGGATTCATCTTATTCACGTACCTAGTATAATATCTATCATTTATATTCCATGGCAAATCTCAAATCCATTGCAGAAGACACAGTCGTCATTAATAATTCCAAAATTTCAATAAGCAAAGCCGATATGAGCAAAAAACTTACTGCGTTCCGTATAATTTTATTTTCATCAATCACAATATTTTAAGTTCTGTATATTATGGAGTTTTTCCTCGTCAGCCTCGCAGTGAACATACGTAACGGATTCAGCCGAAAGAATCGATGTTTAAAGTAAATTTATTTTCATATTCTTTTGGGGCTTAAATTTACTTTTAAGAATTAAGATAAATATTTAATGTCACGAAAAATGTGTTATTGTATACGCATATTTTATAAATTGTTTTTCCAGTCCCCGGTCGTAGAATAATTGTAATTAATAGGTGAATATGAAAATTGTTTACTTGAAAAAGGCATATGTTTTGGTTTAATTTATAGAAATACATGTTTTAACTGATAATAGTCATAAAATACAATTTTAATTTATAACTGGTCATTTTTTTTCAAATCCAACGTTATAAGTTATGGGTAACTATTAACTTAGTGTAACATAGGTACTCAACTTCTATTGCTCTCCTAATATCTATATTATAGGACTCGTAGATTGTGATAAATTTTGTAGAAATTTGAACTTTAAATGCCTATAAAACAAAACGTGCTTATGTATTTCTAATATTTTTTAACTTCTATTACCTATATAAACATACGAGAAACTTTGTACCTATTATTTTTAAGCTTTTTGACCCGACGAATAAAATTTTAATGACATTTATAGAATACAGAACTAAAAACATTTCATAACTCAAATGTCTTTAATAAATCACTGAAAACGAGTCGAAATATTTTGAACATTTTATAATGAATAGAAAATGGTAGTTTAAACATTGGATGGACATTTTAAATATCGACGGTTAATAGTTGTTGAATAACAACAAAATAAGAAAATGGTTTTACGAGAATCATACACACATTATTGTAAAATCAAAACATTCATTGCTCCCTTAGTCCGCTCTAAAAAACAAACTAAGACATAATAGTTAAGTAGGTATAATACAAATTAAACATTATACATATAAAATGTAATAGGTATCCGTAACGCTTAGGTCATAATAATATTGTTGAACATTTTACTGCAGGCAGCGTATTTTTTCAGAAATGGTATTTAACTCGTCAGTGAAGATTTGTCAACTGGGAAAAATATATCATAAGCATACTGATATGTGTAACGTTGCAGTATTTCGAAGACTAAGTTTTATAGCAGATTTTGATTCGGACACGGGGTATGTATTTTCTTATTTTTCTGCAGTAGGTTACTTTTTATTATAGTTAATCGATCAGGGTTGTACTGCCCGAAACTTTTCAATTATTTGTATTGTAACTATACTGGTATAACACTATTCTGGCTATCAATAAAGTCGTGATAAAAATTAGGAAATTGGTCAGGTATGATATTTTATGGTATGTAGGTACTAATTCTTTTGAGTAGATAATTCGTTCAATTATTTAAATATTTTCACCGATAATCAAGTACGATGACTTGTAAGTAATTAGAGACTGAGTGAATAGGAATAAGGAAGTGTATGATGTAGCGAAGATAAGGAAAGAGGTCATTAGGATTTCAGAGTGTTTGGCGTATGAAAGGTAAATGCGAAAAAGAAATGTTAGGTTAGGGTAGGTAAGTGGAGCGAGAGTAGCAGATATGAGAATGTCATGTTGAGTGTGTAAGGGACAAAATAGGATAGAATAAGATATTGATTAATTAAATGTAGTATAGGAGTGACATATATATTTAAGTGAAAACAGGTGATACTAGGTTGAGGTGGTTCATTCACTGTATGATAAGAGATAGTGAGAGAAGCTAACAGATGTAGGTAAATGTAGGGGGAAAGTGAGAGGTGAGAAGACTGAAGAAGTGATGGGTAGAACAGATGATATTATGGAGGTGCAGGAAAAGGGGGTGGCTGAACCTGTATAGTTGTGTGAGAAGGGGGAAGAAAAAGTGTGAAGGTAGAATAGTTAGGTTGACAATACCGAATACGTAGGAAAGGATCTCGAATTGCAAAGGCCACTCGACTCTTTGGCTGAAACTACCGGCGGTAGGTTTACAACCTAGACTTATGGGATAGATTAAAAAGATCGGTTGGTTTCCGGTTGGGGTGTCAGTGCACTATTTGTTTCCATCTTTGACCCACGCGAGGTAACATCATAGGCGCTATTGGTGGATGAGGGGGGAGGGGTCTAGGGGCGGGCTTATAGCCTAATAAAAAAATTATGCGGATCTGTATTGATTTCATGAAGTAGCCAACGCGTACTACGTAGCGAAGTACGTTGGCTACTCCATGACATTTTAGTGTAAATAATTAAAATGTAAAATGTTTATAAATAATTAAACTAATTCAAAGACACACAAAAAAAATAATATTTAACATCTACTAAAAAAATTACAATATATATATATCTTAATAATTAATAAACAGTTGGGCAACTATTGCTTAAATGTCGGTTGGAGACTGTAGTCATCACCAGCTAATATTAAACGAAAAGTAAAGATGAGGGCGTCGCCCTCACACCACTATAAAAATATTAATTTGAAAATATAAAAACTATAAAATAAAAGAAATTTCTTATTTTCAAGTTTAATTCTTCACAATAATATACTGTCTATACCTAATTAAAAAACAAAAATTAAGAGTTAAGTTGAATTTTAAAAAAGTTTATTAATATATTACGAAACAATTGCATAATTTATTTTTTTTTGGGGGTCAGAGATGGAAATAAATAGTGCACTAAAAATATGACGTCCTCTTAAGTGTTATACACCGTGTCGTGTGAACCCTCCTTAAGAAGCTGTTAATTGTTGATATTTAACATTAACTGTGGTAGTGGCATGATTGGAAGTTAAAGTAATAAGTAGGGCTGTGAATTGAATGCACTAAACAATTTTTAAATATGCACTAAAATTATGAATGCTATGAAATTAAATGCTCTATAAAAAAGCCATTATTAAAAATCATTGAAATTAATAAATACAAATTATAAATGGCTTACAAAAAAAAATTCTTTATTCACATACTAGCTAAGTAACATTATTTTTCTAATTTGTAAAAAATTATGAATGTATATTATAGCCAATTTAGACCTGATTTACAGATAAATACAATTTTTTTTAAGAAAATAATCATAAATAAAAAACATCATTCAACTCTTTCAATTATAAAAATGCCTTAACCCAAAATATAGACATGGGATTTTGTATTTGTACAAAAAAAATAAATGTTTAATTTACATATTACTAGTTAGGTGGCCAAGAAAACATGTAATTACTTACCTAACCCATTAAATTATATGCTAAATAAGATTTCGTATTTAAACTATAAATAAACCAAAACAAATTTTGGCCGTATCCATTATTTTATAGTTTTTTATACTGTGTATCAAACAAATATGCAAATGCATTTAATTCAGTACAGTTATACCATATGTTATTGGTACAACATATAACATTAAATCAAAAAAAAAATTTTCTCGCTTCACTTGAATACGATAATGACCAAATTATCTAATTATCAGATTACAATTAATATACAAGTATCTTTCAACTACTAACTGAATGAAAAACAAAATCAAATTAAATCACGAAATTACTTTTTATTTTAAATATATTGCTTTTAAAACCAAAATAGTCAAAATATGCACTAAATAGGTTAAGTAGGTATTTCATCCCGAATTTTGTGAATTGTATTTTTTTATTCCCATGTCACAAAATTAACCATAAAAATTACAAAGTATGTAAATGCATGCAATTCCTTCCCCTACACATAACATTTCAGAGTATCTAATTATTATCAATTAGTAAAATACTAAAATATAAAACATTTAACTAAAACCAAACAATTACAAATTGATAAAAGTTTTCTTTATTAATAACAAATTAATTCATATAAATATAATAATAATACATAGGTATTTTAATAATTATTATTATAATCTATAATATTTTCCAAATGCTTTTTTTTTCCTCTTTCCTCTTAACTCTTTCCTCTTTTTCTAATGTAATATTTTTAAAATTCATGTTATTTGTAGCATTTGTCGCTTTGGTCAAATATTCACCCTTTAAGTCTTTTAATGAAGTCAAAACTCTTATACTTCTATTTATATGTTGATGAGCTTGAATTAAAGTTAAAGAACGCTTCTGGAGTATGTTTGACAAAACTGATAGTTCATTAAGACAATCACACATTAGACCAAGATCTAATAGGAATTCAGGACTAGCTAGCCTTTTTCTTAATCCACTGTACTTGGCTCTTGTTTTACTATCTCTATTTGGGTCTGATGATGCATTTAAAAAATGGTTACATAAACCTTCATACATTTTCCATACCACTTTAACTGCCCTCGAACTACTTGCCACCCAGCGGACATCCAATACACGTCCAACTTTTAAGAACATAGTATCCAAATCATTACAGATATTTTTTAGTTCATTTTGATTTTTTGGTGATGCATTATATAGAACATATAATGAATCCATAAATGATTTGAAATGATTTGTAGCGTTAACATCTTTAACTGCATCACTAACGGCCAGCTCTAATCTATGATTCATACAGTGTAAACTGAATATTAATGGATATCTATCTTTTAAACGCTTTGCTACACCATTTTTTTCTCCAATAATACACTTGCCCCATCACTTACAAATGATATCCAGTTCTGTAATAAATAATTCTCATTAAAACCAGACTCTTTTAAACAGTCAATAAGTTGATTCACAATGTTATCTGCTGATTGACTAACAAGTTCCACAAGGTCTAAAAAAAATAAAAACAGGATCATCGTAAGATATGGAAGCTTTAATGTAAACAACCATACCAAAAACTGCACTGATGGTAGTAGATTCATCGATCAAAACTGATAACTTGGCTTCAGTCTCTACAATATTGGAAACAATTTTTTGTTTAATTTTTAATGATATATGGTCAACAACATTAGTACATGAAAATCTTGAATGTAGAGTTGTACCAATTTTTATACCATTGAGTTTTTGTAGTTTTAAAAGATTAAAGTGATCATTAAATTTATTTTACAAAAGTAAACAAATAATAATAAAATCTTAATTTTTATTTGAATAAATCATAGGTAAAAACTTAAAATTTTTCATATTTTTTCTTAACTGATTTGTTTAAATTTATCGTAAGTTCCTAACAGCTATTGATAGCCACCACGGACTAAGATATAAAATATACATATATATATTTCCCTAAAAGTAGTTAAGATATTATTTTACCTGAGGCACTTCTGTAGAAGCATCTAAATGTAATGCAACATCAATAGATGCGTTGTTCTTTGTTTCTACCTTATGAGGGGGAGATTGTAAATCTGCTACATATGTCTCACCAAATTGTTCTGTGGGCACATTCTCGACATTTTTTGTAGTATTCTTCAACAAAACATGCAATCAATTATCAATGTGAATAATAAAAAAATAAAATTGTATTAAAATGTATCAATTTTTAGCAACAATAATTAGGAATGAAAATATGAAATGTTCAAATATTGAAATACTCAAATAGGTACCTACATAATTTAAGTATTTCCTACTGTAACTGTCATATAAATTATTTTAATGACAAATTAAAACATAAAAATACTATAAACCACTTCAAAATTATAATGAACATTTTTTCAGTTATTAATAATTATCTAGGTTATAGATATTTAACTATATCCAAGTACAAATATATACAATTAATATTAAAGGTATATTGTAACTCTCAAAAGTTGAAAATTATTAAGTTTTTAACATATAAAAATAACTATAAAATAACTATGTCATAACATTTTATATTTTTGGCTACCGACTAGTGCATTACAGTTAAATTAAAAATACTTACTTTTGTAATTGATTTTCTTATAACAAATTTGTCCATTTTGATTTAAAATAAAAAATTCACAAGATTCGTGAATAGTGCTCACGGTCAATAGGAGCTTTCGCACTCTGCTGAGTACAGCTGTCTGCTAGTATTTAGTAATAAACAGAATTGCATATAAATTATAATAATTATGAAAAACAATAATAATTAATAATTATACACTATCACAATTCACAGCCCACAGGTTTATCACTTTAACCAACGAAAAACTTAATACAATTAGTACATACAGTATAATAGTTACTAACTACCAGAAATCTTACATGAGAAATGAAAATTACAAATATACAGAACATTTTGTTTTTATCACCGAAAATTCTAATAGGTATACGGGGGTTAAAAAAATCTATATTGAAATTAATGTACAATAGTCATAAATTGTAATAATAATGTTCAAATGCATAATATATTATAACAAATGTTTAAATGTACACAGCAGACCACATATTTATTGGCTGTACAATATTCTGTACGTCACACAGTCTCTCTTTAAAATTATCCCGTCTACAAAATATAAATCATTTGTAAATCTAAAGACTTAATTGAGTACCTAATAGATAATTGTTCTAAAAGAGCGACGTGCCCTGTCGCCAGCTCAGTAAATCTAAAGACTTAATTGAGTACCTAATAGATAATTGTTCTAAAAGAACGACGTGCCCTGTCGCCAGCTCAGTAAATCTAAAGACTTAATTGAGTACCTAATAGATAATTGTTCTAAAAGAGCGACGTGCCCTGTCGCCAGCTCAGTAAATCTAAAGACTTAATTGAGTACCTAATAGATAATTGTTCTAAAAGAGCGACGTGCACTGTCGCCAGCTCACTAGGTGGAGAGACATTAGTACAAGATTTGTATTAATGTCAATACTTAGTATCGACCAAAAATATTATGTGAGAAATAAACAACTAATGTTTCAAGTAACGGATAATCATACTCTTTGGCTTAGTGTGAATATCTGGACATTATAATTGCGGAAAGGTGTGAAGTGTACGTATCGGCCGCTGTTGCTAGATCCCGGATGGGTGACCACCCGGCATTTTTAGCAACAAATAGTTGCCACACATACTAACGTGTTTTAACCAACCGTTACTACTCACTACAAACAACCTACAAGCAAAAAAAACAGCTAATGGTCAAAGTTGCTGGGCTCAAGCTCAAAAAAAAAAATCATTAAAAAAAAAACTTATTACGAAATGTACAATACTAATAAGTTATATTAGATAGACGTGCGCGGTCGTCTGATTAGGTTAGATCAAAAATTGTATTTATATCATTTCTTATTAAGTCATAACTTATATAATTACTAAAAGGTCATAAAGTAGCCAACGTACTTCGCTACGTAGTACGCGTTGGCTACTTCATGAAATCAATACAGATCCGCATAATTTTTTATTAGGCTATAAGCCCGCCCCTAGACCCCTCCCCCCTCATCCACCAATAGCGCCTATGATGTTACCTCGCGTGGGTCAAAGATGGAAACAAATAGTGCACTGACACCCCAACCGGAAACCAACCGATCTTTTTAATCTATCCCATAAGTCTAGGTTGTAAACCTACCGCCGGTAGTTTCAGCCAAAGAGTCGAGTGGCCTTTGCAATTCGAGATCCTTTCCTACGTATTCGGTATTGTCAACCTAACTATTCTACCTTCACACTTTTTCTTCCCCCTTCTCACACAACTATACAGGTTCAGCCACCCCCTTTTCCTGCACCTCCATAATATCATCTGTTCTACCTATCACTTCTTCAGTCTTCTCACCTCTCACTTTCCCCCTACATTTACCTACATCTGTTAGCTTCTCTCACTATCTCTTATCATACAGTGAATGAACCACCTCAACCTAGTATCACCTGTTTTCACTTAAATATATATGTCACTCCTATACTACATTTAATTAATCAATATCTTATTCTATCCTATTTTGTCCCTTACACACTCAACTTGACATTCTCATATCTGCTACTCTCGCTCCACTTACCTACCCTAACCTAACATTTCTTTTTCGCATTACCCTTTCATACGCCAAACATTCTGAAATACTGTTTGACCTCTTTCCTTATCTTCGCCACATCATACACTTCCTAATTCCTATTCACTCAGTCTCTAGTTACCTACAAGTCATCGTACTTGATTATCGCTGAAAATATTTAAATAATTGAACGAATTATCTACTCAAAAGAATAATTAGTACCTACATACCAAAAAATATCATAACTATCAAGGTATTCGATATTGTAAACATAACAATGAAAGAAAATATTTAAATAATGGTTATTTTAAGTTAGGTTAGGAGAGGAGAGGAAATTAGACGTTAACTAATTATCATAGTGTTTCACACGGTCTTAAAGACAGCCAGCTAGAGTTGTACCAGTATAATTAAAAACTTAAATACAGCCAACTTTAATTAATTACTTTTTTACCACAACGAACTAATAATAATATGTATTTTAAAATATAATAAATTACAATTTTATTATGTTTTTAAGATTTTAAATACTTATTAGTTTTTAAATATAAAATGTATAACTTAATATTATTTTAAATTAAACATTATTTTATGTCCTTCATAAATTACAATCACATGGTAGAGTCCGTAAAGGACATTTTTCTCATTTAATTATTTTGAATCCTTAATAAATTACATTCATTTTTATACATTTTCTAATACATATATCAGTGATACACCTCTGATCATAATAACTATTCGGTTATTATAATGTAAGCAATATCTAGTTTTTGGGTTGTAGTTAAAATGTACCTTCCAGCGTATTCTTTTGTTTAGTGTTAATTCACATGGGTTCCTCATAGTCTAATTTTTTCGATTCATTTTACTCTAGTAGATCTTTTTGTACAAACGTTTTTAAGCATTAACCGATTATACCATGGAAAACACTAAGTACCTGTATACTTACTTTATAAAAGAAGATTTTTAGTTTCTCTCACGAGCACCATTCAATACATTTGTTTTTTATTTATTTATTATCATTCTTTAATGAGCTAAACATCGTCAGTTGTTTTTTTCGGTTTAGGATTCTGGACATTTTAGTTTGAACTCTTTAATGTGTTTTCCTACTGTAAAATTTTGTCTAAATTTTTTTTTGGTTTTCTAAATGCATTTGCCTGCGGGCGCCAACACTCCCCTTCAATTTTTTTTTAGGAATTTGACTCTAGTTGAATTTTTTGAACAAACTTGATTATTGATTATCGTCATCGTCAGTTTTTTTTCTGTTTGGATTCTGGACATTTTAGTTTGAACTCTTTAATGTGTTTTCCTACTGTAAAATTTTGTCTAAATTTTTTTTTGGTTTTCTCAAATGCATTTTCCTGCGGGCGCCAACACTCCCCTTCAATTTTTTTTTTAGGAATTTGACTCTAGTTGAATTTTTTGAACAAACTTGATTATTGATTATCGTCATCGTCAGTTGTTCTTCTGTTTATGAATCTGAAGATTGTAGTTTGAACTCATTGATATGTGTTCTGATTGTAAAATTTTTTCTAAATTTTTTTTGGGATTTCTAAAATGCATTTACCTGCGGGCGCCAACACTCCCCTTCAATTTTTTTTTTTTAGGAATTTGACTAGTTGAATTTTTTGCAGAGACTTGTTTATTGATTACCTTCAGGTGCCCTTTGTATTATCATTCTTTAATGAGCTTATCTTCGTCAGTTGTTTTTCTGTTTATGAATCTGAAGATTGTAGTTTGAACTCATTGATATGTGTTCTGATTGTATAATTTTTTCTAAATTTTTTTTGGGGTTTCTAAAATGCATTTGCCTGCGGGCGCCAACACTCCCCTTCAATTTTTTTTTAGGAATTTGACTCTTGTAGAATTTTTTGTACAGACATGTTTATTGATTACCTTCAGGTGCCCTTTGTATTATCATTCTTTAATGAGCTTATCTTCGTCAGTTTTTTTTCTGTTTATGAATCTGAAGATTGTAGTTTGAACTCATTGATATGTGTTCTGATTGTATAATTTTTTTTGGGTTTTCTAAAATGCTTTTGCCTGCGGGCGCCAACACTCCCCTTCAATTTTTTTTTTAGGAATTTGACTCTACTTGAAATTTTGTATAGACTTGAATATTGTTAACAAGCAGGTGCCCTCTGTATCATCATTCTTTAATTAGCTAATCATTGGCAATATTGTTTTTTCACAGTCTACGAGTTACAACACTCATGTAATGTACTAATGTGTCAATGATTTATTCAATATTTCAAACATCATAATATGGTGAATCTACTGTCTTTATGTGTAGCCGTGTAGGTACATTATACGCTGTTCTAACTTCCAATAAATAGCTGAATAAAAAAGACTGAATGTATATCGCGGAATCACACTATCACAGTATAATATGGTTATGAACATATAGGTCATACAATATTACTCTTACATATTTTTAAATCGAAGAATTAAATATCATATTATTTTTAAAAAAAAATGATTACACACATTTATTAATATAAAATAATAGGTACAATTTACATTTACGATAGCAAGAGAAGTTTCTTTTCAAATAGGTATCACAACAATTAAAACTTAACAAATATACATATACATATAAGTATGCAATTATAAACTAGACTTTTAAATTCGTAAGCAACACGTCTATTAAGCGTTTGTGTATAACAAAAAGCATGTTATTGTAGGTATATAACATATTTTACTATTTTAAAATAAAAATATTAACCATAAAATAATTTTTGTTTTTTTTTGTTTTTTTTTTTATTGGGTACTTCCACAAAACGCAGTAGATGTATATAATTTAAAATCAAAATATGATACTTCTATAATCATTTAAAAATCAATTACATAATCACAAGGTACCTGCCTTATAAGTTATAGGATATTTTGTTTTGAAATTAAAAATTATAGCACGTAACACAGTAAATTGTGTATATGTATTAGGTAATTGACTAAGTATAGTCTTTCATTTTAAATAGGTAATAGTAACTTGGCTATAAACCATTAAAATGCAATCCAACTTTGCTTATTGAAATAAACCCTGCCTTCATTTCTAAGCATAATATCCTTGGTATATCCGAACGACTATTTTAATTTATATTATATTGTTATAAATTATAATATTACTAATAAATACCCAAATATAAATCTTACAGTATATCGGCTAATGTATACCTATTAATATTTCGCATTTTTAGGAAGACTGTTACAAACACAGTCGACAATTACTGCTACTATAAAACGTTGTTAAAGTTCAACATTATTTTGTCTGTCGCTATCTATCACATACGATTTAATGTTGCAAGGTAATTGTACACCGTCCAATTGATTGGCCAATGCCCAGTACCTTTTCCTCAGATGATATGCTGACGATTTAGGCTCTCGCTGTCGCGTAAAAACGCCTTTCTTGTTCCCTCCTACCCTTGTAACAGCTGAAAAAAATAAATTGTAATTACTAGTGTGTAGGTATTTTATGAAAATGTATAAAACTATAGTTTTTGAACTACACAATAAAATTATACATCATTATATTTGGTTCCGTCAATATTTTAATATCTATAAAACAAATATAGTTCAACATTCAGTGTCAATACCGTAAAAATACAATTTACTAATCAGTATTTCAAACGATTAAATATGTACCCGCATTTATCTACACACATTGAACAAAAATTACAATTACAATTAATTCATTTTAAAATTAATGTATCCAATTAAAAACAGTAATTTTCTTATCTACATTGCATCTATACAAAGTGATTCTTTTATCATGAAATACTCATTATTTCAAAAAGTATTGAGTTTTTGAACATAATTTTTTTATATAGTTTCAAGTTGTTAAAAAAACAACGGTTTTATTAAAAAATCATATTTTTAAATATTTTTTTAAGTTTTTTTACTTTTTTGAATGACAACATAGAGTTTTAATTTCATATTCCAAAGCAGAATATTTTTCTAAGTATTTTGATACATAAAAATCGAATTTAGGACTAGTAGTTTATGAGTTATAAGTATTTATAGTTTAGACAAGCGGAGTAGTGGACAAATTTTTTTCGGGTAACTCAACACCACTCCACTCCACTCCACCCATCTAAACTTTAAATACTTATAAGGTATAACTTGTAACTCATAAGCTACTCGCCCTAAATTCAATTTTTATGAATCAAAATACTTAGAAAAATATTCTGCTTTGGAATATGAAATTAAAACTCTATATGTTGTCATTCAAAAAAGTAAAAACTTAAAAAATTATAAGGATAAAAAATATTTTCAAAAACATTAATACTTTTTGAAATAATGAGTGTTTTGTGATAAAAGTTTCAATCTGCAGTACATTTATTAATCTTAATAATTGTTTTTAGATTCAAATATCAAAATACTTATACTTGGATTATTACTGATCTGGTAACTTATTATATTATTATGCTTAAATCTTTGACCAGTAAAAACGAAAAACAGAACACTACCTACTGTAACCTCCAAACGATTGATAAACAGGCAAACAGTTAATAAATCAAAAATGTTTCGCAGTAATTTACAGACTGTACCTAGGGTTGACATGAAAGCAATGAACTTACTTTGTTCGGTTTTAAAGTCCGCGAAATTCCATATCATTTCGCCGATGAAGAAGTTTTTAGTTCGGAGTGTATCGAACGCTTTGAAGTGTTCGGACATCAGTTCTACCTGATATTCTTCAGACCAAACGAACGAAGGATTCTAAAAACAAATCAAAACATCAAGGTAAATAACAATAACGTACAGTTGTAAGAAAAAGCTATTTTCCCGGATGAATATGATTGTATATAACATTATGTTTCTCAAAAGTCACGGCTTTCGACTTACCATATGCAAACCGGCATACGAGTCAGCACCGTATTCCGTCATGAAAACCGGCTTGTTGTGTTTGGCGTGCCATTTGGCTGCTTCATCTTCTATCCGGCTCTGGATGATCTCCGTGTGACCGGGTAATGTGTACCAAGCATTGTACCTATTGAAACCGATGATGTCTAAGTGCTGAGCCTGTAAATAACTGCTATTAAACTCTAGAAATCATAGCGACAACACTCATGTCGAAATGAAGGAGTTATATTATTTTTATGTTTTAAGCGTAAAAGAATAGATTGCAAGAAGAATTTTGGCCATAGTGTTTCCACTCACCAGTAGGTCAGTATCAAGGTCTGTCGCAATAGCAGCTGTTATGGGCCGCAAAACGTCTAAGGTTTTGACAAAAATAGCTACAGATCTACAAACAAAGGTACAATATATACTCAAGAAATTATATAAAACAGTCGACAAGAAGTAGGTTTACAGCCATAAAACTGATATACCTTATAGCCAAAGTGGTGTTCTAACTTTCATTAATAAATGTCTTATGACAATAAATAATAAAGCAGAATACGAAATGTTTAATTTTTAAAAATGATAAGAATATATGTAAGCGTATTGAGCGTATTTGCATTATTTTTAGAGAGTAATTCACCAAATGGTAGATGACTATCTAAAACACCATTGCTTATAAGGTACATTGTGCGCAGTGTTAGAAATGTATTGTGTGTAATGTGTTGTGAAACTACTATTATTTTTCTAGATAGAGTGTATTTTAAGGTATTTTAAAAGATATATAGTAGGTAGGTATACACCATTAAAATATAGTGCTATCGCGAATATATTATAATAGGAAAATTAAAAAGAAGCTAAGACAAAATTAAAGCACTAGTGCAAAGTTTAATAATATTTGACCAAAATTACACCACAAACTTATAATTGGGTTCATACTTCATAGCATATAATGATAGTTAATAATTATAATTACTTACCGCCCTGTCAATGCTGTACCATTTGTTCAGAGCGGCAGTAACTGGGCGTGTCTTATCCTTAGATTTGACAAATTCCACAACGTACCTATATAGATAACAAAATAAAGATAAATGCATTTTCCTTGGAAAGTAAACAAGTGATTTTCGATTAAAAATGTCTATTCATCCGCCAGCCCGAATTATTGGGGGAGGGCCGAGGGGGGCACAGTCCCGGGGCTCATTGATTTTGGCGGTCCATCTTTATCCACAAAATATATTCTTTTAACGCGTCCAATACAGTTTTCAAAAAAAAATTATTATTTAAGTAGGTAGGTTAGTAGGTATATTATTAATAATAATTATAAAATTAAATTGTTCTCCATTTCATACCACGAAAAATTACTATAAAAAATGAACTATGTTTGTCAACAATTTTGTTTATGTTTTTTTTTTAGTATTTTAGCATTTTAGATTACCGATTTAATTATTTAAGTATACAATAAGGTATTTACCTATAACGTTTAGGAAAAAAATATTTAGCTCTTGTAAATTAAGTATTTCAGTTAAAAGTATTAATGCATATTACTATAACTTTAGAGGACCGAAATTTATCATTTGACTGTCAAAATGTTCAGGAAAATAGTTTTACCAGAATCCATCAAAATATATAGTGGTTACCATATTTGAAAAATAAAGTCAATTTTATTATTGGTACCTACAACTGTGTGTTTAAAAACTGACTGTTAAAAATAAAGAAACCCGTCTTTTTTTGTTCCATATCAATTCCATATCATCGATTCATAATTGTTAAAAAAAAAAACCCGTGTACAATGATATATGATACACCCTGTATATTTTTTGTATAGAAAAAAAATTATACAATAATATAAAGTCGTTAATATGTAATGATACAATTATTTTTAAGTTTAAGTTGAAAGGGGGCCCACTAAGTGTATGATGTCCAGGGGCCCAATTGATTCTTAATCCGGGCTTGTTCATCCGTCAATTATTGTAATTGTATAAGCGCGAACAATGTGAGATTATACAAATCTATTATAATTTATAATATATCAAAAATAAAATTGTACCTATAATGGAAATGTATTTTAAATTGAGTTCAATAAAAAACTACGAATTATAATATAATAATACCTTTGGGGGACGGAGTGACCGAGTTGACCTTGGGTCGGTTCCAACGCATATAGATACTGTCACCGGTCCGAATCTCGAGCAAGGGCGGCTCCTCTCTCTGGGCAGGCAGCTTTTTAGAGAGAGGGCCTACCCGCCGTCATCCCCCGATCGGGCATGGCAAAAACCTACGGGTGCCCAATTTTTAATTCTGCCAAGACCAAACACACGTGTGTTTGCCAAAAACCTACAGTACCCTCCCCCACAATTGAAAAAAAAAATCACCCAATGGCCTAAGGGTACTGTTACAACCATAACCCACATAATAGCTTATGACCATAGTTGCCGGGCTCTAGACCAATAAAAAAAAAAAAAAAAATAATGCCTTCATTATATTATATAATATGATATGACAATTTATTCGAGTATTTTGCGTAATTATTTTAACAGTAATGTTAACACTTATTATCTAGATAAGTATTTACGTTTTTGAACATAATTTTAAGTCATTATACAAAACAAAATGTTTTGCAGTCTTTATATTTTTTTTTTACTTTTTTGAATGACATGTATCCATTTTTAATTATATATACCAAAGCAGAATATTTTCCTGAAAATTACGATGCACAAAAATCAAATTTCGATTTAGTAGTTAATTAGAAATAACTTTTAACTCATATAAGTATTTAAAGTTTCAGTTGGTGGAGTAGAAGACCATCAATTTCACTCATCTAAGCTTCCAAATACTTATAAGCTATAACTTACTCTAATCAACTACTCAGTCGAATCCGATTTGTATCCATCAAAATATTCTGCTTTGGATAATCAACTTGAAAATATAATATGTCGTCATTCAAAAATTAAAAAATCTGTCTAAAATTTTAACGATAAAAAATATAATTTTAGATTCTGTGCCGAGCAATGAATGAATTGGTTTTAAAATGATGTGTGTTTTTTATTTTTTTATTTATGTCTGTGTACACGATAGTCAAAATAATGCTTCGATTTTCAATTTCAGTATCTTGTTCGATGGGAAAGTGAATCTAGCTGTTGGTGCATTGGGGTGGTCAAAATTCTTAGTAATTTTCAAAAGCGCAGAGAAAAACAAAAAAAAAAATAAGGAAAACCGTGAATTTTTATGCAAAATTGGTTTGAAGTTCATATTTTTACAAGATTGGATATTCACTCGATTTCTTATGAATCGATTTTCTTATTAAAAGTTTATACCTTATAATATATTCCCAATATAATTGATTATAACTTATAAGATAGGATATTTCTTGTGCCACGGTACAAAATAATTTTTTTTAATTTCTTAATGTATATAATGTATAATGCAAATATTATAATTGTATTTGTATCGATGCATTGATAACGCATGGTTGTGTGCATGTGTTTATTAAATGTGTTTGGACTCATAGCATATAGAATAATTATTACTTATGTTGTACTTGTATTTTACGGATTTATATCAATGCAATGCAATGACCAATAATGTGATAAGTTTAAAGTGGACAGAATACAATATAAAATCACTGTGTCATATGTTGTGAAAAGTGTATCGTTATTATTCTGTTTAGTAAAAGGACAACACTCACTTGAAATAGGAATCGGCTTCTTTGTGATTCGATCGTGGCTCGTTTGCAATGGACCACATGATCACACTAGGTCTATTTTTGTCCCTCTTGATGAGTTCCGCTAAGCTCGTAGTATGTTTCTTCAATAGTTTATCAGAATAATTACTGAAAATTAATACATGATAATTATACTACAAATACCAAATTATTGATACATTTAATTTAGGATAAATTATTGTTATTGAACTTTTAAAAAGCCACAATATATTATTATTATTATTGTCAATTGTTCTAATTTAAATGAACTGCTATTCAAAGTTGAAAATATGGAAGATTACTAATTAGCCAATTTAATAGTTATTATTATAATATTATATAGTTTTATTGTGTGGGTAAAGAATTGCAGAACCGGATTAGACATTATTGTATGCACACTATTATCTCGTTATACACCCAAATCTGTTTTCAAAAAAAAATTTAATTATTTGACTCTTCAACTCTTGGTTGTACATTTTTGTAGATAGTTGATATATGTCTGTGTATTAATTTCTTATAAAAAAATTATATCCGACATAATATCATTATAGTGTTTGTACTTTGTACACGCGGATAAATACCGGACATTTTCATAGCAATATATACTGAAATAATTTAATTTTAGATAGGCTATAATATAGGCGCCGTAGCCTGTAATAATTTACTCACTCGGTGTCAACACTAGGACATTCGTCTACGATCATTATGCCGTGTCTGTCTGCAAAGTCCATGATTTCTTCGGCGTATGGGTAGTGGGACGTCCTGTAAGAATTTGCTCCGATCCACTTGATGAGGTCGTAGTCTCTGGTCACCAGCGCGTAATCCATTCCTTTCCCTCGTATCTATAAAATTCAACATGACTGTCCGCATTAGTTTCGCCGGTCCGTGCCTACACGAAAACGTGACGAGTGACAACTATAAATATAAAAAATATATTACATCTGAATCTTCGTGTCGCCCAAACCCTCTCAAGTACGCCGGTTTGTTGTTTATGAGGAACGCCGTATTCGTCCACTTGATCGTCCTGATCCCGACCGGTAATCGGTATACGTCGTCCAAATTCCAAGTGTTCGAAAGCCGGATCTATAATATTCGGTTCGAACAATATAATATATGTCATTCGTCTGCGTCGAGAGTTCACTACAACTGTGATATAATATTATATTATACACCCACCATGCGGCGTGTATGAACAACTGCAATAATTAATATTATTAATATAATACACAGCCGATCGGTTAAATTGTCACACTTTATTATCGTCACGTGATTTTCGTGTGAAATTCAAAATTGTATTATTGTCGCATTATATATTAGGTATTGCTCTTTTTCGCGGATGCATTATAATATAATTTATAATATTATATACTCATTTTACTGTATATAAGTGTAAATACCTCCAACGTGTACATGTATCCCGGTTCTTCGTGCATCAAATACGGCCACCAAAGTTTCGCGTTTTCGATTTTTATGATTCCCGACAGACCTTCTTCGTCGTCGGCGATCACGGTGAATTTTTCTCGCACGTTTTCATTGTTCAGCACTGTTATGGAACAATTTAACGTCTCGCCACTGCTCAGCGATCCTCCATATTGTATTTTGTACTTAATAAGACCTAAAAATACGATGTAGTCATCATCAAAATTATCATAATAGCACAATTTCTAAAATATTTTTTCAGTAAAATATATCACATACTACAAAGCACATATTATCAAAATAAAATATATATTTTAACGTAAGACTGGCATGCTTTTTTTGCTACACTTAGTGCTACACTTACCTGAAGTTATAACAATTTTATATACAATCCCTGATTAATCCTTATGAATCGAATTTCGTTATAAATTATAACTGATTTATTTGTGTACAAGTTGTGTTAAAAATGATTATATTTATTACCTATTAGGTACAGTTCACAGGTTTTATACCACGATTATTATAATCTATTACTTATAGTTTAATTTCACCACCTAAATACCATCGACCCACTCACCCACCAGTAACTTTTAAAATTAATTGTTGCCATTCTTCGTAATTTTGACTTAACTTTGGTATGCTATTAAGATATACGAGTAAGTACCTATACGTCGAATAAGTTTATTATATTTTATTATGACTCGACGAGCTTATAATTAAATGAGAAAAACGATTTACTCTTGTGTCATATATTTTATAAATACAAAAAAACGATTTTACCTACGCCATCCTCGGTGTAATTGGTCGTCACGTCAACATCGTCGATGTACACAATAGGTGTTGTGTACAAAAACACGGACCTATGTATACCGGCATAGTTGAAGAAGTCAAACGTATACGTTTGTATGGTCTTAGGTCCAGTATTTCTGTATAATATAAAGTCACGATTATTATTGTTGTGATATTACGCATTTCAAAATATTATAATAGATTATAAGATTATATTATGTGACAGTGTTTATATTTTGCAATGAGCACGTCTTGTCGTCGTGTACACAACATCGTAATATAATATGAAATTCTTGTTTGTTTTCTAAAAAAAAAACACGGGTATACCTAAGCACAGAGAAAAATTACAATACCAAACAAGTCGTTGATGTCGTTGCATTATTTTACATTTTATTTTATTTTTCAAATAAACCCCCAGCACAGTCATAGTCATAGGGTGATACTGATGAGATTAAATTACATATAAGCATAATATAGATAACATATAGAAGTATAACGGTGCGCAGAAGATAATAAAAAATACTATACTTAAAGAATAGATGATACGTTAGGACTTGGGGGAGAGTTAGAATGAATATAATATCATATTATTATGTTCCTTATTGTCTTGTGGGACAGGTATAAAATAAATAGGTATTCACGTTGTTCTTGCATAAAAATATGTTCGAATCACAACTTTTCGGGGATTAGAACAAGGTCCACGGCACGTAGGTTTTGAAACACAATATTATTATTATTATTATACATTTATACCTAAACAGTATAATAATAATATTATGTATTTATTGCTGAAATATCATGTTTTCAGCTATGGTGTAAAACATGTTTGTAAGCAACATAAGGTATTACGTGATCGTTTATATCCACGATATTTTGCAAACATCTATATATACGTGGTGTATAATACTCACGTGCTAATGTTTTGTAAAGATCCTTGTGGCACAGTCGTTGCTAATAAAACGTTATCCACGGCTACGGTTATTCTATTCAGCCGTCCAAACTTTAGATTAGCTGTTATGTCTCTTTGAAAAGGCAAATGTCCAATTTCGTGATTGAGTACTAAATGTGTATTCACCCACTTTAAATAAAAAAAAAATTTTATGCCTCAGTCAATGAGTAAAAGTAATTTATATAATATGGGTAAGTATTATATAAACATTTACCTATCTGCATGGTATAATTCAATTATTACAATAACAGTTGGACACAAGCCAGTTTTTATTAATAAAATACCTAATATAATATTAGAATATTACAACAGTTAACACCTACCTTACTTATATAATAATTAATTTTATGATTGATGATTCAAGCGTACCTACTACCTATATTAATTAAATTAAGAATATAATAAAGTACCAAATAAAAAATATAAAGTTTAAAATGTTAATATTATATTATAGGTTTTAAAAGCGAACTCGCTAAGTGTAAAATAAAAACGAATTGCTTAAAAATTAAAATCAATCCGAATAGGGAATGGATCTGACTATCTGAGTATAATATTATGTATAGACACATACATAGGCGCAAATTGGAGGGAGGGGGCTTGGGGGTGCTAAGCATCCCAAACTTCGCCATAGCCCCCCCCCCAAAAAAAAAAACCTAGGACATATAATTTTAATATGCTATATTGCAATGGTCTGCTTGCATTTAATATATTCAGCCCCCCCCCCCCAAGTCAAAAGATGAAATTGCGCCTATGGACATATAGTGGAATACTTACATGCATTATTAATTTAGTTGTATAGTAATAGGTACTTCACTTACTACTTGAGCTGCGTAATTAACACTGCCAAATCTTAAGAAAACTCTATAACCCTGCTGCCTCCATGATTCAGGCACGAAAAACGATTTATCGTACCAAACCAAACCCACGTGGTCTCTGATTTTCTTGTCCACCATCACGTCGTTGTAACTACTGGGCACCGGCATTTGGATCACTGGACCAGTCTAAATGAAAATACCATAATAAAACATAATTAATAAATCATATAATATAAGCCATATATTTTACAAGACCGCAAACACCTAATTTCTAAATTGTTATATCTATGCCTCAGAGTGTTATAAAATACTAAATATGCGTATATACTATATTTCACAAATCCTCCAAGACATTTCAAACAAAATGTATTATACAAATAATACCTGTATGTGCAGTAATAATATTATACAAATATTAACCGCACCTGTTTGACATTTTATAACGGTTGGTTCATGTTTGGATCATCTGGAAATAGCAAGCAGTGGCGTAACAGCAGTGTAATATAAACACAAAATTCAAATTACGCTAAAAGGCGTTATGTATATGCAATAATTATGCTACTTGTAGATAGGTACGTGTCGAAATACTATTATTTACACAGTAAAAATTTAGTATAATCGCTATTCTCCATTCTTTCGTCACACGATTTGTTAAAACATATTATTGAGAAGTCAGAATTGTGTATCGTGTCACGCATTGTTGAAAAGGGTTTGTTTCTTTAATCATATGACTGACATTTCAATCTTTAAATCGTTAACCAATAATACAACAGTATAAAGCTAAGTATGATGGATCATGAAAACATACTACATGTATTTATTTCAACAAAATAATGAAGTAGGTTGTAAGACGTAAGTGTTATATACACCTAGGTATAAACTATCAAGTAGGTATAGGCAAGCACTATTACTATAAATACCTGTCAGAATCATTATAATAATTAGTGTAATACATTGTGTGCATTTATGTTTTTAATATTTGTTTAATCATATGATAAAATAGTATAAAAAAACCGTTATATAACAATGTATAAAATATGTGAAATGTGTACCTACTGGTTATTTAGGTTCAACAAATTATAAGAAAACAATCAATTGTTAAACTAATATTTATGTTTATCTAACGATTGAGATAAGTACCTATATATTTGAATTTGTATACATAATTTGTAATACATAGTATATTGGTTGTTGTACACTCGTGCCCATCTTGTACCTACCTAATTAATAAATTACATATCAATTTACCAATACGATTTATAAACAGCACATCAAACTATAATGTAGGTACCTACATCAGTACGGTATACTCGTATAGGTACATTTTGTATTTTGTATTTATTTCGCAATATCTTATCCATTTAGTTATTTTCGTTAAGAAGAGGATATCTATATCTCGAAATCTCGAATAATACATTTGTTACACAATGTGAATAACTTTTCGTGCAATGGATACATGTTTTATGCGATATAGAATATGGATGTCCTGCGCATATTGCGTGTAATTATTTAGTGTAACCCTATTTATTACTATTTCATAGTAGATATGATAGCCAATAGGTATATGTATTAGATCAACTTAATCCTGTTTGTTTATTTTAAATAAATTATAATATAGGTATTATAGGCACCTACGCGTTGTTTTTAATAATTCAAATTCGTTTTCTAGTTTTAGCATTTTTAGCTGCACAGCATTGCCGTATTATTACACTATAGACATTAATACACTATTCACGATTTACCTGGGGAAAACGGCGACTATAGTGTGCCACTTGCGTTCGTCTGACTTATAGATAGGTATACAATACAAGAGTCAAGAGACGTCTAAAGTGCACGTGGTCTCGTGCAAAGCAATATATAGTTCGTACCTATAGTACATCAGTATTCAGTTTATTATAATATTATGTATATAAACTTATATTTCCAACGTTATTCAGTGCGACAGGCACATAAGGCGCAGTGTGTTATACGGCAATTAGGTATGCAGGCATAGCATATTACAGTGTTATGTATACTGCTGAATGCCCAAACAATAATGGCATTTACTAATTCCATTATATGGCATTGGATTGTTTTTGCTTCGAGTAAATACATCATAATTTATGTATTATTATCGTTACTATAATGATTTTACGCATTTAGTGGATATTTATTTAAAAATTTACCGTCAATACTAATTAGCCGCTATTAAATAAATGTATGGACAAAGATATATATTTTGAATAAGTAATTTTGAATTTTAATTCTTCTAGAACCCATTCTCGATAAAAAAAAAAATAAGTAAACACTAAAATTAGGCATTTTAGGCAGTAGGGGCTGCAGATAATATAATAATTAATATTTAATGTAACCTATTTAACCAATATAAATAATATGTATAATACAATTTTGTAGACACGAGACTACGAAAACTCGTGAATTATGTCGAACATACATAGTGCAGTCAATTTGATCGTCACTAAATCAGGAAAAAAATCTTTGTACTTTTGAAAAAAGCCCATATCCAAACGTTCTCAGTAACATTAAAATATATACAAATTAATAAGTACCTGGAAAAAAATATAAAAACTGGGTATTGTCGTAATGTCGTAGCAGAATATTAAAATATTACCCAGAAACTAGGTAATCAAACAATGTACACAATTAGGAAATGTGTATGATTTTGTGCATATAGCATGTTTAAAGAAATCAAAAATGTTATACTATAATAACTACTATAATTTATGATTCATGCAGCGTAGTCATATCAACTTTTGTTATAGACTTTTACAGTTATAATTTCTTTTTATAATCTCATAGTTACAAAAATGTTCAATAGCTAGTTAATTCATTAGATTTATTTCCAACAAAAAACATAACAAAGTTATCTAGTGTTAAATTATAATATTACGCGAAATTATTTCGGTCTCAGTTTTTTAGCTTAATATTTTATGAAAATTAAATTATAATTGTCACAAGTATAACAACTGAAATAATAGTATAATACCTTTATAGGTAGATACCCACATTACCTATATTACGTGTATTACAATATACTAATATTAAAATACACATTAAACTAAAAATAAATACATACCTTGCTTAAGTCTTTCATGTACCAGCGTTCCTTGAAACCGACGAGGGGGTCGGGAAGAGATAGCCTGAAATTCCACATGCCATCCAGCGATTTGACTTCCCGAGATTCGGACTCTCGTGGGTACAAAATACCTGCTGTGCTCGCACATGTCACCAAAGCTGAGACGCAAACCATCAGACTAGCGCACCACATAATGGCTGACATATAATAGTAGCGTGGTTCTATACAAATAAGACAACACCATTGTTATTTTAATTGGGTGACATCAAAAAATATGTAATTTCGAGTCTAATCGTCCCTGTAGATTTTTGTTTCAAACATGACTATACCTCTATAATATGATATTGATACAATGATGAATGATGAAAACGTATATACGCTTAATAGATATATATTATACAAATAAAATTATGACCAAAATTGACAAACTGGTTTTCGTTAATATCAAATAGTTCTTTTGCGTTTTTATAATAATCATACCGCCGTAATTTATATCACATCGAAACTGGTTTAAAGAGCGTAACAAATATAAATATATATATTTATTTATGTAGGTACTATATGTATCTACTAACCGGAGAAAGAAATGATAAAGAAAAAAAATTGTTAAGTCTTCTCGGAGGAAACGCGTACGGGAAACACGACCATAATAATTATATAGTATCAAAACGTATTGTGGGACAATTAAAAAATTATGTCGATATATGCTCATCTCATACCTAATATGATTTTCCCCTTCCCGTCCACGTCGGCTATCAACTAAGAGATTTCGACCTGATGCCGGATGACTTACAAAGAAATCCAGTGTCCTATGCTTTGTATATGTGGTTTATGATAAATATTGTTTGTACTCTATGAATTTCACACGGTTATCGCCGCAGCACGAACTTTCTAAAACTATACACAATAGTCCATTTTTCTGTTTATAATTTTCTTTTTTCGTTTAAAGTGGTATTATGTGCTTTGAACGCTGAGGTGTACGTTTTCCACTGGATTTGTGATATTTCATTTATTTCGAAGATAAACTTGTTAGCCGTATTAGACAGCTCTAAGGCGTATCTTATAAAGTACATATAGCTGGTAAGTATCTGCTTAAGACTTCACTGAAATTGCTGTTATACTACCTATATACTTAAACTATGTAATAATATTACATATTATACTACTTAGCCACTTAGGTACTCAACTTTTATTTAAATTAAACGAATAGGAGTAAACAAAATTAATTGCTAGTACACCCAGCAAGTGTGAGATAAAAAATAACATTAATAACATACCAATCATTTGAACATTTAATAAGTATATAATTTAATCATATATTATATGTACTTCATATACATATATCGTATATTTAATCCAATTAAATTCCACTTTCACTTTTACTATTGTAAAATCATTGACTATATTATTATATTATTGTATATAATAGGATGCATACTGTATAGTGCTTATTGTAATGGAATATTCTTGAAATAATGGATTAAGCAGATTAAACTTAGAATAATAAATCGAGTACCTATAGGTTTCATCGTTATTAAAATAATTTTCTTCTACATATACCTATTACCTATGTAATTAGTAGGTATTATAAGACACGGGTATATATTGTATAATAGTGAATAAGTTTATTATATAGTAAGTACCTACTATACATATACAACCAATGATTATAATTGGATAATTGCAGATATAGGTAAGTACTATGTGTTTTTATGGAATACCAGTCAGGTGATTTAATTACGGCTATTCCATGACATATTATACTGGAAAAGTAACACATGTTTAAATTACAAAAAAAAATTTCTCACATTTGTAATCGTGATAGGTAAAAATAAAGTAAATTAATTTGGTTCAATGTCCTACTAATATGTATAGTTAATAAATGTACTACTTATATCATTGTAATAACAATATTAAATCGTTGTTTGTATAAGACTTTAAACAATAATATAATATACCATAACGGCATAACATATAAGGTATAAATTAATGGTTTAGGCGCGCAATATACTATACAAATTTTATATATAAATTAACCATAATATTATGACCTAAAGAGTAATGCTTTGATAAGTTTTTATGTGTTCATTATCATGTACCTACGTCCTACACATTTGAATATAAATATATAAGCTTATCGGTATCTATTACCGCGGAAGTGTTTAATTCTAAAAATTTAACGATGTATCTTTTTTTAACAGGGTTTTATTATAATAAATGTAGGTCGTTGAATAACACATTAACACTTTAAGTAAACAATTTAACAATCGTATTTATTTTATTTATTTATATTACTTCGTTTAACCAAACATAACTTTTTAGTAAATCGTTGACTGCTTCATTGCCTAAACGTAAATAAAATATTATTTTATTCTACATAATAAGAGTAGATATGATTTTACTTTTGACTTTATATATTATGTAGGTACTACAATAAAAGCATAATTTACAAACTAAATATTAATTTTTTAATCGAAGAGAATATTTTAATGTCGTAAATTATATAATAATTGCACATATCATTTAATTTTTCTTCAGTTGTATCTTGTAATATAAAATCAATTTTATGAATTTAAATTCTTCATTTCAGATAATTATTCTAAAGTGTGTATTTAATTTGTACCTATATGGTTATGCATTATACAGGGTGTAACAGAATGACCTGACAAATTAAAAATGAATAATAATTAATGTTAGTTCATCTTGTGAACAAAATTTTAAAAATTATATGGACAATACATTATTTACTTTATCTGAAAATCACCAAAAAGAATATGTTGAAAAAAAATAAAAACATTTGTTTCAAATTAATTTTAAAAGAAAAATATTGATACTAAAAAATTGCAAAAAATAAACTACTTTATTTAAATTAACGTTTTTACCATTATATTTTTTTTTAAATTAGATTTACAAATTGAATAATATTAATTTTTCAAAAAAAAAGAATTACCTAAATTAATTTTTTTTTTCATTATTAAAAAATAAAAACAAAAAATTGTATACTGTTCTTGTCACGAAAGAATCTATAAATTATATACATTATCAACGGGTCCTCTCTCGCATTACAACAAATAACACGTCGATTAAAAAATAACTGGTCTAGAGACCAGTTATTTTCCTAAAATAGGAAAAAAAAAATTTCGGAAGTTGTGTTAATGAATCGCCTCCTCTTCACGTGATTCGTGTTTGTACATACTTTTCTATGTTATAATCGTTATTATTTATTGTTTTTATTTTGTAAGCAGATTGAATATATTTAGATAAAAAAAAGTTTAAATATTGATTAGAAAAAAAGTTATTTCATTCGTCAGGTCATTCTGTTACACGTTGTATATCGATTTAAATTAATCATTGAATCTTTATGTAGCATTGTAACTATATCTACTATTATCAGAAATCTATAGTATTTAATTTTTATGTAAATACGGTTATTATGGTAGGTAAATAAACTACTTAATAAATAATAATAACAAATGCATACACTATAGAATACAAAATATGTTGATTTTAAGATAAAATATTTGTGTCTATAAAATACCCCAAAATTAATTAAAAAGCATAATATTTTACTGTTAGTACCTATTACTATTAAACAGTTTTTTTAAAACTTATTTTAATTTCCAATATAAAAATACACTAACTTAAATTATTATGTTGCTTACCTACTTTTGACTACGACAGTATTGGACGTTTGGACATAAAATAAATCATAAATGATAACTAATAATTATTATATTTGTAATAGTTTTATTATTACCTCTAAGATGATTGTATAGTTATTGTCAACAACATTTACTCGATTGTAAGTAACAAAAAAAATAATAATGTGTAAAACAATTTAACAATTTAATAAATTATATTATAAAATTAAAAAAGAAAATAAACCATTCGTATATAGATATAAATTAACACTATTTAGTCTCGAAACAAAAGTAAATAATAATAATAATAATAATATGAATTATTTTAAATCTTCAGTAAGAATTGTGTTTAGAATACGAATGTCTTCATCACACTGTCTGCAGTAACTAACATACCGTCGGTTTTAGCCGGCAGGACTTATCACGAAAGTGGGTTGCATTAGATATACGTTCAACGTGCGCACGCGCCAATAAACTTTTATCGTAAACATAACGCGATTGTATCGTTTTTCAAAATCCTATCAATAATTCATACGCTTAACTTGGTAGTTATAATCATAATAGTATATTATTTAAAATATCGATTGATTATTGTTTTGGACGGACTTACAAAATTTAGGTATAATACGCAGCACGCGTACGTATAGTTGGATGAAATCATTATTTTATACCTTTTGTACAAAATATTGGCACACAACTAGATTATTAACTATAAATATATATTTATATAAGTTCATATTATTATTATACACATGGATATTAATTAACATTTCAAGTTTTAAATTTCAACTCTAAATTAGTACTATAAAATTAGGTAGGTGGGAGGTACCTATTACGCGTATTGTTAGCATTTAAAAAAAATACACATATAATATTCTGTAGGTTTATAAGTAAACCGTGTATTTTTATAACAATTAAATTAAATGTTTATTACTAAGATGATGTTTTATAGGTATAGATAATATTTCAATATAATCAATAATTTATATGGATCTATAGAAATTGAAACTATAATACTTAACTCTTGGTCTGAAGTTAGTGTTAGTATATATATTACATTTTGAAAATAAATGAAAGAGGTAAGTATAGGTACAGTGACTATTAGAAATGAATTAAATTAAACATTAATGCAAAATATTATTTACACAATACCTACGTAAATATACATATATTATGTTAGATAATATTATATTATATAAATTATGTGATTTTATAATTCAGTTTATAATATATTTATATCATAAGTTATATAATGAATATTTGAACAGATCAAAAAAAACTTGTATATCCCCATCAACCCAAAATATTTATTTTATGCTTAAATAACAGTGATTTTTTTTCCGTGTGGATAAATTAAATTTTAAAAAAGTGTATAAAACATATTATACAAACAATCCAGCTCTATAACCAGTGAATTAACCACTATATCTCTATGATAAAGTAATTACCTACCCACTTATTGTTCAACATTCTACATTATGTTAAATTTATTTTAAAATATAAAATTTCCTTCGATGAAAAATGTCTACATTTTATATTTTATTAAAATAGATTTACCATAAAATATATTTATAAAATACTGAGTACGTGTATACTGTAAGTGTATGTACTTACAATATAATGTTATATTTATCAACCCTATCATATGTGGCCACAAATATAGATTAACAATAACATTTAATACCTTAGTTTTTATTAAATGTGTTGTTATTTTGCAGGTTAAGATATAAAATATTACGTGACTTTTTATCGACACATCACACATCTAACTGATTAGTCTCAGTAATAATTAATCTGTCGTAAATATTGAGTTCGTTAACCGAATGATTTTAAATTATACATAAAAACTAAGAAACACAAAGCAAGATAGCCAAAGAGGTCAATTGGTCGTCACATTGATAGTTTTTCTGTCACTTTTTCCTGCACATTTCTTATACCATGGTTGCGGATATATTAAATATATATAGGTCTCTAACTGTTGTGACAACAATGCACCGCGTAATGGTACGTATGTCAAGTCTAGAAACTTTCCCCCTTTGTGTCGATCCTTCAAACCTAGATGTCCTTAAAAGGACCAACAGGACTATTTGTAGTCTGTTTTAGTAGGTACCTATATCGTGTATTTTTTTCTGGTAAAGTTCTAACAGAGGGAAGTCTGAAGTAATAAAATTATAATAAAACTATCTTGTTTCCCAACGTCTGTACTATAATAAATTATATATTAGGTGTGACATAAAGACTAACTACTTAGTATTCATGGTTTCACTAGAAATTCATAACACACGTGCTAATCATCAAATATCCGTTTACTGTTTAGGCATACGCTATTTAGTATTTATTTTACCTATACAGCTAAATAAGCCGTGTATAATTTCTTTATGGCCATTCGACAGTCCATAGTTACAATATAATACTTAACAAATTATATAAACTTGATTTTAAACATAAAATAAATTTATAAGTAAATTTTATTTTGTACAATTATTTTTTTATAAAATGTCCATTTAAAATATTTAAAATACCTAATACCCAAAAATCAAGTGTTGTTTATCAGTGTCATGTTGTAATTTTTATACAAATAACCTTAAATTGTCCACCTAATATAACATAAATATTAATTAATAATATATTTATAAATAATATTTATTATTTTTTAAAAAGTTTAAATTGTTAGAACGTTCAATTCGATCACCATATTTCAGGTTGGCTATTTGAATTGCTGTATGTTTTAGATATGTTAACATGAATAATTAAAACAATAATTAAATATTTATAATATCTTCCAACGAAATTGTATGAACAATTATTCTGTTTTCAACAGTTTTAGTAAATTAATAGGAATATTTTCAACTCAATAGGTAGTATTTAATTTATTAGTCGGTACAAAATTACAACTGTTTTAACAGTCAATATTTTGTGATTCTTAACTAATATAACAAATTTATATTCAAATCATAATTTGTTCGTTTAAAAATATTTAATTTCCAACCATTTATGTGTTATTTGAAGAAATGTGTAATAAATTGTCAAAGCACCAATAAAATATAGGTCATTTGCTATTCATAAACGAAAATTTAAATTAAAATCATTCACACAATATAAAATATAATACAGAATAATATGCTTACTATAAATTACTAACTCAATAACTAACACGACTAAAAAAAAAAAACACACTCGAAAATAATTATAGAGCACAATATTATTAGAAACGGCTTTACGAACATGAGAGTATTGATTATTAATTACAAGCCGTTTAAAGAAATCTTTGAAGATCCGAGTAGGTACCCGACGGGTATTTTAAATCGTTAGACTTCTAGTCGTCGGTGAACTTCCTCCCCTTAGGGTTTTAGTCGGTCTACATCCATAACATTAGTATAGATACTGACATACTAAGTAAAAAGAGAGTGAAATTTTATATTGATATATAGGTACTCAACTACTCAAGCTAAATATTGGAAGAAAATATATATTTATTTTTCAATTAGGCATAAGTTTGTATCTAGGTAGACATTATTTATAATGTAGTTGCATAATTGACATACTTCTTTACGTATATATAAATTGAACTTTACGGATGATCTGTATTCTATATGCTTACTGAAATTGGACATTTCCGGTGTATCTTGTCTGGCTTTTTGTAGTCGCGAACGGACATTTAATACGTTGGATTATTTAATCTTACTAGGTACTCTGGTTAGACATACTTGTCTTAATGTTATAATTTAATGATTTTTTTAAGAAACCGACACATTTTTAATTGTTATTACCTACTGAATACTATGTATTAAAATATCCTATCAAATATTTTAAATATTTGTATATACCTAAAATGTAATGATATACGATTTATACCTAGTCGAATTGTATTACTACTATATACTATATATTATATACGATACATGATACTATATAATATTATACGTATTAGTGTAGACCATGCACATTGTTTAGTATTCATACATTTATTTACAAAACTTTACATAATGATTAAATAATAATAAAAATGAATTACTAGTTAGTAAAAAGTGATACATTTGTAAGCTGACGTCCCGTTCTGATGAAGCATAAAAAGACCAATTCTCAATTTTCCCAGCTATAGATATTACTAAACCTAACCTATCCATAGTTTTAATTTTAGGATTCTGATTGGAGCGATTTGATTATTATAATATGTTTTATTTGGTGTGACTTTGACCCACGATTTAATATATAATATATCTTTAATAGTGCTTTGACCTATGTACGTCATAATATTTTCTAATATCAAAATGCTTTGATATTCAAATTCGAGGGTGGTTTCTGGTAGTAAATTATATCTAGTTGGTACTTTGGAGATCAAAAGTAAAAATACCCATTACATTTCGAAATAATCGGAAAAAAAGCAAATTAGGGAAAATGAGAATTTTTATGCACAAAAGGCAAAACCTGCAGTTTCGAAAAAATCGATTTTGTTTGTTTGTTCTATATCAAAAATGAATAACAATTGAGAAAAATTATTATTTAAAAATTATCATTCCATTTTATATTTTAAAATCTAAGGCTTAAAATTAAATACCAGGTTTCTCATAACCTAAAATATTTAATTATCAAAAATGCATACGCAACATTTTTTTAATACATTCTGACATTCATACTTCAAATTTCTACACAACTAAATATTGAAACAGAGAATTAAGATTTTAGTGGTTTTGTTATAAATAAAAAAACATTATTCGTAAGGACTCCGCTTTTGGCCACTACCTACTATGTATGAATAGATACAATTAAATATTGAAAATATTTAGATTAATTTAAACACTTTTTTAGATTATGAGTGGGGCGATGAATGTATTGAACTTACAATGTTGTGTTCTTTTCTGCAGTCTGTCATCTCACCTTAAGACTTTAGGGGTATAAAATACTTCCATTTTAATGGAAGTTTGGTGGTTGTATCTAGTTGGTGCCTGCGCCTTGGGGTAAAATTTAAAATATTCACATACTTTTCAAAATAACCGGGAAAAAAATAAATGAAAAAAAGGATGACAACTGGGTACAGCTCTGCTGTACAGAAGTTGTAATGGATGTGTTATATATTTTGAATACAATGATAAACCATTGTATACGAAAAACGATTCTGAGTGGTTAGCGTTGTCCTTATAATATTATTATTTTTTATTCATCGCTATGGTGATAGGCAAAGTGTCAAAAATTAAAATCCCATTTTTAGCTATTTTTCTTAATTTGTCGGTAGTTTTTCTTGACACTTCCTAAAACTACTTGGAATTTTCATATTTGACCTCCGAAAAGTATTAACTAGGCTCACTTTTTTACCAAAAAAGATGCTGATCTCAAAAATCGAAGCATGCTTAATATCCAAAATGTTACTGACAGAAAAAAAAAACCCACATCATTGTAAAACAAATACATTATTTCGCTCCGCTCAGAATCTAATAAAACAAAGTTAAGGGGAAAAGGGAACTTTTACACCAAACCAATATTTGACAATACTTTTCTTGTTCAAAATAAAAACGGATCGGTAACTTTAGATACTTACTTGACATTTTCACCTCATATGTTTGTATTTTCTGTGTGACAAAATTGTTGAACTATTTATTAACATATCAAATTTTCAGTTTTTTTTAAAGACACTTCGTATTTCATAATTAGATACTATTAAAGCTATTTAAAAATACAGTAGAACCCGTTTAAGACGCTCTCCAAGGGACCAGTTAAAAATAGCGTCTTAAGCAGGAAATCGTATTACGCGGGAACAAAAATTTTTTTTACATATTTTTTACAAAAAACATTTGTACATTAAACTGCTAATGTTATTTATTTGCGTGAGTTATACATTATAGGCTATATTTATACATATACTTATTCAAAATCACTATCTCTGTTCATATTTTTATTTTTTTGCTACAGATGTCAATTTATTAAATGATTTAACGATCACAGCCGCAAATGATGACAATCGTCTTAGCTCATTACATAAAGTGCATACTCTGGAGAATCGTGTTGTCTAGCCTACATTAGTGATACTATATACGAGTATTTTTATATTAATAAACTGACAGGCGAGCGTCTACCGGCATAGAGGTATTATCCAAGTTAACTATGTTAACTTGTCAAATCAAGGTACTTATTAGCAGAATCGTCTTAGGAAGCGACTAACGGGTTCTCGTATTCAAATACATGGCAAATGCAAAATCACAACAATCAAATAATTTGTAGTCATTGGATCTTTATCATATAACGATATCAGCAATTAAATTAACAACCTGTTACATTGGCTTACTCAATAACGAGAGAAGCTCAACACCTATATAGTGTACAGCAGAGCGGTTAAATTACTATACTTGCCCACATTTTTAAAATAATTTCTGAACACTATCGCTATAATAAATTAATTATAATTAAGTAGATACATAAATATGCAATAATTAATATTCCTAGTATATTGGAATTATATTGACATATTTTATTATACTATATTTTCTTGTTCTTAGACGCTAATTAGAAGTAATTATAATTTACATTATTATTATTTGTGAGGACGCATTGCCATATTAAGGGGCTTAATATAGGCAATTTTAATGACTTATAATATTATATTATAATGTATAGGGAACGGATTTATACGCACAAAAAAATACTCTCAAAAATTTTTTTTAAAAATACTAAAATATGCGCTTAAAGTTTGAAAAGATTTTATTTTATTGGATTGGTTATTAAAGTAATAATATTATAGATAAATCAATAAATATATTAAAAAAAATGTTTAATACAATAATTAATTGTTAGCAGTTAATTCCGTCATCTTCAGCAATTAACTTTTTAATCTTCTCCAGTAAAATTCATAGTCCACACGCTCTTCCTAACATTAATTGATGACAGATCGTTATTTTACGCTTGAATGATACATATCCAATTTCATCAAGATTTTAACTGCAGACGCTCATAAAATATTTTTGTAGATTTACGTTAAATTTTGATTGGATTAAAATAATAACAACTTATAAGGAATCTCGCGTTACATTATTAAGCTTTTTGAATTTGACTGGTGAAATTTTTCTATCCTCAATTATTGAAAAATTACTAAAAATAATCGATAATTATTTCAAATGTCTGTAAATAGCTCCGAAATATTTTGTAGTGCCCACTAGATTGACTTGTCAATTTCCTAACAGAAATATCTACTTTACTGTTTTACAAGGCGATGACAGACACAAATAAAACACACCATTGTAAAATTAAATCCCTGAACTCAGAATCAAAATATTGACAGTTATATGCAAATCCAAATGGCATATATCCGATATATGTACCTATTGAGTTCCATAGCCTTGAAACGAGTTTCTATGGTACCTACCTACAACAATATTAATGCGATATAGGTATAAAGATTGCAGATATGCAAATGCTTCAACTAAACGAGCCCTGCTAATTAGTGTATACGCAAAACAGCACACTCGTACAGAGGTTTAATTTAAAACTAGTTAGATACTCAAAATAAATTATATCCAAAAAAGTAATGGAAATGAGTTAAGATACGTCAACAACAATTAAATAGGCCATTAGACAATACTTATTTTTATCAAGGGAGATAATTAAAACGTATAGTACACTATATTATATTTATAGAAGTATACTGTGTACCTAATGTTTATTAATTAAAATAAGTTTTAAATGCATAATAATTTTATTCTAATAGTTATAAATTAATAAATGTCTTATTCGATAAACTTACTTTCACAACACTTTATGAAAAAAAATAACAATTCAAAATACTAGGTATCGAACACTACCATTCCAAAATAGAACAATACAAATATACAATATTATAACATAGGTACTTCATATTATCATACAAGATCTTGAAATTTGATTATTCAATACCTAGGTTATTACCATAGACTAGTTTAACTAGCTTATAGGTTATATGGTTTATAGGTTAGGTTTATATGGTCATAGGCGCAACTAGACCTATAAAACGTGGGGTGCTATAATATTTCATATTTTAAAAACATACAATTAATGGTATTTCAATATAATAATGATAGTTAGACCTAAAAAAACAAGGGGTGCTAAAGACCCTTTTGCATCCCCCTAGTTGAGCCAATGTCTATTATTACTTATTATAGTTTATAAAAGTAACAATTCACAGAACTTTTCTTAATAATTGAGAATAACATAAAGAAAATCAATATTGTTATTTTGTTCAGTTGTAATTCAAAAATAAAAAAACTGTAGATACAAGTTATTCTCAGAAAATGTTTATACTAGCATTACATCAGAATCCGCTTATAACAATCATCAAAATAATAACCTAGACAATCCGGTCGTTGTACACGTCATCGACCATCGTAATAAGCTGATTCTACAAAATTTATGAGTGATAGAATTTTCAAAATTATTTCAAGACTATTTACAAGTAATTATATACATTTTAAGCTATTTGTTTTGGTTTTTTTTTTATATCGAAAAAAATGTATGCTTGAACAAAGTTAGAAAATTTAATATAAAATTGATGCTCTCAATTAAAATTTAAAAAAAGTTTAGTGTAATGGTACATTTTAACGACATTGATTACTCAAACTATAATTCCTCATCAAGCAATTAAAATTTTCTTTTTTGTAATTCAATCATGGACAGAAGTACATAACAATATTCTATAAATCTTCGGCTCCATATTGTCCCTCCTTCCCGACACAAACACAACCAGAGAGGGCCTAGAATAGCTGTGACTAGGCTAAACTGTTGACAATGTTAGTAAAAAAAACATGATGCACGTCATGACATTTTGGCTTTGTTTCTCATAGATCAAATAGTTAATTTGAAGTTTAAATTAAGTTTCAATTTAATAATAAAAACTGATTACAGAGGCCACACTATGTTACAAAGCCATATATCATATTATACACTATATGATCTAGATACAAAGCATTCATATAATATGATAGTTGATTATAGTTCATACACATAATAAATTAAATTGCATGTAATCGACAAAAATATGAAAAAAAAGTTTGTACAGAGCGACTTATCCACTTAGTTCTTACTTGATAAGGACTAGATTTGGGCAAAGAACATGATATTATAAACTATGATTTTGGGAAACTTAGTAGAGTTTAAGGCGGTTAAAGTCTGGGAGGGCCTTTATATGCACCAATCCAATAAATTACTATTTACAATGTAAGAAATATAGTTAGTCAGTTAGATAAAACTAAAAACAACACACTGCAAATGACTATTATTAATAATTATAATTATTTTAATAACTGAAAATATATTTCGGGATGTACTTATATATCAAGGAAAATAATGCAATTTAAAAAAAAAGAATTAAATAAAACCTGATAAAAAAAACTACTTGAAAGCTTCATAGTTTATTTTCTATTACATCAGACTAAAATAATATACAAAATTAGAGTTTAAATTTATACTTTGGATCATTGAAGAAAATCTTAAAAAAATTTTCTTAGATCATTTAAAAATTTGATATATACTTTTTGTTCATACTGTGTACTCAAATCTGAAATATTTTCAACAAATGTGTTGGATATGCCTTTCTCTGTTAGGAATGTCTTCAATAAATCATAGAGATCCTACAAAATAACAATAAAAATATTAAAATAAGAATGTATATAGGTAATATATATCAAATAACATTTATCAATCAACACTCATCATTTGAAAAGTATTGAAAGTGTTGTTTGATAAAAGAATCACCCTGTATATTATAGAAATGTTAAACATTTCGAAGGCATTGTGATAAGCTACATTTTCGATAAGCTGTGTAGGCAAACATGTACATCGTCCACACTGTATGCTTAATTAAGCTAGGGTGGTTATTTTTCAGTTTATACTTGGCTTTACTGATTTAGGAACTCATAACCTGGTTATATTACCAGGTTTCACAATTAAAGGAGCACACAACACAAAAAAAATGGTCTGTTACATTATTGTAGTTATGTTATATATAATAGCTGTATTCAATAATTTGGTGATAATTTGAAGTAAAAAAAAGGATTATTTTAAGAAATTAAGAAATGTAGAATAGCCGCATGACGTCATTGGGCCCGGCTCATTGTAATTGCCTATCCTATACGTGTAAAAGTAGGCACTTCACACAACGAATTACCAATCTAAAAATTTTATTTTTGAAATTAAGTTTACATGTAAATGTGTGATTTTATGTGTTTAAGACGATAAAAGTATCAGAAATTCAATATAACGTTTATTTTTTTTAAATATTAATAAATCTTTAAAGTTATACTTTTGTCAAAAGGCGCATCATAGCCATTTAAATATAAAATAAGAATTCAAATTTATATTCAAATATTTAAAAAAAACTAAACGTTATTGATATTCTGATACATGTTTAGTCTTTAACACAGTTTTTTTTGTTTTGTGCTCCTTTAACATAATTATATCACAAAATTTAACTTGAATTATAACTACAATTTTAATGTTTTTTTTAATTTTTGGTTGATAATTTAAGTTAAATGATAATTTGTTTGTCAATTAGCAAAGTAATCACATGAGTATGCATGACATAAAATTTAAATAATATTATATGTGTTGCCTAAACAGTATACACCCACACAACAAAATATTATTGAACTTACAGCATCCAATGTATCTCCAGCTAAGGCATATTTATTGTCGGAGTATTTGTTTTCATAAATAGTTACTTCATCAATGTGAAATACTTCATCTGTAAAATTGTAAGATTTAAAAATGTGAAAAATAAAACATAAAAATATATCTACCAGTACCATTTGATTCATCTAGTTCTGTGTTTTCAAAGTTGTTGGCATATGAACAGTTGAAGCCAAGAATAACATCACCTCGAGTTATATCTATTTCAAAATCTGGCTTAGATCTTAATGCAACTTTATCTACTCCTTCAGTTTCTTCTTCTGTTACCGAGTGATTGATGTTAAATTTAATGGCAATTCTATAATCAAACATGTTTTTTGTTTAGAAATTTAAAATGTATTAATTTAAATTAAAAGTGATATTAATCAAATGAAATATTTTTATTTTTATTATTTTACTGGTATATTTTAATTAATTTAGAAAATTCACTAATGTCAATTCAGATTTTTGGTTTCATTCAATAATACAACTTGAATTTAAAGTAATATTGTTTAAATACCAACTATAGTAAATTTAAAGTATTAGTCTCTAGTAACAAATTAAGTCATTTATTTTAGAACATAAAATTGTATAAACTATCAGGTAGTTGTATCCGTGGCACAACTACAATTTTTTCTAATTGGAAGCCTATATTTATGTTTGATGTGCGTTATGTAATGAAAATATGGTCTTTAAAGTTGAATTATAATAACGAGTAACAATCAGTAGCACAACTAGAAATTTGTCAAAGGTAACACAATACAAACTATCACAAAATTGTTATTTATTTATTTTTTAATCCATATATTTTAGATTAAATTAATATACTTAATAATAGGCCCAAGGAGGGGTCCGGACACGAGGACACTCCCATAGTGGCGCACCACTAAATTCATCCTTCATAATGATATGTAAACATATAATCCATAAATATAATTCACCTAATAAAGTTATTAATTTTATAGGTTAGGTGCCTAATAAGTGACCAAAAACAGAGTAAATTGTAAGTTCTATATGAGTTTACAGTCTTTAATTTATGGTTGAAAATAGGCAGCCACATATAATTTTATTAGCGTTTATTTCAAAGAATAATGCTATTATACGTGTGATCAGTGTCGGCCTGGGATCTAAAAGGCCCCAGGAGGCATATTATTCAAAGGGCCTCTCAAAAATACCAAATCTCAAAAAAATAATTTTAAAACGTTTTATTGATATTTATCACATAATATGGATCGATATAAATATATATAATATCGATCAAACATCATGTGAACAGTCCGTATTTCAACATAATCATAGATGCCAAAATAATCATATAATTGTATTATTACCACGGACTAAGATATTATGATTTAATTTATTTCTTGAAAAATACGGGTCGGGGCCTCGGAGGCGATTATCTCCTAGCCACCTGAGCCAGGCCGACACTGCATGTGATAGAAATATTTAAATGTCTACATATTTATAAAAAATCACAAGTAATAAACAGAAGAATATGGGTTTTACGTTTCATCGGAAGTTTCCTTTGTCAATTCTACTTCAGCGCCATCAGCAGATACTTTGAATCCTTCAAATGTTTTAGGTAAATGTGATTTGTCGGATGTCTGTTCTTCGCTTTTTATTTCATTGTCCAAGAACTGTTGCAATTCTTTTTCAACTAAAACAATGTAATTTATGTTTGTACATAATAGTTTAGAATTTCATTTTAAGATAAAAATTTTAGTTTTCAACAATTAAAACCAACCTGATGAGTGTGCAAGGCGAGCGTTTAAAGGTCGTATTTGGTCTAATTTCCCTGTTGATGACCACATTGATCGGTAGATAGGTACCATTGATATATTTCTGGTACTGTTATTAACCATCACATTGGAAATTCTCACGGTAGATCTTAACGATCTGATAAAAGTATTCATGATTAATATTAAATTAAATACACAATGACAATGAATAACGTTATTAAATATAAAAATGTGTTGAGTATCGAATTTATAAGTTTTAAATGCAGTAATTACTAATTTAAATTAAATATTATAATGATTATGTCATGTGCTTCGGCAATCGGGAATGAATATGAAGCAGGCAAGAGTATTATCATTTATTATTTATCAATTATCATACAAATTATACAAATCACAACCACAGAACAAAACGCCATGAAAAAATATAAAATATAGAGGTATTTCAACAAATAACAATAACAATGGGTATTTGAATTTTGTTTGCGCATCCCCACTTTTTCCTGTGTTGGTTCTCCGATCTTCATGCTTTGATATAATATGCGACCATGAGAGGCGGAGAACGTGGGGCATATGCGTATCACAAAGTGGCTGACATACCTATAATATTATTTGCCATGGCCACCATGTCAACCTCTTACCGGGTATACTAGTTTTAACAACATAACCTCAAATCATTTATCCATGAAAATCACGAAATCACGAACTCGATTCTCGAAGTCTCGAACCACAGGATAATATTATTCTGTGCTCGAACCACGGACTTTTAAGTTTTAACATATAAGTGTCACAAACTAATAATTTATAATATTATCATGACAAAAATTTGAAATTGAAACTTTATTAAAAACTTTATATCAACTATTTGACCTATGAGATACAAAGCCAAAATTAAGTGTGCATCATATTTTTTGCTAACATTGTGAACAGTGTAGTCTGGCCACATCTAGTCTAGGCCCTCTCTCTGGTCGTGTTTGTGTCGGGGACCACACAGGGTCCAAGATGTATAACATAATATTGTCTTGACCATGTTTGAATTACAAAAAAAAAAATTTTTTTATTATTTGATGAGTAATTATAGTTTGAGTACCTATTCAAATATTCGAAAAATGTGCCATTGTACTAAACGTTTTTTTAATTTTCATTGAGAACAATAACCTTAGATAAAATGTTCAAACTTTTTGACCAAGCGGCAAGCATACATTTTTTTAAATAAAAACCAAACCAAATAGTATAAAGTGTGTATACATTTTATCATTTAGAAATAAGTACCTACAGTAGAATCCACTTATTACGATGATGTAGCCGTTAGGTATACAACGATATCAGATATAAGTATATAACGAAGATTAGATATAAGTTATAACTATATGACGATTTGATTCTCTAGCCCATTTGATGATCGTTATAAGTGGATTCGTAATATGCTAATATAAACATTTTGTGGAAATACCTTGACTCTACGGTTAATTGTTTTTGAATTACAACTGAACAAAATAACAATATTATTTTCCTATAATATGTCCTTTCCAATTATTAAGAAAAGTACTGTCAATTGTTACCTATTTTTACTGCTACGATTATAAATTAGAATAACTAATAACTACTAATAACTAATAAGTAATAATCTAGCCATCTAGGCATTGAATAATCAAACTTCAAGATTTCTTATGATATACGAAAAATGTTATTAGGTATATTGCATCGTTCTAGATAGGTATTTTGAAATGGGAGTGTTCGATTCATATTTTGGTTTGTTATTTTTTTTTCATAAAGTGTTGTGAAAATAAGTGTGCCCAAGCCCGGATTAAGACATTTTGAAGCCCATCCCCCAGAGGCCAAAGTTTTAAATGAGGCCCCTGTACGAAAAAAAAATAATGTATATTATATTATTTAATATTTGATACCTATTTTAATAAATATATATATATGTACCTAGGTACATAACAATAAATAATGAATAATGTATCACTTTATTTATAGATTACTATAGCTGATCCCTTGCACTTCGTTACCCGTTAAATGTACCAATACTCTATATGACTCAAACTTTGTTCAATTCGCTATTTAATATTCAGTGTACGGTGTTCAAAATGGACAAAATGTTTCTTAACTTTTCCGGTGCCCGGAATAAGAATGCTTTTCGTTTTTTGTAATTCACAAGTTTTAAAAATTTTGCAACAAATACATTTTAGATACACTTTTATTAATATCTTGATAACCTTGAAGTTTCATTAAGAAATTGTTTTAAAAGTAAGTTTATTTTCAACTTTATATAGTTCATGTATTAAGTAGAATTAAGAAAAGCATGTTTTTTAAAAAAAAAAATTTTATTTATTTTATTTTCTACTTTTTAGTGATAAATTAGA
Organism: Macrosiphum euphorbiae; assembly: GCA_949089665.1. NCBI lineage: Eukaryota > Metazoa > Arthropoda > Insecta > Hemiptera > Aphididae > Macrosiphum > Macrosiphum euphorbiae. Next base: position 29,122,461 of record CARXXK010000003.1, on the reverse strand, counting down.
AACAAAGGATTTTTTGAAAGCATAATTTTTTTTATGTTTTTTTTAGTCTCTTTATTTCTCATGTTTAAACTTTAAAGAATTAATATAATTATAATAGTCAACAGACAACAACTCACCGTAGAAATTCTTGAAGAGCTTCCTTCTTGCTTCATGAACTAGTATAAAATGATTAAATATTGAAACACCTATCTATAATAATATTGTTCTGTGTCAGGCTCCACCTATTTTAGCCCCCACTACATCAACCGTTCGAGGTCCGTGCTCGTAGTGAAGCCACGCCCATGCGCACAACTTGGCCGCCGTAGCCTGATCTTATTTTAAATAGACTATAGAATAATATAGAAGCGACACTCCCCCCCACTTCACTTTTTTTTTGACCAAGTATAACTTAGCGGGTATTTCACTTAGAGACCCCGGACCTGGGGGATCTCAGTTTTTAAGGCTCCAGATGAATTTCCACCATTAGGGAACCAAAGCCCCCCCAACATTTTGGGTTAGCCCCGAATTGACAACGGAGTCATGTATTGTCACCGACCCTAGACCTCCATACAAAATTTGAGCCTCCTAGGCAGGGGCGTGCTCACGGGGGGGGGGGGGGAAGAGGGTGTCATATCCCCCCCATGAACTTTTTTTTATGCATTTACTTAAGTTTCTTGATTGATTCGCTTTTTTCGAAAAAAAAAGGTAATGCATAATTGGTTTTAATTTGTTAGTTATGTAATAATTATAAAAGATATAAAATATATATACCACGAACTAAGTTATCTTATCTAGTTATATCTAGTATATCTTAGTTCGTGGTTGGTACTATACTACTATAGTATAGGATTTGAGACTATTTTTTAAAAAAATCAGTTTTTAAATACAAGTGAAATTGAATCCTTTAAAAATCTGGCAGATTTTTATTCACCACACATAAATAAAGACAACAGTTTAGCTGAACTAAAAATCTGGCGAAAAAAACTATTGGAAAATTCTGAGGTCATTAAAACTGGCCTAGATGCTCTCAAAATTTGCAGTTCCTCTATTTATACAAATTTGAATAAGCTATTAAAAATTGTATGTGTCCTACCCGTTTCAACATCCACCCCAGAAAGAACATTTTCAACATTAAAGAGGGTGAAAACATACAAAAGAAACTCAATGCTTGAAGTAAAATACTCTTCAACTTATTAGTTTAACCGAAATTGAATATATACTTACATTTTATTTTAGGACCGTTTGAATGGATTAACGCCAGATGAAGTCTTAGATGAAATGGCTAAGAAACCAAGAAAACTTGAATTTCTTAATTTAGGTCTTTAGACCCATAATTTTAACATGTCCGCATATATAAAACATTAATACATTTTGAATTTTATGTTTAGTTTGAATATGAATATAGTTTTAAAGTTTTCAGTGATAATTTTAGAATAACAAGTAGGTAGGTATGTATATAATATAATATATATATCAACCTACTTCTAAAATACCAACGTATATACCTATAAGAACATTTCGTGTCTATGATAATCAACAAAACAAAATACGGTTCATCCCCCCCCATTGAAAAAAGCTGAGCACGCCCCTGCTCCTAGGTCATGTAGAAGTGATTTAAATTGAACTCGCAAGATTGAACAGAAATGAATGAATGAATGAATGAATATTGAATGAAACATTGTGAGTTAAAGAAAAGCATGTAAAAAAAAACATATGGATATTATTATATTCTTTTAGGAAATAAAAAGAATTGGCTACAATTTACAAACCTAATATGCGTTGTTTTCGTTGTCCAGGAGAAATTCTATAAGTATGTTTATACGTTGTTCCGATTGCGAATTTTTGTCCTCAGTATTGTTTTAATTTCGTAAGAATTGTTTTCTGGTACAAAAAAAGTTTTTTTAGTGACAATTTACAACAATATTATAAATAACAACTCAATTTGTGTATACATTTGTTTTGTAAAAATCAATTTTAAAATCTAGCTACAACTTCGGATATCAAGAATGTGCCATCATCCGAGGTAATTTCTCACAATTTACCAATATAGTATATCATCGTTAAAACCAATTAATTAGACTTTCATATAAGAACGATGAATGTATTGGTTTTACAATAATTTTTGGTTTTTTTAAATCTATTTTTTAGTTTTTATATCAAAAAAATGAAAAATTGTAGACATGTATTTTTCGAAAAAAAACTTTACAATTTTAAAAATATTTTGTATCTTATTTGTGAATATTTATAAATATTTGATGTTGTTTACTTATTTTAATAACATTTTATTTGTGATTAAAAAGCTTGAAAATTGAATATAAGATCTTAATAATTGTTCAAAGTCTTTAATCTGTTCATATAACAGATAAACAATATCGAAAATACATATTGTTACTACAGTAGTACCTAACTATTTTTTTCAATCTATTTAACTTCAAATATTTAAGTACTTATAGTTAAATAAGATTATATAGAAAGAAAAAATAACGATTTTAGTAAGTCAGTATAAGGTACTTAATACAAAAAATATTATTCGTCGGAACTTTTATAGCTTTTTGTCATTGTCTATACGTGACTACGTATACTACAATATTATTATTTGTTACACAAAAAGTCTAACAGTATAATTGTTTACGAATTCTACTCATAATGTGTAATCGTAAGGTTGCATAATTTGTATTATAATATCAAGGTAGGTAGTATATTTTTTTTCATACACCTCCCCATCACTCTTTGTTGTGCCACTTTGAACTCTTAAAGTTAATTCAAAACATTTAATTTATTATAATATATATTATAAAGTATAAACACATAATAGTATGTGCTTTACCTAAGAATTATAATAAACAACAACAAAATTAAAATATTTATATCGTGTAAACAATAATACTGTTTGCAATATTATTAATCAAAAAGAAACTTCCATTTTTGAATATTTTAAAATTAAAAGTCAATAAACACCAAAAAGTATTTTTATATTTTAGTTGTATTGGCATACATAAATATAGCCAATGTCAGTTACAAAAAATATTTATCATCACCAAGGAGAGCATTTTAAAAATAAAATTATTATATTTTCAAATTTCGAAGAATACAAATGTTAACGAAATATAAAATAAATAAAAATACAGCTTATACACTATGAAAGTACTAATTAATCTAATAAATACTCTAACTGTCAGTTATAAAGAGGTTTAACTGTACTATTGCCTATTGACTATTATGTATATTTGGAAATAAAATTGACAGGCGACAACACTCATACGCGTTTTCTTCGTTGTCCCGGAGACTTCATGTAATGTTTATTCTATGTTTATATTATGTTTGTTTGATTGCGAATTTTTGTCTAATTTGAATTCTTAGTATTTATTTTTTTCGTGACACTTTATTACAATAATAGTTCGATAATTATTAATTTATATACATTTTTTTGTTAATACGTGATTTAAAAATAGTTTGAATTAATTTTAGATTGTAAATAACTACTAGTACCTACGAATCTACGATAAATGTTGTATTAAAATTAATGTGGAATGACGAAGACGAAAGATATCATGAATGTGCTTTCTGCAGAAGACTTACGGTAATCTTCCATATAATAAACCTAGCCACATTAATGAAAAAAAAGGTGCTCTGCTGTACAGTAGGTTCGAAGTGGGTCACTGTATAATGGATGGTATTAAATTTGAATTCAATGATATAATATCATTGTATAAGAAAAATGATTCTGAGCGGAGACCGTATGTCAGTCTATAGGTATAAGGCATATTATATACTTATCTATAGTATTAAAAAAAATTGACCTATTATGGGTACCTATAATAAATTCAAAATTAATCATATCACAATTTAGGTACTTATATCGGGTTATACATCAACAACAAACCCTGATACTATCATAGATATATAATAGTGTACTTTAGAAATTTCAAGTACCCACAAATAATATTATACAATCACAACGAAATAAATAAATTTATAAATGGGTGGGTTGGTGGCTGCATCCGAATTGCATGACAAAAAAAAAATGTCCAAATTGCATGCCGTTAACCACACGTTTATTTACCTACTATGCACTTAAACAACTTTTTTACTTTTTTTGGACTTTCCTAATTTTTTTAAAAAAAATGCATGTATAGAAACGCTCTTTTATGTATGGTTGTTACAACTGATTAGTGATTAGTTTCTAGATATATATATATTTATATCCCTGTAAATATTTTCCTAAACAGTATTTATACTGGAGTAATGTACCCTAGTGTATTGTGGTCTGTTTCACAAACATAGACATCGTATAACGTATCGGTCACTTAATTTGCAGCTGTCAAATTCATAAGCATTTATATACAATATTGATCTGATATAATAATTAATATTAAGGGGATTGGAAGCGGCGATTTTCTGTCTTTATCTAACACACGTGGAACATAGGATTATAGACGTGTTCTATGTCCAACGTACCGATTAATCTAATGAAGCGATAAGAATTCTGAAAACAGATTTGAATTTGTCGTCAAGTCTACTTGAGATCGACTTTCCCACATTTTTGATTTTTTGATTTAAACTTCTCCAAAAGTTGAAATTTGTAAATTTTTTAAGTACTTTTTATAATATATCATTTTTATGATTTTGGTGGGACAATATCAAAAATGTGGGAAAGTCGATCTCAAGTAGACTTGACGACAAATTCAAATCTGTTTTCAGAATTCTTATCGCTTCATTAGATTAATCGGTACGTTGGACATAGAACACGTCTATAATCCTATGTTCCACGTGTGTTAGATAAAGACAGAAAAACGCCGCTTCCAATCCCCTTAAGATAAAAACGTATAGAGCTACTCCGCTACGACCATAAATATTAGTAATAATAATAATAATAATATAATTTAGATCAAAAGGAGATATCACCTGATGTGTGTTTTTCTGTGTCTTATAATATTAGTACGTCTTGGCACTGTAACGAAGTGTGTTAACTGTAGTGTAATCATGGAACCACAAGTTGAATATATGCTGAGTGAAAAAAACAAAAAACTTTTTGTAATTGATGATTTAAAATTTTATTTTCAAAAGTTACTGTGCAATGATATTGAAAAATGGGCTTGTTGTAAACGTTCGTGTACGTCTTACATAAAATTATGGCATGGGATTCGGACAGACCTCTCCAAGAGTGGGCATGTAATTTAGACATTCCGATTTATATTTATTTTTTTGGATGCAATTCGGATGCACAGGGGTTGGTACCTTATGATTTATGAATATATGACTAAAATTAGGTAGGTAAGCCCTTTTAGTTTTAAAAGTTTGTGTTTACCCGAGACTATACAGGGCGATTCATTTAAAATTGAACACTCATTATTTCAAAAAGTATAATTGTTTTTCAAAATATGTTTTTACATAGTTTCAAGCAGTTTACAAAACAACTTCATTATTAAAAAATTATATTTTTAAATATTTTTTATCCTTCTAATTTTTTAATTTTTTTAACGAAAACATAGGTACAGTTTTAATTTCACATTCCAAAGCCGAATATTTTTCTAAGTATTTCGATACATAAAAATCGAATTTAGTGCTAGTAGTTTATGCGTTATAAGTATTTAAAGTTTAGATGAACGGAGTTGAGTGGTACGGGGTTACCCCTCGAAATTTGTGTCCACTACTCTGCTCATCTAAACTGTATAAACGGATGCATTCCCGTAAGCATGGACGTCCTGTACAGGGTAGCCGCGAAATTATTTTTTAATTTTTCAAGAACTTTATACTTATTTGTATTAACAAAAGTGGTACTAAACCCTTCAGCAGACTGCCAGGTATAACAGTAAACAAATTTGTGACGATACGTTGTACGGTGTGGATTTGTATGCGTTACAGAAAATCGGGACTTGCTTTTATAGTATAGATTAGAGCAACACATTGTTGGAGTCAAGCAGTTTCGGAGCCAACCCGTCCCAAAGATTTCTATTTCGCTTTTATATATAGTATAGTCGTATAGATTAGTACTAATAATAATAAGTATAATATTAATATTATTATTATTTGTTTATTTATTTATTTTTGTTTATAAACCCAATGACATATCTTTGGCGTATGGTATAAATGACTTAAGTAGGTAGTCAAAAATTGACATTTTTGGCTTATAGTGTTATTGGAATCAAACATTTTTATATTTTTATATATTGTTGGTACAGATAAGTGATCATGTAAATCAAAACTATAATTCACTATCAGTGAAATTTGTTTTGGTGTAAACATTTTAAGTCACATTATATTGGGTACAAAACACATACTATATCTAGTTAAGAATAATTAACTTTAAATTAAAATAATTTTAAAATAGTCTTTATATCTTAAGTAAAGTTTTGTAATAATTTTAAATGCATGCCTTGATAACGTAAGTCATATATAAAATAAAAATCCAATTATATCTCAAGTCACTCAAAAATAATGAAGAATTGATTTTAAAGTTCTACTTAATATAGTTAACATAAAAGTTGGTACATTGAATATTATTAAATTTAATTAATTATCAGCCCAGACATTATTGTCAACGATTTTCAATGATTTTGCAATGTTTTGTTTAATCTTCCTGAAAACTAGTTATTTATAACTAAATATTAAAATATATTTTATATCATATGGAACCTTTTAGGAGGGTGGGACAAAAGAAAATTTTTATTTTATTTTTTTCCATGTTTCGATTGTCATCCTAGTGCACATAATTTATTCAGTTACCTAAGTATGTGACTACTTATATGTGAGTAAAAAAGCGTCTGAACACTTAAATGGCACCTATATAATCTATACATTCTTATGGTTTATACAATGGTTTTACAACGGAGTTTATTTTTTATTTTTTTTTAATCCTGCAGTATACAAATTTCTACCAGAAGGAGTTCTTCGATTTCAACATTTAGTAATTTATCTTTTAGCAAATTGGGTCAAGATGGTACTTTAGAGAGGTAATTTTTCGATTTTCTCAAAATGTATTTAAGGCGCCCGGTGCCGATGCCATTTTGTCCTCAAAAATACACTTTGCGGAAATAACGATACCACCTTGTATAATCAACCAATTTTCATAATTTTTTTTTTAATTGTTAGAGGGAAATATTCTATAACCCGCATCGATCTCTGTTTTTCAATATTTTATTCTCAAACTTTATAAGATGTCTAAAAAAATACAGGATAAAAACCATTTTTTTTACAATTTTTTTAATACAATTATTTGAAATAAAATACAAAATCAGGGATTGATGCGGGCTATAGGAAGTTTTCTTTTTTCAGATAAAAAAAATAGTCATCAAAATCCGACAATTCTACCAAGCTTGAGAGTTATTCCCGTAAAGTTATTTTTTTCGATAAAATACACCCTATCAACTCCTCCTAAATAGGTATCGGGTAGTAGATTAGTGGATAAGTCTTATAATTGATGTGGCAACTAAAATATAAAGAAAATTTTCAAATTTTATAGAATTGTGGAAAAGTTGAAAAACCGGCACCCGGACCATTTATACCATACGCCAAAAATATATTCGATATATTTAGATTAGTTTTAAGAAAATATTTTTCAAACCGTTATACGGTACCTCGGCACTGTCTTGAGTTAGTTGAGTGGATATAACAGCTATTTAAATTGTATGAAATAATTTCATGGTTATAATTATTTGGTATTTGTGATTTTTCTAGCATTGGTAAATCTCTTCAAACCCAATTTAAAAAATGCAACCACATTTGTTTAATATAAACAGATCCAATCCCGTGAGCATGAGCATGACATCGAGCGCGTCCCCGGGTTGCGGATGGGGGAACGTCCTGTAGATATACAGGGTAGCCGCGAAATAAGCCATACCTTCGGGATGGACGAATAAGCGGTCGCGGACAAGCTCACCACCGGGGAAATGATCGACCCCCGGTGTCCCGGTAGATCACACCGGAAGACAGACAGACGACGCGAGGCTGGCGTCGTCGGTGGAGACCAAGCCTACCAACTGGAGACAAAAACGAAGTACACAAACCAAACAGAGTTACCTCTTAAGGAGTGCAGGAAAACCAGACGATCGATCAGCTAGGTCCCAGGAGCAAAGGTGGTTATGCCAGGTCTCTGCTCCTGGTCAAGAAATTGTCTAGTTTCTCGCCCATAGTGGGCAGTACTGTACGCTCAAAAATATATATCAGAGGTAAAGATAATTACTATTTAGTATGTAAGTATAAAAATTTTACTCAATGCTTGAGAGGCGGAATATTTAATGATAGTACAAGGATTTTTCTTAAACAAGTGCAGCGCACACGGGCCCCGAGGCTTATACATACATTGGAGGGGCCCACCCTAGGGTTATATCTTAATATATTTGACTTCATACAAGTCTATAATTTAAGTTTTTCATACATAAACTTTTCATATTTTTTGCAATTTTTAAATTTTAGCTAGCATATTCTTAGTTATTAAGCATTAATGATTATATTTTAAAACGTATCCATAAGTAATTATTTTTCTACCTCTACCATTATTCATGTTTTATTTAACTTTTTCTTAATCTTAATGTTTATCTTTTCTACTTATTATTATCTTAGTTTTTTTATATTTTTCGTACCTATTATCTTATTTATTTATATTTTAAACTTATTTCAAATAATTAGTTTATAAATTAATATATTTCTGATCAAATTTCAATAATTTGGAAATACGCTATTGTTATACCTATCCCAAAAGCTGAAGAGGAAAAATGAATCACAGAAGGCCAGTACCTTAACTAAATACAATGTTCAAAATTCTCGAAAAAAGCATTGATACCTGGTTGAGATAGTTTCTCGATAATGATAAAATAAATTATTTTTCTCCCTAACAAAATGGTTGTCTAAAAAATCGAAGCACATGCAACAATCTACACGTCATTCAAAACGAACATTTTAAAAACAAACCAGTTCTAGGGAAATTTACCTCGATATACCAAAAGCATTTAACCATATTATGACACAACCTGAGGCCCTCGGATAATACTATGGATACCGTTTCTCTGCACCAAAATATCACAAATTGAAAATTCAGCATCGAGTCTAGTTTGAAATCGCAGAAAATCTTGATAAAGCACTGAGCCAGATCCAGTGATAACACCAATGTTTTTTCAAATATTTCAAACAAACTAAATTTTACAGGCCAGTATTTTTATATTTAATACAATGTTCAAAATTCTCGAAAAAAGCATTGATACTCGGTTGAGATAGTTTCTCGATGAAATAAATTCTTTTCTCCCTAACAAACTGGCTGTCACAACTCACAAACATCGAAGTACAAACAAGTATATAAAAATCTACATGTCATTCAAAATTTTAAATACCTCAGAAACCCAACCAGTTCTAGGGCTATAAGTTTTCCTCGATATCCAAAACCATTTAACCATATTATGACACTACCTGGCGCCCTCGGATACTACTGGATACCGTTTCTCAGCACCAAAATATCACAAATTGACACTTCAGTAGTTTATTAGAGCCCAATTTAAAATTGCAAAAAATCTTAATGAAGCACTGAGTGTCTGAGTCCAGATCCAGACAAAACCAAAATTTTTTTTAAATTAACTAAATTGTACAGGCCAGTATCTTTACAAAAATACAATGTTCAAAATTCTCCAAAAAAGCATTCATACTCGGTTGAGATGGTTTCTCGACAAAATAAATTATTTTTCTCCCTAACAAACTGGTTGTCGAAAAAATCGAAGTACATACCTACAAGTATACAACAATCTACACTTCATTCAAAACGAACATTTTAAAAACCTCCGAAACCAAACCAGTTCTATGGCTAGTTTCCCTCAATATATCAAAGCATTTAACCGTATTATGATTTATGACACTACCTGGCGCCCTCGGATACTACTTTGGATACCGTTTATCTGCTACAAAATATCACAAATTGAAACTTTAGTATCATTAGAGCCCATCTTGAAATCGCAGAAAATATTGATGAAGCACCGAGTACAGATCCAGACAACAACGTCATTTTTTTAAATATTTAAAATTAACTTAATTGTACAGGTCAGCAGTGGCGGATCTAGGATTTTTTTATGGGGGGTGCTTAGGTTAAGGTATAATATTGTATTCTGTATACTACATCCTGATGGCATGACATTTTTTTAGTCCTAATTGGCAATTGCACATAAAGCACATTGCTGAATATTTAAAAGGATAAAGATAAGTGACAACTTTAAAAGTACATCTAAAACAAATACCTTTATTTAAAAAAAAATAAAACATAAAAATGTAAACAAGAAATTTAAATTATATCACATCCACTTATTGTATTTTTTATTTCTTAATAATTGATTGACAAAAAACAAATTAAAATGATTAGGACATTTTGACCAATCTTCTAATTCCATCCTCCTTTTTTTTTTCCAAGCGAAGGTGTCAACTACTTAGGATATCTATAATTTTTAAATGTATAATAACAAAGTATTAAAGTCAGTGGCGTATATAGGCTCCCTAGGCCAGAGCCCATAGTTAAATTTGCAGGTTCAATTAAACCATTTCATGTACCTATATCAAACGTGTTTACAGTTTTTCACCATGATTAATTTAACCGGTTAATTAAAATCGTTTTGAGGAATCAACAAGGAAATGTTAGATTGTTTGGACTTGCTTTGATGACTTTTGTGTTAAATTCACAATAAGATAACATTAAAATATATATTATGTATATATGAAATTTTCAATATTTTTTAAAAAAGAATTAAAAATGAATTTTACATAATAATTATAAAATTGAATAGCTCAATTTTTATTTGTATTTATAACCACCCAGCTCCTTAAAAAATGTATAGTTATGGCTATGTTAGTCTCACTATGCTGACTAGTGATAAATTGGCCCATTATGAAAAATATTTGTACATACGCCACTGATTAAAGTAATAGACAAAATTATTATTTATAATAATACCGTGGATTTAAAATAGTATAATCGGTATTCGGTGATAACACTAGTGATAACTATTATTCTATTCTGTGTAACTACTAGATAATATTATCTACATCGTGGAAAATATCTATGATTTAAACAGTAAGATACTAAACCCAATATTCATGTCTGATACCCGTGACCCGTGGGTTGTATCATAGAACAATATTTATTTATAGTTGTATCGTTCCATTTTTCAGTCACTTCTGGTTATCACTTATCTCAATTGTTGAGGGAAAAATTACTTATAAAAAAAAAAAATAATATTATTTATTTTGTTACCGATTTAGTATAACGTACCCGGCCCACTGAAAAATATGTATAGTATATAGTATTTGTTTTTAACCAGGTAGCAACATGCCAAGGGGGGTGCTATAGCACCCTAGCACCCCCCTCTGGATCCGCCACTGCAGGTCAGTATCTCTATACTAAATACAATGTTCAAAACTCTCGGGAAAAAGAATTGATACTCGGTTGAGATAGTTTCTCGATTAAATAAATTCTTTTTCTCCCTAAGTAACTGGTTGTCGCAACTCGCAAACATTGATGCTCATACAAGAATACAACAATCTACAAGTCATTCAAAACGAACATTTTAAAAACCTCCGAAACCAAACCATTTCTAGGGCTAGTTTCCCTCGATATACCAAAAGCATTTAACCATATTATGACACTACCTGGCGCTCTCGGATATTACTGGATACCGTTTCTCTGCACTAAAACATCAAAAATTGAAACTTCAGTATCATTAGAGCCCAGCTTGAAATTGCAGAAAATCTTTCTAAAACACCAAGAACAAATCCAACAACACCAACATTTTTAAAAATATTTAAAATGAACTTAAATTGTACAACCTAATGTAACAGGTCAAATTGCATGTATTATAATCGTACTATAAAGTATAAATGCCATAATTGTTGTTGCGGCTTTAAATAAAAAAAAATAATCTATTTCGATTGTTTTTTGTATGATTGTAACACTTATAACTTACAAATTAGGTACAGTATTATATATAATAGTCGTCTACACAACATAATAAATATAATTTATCGTGGCGATTCGTCCCGGCGATTTCTAAAATCTTAGATAGATTGACGCAACGAATACATTTATGTTGATATTTATAGAAAAAGAAAACTAAAAAATTGGAAACTTAATTTGTCTGTAAGGAGCTCAAACAGAGTCAAAGTGTGTAAAGAAAATGCTAATATAAGCATTCAGTAAAAATTCCTGTTTTTTCTTAATTGTAATTTTGTTTTTCCCTGCACTTTTGAAAACTATTGGGAACGACCTCCCCGATACAACAATTAGATTCACTGTCCAGTGCTTAGAGGTTCCAGTATTATTTAGTTCTTCAGAGATCATATTATCCATGATAATGGGTTAGGAAGATATGGAGTCAATGGTGATTTTAAAATAATTGTAATTATTCATTAATAATAATCCATTAAACTTTACAATCTATAAAAATTTCCTAGTGTAACATAATATAATAGATCCAATAAAACATGTATTCAAAATATTTTTATAACTTTTTTAAAAACTAATAATCGTTCCCGTTCGTAATATGATCTAGGTACCACTAAATAATTCAAAAATAATGAATGATCTCATTTGAAGAACATAAATTATTATTATATTATGTTAATTTATTTTACTATTGGTAATAGGTACTGTTGGTTGGATTAATTATTGACGAAGACATTGTGTTTGAAAATGTTATTGTGTGTATAAATTATGATAAACTTTTAAAGTTTCAAGTATACACAAATATTATTTTTAAATTAAAAAAAAGGTGGTACAAGTTGGTACAGCTCTGCTGTAGAGTAGTTGTAATGGATGTGATATATTTGAATAAAATGATAAACCCATTGTATACGAAAAACAATTCTGAGCGCTTAGCGTAGTCCATATAATATTATTATTTTTCATTCATTGCTAAGGTGATAAACAAAACGTTAGAAATTAAAATCACATATTTAGCGGTTTTTCGTAACTTGTCGGTAGTTTTTCTCAACGCTTTCTAAAACTACTAGAAATTTTAAATTTTGACCTCTCAAAAGTATATCAACTATGTTCACTTTTTTATCAGTAAAGATGCTGATCTCAAAAATCGAAGCATGCTTACTATCCAAAATGTTGAGGACAGACAGTAAAAAACACACATATTTGTAAAACCAATACAATCTTTCGCTCCGCTCAGAATTATTATACTCCTAAAATTTAGTCGAGATATGCAATAAATACACTTCATCTATAGTGTGCAGGTCAGTCAGAACCATAGATGATAGAACTATAAACTAAGTTTAACTTAGTTAATAGGTCTATGGTCAGAACACCGATGGTCAGTGTAAAATACATTCAGCCGTTGAGTGGCGGGGGTTAACATAATATAAAAGGGACCTAGGTGTGCAGAAACTGCTGCACACATAGTTGCTTATCGAACGCCGTATTGGTATTAGTTTCTCAACTCTACCAGTATTTTAATTTTTTTATTTCAAACATTTTTAATTTGGAGTTTACTAATATCTTTTTTTTGCAATGAAACCATCTACTTCAAACATCACAATTCTCCACTGTGTGCACCACCAAATATTTTACCCACGAGGACCCAACTTTGTCCGATCAATTTCAAACCTGTACAAATATTTTTCAATTAATACTTTGCAATAATTTGCAAGCTTCCGCTTTAGCTGTGGGAGTTATTTAAAAATTGGGGGCCAACTTCACGTATCCCTCCCCCCACATCGGACGATCAATCTCGGACCTGTGCCAATAATTTGCACTCATTTTAAAAATTTGCAAGTAATTTGCTGCTCCGGAATTTCCATTTTAGAATTAGATATTCTACCTGCGTTGAAAGGTGACAGATAGAGAACGAAATGTATGATTGATTTTGTTTAACCATTTGTAACGATATTGGATATACTTACCTACCTGTTTGTACAAAAAGTAGGTTTCGAGCAAAATTTTTATAAATTAAGTATAATAATTTATAGTAGGCAAATTGTAATTAAATATTGGAACATAATATATGAAATTAAAATTAAGAAGACAACCGAAAAAAAATATACTTTAAGTCCGAGGTTTCAATATGAGGAGGATTTTATATGGAAATCTCCATCTTTGTGTGGACAAAGCGACTGATGACCGGTCACTGGTGTCAAATTGTGTGTCATGGTGTGTGCAAGCCCTGGCTGTGTGTCATCACTCATCCGGATACCCGATGGATAATGCAAAACATATGTTCTTCAGATGCGACCGATGGGGGAGAAGATTATTATGGAGCTGGAGGCCACTGTGAGTGAGGACGTCACGCCGGGAACGATTGTATTCATCATACTGACCAAACGGTTGAAAATCTGCCACTGGTTTATATCGTATAATAAGTAATAACAACTACTGCAGTCTGTTTTGTAACATTGATTTACACATGTTGTGTAATAGGTACAACACGAATCACTGCAGTATGAATTAAACATAAATATAGGGTGATATTCTAAGTCATAAATTTCAGAAAACTTTCGATGTTATAACATGTTTTTTTGTAATTATTGTTTTGACAGTATACATTTTTTTAGAAATACTGCTTGGGAGGGGGCTTTGACCTCTAGGGCTCGGGCTAACCTGAAGCCGCCCCTGGTATATAGCAATCTTACAAGATCATATTCGTTGTTTTTGACTTCTGTATTAGGTATTTTAATTTTTCCCTGGTAAGTTATTATGGTGTACTTAATTAATTTGTTCTTCCTATTATTAACATTTTACTTAAGTGTTTACTCAATAGATAGCACAATAGATAAGGAACGTAGCTTAATTTATTAAAATTTCCACAAGGGCATCGTATTTTACATTTGATATCGGTATATCGTATATATTTATATCTTATGTACGCACATACATAATACAATATTACAGTTCATACCTATTACACGCAATTACATAAGTATTATATCCGATGCATAATGTGCCAAGACAAAGCTTCATCAGCTCATACCTTCATCATGATAATGTTTTTATCACCCATTAATTTGAGTCATTTCGTTTACATATACAACAAAGTACAAATTAACCAACATGATACAGGGTTTTTCTATTGCATTTTATTAATAGATACCTGCAATAAATTGGTAAGTCTTCTGACCAGTGACCATGAATACCTATGTTAATGAAAATTGTGGTTTCATTGGCAATGCAAATGTACAACCTACAAAACATTGGAGATTATTCAAGGCTGTATGTAGATAGTAGGTATACAAATATACAATTCATTAGGTACATGGAAATGATTTAATAAATTAAAAATTAAACTATCATCCGCTGCACTGTTTAATTTATTTAATTTGAAATTAATCATTTCACGTCATGGTATAACTAAATAAACTAACTATAGCATGCCTATTTAAGCTACCTGCCTAACCTATAATGTTGGTTGCTAGGCATTTATATTTTATATTCGATGGCCTTGTCGCTGCAAACTAGAGCAGTATATATCTAATATATTATTGTTTATAATTTTAACTTAACAATTATCACGTTTTACAAATCAATAATAAATGGTTATAAAATATGAACGATGCATATACGTGTTTAGGTACAAAGGTACCTACTACCTACTGGTTTGTTATAATAGGGTTATCGATTTTATTTTATTTTAGAATCTTTGTGGATAGATATATTGATTTTACAATAATTGAATAATGTGTGTGCATTTTATTTTAAGAGTTCCATACGGTAAAACGGGACCCTATTACTAAGGCTCCTCTGTCCGTCCGTCCGTCCGTCTGTCACTCGCTGTATCTCATGAACCATGAAAGTAAGAAAGTTTAAATTTTCACAGATTATGTATTTCTGTAGCTGATATAACAACAAATACTAAAAATCCTAAAATATATAATATAAGCAGTGTTGGCAACATGTTTATAGATCATAGTACGGAACCCTCGTGCGAGAGTCCGACTCGCACTTAGCCGGTTTTTTATTTGTCTTGTGTGACACTTGTTTTGAGCTGTTTAGTGTTTACGGTATATTCCAAATTTCAATTTTTTTAGTTTTTTTTTCTATAAATATCAATAAAATAATAAATCATGTATTAAAAAACTTAGAAATCTTAAATATAAAAGGAACAGTTTTATGAATTTCTAACTCAAGATAATTTGCAAATTGTTGTGATTTTTACGAAATTCTATTTCAGATGCTCACAAAAAATTATTATGGAATAACACTCATTTTTTTTTCATTCCCACTAACAAGTAACAACAACTTATGAGGAACCTTGTACTTATTACATTTTGAAGTTTTTGACCAAGCAATATTTTGTTCTTTTTTTTTTTTTGATCTATAAAGCCCGCCGACTTATGGCCATTAGCTGATTGTGGGGTTCTTATGATTGTAGGTAGTTCTTACACGTGTGTGTTGTGTTTGGCAGAATTTTGTTTGGGCACCTGTAGGTATCTGCCATGCCCGGGTGGTGGATGGCGGCACTTGTTCTCCGGACACAGTGACTTGTCTGAAGAAAAATGCCACCCGTGGCCAAGGAATCGAACTCGGACCCCATCCTTAGTCCACTCGGCCACTCCGTCTCCCGAGCAATTTTTTATTGACACTAATTTAAAAAAAACTAATATAAATCGAAATTTTCATATGCTAATAAAGAGCTCAACATGAGTCAAAATATTAATTTTCTATGGTATATGGAAAATGCTAATATAAACATTCAGTGAAAATGTCGTGTATCTACGGTAGGTATTTTTTTTTAGATTTATAACCTGAAACCAAAATCGATTTTATAGAAAACCGAGCTTGAGTAAAAATTCCTGTAATTCCTTATTTTTTTTTTTTCTGGCACTTTTTAAAACTACTGGTAATTTTGATGTTCCTAATGCACCAACTACTACACCAACTAGATTCAATTTTCCATCGGAAAACATATTGAAATTTAAAATTGAAGCATTATTTCGACTATTTATCGTGTACGCAGACAAAAAATAAATAATAAACACACATCATTGTAAAGTTAATGATGCTCAGAATCTAATTTCGAATTTAGGATGAGTAGGTATAGTTGTTTATGAGTTATAACTTATAAGTATTTAAAGTTTAGTTGAGTGGCGTAGAGTGGTACGCGGTTACCCCGAAAAATGTTGGACTACTACTGATCAGTGATCAATGATCATCCAAGCTTTAAATACTTATAAGTTATAAGTTATAACCACTGAACCATAAACTACTCATAAACTACTCATCCTAAATTCGATTTTTATACATCGAAAAAATTAACAGAACAATATTTTGCTTTCAAAGATGAAATTAAAACTGTATGTTGTAATTCAAAAAAGCAAAAACTTAAAATTATAAGGATAAAAAATATTTATAAATATTATTTTTTTCAATGAAATAACGTTGTAATTGTAATGACCTGAAACCATGTAAAAAAAATAGCTACGGTAAATAAATCATCCGGTATATCTATACCTATGAGTTATTATACCTATATTATAGTGCTATATGATAAAAGCCATCAATCAAATTAATTTTTATAAAAACATAATCTATTATTTTCATACTTTTTTCCGAACACAATGCCTGAATACTTGATAACAAATATTCTTTTTTCAAATGAGAACCAACCTTTTTTATTGTAATTGTTAAGCAGATGATATTTTTGAAAATGTTGATGTCTCTAAATGAAAATGTAAATGAGTATCTAGTAATTATTGAGTTATTAAAATAATAAAATGTAAATAAGTACTAAGAATAATAAGTATATGAATAACAATAATTATGCGTGTATAAAACCATATTGGCGGATATAACATAATAGGTATTACCTTTTAGTACACAGGCGAGTTAAGAATTTTATACTAAACAGACATATTACACAATTTTATATACCTGCAGCTATTATAATATTATATTATTACATATATAGTGGGTCGGTAACAAACTAACAAAATTAAAAAAAGACGAAAATAAATATGAAAATAAAACAAATAGGTAGTAAAAATATTGCTTCTTCAGTGGCCATCTTTTCAGCTGGCGTGTTATTTATTCTGTTTTTAATATTATTTTATTTTGTGTTTTGGGTGTTTTTTATATTTAATTTAAAACTATTTTTTTTCTATATGTGAGAACATTGAACATTAGTTGAATACTTGGAATTTAAAAATATATCAATATTATGATGTGATTTGTAGAACTGTTCGTTCAAATATGTTCAGAACAGGAGAGTACACAAAAAAATTCGGGTAGGGGGGTTCATAATCTATATACATAAATAAAGTACACAACTATTAATTTTCGGGGGGGGGGGGTGAACCCCCAAAAGCCCCCTCTGTGTAAGCGCCTGGTTCAGAATGTTTCGCAATTATTTGTTATTCTGCCTAAGCTATCACTAAAAACATAATATGGTCCAACCACACTGACCACACTGTGGGTGGAAACGTACAATTTACGGAATTATATAATGTTCAGAATACTATTAAATAATAATGACATATTAATATAAAATTATGATTTATATTTTATGGCTATAGTGGCTAATGGCATACATTTTAAATATCAAATTATAATTTTGGCAAAAAATTGATTTGGCAAAACGAAAATTATATTTTATCTTAATTTGAAAAGTAAAGAAAATAATATTTTTTATACTTGAAAAAAAATATTATACAAGATTCATCATGTATTCCAATGATGACCCTAAAATCATCTATACTATAATTTCCTGCAGAGTGTAACGAATCACATCAGCCCGACCACCAAGGAACGTCAATAAGACAGCTAACAATTAGCATGTTCAGTTCATAAAATAAAAATTTATTTTATAGGCATTGATGTGAATTATACTTCATTTTTATCTTTTGTCTTTTTTGTCATATAATATAGTTAAAGTTACCTATTGGCTATAATTATTGTTCGCTTAATTGTATGTCATATGTGCAACTGTACAAGGTAATAATAATTTAACCACAGCGTTTCTAATTGAGTCCAACTAACAATAAGTTATATTGTTATTACTTATAAGGTTACAAAAATGCTCAAATTATAATTAAATACCTTTTACACAATATTATAGTTAAATTGTATAGTAGGAAGTGTCATCAACAGGTGGCTCCTTTCATCAAAATAATATTACCTGTCATATTTGTTACTTTTAGCCTATATTCGTATTGTATCTAATGATATAGATTGTATATTGCTTGTAAAAAAAAAATTTTAAAAAATGTATAGTAAATCAATGTTTAAGTAAAAAAAAAATGTCAGGTAAACTTCATAAGCATTTTATTCTCGTAGTTCAATCTCCAGGTTATTTATCCATTCAATGGCCGAGTGCCTGAGTACCTTATTAGAAATCGTTCATAGTTGATACTCCATTGCATCTGCATGAACGGTGAACCAGGAACTTGTATAATAATATAATATTTTAATATTTACCTAGTTTATTGAGTATATATATTATATATACTTCATTAAATTACCCATATGATTTTAGATTTATATAATTATAATAATATGTTAGGTGTACCTACCATATAGTATAATATATATATATATTATATATATGATAAGTATAATAACACATTTAATTTATGAGTAGGTAATTCAAATTTCAAGCGGAACTTTAAATTTTTTTTCGCTTAACATCTCCTCTTCAAAAAAATAACTCGAAATAATGGTCACCTAAAAATGTCTACCGTAACACACCAATACACTTATACACCGTGTAATATTATGTAGGTAGACGTAGAACTGTAGATGTACACGAAGAAGTAGTCGACACTATAGACAGAAGTATATTGCTTATATTATGATAGGTATTTTATACCTACTTACAGACTAGTGACTACAATAATATATTAGGTATAAGATATAGGTATTTTAGTGCTGACTGCTGTTATACTGCAATGTCGGAGTGACAACAATAAGTATATGGTGACGGTGGGGATTCTCTTTAAGGTTGCGGCCGTAGTCGTAGTCGGTCGCACTGCCGCCGAGAATCGTGTCTGTTACCTCCACCCCGGCTTTGGGTCGTGCACGGTTTCTGAGTTACGTTCCGTTTTTCACTTTTTTAGTCGCTCCGCAGTTCGCAATTGCGCGCGCAACAGTTGTCACGACGACGTTTTCACCGATAGTTCGTTATCACTAGCCGTTCGCGTTTTTTATCAATCTCACGGTTAGTGGTTACAAAAACGAAAAAATTTCCATTGCCCAGTGATTCAAGAATTTAAATAATCGAAAACGGTTTTCAAACGGCTTGGCTGTCGTAAATTTACAGACGATTTTCCTGCTCGTCGCCGTGTTTGTTTACGCGATCGGTTTCTGCACAATCAATAAGCGGTTTTTTTTTTGTCCGGTGAAATTTTGTGCAATAAATGCGTTTTTTCCCCGAAGTAGGTCGCAGCTTTTTTTTTTGTTCGCGGCATACTAATATAGTGTTCAATATTCTGCGTAGGCCAATAAATAACACCAAACGGCCTATTACTGTTGACGCGTCACCCGCGTCTTCGTTGGGGAACATTGAACAGTGGAATTATCTATTTCGGTGAGTAGGTAGTCTACACATTATAATTTGTTGGTAATCACTAATCATCATACATTCATGTATTTTATTATGATTGGCTGTGTACAATTGTCTAGTTAAATATGTTATTTAGACATTTAGTAAACACCTATACCTACCTAGTTCCTATCTACCAATATTTATTTATTGGCTAACAAATATGGGTTGTGAGCCTTGTACTGAGCAAATGATTTGATCCACTTATTCTTCTAATTGTATCAACTTTTTAACATTTCATAACTTAGAACCATGTACTGATGTAGTGATTTGTAATGGAAAGACACTAAAAATTGATCTATACCTATCTTTTAGGTACCTACATTCATTGTATATGTTTAAACACAGCTTGTTTACAATATTTGTTCTACATTATTGTTTTAATTGAGGTTCCAATCTACTAATTATTGTCATACAGCGCTAGAGCTTAAATATAACTCAATATATATTTTTATATGTATGTATGTAGAACATTTACTTAGGTAATTATAATCAATTAACAGTGCATCTGTTAATAACAATTATAACTATTCATAGCTATTTATGTTTGATCAAATTAATCATAAAATGATCAAGCTAAATATTAACACAAATATTTATGGGTAGTCTTACAAAATATATTATTCTGTTTTCCGATCCATCAAAGTACCTATCTAACTGTACAAATAAAATGTATACTTTATTGACATCAATTAATGATACTTTAATGTGTACTCTATGTACACATTTAAAATAAAACAAATTATTAACTCACATTTTTTTTTGAAACAATAAACTAATTTCTAATAATATAAATTAATTAAATCTTATAATATTCATTTCATAATTTCAATTTTCAAATTCTAAATTGTACTATCTAAATTATTCCAAAAATTATTTTCATTGTTGCATTGCAATTATTATGTTTGCATATTGATACAACATGTCGAATATCTCAAATGTACATTTAAGATAGGTAATATATTTTATGATTAATTATCTTTTTTGATCTTCATAATTTGTAAAACAAATTTAAATTATATATAAAATATCATCATCAAAAAATATACTTACAGTTCAAAAGTTTACCTGATACTTATATATTATTATACAGTTATAGGTACAATATTTTATTCCCTTCTGATGTGATAGTTGATAGAATATTGGATAAATTAAGTTTTAACTATTATACTATTATACAATTTACCAATAATTATGCCATATAATGCATTAAATCAAAATGATTTGTGATACAACTTTAAATTGAAAAAAACTAAATAGGTAATAAAATCTAACTTAACTCAGATAATTTTATTGTACTAGGTACAGAAGTAATAATTTTGAAAATATTGTAGGCACCTATTTTCCCCATGCATAATTTTTTTTATTACTGTTATATTCTATCTTATTAATATATTTTATAATATTTATATATTCTTGGGATAGTAATATAGTATTCTGTACCTAGCTATCTACTTTCATATATTTTTTTAAAACTAATTATCTTTATCTACATTTAGATACTATTGATATTTGATATTATAATTAGTAAATTGTTACACCTATGCACTCTGTTTATAAAAAATCTTATATTAAAATTTTTTTTAATTTATACAGATTATAAACTATCGGTTTTCAATAAAATTAAGCTTACCTATGTTTAAATAGTATTTAATAGTATTAATACCTATTAATCAAAGTTAAAGATTAAAGATAGATAATATATTACCTAATCAATTTTATTTGTACACAAAAATAATATAATTTGCTACAAAGTGAAATAATCACTGAAAACAAATATATGTAAATTCCACCTTATATGATTCTAATAGTACAAATAATTTATAATTATTTAAAATAATAACTTTATATTAGGTATATGAATGTAATAAAAGTTCTAGAAAAAAAAAGAACATTCACTTATCTACGTAAACAATAAAAGTGATGTACGAAGAGCATTGATTATATTTTATAATTAATTTATAATAATACTTATACATAATAGGTAATACTAATGACTTATAAGTTATGAGTAGGGCCCTAATATTGATGCACTAAAAAACTTATAAAAATGACCAAAAAAAAAAAAAAATTTATGAGTAATATTATGTTATTATGTTAATGACCTAAATACCTACTTATAATGCTCCTAAAATTGTTAAAGTCAAAATTATTTATTGATTTTAAAATTAAAAATTACAGTTTATAAACATATGTGATTTTGATTTAAATTTGAATTTCATAACTAGTTTTTAATCTAGAAAACAATTAAAACATTTTTATATTAAGTATTTTTTGTACCTATTAGGTACCTAGTAGGTACCTACCTACCTATGTTAAATTAATTTAAGTTTGATGGTAATTTGCATACCTGTGCATTTTAGAAAATATGAACAAATATTTGACTCATACTTTTTCTCATAATCTGATGTTCAAAAATGATATAGTAAACAAAAAAAAAAATGCAAAATAAAGCAATAAAAAATAAAATTAGTTAGGTATGTAGATTTGTATGTTATTGAAACATATTTCAAGTTTGAAAACTGGAAAGCATCGTCTATGATTTTCCAAAAAAATAATGAAAAAGTCATCAACATCCTTAGTTATGACTTATGAGTCTACAATACTTGATAATTAAAAGAAGAAAAAATTAGATACCTATAACTTCACTGATTTTGCTTTGTTTAAAACATAAGAGATACCTACTTAGGGCCTGTTTTACAATCATAGTTTAAACCTCCGTTACGTCTAACCCAGTGGGATTCCAACTCGGATTTTACTGGCTGAATTCGGCGGTTTAACCTTAGTTTAATGAATGTTATACGGGCCCTTAATTAAAGTAGGTAATTAAGATTTTATCTGAGATGTATTCATGATTTTTTTTTTGTTTATCTTGGTAGTGGGTTTATTAAAAATTTAAATTGTGTCAATTTTTCAATCTATAAAATCTTAAACTATAGAATAGGTACCTAATATAATAAAAATAAAAATAATATATATATTTGTACATAAAAAAACAGTTTTGTAAAATCACTATGTTTCAATTAAAAATGTATTAATTTAACGTCGTAATTAACCTTTCATATTATTGTATATTATTGTTTTATAATAAGTTGAAATATTTGGTTAATTATATACGGGAATAATGTGTGCAATTTAATTTATATGCCTAGAGTTGTATACTTGTACCTATGTCATATTAATTATTCACTAGAATCTTGACCTCGAAGGCCCAGGGAATAGAAATAAATTCAAGTCATCGGATACAATATATATAAAATATAATTAACAATTATTAACATATTAAATTATTAGGTAAATGTAAAAATATTTCAACGATGTTTATTTTTTCGACTTATCAAGATTCTCTTATCAACTATAATTATATTTTATATATAAAAATAATAAAATCATTGGTTAATAATACCTAATATAGTACCTACCCATTGTCATTGTATAAAATCAATGAAAATATAATATAGTTATAAGTTATAACACATATTATTATAATGAAATGAAATAAATATCTACATTCTGCACTACAGATAAGAAAACCCTATTTGTGTAAAACAAATTAGTTACCAACTTACCAAATAATATTAAATTATTATTAATATGTCATATCAGTTATGAATTATTGTAAATTCGATTTATTAGTTTTATAAATGTTGCTATTATTGTTATTATATAATTTACTTCCGTGTATTCTTTAAAGGTTTTAGATTCTGAGTGAAACGATGAATGTATTGATTTTACAATGATGTGTGTTTTTTTATTTTTTTATTTTTTTTGTGTCTGTGTACACGATAAGTAGTCGAAATAATGCATCGATTTTCAACTTCAGTATCTTGTTCGATTGGAAAGTGAATATCGTTGGTGCATTGGGGAGGTCAAAATTTAAATTTCCCAGTAGTTTTCAAAAGCGCCGGGAAAAACAAAAGAAAAATTAAGGAAAAACGGGAATTTTTACGCAAAATCTGTTTTCGAGAAAATCGATTTTGGTTTTTGGTGTAACTTTAAAACAAATGACCGTAGATACATGAAATTTTCAGTGGTTGTTTATATTTGCATTGGCTATACACGATAACATTTTCAAAATATGTTGATTTATTTTGAACTGTTTAGGGACATTTTCAGTTTCCAATTTTATTAGTTTTTTTTTTTTATGAATATCAATAAAAATTTATTTGTTGAGTAAAAATACTTGAAAATTTAATACAAGGCTCCTACTATATTGTTTCAAAGACAGATGAAAAATATTAAAAATCGTTAGTCACAGTTTTTTTTTTTTATCATTGAATTCAAATTTAATAGCATCCATTATACAGTGACCCACTTGTAACCTACTGTACAGCAGAGCGACATCCACTTACCCACCTTTTTTTCATTGTAGGCTCTAAGTCATATATGTAAATTTAATTTAGTTAAAGTAAAATGTATTGTAATAAAAATTGATTTGGAAAATAGGCAAATTTTACGAGCATTAGGTATTTAATTTTAATTAAATTTGCATATTTAAGTCCATTTTGTAGGTATGATTGAAATAATCCATTAAGATGAACCATGTTGGTATGACGTGGCGAGAAAGTGGCCAACATAGCTGTATGTTATTTACAAAATAGTACAATTCTATATAATAATGAAATCCGTCATAATTAGTCACATTTTTAATTTTGATTTATTTCTTTTTAATACCTACTTAATATTATGTATATATAGGTAGGTATATTAAATAATTTCCACTATTATCATTACATTTTTGTTAAATACTTTTGTTGTTGTGTACATTTATTCATCTTTTGTGTGTTCGTAGAAGATCTGTGTACTATGCGTGTCCTTTGGAGGTGAACACTGACTGAACAACTTTCACAGTAGCACACCCTTCTCTCGCGAACACGTGATGCAACTATGCGTCTATGCCATCAACATATACATTATATGTACATATAATTCTTTAATAATTGATCGATGCATGTAGTATACTAATTATTATCACTTTATCAACTTTAAAAGATCGATTGACCTATGCTCATTACATATGATAATACAATAATATGTTCAATATTTAACGAAGATTATGCTTCGACAAAAAATCACTTGCATCAATGAATAAGAAATGCGTAAATGTTATCATTTTAAATACCTATTGGCTATTTATATTTTTATACTCGAGTATCCAAAACACGAATGTTGTTTTATAATATTCAGTATAATATCTACTTTTTTTTGCAAACAAAATTAAATGTTCAGATCCAAGGTCAACTTGTTTTTACTTGCTATTTTGTATTATTCAGTACTTACTCATACATTCACAAATAAAATATAAAATATATCTACTGAGTACTGTAAGTTGTTTCAGCACTTAAAATTACGTGTAATTTGGAAGGACCTCGTGTATCTGGACACAGGTCCTAAAATATAGTTGATATCTGTATATAATATAGGGCATAATATATAGGTCATGTACAAAGATGGGCATTAACATGTTAAAAAGTTGGGCAAGTGGATGTCGCTCTGCTGTACAGTATGTTAAAAGTGGGTCACTGTAATGGATTGTGTTAAATTTGAATTCAATATAAATATATAATATAATATCATGGTAAAAGAAAAACGGTTCTGAGCGAAGACTGTCAGTCAAACCATGATATTACTATTTAAGTAGGTATATTTGATATTATTGTGAATTAAGTAATTTATATACTTTAAACTATTTACGCAGAACCTTGTTTAAATGTCCAATCCTTAGCCATAAAAAATGAACATTTTGTTAATATTTAACGACAAAATAATTTTAAATTTGATACATTTTAAGTCAAAATTCGAACTTTAAATGCTTATAAAAAAAACTGTGCCTATGTATTTTTAATATTTTTCAACTACTATTGTAATAATATATCAGGATTAAATATCTTGTATTAAATGTTCACGATGTTTGACAAACAAATACAATATTTATAAAAAAAAAACTAAAAAATATTGAAATTTGAAATTGTCAGTAAACAGCTCAAAATTGTTTTTATTCAATCTGTTACAAAAAAGAACAATAAGTACAATTTATGAGTTAAAATAGGTTAAAATAAATAAAATAAAAAGGCAGATTAGACTGAATGAAGAGGCCTCCCAGCGGAGGTACTACGACGAACAGCTCAAAATGAGTCAAAATATTTTCAAAATTGTACGGTGTAAAGAAAATACAAATATTCAGTTAAATTTTCATGCATCTATAGTTATTCGTTTTTGAATTACAACTAAATAGCAAAATCGCTACACGAGAAATCGAGTGAATATCCAATGTTGTAAAAATATGAAATTCAAATGCTCAATAAAATTGAATTTGACTTTCTTGTAGACATTTTTGTTTTAATAAAGTTAAGACTTACTTATGAGGAATATTGTATTACATCTTTTAACATCTTAGATGGCCATCTCATAGGTTTTTATTGATATTTAAATTTAAGAGGACGTTTCCCCCGCATTTGTTGTCTCCGTCGTACACACGTATGGCATAGCATGGCCACAGAAAAAACTTAGAAACGAAATTTTCACCACATATAAAGAAGAACTCTGGCTATGCAATAACGTTTTTATATTTTTGATATCACTTATACAAAAAAAGTTCTTATTGTTTCTAAATCCATTATTATTTGTGTTTTTTAAACTTCAATTACTTTTTTTGAAGTTCCCATAACAAAAAAATAAAAACTATATTGCACAACTAAAGTTCTCCTTTTTATGTGGTGAAAATGTCGTTTCTTAGTTATGACTGTAGCCTACTTGGTTCTTTCCTATGCAAAACAATTTCTGCTACGCCGTACGTGTGTAAGGCGGAGACGACAAATGCGGATGAAACGTCTTCTTAAAAGCCAGTTATGAGCATTTTAAAATTGTAATATTTTACATAGTTATAAGTTGTAACTCATTTTAAAATTAATGTATTAATTAATATTATTATTATATATTAATAAGCCTTTATTGTGCTCTAGATAATATTCTTACCTTTAAGTTTAATAGGTCAATTCGCTCTAATATTAAGGCGGGATCCCACGACTCGTGTATTTGACGAATATCCACGAATACTCGAATAATCGGCAAGTTACCGACAATCGACGGGAAGGTGGCGAATAACGAATACCGAATATTCGTAAGAGTACTCCATTCCCACTACTCGGCGAGTATCCACGAATACCAAATATTCGTCAAATACACGAGTCGTGGGATCCCGCCTTTACAACTTACAACACAAAATTGGTTCTGCCACACACACTAAGTGTTATTCAACCGAAAATCGAAATACACAGAGCGGCGAGAGGCCGATTGTCGATTGATCATTTTTTTCCCGGGTGAAGTCGGATAATAACTAATAAGCGCTAATAAGTTAGTAATAACTAATAACTAACAAGTACACTTTACACCTAGTTAATGATATAATATATTATACATACGATACACCAATGTATATGTTTATATTCTAATAAGTATTAACTAAATAAATAATATAATATGCGATTAATTTATTTCAAATTAGTTCAACATCTATATACCTATTACTAATATAACATTAAATTACATAATATGGTAACTATACTTGATATAAATATAAAATATTATATAAAATGTCCTTAAAAATAGCTGTTGACACGCGGTCATCATCATAATCGTTTTTCGTTTACAATGATTTATCATCGATTTCAAATTTAACACATCCATTACTCAATGAGACGAGGTACGCACTCAAAACCAACTATGTACGTATATAGCGTGTTTATTATTTAATTATTATTCATTTTTTCTTGGACGGAGGTGGATAATACCATTGGGCATTGCCCATTGGTTATAAATACTTATAGTACTTATAGGTAATCAATAATAATACATAGCTATAAATAATAAAATTGTCTTCTTCTTCGCTGTTCTCTCTAAATTATATGAGTCAGCCACCCTTACCCTATGTCTCCTTAAAGCTTCGTCCCCTACCTCTCTTTTATTCACACCCAGAATTTCCATGTAGTACTTTAGTTTGTCTATCCTTCTTTATTCTTCCTTTCAGCATTTATCTCTATAGCTCACCCTCACCGCCTCAGATCGTGACTGTCACCTCTCCTCATAATAACATGACCTAATTTTGTTTACAATAGGTGCCTCTCTTACAATACCCCATTCCCCAATGAATTAATTTATTATTCTATCCTCCCTAGTCCTCCACTCATTCATCATAGCATTCTCATCTTCACTATAACCACTCTATGTTGAGTCTTATTGGCTACTGTTGTAGTACTGTCCAATATTCTAATCCATAGAACATTTGCCTCACAATTATTTTATAAAATCTACCATTTAATCTCAAAGGCATAAAACATAAAAAACCTTTTTATCACACAAAATATTTGACGTTTATTTCCACTTTATACATTTACAGATAATCCGATTTCTATCGTCATCCTCAAAACCACAATTACTTTATACTACTGTGACCACTGACCTATTATATTATATACTTGGACCTATTAACTTCACACACCACATCATCCTACATTCTAATCCACATGCCTTGCTTTATCAATTAAGAAATATAGGTTGACAGACCATCTCCGCTCAGAATCGTTTTTCGTACCTATACAATGATTCAATGATTTATCATTGAATTCAAATTTAACACATCCATTATAGTGACCTACTCACACTATACACTCGAAACATACTCAATAATAAGTTATAGTCGCACAAAACTTACTAGATATATGCTGTATATGCGAGTTGCTACCGAGTTCTCTGGTTTTGTTTTTATTTATTACCGTATGTCAATATTATATTATCATTTATAGTTTTTATTTTTGATTATAGTAATACTTAATAAGTATAGAGTTGTTTATTATAAATAATATACAATATGTGTACTGTAATTTATTACCAATTTTCAAAGGCAATTTATAATTATTATTGCCTAAGACCCAAGTCATCATAAGACATGACTTATCCATATAGCATTAAATACTCTTTAAACTATGTTAACTGTTAAGCTAATCTCATTAGATATTTCAATGTTATCTTAGTTAAAAGACATATATACTAAATTGCATTAAATACTCAATTATACATTTTAATGCCATAGTTATCCTCAAAGTCATAGTATACCACACAGTTAATAATATTCAATTTATTTAATCAGTTTTTACTCTGACTAATATAAGTTAATATTCTTCACGTTAATCAAACAAATGTGGTAAAAATAATTAAATATTGTTATTGATTGTATTATTAGTCATTAAATATAACTTAATACATTTCTATGAACATATAATATAATATTTTTGATGCAGCTTAATTTATATTTTAAGTAGGTAGGTAAATCAATATATTTTTAAGATACTTTAATTTTACAATATTATGAGATACAATTATTTAAATATATAATAGGATGTATAAGAGGATGTTTCATCAAAATATGTACTCGAAAAACCTGGGAATTTGCTTTTACTGTACCTATATAATAGGTTTCAAATGTACCTCGTTATTGAGTAGGCACTGTGTAGGTAATGGATATGTTAAATTTTTTTTCAAGAATAAATCATTGTATACGAAAAACGATTCTGAGTGATAGAGCAAAAATCAGAATCAGTTTTTAACATAGGCTTAGAATGGTGGGGGCCATTAGGTCTCCTAGCCGCCCCAGAATTCTATAAAGCCCCCAGAAATTTTTTTAGACCCTTGTGTAAAAGTTAACTGTTTTATACGTCCATATGTGAGAACTGAAAACATTTTCTATTATTTATTTTGATGTCCGAAAAATATTTTATTTAATAATATAAATAAAAAATAAAAAATCCTAATTATGAAGAACTGTATTAATAAAGATGATTTTTACATAGATGCTGTTGTATCAGAAATTAACAAAATTTTAAAATCTATTGTTACTTCATATTGAAAGAGACTTAGCTAATATTATTAAGTTTGAAGAGGTTCTTATTTCTTAATATATTTGCCCAAAAAAGCAGTTGTTTAAACCTTATACTATACTACTATATAGTAATAAATTCCTATTTAAAATGTTTTTTTTTATATTCAATTCAAATACAAAATATGTATTTGATAATAATATTATGATGTATGGTATATTATTTATTTATATTTTACTTTATAATAAATTGTGCTTGTTTAGTCCTTTTTATATTTTGTTCTTTTAAATTTTTCTTTAGTTATATTTGTAGAATATATGTTCTGTACCTGAATCATTATATATTATAGCCCTTATGATGCGAAGTAATTCACATGAAGTTGTGGTAGCGACGTTGATACTACAAAAAAAATCATCAATCTGCGTCTATGGTTTTTAAGGATAGGTACCTTGTTAATATTATATTATATTTATATGATTATTTATTAGAATTTTCTTAATATAGATAGGTAGTTTGAAATAATTTTTTTCAAAAAAAATGTATTGTATAATATAAGCTATAACTTATATAGCAATGTCATCACACTTACAAACCGCATATAAATGAATAAAAGTATAATGTAAGTGAATAAATTCGTGGTTTAAACAACTTCAAATACGTAATAAAAATTTAGAAAATGTGTATAGGTACAAAATATTATAAATAATGTGGGGAAGTTTCTAATTCCTACGATTAATATAGTTTTAATTCCATATTCCCATCATAATAACTGAAATTTACTCAGGAAAAATATTTAACCATTTTCGTCAATATTTAAACTTAGCATGCTTATGAAAAAATTGTGACTACTTATTTTCAATATTTTTAAATTATTGTAAGGTTAGATTGCTTGTACATTTTTGTGAATTTTACAAATAAATACTTAAGGAAAAAAATTGAAAAGTATTTTTTTATTGCTTTAAGAAAAGCTCATAATAATAACGAAACTAGGAGCTACCTATATATTCTATTTTTAATCGAAAACAAAAATTGTATCAATATAAATTGATATAATAGTTTTTAAAAAAAGTCTAAAATTTAAAATGTCTTTGAAAAAAAATCAAAATATTTTGAAAACTATTTATCATGCCTAGAATAAAAATGAAAATTTCTATTTTATACGGTTATTCCTTACTGAATTACAATATAAAATTTAATTTGATATTGTAAAAACCTGGTATAAATGTAAATATACATTCCCTCTGAACATTATCCTGCTTGTTTTTTGTTAGTTTTTAAAATTATTAAGAAATACTTTGGTTTTCGTATTTGAATTTTAATCTTCCAAAGAACAACTAAATCAATTTTTCTCAAACCCCCATCGATTTTGAAGATTAAAGTAAATTATTGGCTAATGTGGTTATAGCGACATGTAGACAAAACAACTAACTCACATTATTATAATTTATAATACCAATAATCAATATTTCTCAGCACATACTTAAAAATAAAATATTTTTTGCTCAATATAGGTATTTCGTGTATCTATTTCCTGCAGCTGAATTCCATTCACGGTATTATGATAATATAATTTTAATGATTTGATGTGTTAATTATATAAGCAGTATTATTAGCAAATATCGAGGTAATGACTTATAAGTTATTACTTATTAGTCAAGTATGCCCAATGCTCACATTTGCTCTCGATTGCTCACTGCAGGGTATAGTGAAGCAATGGTAATTCAGCAAGCGATTATAACTTCAATAATGAATATTACATTGACTGCAGATATTTTGAAATTAATATCTTCAAATAGGCAATGTTAAACCTCCGAATTTCATACACGATGTTAATTTATCATATTCCGTTACTTCCGGTTTAAGAATAATTTACTATTATAGCAAAATATACAACCAAACATCAACCTTCTATATATTATCGAAATTATTAATATAACATATACGTTTCTTTCTGATTCCACTTCCATTATTAACCCCCACCATTCTTCCCTCAACACAGTCAACAAATGTACTTATCCGGTATAATTATCATAATACATTATTATTTCGGTCTACATTAAACGATTGCAGTATTAAAGTAAACACAATTCGATTTTAATAACTATTTAATCGTATATACAACATTGAAAATACTATAAAATTATACCACCGTGCTACATTAGAAATATTTATTTTGTAATTGCAAATTAGGAACAATTGAATAATCAGAATGATTTTAAAAATAATAAAAACGGATAGGTCACATGTCGTGTTTTACTTACTTTTACGCTGAATACCGGATGTTAAAATATTAATTTAAGCGGTGATCAATCGTCGTTATAGAACAACTATAATTTTCAGATTATTAATTTAATTTGTCATTATATTTTTCTTATCGTGGGATAAGTTTTAATGTTTATAACAATCAAAAATTGTTAAAATATTTAGTGTTTTCTGTTATTTTTGATGAATATAAATTTACACTTAAATGCAGCCTTCAAAATACATAATTCATCATTATTTATCATATTAATAAACGAATATTGTAAGCAATTACTTGTACAGTTTGAGTTGAATGTGATAACTGATAAGCTATAATGATATTTTATTATTCTAAAATAATAAACTATTTAAACTATTTCCTTAATAATATTGATTAGCATATAATTTAAATTCGTAACGATCTTATTATATTAGGTATTACTAATAAATTATTATTACTTCTTTGGTTGGTTGTAATGTAGATAGGTACATTGGAAACCAAAAAAAAAAATAAATCGATCATTTTAAATGCTAAAACTATTATTGATTGAAACAAAAGTATTGCAACAATGCAGAATTTTATATTTTATTTTATGATTACACTGGTAATAATAGAGTTAAAAGCAGTTAATTTTTAATCTTGAAATATTTAATAATATTGATAAATTAATTTGTTGACCTAATAACCTAAGAATTATACAATAAATTAGATCACGCATATCAGCATAATATGTAGAACCATGGACTAATTTTATTACTTTATTTTTAATTTTTATTACTCTACGATAAGAATAGTCAGAATAGAAATTACCACAGACTATTAATATGCAGTAGTATAGTATAGAAATCTGTGCAAATTACACGGATGAGAGATAAAAGAAATCTCCCAATGATGACACTTTTTGAGTTATTAACAATTATTAATAATTGTTAACATAATTAGGAGTATAATTTGAATTACATTATTTTTTTTTAACTTTTTATCTTAGGATTTTTTATACAAGTCAAATTTATATATATTGGTCAATAATTACAATTAAATTAACTTGTAATCTTTAGATGTTATATAAATTATATATATATTGTACCGTGTGATCCATTTAACGCAAAACACTCATTAAAATTATTTTTTAATCTTTTTTAATGATATGCATTTTTAATTTCTTATTCCAAAGCAGAATATTTTTTCAAAATACCTTGACACATATGAATCAAATTTTGGACAAATATTTTGTGAAGAACTATATATTTGACAGTTATTTGAGAGGGGTGGAGTGGAGAGTGTGAGATAACCCAAAGTTGCTCCTCTTAACCGAACTTTAAATACTTATAACTAATATACTAATTGTCGGAAATTTGGTTTAGTTTTTTTTTTATAGATCTACTAAGTATTTTTAATATTATTCTGCTTCGGAATATGATATTCAAAAATGTAGTTTTGTAACTACTTAAAATTATGCATAAGAAATATTTTAAAATACTTTAGTGTCTTATGTAATAAAGAGTGTTTTAGGTTAAATGGATCACAGCGTTTATATATATCATCGCATATTATAATAGCACTAAATAAGTCGGAAATTATATCAAATAACATTTTTCACACTTTGGTAGAAAGTAAACATAGTTCAAGGAAGATTAGTTACGGAATTAATAATTTCCCTTTTATTGCACACGCTTGAAAAATTATTGAAATGTATGTATTATTTACTTATATAGTAATTGTATATAAATAATTGTAAAACATAACATATCTAATTTCGGTGATTCGAGTGGAAAAAAATGTAAATCTATTATGGCGTGTATCTAATCATTATATTATTATATTTTGTTAATAAGTGCAAAATTGCAAAAATATCAATTTTAAAAATTGCTCTTAATTTTAACTTGTTTCTAGATGCGGCCATTTCAAAGGAGATAAATCCGATAAAACTTCACAATATGTATTATGACACGCCAAGCTAAAGTTCAACAACTAGAGGTAAACAATTATTAATAGTGCAACATTTATGTACGTGACAAATAATCATAAACAAAAAACTGTTTCATTAAAAATAATTCATGAGTGATTAAAATAATTATTATTAAATTAAAATAATTATTAATTATTTCCAGCTTTAAGAATACATTGCTTTATTTTTTTATTTTTTATTTTTTATTAGGGTTAAGGCTTCAACTACTAGGTCATTAGCTTGTGGTACTGTAAGGGAGGGTACTGTAGATTTGCTTACACGTGTGTGTTTGTTTTTGGCAGAATTTTTGATTTGGGCACCCGTAGGTATCTGCCATGCCCGGGTGGGGGATGGTGGCACTTGTTCTCCTGACACCGTGACTTGCCCGAAGAAAAATGCCGCACTCGGCCCAGTTATCAAACCAGCAACGTTGCGCGTCGCAACGCCGCTTTCGTCCACTTGGCCACTCCGTCCCCCATTGCTTTATTATATGGTTAAAATTTAGATTATTTATGATGATTTACATTGTTAGTTTTAATTTTTTTATTTGTTTTTGCTGATTTTTTGAAACCAAAATAATATGATACACAAACATAATTATTACTAAAGAGTGATTTTTAAAACCAGTTATATTTAATAGTTTTGAGTTTTTGTGGTACTAAAATTTGATTCTGCCAATTAAAAATTTAGTTATTTTATTTTCTTATACATAGTTTATTAATACAATAATTACTAACATATTACTATACTTGTTCAAATTTTCGTTAAATTCTAACTATATTACATTTTATGGTAGAATGTACATGTATTTACAAAGTTTAATTAGATAATACTATATTTGATATTAATTATTGACCATTGACACCTTAGGGCTTAGATACTACACGATATACTGGATAGAGCTATGATTTGAAATCTTAAAGCCGATTTATTGGCCTGGCCCCTATGTCATGCTCTCGACCACAGCAGAATGCATACAGCCAAAACATTACTGCAATTATGTTACCCCGTCCCTCGCTATCTTTTTAATGTCTGACGCATGCTCAATAAATTCATCGGAGCTTAAATCGGCTCCAAACTCAGACTAAGCGTGATATACCATACGCATAGCTCTATCCAATATGTATTATCTAAGATTGATACATTATACATATCATATGAATAGAGATTAATTTGATAAATTTTGTTAACATTTGAACTTTAAATGCTTATAAAGAAAAATCGTTCTTATGAATTTTTAATATTTTTAAACTGCTATTGTAAAAATGTATGAGGAGACTTGTATTCAATTTTCAAATATTTGACCGGGCAATATTTTTTTTCGACATTAATTTTTAAAAAACCAATATAAATCGAAAATAGTTTAAAATAAGGTAAATTATTTTGGAAGATTTATAGTGTATATAAAATATACTAGTATAAACATTCATTGAAAATTTCTTGTACCTATCTACCGTCATTTATAGAATTATACCAAAAACCAAAGTGATTAGATCAAAAATCGTTTTTCCTTTTTTTAGATTCTGGGTGGAACGATGAATGTATTGATTTTACAATGATGTGTGTTTTTTATTTTTTATTTTTTTGTGTGTCTTTCATAATCTTTTAGGGCAGTTAAACGAGCTTGGATTTTCTTCAAGAGTATCTTTTCTGATAGTAAAGTGAATCTAGTTGGTACTTTGGGGGGTCAAAAGTAAAATTTTCCATTAGTTTTCAAAAGCGCCGTGAAAAACAAAAGAAAAATTAAGGAAAATCGGGAAGTTTTACGCTAAATCGATTTTGGTTTTTGTTGTTACTCTAAAACAAATGAACATATATACATGAAAATTTCTCTGGTTGTTTATATTTCCATTTTCTATACATGATAAAATTTTCCAACTATTTTGAGTTCTTTACGGACATTTTCAGTTTCCATTTTTTAAAATTTTTTTTTCTATAAATATCAATACAATTTTATTTGTTGGGTAAAAAAGCGTGAAAATTTAATGCAAATCTCCTGATATATTGTTACAATAGCACTTGAAAAATATTAAAAATCAATTTTTTTTATAAGCATTTAAAGTTCACATTTTGACAAAATTTATCACATTTAAAATTTAATAATAATTTTGTAGTTAAAAATGTATAAAATGTTCAATTTTTATAGCTAATGATTGAAAATTTAAAACAAGATTCTACGTAAATTGGTTATATATAAATTACTTTATTCACCTACCATCATCAAATATACTTCGTAATATCATAGGCTGACTAACCGTTTTCGCTAAGAATCGTTTTTCTTATACAATGATATTGTATCATTGAATTCAAATTTAATACCATCCATTATACAGTGACCCACTTGTAACCTACTGTACAGCAGAGAACCTTTTTTTTTTTAACAGCGCTTTTGATATCTACTGGGAATTTTAAATTTTAAATTTTTTTGACTTCCCTGAAGCACCTACTAGATTCACTTTCCCACCACCTCAAAATCTAAATTCGCGGAAATTAAATTGTAAATATATTTCTATTGTTATCTAAGAATTAAGATAACAAATTTTTGATTATAAACACTCGCTATTTAAAGCTAATATAAAAATTTGGTAGGTATAGAGTTCCATAACAATACCTGTTTAATAACTTGTGTTATTCGCTATTACTATAATTTTTCGGAGTTTGGAATTTATCTTTTTTCGATCAATTTTGTGCATGAGAGCAGATTTTTGGCGTGTGATATTTAATTTGAAAGCAATAGTAAATATCGTCGAATATTTAAATATCATATATGAGCGGAGCTCAATTAAAACAGCTAGTTTCTAGTTTCTTATATTTTTACGTTTTTTGATGGTTTTTCCTTATGTTTAGAGAAACTAGTGATAAAATATAAAAATTACCTGTACAAACTTGGTACAAATGAAATACATAAATTCCGATTTATAAAGGTATTACATGAAACTTTTTTACCACTAATTTTTCGCACATGGTATTATACCAATAATATTTTTAAATGTAAAGACGTTTTTATTACAAATATATGGTAGGTAGTTTAAATTAAAGTCATATAGAATTCATTATCTATAAAATGTTTTGTTTACGTTAAACCTATTTGGAATATCTTATAATATAAAAACATAAATAATTAGGTATGCAATTCATAATAACGAATAATGGTTAATTGTCCAACAACTTAAATATCATTGAATATTCTTGTAAAATAAATAATGATTAATGACTAATCGTAAAATATATAACTTTATTTTTTGCTTAAACACATTCATTTGTGGGTATCTCCAGTGACTCCGAAGACACGAGTCAAGGCCATTCAAGGTATCTTCAGTGGTCAGCTCCCATTTCGCCGCCATTTCATTTCGCCGCGGTACCGTTTCGCCGAATTTATTTTTTCGCAGTTCCATTTCGCCGAATTTATTTTTTAAGTAACTCTTTAACTCTCAACTTAAGGTTACTCAACAATTATTCATTATTTTATTTGTAGTTAATAAGTAATAATAATATTTTCAAATGAATCATTAATTCATCAATTGATAATACTCATAATAATATTATTGTATTGTATTGTATTGGGTTACACAATCTCCTTTTTGTCTTAAAAATGAAGTTCGAACTTCTTTATAAATCTATTAAAATAAATAAGTAAATTTATACTTAGCGCAGGTATCTACTACAGATATCTATATAATATATATATATATTATATACTAATATATTAAACTATAAGTGTGGATTGTGGTCGTAGTATATTATTAAACATCTTTAATATTTAAATAATTTAATCTTAAAAATCCTAACTTTTCTTTTAATTATTACGTATACAATGCAGTAGGTATAATTATTATTTTAAATTATTATTATTCTTTATTTAGAATAAATAAATAAATAAGAGTGGTCAATAAGTAACTCTTAGCTAAAAAAATAAATAAAAAATAATAAACAAAAACGAATATTTCAAATGCCTATAAACAGCATTAAAATAAGTGAAATATTTCGAAAATTTTTTATTAAAATTTTTATAATAATTACCTTCGGAATTGGTTCAAGAGGGTTTTCTTTTGCTCTCAAACGAAGTTTGGCCTTAAAACGTTTTTCTTCAATTTTGACTGGACGAGGACTGTGGTTATGATTACAAAACTTATCGGAATGTACAGTGAATTCATCTGAAATTATTACACGAGCTCCACAGTTTTCAATACTTTTCCAATATTTTTTATTTTTTATTTTTTTATAAATTCTAAAATAATAGTTATTAAAAATAAGGCACTCCCCTTTTCGCTGTGTAGAAATATATTCAATATTCGACATTATTATTTAAAAATTGTGAACTGTAAATGCGCAAATACGTACTGGTGATAATCATAATATGACACTGACTGTGGTAACTTTGCAATTATCGCTGCGACGACACACTATTCATTCTATTTTATTTATATAATTATTGGGGATTTATCAATCGATAACTTCAGAATTGAGATAGTATAGCACTAAGATCGTTTCAAACGATAAATATATCTGATAAATATTTCTCTGTGTCTATTTATCACTTTTCAAATCACAAATTCATAACCATGTTCTAAGACAAAAATAATTTTATGCGGCGAAATGGGTCGGCGGCAAAATGGGATTAATTTGGCGGCGAAATGGTACCGCGGCGAAATGAAATGGCGGCGAAATGGGATACGACCTCTTCAGTCCCAAAACCTAACCTAACTTGAACTTTACTTGTTCTAATGTTATATAGATATAAATGTGAACTACATTCAATATAATGTATAATATTATATTAACTTTTAACTAAGCATACATAATTAAAATAAAAAATGAGGGTAAGTGGATGTCGCTCTGCTGTAATGGATTGTATTAAATTTGAATTCAATGATATAATATCATTGTATACGAAAAACGATTCTGAGTGGAGACAGTCTGTCAGTCTGGATATTTTATATTGTTATTATATTTTATTATAGCCTGTAAGTTGAATTAATATTATAATTTACAATAAAATAACTAAAATAATTATTTTTATTCGTGTCTATGGTTTCTATAGTATTTGTTTATACACAACGTTAGAAATTAAAATCTCATTTTTAGCCGTTTTTTGTAATTTGTCGGTGGTTTTTCCCATGTGTCATTATAAGGGTCCGGGTGCCGGTTTTTCAACTTTTCCACAATTCTATAAAATTTGAAAATTAAATTTTATATTTTAGTTGCCACATCAATTATAAGACTTATCCACTAATCTACTACCCGATACCTATTTAGGAGGGGTTGATAGGGTGTATTATATCGAAAAAAATAACTTTACGGGAATAACTCTCAAGCTTGGTAGAATTGTCGGATTTTGATGACTATTTTTTTTATCTGAAAAAAGAAAACTTCCTATTGCCCGCATCAATCCCTGATTTTGTATTTTATTTCAAATAATTGTATAAAAAAAAAATTGTAAAAAAAATGTTTTTTATCCTGTATTTTTTTAGACATATTATAAAGTTTGAGAATAAAATATTGAAAAACAGAGATCGATGCGGGTTATAGAATATTTCCCTCTAACAATTAAAAAAAAAATTATGAAAATTGGTTGATTATACAAGGTGGTATCGTTATTCCCGCAAAGTGTATTTTTGAGGACAAAATGGCATCGGGACCGGGCGCCTTAAATACATTTTGAGAAAATCGAAAAATTACCTCTCCAAAGTACCATCGTCCATCTTGACCCAATTTGCTAAAAGATAAGATACTAAATGTTGAAATCTAAGAACTCCTTTTGGTAGAAATTTCGTATACAGGATTAAAAAAAATAAAAAATAATTTTATTGTCGTGAGTATGTTGGTAAAGGATCCACCGTTCTACAGCTTCACTGAGAGTGAAGCTCTTGCAGCCTGTCCATTGGTACGTGTTGTCTTGTCTGTTGCGTGTAGTTGGGTCTGGTTTTTGTATGTAAACTGTTGTCATCTAGCTGCTGTTGTACACGGATGCCACATATTGTGCTTTCGATATTTAAATTGTATCCAAGTTTTTCTAACGTATTTTATACAAATGACCTAGCTTTGTATTCCCATCACATCCTTATGCTAAAATTATATTTTATGTACATGTAATTTTTTTGATTTTCTCATTAGTTTAAAAAACAGTTGAAAACCCGAATATTTACACTTTTCTGGTCATTGTGAACAAATCAATAAAATTAACTACTTTGAATTGCTCATTATGGAGACTACCCCTAATTTATTCTAAAGCTTAATCGAATATTATACTAAAGACAACCCAATTTTTTTTCTTTTGTTAATTTGATATTTGATATATTTTAAATAGTCTACCGTATAAAAAAATGAAATGATCACCATAATTCAGACTACAAAGCGATTTCGCCTGCAATAAATCGTCATCTCACACATGTATATAAATACAAAATGGATTAATGGGGGCCGGGGTGTAGGTATGCTGTATGAAGTTTTCAAGGAAACTTGCAGAGACATGTATACCCTGCTGCAGGCTGTAATATTACTTACCTATTTTGGTTTACATATTGGTACCTACTATTGTACTAACCTAAATTGTGTACCTATAGTATCCACTACAGTCATATAAGCTGTAACAAAATAAAAATTATTATTTTTTTTTTTTTTTAGGGCGTCGAACTACCACGATGCCGTCTATGCAAATGTTTGGACGTAGATGGCTTGCTGGTACAGATGACTTGGTGTTCCCGGGATTATTGGAACTTTTAATGCGGGGAATATGGTGAGTTATTATATCTACGTTTTTATCTGAATAGAAAATAACTGTTTATTATAAAAAACTTTTTATCAATTTTTAAGTTTAATATTTTAATACTATGAATCATTAAAAAAAAATATTTTGGAGCTTTTGTAATAAAATATAAATACAAAATGTAACATAATTTTGGGGTAGTTAACTAAAAAAAGGATAGATTTTTAAAATAATTGTTACTTAATTCTGTCCTATCTAATAGGTATATAAGATCTTAAGATTAAAATGAATATTGATCTGGTGAGAAAACTCCAATTAAAAATGGTATCATTATTTGAACTATTACAACTCACCCAATCATTAGTGACGTCGCTTCGCTTCGATAATTATTGTCGGGATCAGAAACTAAGCGAATAACCAAATACCTATACAGTTTGACAAATTCTAAACATACAGCATTATTTGAACTTAAAAAAACCGTCAGTCACTCGTGTGGAAATGCGTTCCCTCGGAACCTTCTATACTTTATATGGAATAAATACGAAATATATGATTTATGAGTTATTATAAAATATTTAAGTAGTACCTATGTGGCGCTGAAGTCATTAAAAACTACCATACTACTATTTTAATATGACATAATATATATGACAATCGAAATAAATATATATGAATCGGCCTATAATGATATGAGTTTTTCAACGATCATATAAAAATTGAATTTTTACGCAAGCATAGCCACAAATGACTCTTATTTCAACATTATAATTTATAAGTAATAAGTACTATTAAACAATTTTCTACTCACATAATCAGCTAAAAAGT
This sequence comes from Macrosiphum euphorbiae, assembly GCA_949089665.1. Classification (NCBI taxonomy): domain Eukaryota; kingdom Metazoa; phylum Arthropoda; class Insecta; order Hemiptera; family Aphididae; genus Macrosiphum; species Macrosiphum euphorbiae. The sequence goes on along the minus strand of CARXXK010000003.1, from coordinate 29,080,388 downwards.
GGGTAAGTGGATATCTCTCTGCTGTTCAGTAGGTTACAATGGGTCACTGTAATAGTGTAATGGATGGTATTATATTTTAATTCAATGATATAATATTATTGTATACGAAAAATGATTTTGAGCTGAGATGGTTTGCAAGTCAAGGATTTTATGTATTATATTTATATTGTTATTAATTATTATTAATACGGTAGCTCGCAAGTTGAATTAAAATTATACAGTTACGAAAAAATAAATAAATTCGCTATTCTTGGTTATTTAATATATAAATGTATTCAAATTTTAACTTAAAATACTTATAAAAAAAAACTGTGTTTATGTATATTCCTTAGATTTTTTGGTTACATAATTAACTAATTACGTGCAACCTTGTATTACATTTTCAATCCCTAGCTATAAAAGTTGAACATTTTATCATTTTTTTAACAACAAAATAATTTGTACATTTTAAATTTGATAAATTATGTCAACATTTGAACTTAAAAAGTTTTTTAAAAAAAATGGGTTGTTCTTGTAACAATATATTTCATGCTTTTTGACCCAACGAATAATATTTTATTTACGTTTATAGAAAAAAAACTAAATACATATTTTATAGTGTATTATGTCCGTAAACAGCTTAAAAGAGTAAAAATATTTTGAAAATGTTATCAAGTGTAGGAATAATGTGTAGCCGTGTAGGATAATAAATTAAACATATTTTATAATTTCAAGTGTCTACGGTTATTCGTTTTTGAAATACAAAAGAAATAAGAAATTTGCTACATGAAAAATCGAGTGGATTTCCAATGTTGTAAAAATTTGAACTTCAAACGCTCATAAAAATTTAATTTGACTTCCCGGTAGACATTTTTATTTATAAAGGTAGATTTACTTTCGAGTTATGAGGTATCTTATAGTACATTTTCAAATCTTAAATAAAAAAAAAAAATTTTATGAATTTATAACTCAAAATAATGCTTTGATTTTCGACTTCAGTATCTTGTTCGATTGGAAAGTGAATATCGTTGGTGCATTGGGGAGGTCAAAATTTAAATTTCCCAGTAGTTTTCACAAGCGCCGGGAAAAACAACATAAAAATTAAGGAAAAACGGGAATTTTTACGCAAAATTGATTTTCCAAAAAATCGATTTTGGTTATTGGTGTAACTCTAAAACAAATGAACGTATATACATGAAATTTTCACTGGTTGTTTATATTTGCATTTTCTATACACGATAACATTTTCAAAATATTTTGATTTATTTTGAACTGTTTAGGGACATTTTCATTTTTCGTTTTTTTTAGTTTTTTTTCTAGAAATATCAATAAAATTTTATTTGTTGGTTGCGAAAGCTTGAAAATTTAATAGAAGGTTCCTAATATATTGTTTCAAAGGCAGATGAAAAATATTAAAAATCCTTAGTCACAATTTTTTTTTAAAAGCATTTAAAGTTCAAAAATTGACAAAATATGGAAAAATCACGAAAATTAGCAAATTATTTTGAGTTAAGAATTCGTAAAAATTTTTCTTTTTAAATCTAAGATTTGAAAATCTAATACAAGATTACTCATAAGATTGTCTACCTTTATCAATAAAAAAATCTCTACCGGAAAGTCAAATTAAATTTTTATGAGCGTTTGAAATTCAAATTTTTACAACATTGGATATTCACTCGATTTCTCATGTGGCAATTTCCTTTTTTGTTGTAATTAAAAAACGAATTACTGTAGATACATGAAAATTTCACTGAATATTTATATTAGCATTTCCTATACACCATACAATTTTGAAAATATTTTGACTCTTTTTGAGCCGTTTACGGACATTTTCAGTTTTCAATTTTTTTAGTTTTTTTTTTCTATAAATATCAATTAAGTTTTATCTGTTGGGCCAAAAAGTGTAAAAATTTAATACAAGGCTCCTGATATATTGTTACAATATCAGTTGAAAAATATTAAAAATACATAGGCACAATTTTTTTTATAAGCGTTTTAACATCGAATTTTGACAGAATTTTTCAAATCTCGAAAATTATTAATCATCGTAATTAATAAATTATAAAATGTTCAGTTTTTATAGCTAAGGATTGAAAATTTAAAACAAGATTCTACGTAAGTAGTTAATTCTCTTACCGAAAAATCTAAAAAATATACAATCACAGTTATTTTTATAGTCATTTTATGTTCAAATTTTGACGAAATTTTTCATATTAAAAAACATAGTATTTTGTTGTCGATTATATAATACTATTCGTGGGTACCTACTTGAAACTTCTAAGGCTACTATTATATATATATGATAGTATAGGGTTGTTGTTGATGTTGATGTATAACATGTTATAAGTACCTAATGGATTATTGTGATAATTGTTACTGATTAATTTGGAATTTATTATAAGTCAATTTTTTTTTTTAATTACCATAGATATGTATATAATTGGTCTTAAAACCTAGACTGACCTTACCGTCTTCGCTCAGAATAGTTTTTCTTTATACCAATGATATTGTATCATTGAATTCAAATTTAAAAGCATCCATTATACAGTGACCCACTTGTAACCTACTGTACAGCAGAGCGACATCCACTTACCCACCTTTTTTTATTTGTTGTCTCAGCGCTTTTAAAAACTACAGAACATTTTAAATTTTGATCTCCCAAATGCACAAACTGAATTCACTTTCCCATCGAATAATAAATGGAAGTTAAAAATTGAAGCATTACTTCAACTACTTATCGTGTACACAAAAAAAACCACATAATTGTAAAATTAATATATTCATTGCTCCTCTCAGAATCTAAAACGGTAAAATGTCTGATCAAAGGCGTCTTTCCTTTAAGAGGAAATCTCACCCGGATGTGTTGTCTCCGTCTTACACACGTACGACATGGTAAATTTTCGTTTGCTAGTTTCAATAGGGTATTGTAAGTTTTGATATTAGAGTGAATCGACCTATTATCAAACTTTTAGGTAACAACATTATCTGTGTTCTCTCGTTGGTTTTTTACGATGTTTTAATTTTAGAATATGAATACTTTACATACCCATAATATTTGCTATGTCGTATGTGTGTAAGACGGAGACAACACATGCGGGTGAGACGTCTTCTTAAAGAATCAGAACCAGAAAAAAAATCTTCATGACTGTATATAAATGTTATATATGACTGGCTCTTTATTAGGTATTAGTGTATTACTATTATTATTTAAATTATTTCCCAGAGTCAATAGGTTTTATGCGTTTGTCACGTAACGAAATAAATAGTTCATAAATTAGTTTCGTAACAATAGCGCATAAAATCTATATTGAGAAATATTTGAA